>CM066917.1:28409950-29753338 GCA_033964015.1 Scolanthus callimorphus
TCATGTTGACTGGCTTTTCGTTATGTTTCAACCCAAAATCCAGTACCCCAAATTTTGAAACAACGATTTTAGCTGTAATGCTAGTTTACACTTGTTATTTTTGTCGCGGCGATTTGTCTCGCACCCTCTCTGCTAAAATTAAGATTCAATTTCTACGCGATTTCCAGTGGATTTCGGGGATTTCTCGCGCGCTAAATGTCGCCGCACTGCAGGAATGAAATATCGTTAAATATTTCCATGCATTTTGCGCTGAGAAGAACTGGGTACGCTGAACTAGAAGACCCGGCGCCACTATATATCATAGCTACAAAGCCTGTTTAGATTTCACGGATGAGAGGGTTAAATACCTTTTTAGTATCAGCCGCCGCATCAAGTTCTCTCGAGGGTTGGTTTTTCTTTTCGTGCAAGGAGGAAACCCGCGGATTCGTCCAGCAGCTGCTGCACTCAATGAGCATGCGCCGCCAGTGAATGCAGAATTTTGTTTCACGAAAGACACAACAATAACAGCTACAACTAGGGTGATGTACCTGGCAGAAGTCATCCTAGATGATAATAAAAACCTTAAACCTCGACACCAATTTCAGGTCAAAACGAACTCAATATTTGTGGGAGACAAGAGACCGTCCAATGACAAATTGTTTTCCTTCAGTAAAAGGCATTTTATTCGCAATATCTTTTTATGTAGTTAGGTTTTCGCTTAAGTAAAGTGCGTAAGGAAATGTGAAAAAGAAAAATACGATTTAACGCCATTCTGCAAAAATTAGAAAAAGGTCCGTACAGGTATAGTAATTGGATTAATTGAAAACACAGTGCTGAGCACACATGAAGATTCTTGTGTTAAAAGATCTTCAAATAAAGAGGCTTTTAACAGGCTCTAGTATTTAAAAACACCCAAAAGCCGCTCTCCTTAGCAATAAAAGTCATGAAATTCTTCCGGAGTTGATTATTTGCAGAATTTTCCCGACAGGACATGATTAAGATTCAAGTAGTACACTAATGGACTTTTGTCGATACACTTTTAATCGCTTTCTCAGCAATCCCACCGTATTAGCACTGGAGTATGCTAACGGACATGCTCCTTAGAAAACCTGTTCCTCGCCCTCTTTCTAGATCTCTGCTGGCTGGCAAAAAAGCCAGTAAACCTCTCAGCGCTGGGAATTTTTTTTTGTATTTCACCTTTGGTGCACTAAAAAAAGACAGGTGTCCTGACAATATTCTCATTTGAGAAATGTTTTGAAATATCTTAGTCTACATTTTAGGTGTTATTTCGAAACGTTTCTTAGTTCTTTCAGGGGCGTAGCCAGGGGGGGGGGGGGGGGGGGGCGCCCCCCTTTCTCGGGAGATTTTCCCATACATTTACTGTATTTGCTGGAGGAAATGTGAAAATTTTCGTCCCATGTTTTCACTATCCGCCCCCTCCCTTCTGAAATTCCTGGCTACGCCGCTGTCTTTGTTGAGTATTTTGCGCCATTTTCACTGACAAATTTTCCTCATAGCAAAAAAGAACAAGTAATGTTTTGTCAGCAGTTCAGACAAGATCAGTAGCTTTACTCTTCGTGGTTAGAAATGACCGAATACGCTGTTGCATTTATCCATAGGGCTGTGTGCCGTCTCCAATCCTAAAACAGGTGCGAGAAACCAAGATGGCGGCGGAGAGAGAACCTGCCACAGTATGACTGCTTGCAATTTTACCGCTGACCATAGGCAGCAACAATAACTGATAAGAATTGAACTAAGACGCCCATGGGTTAAGAATTGCAACCTCGTAAGGGTCATGGCTAAAAGGGATGACTCAGAAGGACCTTATTAATAATTCATAGTCTTCACGGTAGAACGAAGCTACATATGCCATGTTATGCAATGTAGCTTCGTTCTATTGTTTGTCCTATGAATTATTAATCAGGTCCTTCTGAGTTATCCCTTTTAGCCATGACCCCTGGTAAGAAAGTCTGTCGTCGTTTTTTACGAATCCGCGCGGGCTGCCTGTGGTATTTCTAAAATTTCGACCCAGGCCCTTTGGCCAAGGAAAAACAAAATGGCGACCAAGAGAACGATGTTTCTCGAGCACACTTGCCATTAGAAAACAGCGCGTCTCCCAAACAAAATGGCCGACAAAATGACCGAAAAGGACTGGAAACCATCGACAACTCTATCATAGGGATTCCTGTGTGTTTTATACTGAACGGACCATTTGCACAGTTGAATTTTTCACGGATTTTCAAATGCTAGTGTAGCCGCTAGCTTTTCGCCATGTGGAATATAAATACAAAGTACAAATTAAGGAGAGTACAAGTTTTTATACTTTTAAAACACGCCTTTGACAACAACAACACTGCTGCAGACGGTGACTCCAACAAAACGAAACGCGTTTTTCAGAAATTTTTTAAACTCGCTCGCGTCGCGTCAAAAATGGTCGGATATTTTTTAGCTCTGGATATGTTAAACCTCGACTATTGGTGCTTTTAACTATTCGTTCGAATTTATTTTAAGAGCCGCATTTGCTTATGCGAGCCGATATTCTAACAGTGGTACTTTACAAAAGTCCCTCCTGTGCGAAAAATCTTCGCGCGTTTTTTCTGAAACTTCTGATTTGGGGTCATTCGACCTTCGTTTTTTTGTCATTCAAATTGTACGAGCGAAAATTACAGTACAAGATAGGGCCAAAAAATGACTATGAAAGTGGAGCAATATCAATGTGCCCTTATAGTACCTTCGAAATTAATCCATTTTGTACGATTTATAACCATTATAACTTTGGGACATGCGGGGATTTTGCCAGGCAATAATGGGGGAAATATCAGTGGTTTGTCTTGTATTCGTGCCCCGATCCCCAGGGAGTTTACTTCAAATTTGCTATGGCTCAGATAACCCGCCGGGGGAATGGCGGGGGAAACAAAACATCTGTCTTTTCATTTCGGAAAAGACACTCTACTGGTTTTGATAGTATTAGGAAAGTTTCTTGTATCCATCTTGTGGAGGGTGGAATTTGTCCCTTGGGTGTAGGAAATGTTTCCCGGGGTGTAGGAATTTGCCAAGGCGTTCTCCCCTGGTAGGCGGTGGAATTATTTCAATTTGACAACATTGTTTCATATTCCCCTGTTATGTCGCGGGGGTTGGGGGTCGGTGGAAACAAATGACTAGTGCATTATTCTGTGCTTGATGTTATGGACGTTAAATAGATAAATGCAAATAGTATACATAAAATCCGTTGTTGTCATTCTTCCGTAGTCTGCAAATGTCAGCAGGCGTTCCTCTATAAATTAATCAGTATAAAACACACAGGAATCCCTATGATAGTGTTGTCGATGGTTTCCAGTCCTTGTCGGCCATTTTGTTTGGGAGACGCGCTGTTTCTAATGGCAAGTCTCGAGCACCTGCAAGTTTGGTGAATTTTAGTTTTCCTCATATATCTTAGGGAATGTAGCAGCAATTTACTGCTATTCCCCGTTCCCTAAGACAGAGGAAATATGTTTATGTTGGGCATTCGGAATTCGCGCCTTGCGCTGGAATAGATCCTAGGGTATCTTAGCGTCCCTACATATAGCGTGTTGTTTGATTTTGCAAACACTTGACGCAACCAGTTCAAACCGTGGTCAATTTTTCCTTCCACGCAAGCTGTCTTCGAAGTGTTGGCTGTACAATATTTCCATTAACATAAAGCAATGTCTTTAACAAACTATGATATGTACACTCGTCTCCAATAAACTGGTTAGCGCCTCTCTCTCAACACCTTGTCGTTTTATGTAGAATAAACAATATAAACGTTTTCTGTGCGGAGGAGCGCAGCGACAGAGCACAGAAAAATACTTACACGGACCTTCCAAACAAGGTAAGGGGGATTTCCTAAGGTAGTTTTGCGACGTCGGCAATTCGACAGCTTTTTAATATTTATTTTAATAATTTAAAACCGATCCATTTCAAGTGTGGAATGAGCTTCTTGAAACATCAAATGAAGCTGTTTTTAATCCTCAAATGCTACATTAAAAAACTACGCTTCCAATTTTTTGGCGCACGTTCCAATGCCAATAAAATATAAAAGTAATTCACGAATTTTCAATGTAAAATTTGCTTTATTTTGTCTATAATATTGTTGTTACGTGTCCGTTCTTTTCAGGTTCTTGCTCCGCTGTCTTGACATCTGGACACTCGACACCGTTGAATTCCTCGTGTAATCGATTGCGTATTGTGCTGACGTCTAGTGAGGACTGGGTTTCCTGTGGTTTTCTGCCGCGCTGATATCGGTTGCTAAGGGTGACCATGATGAGATCGAAGAGCTCGAAGAGGGTCATCAGGCTGCCCCAATGAAAAGACCCATATGTCCCCCGACATCCGCTATTGAACGAGAACATGAGTTAGCGACAGGTGTATTGATATTTAGTCATCAAACTAGTTGTCTGTTGTCAATGCTGCGTTCTGATTGGTTGAGCTACTAGAGCTACTAGTAGCCCCCCCCCCCCTAGTAGGCTATAAAGCTACTAGTAGAGAAGAGTGTCGGATTTGAAAGCCAGAAAATGGCAAATGACCAGACCAGAAAACGTTTTGGCTATAATAATTGACTTACCAGTTTGATTTGACTAAAACATAGTTAGTAGAGGGAGTCTCCCTCTACTAACTATGACTAAAACAAGCCCTCATGGCCTCTGAGACTGAAACCGAATACGGAATCAGCTATTGTTGACTCAGAGACCATTCGGTCCCGAAGAATTATTGTTAGATAACAATCTTAAGAGATTGCGAATAATATTTATCAATCTGGGGGGATCCCATTTTTGACTGAAAATATCAATGAAAAGGTATGCTTACCATTGACTCTACAACACGAGGCAATAAGTACATTTATGCAATAAAATCTGGCACCATAAAATCGTTCGAGAAAATAATAGTTAAACCTTCAGTAGGGTTGTAGTGGGGTACTCCGACCCACAATCCCCCACCAACATTATTTTGACCTACTGACCTACGAAATTGCACAGAAACTTTAATCGCCATCCTACGAAATTGCGCAGAATATTTTAATCATTGTCCTACGAGATTGCGCATCCCAGAAAATATTTACTTTTGCGTAATTTTCATAAGAGCTCAACACAATTTTGACTGACTGAATACGTATCGATATTCTCCACAAACTAAAGGCGTGTTTAGTGGTATTTTCATATTCAGCAACCAAAGCAAAATCAAACACTCATTAAATTTGAAATCTAATTTATGATAATTTATATAATTTATGCTGCATATTAGTGAATTTCGGATTATCTCACTTTGAAGTCACTGTACTTAAGTGTCACTGTAAGTTCCGAATGATATTCCATGTAATACATAAATGATGGTAGAATAAGGTCCAATAATCCTTACTCCAGCTTCTTACGTGATTAAAGAATGTTTTGATTTCATATTTGCACATTCAAAATCCAGTTAATCCAGTAATATAAAAATAGGGAAGTCGAAGTTCCAGAGGAATGTTTCTTATTGAAATTCGCTTGGGTCAAACGTCTCCACATAGGTGATCTCGGGAGTTTCCTCTGACAATTTCTTGCGCGATTTCTTCTCTGTTTCTTTTGCGCCTTCTTGTTTGTCTTAACTTGATCTTTCGCAGCTTTCTCTTCGGCCTTCTTGGCTTTCTTGGCCGCCTTTTTCGCCGCTATTTCGCCTTCTTGATGTTCTTAGCGTACTTCTTTGCAGCTCTGGCGGCCAGCACATCCGACGTGATGTGGGGTCGTTTCAGACGAGAAACAAATTGACGTAGCTTGGGCTTTCTTTGGGTCTTCTCGCCTGAAAGGTCATCATCAGAGTCAATAATAATCAAGTGACGACAAACTGGTCTCGGTGGAGGGAAGTCGCGAGTGGATCGAGACAAATCGGACGATGTCGGCATAAATAGGTCCAAAATTGATGCCGCATCATCGTCCTCCGATGTTATGTCATACGCTGCTGGTGATGTCTGATGGTTGGCTGATGTCACGGATGGGGGAAGAAATGCGGTAGCTGTAGCCTCATAGCTGGTGGAATGAGCATCCATAAGACAGGAGGAAGGTGCTATCGGGATGGCAGCAGCCTCATAGCTTGAGGAAGGAGCACCCAGGCCAGCGGTAGGAGGCATCTCTTCTTCATCTGTAAGGTCCTCCAACACAATGCTACACGCATCAGTACAAGAGGGCCCCGCCCCCCAACATATCCCCGCCCGCTGACAGGAGATGGCGGAGCAGCTACAGCCGATTCTACGGCAGGCTCGTGATCACCCTGAAGCTCATTGTTAATCATCAGCAGCTGAGTGTTGAGGTCACTGTTAACATTTTCAACACGGGTGTGTTCCTCGCGGGTGTTTGTGCCAACGACGGCAGTTTTTTCAGTGTTGATGTTGTTGATGCTTTCCACGGTGACGTTGTTGCTCTGAGTGTTACGATGGTTGCTAGGCTCACCTGTGGCTGGCCATTATCGCTGTTGTTGTTCTTCTTCTTGTCCTTGTTCTTCAGGTGCAGTTTCCTACGCAGGCGATCCAGGGGCAGTGCCAAGTTGGGTCGAGAAATATGGCGACGAGTACGGGTGGGTTTGTCAGGGCGAGATTCTCCCTGTTGTCCCGAGTCGCCAGTGGTCTGCAATAAAGTACAAGAGCGCACGTCTTCTTTAATTTCCAAGATATAGGTATAGTAAAATTGAAAGCAACACAGGAATATAAGATTATCGGTACTATTTGTTACCTTACTATTTGTTACCTTATCGACGGCTTCCGGCATCTTGTACAGTCCGTACAGTTCCTTGGCCTCTCGCACGCGGCGAGGAGGGCTGTCAGCCTCCATGGGAGTAGAGTTCTTCACCTCCATATACAAGTCCTTGCCCAACCGCTGAACAGTGTCACTACCAGTTGCTCTGCCGTAGGTTTCACGCGGGTTAAGATTGTTGCCCTTGGGATTGGTAGCATATCTCTCGGGTTTCTTGATATTTTCAGTTGGTTGGTGCTGTTCTCCGTGGGTTTGGTGGTGTTTCCCTCGGGTTTAATGATTTTCTCCGTGGGTTTGATGGCGTTTCCCTCGGGTTTAGATGCTAGTGTGGGATCCATAGCGTTGTTACTGTAAGGATCAAAGCTGGGACTAGCATGGATAAATTCGCCGTTGACTGAAAGCTCGATGGTTCCCTGAGGAAGCTGTTTTCTAAGGTGCTGGAGCTTGCGGCTAGCACGAGGGGCCTCGGGTCCTTCATTCTGCGGGGGCGGCTGCTCTCGCTTTGGTGGGATAATCCACTCATCAGGCTCCGGGGACTTGCTACGGCTGGCTGCTGCATTTGTTCCCCTCTCAGGGTCACTTGCGCTTCCTCCTGGGTCAACTGAAAACTCCCTGGGATCCGGGGAGTGACCTTGTTTATAGCGACTCTCTTTCCGACTTCTGTGTCTTCCAATGTCGCTCGACTCGTCAGGGAACTCCATGTCCACCAGCGCCAGGTCGTTAAAGCCGTGTTCCACGCGTCGACCGATCGAGATGTCATGGACCGGAGTCGAGCGCGGGAAACGCGCGTGGAACCACACAGTGACACGAGTACGGAAGCTAGAAAGCACTGCCGCTAGAGCTAAGAATCGCTCTCGTAATATAGCCATTGAGATTATGAATGCATTTCGCTAAATAATTAATTTAAATCGCAGTGAGAAAACTTCTTGTTCACTCGGTGAGTTATGATCGAAGTGAGAATTCTATTGATGACGCGTGCGCTAAACGGGGAATTAGAACGCGCGCGCGTCGCAGCAAAGTGAATGTGAAATATGGAATTAGAACACATGACATAACTTGTATTTCAGGACGAACTGGATTACGATGAGAATGCCTCCTAAATGTGATATTTTGAAGACGAATTCGTTGTGGCGATGCATATGAATGCACGATCGCGCACAGAAATCCAATTTAGCTCGACATGACATGATTTCTTGTGAAAAGGAAGAGTTTTCTTTTAGAATATCTGGATGTGAATTTTTCTAGATCCTACGGAGTTTCCTTGAACAAAGAAGGTGATTCTCAAATCCAGACAAAGTGACACACAAGCAATGGCAGTGTTTCAGTGCAAAGGAGGGACATTGGCAAAATGTGTCGCAAAATTGGACCCAGTGCAGAGGTATCTTTCCTCCTGCCTTTCAGCCCAGTCAATACAAGAGGCCTCTACTCACAAGGAACCCAAAATTACCCTTCAAAGTTAGCATGGCATTTTTTCTTACCACCAAAATCGTTGATATCATATGCTGCACTTTCCTCTGTCACATCTGTAGTCAAGTCCTCAAAAAAGACATCGAGAAACGCCGTTGTTTGCCTGAAGAACAAATTGAAAACATTTAAGATCAGAAACGTTCCTCTCGCAGACATAGTGAACATTAATAATAGCAAAGATTGCCGCACATATTTCAGCGCTTTGCCTACTGATTAGGCGCTTTATTCTTATTCTTTGTTGGGATACCTATGGTTTCCGCCAACACAGGCAACCCAACTCAATGAGGCTCACATTACCTTATGCTCTTCATCGCGGATTCTTGGAATTGTTTGGGTATGCCTTGTACATCGAGGAAAGAAATTGATGGAAAGAAGCCGATAGAGGGAGTAGTTTGGTATTGGATGGTCTCGCACTTCACTGGGCAGTCACACATGTTGCGTGACAGCTGGAACGCGTTACCTGTAGTGGGAAAAATATTTCAGTTTGAGTGACAAATATGCAGTTTAGGACAAGAAGTCAAATACACCATCGCCATTATCATCGTTATTATTATTGTCATCGTAATCATTAGCAACTTGAGATTCATTTAGGACTGGTCTACACACCAATGCAAGCGCAGGACGCAAGCTCAAGATAAGTCACAGCGACGCAACCGCAAGCTTAAGGTCCGTTCACACGAGGCGATGTTAGCTGCGATCTAAGGTGTGATTTTGTGGCGATGTCATATCGCGCAGTGTGAACGGCAGGCGATCTTATGGCGATTTCACTTGCGATTTCGCCGCGACGTCGCAGGCGTTTTGAACATGTTCAAATTCCATTGCGATGTGGGAGCGATTTCTTCAGATCGCCAGCAAAATGACAAATATCGCAAAGCCAAATCGCCGGCCGTTCACACCGCGCGATATGACATGATCGACGATCGCCGCAAAAATCGCACCTCAAATCGCAGCTAAGATCGCGCCGTGTGAACGGGCCTATTCAAATGAATTAGTTTGCTCGCGCTTGCATTCGCTTGTTAGACGTAAGCACAGACGTAAGCACAAGGGCAAGCAACGATTAGATGCTTGCGTTCTAGTGTAAACCACATAAGGAAAATGTATAAGTTTGATATCCTCACGCTTGATCCCTCAACGTCACTGAACAGCTAACAACAAATCATCTATATCGTTTGCACAGTCAGTTTGGTGACTAGTAAAGCCATACCACCACTGCGAAACAGGAGACAACGCTATGGCTTTCTTACTCAAATGCATTGCGCACGGAAATCCTATCTTACCTTTCAGTATGCTGGAGGGCAGTTTAATCATGTTCGTTATACTGAGAGAAGAGTTGTCTAGAGATGCGAATATTTCCGGCACGCTCCTCCCCGTTCCACATATATAGACCTCGTCGGGTGTGCAATACCTTGTACCAGCAAACTCACCTTAGAATATAACAATTGGGTAATAGGGTTACTGTGTGGCGTAGCGTCACCGGAGTATTTCGAACTCGTACCCAGCACACGATAAGGGCTGTGGAATTGTGGAAGGATACGTGGGACGCGCAATGGGATGTAGGGAAGGGAAGCGAGGCGCGCAGTGGTTTGTGTCCCTGGCCATAGACATTTGCGAAATAGCCTTAACAAAGGCCTCATACGCCGAAAAACCTAGAGACACTTTCATAGACGAGCTAGGGCAATCGTTTGCCATCATCATGTTAACGCCTACCTTGCGTAGCATGTATGTAATAAAATCATACGCATCAACAGTATATAACTTGATAATTGGTGTTCACACTCAGGGCTGAAAATAACGGCTAAAAGGATGGCCTGACCGGCTATATACGCACAAAAGATGAAATGTTATAAATTTGTCAAAGTGTCCGGCCGGTCGAAGATTTGACCGGTTAACTTTCAATTCTGGACGGACATTGTTCGATGACTGTTTTTTATTTCTAGCCTAGCACACTATAATAAGCGATCAAAAACCGAAAGAGCCAAAAGAACGAAAACCTGTTTGAAATTGGCGTAATACCTGTGCCAGGCATGGGAAGTATGCGGCAGCCACATCGCTTGATAGCCGTCCTGGTATAACATTCCAGCAGACACCGACTCTCAGAGTACCCAGTGAATGTTTGAGCTTTTTCTTCCCACAGGCAGATTTGAAGGGCTTTGGTAGCCTTACAACCTACAACAAAGTGAAAACGCATGATGAATAACTTACTAGACCATATCGGTGTGAATCCTATAGTGATTTTTTCAGAAACCTATGATTCTCATGGCACATGAATAGGACGTGTTTCAAATTCCTTTTCTTTCACTGGCATTTTGGAAACTTTGCTTTTCACATGAAGGCATGAGGAGCTCATCAACGGGAGCTCATCAACTAGGTTTAGCCATATACACAGGAGTAGGAGAATCAGGAGCCCATCAACAGGAGTCTCCATCTACTCCACTAGGTCTAGCCATATGCACAGGAGTAGAAGAATCAGGAGTCCATCAACAGGAGCCTCCATCTACTCCACTAGTCTAGCCATATGCACAGGAGTGGAAGAATCAGGAGCCCATCAACAGGAGCCTCCATCTACTCCACTAGGTCTAGCCATATGCACAGGAGTAGAAGAATCAGTAGTCGATCAACAGGAGCCTCCATCGACTCCACTAGGTCTAGCCATATGCACAGGAGTAGAAGAATCAGGAGCCCATCAACAGGAGTCTCCATCTACTCACTAGGTCTAGCCATATGCACAGGAGTAGAAGAATCAGTAGTCGATCAACAGGAGCCTCCATCGACTCCACTAGGTCTAGCCATATGCACAGGAGTAGAAGAATCAGGAGCCCATCAACAGGAGTCTCCATCTACTCCACTAGGTCTAGCCATATGCACAGGAGTAGAAGAATCAGGAGTCCATCAACAGGAGCCTCCATCTGCTCCACTAGGTCTAGCCATATGCACAGGAGTAGAAGAATCAGGAGCCCATCAACAGGAGTCTCCATCTACTCCACTAGGTCTAGCGATATGCACAGGAGTAGAAGAATCAGGAGTCCATCAACAGGAGCCTCCATCTGCTCCACTGGTCTAGATATATGCACAGGAGTAGGAGAGTCTATTTTAGACTGTGTATTTTGAATTTTGAACCTTGTGACAGTGCCGCCATCAAGCGCGTTGAACCCTGTGAGTTTTAACGCGCGTGATGGCGGCACTGGTGTCAGCCATCTTTCTTTTGAGAGAAATTACATAATTTATACCATCATGACAACTTAAATTCTCGCTGAAAATTCAAAATCTACAATCTAAAAAATGTACACTCCTGTACTTCGGACACTTCATAAAAGAAAGACGGCTGAACGTGACGACGCTATCGCACGTACTGCACGCTGAACTGAAAATCCAAAGTAGACCGTTCTACTCCTGTGCATACTAGACCATTGGACTACATGTAGATGGAGGCTCCTGTTGATGGGCTCGACAGTAAATTACCTTTTTTCTCCGGAAGCGAATTCCCGTCACCATACCGGCATGGCGTCTAGCCCATATCTCTCCACGAATGGAAATTCATCCTGCTCATGAACCAGAAACCGTATGCCCGTTGCTAGGTAACTGAGTGGACCATAGTACTCCTCGGGCTGCACGTTGAGTTGGAGTGTGAGACCTGAGCCTTCACCGCTGCGGTCAGCGGTTTGTACTGTATTGCCCTCGCGGCCGGAAATGAAAGTGTGGCACAAGCCGTACTGAAAACGGACACAAATTATCTGTAGGTGTCTGCCGGGAAATTTAATGCAATTTAGCATACATAGTGTGCCCGCGCCTAGCATTCCGTCAGATAACTGAATGCTTAGCACTGCTAAAGCTAATTTGAACGCACTTTTTATCTGTTATCCCGCATTTGCGTCTAAAAGAAACGCATGGCAATAATCTATCACAAAGAATTTATTTTTTACGCCCACTTCAAGATGGCGGCTAACTAGTATAAGTGCCATAAAGTGGGCGTAAATAAAAAATTCGCCAGGGTCGGTACGTGGTTGCTTAAAGCTCCTCTCAGTTGGACAATAAAGCAAAAGCCAACACCTCAACACAAGAACGAGGATAATGAGACAAAAAAATAGAACGAAGATAATAGAGACAAAAGCAACTACGTCCTTATCGGTATGACTCCAGAAGATCCTGGATTCGAGGCTGCACAGCACGACAAACCTGGAAGGAGAAAACTGTGGTAAAATTATCGGCTGTGCAAATTTGTCCTCTCCACTGACACCCAGAAATCATATCTTTGATCGTGTGCCCGTACTTCAATACCGCCTTCTCGATCTCAAACCCTTGCTCACTTTTCCATGAATCGTCCTGTTTTTGAACCGCTTCATTAAGTCCAGCCCGTCAAGATATCTTTGCGCTTCCGTGTTTAAAATTCTGCTTTTTTGCATCATATTTAAGTTGCAGATTGTAAACGCCGGGAATTTCAGTTCACTTGAGTATTGTAGCTCCTTGCTCCAGACGCTTCTGTGCTGCTTTAGTTTCCCGTAACTAGTGTAAATTTGAATAATGAGGAAAACTGCAGCAGTTAAAATGAGTCGGCCCAGAAAAGGCGCCTAATGCTGTAGCCTCCATTTACAAGGAAATATACACCATGCAGTGTAGTGTAGCCACTGAACTCTTGGATGACAGAAGGAACAGAAGAACT
This sequence comes from Scolanthus callimorphus, assembly GCA_033964015.1. Lineage (NCBI taxonomy): Eukaryota > Metazoa > Cnidaria > Anthozoa > Actiniaria > Edwardsiidae > Scolanthus > Scolanthus callimorphus. The sequence continues at coordinate 28,422,791 of CM066917.1, forward strand.
TTCTTTTTCATTCATTCTATTTTCGTGGTCTACGTGAAACCAGTCCAGTTTGCAAACGTCGCGCCAGAGTCGCGCCGTACCAGCCTAAAACAATAGAAACCGTTATGTGTCTGTGGTCTTATGTATAATTAACACGCATCCTTTGAAAAACGAAAGGTAAAACCTGGTTAAACAGAAGAAGTTCGACGTTGCGCTTGGCCTTAGAGCAAAAAAAAAAGAGTTAAAGCGGCGATAAGGGAACTAATCGCAAAAAACACTGTTTCGATTTTTTTCCATTGAGTTCACAAGTGACTCAAATAAGCTGAGATCTTTATTTATTCCACGCCAGCCACCTCCAGCTGACTTCTTTCTCTCAAATCAGCCAATCAATGTTGCATCGCCAAGCGTTCCAAACGGATTTTTCATTAAAAATATTACAATTGAGCAGAGAATATTTCCATCTCCTCAGAAATTCTGTCAAATGAGTTTGACTTGTACGATTATTATAAATCTAGTTCTTGCTTCCAAAAAAGGGTTACGTGCAGTTACCTTAATTGATTGACTGAATATATTTTAACACCATATATTCAGCTAAAAGTACTATAATTTAAATAATGTTTTACAGTTGAGCACTCACGGTTAGCAAACGTTCAGGAGAAATGTGTCGTAACACGTACTGTTATGGTCTAAAGAAGTGAGCTCTTATTTTTATTTTTAGCGTTAAAAATGAGTACCTGATTATTACCCCTAACCTTACACGATTTTAATTTAAAAATTTTCATTAATAAGACACCTGTGCATACAGAATGTAGTGAGCATTTAATGATTATTTTCATGGTTTCTCACTTTCTGCTTTATCGTAGTGAGTTTGAGACGCGTAGAGACGTAGATAATTCAAACTGTATTCAAGATTTCTATGATACTTGGTTTACGAGTCGTCTAGCGAGAAAATAGTTCAGTGTCTGTCGGTCAATAAAGTACAGTATAAAAAGACGTCACCCAACCCCAAATCAAATAACCAAAAGCTAAAAAGTTCCCCAGCTCAAAACCATCTAGTGCAAAAAGACTCTGAAAAAAAGTAAAGTATTTAAACACCAAGATGCATTTGGTCCGTTAAGATAAACAAACAGAGCACATACATAAACAAAGCACTCTTCACCTTAAAGTCATAATAACTTATCTTACCGTTAATTTCCTGGAATTAATGACTGGAACAGTTCCTGCTGAATGAAACGCTATACATGAATGGAAGAGGAAAATACTGACTACTTCCTTTAGTTGTGCCCAGGTTTGTCCCACGTCAGCTGTAAATGACCACCAAATGCACTAAAAAGCGATCTTGACGATGTACATTTATTGTTTAACTTCTATGATAAATGCATAGATAATGAAAGTGGCTCTCGATTGGTCTCTTGAGACTAGGCTCCTAGAAACAGGAGGGAGCCTCATGCAAAATACACTTTTTCACAATCTCCTGCGTTGGGATATTATGGGAAGGAGATATCCAGAGTGGAAAACAACAACATGTATAGAGGATATTACATGGCCTCGCGGAGATACGAATTTATCTTCGCGTGTTAAAAATTTATCCCACATCAATGAAATACCACATTCTATTTTATTTGAGTTTAAGCCTAAAATTGAGCAAAGGCAAGTGACATATTATTTTCATGTGTGAAGTTTTCGTGTAGGAGCTCACCGGTATTTCATTTGTTTTTATATAGTTGATATATTTATTTGATACTATAGTTTTAAAAGATAGAAATCTTGAATTGACCATCTTAAAACGTTTTATTTTTCATGAAGTGAATTTGATGACTGCTGGAAAATATCGTACTACAAGCCCTAAAACAACGATGGAAATTGATGCTTTCTCTGACTTGGTATATTGCTAGGCTGGCGAAATTGTGACCTCTCCACACAAGATGTCACGCCTCATTAAAGAATGACCACTCCCTTAGTAGACTCCACTGCTAACTATGAACAGACATTCAAATTTATTTTAGTTGGACATATTATTAAAACATTGATGGGCATACTTGACAGTTTTTATTTTTCAAAGTGAAGAGCTTTGACTTATAAAAATTGCAGTAATTTTCTCCTGGAAAATGGCAGGAATACCCTACATGGAAACCTTTCAATTTTATCCTACTTATTATTTATCCTACTCAACTTCCTACATTATCCTGGATCTTATAGTATGCTTGCTTAGGTTTTTCACTAGGGCTGAACTCAAGAAAAAACATCTCAGATTCAGATTTCCTACAACTTTTTGAGTTAGAAATAGGCCTACACAAACTCATTCAACATAAACTCTGTATTCTACAGTATTGTGACACATACATAGCTCTGGTCACATGTGATGTGATTAACACATTTGCACAAAATAATGGTTATAAGGGATAAGGTTCACTCATACGTTTATGCCAGAGAAGTTAGATGAAATGTAAAGTTTATCAATGTAAATGTTATATTTTAAAATGACTTCTGCAAGGATATTTTTCTGACTTTAGGGCCATCTTTTTCTTTCCCTCATGTTTTCAGTTTTAGTGTTCGACTGTTGCGAAGTCTTCTTCTCTGTCATTTGTACAACTGCTTGACATTACTCTGCAATGGCAAGTTCATATTTGTGCTTGGTTTGGAGGAAGATGAAGGTACTGGTATATTAATCCAGCAGCTTTCTTGCTTGACATTATAATACCATCAATGACAGATCTTGTGTATAACCCTGCAACAAAACAGAAAGCCATGCTTACATGTATGTATGAACAAATCATGTTTTCTTGAACATCTAATGCTGAGAGAAATGACTTTAAAATACTGTTTTTCCTTTTTGCATAGGCAGGGGTGGGGTGGTGGTGCATTCCTATGTAAGATTAATAGCTTTCACTATCAGATTTCCAATTTTGAAAAGTGTTTAGCCTGTATATGGATTCAACCAAAGTATGGTGTGCATCTACAAAATCGTCTACGATTCTGCCTACTCTGGCCCATTTCTATTGTCTGCATTCCTTTCTCTACGGGCCGGCATGCTTTTCTAAAAACTTCTAAAAACCTGAAAACTAGTAATGTCTATGAAATATTTTAGGAAAAGCCATCAGTTCTACTTTGGCCCGTTTAAAGTTGCTTTGCTTTCATATTTCAAGATTGTAACAGACGATTTTGTTATTTCGACTATTTTCAAGAACATGAAAATAGCCCATGGAGGAAGGAATGCAGACAAAAACATGAGCATGAGCGGGCAGAATCGCAGACGTTTTTTCAACGCACACCATGCTTTAGTGAAATCCATAGTAAGGAAATCAAAAATGCCATCCACTTTATAACATACGAAGAAAGCTTCAACATTGTACACCTATCTAACAAAAGTCTGTCTGAAAAATAGAAGCTTACCATCTTCAAATGAAGCTGCAGTTGAGATAGCCTGCAAGTCAGCATTTCTTCTGTCATCCTTATCCACAGATTCTTCAAATGCTCGTTTGATTTCACGTACCCAGGCCTCTAGACCATAATTAAATGTATTCAATGTTGACCCCTTGATATCAGCCGTTCTGTCTCCTGTAAACTCCTCTTCCTTTCCATCCTGTGTCCCAACTAGCCTCTCATTGGTCGACACAAGCTGGCCATTAGTGCCTATAATAGATATTGTCTGTAAACACTGGGCTGAGTGAGTATTTAAGGTTACAGTCACAAATGCCCCTCCTAAGAGAACCATTTGGAAAGCACAGAAGTCATCGCTTGTGATGTGCCGGAAACTTGAAATAGTATCAGTTTGTGCAATGAATGTTTTCATTGTTCCATTGACTGATATGGCTTGCTGATTGGTCAAAAAAGATATGATGTCAATTATATGGCAGCCATATTTGGCCAATATGCCACCACCCATGGCTTGGTCGCATGTCCAATCATAGGTACTCCCTAGTAGGGACCCCATGTCTAGACGGCAATCACAAACTAATAATCTGCCACAATAGCCATCCCTTATGAGCTGCTTCATCTTCACAAATGTTGGCACAAATCGTAACTCATGTTTCATGAGGGAAAGTAGTCTTGGATAGTACTGAGCAGCACTGACCATTCGTTCTGCCTCATCGCGGCTGAGTCCGCTGGTGCCTCACAGAGCACATGCTTTCCTATTGACAGGGCTTTCACTGCAACCTCTGCTCGCTGATGTGGAGGACACAACACAACAACAAGGTCCACATCTTCTCTGAGCAAAAGATCGTCTATTTTAGATGTGGCATAGGCTATATCATAACGATGAGCCATGGTTTTAGCCTGGTGTTGTGTGCATCCCCAAACTACTGACAGTAAAACCGGCTGATTTCAACGCTGTTATCAACTCTCCGCATGATTCACTGTGTCGACAACACCAACTGAGGGAAGCATTGTTGAAATTTGAATCCCGCTAAAACTGAAAGAGAGCCTCCGTTTTGATTTCTGTGCTGATAATTGTTCGTGCACTTTCCTCGCTGATTTAGCGCTAGATTAGCAGCTCAGTCAGTTCTAACCCATCTAGAATCCATAAGCGAACTTTCCAATTCAGAGATTCATCGTTATATTTTGCAAACCTGACGTGTTGATCAATACATCGAAGATCAAAGGGTTATCTTCTTGAACACGGCAGCCATGATGGAAACTGACAAGATAGACAGAAGGGTGCCAGAAGGGTGCTATTCAGACACCACAGGATACCCGGTCGCAGACTTCCTTTTGATTTCCTTACTTTCAGGATATTTCTGAAATAATTATCAAAATTATCGGCAATATATATATTTTCTTTTATATTTCTCTCGCCTTTCGACAGTTTTTATTTGATGATACAAACACGAAAGTATGTCTCTCGGAATTCTTTAGAAAGTTCCATTTCATGGGTTGCCTGTGTGTCTTGGAAGGCGCGGCGGCCAATGCAAAATGGCGGCTTCCAGACCGCTGAGTTTATTTCCCGTCTTCTTGCTAGCAATATTGGTTCGTTTATTTTTGTATACACCGAAGCAAGAAGTGGTTTACGGAAAGGATAGAGCTTTCTACCCCGCTCACGTCTTGGAAGAGAGGTAGTGTTATTGGCCTGTTTGAGCAAGGATTCCCATCCTTCTCTGGACTCACACTTCACGGCTCTGTGTTCCCCCTCCCAATAGACAAAGCTTTTTGGTTTGGCTCATGTCATATGAACAAAACAAGTGATTTTATTATTATATAAACTCAAATTAAATAACAGGTTATCTCTCGCGCAAAAACTTGACTTCTTCGCGTGTGAAAATAACATGATATTGTGCAGTTAATGAACTCATCCAAACGAAATACCAATCGAACACAGTCGTTCAATTGCATAGCTGTCAAATCTCTGGAGTTCAGAAATGCAACAAATGATATGTATTCAGATTCAGCACTTATTCGGTAAGAAGTTATGTGAGAGAGTGATGAACCAGCTATGTTAAAGATTTACAACTAGTTTTGCATCAAACAAAATCAGAAAAATAAACATTTGGGTGAGTTTGATGATTTTGCTCTTTAGTCATAAGCAAAATACTGTTGTGAGCTTATTTCTTATTGGTTCTATGAGCATATAATTTGTTTGAGCACAAGTACATGCAGTGTCAGGTGGAAAAAAATGGAAAATGTTTGCATCACGAAGCTCAGGAGGTCATCTTGAGACACTCTGATATAACTACCTACTTATGTACATAGCTATGGTCCTATTTTCTGTGTTAGTAGAAGGGACGCAAATGTATGATGGTCCTCTTCAATTTTTTTCCTGGAGACGAAGTAAAAAATCTTAACCTGTAGTAAGAAGATAATATTTTATTCTTTCAGTGGAGGAAGGCTTATCACTGTTGAATCATGGTGTATCACCATACTCTGGTGATGTTGTACACGAGGTATGGGGTTTTACTGTGTTAAAATAAATATTGTTTCCCTAATCAGGGCTTGAAATTGCAAACATATCAATCACAAAAGTGACCAGAATTTTCCACAAAAAATACCAGTTCCTCACAAAATATAGATTTTTTTGCCCTCAATTGTGCAACTAAAGCTAAAACTGGGACTAAAAAAAATTGTGACCTTTAATATCAGTTAATGAGATTAATTAATGAGATTAATTTATTCATTACTCACAAGAATGTGGTGCAGACCTTGTGTACCATCCTTGAATTAATATTATACTCCTGCAGGTGCCTTTGGTGTTACTGATATTCCATGGTGTCAACCTACTATCTGTTCATCTTTCACCACTAGTTTTTATAGTAAGTCTGTATTTCGAGTCCTCCTCCTGACAGTGAATTTAAGAGATTATTGAACCTTTTTAATGTCCTTTTTAATGACATACTGTATACCTTCCATTTTCAGGTTTTAGATGTTATAATTGCATACCTGTTATATAAACTTGCACAGACCCATATTCTCTCAGAGGTAATGTTTTAACTCAGGCCACTGTACACTTCCTGCTTGGAGAATTGCTTTAGAATACTGCTAATACAGTATAATGTTATATATTTTTTTATAATTTCAAGAGAAGATCCATACCCCTACATGTAGAGCAGTTTGGCTGTAACTTCTATATTAAATCAAAGCAGTCCCATTGGCCAACCCAAGCATATCTAAGATTCTGATGATGTTTTCAATAGACCTCCTTGGCTTGGGCATGTTTTCCCTTTTCAGTATTCTTTTTCTACTTTTTCTGCTATGCACTGAAGGTTATATGATTTTGGAAGCATCACAAGCAAAGAAAGATTATTCAAATGAATGACACATGATCTGAAATGGGAAAACCTTAAGGTTACTGAGAACCTTCGCGCACATGTTGGAAAAAAAATCATACACGTCCTTAGTTTAACCAAAACATATCAACCTATATATCGTTGGAAAGCTTATAGAATGGACTAGCGGGCTATGAAAAAAAAAGAAATATTTTTTCATAATTAGAATTTTTAAAGGTTTTATTAAAAATTCGGGTGTGAGAGTTTCAAGAGATAACGCTGTCGAACTGCTTGACCTTGACTCCCAAGTAACACATTGTTTTAATCCTTAAATGTGTTCTCAAAAACCGTGTCTGCATTTTTTAAAATGTTGCTTTGCTCAAAAGTTATTGAACTTTTAAATTTCGAAGGTCAAATTTTGTAGAATTTTCACGCTCTAAAAATTTAAAAAATCATAACTGTTGAACTAAACAAAATTTAAAAAATCGCAGACACGGTTTTGAAAAACATCTTTAAGGATTAAAACAATATGTTACTTGGAGTCATGGTCCAGCAGTTCGACAGCGTTAGCTCGTGAAAAAAGCACACCAAAATATTTAATCAATGCTTTAAAAAATATTACTGGTATCAATACGTGATTTCGTTTTGCCATAGCCCGCTAGTCCATTCTAAAAGCTTTCCAACGATATATAGGTTGACATATTTGGTTAAACTAAGGATGTGTATGATTTTTTTTCGAACAACGTGCGCGAAGGTTCTCAGTAACCTTAAGCCCAAGCAAAGGAGGTCTCGGGAGGTCTACTCTTCTCTATGCTTTTCATATCCAAAAGTTTAAAATAACCAAAACCAAAACAACAAAACTATGATTTTCTTGTTCTCCAGATGAAACTACCGTATTTACCTGTGTATAATGCACCCGTGTATAATACGCACCCCAATTTTGAGGGTCAATTTTGAAAAATAAAGTTTGACAATAGAATGTGAAAATAAACTTCGAACCTCCAACAACCATAAGACTATAAACATGAACAGATGAGTGAAATTTTCAGACGGATTCTTCATTTTAATTGTTTGTTTGAGAGAAATCTTTTTTTTTTTTTTTTGATCTTTTTATTTATTTATTTTACAAGGAATTACATGATATTTACACTACGTCTACAACAATTATAAAAAAAAGGAAAAAGGCACTCAGCAAAATATGTATATATATATACATAATATATCTATTATTGAATAAGTTGCTTGATAGGTTCCCATTTGTATAGGTGCTGCAGCATTTTGTTATTATTGAGAGCAACAGAAAGCTCGGTGAATTCGACTTGTTTAACTCTTAGCCAAAACAATTTTAGATTAGAAAACGGCAAAATTCCTTTCTGGCGACAAAAATATATAAATCGCTTAGCAATAATAATAATAAAATTGATCAGCGAAGAATACTTAATGTCACATGTAATCCCTAATAATATTTCTAATTCAGTTAACTTACGATCGAGGATTTTAAGCCGTTTCAACGAGCTCTCTAATGCTGCCCAAAAAGCTTGTACAAACTTGCATCTATAAAGTAAATGCTCGAGGGATTCATCTTCTTCTTTGCAAAAACTACATAATGGAGAATCAACTATTTTCATTTTAAAGAGTGACTTCCAAACAGGATTCTGTGTAGAACTTTCCACTGGAATTCTCTATGTTTCACATCAATAGTTGCTTTAAATGGAATGGAATATATTTCTTTCCACACGAAAACATGTTCAGGGTGTGCGTGTTCATATTTATATTTTGAGAGAAATCTTGTGCCACAAGTGATTTCACGCAAACTTTAAATAGTTGTACTAATATTTATATGCATTGTAGCCTTCTAGCAGGCGTTTACAGGGTGATTTTATCGCAAAAATTCCGGAGTTCGTAGTCGCGAGTGCCGACGAGCGCCATCTTGGACTTTGGACGTGCGTCCTGGGCCGAGTCACAAAATCCAAAATGGCGCTCGTGACTACGAACTCCGAGTTTTTGCAATAATATATAGATTTAGCCACTGGCTAAAAGCGGAGCTCCTGGTTATAAAACTTTCTATGTGAATGAAAGGGATTCCCATGTGTACATGGTTATATGGTTGCTTTAGAGTCTTCACGAGATATTAATTTTTCAAGCATAGATGACGTCATTGATGACGTCATAATTGATAATTGATCTTTTTATTTTTTATTGATCTTTTTATTTATTTATTTTACAAGGAATTACATGATATTTACACTACGTCTACAACAATTATAAAAAAAAGGAAAAAGGCACTCAGCAAAATATGTATATATATATACATAATATATCTATTATTGAATAAGTTGCTTGATAGGTTCCCATTTGTATAGGTGCTGCAGCATTTTGTTATTATTGAGAGCAACAGAAAGCTCGGTGAATTCGACTTGTTTAACTCTTAGCCAAAACAATTTTAGATTAGAAAACGGCAAAATTCCTTTCTGGCGACAAAAATATATAAATCGCTTAGCAATAATAATAATAAAATTGATCAGCGAAGAATACTTAATGTCACATGTAATCCCTAATAATATTTCTAATTCAGTTAACTTACGATCGAGGATTTTAAGCCGTTTCAACGAGCTCTCTAATGCTGCCCAAAAAGCTTGTACAAACTTGCATCTATAAAGTAAATGCTCGAGGGATTCATCTTCTTCTTTGCAAAAACTACATAATGGAGAATCAACTATTTTCATTTTAAAGAGTGACTTCCAAACAGGATTCTGTGTAGAACTTTCCACTGGAATTCTCTATGTTTCACATCAATAGTTGCTTTAAATGGAATGGAATATATTTCTTTCCACACGAAAACATGTTCAGGGTGTGCGTGTTCATATTTATATTTTGAGAGAAATCTTGTGCCACAAGTGATTTCACGCAAACTTTAAATAGTTGTACTAATATTTATATGCATTGTAGCCTTCTAGCAGGCGTTTACAGGGTGATTTTATCGCAAAAATTCCGGAGTTCGTAGTCGCGAGTGCCGACGAGCGCCATCTTGGACTTTGGACGTGCGTCCTGGGCCGAGTCACAAAATCCAAAATGGCGCTCGTGACTACGAACTCCGAGTTTTTTGCAATAATATATAGATTTAGCCACTGGCTAAAGCGGAGCTCCTGGTTATAAAACTTTCTATGTGAATGAAAGGGATTCCCATGTGTACATGGTTTATATGGTTGCTTTAGAGTCTTCACGAGATATTAATTTTTCAAGCATAGATGACGTCATTGATGACGTCATATCACGTGACCACTTCATTTCGTTCATATGGTGGCCTAGACTACACTACCCAAGTTTGGTTCTTTTAGAGTTTTCCCTTCACGAGATATTATTTTTTCAAGCATACATGACGTCATCGATGACGTCACATCACGTGACCACTTCATTTTGCTCATCTGGTGACCTAGACCACACTACCCAAGTTTGGTTGTTCTAGAGTCTTCTCTTGACGAGATATTCATTTTTCAAGCATAGATGACGTCATCGGTGACGTCACATCACGTGACCACTTCATTTCGCTCATCTGGTGACCAAGACCACACTGCCCAAGTTTGGTTGTTTTAGAGTCTTCTCTTCACGAGATATTCATTTTTCAAGCATAGATGACGTCATCGATGACGTCATATCACGTGACCACTTCATTTCGATCATATGGTGGCCTAGACCACACTACCCAAGTTTGGTTCTTTTAGAGTTTTCCCTTCACGAGATATTATTTTTTCAAGCATAGATGACGTCATCGATGACGTCACATCACGTGACCACTTCATTTTGCTCATCTGGTGACCTAGACCACACTACCCAAGTTTGGTTGTTCTAGAGTCTTCTTGACGAGATATTCATTTTTCAAGCATAGATGACGTCATCGATGACGTCACATCACGTGACCACCTCATTTCGCTCATCTGGTGACCTAGACCACACTACCCAAGTTTGGTTGTTTTATAGTCTTCTCTTCACGAGATATTCATTTTTCAAGCATAGATGACGTCATCGATGACGTCACATCACGTGACCACTTCATTTCGCTCATCTGGTGACCAAGACCACACTACCCAAGTTTGGTTGTTTTAGAGTCTTCTCTTCACGAGATATTCATTTTTCAAGCATAGATGACGTCATCGATGACGTCACATCACGTGACCGTGCTACAGCACCCCCCTTGTGGCATAGACGAAATATCCCAAGTATGGCTGTCTTAGCATGTTCCCTTGAGGAGATATAATTTTTCTTTGCATACCACAGGGTTCCCATGTGTACACGGACGACGGACGGACGGACGGCGGACACTATAGGTTTAATACCAGAAAAATAAAGAAAAAATCATATCTCCCGAAGGGAAGCTTCCCTAGAAGCCAAACTTGGACAAACTTTCAAAGACCATCAGAGGAACTCTACACCAAAGTCACGTTCCCTCACGCCATCAATGACGTCATCAAAATGATCCAAAATGCCCGTGACGTTCAAAAATCAACTCGATGGTATACGTTTTTCCCTTAGGTATGGTGCTCCGCTTGCGCGGGCCTTCGGCCCGCGCTGGAGCTCCGCTAAAAGCAGCCGCCAACGCCTCCTGGCCGGTTTCACGGATCAAAATCCTAGCTTGTTTATTATTGGAAACCGACCACACAACCATAAATAAGCTAATTTGTAATGGATCTTTTGTATTTGTTGTTATGCAAATTCCCAAAACCGATGTTCCGTGTATAATACGCATCACGTTTTGATGCTCATTTTGGACTGAAGAAAGTGCGCATTATATACGGGTAAATACGGTATGTGTTTTGGCCGTATCATTTCATTAAAATACAAACATGCAATGTTTCACAATTCTGTCATTTTCACAGCTGAAAGAACAAGAAGCAAGAAAATCTTCATTTGCAGACAATGTCAGCCTTGTGTTGCTAGGCAACGAAGCTCTAAGGAATGTTCCATTTATCGTGACAGCAGTGTAAGTAATGCAAGTAGAGGTTACATTGATTTTTAAATAGCTTTTCATTCTAGAACTCATTCCTTGGCAGAGTTGCAAAAAGAAGACTAGGAAGATGAAAGTGGTCTTCTCCTTATTGTGTGGAAACCCAAAACCAGAGTGCCCAACCTAGAGACTTCGAAATCGGGAAATCAGGATTTTTGTGCCAGACGCAGTTTGTGAAAATCATCAGAAATTGAGGGGGAAATATTATGGGCTGGGTACTCAATCTCAAATATCGGGATTTAAGCCATCAAAATATCAAAAATTCAGGATTTTGTATCCCGATCGTGGTTGTGTCAGGATTCAGGAATTTCAAGCAAAATGGAGATCGGGATGGTTGCAGACACTCTGCAAAATGTCTGAAAGTACATGACTGCTAGACAGGCTGTATTGTATGGTGCAAATTACCGTGCAGCTTACAATCATGAATGCTGTTTTACAGTATTGGGCAATTCCAGAAAATAAAGGTACCCCCCCCCCCCCCCCCCCCCCGGGCGGCATTTGGAAATTGGAAATTCCTAAGGGATGGGGGGGTTTAAGAGCTCGGAAGTCTGATTGCAAGGGGGGGGGGGGGTTTCGAAGCTTGATTTCTTGTCACAAGGGGGGGTCTGAAGATACCCAACTTCTGAAGGAGTTCGCGTGTTTTTCAGTCTGCTAAAATAGCGTTTTTCAGAAAGAAAATAACGTTATTGCACGCGCGGAAAAACGGTCTTCGCCGCCATTCGATAGATAGAGAATGCTTGCCAGTTCGTACTTGTCCCTTCTAAGACAGAATCTCCATAATTTTCTACTGATTTCGACTGTTAGTTCAATCACGCAGCAGTTTCAACTTTGTACAATCACACATTTGAAATTAATATAAAGGATGTTGGCAATACGGGATAAGTTGAGCTTGCATCGACGCGCAACTTTCACCAACAAAACCAGCCGCAACTTTCCCTAACATATCTAATGAAATCCGGAACAACACGGTATAGTTTAATAAACGTTTCTCAAAAATGGTACATGTAATATGCATGTTGAATAATATGTTTTTCTTTTACTCCTTTTTAGAGTTTCTATATCGGTTTTCCTAAGCCTCAAATATTCGAAGATCCGCAAAAAGTAACAACTAGGCTTTCCAAGCTTGGTCTAGCTCATTCTAATGTGTTTTCCTATTGGTTATATTTGGAAAAATTGTTTTAGAAAGCGATTTGAAAATGTGTGTTGCAAGTAAATAGCTTCCACACTTCATTTGAAATGTCTATCCCCCATTTCACGATCGATTGGCAGAAGTCTCAAATTTTTCTGTGATAATATCATCCGATTCTTTGCCCCTACAATTCAAATCTTACAAAATAGCCAGTTAGCTACTAGTTAAACACGCTAAAAATGTAGAGCTCATATTCAGTGGATGTTGTGAATGCCGGTGGTATTTTTTTCTTCAAAATCAAACTTTCATGCTCTGTATTAATATTCTGAAACAAGATTATGCGCTTTTTGTGTTTTCTTTACTTTGCAATTTAATAAATTCCCGCAATAACCCCCGCAACTTTTGCCTTTTTCTCCGCAACGTTTCCCTATCACAAATTTTTACTTTTTCTCGCAATAATAACAAGGTGGTGATTATTTGGATTCCGGAGGGGAGGGGGGGGGGGGGGGTTAAAAGTTGAAATTTCTGAAGGGGAGGGGGGTTTAACCTACCCGGAATTCTATATGCACGGGGGGTAAACCATTTTGGAAATTCTGGATGCATGGGGGGGTCAAAAACTAGTGCCGCCCGTGGGGGGGGGGGGGGTACCTTATTTTCTGGAATTGCCCATTTATGTTCAGGGGCATAGCCAGGAATTTTGGTTGGGGGGGGGGGGATAGTGAAAACATGGAAGAAAAGTTTCAAACTTCCTCCCGCAAATACAGTAATGTATGGGAAAATCTCCCTGTGCCCCCCTGGCTACGCCCCTGATGTAGTGCCTCTGAGAGCCAGGTCATTGCACCAGGAGGCAATCCCCTACATCATGAACATGGGTAGAATGAAAAGCAGGCAAAGCCTTGGGTTATTTTCTCATTAGAAAACAAAGTAGAACGAAGTTCATCCCACATCTCAATGACAACTCAGAAATGTTTTTCCTCTGCCTGAGTGTTGAGAGAACCAGTGCCTTAACACTGAGGCAACCATGCTTCCATAAAAAGAAAAAAAAATCAAATATTGCCCCATGGGTGCTACAGTAACCTGTGAAACCACTCACATTATTTTTGTTTCTAATTTCTAACAGCTATCTACTTAGTCCATATTCCATTGGCAGCTGCATTGCTCAGTCAACTATCATCTTCACCAATTTTGGAATTGTCCTTTCACTGTATGCAGCCCTGAAAGGTACTGTAACCAGTACTGAAGAGCAACATGAGCAACACAAGTGTTTCATGTGAAACTGTGGAGCACATTACAACTGAGGATAGTCAGTCAATCAATCAATTTATTCTAAAAAACAAAAAACAGATTACACAAGATGCCCTGCAAATAGCAAAGCTAGTTAAGGCAGGGCATGTTCAAAAATAGTATAGAAAGTACTATAGAAAAAGGAAAAAGCAAAAAGAGAAATATTTTATATAAAAGGGAAATTTAAAAGAGTAAAATTAGATGAAAAGATGAATCTATTACATTACTGCAACAACAAAAAAAAGAGAGAATGCCATGACAAGCATGTATGTAATTATGTTTTCCTATGGTGTCTATTTTCAGGAAATGTCATTTTAGCAACTATGGGTGTTGCCATAGCAACATACCACTCATTATATCCCATCATGCTCTTGTCTCCTGTAGTTCTGCTGATGATCAAGGTAAGTGAAAGTATGGTAATATAGGATGTAGCATACAAAAAAGTCCACGCCCGACATGGGCACCATCTTGGATGGGTCAAAAATTTGGTCTGGGGCAAGTGACCCATCCAAGATGGCGCCCAGGATTCTCGCTCGTTTCTTGCTGTAAAATGACCTAAAAAAAGCCAACCAATGCCTGCTAGTAGGCTAAGCCACTGAAATTAATCAAACTGGGCTGGCAACTTGAATAAGCACCTGCTTAAAAACATTCTGACAGCACTGCTCATCCCCAGGCTACTCGGCAGGCCTGTCATGCTTTGCCTGGCTGTAACATCAGCAGCCACCATATTGGAAAACATGGGTACACAGGCCCACCAAGGCATCATGGGTGACAAAAAGGAGTAGCCTGGGGAAAAGGCTACAGAATCAGCCCCCCCCCCCCCCCCCAGCAAAAACAAAGAATGACCTGCCCCCTCAGTCAAAAATTTCTAGCTACGGCCTTGAAAATCCTATGATTAGAAATAGAAAAATTAATTATGCAGGGGCACCCAATGAGACAATGGTGTAAAATAGCTAAAAATGTCATTAAAGGGCACTGCTGAGTATAGAAATGACTGTAAATTGGGTATTTTTAATCCCTACAAATTGTGTATCTGTTCAGTTTTCATAGCTGAAACTAATGGGAAGTGAAAATTTTAGGGATTGAAATCAACTCTTCCGAAAATGCCAGGGGAAAAATGCTATCCGAAAATTCTATGTGATCTTATTCACAGCAAAAATTCCCCCCCAAAAGTAGTGAAATTTCACCTTTTGTGCCATTTGAAACATACAGGGGATCTTATAATCTACATACGAAAATTAGAACTTCAATTTCTGAAGCGAAAATTTCAGCTCTCATACACTATCAGATATTTTACCGAAAATGATCATTGGGTGCCCCTGAATATTGTCACTTTATAACATTTTTGGTTATGTTTTTTTATTCTCCCAGCATGATACTAGCATGAACAAAGGTTTGATAAAGACCCTACTGTTCTTTGTTGTGTGGTTTGGTGGGCTGGTGGCAATGTCTTTCTTCCTCTTCAACTCCATGGATTTTGCTTTTGCCAAATATGGATGCATGTGAGTGTGGCTGCAATACCTATATTATGTTCTGCTTAGTTTATCCGGGCTGGAAATTGTGACCTGGCAGTTGCCTGGGCGACCACAAATAAGGGCTAGGTGACTAAAAATTTGAACTTAGGTGCCATCTGGTAACCAAATATTTGAACTCTTTTCAAACTTGATGCCACCTGGCGACAAAAAGTTATGTTCAGACGACCAGTTTTTTGCACTTGTTTGTCAGCTGGTGACTAAGAAAAAAGTTAATTTCCAGCCCTGATTTTTTGTACTAAAAAGTCAAGAAGTACCCTGGTTACCAGAGATAGTCATACCAAGCCACTGCTATTGTGGCGTCTTGGCTTAGCATGTCAGTGAACGAGTGAAGCTTGGAGACTCTGGCACCAAGGGTACTCTGGAAGATTGATGATCTGGTTCTAGCATTCCTGTATTTTCTATAAAAGTACAACCACATTCCACTTTTTCAGGGGTTTCAATAAGTAGGAAGAAGGTGGCTTGGTTTATCAGTGGTTTATGGGTCCCTTACAAAGAGCGAAGGCCTGAGCCTTCTAGGCTGGTGGGTACAGGGGCATGCCCCCCAGGAATTTTGAAAATTTGGTTTGAGGGCAAGATAATTGGCATATTCATGTATTCTATAGCTTTAATATTGAAGTCATAATGAAGTTGCCGGCGAGCAGCAGTAAAGTAGACGGCAGTTCACCACCGGTAACCAACACAATCTTATTCAAGCCCAGACGGAGATATTTTATGATCTGACGTATGAATAGAAAACTTGACCTTTTAGAAACGGAAGTCAACCACTCTTGTGAAATCCAAGAGCTTTTCGGAAGGCTGTGGCAAGTCTGTTTTCTACGCATCCTTGAGGATCCAGCGGCGCGCGCGGCCCGCGGGATTCTCGAGTTAGAAGTCCAATACGTAGTTCAGTTTCTAAAATTTCTGGTGCCCTGTTTTCAAATTCTCTCATGGAGAATGCCAGTAAAAGCCTATGGATCAAACTACCCTATTATCTGCTTTGTTTTTCTGGCTTTTTGAGGTATTAACTTTCTCCTTCAAAACGAGTCACGAAAGGGGCGTTCTGATTGGCTGAGCCATAGAAAAAAACTGGTGCGAGCCGGTTTACGTCGACCAAATATAGCTCCAAAATTGTTAATGGAAATACTTTGTTAAAACTGAAAACGAGCCAAATATTTTAACTTCGTATTCGTCACGACCATAAAAAATCATTCTCAAAACGCTTCTTACAATGTTCCTTCCTAAGGTTTTCTTCATAATCGTCTAAACGAGATTTTTTCCGCCTTGGTTGTTCAATATGACGACGCTTATTTTTCTGGGGTGCTTACGTTACGTAACCGACAAAAATACGTACAACTCAGTCCTTTTTATGAGATGAAACTCTGGTTTTGCAAACTTTGATAGCATTGATGTAGGATATTGCGAGAATATTTGAGCGGATTTGATTACTATTTTTTTAGGTCTTCGTCCTATAAAGACGAACATTTTCCCTTTCAAAAGGAAACCTTTCCCCTGCTTATAAGGAGCCCATTGTATTCGTAACATATTTATTTCAAGCAATGAGCTAGGCTATTATCCGGAATGATTAATTTTCAGACTCCCCGTTTTCGGCCCCCAAAGAATTTCGTATGGCATTCTAAATTCCGCCGGTGCATTAGCGGATGTTTATTATTACGACGCGTTACTTTTACCTGAACCAAACCGGCAAAACCGGTTTGACAAAATGAGCGCGTGATGATCACAGGGCTCAGGTTCGCGCGTCGCTCCTGCGGAGTCTGCAAGGTCTGTGCGACCGACTACACTTCATTTCACTGTAAACTGATACGGCGAACAACAGATGGACTCTTTCTAGCGCAGTTTGGCTCTAAAATCTGTCGATTCTTTTATTCCGCGTTCAGTTTTTGACCATTTACCAGCCATTTCATTCACACATTGAAGGCATTCTTCTGATTCTTCGTTTCTTCCAGTCCTCCTTCAAAACAGACCGCCCCTACTTCAAACATTTTCCCTCCTTAGCAACAAAACGTAATCAGATATACTTTTTTTACAAAGGTTAGATTGAGTAAATTTATACGTAATGATTTTCCGATGCGAAGAATTACAAGATATAACTTAGGCATTTTATGCATCGCAGAGTCTAAATGATCAAATCAAATGGGGAAATACTTATACGCGGCACAAAATTCCTCAACTTGCCGCGCATGCAACATTGTTGCGTTGCAAGTTGCTCGTTTTTCATCAAATGCACAACTTGTCGCGCAACATTTTATTTTGGTGATCACCATGCAAGCCAAAGGCTGATTCTGTCCTTAACATCTCATTTCTGCCGACTAATCAATTTGAATTGTAGGCAAAATGTAGCGCTCTACTTCGCGCAACAAGTTTGTGCAACTTGAAACCAAGGATTTTGTTACATGACAAATTGTGGCACGAGATAACAAACGCGCAACGTCGAACCAAAACATGCAACGCAAAAGTGTCGCGCGACAAGTTGAGGGATTCCCTGGCTTTACTAACCCTAGTTTCCCGCGCAGCCCGTCCTTTGTTTCGGTCACACAACGGCTGCGCGGTAGACTAGACCTACCCCACCTTATTCTACACCTAACCATCCTCTATACCGTATATGATGTTTGTAAGAAATAAAACAACTGGAGTTTCTTCCATCGTACCTCCCATTGAGAGAGAATTTGAAATCCAAAGACCCTATGTTTAGCAGCAGATTTATTTCGTTTAGAATTATGGAATACACGACCACAAGATGTAACATTCTTGTCGGGCTTTTGTGGCAAAACCATCAACGGCTAAAAGGAAGCAATCATGTCAGTTTGAAAGATATTACCTGAAATTGCTCATTTGCTGTACAGGGGCCATAAAAGCAGGCAACACTATTATCAATACTGGTTCTGCTCTAGAAATTGTGTTTGGCTTGAAATCAGCGTTCTCCTCGAGAGAAACCGGTTTTGGACCAGTTTTCATTGGTTCAGCCAATCAGAGCTCATCCCCTATGCCATGATTTGAAGGAGAAAGATTATACACTGGTCACACGAGAATTCCTACTTGTAAATAATCTGTTTGCCAGTTTGTTTATCTACTGCGCGTTTGAAGCCATTTTTGTTCGCTTTTGTGAATAAAACGAGCTAGCGAAGGACAGAATATACATTTTAGAGTACTCCCACTTTTTCTAAGTACTGCGCATTGTATCATTGACAAAATCCTCTTGACGAATTGACACATGGGGTTGAACCTCGTAATAACTTCGAGAGCTGGATTTGGGATGGAATTTATTGCGCCATTACACTAGAGTAACACTTCTATATTTAGTCTTTTTAGTTTTTCAAGCATAATAGGAAAGTGAAAAATTGTAGAGTTATCCACGAAAACCTTTTTATAGAGTACGTATCAATGTAGTTTTGAGACAGAAAACCTCGAGCGCCGTTACAAACTTGACCTTTTATCAACGGAGGTCAATGACTCTTTTCTGCAGTTTTTTTTTTCCCGCAGGGAAATAATGTTCAAGAGTTCATTTTGTAGCGCTAGCTCTAGTACTTATCATTTCCAAATTTCACGACGCTTTTCTTTTAAACAGAAACCATCATCAACAAAAGCCTGTAATCAAACAAGTTTATTTTCCTTGCGTGGTTCTGTCCTCCCCTGGTATTAACTTTCTCCTTCAAAAGCAGACACAGAAGACGACTTCTGATTGGCTGAGCAGAGAAAACTGGTGTGAGCCGGTTTTTGCTAACTTGAGGAGATACCAAGCTGCGATTATAGATTTTAGGAATGCTCCTTCAATGGACATTTGTCTGCAAGCTGAAAATGCGCCAAATATTTTCGCTGACTCTAAAGGATTGCGTCCTTAAGAAAATATCGAAGACTAAGACCCGTAAAAGTCACGTACATAAACTTTGAAAATAGCATGCCAATTCAAACATACGATAGGCTTTTTCTTATTGTGTGATATTTGAAATGAGGAATGGCCGGGAATGGCATATCTACAAAGTGAGTGCTTGGCCTTATAGATAGCGTAGCAGCTGTAAACAGTAAGGTAGTAATTGTAGACTAGGGCAGTGAGCTGGGCGCCTAGTTTTCCTTATTTTACTATTGTCACTTTATCTAGAAACGTTGATTTGTTAGCCTTGTGTGGAGTGCGGGGTGGGTTTCGTTTCTAGTGTTGGTTTTGTAATTGTTTAGGCCACCATTAAACTGATAAGACACCATGAATAGTTACGTAATATTGGATTGAGACTAGAACCCTTTGAAAATATTCTTTCTCCCAGCCTATAAGAGTCTTTATTAGCTTATCTGAATAACATCTTTGACCACAAACGTTTCTGTGGTTTCTCAAGCGCTAGCGCGCTTTACGCACAGAATCAAGTCAAGAAATAAAAGACCCGGCTCAAAACGGAATCCACCTTATCATCCTCAATTAACTCATACGTTTTATAAATGAATATTGGTCTGCTATCCAGCAATGAGCAAAATTATGGGCATCAAAAACATTAGTTCAGTTCTAAATGTGCCTGTGCGACGCGAATTTTCATTATCATATCCTTGCGATCTTGTCCGCTCAACGCGCCGCGTTTCAGTTCTAGCTATTTCTGACTCTCCTTGAACCAATCCGGTAAAACCGGTTTGACAAGGTGAGCGCGTGATGATCACAGAGCTCAGGTTCGCGCGTCGCTCCTGCGGAGTCTACAAGGTCTGTGCGACCGACTACACTTCAATTCACTGTAAACTGATACGGCGAACAACAGATGGACTCTTTCTGACGCAGTTTGCCTCTAAAATTGGTCGATTCCTTTTTCCACGGTCAGTTTTTTACCATGAACCAGGCATTTCATTCACAAATTGACTCAATTATTCCCTCGATTGAGGTATTCTCGTGATTATTGTGCCTGTCTTCTAGACCTCCTTCAACAGACCGCCCCTACTTTGAATATATTTTTTTCCTCCTTGAGCCTTGAGCAAGAAAAGGTAACCAGATATGCCCTCCTTAAACTCGGGATAAAATAGAACAGTAAATGTGTGCTTTTCATGGCGAAAAAGTCGAAATAAAGGGCATTCCTCCCTCTTTCTACCGTTATAAATCCATAAGAAAAGCTTCTTCATAAACTTATCAATTGTATGTTGATGTACTCTGCGTTCGAAAACTGTACATAGCAAACTGTGATTTAAGTTATGTGATTCATCTTGCCCGAACTGGTCAAACCGGTTTCGCTACCTGTTTTTATTAAACAGGCTGGTAAACCGGTAGACTCTGAAAAAATAATATATAGTCAGTCAGGATGATAAACTTTATAAGTTTGAACCTTGTTGCGCCAGATAGCGGTGAGAGTAGCTCGGCATTGAATATTTTGCGCGAGAGTACTTCTCACCCGCGCGCCATGATGGACGACGCCAGCAATACCTTCGAGACAATGAGTAGTCTCATAAAGAAGGACCTAAAGGACGCCTGTTTCCTCCCCGCTTGGCCATCGACTTATTCCAAAGGCTACAGATTTCTGAACGACAAGAAATACCGCGTGTTTGACTTTCCGCCTCCCTCGCTGAACTTCAACGAATTTCAGTTCCCGATGCGGAACCTCGCCACTGCGGGAAGTGATATTCCCGTACTGATGGACCGTCAACCGGACAAAATGTTTAAAGAACATTGGAGAAAATGGCTCCCTGCTTTTGCGCCTGCGACGATTAAGACCATCGACGAGGGACTTGAGGATGATGTTCCGATTGTTACTACAGGCGCTATGCAAGGGATTCCCACCAAAAGGCAAGCTGTAGATCCCGACGTGATTTATAAGGTACAACTGAAAAGTGCTATCCCAGACATTAACGCGCCTAGCCCGCGCCAGTTGTCTAAGAACAATGTGACTTTTCCTTGCATCATCAAAGTAGACCAGGCGTGGTCCGGACGCGGGACGCAGTTTGTGCAAAACAGGGACCAGCTCCAGGCAATGATGGAAGAGATAAAGGAAGTAGCTAACTGGAAGGGAGGATATCTATTTCAAGAGGCAATCAGAGGGATTAAAGACGTCCCGAGTTTCCAGTTTTACGTTAACAAGCAAGGAGATGTACACTGGATTGGTACGACGGTTGGGGGCTTCACTGGGTTCCGCTGGACCAGCGCGCTTGTCGACTGGGAAAAACAAGACTATCTGAGAGACTTAGTCTATGAGGAGTTCACTATACCCATCAAAAACTACCTCAATAAACAAGGCTACTTTGGGCTGGTAACATTTGAGGTGCTGATCTCAGATCATGGGAGGTTCTTAGTTGATGTCAACCCACGCGTTGGTGGAGACACAACTCATCTACTTCTTGCCCCCTTTATGGCCCATTGCGGGTTCAGCAAGTCTACCTTAGCTCTGTTCAGAACGTTTAGCTTCTCGAGCAAGAAGCTGATTTCCAAGGCAAATGACATCAATAATCGAGACACTGGAAGAGTAATTGTGCTTTCTGCAGTGGATGTGGTGGAAGGAAGCCAAGCGGATGTGTCGCTCTTCGCCAAATCAAATGAGGATTTACAGCGACTATATGATGAGCTAACGGGAAACTGAACGTGAACTTGTAGCCACGGACGTTATCTTAGGGCACAGAGTGACACTTTCAATCAACCATTAGCCTGCTAGGCGGCTCTCCAGTGGGTTTTTTCGGATATTTGATATCCCATTGTATGTGTCATTGCGAGGAAATTTTCTGATTGGCTGAATTTTTGGCGCGCGCGCGCGCGACACAGGAATCCCGCAACAATATTTTGCTGAAGTAACGAATTTGATGATTACATAGTATACTTTCCATTTTTTTGGTGAGAAATTCGAGGAATTGAAATTGTTCAGCCACTATCGAAACAACGGAGGGAGGGATACATACTATCGAAACAACGGAGGGAGGGATACATAATATTTCAGTAGCTAAACGTATCGGTCATAAGGTGATGGGATCTTTGTTGATTTTCATCAAGTACAACGAACAGGGGAATCCAAGGGGGTGGGGGTGCTAGCATTACAAGCCGCTACCTTTTCCTCGGATATGGTAACATCTGTCATAATATTCTCCCGCCTAACATTTTTTATATTATATATTTTGTTTGTATTATTACATTAGTTAAGTTAATTAGAAGTTGTTAGTGTGTCTTATATATTTGATGTAATATTTGTACAGGGCAGGCATTGCCAAATATGCGCGACAGTTGATGTAGAACTGTAAAAACTTCTAAAATCATTATTTCGCCATTTTACATTTTACAAAATTTTTATTATTAAAGCCATCATTCCGATGCAATTTTGATGTCATTTACCTCCAAGATTCCGATGCAATTTTGATTTCATTTGTCCAAGAAACGTTTCTTTATTTGTTTGTTTTTCTTGTATTTTCTTGCGCAGTGTTCTTTTACACGTGTTTCAGTCCTATATCACATGACAGAGAGGAAATGAGCTTTCTATGAGTTTATAACTAACCCCACAGTTTATGAATATTTATAATATAGCTACGATATAACGTGCGCTCTGATTGGTCCATCCTCTATTACACCGATAAAGTAATGGTTCTCCCCCGCTATGTCATAAAAGCATTAAAGCACAACTTTCTATGGCTTTATCAGCAAATAGAGCACTTGTGATGCTGTGGGAGACTCTCGAAACGTTTTACAACGCCTCTCGTGTCTCCCAACATCACGCGCCTCTATTTCGCCGATAAAGTCATAGAAAGTTGTGCTCTAATGTTTAAGTAAGCTCAAGATTTTGCACTCAAATTGAACGCTCGCAGATATTTTCCATATATCCGCGCGCCCATGTATTATTCCGCGAGTACGCAGCATGTTAGGGCGTCGTCAGGGAAATAACGTATTGCTTTACGCGTGCCTGAAAGCAGACAAAAGAGCGCACTTTGTCCCGGGCCCGAAATTGTGACCTGTCTAGTCGCCAGATTTTAGTAGAACAGCCTCTCTAGGACAAATACTCTCGCGACCAAAATTTATGATTGGGATCCAAATGGTGTCCTTAGAGACCAATTTATTTCGAGTTCAGTTTTGTATAAAAGATATTTGACCTGATTTGCAGTGCGTCCACGCTAGGGCGGAAACATGTTCAGACTAATCATGTTTCCAACTTTATCTTGTTCATTTGACATCGCAACTGCCAATGTGTTGTTTGCCTCTAATAATATCTACTGTGGCGACATTGTAGCAATTGCGTATGATGTCCAAAGTTCTGTTTTAATTAAACATGTTTACTTGAAGAGTGTGAACGCACTAAACGAAACGCAAGTTCACGCAAGACGACGACAATTGTGACTTGCACAGGCGTTCGTTTGCGTGGAGGTGGCCAAACGAGATGCAAGTTTTGATGAAAGTTGGGTGTTCTTCCCCTTTGCGCGCGCTGGTGACGATATGATCACGCCACTTTCGAAAAAAGAGAGCGCGCTCAAGCTAGTGTTTTTCTTGGTACAAAACACAAGAAAAATTAAGAAATCTCACCCACTTTCTTGTAAATAACAGCTAGAAATGTAAGGGCAACATTTTCATGACTTGTTTTGGTCATAACATTTCGTTAATTTGGAAAACGAAGAAAATTGGAAACTTGCATCAACTTGCGTACACTTGCGATGTGGAGGCCAAACAAGACGCAAGTTGCATGAAAATTTAAACATGTTCAAAGTGGACGCAAGTGAAAACAAGTCATCGCAAGTCCGCGCAAGTTGGTGACCGAACGAGCGCAAGTCGACGCAAGTAGCAAAAGTTGCGTGAACTTGCGTTTCTCTTAGAGTCTGCCTTCTATTGGGTTGATCTTGTTTTTCTTTACATCTTTTGTAGACTCTCTGTTCCTGACTTGACGCCAAATATCGGCTTGTTCTGGTATTTTTTTACCGAGATGTTTGAGCATTTCCGAGTATTCTTCCTCTGGGTCTTCCAGATAAACGCGTTTTTCTACTGTCTACCGCTGACAATCAGGCTCAGGTAAATACGTCATCCGTGCATCTATTACAGCCCAGAAGTTGCAAAAAATTCCTTAAACGAAAGTTCCCTTACCTTGTTTGGAAGGTCTGTGGGAAAAACACTGAAACAACACTGACCAAAACTGTGAGAAATATCTTTCTCTTGGTCACCATTTTGTTCTCGGCCAAAGAGCCTGATAACAAGCATGATCGGATCCGTAAAATACGGCAGAGCTTTCTTGTTATTTCAGGCATCATCCAAGCTTCCTGGCGAGTATCCTTGTATCTGTAATTGCGGTGATGAAGTCTTATCCATCCTTCGGTGACGCCGCCTTGTCCATACCACTGATGTTGCTATGGAAACACACCTTTCCTTGTAAGTGCTTTTACAGCAGATTTCATATGGTTGTTTATTGTATAGACATTTTAGTTTGTCTCTACAATCAAGGTATTGTTGCATGTATAATTGCACGAGCCATATAAGTTGCACGAGCCGTTGCTACATGCATCATGCTCTGCAACGGGCCAAAGTAGGTTGCAAAAACATTTTTCCTAAAGTTCCCTTCTCTTTTCAGACATGCGTAATGCGTTCCTGATCACGTGTCTGCTGGTCTTCTCCACTTGTCTCGCCCCAGTCTTCTGGTATCTGTGGATCTACGCGGGTAGCGCCAACGCCAACTTCTTTTTCGCCATAACATTAGTATACTCCACAGCGCAGGTACAATGTACACTATCGTACCCAGAGCTCTCCGGCTCGTCTGCTCGCAGGCGAGGATTTCGGACATCCATTTGACGGCCTTCGCTTATTGGCTGATATTAAACGTTAGGGCATTCGCAGAAAGGTGTTTCTCGCAACGGCTCTGTATCAATTCTCGCGCATGCGTCAATGGCTGTCACCAGAGCCTCCCCCTTTTCCGCTAGACAACCCCCCCGAGCCAATAAGGTTCCTGCCAAGTGCAGTCGGCTGGCTTTTCGTCACGACAGAAAGCCAGGCGACTGCACTTGGCGAAACGAGCCAAGGACCTGGATTGGCTTAGATTGTTTAGAGCAGAAAACCCCAAATTCCAATCCCGCGAAACAACGTATCTAGCTATAAAAGGCGGACTCATTTTTGTAGCAGAAGAGTAACCTTTTCCAACAGGATTGAGAGCACGCCATTTTGCCGGAAATGTTCCGTTGATTGAAAATCTTCGTTGTCTTCCAGATTCTACTATCATCAGATCTGCTGTTTGCCTTTCTTCGTCGTGAATTCGATCTCGTCAATGGAATCTACCCCAAGATTATAGATGGTGAACCGGCGACAGTCACCTTCAAATAGGTAACATAGGTATGATAACATATAACATAGGTATGATAAAAATACATCTTCTGTGATAAGAGTTGTTGACGTCACAGTCGAGATTTTATGATGTCACAATATAGATTTGATGGCGTCACATTCCAGATTTGATGACGTCACAGCCGAGATTTGATGACGTCGAGATTTGATGACGTCACAGCCGAGATTTAATGACATAGCGACCAACATTTTGACCAAGATACATAATTTAAAACATTGAGGTCAGTCATGCATTTGTAAAAAAAAAAAGACAAAATCACTGAGTTCTCGGTCTAGAGGAAACTAACTTTAAAAAGTGTTTAAAAGAGAGAATCATCTCTGCTTCTTTATTTAATACCCTGTGTATCCATAATTTAATTCCTTAAATACCAATAAACTTGTCGAGGCTTTAAATCACTATCTTTTTATTCATTTTGTGATTTAAATGGACGGTTGAGCAGTAGCAAGAACAATAGTTGTAGTGATCTGACGACATTTTTTAGTTTTTTTTTTTCATGTTTCAATAAAAACTTGACACTGTTTCGAGATGAACACACCTCTTCCTCAGAATTTGGCAGTTTGGCAAAGCGAATACATTTATATTACATAAGACAATGTAAAAATCATGCTTGTTTATTTTTATGTCATATGTATTTTTTATTTCAAACCTGAAAACATTCCTCATCCTCACCTTTATTATAGTTTACATCTAGACAGTCCTCTGAAATCCGCTTTATGCGCGCCGAAACGTATACAATGGCACAGAAATGATCTATCTGGTGTGGTCCCTTCCCTGTATCTGCCTGCCCGTTTGCCATTTACCAAAACCGCTTCTTGCCACCGTACCCTGGCTATTCAGGGAGTTGCTCCTCACAGCATAAAGCAACCCCTGTCCATAACCGGCCACGTAACCTTGCATGTAAGCTCCGCGAGTTCGGAGGTCCGGGTGAGCCCGCAGTACATGCTCCAGCACACCCTTCATGTAACCAAGCTCGTAACCAAGGACGTAACCATCCGGGACTCTCCAGTCAAGGTCCCGGATTAGAGCCTCAATCTGAGTCAGTGCCGCCTTCACTGCATGTTCTTCGCGCGCATTCATTTAAACTCCAGTCTCCAGTGAGTTGACGGACCCCCTTTTCGTCGGAAATTAAAACACCCTAAAAATATAAACGCCGTGATAAAACATGATACCTCATTGCTCAAAAAGACTCTTAAAATCCCAAATCCGCGTTGGTACTATAGTAAATGTGGCGTTGTTGATTGCTTTCTTGTCAATACTTCGACGATGTTTGCAGTAACTAATGCGAGGAAAAAGGTGTTTTCACTAAACCTTGTACTGTTTTTACCCCTAAGAAATACTAATTCCTTCCGTTGTCCCCCCGGGCTAATTTAGCTGCAAAATATTCGAGTCATACTAAACGTACTTTGTCAAGAGCCAATAAACTATTTTAAACTTTTTTGTAAGGACTTTCAGTTATTGAAACATGCCACAGCTTCAAGGACTTGATTTAGCAAAAAGAAACAGCTCTTGAAGTAAAAGGCTTTCTCGTCGGTAACGTAAACAAGGTTGGATTTGATTTAATTATAACTATAGAATGATTGATCGTTGAAGAGTTTTAAGAAATGAACCCAATTGGTCGGTGAAAATGAAATAAGATTTCGGAAGGAACTTTGGCGGTGTATTTTAATCAAGATCTTTCATGCTTTTTTCATTTATGGGAACTAACGTATAGTTCTAGTAGGTTATTTCTCATAAGTGATGTTTATAAAACGTTTTTAGAATAATTTTTTTTGTTGAGTCTCAGAAGGAACATTTTGACAACAAACTCTTTGTTGTTTCGAAAAAGTGAAGCCGATCTCACTAACATTGAACACAATAAACTAACCTTCCTGGAAGCGCTTGCTAATAAAGAGATTGTCCTAACCAATTGCCTTGTTTTTCCTCAATATTTTTGTGACTTGAAACTAAGCCCAGTAGCGTATCTCATACAGTAATGATTTCCACAAACACTGATTGTTGCCTAGCGCTTTACGAAGTGTTTTACTGTCGATCTCAAACTGATTATTATCCGGTTTGTATGGTTAATGGTATTGGCTCGGATATGACCACACATTAAACATTCACAGTCAACAGGAGCCTCCATCGCCTATTGGCGGGCGTCTCAAACACAGATGGATGTATTTTTAGAGTGTACATTTTGAATCCCACTACCCTGCTGGCCGGCCTGACACAGGAATCCCGCGCGCCCAAAAAATGAAATATCCGGAAAAAACCCACTGGAGAGCCGGCTAGTCCCGGATAGCAGGAGTAGAATCCCGCGAGAATAAGTAGTCATGGTTACAAATCATGTTGCCTTTCAAAAGAACTGCACTGTACGCGTTGAACCTAAAATTCTCCCTTCTACCCCTGTTTAAGGTGGACGATAAAGAACCCATTGCACACTTCGTAAGAGTAGGGGATTGTCTCCCGGTGCAATGGCCTGACTCTCGGAGGCATATTGTAAAAGAGCCCTCATGATTGTAAGCTGCGCGGCAGCAATTTGCACCATCTAATGTAGCCCGTAAGTCAATTAGGAGAAGACCCTTCCTTTTCCTTTTCCTTTTCCTTTCCTTCGGCAATTCGGTACCTTGGTGATCTTATTAGCAATGCTGGGAAGTCCTCAAAATTCCTGGAACGAACTGGAGCATGTGCTGACCGACCGAGAAATACATCTCAACACTCGCATGGAACTCTTAACGACGTGGGTGCGAATAGTCTAGTCTCGACTACTGTATAGTGTGCAATCGTGGGAACTATCAAGCAGTGAACTCCAAAAGCTGAATACTGTTTGGAATGGGTTCCTGCGAAAGATGATCGCTGGTGGCTATGCACGGAAGAACGTTCCACCCCTACACCAACGTACAAGGGGATCGATCCTGCTGCTCTAGTCGATGGTGATGTGGATTGGGCTTTTAAGATCTCGAACAATAAATTGTACGAACTAACCCGATCGTAACCCATCGAAGACTTCTGCACAATACAGCTCTTGAAGAACATAGCACACGTTTGCACACATTTGTCGAATGCCGAATGATGATGCCATACAACAGAGAAGAGAAGATCATGGGGTGACTAAACAGCAGGCCCTTGAAACAATGATGAGTGTGCTCCAAGCAACTGCTCACCAAGTCCGATCACACGCCAAAGAGGGAAGCTCTGATGGTGATTACGTATGGAACGGGTTACCTGAGGAGGTAAGCCCGGATGTTGGAGATGTTTCCACCACATGCTCCAAGCAACTGCTCCCCAAGGCCGATCACGCGCCAAAGAGGGAAGCTCTGATGGTGATTGGGTATAGGGGTGCGTACGTATGGAACGGGTTACCTGAGGAGGTACGCAAGTGCGTAACATTAACTGCGTTTAAATTTACACTGTTATTTCATGGCATCTAAAATACTAGGCGCTCGAAATACGCTGGATCCTCCGATCCAGCATGGGCGGTCTCGTACCCAGACGTCTTTCTTTTTGTGTCTTGTGGTGATTTCCCCAATCGAAAAATTGTTTTGGAGCCGTAGGATTTCTAGACACGGCGCGCAAATTGTGGGACATGCGCAATCCCATAACTCTCTGCGCGCCTATAAAAACTATCCCACAAACCATTGACGGTGTGACCACCGTCTTTACGTTTCGTGAAGTCACGGGATAGACAAAGTGACCTTTCGCGCGACTGATCCAGTTTATGAAGGATTTGCGTGAGATCACAGACATTCCGTGACTGCCGTAACGTCATCTACTGGTCACGGTGTGCAATGGATGTGGCGTGACAAAGAGACATTAGATTTAGCTTGAAACTTTCCAACACCTTTTTTTAATCATTTTAGAGTACTTTTATAAATTATCCTACCAGTTTTGCATTTAACTCTATATCATAAATCTTTCTTTGTAAAGCCTCTTTATTTATAAATCATACGCTATTCCCTCTATATGGCGTATGAGTTGATCTCGAATATGGAAATTTAGATCTAAATATTTTAGAATTTGCATATATCGTTTTTTTGAAATTCTTAACCTTTTTGCTTGCAAAACGTTATACACTCCGTTCTACAACAAAGATCCACAAAAAAAAAACGTTTGTACAATGTGGGATATACAGTATATATATCGTATATATCAACATTTCTTTTTGCAGCATGTAAAACGGCTGTTATGAATAAATTTGTGCTCTATACAAAACGCATTTATTTACCAAGCTCTAGAAAAAATATATCTGCATAGTTATATTATTATAATACTTAGGAGGGTTCCTGCATGATGATAAAATACCCTTTAAAGGACGATGGTGCTATAAAATTTTAAAATGTAAGATATTTCAAGGTGATTCTTATTATACGTGCACTAACACTTTCCCACCTAAGGAGAGACCTCTTTGTTTTTTCGTTTTACACTACTCTCCTTATTGGTCACGCAAACTGGTATATTACTTGACTATAATTAATAGAACTTTACTTTATTGAACTACCTAGCGTTCTAAGTATTTCCTCTACTAGCTTCCATATTACATCGTTCTATTAAGATCGGATTCATCCTCTTCAATCACTGTAGCCCCCATCATATTAGGCGAGCTGTTATATCTCCCGACATTAGACAAAGCCGGTGCAGAACCCCATGTCGGCGGTTTAACGAGTAATGACTGGTTAAAATTATCTAAATCTTGATCCTCGCTTATTTGGTGAACACTGCCATACGCTTTAGTATATAGCTCAAGAGCACGAGCACAGATTTCCATTTCGCAGCGAATAAAATCCAGGAAAATCTTCTTTACATCCTTCATTTTCTGCATTTCGAACTCGTTCATTTGTTCACGAAGGACTCGAAGGGAACGATTCGCCTCGCCAGAGGCTTTCTGAAACTCGGCTTGAGCTCTAGCGAGCCTGCTTCGGTCTCCAGACTTCGTTTGTATCTTCTCAAGAGAATTAAACGACTTGACTTCCTTGTTGCAAAGAGTAGAGCTTGTTTTCACATCATTACGCGCTTGTTTACATTTTGTATCGTAAACGCTCAACCGTTGAACCATATTTTCTTCGATTCTGTGAACCTCAGCATCTCTATAGTCCTGTACGGCTGCTAAACACTCGGCAAACACATTCAAACCTTCCCTCATAGAAGGAGATTCGTTCTCGGCATAAGCAGCTATAGTTTTATGCAGAGCATCGCCCTTGTCTCGTAATTTAGCCGTGCCGTAGGCATACCTTTGTAGTGTGCTAGCAAGCTTGGGAAAGTGCCCTTCCACGGTAGCTATCTTACGATCCACCACTTTGGTTTGCTGTTCGGTTGCTTTCAATGACGCTTTCAGATCCGGTAATGATCCTGTGAAGTTCCTTTCGTCCCTTTGTAAGCGAGCCATAGTTTTATTCTCCTTATAATCCCTATGTTTTGTGTTCTGAACGTCGTAGCTGGTGGCCGGTAATTTTCTTTGTCCACAAAAATGACTCGAGCGTGTGCCTGTGTTTTCCTCGCCCCAGGGATGCGCGGACCTATGGCCCGTACCACTACCCCAGGGTGTTCTGGGTAATTTGCTAAGAGAGAAACGGATTAGTGAGGAGAGAGAAATGGCCCAGAAATACAACGGAGAGGGGAGAAATGACTTAAATATTTAGGGTGAGGGTTCTTTGCGAGCAGAGGCCCTCTGCTAGCTGGGAAGGGTGAAGGGAGAGGAGAAAGTAGTATCATTAAAGTTGTCTATTAACTTTGTAATTCTGGAAAGCAAACAGAGAGAGTAAAGGGGAGAAAACAAGATGGACTTGAGAGATTCTAAAGTCTGTTCCTCTCCACTCTTCTCACAGTTCCTCGCAAATCTACTGGTCTTATCTGAACTGCTGTCAAAAATGTACCAATTTCTTTAAGCCGGCGGATTGATAGATTGGAAAATTCGCATGCAGCGAAGAAGGAATAATTTTCACGGGCAGCATGTACCAAACTGCCACTAAACAAAACGTAAGAAGTTTAAAATTAGAACAAATTTCCCAGAGGGTACCGGAGTATTTTGCCGGCAAAGGTTTAAATACAAAAAAATTCCCAGTAAGATAGGCGTATAAGCATTCTGATTTTTGCCAACCAGCAGGACAGCAGTGAAAAGGGTGAGGAACAGGTTTAGGAGTAACTGGTCCCTGCTGTGTGCACATGAAGATAACACAAACTATGTATAATATTCAAGCTTCTCAGTTGAATGCTTTAAAAAAGATAACGACCGTTATTTTAATTTAACATTCACAGACTTGTTTCGGCAGCTTCTACTGCCACCATCAGTGAAAACTAATCTACAAGATACGTATGTATATAGCCGGGTTTATATAGCCGGTTGGTTTATGTATTTCGTTTTAATTCTATGTCAGCAGCGGCCGGAATACTTCCCATCGTTTTATTTTCACTATTTGCTAACAACTGAGCTGTAGCGGCCTGCGTGGACGTTATGAAAGACCCACAAAGCGCCGCAGGATGCCACGCATTTGCTGGAAGACTCGCGCCCCTTCAAGCTTTAGGTCTTGTTCGGCGCGTCTCCGCGTGCGCAGAACATCGAACTACGTAATCAAAGAACGAACGCCTTCCTTATCAACCTTTTGCACTCAGTTCCTAAGTATTTTGTATAAAAAGAAAGGGTGAACCATCATTTCATTTTTCATATTTTCTGTTTCTGCCTTTCCTGATTATGTAACAGCAGTTTTATAGAAACTTTATAGAAACGCAGTGCTCGCGGAACAGATCAAAACTATAATTCGTCTATGTCACGATCGCGGCTGCAAGGTGCGATCCTTGATAACTGTTTTCGTAAATGTGAGATTTTTCCCACTAAGGCTAAACATTTAGAGATGCTTTGGACAGAGAGTAATTGCTACTGAGAGAAAACTCGAGACCATAGTAGACCATGCGCCTTTGTGAGAGGTAATTGTTCATTTTCTTCCCACCCTGTTTTTTACAGCTGATTCTGTAATGTGTCATCATTTAGAACAAGTCTCTTTCAGTAGCATTTTCACTGATCGATATGAATGGCCCCTTTGAAAAAGACACACAGAGCTAAAGCGATAGTTTCAACGAGATATTGCACGATCTCATGGGCATTCATAGTCTGTCGAAAATCTTATCTTATGTAATTATTGCGTAAGTTTATAGTACATAGAAGTCCATTGACATAGAATTCAAGCATTTAATCATATCCGTGCTTTAGTAAGTGATTTTAGGTAATGGCTTTAAATGCAGTCATCAGTGTTAGCTGGCGAACATCATCCAGGTTGTTTGCTATTGTCAAAAACATATTTGCTCTTTTGATGCACTTGTCTTAATTTCAGTAACTAAAAACACGTTTTTCCGTAAAAAGCACTTAAGGGGAGCGCAATGGTTAGTTAATAATAGTTTAATTGGTGTTCCTAACTCAACTTGCTAAATAATGAAGCCACGATACTTTCATAAATGAGAACCATTAGAGGCTGTCAGGGAAGCCATTTTAGCGTCTCATGGAAAAGCCATTTGAATGTCCTCAACGTAGCACTAAAATGGATTCCAATCCAGCTTTGAGAAAATGAGTGAACATGCACTTCAAGTGTTATGTCAAAAAATAAATCAGGACACTTAAAAAATCACAACGGCGACAGAAATAAGGCGCAAATTTTGTCGAATGACAATTTCTGAAGTAGTGCAAATTTAGTTTTCTAAACATTGGAAAGCTTCCTGTGCTTTCGGTAAAAGAGACACGAGAGAAGTCGAGAACACATCCTCAGGGTGGTGTCAAATCTCGGTCGTGGTTGCGACAATTTAATTTCCTATTAAAATGACAGATAAATGAAAATCAACTGGCGCTGTTGTTTGTTCGAGAGGGAGAACTATTAGAACCTATACAAATAATCATCATCAAGCTTGAATTATTAGAAAAGGTCAAAACCTGTCGAATTTCCACCTGTCACCATATACTTTGCGATGACGGGTTGTTGTAATGCACTTTTCGGGAGGCATATTTTCGCCAAGCATTGAGATTTCCTCTGTTGGCCCATTTCGCTGCACTTAATATATGCGCATGTGATTTTAAGAGTACAAACACCCCACCTCTTCTGTCTGTTTCTTCATTCTAACACATCTATCCATTTCTTTTCTTTTTCCATTTTTCCACGCCCAAGTTACGCGTTTTTGACCTCGGCACGGGATTTGATAAATTTATTCATTTCCATTCATTTTATTCTCATTTCCTGCAGAAAGGATTCCCCAACTTGGCGTTTCCTTGTGTAGTTTAACTTCGTGGGATGCGTTTTCACTTTTCCTTCACACGTTTTGTCTCTGTTTACTCACTTTATGAGATCTTTAATAACCTATCGAGGCAGCCATTTCCGGATCGTCATATGTTGACTGTATAGTGCGAATGAGATTTCGATTGGAAATTGACCTTTTCAGGGGTATATAAACACCTTTAGTCAAGCCCTCACTACAAGTGATTTGAAATCCTTTAGAACTCGATCTCCAGTAGACTAAACTCCAGATTATGGCGACGTTAAAGTTTTCCTGGACTTCCCTCCTAGTGGCCAGTTTTCTGGTTCTAGCTTTAATCCAAAACACACAAGGTTTCACGGCTGGTGGTGGTGGGAACGTACCAGGAGGACACTATGGGAAACGCGAACTCCATGTAAGTTTGTCACTCATAGAGTTTTTACTTTTTATACACGATGCTGGTTTAATAATGACATTTTAGGCGTACCATGTCCTTTAACAGGACCATACAACAAGAAATTCCAGACAATTTTGTTCTTCTTACCATAAGATAAAACTGTACGATAACTCAGAATATCTGGTCCATATTTGTCGTCGTTGTGTCAATTTTCATTAACATGGAATGTTATTGAAAAGGGCCTCGAATACCTTGTTTCAAATTTCGAGTAGGAATTTTTACCATGACGAAACTGAAACATCGCTAGTCAATTTGTCTTCGGAATTGAATTTTCGAACTATTCTAGGGTTTAAAAGCAATATTTTGCTCAAATTTAAGCAGTAATTTTCCTCTTCGTCATTTAGGTTTTCCTCTAAGTCGTTTTTCTTGAATTCTTGCCGCCACACATGCCCTTTTGCCTATACGAGGGCATGTACTGTTAAGATCTGATACAAACACGTCCAACTTCACATTGCGTCTGTTTGAACCGATAAAAACACCCGATTCTGTGTGGAAAATTTGGAACTTGTTACTGGACCTTAAAGTATTATTTCTCACCATCTTTTTTTCCTTCATTCCATTCATATCAATTTGCAATCAGCGTATTTTTTCACGCCAAATTCCATGGGCGTCGCTTCAAATTTGAATGACAGAAATATTATTGGAATACAAAAACTAATTTGCCTTATTCCTTGTACATCTACCGCCAAATAAAGAACTCTGAGCAGTCTGCAAATAGTAAGGCTTAGCTCAGTCTATTAGATATTTGACCTTGTTTCTTTTATGAAAAACAGGACGCCTACTTGTAAGGGAGAAAGCAATCTCGTTGACTTTTTTGGTAATGACAATCTCAGGCACCTACGGCAAATTGGGATTGTTTTAAACATTGCAGTTTAATTGACCTTAAATTGGGAAAGATAGTTGCCTCATCCTGTATATAATCTACCGCACTGTGTCTTAAATTTACCAAATTTCAATTTTCCAAAAGATATAGCCACGTGGCTCATTTAGTTTTCTAAAGTAATCGTATCGGCATAGAGATTAGAGCCTGGGAAAAATCGAGCATGTGAAACAACGTCGTAGGGCGGGAGAAAAGTATAAAAATTTAAACAAAAAATGTCTTCTACGATTTCTTGAAGGACAGGATCAAATATAGGACGAAGAACAACAGAGTCTGGACAATTTTGAACTGGTAAATCAGAGGCATTGAATTATATTTGGACCGTGTTTTGTACTTATGTCCTTTAGAGTAAAGTCTTCTTCCTTTCGTACCAAACGTAATTCTTTGAGCAAATCCTGAAGTCCTGGCAATTCTCACTATAATTTAAGGAATCCCGAATGTCAAGAAAGGTTTCAGAATATAGCGGGAATAAACTGGCAGCGAATTTGAAAATATGAAATTGGGGCTATCAAGAAGTCACTCTGAGTGACACACGGCATTCTCGAAAAATAGAGTTCGTTTATTTTATTTGTTATATTGTATATAAATATGTTTTCGTCAATTATCAACTTTTAGTAGAATTCACATTGGTTGTCTTGGCATAGTATAATCGTATGATCGAGAAATAAGACCGAACAAAACTCGTCATTGTTAGTCCATGAAAATATTAAGTAGTAAAAACAGATTCTAAAAAGTAGTGCAATTTCCATTCTTAGAAAAACTTGCCTTGTGAACTGTGTTGAATTGTACAATGATTAAATGTAGATTTTGCTTCCCGAAACTGCTAAAATTCGGGTAACCTCTCTCGCTGGAAACCTAGGAACGTTTCGTTTTGACAATCCTTTCCTTGTTTTTCTTTCCTTCAAATTTCCTGCTGCATTTTGAAAATTGGGATTGTCCAGTTTCACGTTATATTTAAATTTTTCTTCCTTTCTATATTAGAATAAATGTATTTTTTTCCTAGAGGGCACGGTAACGAATTCTGCATGCATTCTGATCGGTTCTTAGAGCGCGCGCGAGGGCAATATTTTCGGCCGCCATTTGCGCGCGCTTGTTTTTATCGAAAAAAGTCAAATTTGAGAGTTGGAGAAAACCCGTTTATTTTATTTTTATTTATATTTTAGCTAAAACGAGCCGTGCGTGAAATGTGCCGAGTGGCCAGGGATCATTGTAGTGACGATATGCCGACCAACAGAGATTCCATTCCCGCCAGATTGAACCGAAAATGAGACGAAACTCAAGGTTATTGAAGAGATCTCTCAAGATCCGACGGTGCTAACTTCAAGTTGATGTTAGACTTAGTGAACAGTGCAAACTTCTTATCAAATGTGGTCCTTTCATAAGCTTTACCGTGTCGATTTGACGTTTGTCTAGCACACTGCTGGTCGACCATATCTTAACGAGTCATGTCAAAATTGTTCTCAATGTATACAAATGTAAGATCGAGTCAGATTATTTTGTAAATAAATACCATTCATCCTCAATCGTGATTCGTGATTATGTTGGCGCTATGGGGATTTTTGTTTCACATTTCCATTGGGAAGCTCAGTTTTTCAGGCACCGCGGAGCCAG
Organism: Scolanthus callimorphus; assembly: GCA_033964015.1. Taxonomy (NCBI): domain Eukaryota; kingdom Metazoa; phylum Cnidaria; class Anthozoa; order Actiniaria; family Edwardsiidae; genus Scolanthus; species Scolanthus callimorphus. Next base: position 28,459,818 of record CM066917.1, read on the forward strand.
GGGCAGGGGGCTTAGCCAATAATTTGGCCGCCATTTTGAAAATATTTGTCCAATTCATCTGCCGCTTCTCGAGAAAACTAAAAAGTTACCAATTTATACCCCCCTCCCCCAAGTTGCCCCATCCCGATTTAGTCCCCCCAATCGAAATTATGCTCCGCGGTGCCTGTTTTTGCTATTAGGCCCGACAGTAAAAACACGGACGAAAATGGAGTTTTCCACGAAAGTTATAGTTACGCTGTCGGCATAAGCAAAGAAAAAGAACACAAAAGCGCTAGTGAGGATGTGAAGAAGCTTCTAAAAACGTGTATGCCGTGTTATAGCATCTGCTCATATATTCATTTGTCATAAACATTAGTTTTTCGTATGAGGGACAAGTGTTGTAATTGCCGCAGGGATTTTCTTGGTCCTGAAATCAAGAAACAACAGGTTACCCACGACCTAGTGTTTCCGCGCATTTAAAAATGGCGCGAACAGCTTCGACTCTGATTCACCGATACCAGATAGGGAGAGAAGGCGGACTCGGGATACATTCTTGGGTGGTGTCTCTTTTTTAGAACTTTTCCAGGGTTGTTCAGTCTAAAATGCGCTAATCCTAGGACCCTTTTGGTCATGCATTCTTCTTCTTTTTTTACAAGCTCTTAGTGTAGTCTTTTATGCTGTTTTTTCGCCTAAAAACCAGTTGACATCCTAAGTCCAGGGTTCGTACGGGCCCTGGAAGACCTGGAAAATGCTTGAATTTGAACGTTCTGGAATATTTATTGAACTCCTGGAATGCTATTTAAAATGGTTCACGTGAAAGGAAAAATTCCTGGAAAATGTTTTAAAAACCTGGATTTTTTCTTTAAAAATGCTTACGAACCCTGTAGTCATGTCAATGGCTCTCGTGGATTACCATTGGGCTCTTTCAGGCGCTTGTTTTCTGACTCAAAAAGCGCACCCACTTTCAAAGTCTAGGATCGATGTAGTCAATTAGGCTGCGTTTTTTTTTTCGTCCTATAAAAAGTGCATGGCTCATACTCTTAGGGATTACCATGGAAGACTTCCAGCCGCTTGTTTTCTGGCTCAAAATTGGCGCTCGGTCGTGTTGATGACGAGCTAGGATCGCGCATACATTTTCGACACGACTTTTTCGCGTTTCAGAACACACGTAGTACATGATAAAGATACAGCTGCAACCATTCTCGTACCTACAAGAGCTCACCGGCTCGTCACTTTGAGGAACGCGCTCTGGTGACAGCCATTCGAGGGCCTTCGCTGATTGGCTAATTTTAAACGTTCGGCTCTCAAACTCGTTCCCAGAGCCCTGTATTTCTGTGCATGCGTCGCCGCCAAAAACTGGGCCCTGGAACGAGACAGGATTTGAATTTTGACCGTTAAAACGGCGAATTCCTACAATCTACTACGCATGCTCAAGAAAGTGAAGGCTCTGGGACTAGACATCAAATCTCGCGCATGCGTCGATGGCTCTCAACAGAAGTGACGGGCCGCTGAGCTCTGGGTTTTCCTCGTAGTTTTCCCGTGAAAAAATAAGTTTCGAAATGAAAACAGGTATATTAACCATTATTATTGGTTGATATCCTATTTGAAGTTTAAATATTTTTCTTTTTCTTTGTGGCGAATGGTAAAATGATAAATAAAAAATCTTCAAAGTGTGTTCTTTTGTTGCGAAGTTGACAAAATCACATTACACCTGTTGGGGCACTATGCGTTACTTGTAATTATTTGGGGCATCAATGAGATTTGTCTAACGTGTGAAGATACTTAAAGCAATGTTATTATTAGAAATATAATTTTCCATCCTGTTTAAAGAAAGCATGATGAAGGGCTTTAGAAGATTTCTATCAAATATTTGGGAAAATTTCACAAAGCAGATTTGGCATTTGAGCGAAAACCTTGCTCTTATTTATTATCTCTTATATGTTTACGGAATAATGTTTTCCCAACTAACGCCTAATTATCCAGCAACACTATCCAGAAGAAGCCCCCACTTTATGTTAACAATAAAACTGGCAAATAGGAGTAAGATATACAGAGTTTAATTACCATTAACGAATAACAAAGCAGTAGGGTGCTAGTAAAGAATTGGCAATATTGTTGTATAGCAACTGAAAAAAGTGTTGTGTTTGGGGCGATGTTTTGAAAAAGCAACACGCCATAGAAAATTTACAGACGAATTCAGAACCTCCTTGTGTTGGCATAGTCTTTGAACTGCTGCTGAGGGCCGGGTGAACGATTTTCTTGATACTATACGTTTTCCAAGTAATTTATCTTAAATGAACGTCGAAGTATTCTGTTTGCTAAAGAGTTGTGGAGGGAAAAAAGGAATGAAAACAAGAGAAGAAAAAACCCCGTAGTTCGAGGTTGTTTCTGAGAAACTAAGGACTGTTTCCGTCTATGACGTCTATACTTTTGTCGAGAAATTATTTAGCTTTGGCCGAACATCAGTAAAAGTTTGAAAAAGAGAGCGAAGCTGAATAAGTAAATCTGAGAATACAGTTGAGAATTCAAAGACAACATGATGCAGCAGCAATCAGAGAATGACAGAGAGCTTTTAGTTCGCTACCTTTTCTCCACGAGGACGAAACAGAAAGCTTTTGCATGTAGTGATCGCCGAGAGCATAATATACTTTCGATGAACGTGGAAAAACTGGAGAGAAAAAAGACGGAATGTATGAAGAAATATGAGGATGAAATGAAGGACATCCAAGAAATCATATATCAGCTTCAACTTGAGAAAGAAGGTATAGTAATACTTTGATTTAGTAAGGCTTCCTGGATGCTTGACCGGGATTTTGGAGACAATGGCTAGAAAACTTTAACCTTATTTTCTAACTGATTTTTGAACAGTCAATGGATGCAAATAAAGGGTAAAAAATGCCTCGGAAGTAGCGTCATGTTCCGGTCCTTTGAAATTCTGTCGACCCTTAGATTGGCAGCCAGCTAAATGATAAATATGATTTTATTATTAGTTTACAGGTAATTAAATTTTGTAATTACTAGTAAGTTTTTATTTTCTTGTGCATCTCTAGAACATTAGTGAATGCCGCCCCTGAGCTGTATGACTGCATGCTGGCCGTGGTATGTAAGCCACGTAAGCCAGTAACAGATCGCCAATTTTTATATTATTTTAAAAATCAGGAAAATTATATATTCATATATTCACCAGTCGCACTTGTCGCGATTTGCTCAAAACATCGTAAAAAGAGGCCTTGTCGCAAAATTGAAAGCATGTCTAAATAGATATCTACAAAAACTAGTGTCGATGCCTCATGCGACAGATTTTCCTACCAATAAGGTACTATTCTATCTATTCCAAATTAGGTACTATTCCGTTCCAAGCCTTGATAAATGGAGACAGCAACTCGTTGCGTTCCTCGCTCGCTACTAGAACAGACTCGGCTATCAAAAGCATTAGGAGACCCCTCGCACCACACACGACCCAGGACTCTCCTCATCGACCGAGTATGAACTATGAACTCCTCTCCAGGCCTCCGGCCATTCCACACCGAGTCAAGGCCGAGATCTTGAGACGAGAAACCGCCAGGTTGAAAGAGGTACGTTGCTCCTAAATGGCCCGTGTGGTCAACCCAGCTATGGAGCATTAGGAAAATGCGCTATTGCGCCTGGCTTTAATTACCAAACAGCGAATGTGTAAGGTTTTTGATCCAGTAAATATGCAAGCCTGAACCAATTTCTTTTTGTTATGGCTGTTTTCTTTACGGTTGAGCAAAGGGGAAAAGGGAGAAAAATGAGAGAGAAAGGCGGAGACAGGAAATAAGCCATGTGCAAAAGTAAACTCAAATGGTCTTGACTGTCATACGAAGAGATATTTAGGGAATGGACAACAGAGAAAGGAAACTCGCTTGCCGAGACCAAAGTATCGTCCGTCATATGAAGCCATTTTATGATATCGATTTCTGGTTAGTTATTGAGTGGACGGACGAGGCACGGTGGAGGCCGGGAGATGCGGAATAAAAGATGAAGGGAGCGACACTGAACCCGAATGGTAGAAAGCATTGCACTATATTCCCACCTGCGTTAAAAGTGTCGCTTTCAATACCTCGCGGCCAAAACCATTAACCTTATTAGAAAGTGACAGAAAATCCTCGTAGTGGTAAGATTTTCGGTAAAAAGGCGGTGAAATTTTGAATGATTAACTTGCAGGAATTACAGAGTTCTCGATCTGTCCACCATCGATGTTGGCTTTTAACCACGCTAAAAACCCACAGCCTGTCCATGCGCGATTAGCAAAACCGACACTGATTCATTGACTATTATTTTTCCGTATAAAATTTTTTGTATCGCAGTTGAGATACCACATGCACGAGCAATCTTTCTTTCTGGAAGACGCCGTTGGGATTTTCGCAAGGTTGAGAAAACGTGCAGAGCTAATGGCTAGGCTCGAAAAAAGGTATGTATAAAAACAGGGTTCCCATGGGTCCTTTAAAACCTGGAAAGTCATGGATTTTAGAAATGCCCCCTGGAAAGTCATGGAATTTTTACAAAACCTATCAAAGTCATTAAAAGTCATGGAAATATTTTGCAAGGTATTGAGTGTCTATATTGTAAAATAAAAATAAAGGAACCTGTATAAAAACTATCAATGTGCTATATTTGAAACAAAGGATACTCATAATGCGCAAAAATACGCATTTTTCATTATGAAAGGTCATTAAACTTTTTCAAACGTCCTTGAAACTGGAATCTTGAAAACCTGAAAACGTAGGAACCCTGAAAAAGGAAGGAGAGGGGCGAAAAAGAGGAGGAGGAGGGGGTAACCACTTCCTCCTACCCTGCCGCACCCGATACCTGATGGGGATGATATCCCTAGCCATAAACTCCTAAGAAAAGTAGGACTTGGTCCGAGTAATCTACCTCGATAAGGTCATAGAGGCTTCTGTTGATGGGCCCCCCTAGATGTTTTGTAGTTATGGTCACTAAAATAAGATATTTGTTTGGTATAATTTTTAGGATGTCAGAACTACCCTGGAATGAGGATATTATACATGAAGTACCTCACGAGATATCTGCTAGCCTAGGACCTCCTAGGCCTTATACTGTTCCAAGTCAACCTCAGACATACGGTCTGGGCAGGACGCAAACAGATGGCGGAATTCGAACTCTCCCTTACACTGACCCGGGCGTGTTAAGGCTGATGGGAAGGAAAGGTTTAGGTGCAGTTCTTGACAGAAGACTGGCGCGTAGTAAAACCTTTGAGTCAAACAAAATTCGCAAGCGCAGGGAAGCTAAGAGTTCTACTCAAAACAAGGAAGATAATAAGACACCAACACAGCAAACACAAGGCTATAAATGGTCTGACAAAAGGAAGACAGTTGTTAAGTGCGCTGAGATGCACGAAGGACAAATCGAAAATGATAATTATGAAGGACAACTCGTTTGTAATGAGGTACCGCCAAGGCTAACTACAGATTGTACAGTTCCTGAGATCCGACTGACAGAAGGTCTCGAGGACGCTCCCCTTGATGTTTCAGACCGCGACCAAGAGGGTGACACTCGCAGCCACACCGCACTCTCAAGTCGTAGCAACATTTCCAGATCTTATTTAGTCAACTCTAAGTCAGCTTTGAATCAAAATGGGGATTCATCAACTCCAATGGGCAGGCGCAAATCTGTTCAAGTAAATGTGATCCAAAATGCTAAAAGACTAAATGGAGATGTGCGAAGTGAAAACGACAAAAACAAGATACCTGTAGAATGGACGGGGACCGCGCGACGTAGAATGTCAATGACAATCTCTACTCTCATGGGTAGGGAGGGGCTGATGTTTGGCCAGGCGCCACCTGCGAGGTTATCAATCGCCTTGTCAGCAGCGTCAGAAAGAGAATCACGATTACTAAGGCAAGACTCCTGTACCCCTCGCATGCCTATTTATGAACCGGCGCAAACTATTTCTGAAGAGAACACCTCGAACAGTACGGCTCTTGAGCCATTTACAGAGCCCAGCAAGGAGGACGAAGTAACTAGTGTTCTAGAAGAGGTGACCAAAGCTTCGTCAAGGGATACTAAACCAAGCTTAGAAGTGACAGTGAATCCGGAGACAGTGCATCGGAGATCACGGTCGGGTAGTCTCAGTACCACAAAACTCCAAGAAATCATCTCAGACAAAATTATTGGACAAGTGACGCATGCGCAACGGCGTAACAGCATATCCTCCAATCAGAAGACTTCAATCCTTTCCAACTATGCGCGCATGCTCCAGAGTGAGCTCAAGGTAAATACCCGGATGGAGGCGCTGCCTGAGCGAACAGAGACTGATTCGCCTGATTTCTCGCATACACCCTTCGTGCGCCCGATACGAAAACCAAGTTCGGAAGAGCAACCGTTTGATGCGTTCAGGATGCGACAGACTTCCGAAAATCACTCGAGCCTAACAGCATTACAGAACCAAATGGCTCGAACGCAATTCGTGGCGGACTATGATGAAGTTAATGAAGAGAATTTAAATGACATTCTCCAGAGGAAGAAAATGGACCCGAATTCGTCTCTCGCTGCCGGGTCGGTCATTCGTCGAAAGAAAAAGGCCGCGCGAATGAGGAAGCTAAATTCCTATCAAAGGGCAAAAAATAATGACCAATGAAAAACCCTGCATGCTTGACTAGGCCATGTCACACGTCACATTTTTTCTTGCAACAAAATTGCGTTGCGAATTGCAGTGAATATTACGCGACTGATATACCGCGGAGTTGCAGAAAAAGTAGATTTGATTTCTACTTTTTGCAACATTGCGAGCAAAATTGCTGCGTGTGACATGTCTCTGCAACTCGGGAGACAATGTTTTCTTATTATTATTAGCCAATCAGTGCACACCATTCATGTTTTTACTTGGATAAGCCGCTGTACTTTATAATAATTTTATCGCGAGCGTCTTGCATGTTGCTCGAGTCATATAAATTTATATAATATAAATTATAAAGTAATTAATAATAATACAATTAATGCTAGGGACCTAAGGGTGGCCAGGGCTGGGGGAGGGCTTTCCATAGAGGAATGATTCTAGAAAAAAAATTTTTTAAGCATTTTGCTGGCCCCTTCTATAAACTAGAATACCTGTTTCTGAGTAGACGAAAATGTTTCCGGGGAGACTTTGATTTGACTTCATGTAAACTAGTGCAAGTCCGCCGAAACTTTCGCAACAATTTTTTAAACCGAGGGGGAGGGTCAATGTCCGAAAATTTCAGGGGAGGGGGTCTTTGCGACTGATTTTTGATGAACACGGAAATAATAACTACGAGAACCACTGTTATGTGAAACCGTGAGAGCTCATGTATTTATTGTTACTTTGTGAATGTGTTCTTTTATTTACAGAAGTCTGGTAGGAAATAATTAACGAGCCACTCTCTAATTTGGGCGATTAAAACATCAGCTAAAATCAGCACTTTTTTTCGTCACTTTAGCGCGCGCTTCTCGAGTGGTACGCAAGGGCTGGTTTACACTAGAACGCAAACGCAAACGCAAGCGCAAACGCAAGCGCAAACGCAAGAGACAATCGAGATGTTGCGTTCCTTTGTGCTTGCGCCTAGGCGAAAGCAAGCGCAAGCAAACAATTAATGTTGGTATTAAGCTTGCGCTTGCCCTTGCATCGCTGTGATTTACACTAGCCTTGCGCTTGCGTCCCGCGCTTGCGTTCTTGTGAAAACCATCACTAATCTGACTCCGTATTTTATCACTTAACAGCGTGCGCTAAATAGACCTCCTCGGCTTAGGTGTAATGTTTTGCCCATTTCAAATCACGTGGCATTCCCATGAGTACAGTATTCTCTCTTTGTTTGGATTGCTTCCATATTCATACATCCTTCGATGCGTAGCAGAAAAAGAAAGAGAATGCTCAGGGGAATGCCACGTGATCTGAAATGGGAAAACATTACGCCCAAGCCGAGGTTTATTGACGAAAAGGCGCTGATGATTTTTTTTACGGATATTTATAAGTCCAAAGTAGAAACTGGCTTGCAGTCTTAAAAGAAAAAAAAAGTTACTATCAAAAGTATTTCCCACGCAGAAAAAAACGCCCTTTAATTACATATTTTTAAAAGTATTTTTGTACAAAATGGTGGATTCATTTGCGCCGCACCTGCTGGGGTGCTCATTATTTGCAGTTTGCTTCTCGTCACGCGAGAGAATTGCAAAATTTCTAAGTTACAAGTCTGGAGTTCTAATACAAAATTTTAAGAACAACTTTCTTATTTGCTCGGCTGAAAAATAAAAGGTAAAAAATGGAGACTTTTATGGAGAAAAACTTCAAGAGAAATATCACGGACTGCGCTTAAAAGATCATGGTGAAAAGGTGATTCATCCAGGTTCCCAAAAGAAAAAAACTTAATCGTAATAAATTATAATTTAGTCGTCAAAAATACACTCTGATTTGATACACCAAAATGGTTGAACTGAAGCTCTATGAATTATTATTAAAGTTGTCGCTGAAAAAAAAAAATGCTTTAATAGGGACAGGTCCCCTTGTGTCCAGAGACCCACCAGTTTTGGCTCCTGACACTAGTCACAGCAGTGACAAGTGTACATGTACAACATGTTTAGCAGTAGTTTCCGAAACGTCTGTACATATATATATATATATCATCCATTTGTGCCCTATGGCCCAGGTGCAAATGTCAAGTGTCGAATACATGTCGAATACTTGAATTCGTTTATCGTGGCAGATACATTTTGATTCAGAAGACGACTTCAAGTAGCAAAGTGCGTGGATTCCACGTGAAATTCGTTTTTGAAAAAATCAAGCGTCGCACATTTGACGCTTACTCGACAGCAGAAGTTGGATCGTTACAACCGAGTCGCATGCTACGTCGTGCTCGGCTCGAGGAACCAGCGCTACTTTTTCTTGGCAGCGAAAGTGCTCACCGGAAAATACTTATTTGCGGGAGCGCCCGCGGCTCGAGCACGATGCTACGTAGCCACGCAAACGTTTTTTGATGACGCCGATGATTCACTGATATGATTTGCTGAATTATGTCACGCCAGGGAAAGTCCTTAGCGAAATAGCTCAAGCGGAAGTGAGAGGTCGCCAAATTCACGTGACTGAAAGCCAAACGTATAAGAATTCTATTCGAGAGCAACTGTCGAATATTTCACTCAGCGCCGCGAAAATTTTACAATGGCAATAAACACTTGCGATACGCGATGCTTGAACATGGCGCGTTGTTCTTATGAAATAAATCTATCTTGGCCTTATCAAAATTCACTCTACTAACCCTGATCTTCTGCTACATTTTCAAGCTGACGGAGTCCTGAAATCCGTCTTTCTGGAGGTCAGGATTCAGCGCTACAGGCGCGTACACAACGTGTCTTTGGACGGGAGGGCCCTCTTTGACTCTAGGGCGCGCCCAGCAGCACTTGCCACTTATTTTAAACACATACATAATCAACACGGTCGCCAGAAGAATCGCCAGAAGGCTGAATATGATGAGCCATTTGACGAAAGTAGAGAGTTCACCTGTTGAACCGCCTTCATCATCATAATCGTCCTTAACATCACCGCCATCTGGAAGCTTAGCGTGACAATGTCTGGACTTGTCATCCACGCGGTCTTCTTCATTGCAGAACGGCACGCATTTGCCGGTCTGACAGTGACAGTATTGGGTACAATTTGTACAAACTTTGGAGAACTCCACAGGGCAGCCTTTCTTACAGCTGCGCTCGCACGTTTTGACTTCACTGTCAGTGATATTCTCCTTCCTACGCTGGCATGTCCCGTAGAGTCGGATGGACCAGCGCTTGAACTGTCCTTCATAATTCTCTTGGCTTCGCACAATAAGTGTCCAAATTCCTTCCGGGTTCTCATTCCAAGAGAACACAGTCATGAACGGCCAGTTCTGGAACCCCTCACTTGAGTAATCCTTACTGCGCGGTTTTAGGAGCTCAGACTTAGTGCCACTCGGTGAAATCAACGTAATACTTAGGGAACCCCTCTTGGGGTGTGACAATGTCACGTACACTCGAACATGTTCTAGTTTTGTCACGCAATTAGATTTCCCCATACAGCCTTTAGTATACAGTGACGTGGTGAATTCGCCTCTCTTGGGTATCTTTTTGTTAGTGGTATCCCCTAGCTCTTTACATATGTGTTGCTTGCCTGCGGTCTTCCACTGAGTACTCATGGCTAAGTTGACTAGTGCTGCAGTGTCCAGGACTCCAAATCCGTACTTGTTATTCACGTGATGTCCCGCTCCGTTCTTGATCCATCCTTTGTCTTCATTGTCTGTTTTCTTTGACGTGTTGACGATCAGATGCTGCAGGTCTCGCCAGGTGAGTCTAGGATTCGCCTCGAGAACTAGCGCAAAAATACCTGAAGAAAAAAATACAAAATCAAATTGAGAAAGGCACATAATATTGTGAAGCACTACAGCGGGACTTCCATGCGTCTGTGCTATATAGATGCACAGATGACGTCATAGCGTGTCATGAACAAAAGATATTGTGACTGTCAGCCTAGCCCCCGGAGTTCTGCGCGGGATTCCTGTGGTTAGATGTGACGTCACCCGGGTCCCTCTCCCGCGGGTGAGCTCGAACCAGCCCTCAGAGCTTACTCACGGGCACAAAAAGCCGAGCACAGGAAGCCCGCTCAAAAGGCAATGGACGAGGCTGCGTGACTGTCCGATGACGTCGCTATGAGATCTATTTGTTTTATACAACAAGCGCCTTGGCGCAATAGAGCACGCGTGATGTTGGGAGAGACACGAGAACGTTGTAAAATCACGAGCCACAGGTGATAAAGTCATAGAAAGTTGTGCTGGGGGAGAACCATTACCTTATCGGTGTAATAGAGCATGATTTGAACCAATCAGAGCGCGCGTTATATCGTAGCTATATTATAACGCGATAAGCAAGGCACTAAATTACGAGCTTTTTTCACGTAAAACAACGACGTGTTTTTTAAATATTTTTTTTGTAGTGCCCTCCTAATGGTTTATAATGCCTATGTTTGAATCAGGCGTAAAATGACGACTCTGATTATTTCCTAATTTCAAGCCCTGTTCATGTGTACCTGCAGCTAGAGGGGCAGCAGCCGATGTCCCTGTGTGCTCTTTGGTACACCTGTGGTGTAAATCAGTCGTGACAATCTGATGATCCAGGCCGTTTGATTGGCCACTGCTGTAGGTCACAGCAAGGGTGGAAGGGCAGTTCTCTGCATACCAAGGGGATTTGCCCTTGTCATTTACAGCGCCAATTGAGATGGTAAACACGCTGGTAATGTAGCCATCACAGTTGCAGTAATCATTGTAGCGACCGCCATTTCCTGTTGCCCACACAAATATGGAGCCAAGACCACGCCGTCCTTTCCTGATTCCTGGAAGAAATAAGTTATTTGGATTGTCAGGGCAAACTGCAAAACTTTCACAGTCTCCCTCTACTATGTCTGATGTCGTCCATATACCGTACAGTTATATTCCTTTATAACCATCGGGGCAAAACGCTCATTCAGTAGTTCACATGCTTTCTCTAAATTGAACGTCGCACCAGAATTTGGAATTTGCCATTTACTGTCCTCTATTGATATCCAGAGCTCATCATTTAATAGCTCCCTCGAACAGTCTGATTCTGAACATTGCTTATGATAATGAGCTGTAAACATAAGATCCTGCTATATGCACTGGAATGCATGTTAATACAATAGATATAGGATGGTTTGAATTTGAGTGTGATTCTTTCGTTTGTCAACACACCCTCGTAATTCTTAGTTTGAAAAGTTGAAACCCTGCCAGTGCCTCGATGACACAGTGAGTGTACATCAATATGTCATCAGATGCTACTCGCTAGTTTGACAAATGGGCAACTCCAGAAAATAAAGGTACCCCCTCCATGGGCGGCATTTGGAAATTCTGATGGGATGGGGGGGGGGGGGGGGGGGGGGGGGGGGGTAAGAGCTCGGAATTCTGATTGCAAGGGGGGTTTTCGAAGCTGGATTCTTTAACCTGCCCAGAATCTATATGCATGGGGGGGGGGGGGGGGGGGGGGGGGTAAACCATTTTGGAAATTCTGGATGCATGGGGGGGTCAAAAACTAGTGCTGCCCGTGGGGAGGGTACCTTATTTTCTGGAATTGCCCAATGATGTCCAGCTCATTAAGCAGATCGGATGATGATTCGGCAAACCGCATATGATCATATTACAACAAAAAATCTGAGCCTGTGAAAAATTCGAGCCCAGCTGCGAGATCACAAAATATTCAAATTCTAAGCCTTTTTACTGTACTACATCTCACTAGTACATAATACTAACCGTCTCTAAAAGCTTCTTGGCCATTGGGCCTGGTCCATCCACTGTGCGGCCATCATCATCAGGTCCCCAGCTGCTGCTGTAGATGTCAATGAAGTTGCTCTTCAAAGACAAGGACTTCCCTTCTACTGCATCTGTCACATCTCCATCCAGCATACGTACACCCCAATACGCGCATTATATGCCACACCCACACCACAGTAATTATTTGCACTTATTGCTGCTACTTCTCCTGCACACCTGAAATGGCCATAATAAACAGAACATGATTCAAGTCTCAAGCTTTATGCTGTAATTTGACAGCAAAGAATGAATGAGTCCTCGAGTATGACTGCCCAGGACTTAGCTCAGCAGAAATTTGCCAGATGTTCTGTGACGCTATGCATCTTTGTTTTTGGGTTTCAGGATTCTGGTGGTGTTTTTTTTGCGCTCTGCAGGAACCCCAAAAACCGAAAACAGTCATTTTCGAATAACGACAGGAGAGCTTGCATCAGGTCAAATGAACTGGGACCAAGATGGGGAAACTTATCACCCACCTTGTGCCATGTTATTTATATTATCCACACTGTATCTCGGCAAAGGGTCTCGGTCCATGCTGTTATAATCCCAGCTTGCCTGGGCCTCATAGTTAGGCTTTAGATCTGGATGTGTATATTCTATACCATCATCGAGAATGGTTACAACTACATTTTTCCCGGTGATGTTTCTTTCCAGACAGGTAACACATTAATGTCCAAACCTGCTGGGCCGGGTGTTTGTCCTGTTGAATACAGAATAAGATAATAATCATCACAATATTTTAATCATTTGGTTGCAATTGGGTCCTGGGACATTATGAACTGGAGCCAGTTATTAATCAATTTGTAGTTGTGAGCCATTTGCATGGATTAAGGAGGTATTAGGGATTGGGGGTGTGAACAAAAACGTTCCCAATATGGATGTAAAGACAGGCCTGGAAATTATTAAAATCATTCAGTCGAAATTTGTGATTCAGACGGGCCCAATTTCAGCCTGCCAGATTTGTTTTTTTTTTTCACTTAGGCATAACATTTATGAAACATTGCTAGATTCACAGTAATTCAACTGTGTCCAGAAATTGGAAAATATGCCTCACAGTTTACTGCTAAGTGCTTAATTACAACATTTTATTCTAAAGTTTGAGCCCTGAGGTAATTTCTGTGATTATACTCTGGAAAAACAACAACAATGGAAATGGCCTGAAATTTCAAAGAGCCTTAAGGCCATTTTGCACAAATTTTTATTGCAACTCGCAATGCAATATTTTGTTGCATTGCGAGTTGCAGAAAATGTAGAACCAAACTCTACATAAAAGTGGCTGAATGGGACTCTTTAGAACTCCCAGTTCATCTGCTGCGAGCTTCCCACAAGCTCTCAAACAAAAAAGGTGCTGAATGGGATGCTATATAGAACTCCCAGTCAATTTACTTAGAGCCTCCCGCCATCTGTCAAATAAAAAAGTGGCTGAATGGAATGCTATAGAACTCCCAGTCAATTTGCTCAGAGCCTCCCACCGTCTGTCAAATAAAAAAGTGGCTAAATGGGATGCTATAGAACTCCCAGTCCATCTGCTTAGAGTCTCCCACCAGCTGTCAAACAAAAACGTGGCTGAATGGGACACTATAGAACTCCCAGTTCATCGGCTTAGAGCCTCTGACCAGCTGTCAAAGAAAGAAGCAGCCACATGTGACCATTTTGATCAACTGAAAGGATCATGGAAAACATATAAATTGATTTCAATATTAATATCTGCTTAGAGCCTCCAACTAGCTGTCAAAGTGGAGGAGGCTCTGGGAAGGGCAATGTGCAGCAAAGCAAAAAAACAAGGAAGATAATGGATGTGAGTGGGTGTTAAATGACTAATGCTGAAAAGAGCACAGAGATGCCAACCTCTGACCTATAAAAACATAGGAGATGGAGTGTTTTTGGCCCACAAAATGTCTTTGCAGGGTGAAATAACATTTTTTCTATTAAAATGTGATCAGAGCCAATGAAGGAGAGTGGCACACTTTAGCACACACGACACACTTAATCCCGGCGTAACAAATCGATAAATCGATACCCCAATAAAATCGATATTTGTCGATACTAATCGATTTTAATCGATTGATTATATCCGTAATCGATAAAAATTGATCGCTAGCTCTGTTGTGATTATAGATTTTTCAATAATTATATCGATTTTCATCGATTTGTATCGACAAGCACAGGATTGATTAATGTATCGATATTCTTTGAAAAGATGCCTCTAATAGAAGAAATTTCGGAACCCTGGAAACCAGAGGCTCGAGGTCCAAAGAATTAAAGATCTGAGTTTCCTGAGAAACAACGCAAACGTTAGCGGGCAGAGTTTCGGCCTCTCCCCAGGGTATGGGTAGTCCAGAATCTTCTCGGATCTTTGTCTAGCATGGTATAGTTTGCTGCTCGTCTGCTGCGTTCTTGGTCGAGACAATAAATTTAAATAACTTTTATCTTTGGAACAGTGTTATGCTATACTTTCGATATCAAGTGATATCGATTTTATCGATCTGACGGGGATGGCTGTGACTATCGATTTTTATCGATTGCCGATATTAATCGATAATGATCGGTCAATCTGATCGACAAATATCGATTTATCGATCAGTTTTCGATGATCGATTTCTATTGATTTGTTACGCCGGGACTTAATGTAGTCTCAGAGTTATTTATGTTAATAATTATTAGACTCCTAATGCATTTTATGGGTGAGGCATAAAGTACAGCAAAAGAGAGCACTAAACAACAGGAAGCCTAGCACTACATTTTGCTTGACAGACTCTTGTCAGTACTAAGGCCAGAGAGAATATTCTTGCCATTAAAACTACAACAGACAGATAACATGGTAAAAAATTCAACTATGCGCCCCAAGCCTCATCCTTATCAACAAAAGGGAACCTACATAATGTAGAAATTTCATAATTTAATAGTCAGACAGATGGTAAACCAATTTCTTAGCAAAATATATTCTCATACTAGATGTGGTCAGCCTGATGCAAGCACTAAATGATGTAAAATGACCTGCAAGCTTGCAGATGTTTTCTTTATCTTGAGTGCATCTGGCAAATGACAGACAAACAGGCAAATGTGTAGTGATTAGAGTTCTTAGCAGGTCAGATTTAGGGTTATCATAGTCAAAAAAGGTCCCACAGCTTGGGAACAGTATTAAGAGCTAAGGGGCAGCTTTGACAAAGAAAATTCTATTTGGACGCTCAGGTAAACATGTGCATAATCTAGAAAAAATTTCAATAAACTGATTTACCATCAAAACAAGGTTTCCCTTTCTGCGAATATTAGTGTAAGAATATTTGTATCAATTTATTTAATGTGTGAATATTTGTATGCCAAATACCAGTATGAGATTTGAGGCAAAATAATAGTAAAAATCTGACATTCAAGTCAAGCAGGATTAGGTACCACTGAATGGTTGAATTAGTAAATAAAAATAATCGCAATGGTATTCACAAGTTAACAAAATCTCTCTTCTGGTTCCCATGATGATACCTGTCTATACAACTGGAAAGAAAATTATTTAACCATTTCTCTTGTAGATATGTTTGGAAAATTCACTTGACAGTACAAATGCAGTCCAGTACAAAACACCAGATACAGCATTGAAGAGAAAATCAACCACATGGAACTCTTCCATTATAATCAGTTGTTCATCAAAATCATATGAATCATAAAAGATGCTCATTAGGTCTTCTAGGTTCCCTGCAATGACATTTTATAAACACTTAAACTACTTTTATCTTCATCAGACAAAATGTTGTTCCCAAGTGCCTTGAGCTGAAGATAACATTTTAAGATTTGGGCAATAAAACAGAACACTTTTGCTACCTACTCCAATGTCCTTATCTATCATGGAATGATAAGGCTTTTTAAGCTGGTCAAAAATTTAGTAATAATTCCAGTCGTTTAACACTCTTCCGAGTGAAGTAGCATTGGAAATCCGAGATGTGTGTAGAATGTCAATTACTGTGGAAATAAACATGTCACTAAATGCACTTGAAAATGAATATTTGCCATTTTTTAAAGAAAAGTTATCAGAGTTATCAGTCCTCAGATAATTGGAAATTTTATTACAGCTTTATGCGATAAAACATTTCTTTACCTTCGGTGTACTTGAAAAACTAAGTTGTGATGCCCCTGAGTTTTATATTATCACTGTCAAGAATAAAAAAATTTGAATTCCTATTTCGTATTGTATTAATGTTTTATTTAAAAAAAGAATCGTTAACTAGAAACAGCAGAAGAAAAACAAAGTTAAAGAAGATATAAACTTTTAAATAAGTATACTAATGGAGATTGTTTTGGCACTGAAACATTTAAGATAATATTTTGTACACTCTTCTATACTTTATATGTGTCTATACATGTTTATCTTCTGAAACTAAGGCGTAGAAGGCTGAATACCTTATCAACAACACATCTTGGAATAGAGATACCTGAAAAGCAAAACCTGTTCTAGAAGGTTTGATCAAGATGGTTGAGACTCAATTCTATCAGAAATCTGACCAAATTAAACACAGAAACCATAAAACAATATTTCAAGTAGAGAGAAAAACAATTATGCGTCGTTACTAAAGGCAAAGAAGTGATGTGATGGGATCGAGATATCTCAATAAATCAATAAAACATGTTTTCGATTCGGGGCCGTAATTTGGGCCATGTTTAGAGATGATAGAAACGGAAACAGGCGAATTTAGTCAGAAAACATCGATAGATGATTTATCTAGATCCGTCAATGAAACAAGCGATTAATGACATTCCTGTGCCGTAATTCCTGCACGAAATTCGAAAAGGGAAACGGAAAATGTTGACGAGAAGAACCAAAGCAAAAGCAACAAAATACTCTAAATAGATAGAAAGAGTTTGGTGTTTTGTCTTGACGAGCTTTCGACAGCCGCTACTGAAATCAACATATGAAAACCTCCCGCGAGCCAGCTAAGCTAAAGACAGGACATTTCAACGCGATATTTTAAATATCTGTCGGGCAAATTAGCACTGCTAGGGTTACTAGTGCTTCCAGGATAAGGAAAAACTTACCATGATTGTTTAAATACCACTGTTCGTCAAATAAAGGATCTACAAAGCCTCGTTAGAGCGTCGAAGAACTTTCTGTTGCTCTGCATACTTTATATTCGGGTCACGTAGGAAGTTCGTTGTATGATGATCTAAACTTCTTCGCATTCGCCTGTTTGTCTTTATATGTTCTAAAATATAGTAACCATCTAGTCCCCCGCCATCTATATGTCTTTTAAAGCCGTGTTTTCTGGCTAAATCGTCAACATATTGAGGTCCCTTATCGCTATAAACAATCCAAGTGTTCGTGTAGACCGCAGCTTGTGAAGCTAAGACAGTCGACAAATCTTGCAAAAAACTCGCACAGATCAGCCCTAGAAAGACTAAAACAGCCATAAATCCACTTGGATAGTGTCAGCTGAGATATAGGAAGAGGTCAATCATGTTTTAACTACGCTACAAGCTATTTACAGCGCCATATTCTTGCTGTCCCAGAAGCGAAAAATTATTCAAATCAGCCATGGTCTGCTGTTTTATGCGCAATGAGCAGCTTCCCGTGATGCTATGCGCACTTTTTGTTATCTCTTAACTTTCCTGCTTCCGGTTGCGAGCTATGACTTACGACCGGAAGTGCGTTTGTCGGGCGTCCGTGTTTTTTCAAACACTTCGTTCTCACCTTAGACGTGTCCGGAAGGAGGTGTAAATGTCTCAGATAGCCAAATATAGAATGATCACGAAATTTTAAAGCATTTTCATTTCAAAAATTAACAGAATCATTGGGCACGGCCGTGCTGCCGCAAAAGCATACAGTGGTCGGCCGCCTCTCGCCGCTCATTGGCCCTGTTCATGAAAGCTAGTCAAGAGGAGTACAGATAACGAAACAAGTCAAGAGCTCCAGATGAGCAAAACTAATATGCCAAATCACGAATCAGAGGCAAAATAAATTTCTGCGTTTTCACAAATCAGGCCCAAAACCTCTTCACCACCCTACCTCGGGTCATCCTCGGAGACCCAGGGGATTTTTCCTCTAACGTTTTCACTCACTAGAAACTAAAGCGAGCGAGCGGGGAGTAGAGAGGAAACGTTTCCTGGGTCTCCGAGGATGACCTCCGGGGTCAACCCATAATTGAAAGAAATTGGGATTTCAGATGAAATACAAAGGTTTTACGAAATAATTCCAAGCAAGAATTTACTGTCTCCATATACATGATATATGCCAATTCAAAAAAAAATTTGGCCGGAGACACGGAGTGAAAAATCTTGGACTCCCGGCAAAACCGGGAGAGTTGACGTCCCATGTGACGCCCCTCCCCAAGGCGGCCCCAGAAAGGTATCCGTGGTGTCGGCGAAATTCCTCGCCCGTGGCTATATTGCAATCGAAATTAGAGTTACCTTGCAAATTAACAACAGTTCCAAGGACCACCATGCAGATTTGGCAGCGTCTCAATATTTCCCTTGGCCAGGTTCATTGCACTAAACCCCATAAAGCTATATTTTTGACTGGATGGACTTTATACCTTTTTTTACTCGGGAATTGCCGAGAGCCGAGATCTAAAAGAAAATCATTGCACGTTCTCGCCGCTCAGAGAAAATTCATTATTTAATATATTTTTTTGGCACGGCAGCGAGGGATCGGGAGGCTACACATAATATTTATGTGTAGCCTTCCTTGAAGAAGACTAGCCAAGAAACTTGTATTCCTTTATTTTCCATAAATTTGAATTTAATGTCCTCTACACAAAATTTGGTAGTGCTGGAATGAACGCATTTCCATTTGTCGTACGATGTTGACATTTGGCGAAGAGTCCTTAGTGGGAACTGTAACTGGTCTGAAAAGTTAGGATTTTGATGACGTCATGCGAACATCAAATTAATTTTTTATTGCAATATCTTTTTCAACACGCGCACAATTCTGTTGACAATGCGCACACAATCAACAAAGTTGAGCCTACTGTCACTGACCTCAGCGGCTTCACAAATTTGTGTACAGCCTCGATATGATGTTGGCGGTAGAAGACGAAGAGTTTATTGAAACAACGACTGATAAAGGGCAAACAGTGCTGAAAATATTAGCACATTTCTGTTGGAAATAACCCTAGAAGAAATCCACTAAAGGATTTAAGGAACGATACAGAACTAATCTTCTGCATGGGTTTCTTCATTGCTTCAGGATTTGAAAGCTAATATCGTTTGCATGGACATTTTGCTAGTGACAGGTCAGCTCTCACATCAAGCTGTGTAGCCATTTCTCAGCCAAAATTTCGATGTAAATTTTCCAGAATGAAGAAGAAATGCTGCTAAATTATTAGTATAGTGCATGGAAAGATAGACATCAAGTATGGACATTAACTTTTCTGGCGAGGAGTCGTTTGCGTTTAGCGACATTGCCCCTCCATCCCATGTCAGTGGGCTGGAATCGTTCTCAGATTTTGAGCCCAGTGAGTGCGAAAGTTTGAATGGGGAACACGAACAAGAAGATGCAAGGGATAGCGGGGTAGAAGAGGAAGGGACTTCCCAAGGCCTTGTTCTTCCACCTCTAGATCTAGATGGCAAGGATTTTACGTCTGACAGGTATGAATAGTTTTGAGTTGTTATTCATTACATTTGAAATTGACAATGTCATACATGGGTATTGCATTCCTATACTTGTTTTTATCCTCTAAATACCGTTACAGATCAACTGCTAGTTTGCTATTATTCTTAACACGCGTGGTGATTTAACGAAGCAGAAACTCCAAAGTATGAGCAGCTGCAGCTTTGCTTTGTTTAACAATAAAATCAATAGAAAGTCACTCAAGCGAAGCCAGAAGTATGTGACACAGGGTTAAGGAATGGAACATTGTTTGTTCTGTTGCTATTCAATTCCAAGGTTCAAATTACAACCCCTTGTTTCTATTATGTTTATTATTGTTTTCTAAGACAGACAGTTGAGAATTGATGTATGCAGGGCTTTAAGCCAGACTCAATATATCACATGCCATCACCCTTGTATTTATCAAGTTCTCTTTAAGAGATTAAGCATTAATTAGAGGCGGCAATTTCAAATAACAGCCCTCTTTCTGCCTCAGGCTATTTGAAACTTTTACATGGGTTATAAAACAAAATAATTCTAGTTATTTACAAATGCTTTGAAAAACAAAAAGTGTGGTCATTTCACACTTAATCAGTATCTAATAAACATCTAATTAAGTATCTAATTAAATGTGTTCACCTGTGATTGCACCTATAATATTGCTGAACAAAACCTCTAGTTAATTCACATTTCCTATCCCCTAAATACCCTTAAATAAGGTTGTACATGTAAACAAAAAAGAAAAACTGTGAAGTGCATAGCATTAATCAAACCCAGCATAATGTAGCTAAAATTATATGTTTTTGTAACACTTTATCTTAATTGAGTAGAAAGAAGTAAAAGATCCTTCTTGGAAAGCTTTGACTTTCTAAACTTTATTGCTAGTGATTTTTGTTCTTGTTTTACCAGATTTTCATTTGGGCTGCAGAGCATCCCAACAGGAGACATCAAAGAGTTTTGGGCTGCAATAGAAAGTGCCAAAGCACAACTTGGTAAGCAGTGTTAAACACATATTGAGTAAATACCTTATAAGTTATCTTGTAAATAATTATATGAAACATGTTATACAGTAGTAGTCCGGCGGATTAGAGCAAATTTTCGAGGAAATTGCGCATTTTAGGCTAAAGCTCCATTTTTTTGCCAGGTGATAATTTTCAATGTATTTTTAAATCGTAGATATGGAGACACGCTAGAATTCTTTCGTAGCGAAAGCTAGGGAGGTTTTAGAGTGAACTATTGTTTAGCTCAATAGCAGCCATTTTGAATGCTTTGTTATTCAAATGAGGTTTAGAACTTAGCTTTGCGAACTTTCAAGTTGTTCTCTAGACTGCACAGCCATAGCAGCTCAACATTTGCTAATTCTGAACTATGGATGGTTTGACTGACTTCGGTTGAACGTCTCCTTAGAGTTTTGGGTGATTATTAAATGTCACGACCAGCTTATTGGGAATGTTATAATTTATATTGTAAAACAATAGCCGGACTGAGATTGATAAAATGTTTCAAGAATGACCAACAAATTCTAAAAAATTCAAGATAATTGGTACCATGTGTCGAATATGTAAAAAGAAGCTTGTCTCTGAAACTTTCACATGATATTTTCTACCTAGTACTGTGCTATACTCTATAAACACGGACGATAGAAGATTTCACTAAGTGCCGCAGAACTCATGAATAACAAAGGATTCAAAGATGGCTGCCAATGGCAAAACAATGGTTCACATTAAAACTGTTCTAGCATTCGCTACGAATAAAATTTAGCATGCCTCCATATCTTATCTTCAATAAACTACTAAAAACTATTGACATGCAAAGTTTGGTGTCTTTAGCCAAAAGTGCGCAATTTTTACGCTAATCCGCCGGACTATAGCTCACAGCCACTACTTTTCAGCTTCATACCAAATTAGCATGATAAAAGTTTTGCTTGTCCCACAGAACCAGCTTCTAATAAAGTCCCTGGTCCTAATATGTATTTGGGCACAAAAAAGGGTAGATAATAATCTCTAGTCTGCATTATTTATATTCTTAAGGAATGCCTCTTGGTTCTGACAAAGATGTTAGCAGCTCAGTAGCTCAAGATGAGAGCTCACTTGGTATACTTCATCTAGACTCAATGCAAGGTAATGCAAACATTGAAAGTCTTAGTTTATAATATTCACATGCCCTCTTTCAAATTGAAGTGCAGGGTAAAATGACTGAACAAGAACATGCACATGCTGAAAACACATTGCTGTCAGTATGTTTTTAAGCAGGCAGTTATTTAAAAAAAGTAGCCATCCCAGTTTGGCTATAATTTCAGTGACTCAATTATGCTTTTGTCTGTGGTCCAATGAAAAGTAGCAGGCAGTGAAATGTAAAATAGCGTTACATAGCCAACAGAAATCTGGCAGTTACCAGCTTGTTCTGACAGCACTGAAAACAGAAAACAGCAAATAAAATTAAACATGTCACTGTATTTCCAGATATTTCAGCATTTGGTAGTTCATCTGACATGGTTGCTATAGCAACTCAACCAGCTAACAGCAAAGATGACACCCTTGAAGTTGAAAATGATCTGCCTTATGCTGACGAGTACAATGAGGCTACCACCCTTAGCCATTCCTCTAGTAGTGAGAAAAACATGGAATTAAGACCTGATACAGGTCAGTCATAATAAAGCTAATTTACTAGCCTGCTGGCAGGTGTTAGGGAGTAACCTGAGGTAAAAAAACAAGTTTGTTTATCAACAAAGGATGCCATCTTGGATTTGATGAGAAATAGTGACAAATCGGTGGTGAAAGGGGACCTGCAGCAATGCAAAAGCAAACTCAGGTTTTTTCACCTTTAATTACTCTGTAAACCCTGTAAGCAGGCTAAGTAACTATTTTGTATTTGTGTTATGTAATTGTATTTGTACTTTGAGATTTAGATTTGCATTTTTTGCCAGAAAAATGTTTAGCAAAATTACAGTGTACCGGCACACCCTTTAGCAGATTTACAGTAACAAATATGTATTGGGCACAATCAACCTTTTCCAAAATGGTGGCAGAGAATTCAAATCCATTGAAATCAAACAACGTGAAAATGCCAGTATCAGTGCACAAAGAGCACCAGTCCTTAACTATGGTAAACAATCCAAAGGTTTTTGAAAAACAAAGGGGTTTATTCTGTATTCTGTATATCACACAGTTTCGGCGCGGCACATTTTTTTCGTGGTACTTTTCACAGTCATACTTAAACTGCTCTTATACCTTCTGTACATGTAGGCCAACCACCAGACACATTCTTCAGTCCTCGGTCAGCTGAGGAAAATGGACATGGAAATAAGGATGAAAGTGGTGCTGTGGATACTACAGGGCTCAGTAAGAGCAATGGTAATAAATTAATAATTGACTTTTTCATGACAATTTGGAACTTATACAAGGATACTGCACAGTTTATTACAAATTAAACATAAATTTAGATCCCATTCCTTACTTTGTGTCTTGCCTTGTTCCTAAACACCACTGACTTTTTTTGCTTTATCATCTTTTGCTCTGTTTTCCTTTTCAGGTGATTTACAGTTCATGTTACAGACAAGATCAGGTAGTGGCGATGGTGGAGAGCTGATTGACAGGGTGTCTCTTACATCCAGCATCAGTTTCCTCCAATCACAAACCTTTCCTGACAGCATCTTTAGCCAGAGCCTTAGCAGGTAAAAATGATTGATAGGACACACAATTTATATGAGCAGATATCAGTGATTATTATTCAGCACATCGATGCACTGCCCAAATATGGTCATTGGAATGCCAATAGCTGTCTGTACACGACATATATCCTGCGATATCCGTCTTCTGAGGAAATATGATGTGTTGAACTCGTATTTAATATGCAAAAGTAAATCATTTCTTGGATTTTTTTGCGCTATCAATGTGCTGAATAATAAAACCATTATCATGCTCAATTTTTGCAGAATATCGTCTGATTTAGCCAACTCGGGACTGCGTCCCTGGTCAGCTAAGTATCAGACGATATTCTGCGCAATCTCGCAGGATAATGGTTAACTATCAGGAACTATGCCAGTCTCGTTTTGACAAAATGTTTTAAAATAAGGCCAGCCTCGTAAGAAATGAAAAATGCCTAAACTTAGAAATCCAATTGCATCTGCTAGATAACACACACAAAAACTCTTAATTTGTACAGCACTTATTTAGCAGTTGAAAGGTTATTTAATGAACCTAGATAGTTATTCGCTTATTTCTTGTGAATTTAAATGCATTTAAGCTACCTGAATTAACCCTAAAATTGTGCTACCTTTTAAATATACTGGTAGTTCCAAAACGTGATTTTCATGATCTGAATCTGCCTTCTCTTTCAGCACCAGTAGAGGTCTTGGTAGCGGCATGGACTCACACTCAGCTAGTGATGCTGATGACAATCAATATGAAGATGATGACGATGATGCCACCCCAGTTGTCACCAGTAGTGAAAGTGGCCTGATGCTTGGTCCACACAATTCTGGTGATGGTAGTAATGGCATAGATCACCAGCCATCCCTCCCTCCAGGTAGACCTGGGCTTGAGGGGGCAAACTCTGATCCAGAGGATGGGGGTCCTATAAGAAGCAGGCCTTCATCTGAGTTTGGAGGGTCGCATGCAGGATCTATAGGTACTGTGTGACACTAAACTTTCTCAGATTTTACATAACAGCAAACAACATTGCGTCAGCATGATCACCAGTGGTGACTAGATTTGCCAAGTAAAAATGTCAACCTAGTTGCCAAATGGCGACAAGGGCAACTTACCTTTCCAGCATTCCCTTCTCAAAATTAGCTGTCAACAGCATTAATTCAGGAGAAAAAGGCTTCTTTCTTTTGGCACTGTACAAAGTAAAAAGATGTAAGGGAAGTTTGAACAAATGCAAGAGCATCCTAAACATGCCAGAGAAAAAGGAAACCTGAACCAAATTACATGGACTACAAATGAATGTAAAAAAGGAATTACCTAACAACTAGTTGCCGATAATCATGGAGCGACTAATTGTTTTAGTATAATTATTAGTTGAGTGCAATAAAAGTTCCAAGATCTCTGAGGTCATCACTTAACAAATAGATTCGTTTTGCATGCGTGTGTACTGTAATAGATACACAGATGACGTCACAGAATGTCATGAACAAATGCAAGAGCATCCTAAACATGCCAGAGAAAAAGGAAACCTGAACCAAATTACATGGACTACAAATGAATGTAAAAAAGGAATTACCTAACAACTAGTTGCCGATAATCATGGAGCGACTAATTGTTTTAGTATAATTTATTAGTTGAGTGCAATAAAAGTTCCAAGATCTCTGAGGTCATCACTTAACAAATAGATTCGTTTTGCATGCGTGTGTACTGTAATAGATACACAGATGACGTCACAGAATGTCATGAACAAAAAAGTATGTAACGAGACGCAGTCGAGTTGCGTGACTGTTGTTCATGACATTCTGTGACGTCTTCTGTGTATCTATTACAGTACATACACACAAAAAAAGATCTATTTGTTTTATTCAACAACAAAAGCGATTTTTCTAAAGATGAATGAGCCCAAACAGTTCACACATTTCAAACTAGGTTTTGCTTGCATGCGCGCGCTATGAAGTAAAACGTGCGTGTGTACTCTAATAACACGGTCGGTCAGCCAATCAGAGCGCGCGTTTTACTAGTGTTGTATAAGTTGTTATGTCTTCATGTTTATCCAAGTTTTGAATGATAAAAGGAAAATCACTATCTTATTATGTCAACAGAGTTGCGGCAATCAGGAGAGGGGGGTGATGTGTTACCCTTCATCCCAGGTGATGGGGGAGGGGGAGGGGATGGCAGCAGTGGGCACAGCAGTGAGGATGATCAGACAGATTCAGATCATGAGTTGGAGCTCCAGAGGACATCACCACCCATGTCATCCCCGGGGGAAGGTGCAGAGGAAACTCCCCAGTCCCAACCCTCCTCCCTGGGGAGAGACAATTATCTCGCGGCCCCCCTGTGGGTCATGCCGCCTCAGACACGCTATAAGTAGCATGAGCTCCACGCCACAGAGTCAGAGTGCAGAGTTCAGCAGTTCGTCTCTGAATAATTTTGACGTTCTGGCGGCATCAACTCCAATGGTTAGACCCGGCCAGGTATAATGCTACATGTGGGTAATCCTTCAGTAATGCATTAGATGTTGAAAGTATACCTTAACAAAATACTTGTTGCGGGCTCCCTGTGTCACTCGCGTGCACCAAAACTGACGGGAATTTATGCGGACAAAATTCACCCAATTAGGCCCTCGGACAGACACATCGGAAAATAACAGAAAATAACACGCCACTTGTGACGAACAATTTTAGAACTTTTCACTGCCTCGTATTTTCTAATAGAAGAGAAATGGAAAGCAACCGTTATTTTCAAATTCTTAGCAAACTATTTGTTACTAACGGGCTCCCTGTGTCACCACGCGCGCGCCAAAATTGGCGGGAAAATAATTAACCAATCAGAAACGTTCCTTGCACTGACAAAGGAAAATAACTTTAAGATAGATATGAATTTTTGTAGTGTTGTAAGTTCAATAACCATGTTTGTATATCATTTTCAGGCCTTTAATTTTGATCAGTCAGGTGATCTATCTGCCATAGCATCACAGTACCTTCAGGCAACAACAAAGAAGGATGTGCTCAGGCAACGAGCCATGAACCAGGCCGCGCACAGGTCACAGTTTCCACCACAGTTCCCACAAGATGGCAGCTTTCATTTATCACAGGTAAAACTAACATATACATCAGATGACCTTCTTCGACATTAAACCCTTTCAATAAGTACCACAGAATTCTTCTGATATCTGTTTCTTCCACTTTCTTACTTCAGGCTCTTGGTGGTGGCCTCGACTCCCAAGACAACACGTTGACTGAGCTGCCCTCATTGCCATTTGAGATGACCGGAATGACTCCAAGACCTCACTATTTTGCCGAGGATGAACAGGAACAGGTTGAGTAAAGTTTATTTTCACATCAACACTTGTAGAGTAGGACTGTTCCTTCCTTCATCTAATAGGGCATGTAACCTGTACAAGAGTCCATTGCAAGAGTCCTTTTATGCACCAGTCAATTGACAGCCCCGCACCCCCCCATTCGCGCATTAGCGGGGTACTAGCGGGGCTTTCGTACATAATTCACACTACATTACTGCCCCGTAGGTCGGGAGATGCACTTTCTTTCACGGCTTCCACACAGTACATCGAGCGGGGAGTCACTCTCTTGGCCGGTACACAACACAACAGAAACCAGCCCGCTTTCCGGGCTGCTTCACCTCCATATGAACACCCCTTTACTTCACAAAAGACACGACAAATACAGATTTTTGTTACTTGAATTACACGTATTAAATTTTAATCTACACTAGCGAAAGTACATGCAAGTAGAAACATATGGTTTTATTACGCTTTGCGATCGGCTGTGGCTGCATTGAAAACTGGGCACCATCGACATGACTCTTTTCATTGAGTAAAAATCCTTTGTGTTATCTTCTAAATTCATTGGGCAAGGAGCGCATTCACTCTTAATTATTACCCTGGGGACGGTGCATTCACCTCTCAGATTGTCCCCGCAAACCGAGGCGCTCACTGCCTTTCATTTGCCAAAAAGTGAATGCCCCGCTAATGCGCGAATGGGGGGGGGGGGGGGGGGGGTGCGGGGCTGTCAATTGACTGGTGCATTAGGCCCATGCACATCAACGACATTTTTACTCGGAGCGTGCGGGATTCCTTCCGTCCTTCCTTCCTTCCATGTCATGTCCGAGACGTACTCGGAACCATGCGATCGGGGTTGCTGTGTATTTTTTGCATATACTGAACTACAGTCCAGTGTAGCCACGAGCATGCCACAGGGTTCCTATGATATTGGGCAAATACAAAGGTTTGGTTTGCGCATGAAATTGAGCAACAGGTCAGGTACAGCCACGAGTATGCCATAGGATGGCTATGATAGCGGGCAAGTACAGACATGCTGAGGTTCGCCTAATTAGAAAATCGCCATCGCCTTTGGGTTCCTTCCATCCTTCCATGGCATGTCCGAGAGGTACTGGAAACCACAGCCATGAGTGTGTCATGGATCCCAAAGGCTCCGAGCACTTCACTTTCTTTCAAGAAATTTGTAGTTAGAAATATATTTTCACATAAAATTGAACAGACTTTCAGTTGTAGGGCACTGCTATACATAAAATAAGAACCTCTAAGCCATACGAACCAAATGCAACGACTGCCAGTTTTTGGAATTCGGCTACAGCGAGAAACTGTGATTATTATGACGTCATTAGGGCCTCAATCTAGAACGATTCGTTTTGTTAGATACAGGCAATACCCAAAATAATGTCGATGATGTTTCGGTTCCCACAAAAGTATCTGATGGGAGAGTTAACAATATGTTTGTTCAACAGACCCTGATTGCCAAGACACCTGCCCGTGGTAATGACAGCACTCTACCCCAGAACAAGACTCTTGGCTCATCTCAAGAACCTGCTGATCTCTCCAACAGTCAACCACGAAGTCATACCACAGGAATACCAAGACTCCCTCTTGCTGACACCAGTGACAACTCGCTTCTCTGGAAGGTGAGCAGAGTTTGTATCTAAAATGATGATGATGATAGCAATGACAATGATAGTGATGATGGTGGTTACATTGATGATGATTAGTGATAGTAAACACAACTGTGGTGAAAACAAGACATCTGTTACACGTGAAATACAAAAGGAGTCTTGTGGAATCTCCTTAAAAGAGCATTTGTCAACCTCCATTTTGTCAGCCTAGCAACATAGCGAGTCAGAGAATACATCTATTTCCATCGGCTGAATTAGGGAATGTAGTGCGACATTTTGTAATGAATTCAAGTTCTGGTTATTACCAGATTTCTACACATAATTCGTCTTCTAATATGGGACGATAACAAAGGAGTAATTAGAACTCTTTAATGCGATAGGGAGGAAAAGGGGAAACAACTTAAATTGAAGGGAAACTCCATGGCAAGAATTCAATGTTGTACATCATTCTACGCTGTTGTTCTGATTGTTCTCTTAAATCACTTTTCCTTTTGTAGTCCACACCACGTGATGAGGATGAGAGTCTGTGTCGAGCGACTCCAGGGATCGTGTTCAAAGGCAACACACGCCCATCTCCCGTGGATGATAGGGGCTTCTCCAGTCAGGTAAACAAGAAAAGGAAACCAATAAGAACTTGGACTTTTTAGCCTCAACTTCAGCCGTCCCTTCGCTGTCGATCGTAACTCACTTTACGAGAGGAAACGCCTTCACCTGGAGATTTTCTCATCCATTATGTAATTTCTGAGCAGACCCAAAATCGGTCAGTAGAATCTGACTGGTTGCTCTTCTCAGTAAGACGTGCAGGTGAACGATTCCATGACAACGCACGCTCCCCCCAAGCAAAAGGTGTGGCAACTTTAAAACTTTGTCCGGTCGCCACTGTTCAACGCGCACGACTGTAACATTTTGTTCAATATATAGTGGTTTCAATAAAGTTTGTCACCCAAAAGCCTACAAGCTGTCGGCGCTAAGCCTTGTGATTCATTTGTTGTCCCACGTGCTAATCAAAATTCAATTCGATTTACGCGCGTGTTGGGAACAGCGAGATTTAAATTTATAGTGCACTTCAAATCTCAAATTTGACTTTATTCTTAAACGTGAACTTTATTCTTAAACGTGAACGACATTAAGCTGTCCATTTTACTTTTCATCATGCTTTTCCTTTTATTCTTAACGTGAACGACATTAAGCTGTCCATTTCACTTTTCATGCTTTTCCTTTGTCAAGGAAGAAATCAAGTACTGACGGGGTATTTTGTTAGATAATTGCATGAGTCCCGAACTATTGAAACACTGCTGGAATATTCTGTAGAAAAAATATCTAAAGAAATAAATATTTCGCAAATTCTATTCTGTTTTCCGTCCTTCCGTTATTGCTAGTCATCCTACACCTTCGAAGATATATTGAAAACGCTCGCGTACAAATTCAAAACACGCGCTAATTAATAATAGTACGGTAAAACATATTCAGCTAGGCTAAAGCTTTCTAGGCGCCCAAAATAAAATTTCACTTGAGCATTGGATTGGAACGAAGTAGAATTGTTATAATTGTAAGAGTCTTTATTACATTTCTTTGAGAAGCGAACCCTTTGAGCAAAATAAGCACAGATAGAATGTTATGGTATCATCCAAATAATTTTGAGGGAAATTAGATTTTGGGTTGTGCCGCGAAATGACAAATTTTGCTGAAATTTTTATGAGACATTAGCTCTTAAGAATGCACATTTTTAGATGCCAGTGCAATTTTCTCACTCGAATTCGGAAACAGGTTAAAGTCTAAGGTCGACTTCGCTCATCGCGCATTTGTTAATATATTCAAAGCACGAATGACCCACAATGCTTGGCGCCGACAGCTTGTCGGCTTTAGTCTTTGGGGTGACAAACTTTATTGAAACCACTATATACACTGTAAGTGCTACGTCAGTGGTTTCTATCTTCCTGTCTTTTCGTCTATAGAGCAGTAATGCGGGATCGCGCGAAGGCTCGCCAAACAGGAATATTGCTATTGTCAGACCAGAAACCAGGCAATCGACAACCCATGGAAGTACTAGCCAATCTAAAGATACTCCGGTAAGTTAGGAACTCTTGTTGAGGGATATGCTTTGGGGATGGGCTTTAAATTGATTGATTAGTCATTTGATTGCCTGTCTGTATGTGAAGGTAGAAGAAAATTTTGTCTTCACCGCATTTTGCTGTCAGGTTACCAGAGAAGCAGGAAGGAGTACAGTGAGTCAAGTACCCTACCGGCACGCGCCTCTGTCGAGGATTCAAGCAGCAACCGGACCATGACCCCCGGTGGCTCAGCTGAGCAAGTCGTACCTTTTTCCTCGCCTGCTCCCTCCTGGGCAAATGACGTTTATGAGTTTCCTCCCGGGGAGGCGTTCGGTGGAGATTCACAGATGGGTTCCGTGATCAACCCATTTGAGGATGAAGGTAAGACTAACTAAAAGAGGTGATCCGAGGGAGATAAATGTGGATGTCAATGTGCAATATCCCCCTTCCCTGCTACCGGCTCTCCCCGCTTTTATCTCCCTTTGTCAAATCAATTTTCTTCTACAAATAGCTGGAATGGGCGACTGGAGTGGCGTACAAGCTGTGGACTTTGACGTGCACGGTGACGCGGAGGCCATACTAGCCGCAGACGAGGAAAGTTTTGTGAAAGAGCATCAGTTTGATGTACCGGTGAGTGTGTTATCAGCTACTGATAGAGTCTCGTTTGGAAGTCTCAGAGCTCAAAATTGATCCAGTGGCTAGGCGATAACTGAGTGCGAGAAACTATTGACTGTCGCATCACGCCATCACGCATGCGTGGGCCCATACAACCGCTAGCCACCCATGGGCTAGCCTGCAGGCTGAAAAAGCAATCTTGACACAACAACTGTATGCAATAATGCAGTGATGGATACCCACTAACCACCCAAACTGATGTGCATGTAGCCATAATTTGGGAGATAAGCAGCAACACATTATTTCCCAGTTGACTATGATTATTGCTAATCAAGCCTGCGTAGCAAGCGTCCCCGTGTGTTTCCAGGGAAAAGAAACCCCGAGAAAACGGGAAAGCAGCGAGAAGTTCAACGAGCGACTTTTGGGCGCGCGAAGATGGGACGAACGCAAAAAAGGACGGGGGGAGGTGGAAGGGAAGGAAGAAAAAAAAAGTCACGTCCTAAGATGTTCTTGTTGATTGTTTTCAGGATCTGAGCACGACTGCTCAGGCCATCAAAGATGCCCACGAATGGACTATCCCAGACGAAAGTCATCTCATAGCTAGACCGTCACTCCTGCGAGTGATGGGTATTAATGACCCTAACAACGAGGGGGAAGTGCGGATCTCCTTTGGGGCTATCATATCGGCGGGATCGGAGGAGTTGGGGTCACTGTCAAACAAGGATCCTCAGAGGCCAAGGGTAAGGGATGCCCTGAAGGGGAGGGTGTGAGGGAGGGAGGCGCTCGAATAAAAGAAGAACAGACGATATTAATAAGGTGGTATCTTATTCAAAGTTATAGCGGCAAAGATCCTCTGGGAGGCCAAGGGTAAGGAATGCCTCGTGGAGAGGAGGGAGGGGAGGGAGGGAGGTGCTCGAATAAAAGAAGGTGCAGGTGATGTTATTAAGGGGGATCTTATTTGAGTTTAAAACAGTTTGACTGGAGAAGTTTGGCTCCACTCTCAAATAGGGTTGGCATTTTTAGGGTTGTTCAGACGATGGCAAATGAATCATCTTTTATAAGTTGTACGTAAGAAGGTATAACTTCCAACTGACAAAAAAGGTCGATTCTAACCAGGACTCGAAATCTGGAAAAGATTTTACGCCTTGTACAAGCATTATAGACGTATTTACTTATAAGACGCAGAAACTGAAAATACAATACGCCGAAGTGAAACAAGTTGGGCGTAAGACGAACATTTTTTGGGCGTAATTACGCCTGTATCGAGCACAATTTCGAACCTCTTGATTCCATTGTTACCTTTTAGCCCCATTTTGGTGATGGACGGTCTATCAACACACCCTCGCCACAGCCGCCACCAAAACTCATTAGAGATAGTATCGACCAACAGCGACCTCCGGACGCAACTTTGCTACTGAAGTACGAAAACACCCCTCTGAAACAGACCAATGTGAATGTTTCTCCTCAAGGACCAGGGACAAGCTCCACCTCAATGCATAAGTCGAACATTCCAACCGTGAAAAAGAACTCCAGAGCTTTGAAAAAGCGCCGTGATTCCGCTCGCAGGAGAGACGAAAGTACGTTTGAGTCCGAAAAAGCGAGATTGGACGAGCAATATAAGAAAGATATACAACCTCGATCACGGTCTGGAAGTCAGAGCAGTACTCAGAGCTCCAGTAGCAGAAGCAGTGTGCCTAGTGTTATAGATAATAGCAAGACAGCGAGTTTTAGGCGAAGACGGGGGAGTGCTGATCAACCTTCCGGGGAGGAGAGGGCAGATCGTAATCGGTATCGTTCAGGGGGGTCACGTTATGCGGACGGGTCCATGCCCAAATCACGAACTTCTGCAAAGCAAGGCGTGCAAGTTAAGCCTGATCCTCGCTTGGGTTCTTCCTCGAAGTACACAGGACGACAAGCAGACGTTAGAACAAGCAGGAAAGGATCAGTTAGCAAGGAAAATAGATCCGGATCAACTGGATCTGCAGAGGGTGGCGATGCCCGTCCCGTGGGCCACACCCAAGGTGCACAACGCCGTCTTATGGGAAAGAAACAGGTTCAACAAAGTGGCGCATCGGACCAGTCCAAAACCCAGGATCTGAGTACAGTATCTTCCATTAATACTAGTCTAGCCAGTTTATTGAGCTCATCTAGTGGTCTGGGGTCTATGACACAAGAAGAACTGGCGACGTTTATAGCGGCAGCTATCAAGGTTGATCCTGAACAGATAGGTAAATTACTGATAGCAGTGTCAAAAGCGAAACCCCAACCAAGTGAGGTTTCCACGAGCGAAGTTTCAACAGTGAATCAAAGTACCTCTATTAATTTTTGTGAGACGATTTCTAGAGCAGAAGATGAATCTGTTACTGCGGAACACAGTCCAGAAAGGGAACGACTCAGCTCTATCATGCCTATAGCATCAAGCAGTCCACATGATGAGTCCTCGCCCAATGACGAGCAAGACAGTACTGTGGTATCACCTACAAGTGCGCTATACGAGTCCTCAGCGCTCTCACCTAATCGCCAAGTAACAGCGAGCAATACTATCGACTCGAGCGTGTTTGTCCAGGATAGTCCAGAGAATGTGTCCGTAATAGAACGGGATACAACAACGATTGCTCCGACTAACGATGTGTCTCTGTCCCCGGCACCGGATCCGTTTGCAGTGCAGGTTGACCCGTACTTTGGGAAGACCTACACTATCCGGGGTCAAAAAGTCAACGCTGCACCACAAACTGATGTCGATCCGTTAAAAGAAAGAACCAGCAAAATCGAGAAGAGGTTAAACCAATCTTTTACGCCTCACGATTCATCCGATCAGATTCATAGTTTTGAAGCTATTTCAACAGTTAGTGACACTTCTGCAGAGACTATTCTAGAATCGCCAACGAGGAATCAACCATCAAGGCTACAGAAATCATTCGACAGCGTGCTGGTCTCTCATTCGCCACAACCTGATAATCAGCACCGACACTCATGGCCTAAATCAACCGGAACTCCGCAAAGGGCCGAGGCTCTTCCACGGCACATGTCTAGTGGTACAACAGCAATGCCCTTAAAACTTGTGACTGTGTCTGTACAGCAAGATATTGGGACCCAAATGTATCCTGGTATTTCGTCCCTAGGTACTGCTGCCCCAGGGCAACAAGGGTCCCTTGTTAATCCGAGCCCTTTAGGTTATGGGCCCCAAACTGGGTATGGACAAAACCTGAATACGCCTACGCTTGGAGGCACATTTCCTTTGCCACCCATTGGGTTCCAGCACATTAGTGGACCTCCTACAAGCACCTTTCCGGGGCACGTTCAAGGGCCGGGACAGTTTCCATCTAGGGACATGTACGGAAATCTTGGCATGACTGCCGTGACTCCTTTGATGAACAATTATGGACAAGTACAGAGCTATTTGCCTCTGGCCGGGACCCAGCAAGTCCCTCAGTCCTATACAGTATCGACTGCAATAGGACCCCGTGTTTCAACAATGAACCACCCACTTCAGCAGCCGCAGAATGCCTTTCTATCCACAGCACAAGGGCAAGCATTTGCGAGCACTGCACCACCGTTCGGGTTACTACAATTAGGTCAACCACTTGCTGGACAAGAGAGACCAATGACTTTGGACCATAGGTCTGTTGCTATGGATTCACAGCAGAGTAGAACTACTGCAGGCTCACTGACTCCTGTAGTGATTCCAGGGGACGTGAAGTTGCCCCCCGTGTGTTGTATGGGCGTGTCTACACGCAGTTTGCTCTCACTTCATAATTCAAGCAGCAAGTGGGTGTACTGTGTGGTCAGGATAGCGAGCTGTCTCGTCAATGGAATGCAGGTAATTGGGAGTGGAATGTTGTGACTATTTTTGTAAAGTGCTCTGAAATTATTCTTGTTGTCGTATGTTATTCACATTCAGAATAGCGCTTAGGTTTCTGAATTACCTCATGATCTAATGTCACGAAATAGCGTGATAATGTAGATGTCTCTTTGGTTTCCATTCGTTTAACTTCATAAACTGATGTTTAATCTGGTTTCCAAAGGTTACAAGTTCAGTAGACAATCCATGGTCCATTCCCTCCAAACTAATAATCAATCCGCACACCACCGTCCAAGTTGAGGTAAGCAGCTTATAAAGTGCCTGGGTTTCGTTATCTGTCGTCTTATAAATGTGGAATTGCCACAGCAAAGCGCAGCACATGTGTGAATCATAGCGACGCAGGCGCAATAGCAAGCCTAAAATATAAATTATTTTCCTTTCCTTGATTCACACTACGCATAAGCGCAAGGGAACGCAATGTTACGCTTGCGCTTGCGTTGTAGTGTGAACCACATAAGGGAACTATATGAGTTTCATATCTCTGCGTTTGCGCCTCCGGTCTGTGCTGGCGTTCAACTGTGAACCATTGGACGATTCCCGCTATAAGCGCGCGCGCTCTTCTTTATTCAGAAATGCTCTTGCCGTGTCCCACAACTACCAGAATGCAGCGCGCGCTTTTTTAACAGTTCGTTCTCGACAAATGTCCCACATCTACCGACATGCAGCGCGCGCGTGCGTTATAGCTGGAATCGTCCATTGTTATGTACCATGAATGTGAGACAACCAGATGCGAGGTAAACATTCGCTGTGAGAGTGCTGATGTTGGTTCTTGTCCTTCAGGTTGTATTCAAACCGAAGTGTACTGGTCTTCACGTCCTCCAACTTCATGTGAGCTCCTCTCCCGTGAGTCCCAGCGGCGGGAGCGAAACTCTGCCGCAGACGGTGATGGTGGAGACAGTAGCGGAGAACCCGGGAGTACACGTGAGTATGGAATTTACACGTGTAAATTTCACTGCGAGAATCCTTCACAACAACACCAATCCCGATTCCTCGCACACTGCTCCCCAGAGAGTTCTTATTAGCTCATTTGGTTAACTGTAACTGAAAGGTCGTGGGTTCAAGTCCCGTCTGGGAATTATTTTTTTGTTTTTTCTCATATACCTTCAGTTACCAGTCTATTACTTCCTCGATGTCGTTTCTTTTTATAAAGCGGCATTGAATGTTAATGAGGATGGTGAATCATACCTCTTAGACGTTCCGCAAAGACCCTCATCGGTGGTCTAAATAATTATAATTCTCTTCAGTTTTGCTTTCCGATTTTAGATTCTACCAGAGGACAGTCAAATTATTGATTTCGGAGGAATGACAGCGAGCAGTAAGCACTCCCGCCCTCTCAGACTTGTGAACAGAGGCAAGGCTGCTGTGCCCATTAGACTTACTATCACACCGGTAAGTAGCCAATCAGAATCCTCGGAAATGTCAGCTTGCAGTGAAATGGCTTCCTGGTATGTGAAGTAGAGTGGATTCCCACCCTACAGGCAATCGGGGTTCTCCGATGTGGAAACTTTATAAGGAAGCGCTTACTTATCAGCGAATTAGTGCCCTCAGAGATGTTGTCTTGCTATGGAATGGCTTCCAGCCTGCGATATATCCTATGATTTTCACTTTCTCAGTTTAAATCTCTTTTTTTCTGTTCTCAGAATGCGACTTCCTTACACTGTTTCTCTTTCGCCAACGCCGACTCCTCGCCCAAGAAGGGAGATGGAACTTCGTCCACGGGGGTCATTTCATCAAAAGGGATGCTCTCTGTTCACAGACTATGGCTGGACGGGAACTCCAGTATGGTACGATCTTGCATTTACGGGATGAGCGTAGATATTATGTGTAGAGTAGAGATCTCGAAATGAGACTGTTGCTGATTCCTGTGATAATAAAGTTCGCGCTACCGTTATTTTTACAAGAACTTCGTAAAGCGCGGCCTGCATTCTC
Organism: Scolanthus callimorphus; assembly: GCA_033964015.1. Classification (NCBI taxonomy): domain Eukaryota; kingdom Metazoa; phylum Cnidaria; class Anthozoa; order Actiniaria; family Edwardsiidae; genus Scolanthus; species Scolanthus callimorphus. The sequence continues at coordinate 28,496,726 of CM066917.1, forward strand.
GTGTTTGTGGGCGGTCTTTTAATGGAAAACTCTTAGCTGTTTTTGGCTGGGACTCACATTTTTTAATTCGAACTCAGCAACCGAAATAGTTATATTCTTTGCACACATGATAAATTCTATGCAAACATTTGTAAAATACTAACTCATTCCCTGGTATGTTGATTTACAGTGGGATTTAAATTAATTAATTTAATAAAAGCGGCGTTTGTCTCTATTTCTTTTTATAGGAGGGAGCCATTGAACCCAGCATTACTTGGATTCTTTTCCAAGCGCCACAAAAGGGTGATGCAGGTACTGGTTTTCTAATACATAGTAACACGCGGGGAAATTTTTAATTTGGGATTGCCAAGTAATTTGAGTTACACGCGTTAGCCGCATGAAAAGCGCTGCATGGCGATAAACTTTGTGTTTAAACTTTGTGTTTTGACTCACCAGGTCCGAACCTAGGCTTACCGGATGAGTTCAACGCCAGAGTTGATGTCGAGATTGATTCAGAAGAAGGTAATGCGGGTTGAAACATTAACGTTTTTTAAAGTCGCTGGTTTACTGCCGTCGTGTCGAAACTTGTCGCCAAAACATTATCTTAAGTCGCCAAACCAATGTCTTTAGTCGCCATTGTCTTGGCTGGTTAGTCAAAGCCTTAACTAATCTGCAGTATTTATGAACTTCAGGCCTCATAATCGGCAGCGTTTTGCTTAAAGCTACTGTTGGTGTCCCTAGACTTCACATCCCTAAGAGTGTTCAGGTAAATCAAAACCTAGATGTTGTTGCTGCTGAATAGAGCCAATCAGAATCGAGAGAAATCACCACTTGCTCCTAAATGGCTTTTCTCTCAGCCAATCACAAGCCGAACCAATTACGCAATTGTATTTACTAAAGAATTTGATTGGCTGAGAAAAACGAGTAGCCAATGAGAACGCAAAGCAATCGCAATTACACAACAAGGGTTGACAGTCATGTGAAATCCGCTCTATTGCGCGAAGGATGACGATAATTTTCGATGACAAAGAGCACTTGTTTTTGTAGGCTTTTGTTCGTAGCCATGGGGCTGTTGAAATCCGTCTCAGGAATATTTTTGTAGTGGTTGTCGCCATTCAAATTTTCGATTTTTGTTCGTATAGGCCAGTGCAATCACTGCTAGCTGTGTTAATGTTATTGACGATGCTGCTGCTGCTGAAGATTATGGTGCTGTAGTTCCTCTTGTTTTCTAAATGTTCCTTCTGCTGCAGTTGTCGTAGTGGTGGTTGTTGTTGACGATGCTGTTGTTGACAATGTTTGTTGCTGCTGCTCCAGTTGCTGATGTTGTTCGCTCATCTCTAGCCGTTTTCTATTTTTCTTATTTAGGAGCTTACTCTCTCCAGCGCTGCTGGACAGCGTGTTAGTCGTTCTTTCCCACTCAGGAATGCCGGGAATATTGATATTCAAGTGGATCTGAGGGTCTCCACAGATAGCGACTACTTTACTGTTACTCCCACTAGGAGCGCACTTCGGCCTAAACAGGTAGACAGAATATTCACGCAGTACCCTCACCCCCACCCCCCTAGGACCTATTGAATACTCACTAGCCCCTCCCCAAGACCTTAGCTACACCTTTTAATGTTGTCCTATTTACGATCACGTGCAAATCATTTGAATTAACTTTCCTTGTTGGGAAGGCTTCAATATTTATACATCCTTCAGTTCGCAGCAAAAGAAGAAAGAAAGAATACTCATGGGAATGCCACATTTCCCCTCACCGAATAAATGCGGCGTTGCTTGTCCATCTTGTTATTATTGCTGTATTTTTCATTGCTGTTGTTTTCATTGCTGTATAACTGTGTTTATTCTTTTGTTTTATCTCTGTTTTCAGGAAGTGGAAGTCACTGTCCAGTTTAAAGCGTCAAAACCGGATCTTATGGTCGACAGGTAATACATATCTATTCGAGGTTTCTTTATTGTCAGAATTTCTTTGTAGATTCACCCCAACCAAATCAAGCTGCCTCTTTGAAAGCTCTTAGTTTTCCTTTATCTTTCACGGGCATTTTAGAAACACCGTGGCATATTTGATGAGCAGTTACTACCCCGCCTTTTCGTTACCGCCATCACAGCTCGGAGATGAATAATGTCCACTTTCACAGTTTTTCTATGTGTAACAGGGCCCGACATTAACTTTTTCGAGATGTGCCATTGGTGCCTATATACGAAATGCTATTCGCCAAATAGTGAAGATTGGTCGCCACATGAAAAATCCTGTCACCACATTCCCCCCCCCCCCCGAATTAATGCTGTCGAGAAAGCAAAGACTGCAAAGGTAGGTAAGTCGTCATTTGGCGATAAGGTTAAATTTTTTTCTAGTCGCCATGTCGGGTCCTACGTAGCTTCTTATGCCGTCAGAGTCATGCTCAGTCGATTTGTTCTTTCAGTACCCTAGAGATGTTTATCAAACCTGATGGTCCTAAGTATGACGTACCGCTCAGAGGGATGGTTGTTTCTGAGAAAGCGCCGACGTCTGATGAAGTGTAAGATTCTTAGAATCACTCAGCCGCCATTTTGTTAGCCAGAAAAATACTGAGTCAGGAGATGCATGCAGGAGATGCGTCAGCCGCTACGGTAGAGTTCGTTGTCACTTCCTATCTTCACGTCTGATCAACGTCACGGAGTCAAGTGTTCTGCCAGGTCGGCTTGCCGAGGAATCTTGTCATCGCTGCAAATGTACTTTTCATGCAAATGTACTTTTCCCCATCATAGTGGTTGAGAATGAGGCTACCATTTCTATCGTCTGGTTTGTGAAAGATACGATAATTTGTATGAATATAGCACCTAAGGGATTATGATTTTCTCGCAGATGGTCATTTCAATATTTGTACAAAGGAGCAGCCGACTCAAGCACTACAAGTTATATGACATGAAGCCGTGTTATTCTTTTTTATGACACTTGGTGTATATATGTTTGTCTAATTGTATTTCACCTTCTTTCAGGAATTTGCTGCTGTGTAACAAAACTGCTGTTTGTTGGGGCGGTGTTGCTATTGGAAAGGCAGTGTAAGTAAGCTCCGTGAAATTAGGCAGGACGTTAGTCGTGTAACATTGTGTTGATACAGGGATCAGACCATCTGCACACGGGTATAAGTCATCAGCCAAAAGGCTTTTCAAGTGACATCGCACATTGTCTAACTCGTCATTTTTAGGGCTCCACGCTGAATTCTTTATTATCCCCAATGAAGTTCACATTCAAAGTCATCTTGATTTACATTCCATAAACAATTTTAATAAATATTTAATTTTATTAGATAATTCTTTTTAGCCAAAGTCTAATATTAAAGTTATTATTATTATTATTTTTTACTCTAATTTTTACTCAAATAGTCAGCAGAAAATTGTTCTCAAAAACAATGCCAAGTCACCCTCCAAGAAAATGAAGCTACAGCTCTCAATCCAGGGACAACACTCTGACTTCCAGGTACGCGCTGTTTAATGTCCTTAGTCAGTTTAACAGCATCTAGTGTGCCTTTTGCCTCGAGATAGGGGGTTCTCAGAAGGTAGCGCGTTTAAAATTATTCCCAAGGACAATGACACTGTAAGCGGCTTATACGATAGAGATGAAATTCAAGAGTCAATCAGCTAACTTTCGAAACGAAACTGGTGTTTCGTTGTCTGACAGAGGAAGTACAAATGCGTACCATACAATGTTTGTAGTTTGCATTCGCATTGTCTTGTTGTCATTGTATGTTTCAATCCTGGTTCATTTTCGACAGTTACATAATTAATTCAAGGCACAGTCGAAGTAGGTCAGTAGATTGCTGCAAGTGCAAGCATGAAACAAAGTCGTCTCTGCTTTCTTTCTGATTCTGGTTTCTCTTTTATAGCTACAGAACACATTTGGTAAAGTTGATGAACACTCCCTGGCTTCCATTGTCAGCCTTGCACCTCAGGTATTGCCGCCGGTTGAGACAATCTAAGGTAAAAGCTTTCCCTGTCTGTACGATAGAATGTGTTGTTTTATCATCACTTTTTACACCTCTCCCATCTCAGGAGGAGCTTCCGGTCCATATTCTCTTCGCGCCTTCCTCTCTTGGTCTCATCTCTAGCGCTCTCATCATCAGAACCCTCTCAGGAGGAACTAAGTCCAAGGTATGTCTAAAAAAACGACAATAGGCTACTTGCACTAACTGGGTCACGTCAAAATCAATTCCAGAAATACAAAGAACCAATTGATATTAGTCAGTAACTGAAGTTTCAGCATAGGATCTCTAACCTGGAACGAATGGCAGCGAGTTAACGAATTTTCAAGATTCATTCAGAATGTAGGATTTTGGTCACGTGACCCAGTTAGTGCAAGTGGTCTATTCCAAAGAGGCGTTAGCCTTCTTTTATTTCCCTCCTTGCATATATGGATTTTTTTGTACCTGACATTACGATAAAAGGTATGTTCACCCGTTTGTGGTAATGGTGAAAATTACTCTGATCTCATTGTACAGGTTCCATTGCATGGGTGTGGTGGCACGAGTAACCTGATATTAGTGGACACACGAAAGCTGAGTGAGGGATATATCAGTAATATTGGAGAGGTAATTCATATTAGACTTCTGTGTTGGGTGACGGCAGGTTTATATTGGTATTTCTGTAGAGGTACCTCATTTGATACACAATAAAACATCATTATTACATTTAATAACGCGATTTTATTGGCAGGTATCGTTAGGGAAGACGAATCTCCTTCAGGTTACCGTCAAAAATACAGGAACGCGAGCAGCGTTTGTGACTGCCCTTTGTTACTCAGGTAAATATGCCTTGTCAAGCCATTGGCTATTACTACGTATAATAATAATAATAATAAATTTCTTTTATATTTTCTTCCTTCCTTTAAATCATTGAAGTCGGAAAGTTGCATCTCTTGAGCTCGATTTACAGGGCCAGGAAAAGTCAGACACACTGTTGGGATAAAAATGGCTGAGGGCAAAGTCCCAAAGCCTCTTTAATCTGAATCACACAACAGTTACAATCACTTTCTGTAAATAGCTTTACAAGGCCCTGCAAAGGTGAGGGCATCCAAACGCCAGGGCGTCCAAACTAAAACTATCTACTTAATTACCTAACAGTGGCATGGCAAGGGGAGGAGGCGGGGCAAGGAAGAAAACGTGGCTTCGCTTCCAAAGCTATGACTGAATCCTTGCTACGCCCCCAATTCTCTTATAGGGGGGCTCAATTAATTAGACGCCCTAGGCCTACTGTTACATAATAGGTGACACGTGAAGTGTCAAGTTCAATCAAGGGCAATTGATATATGACACTAAACCGGAAGGAAAAAATATAAAAATCCTATTCGCGGTTGCAAATATTTTATTTATATTTTCTTCCTTCCTTTAAATCATTGAAGTCGGAAAGTTGCATCTCTTGAGCTCGATTTACAGGGCCAGGAAAAGTCAGACACACTGTTGGGATAAAAATGGCTGAGGGCAAAGTCCCAAAGCCTCTTTAATCTGAATCACACAACAGTTACAATCACTTTCTGTAAATAGCTTTACAAGGCCCTGCAAAGGTGAGGGCATCCAAACGCCAAAAGCAGCACAATCTTCGATTTCGCTGCAGCCCCACCCCAAGAAATGCAACGGACCGACAACCTTAAAAAAACTGCGAACGTGTATCAGTCCTAACTTCAAGTAAACAAAGAGAAATAGGTCACAAGAGTCTAGCTGCTGCCTCTTGCTGTTCAGCTAGATATTCGCATAAACCAGAGGCGTAACTAACAGAAATATCTACGAGCAAACAGGAAAGGTCAGAAATAATCTAGCTGCTGCCACTTGCTAATCAGCTAGAGATTCTGCCATAATAGCTACACGTTAAGTATGTCCAACTGCTGCCTCTTGCTATTCAGCTGGATCATGCCCAACATATTCTTTAAGTGAAAATAACTTTGATTACAACATGTCTAGCTGCTGCCTCTTGCTATTCAGCTAGAGCATGTCTGAAAATGCGAGACTGTTACTATGAAGACAAGGAAGAAAGGCGAATGTATTTCTGAAATGCATTCGATCGCCGTCTCCCTAAAGCCCTAATATGGGCATCTGACATACCCTTTTCTGCGGCATGAGAGGCGGCACCGATGCGAAAACTATGTCCCTTGTAACGACTAGGGTCCAAACCGGAAAATCGAATGGCCAGAGATAACTGATCTGTAAGGTGGACCTAGAGATAGGCGAACCGTCGATGTTTGTAAACAACGCGCCGGGTGAGTCACCCCTTAGTGCAAGGTACTTTAGCACTAATTGTACAGGGCAGCATTGGTCATTTGGATGAATCTCAATAGAAAAAGGGGGTTGGCCATAATTGTGTTTATAATCGAAAAAAGTTACCTTCAGACAAACCCCACCACCGCGTACGCGACCTTGCTTCGAAACCTGATGAAACTGTAGTGGAGGACTAGACTTTTTGGAGGTACCGCATGTCATCTCGCCCACGCGCAGAAAAGCGAAAAAGGCTAATGCACACATTGCTTGGAAACGAACAATTTGATAATTACTTGACGAAAAACTCTGTGCCGCTGCGATGACCTTATGCAAAATAGGCATTGTTATAGGCAAACGATGATCAAGTCTAGAACCCAATTTGGAATATCCCTTGAGCATCTGAATAACAACGGAGACTTTTGTAGGGTCCGTGAGTCCCGACAGCCGATGGATGTATCCTAATGCTGACACATAAGTGTTGACCGTCGAAGAAGCGTATGACTTGTCGTACAAATATGCTATGAACAAGGACAACATTGGAGCCGAGATTGGTAATTGGACATCTGACCGTTGGAAAATAGAATGCATAAATTGCAAGAAAAGGGACCAAGCTCTTTTGTAAGATGGTACAGACGACGGTTGTAAACTTGAACGCAAAAGATTTGTCACGGCGGGTGCCAGCTCTCGGGCCGCAGGAAAAGGGGTATGTTGGTGGGTTGGTGATCCATGCTCGGAGGCGCCAGTTGTCTGAAGGCCTGCACCTGTTGGCGAGACAAAGCGTCGGCTAGAGTATTCCGCACGCCTGGAATATGTTTTGCCTTAAATACGATGTTATGATGTAAACAAACGAGCACCAACTTGCGGACAAAAAACATGAGGGACTTGTCCTTACAAGATTGCTTATTGATAACATGTACTAAAGCCTCGTTATCAGTGAAAAACAGTATGCACTGATTGCGCATGTTGTCGCCCCATAGGTGCAAGCTCAAGACAATAGGATAGAATTCTAGCATTGCAATATTGCGATGGCGCCAACTATCTGGCCATTTACCATAGCACCAGTGTGTCCCAAATATCGCTCCAAAACCCAACGCCCCGGAGGCATCGGTATACAAGTTAAGCTTGACAGAGCTATGCCACTTGTCGTCTAGAAAGAATGACCTACCATTGTAGGAGGATAAAAAGGCTAACCAAAGACGGAGATCGTTCTTGTGCTCGGTATTGAGACGGATTTTGTAAGTCAGAGATTTAACTCCAATAGTTAAGTCAATCAGCCGTCTAAGAAATGCTCGACCTGGTTTTACAACTGAGCAAGCAAAATTAAGCAGGCCAAGTAAGGATTGCAGTTCGTGCAATGTCACCTTCTTTCGTCGCAGAAAATGTGATATTTCAGAAACGCATGTTTGCAGCTTATCTAAAGGCAAACGAGCCTCAAAAGAAATAGAATCCAGCTCAATACCGACAAAAGACAGGGTAGTTGCGGGACCACACGTTTTTTCTGGTGCCATGGGAATGCCCAAATAGTTACAAAGCCGGAGAAAAAGGTCCAGTTGACCACTGCATAAATCCTTACCAGGAGCAATTATTAAGAAATCATCCAAAAGGTGGACTATGTAGGGAATACCCAATTTAGTACGCGCGACCCACTCAACAGCAGAGCTGAAACTTTCAAACGTTTTGCAGGAACTGGAACACCCTTGAGGCATACATAGGTCATGGAAATATTGGTTGCCCCATTTCATTCCTAGAAGGCCATGGTCTTCAGGGTTGATGGGAATAATCCGAAATGCATTTTTGATATCCGTTTTAGCCAGAAAGGACCCCCTGCCAGATGTCTTAAGTAGCCGAATGGCGTCATCAATAGTGGCATAGGAAACACTACTGTGCTCCTGGGGAATGCCGTCATTGACGGATGCTCCTTTTGGATACGATAAATGATGGATTAGTCTAAATTCACCTGGTGTCTTCTTTGGGACGACGCCTAATGGGGACACCCGAAACGGCGTTAAAGGTGGCTGCTGGAAAGGACCTGCTATCCGTCGAGCTTCAAGTTCTTTTTGAAGCTTCTGCTCAACTGCCTCAGGATTTTGCATGGCTGATATGAGGTTAGGGGATCGTCCTGAAATTCTACTGCCCTCAAAGTGTATCGAAAATCCATGAGAAAAGCCATCAATTAATTGTTGTTTAGCCTGAGAGTCATAACCAGATAAGAAGTATGCTAGCCTTTCAACTCTGACTGGAGTGGGAAGCGGGTTTGGCAGGGCGGCCTCGGGTGGAGGCGGTAGGGGCTGTGTTATTTCCGTGCCGTTGGGCACGAAAATTACAACCTGAAATGGCATGCTCCCCATGACACTTAAAACAAGAATGCTTGTAACTGCAACCCCGACATTCCTGACCCTTGTGAAATTTAAAGCAGAAGCCTGAAGGAATATTCATCCGAGAACGATTCTGGGGTGGAGGAGCTGTGTTTCTCTTACTAGGGTATGACTGAGAACGAAGCCACAACTCGCTATTAATCTTATCCCATGGAAGGGTGGTGGCACGAGCTTGTCGCATGTACCGGAAGTTTTCATCATAATAGCGCCAGTTGTGGCCCCGTGTGGCAAGATCATGTATGATGTCCCCATATTTCATTAGGGCAGGTGCTTCTGATGGAAATTTGGAAGTATAAACACCGACAAAAATTCGGAATGCCTGTGCCCATTGATCAATGGTTGAGAGTTTGCGGATTTTGTGGACTGGCTCAATACAGAGGTTAGGCTCGGGCAAGCCATTGCTGCCACTGACTGTAATTTGAAACCGTTCACTCCGCAAGGGAGTGACCAGGAGTGATGCGAAGTCAACCAGTTCATTATTCCAAATTTTTGCCCTGATTTTATCGGTCACAGCAAGATCCACAGGCATAGCAGGCGATTCAAAGATATCACTAGGTAAAACCGGGACATCACTGCCGACTGGCTCACCTATCAACGCTGACTGTGCCGTTGCTACTGCTGCCTCCACTACCTGTTGGCTTGCTTCAGTTGGCGTACTGGTGGATGGTAGGACCCCAGGAAGTGCGGGAGTGGAGGGGGCAAGACGGGCAACAACAACATCAGCTACCCGCTCCACCAGCTGAGTAAGGGCTTCACTGGAAAGACCAGAGACAGAAGGCTGGACGGGAATGGGTTGAGGTGCAGGAACCGAAGCTTGGAGTTGAGGTGGAATGGTATTACGTCTAGGACGCTTGGGTGCTGGAGTCACTGAAGGACGACTAGCTGTCTGGTGAGCTATCCTGGCAGAGCGCTTGGGTGGCATCCTGGTACTGCAAAAGAGAAGTTCTGGCAGAGGAGATGTACTAGTTGCAGTTTTCAATTAACTGTTTAAGCTGCCAGCTCAAACATCACCTCGTATGGTAAGATTACCATTTTAAAACTGCCTGGTTGAGCACAGTGAAAGGTAACGCTGAAAACCTCCTGGTATAAAATTGCTAAGAATACCGGCTTAAAACCGCCAGGTATGAGATGGCTAAGAATACCGGCTTAAAACCGCCTGGTATGAGATTGCTAACAATACCAGCTTAAAACCATCTGGTATGAGATTGCTAACAATACTGGCTTAAAACCGCCTGGTATGAAATTACTAACCACACCGGCAAAGAACCGCCTGGTATGAAATTGCTAAGAATACCGGCTTAAAACCGCCTGGTATGAGAGTGCTAACAATACCGGCTTAAAACCGCCTGGTATGAAATTAATTGCAGACTGGCCGGGCAATGAGCCCTACCTCATTAAAAAAAGGGGGAGGGGAGTACTATTTTAGAGGAAATTTCGATCTATATATATATATATATATATTTTTTTATTATTATTATTATTATCGTTTTTTTATTTATTGATATAATTCTTTTATAAATGTGATTTTTTAACCGTATTATTTTTTGTAAAAATATAATTCTTTTATAAATTTTATTTTTTAACAGTATTTTTATTGGTTTTATTAAATGTTAATTATTGTACCAACTAAACTGATAATTATAATAATTTTTGTTGTTGTTGTTTGATTGAATTATTTATAAGAAAAAAGTTGGTGAACACTACTGGGCTCAAAGTTTCTTTACAGCCTTCAAAATTGCACCTCTATAGCTTCTGAACAGCAAATACTGTCCGACACGATTCAAATGGACGCCATCGCGCCTGTATAAATCTTTTGCTGGGTGATTAAAGTGCTGGTGAGACCAGCAAAAAACCCTGGGATACTGACCCAAGACGACCTCTAAGTATTGCCTTAGAACAGCAGCACGCCTTGCAAACCGCATAGCATGCGAGTAAGAAATTCCCCTAGGAATAACATGGCATACTCCGATAAGTTGTACGGGGAAATTCTGGAGTAAGTCGCTCACAAGATCATCAATAGCTGACCCAACGACCTCAGGGGACAAACGAGTGAGCTCATTCGTCCCAACCTCTAATAAAATAATATCGGGGGAGTGCTCGTGGACAACTTGAAGACCGGAGGCCTGAATTTGAGCAGCAGTCCAGCCGCCTATTCCAAACATAGAAACCGAGGCCGTCCCTCGAAGGTGAAAGTCAATGGAAGCACGATTATCAAAATGGGATTCTAAATCGCGTTTAAGCCATTTAACAAAGGAATGGCCAAGAATTAAGACCTTGGGAGCCATACTTTAAGCTTCGACTAGATAAGAAACTAAAATGAAGCGAAGCACGTATAAAACTTAACGTGGGTAGCGATCAGACAACAAGAAAGTCAGACAAAAGGGGTAGAGAAGGAAGTATTAATGCCAGAAAGGGGAAATCTCGAACCCCTACAGTAATAATAGTGGAAATAATGAGTGGATTCTTACCTAAGCAAGGAAGAAAACGTGGCTTCGCTTCCAAAGCTATGACTGAATCCTTGCTACGCCCCCAATTCTCTTATAGGGGGGCTCAATTAATTAGACGCCCTAGGCCTACTGTTACATAATAGGTGACACGTGAAGTGTCAAGTTCAATCAAGGGCAATTGATATATGACACTAAACCGGAAGGAAAAAATATAAAAATCCTATTCGCGGTTGCAAATATTTTATATATAGCGCACATACATTTCTGTTCTGCGCGCTTTACAATGGTAGTAATAATGAAAATAATCGTTTAAATCATATAAAAACTGAGTATAAAATCTTACAATGCAAATGGAGAAAAAAATAAATAAAATAAAAATAAAAAATAATAATATATTACTAAAAATAATGAAAACGGTAGTAAAAGCTAAAATTATAAAAAAGAAACATTACACATCATACGCAATCTTAAAAAGATGGGTCTTTAAAAATTGTTTAAAACTGTTAACATTGGAGCAAGCCCTGATCTCAAAAGGAAGCGCGTTCCAAAGTCTCGGCGCTGCAACTGAAAAAGCCCGTCGCCCATAAGTAATTAGATTAAAATTGGGTTGCTTAAGGCGTAAAAAATCTTTAGAAGACCGCAAAGCACGACCCGGTCGGTGAAAATCCAATAGTTCTTTAATATATGGTATCATTTCCTTCCTACGTATCATTTCCTTCCTACAAGCATTGCGCAATCTAAGGTATTTGTTAGGTAGGGCTCGGAATTTAGAAATAGTCACAGTACCAACACTGCAAAAACTGAAAACACTATCGTTATGCAATGGATGATTCCAGCTATAACGCACGCGCGCGCTGCATGTCGGTAGATGTTGGACATTTGTCGAACAAACTGTTAAAAAAGTGCGCGCTGCATCATGGTAGTTGTGGATCACGACTTGGGCATTTCTGAATAAAGAAGAGCGCGCGCTTATAACTGGAATCGTCCATTTCAAGCCCTTTTATGATTAGACGTTTACACCGATTTCAAGAAAAGTCGCTCCTTCAAACCATCTACAGGGCTCAGATAGCTCGACGTACAAGTCAAAATGCGCTACCACCCTTAGAAAATGCAGCGAAACATTAGTTTTTACCGGTTTTCTGACTTACTTTTTTCTAACGTCGTTTTGCTCTGTAGATGTAATGACTCAAACTACTTACCCCGCAAGCCATTTCAGTATCACTCCAAATCACTTCATCTTACCGGAGAGAACGTCCAAGGTAATTTGCGACTGTTGTTTTGACGCTCATTTAGAGAGTCTTCTGTCGACTGATACAGGAAAACAGGAAGCCCAATGCCACGTCCCATGGGCGGCAGGAGAGAAAACCCAATGCCACGTCCCATGGGCGGTGGGACAGAATTTGAAGTGAGGATCTCATTAGAAACAATGTAAGGCAAAGTGGGGGTGCTAGCGATCACAATGTAACGATTATATGAGAACCAGCCTTAAACATAAAACGTTCCGCCGCCCATGCTTTCTACCAGAAGAACAAATAAAGTCTTCTCGCGGCTTAATTAAACGCTCGAGTACCTTTTGTCTTCTATATTTTGCTTATTTGTTGTTGTCTATTTTTGCAGCAACTGACTATAGCATTCCAACCTCTCGAGAGTGATGCGATCAAATGTCAACAAGAAGTCAGCACGGTGGCAAGTGTGGCGTTCTACTTTGGGGATGAATTTATCCGATCTCAATACAAGAGGTAGAGAGGGTGCATTCATTAGCATAGCTGGAGCGCAATGACATATTTTTGTGAAGAAGGACCACTGAATACGTATATAATAGAGAGGATTTTAGATGTGTGTCAGATGACTGAGTAATTGCATGATCACTGCTGTAGATTTCATCCAGAGTTGTTGTAATCACTTTGCGAATGGTTTCACTACAGTCCAACAGAAATCAGGTCTATCGTGAGAAATGTGTTTTTGCCATCACCAGGGTCGGATTTAGGCGGGAGGGGACTGCGGCCCCCCTTTTTCGGGAGATTTTCTCATACATTTACTGTATTTGCTGATGGAAATTTGCAACTTTTCGTCCCTATATTATCACTATCCAGCCCCCCTTTCTGAAATTCCTGGATCTGCCCCCTATCACACATTCACATGTCTCGTGAAATCACAGAAGGATTCTCTAAATGCCGCCATTTGGACTTTAGATGTCTGTTGACGCCAAAAAGAAGTATTACATAATATGTTTCATGATATCACACGTTTTCCGTCACAGTGCCTCCTCTGTTATAACAAAGTTTTTTCTTCTCATTAAAATTTGCTAGGTACATACAGAGGAATGAGTTGCCGACGGTGATGGATATTGAGGGGCCGCTTAACGGTATCAACTTCCTTACATCCTATAAAGATGAGGACAAAGTTCTCCAAGGTGAGCTGACACGGTGATGTGGATGATGAGGAATTGATGACGAAACAGTGATGTAAACAATGACATGGAAAATTGGCTGATTGCATTTTTAAACCGCACCGGGGAGGTTGAGGACCTACGGAAAATTTTCCAGGGTTTTTTTTGTTGGACTCTGGAAATTCCAGAGGAGGGGGTGTGTTTGGAGGCTGGAAATTCCAAGAGGGAGGGGTAAAAAGGGTGACTTTCCAGTGACATTTTATCCGAAAATAGATTTTCCAGGGGCATTTTGCCAGAAAAAATGAAACTTTCAGGGGAGGGGTTCTTAATGAGGTTGGAAATTCCAGGGGAGGGGGTCTGTTTCACGAGTGGAAATTCCATGGGAGAGGGTCTCTTTAAGGGAGTTCCTCCCCCGCCGGTGCGGTTTAAAAATGCAATCAGCCATTGTTAACCAAATCACTCGGTGTTGACATTCTCTATTTTTACAGATGTCACCTACCCAAGCGTGCACCAGTGGTCTCGGTTTTTCCAAAGTTGTGTCTCTAGGCTCCTTCTGACCCTTGTAGGGTCCCCACCAAGGCCCCAAGAACCAATAGCTAAACCGAACCGGTCCTTGGATTTGGTACCCATGCAAGGCCCTGTGGAAAATGTCCCTTTAATTGATGCTGGTACATCAAATACAGAGGTTCAAGGTAGGTAGATATTTATTAAAAATAATACTTGCAGCCATACAGCTGAATAGCGTTCTATTACAATAATTTAAAATCTCTAAGCTAAGGTACCTTGTATAATAAGTTAGTAGCGTCAAGACACGAAATTACGAACAAACAATCGCCCATACGATTAGATTTCTGTCCAAGGCGACAAAGGTGCATCTCTAGTCAACATATGGCGACTTAATTTGATTGAACTACCTCTTTAGGACAAATACTCTTGCGACCAAGATTTTGAACATCATGATTAGAAGCAAACTGGCGAATTGATAAAATAGTTCATTTCGGGCCCAGAGCGTGCTTGATATCATGAATTGACAGAGGATTTGTTTATCAAAGTTCGTACCGTGAGTCGTCAGGTGGAAACTAAAGATAAGACATTCGTCGCTCGAAGTATTTGCATTGCAAATGTGTGGTCGAAATTCCAGGTCCTGTTAGAACTAAATCACGTACGTGAGTCACATGGCTTTTTGATCAACCTTTGAAGCAGATGTAGCATGCCAAAACATGTATAGCAACCCATTTCCTTCTTCATTAGTCTTAGCAACTCGATACGATAGCGACGTGGGCGACAACTGTTCCTCTCTATACTTTGCGCATTCGAACTTATTTTACAGTTGCCCCATTAATTTTTCGGACTCCATTTTGCGTTTGCACTTTAAGAACGGCAAATCGTTAATGTTGCTTATCACTCTATGTTACCAGGTACAGAAATGACGACTCCAGAATCCTGGACAGCTGTACCTGATCACCTAGTCCTGACAGCTTCCAAAACCCGTAAGAACTGATGCTCACCTTGAATTTTGCACTTGATAATGTTTCTTCAAAACCTCCAATTCTACTGTCTTCCCGTAGTCTTTCGGATGAGACAGTAAACCGAACCATGCTAATGCAGTCCGTTCTTCTGCACTTACACAACTTACACAAGAAATAAAATCAAGACACAAATTACTTGGAGAATGCTGGTTATGGTCCTGAGCAGGTTAAGAACCATAACGCAGCTTTGTTGCGTGTGATGAAAATAGGTTCCCATGGGGTACATGAGTCCAGCGACGACACCATCCATCGCGTCAGCAGCATTAAAGTTGTTATTTCCTCCTCCTTCTAAATCGTGTTTATTTATTATTTCTTTTTCAGTATGCGAGAAAGGCACAGGGAAATTACAAATAATAAATTTTTCAGAACGTCCACTAGTGTAAGTCATTATTGTAACTAAATCACGTTCAAGGATTCCAAATGAGCTATCGCATTGTCTTTCTGAACCAGGGAGTTTTTAACGCATCCGGAATGCCCCTTGAGCACCATACGTCTTCAAAACAGCTCGTTACCCGCACTTCCCCAAGGCAAAATGTGATCAGTTTGTTTTTTTCGCCTTCTCAGGTTCGAGTTCAGTTGGCCGCCAAGATACCTCACTATTACCCCTGATAGAGGGCAGGTTCCTCCAAGGTAAGTCATCGTTCATATCTACTTTTTGTCTTACGCTAAAAACAAAACAATCGTTGTTGTCCTCAAGCGAGTGATATGTTTCGAACAGAACTTGAAGTCTGCACAAACAGTGTACCATAACCCACAGTAATTCGCCATGTTTATTTCCAGGAGTCAAGTAATGATTGTCATGAGCCCTCGCCCCACCCTCTACTCCTCGGGAGTAGATCTCCCCTGGAGTGGTGTAGTCCACATAACATGTGACGGGGCACAGAGAACAGTACGGGTACAGATTCGCGAGGAGTTGATCTTGGAGAACTCCCCCTATCAGCCAGGCGCTAGTAATATGATGGCCTTAGAATCCGGGGAAATCACCCCCTTCGCCCCACCCCTCCCTACTGCTCATTTACCGGTGTTGATAGTCAAGACAAAACAGGTCAAGTTTAGAGACACTTTGGTTGGACGAGAATCAGGTATGTAATGTAGTTAAAGAGCCTCACTTAGCCTCCATTTTGTCAGCCTAGCAACATACCGAGTCAGAGAAAGCATCCATTTCCATCGGCTGATTAAGGGAATGTAGTGCAATATTATCAATTGAATTCGGTAGATCAAGTATAAAACGTTTGTAGATGGTTATTTCGAGATTTCACTTGCAATTCTACTCGTATTATCAAGACGAAGACGAAGATACGAAGGAGTGGCTGACTAAGATACTTCAACCCGTGTATCTCTTGAAATTGATCTTTGAAGCGTGTTCGTATTTCCGGTGACAGAGTGCACGTTATTTTTAACCTCTTAATCTTTTGTTGCTTGTGTGTGCCTGGCAGATATTCTTCAGCAGTTGCTATTTCCTGGCCGAACTGAACTTGTATATCTTTTAGGGCTTTGAATGTGAAAATGAAATATTTCATCGACTCGGTGCATTTTCTTAATTCGAGATGTCGGTGTTGCCATAGCAACGGACCTAAACTCGCCATTCTCTTGCAGTTTCGGAATTGGTCGTCGAGAACACTACAAACGCTAAAGTGTCTTGGGACTTATCGTCGGTTGCACCAGCTTATGTCAAGGTAGAGTGTCCGTGCCATACTAGAGCAGATTTCATTTTCCACTCCTACCCTTTTGATCTGAGCCCTCTCCTCTGAGCCCTAATCCCGGACATATTTTGGGCTTTGATCCCCGAGGCCATAAACCATGCTACGAGCCTGACAAAGTGACGGGCTATTTCTGGTGCAATCCAAGACCTTTGAAATGACATTGATTTATTATGAAATAAGTCCTCACGTCTTCTCCTTTTTCACAAGGTGCTCAGAATGTTTTTCCCACGACCTAATAGTTCAACTTGTTTTTCTTCTGTTATTTCCAGCCACCGGGCAGTGGCGATGTGTTCAGAACTACGTACCCGGCTTTTAGCTTCCACAGGCGATCAGGCACCGCAGACGCGAAGGCTACTCTAAAGGTATGATAAAGTTGTTCTTCTCTACGCACGAACGCAAGCGCAAAGATGTCAAATTCATACATTTCAATTAAATATTCCTCTTCAGATTCCTATAAAGTTCCAACCCAGAGATGGCGGCCAGTACTCGCAGCACTGGGATTTACAGGTGCAAAATGTTATAGTGATTTTTTTTTCGACGTAAAGAGAACGATATAAAAATACAATGTTATACAGCAGTGGCGAGGGAACAGGTCAATATCTTTTATCTGTTTTAATGTTTAGTTCAAACAAGACGGCTTCAAGCGTGTCCACAAACAAAGAGTGGAAGTGGTAGCACAGGTGAGCACATAAAAGCCGTTTTGAAAAACTACTGTTAAACTACTATTAAATAATACACGACTACTGTATCCCAATCAGGTGGGTTAGAGGACCTTGTCCTGCAAAAACCTCCTCCTAGTTTGGAATGTTTCAAGTCATATCCGTATTTCCCTTCAACACCTGTAAGGTGGTGTGCGCGCTTGTCAACCATTCGTGCGCGATGTTCTCTGAAGTTCCTTTCTTTTCCTTTACGAATGTTCGCGATATCAAAGGAGTTGTTTTACAGCCTTTTTTGATCATTTAGAACTGCTCCTTCTATACACAGGCGATACCTAAAGACTCCAGTTCGGCTCAACAAGTCCAC
Organism: Scolanthus callimorphus; assembly: GCA_033964015.1. Taxonomy (NCBI): domain Eukaryota; kingdom Metazoa; phylum Cnidaria; class Anthozoa; order Actiniaria; family Edwardsiidae; genus Scolanthus; species Scolanthus callimorphus. The sequence continues at coordinate 28,514,398 of CM066917.1, forward strand.
AGATCTAGTAGAGAAGCGGAACTAAACCAGGCTGGTCCTGGTAACGAGCTTAAAACACACCACAGGGAACCCAGTCTACATAATGGACCTTCATCTAAACCCTCTACGTCGGAAGGGAAAACACAGGATTCCCAGGCAAACTCCACTGCTGTCAGCTTGAACAGGTAAGCAATGTAAAGTAAGTAAGTAAAGTAAAGTAGGTGCTTATATGTGACACAGAGGTTGGGCAACTTCCGACGGTCCTCGTGGTTCTTTATCGTCCCTCTGGTTCAGGTTAATGTAGTGTATGTGAGAGACGGGAACTACTGTTTAACGTCCTTATCCGAGAAGACGCGAAGGTGTAACCATTTGTAGATGTTAGAGGAAAGGCAGCACCTTCTCCTCAATTGTTTAGAAAAGACCCTGAGTGTTGGTCCGGCCGGGGTTTGAACTCCCAGCCTCTCGCACATAAGCCCGGCGCTCTACCACTGCGCTAACCAGTCGTCGGTTAGTATGTTGATAAGGATTTCTTTTGAAGCTATTACGTGCTATTAACTGGTTTTCAGCAAGACACATGAAGAGGCTCAGACAGCCGCCATTTTGTCAGCCTAGCAACACACCGAGTCAGAGAAAGCATCCATTTCCATCGGCTGATTTAGAGAATGTAGTGTGATATTTTCGATACAATTCAGCAAGTGAAGAATACAGCTTCGGTGCTGCTCGTGAGCTGTGGATTTCAGCGGAAGATAAAAAGTTAAAGTTGCTATATTTCTTCCTGACCAGTAAAATGATAAAAATATCGAAATATTTTTTTTTCCATTGATTGTTTATGAAACGGTATTGTTGATTAAAAGGGTTTTTTTCCTGTTAATTTTTTCACAGGCTTTTACAATCACCAACGAGCAAACAATAAACAAAGCGCTGCAGATATTGACTTTAAAATGTGTTTCGTTCTAAACAACGAAATTAGTCTGATTTCTAATTGCTTGTAACGCAGGACGTCATAGTCATATATAATTAAGATAATTAGTAAGAACCGATGTACATTTCGGTCGGTCGGACTCCGCATTTGAAACGCCAACGGGTAAATATCTCTTTTCTCTATTTGATATTATTGTATTGATTTACTAAATTCACTGTAACGTATTTTTCCATAGACTTCGAATAACTGTTACCATTAAAATACATAAAATCAACATGCAAATCCCTCCAAATTTTCCTGTCAAAACATTGTCATTGAAGTTCCACGCGTAGGCATAACATGATTTTGTCGCGCGTGTGGAAAGGTAGCAGCAACTGACGGTATATTCTCTTGCATGCGTGTAGGTCGAAGCGTAGCAAGCCCAGGGGAGTGTATGTAGCGGAGAGTGAAGTTCACTTCCAGACACGCTAGTGGGGCAGACCAGCGAGGTCACTGTTAAGTTATGTAACAACTCGGATGACACTGTGCCGGTAAGTTTAAAAAGCTCGCTCCCTTCTTTTTCCTGTGCTCAAAAAATGCTTCCTCCATCTTCGAGCAATGTTTACTGGCGGGGAGAAAAGTAGGGCTTGTATTGTCTGGAATTGCGACCTCGGTATTCAGGTCTCGAAATTGCCAAATTTCGGGACCATCAATTATTCGTCAGTACGGACAGACATTTTGCCCTGTGCGACTAAAAGATTTCAAAAATTGCTCTAACCCTGTGGAAGTTCCAGGAGCCTGTGCAACCCCTGCGGAATTTTAAGAAACCCCAGAGGAAATTCGACGTTTTGTGGCCCCTGTGGAAATTCCAAATTAGCAAATGAATTCCCTGTGGAAATTCCAGGGTCAAAGACCCCTCGATAGGGGAAAGTTCTCCCTATTAGAGCGGATTTCAGATGACTGTCGTGAGTAATTACCCCTATAGGTTTTGTTCAGAACTGGTGTAATCACTTTGCAATTGGTTTCACTGCAGCCATATGAAATTCGCTCATATGAGGTATAAACCGATTACTAACATAGTGTTTTTTCTTATGCCAAAGGTGAAGTTGGTAAGTCCTCGCTCTCCGTTCTCCATCACCAACACCAAAGTGTCTGTCCGTCCTTGTCGGTTTGTCCGTCTGCCGATCAAGTTCTCGCCCGTAGATGCGGGTGTTACATACGAGGCGGTACTGGTGTTCATGGTGTCTCCAGATAAAACTTTCCAGGTTCTATTACGTGGAAAGTCTCCCGCTTCTGAGCAGTAGACAAAGTCATGACATGTGGGGGCGGGACAAACGTAGCCTAGGCCCGATGACCTACCCTGTGGTATTCCCTATAGCCTACCCTGTATTTTCTTATTAAAGCTCTGAATAGAAACAGTTAAACTCAAAATATCACATCTCCCGGCTGGTAAGCAACATAAACATCCTGTCAATCAAATATTTGGGACGTCATTGCTCACGTTATTTCATAAAAATGCTATAGCGCTGTTCACGCTGACGTCATTTATTGTTATTAATGTGCCAACCAGAGATCGATTGGTTCACAGAACAAAGGGCGCTATTCAATCTACGGTTGTCACATTAGCATTACAATGACAATGTTGATAAACAGTGAATAGCGCTATACCTCTGTGAATTTCTAATATTCGACCGCCAAATTTTGTCAACAAACGATCTCGCACATTGGCAAAATGTGATGACGTCATCGATCACGTGATTTCAGAAAACTGCTTACAGCCCCGCGCGAATTTTTGAAATAAAACCGGCCATGTTTTGTCCCGACCCTGATAGGTGCTAGCCTTAGAACGACATCAGACAGTTGCACCAAATTTGTAGTCAATTTGAAAGCCATGCCACACATTAATGTACGATTGGCATTATGTAATACATGGATGCGACCAAGATAATCGCTTTACATAACCTCAAGCTATTACCTGAAAATGGGTAAATGATAATTATATTTTCATGCATACGTAAACTATTTGATGTTACACAGAAAATTCTATAACTTATTATAACCCGTAAACAACTTCGTTTACGTTAGCAACGTGCACTAAATTATTGTGTAAATATTGTAGTATGTAACATATCCGCTAGGAAATACTATTTAACTCTAATTCTACTGCAGAACATGGAACTTTTGCAGTTCCGCTCATCGGTTCCAGCACGCATAGGTTCCGGTTTCATCGGGCCACAGAATTATAAGTGTTAAGGTGACTCGGGGATGACTCATCAAAAAATTTGCTGGGACCTCAAAAAGGGGAGAGGAATAAAGGTTTCGTTTTCGAGACTATAGAGATTGGAAATGGAGTTAGATACATGAAATTCTTGAACCACAACACATTCTTTCCGTATTGTAACTGAACTCCGCAAAACGAATCTCATGGGGTTGACGTACCACGATATTAATCGTATTCACGGGGAATTTCTGGAGAAACCCATCCATGGGAAAAGCTGAATTTCCCATGAGACAAAAAAGGTATGTGTTCGACTTTCCCATCGCTATACGTGTGAATTCCGATTCCGAACACCTTACATTCTTGTACGGGTGTCATGGGAAATTTAGCTTTCCCTATGAATTGGTTTATGCCAAAAATTCCCTGTGATTTCGGAGTTGTTCGGAAATCACATGTATAGCGATGGGAAAGCCGAACGCTTCCATTTTTGTGTCATGGGAAATTCAACTTTTCTCATGAATGGGTTTCTCCAGAAATTCCCCGGTTTGTGTGTAAATGCATAACTACGTGCTGTCACACATGAACATGTCAGTTGTACTGTTGTGCACGATACAATCTAATAATTAAACAGTATTTGATTTGAAATGGTGGTTAAGTGCGGTAAATAGATGGGTGACTTGCAATATATATTTAACTATTATACTATATAGATTGGTGACTTGCAATATATATTTAACAATTATACTATATAAGGTCAAAAGTGAGTGCAGATATGGAACCGTATTACACGATTGAAAGCCGTAGTACACTGTAGCAATCCAGTTAAGAACCGTTTTTGCGCGCGCACTTGAATGGCTTCCCGAACGTGTGCTAGTCAAAACAGTCACGTTTTCACGTTTTCTAGTACATCTTGAATATGTTTTTTACTGGCTGTCCGGCCTCGGCCAACATTTCCCAGCCCTCGATCACAGTTTTTCCCAATACTGACCGAACTTTTTTCCAACTCTTTTTTTTTTCGATGAAAACAAGCGCGCGCAAATGGTTGCCGTGACATCGTAGATCAAAGATAGGAAATATATTGCCCCCGCGGGCACGCTCTAAGACTACCAATCAGAATGCAGAAATCCTCACCGTGCCCTCGAGGAAAAAATAAAATAAAATATTTTTATCGTCGTATAATGAATAACTCAGAGTTTTTTTTTTATCTAATACGGGCAGACATTGTACTCTTTGTTTGTATTTTTCCTCATCCCTGCGGGGCTGAGGATTTTGATATGGAACTATTTCAAAATCTGAAAACATCTGATGCATCACATGGAGGTAAAGATGTCTATTCTACAATCAAAAAGCGTGGAATTTATTTATTGCGCTTTTATTGAACTGCATTTAGTACATCTATGGGGGCCTCCTGTATTCACTAAAAGCCCTGGCTAATCCAGGACACATGTAGCGCGCAACTTTGTAGCCGGACACATTTTTCCATTATGTTTCCCAATTTAGCCACGCGAGAGACATAGTTGCGCGCGACAAATTTTGTAGCCGCGACACATAAAATGTTTCTTTTCGGCAGACAAGAAACATTTTGTGTTCCCGAGACGCGTGCGATGTTTCCTAGTTTAGACAGTCGGGGGAAACATGCAGGACACAAATGTTGTGCGCTACATGTGTCCTAGTTTAGCCGTAGTTTATCGTCTGTTCAGGTTGATGATAATGACCCACTTTTACACCCAGCAAAAGTAACACGATAGTATATGTAATGCGGCCCAGAGAAACTTAGTGTAAATGCAGCAACACCCATAACAAATAGTAACCCACTATTAATTTTTCCTGTGCCAACTGGGCTTGTTTGTAAATCACAACGGAACCCTCATCACCTTGTACACATAGTTGGTCCACCCTTCGCCGACGCAGGCAAAATTGCTTTTCTTTTTCTCCTTGCACCGTTGTCCGTAGTTCTGAATGCAGTTGTTGGACTTGCCTCCTTTCTTGTACGTTCGCGATTTTTTCACACTCCAACATTCGCCATAATACTGCAAACCGAAGAACTTCCAGTTTCTGCGCATTGTCTCCCGAGCACAGCGGCACATCAAGCTAAAATGCAGTAATTTGCGATTAATTGATGGAGAGATTCGAGCAACAGGTTCTATACTCAAAGCTCAATATGCCACTTGCACTAACTGGGTCACGTGACCCAAATCCCATAGATTCTGAATAAAATCTTGAAAATTGAACTCGCTGCCATTTGCTCCAGGTTAGAGATTTTATGCTGAAACTTCAGTTTCTGACTCACATCAATTAGTTCTTTGTATTTCTGGAATTGATTTTGACAAAACATCTCGTTTAGAGGTAGTCGGGGTCACGTGACCCAGTTAGTGCAAGTGGCCTTTAGCGCGAAGAGAGGCGTGGGTTAAATATTGGCTGGATATGGCGCGCTGTTACGGGCACGAATGATGATACATAGTGCGGGGGGTTATGTTGAGCTGTTGTAAGCAGCCAACACTAACCTCATGGGCGGCGGATGGACTTTGCGCATCATAGTAGACCTGTGCTCTACTTTGCGCAAAGTTGTGGAAAAAGATGAAAAACGCGCAACATCGATCATCAACTTGCAAACGCAACAAGTTGAGGGATTTTGTGCCTCGTATTTTGCCGGCTTTACCTGCGGCCATATCGTTTCCAGTGACGCCAGTTGATGAGGGTCCCAGAAAATCTTGGGTGCTTTCGATCCCTGTCTGTCAATAGGTACTTTGAAAGTATTCTTTTTCCTGTTTTGCGATGGTTGCTATTCCAGCAGCCTTGTTTGATCACTTTGAGTCCGAAGCCTTTACAGAGGAGCTTCGCCGGAGCTGTTAATGAAAGGAATAGATAGAGTGTTATTTATCCGGTCTAATATTGCTGCACAACCAAACTTTACTCGGAGTCCGAAAGAGCTTCGCCGGGGCTGTTCAGTCTCTCAGTTTTGGGCTATAATCCGTCGCATTTTTTCGCTAAAAAGCGCGCGCTGCTTGGAACATTGACGAAAAATTGCGCTGGTTTGTAAGGGATTGTTTTTAGCCCAAAGAAGAAACATATATATATTTTTCATATTCGAGCCATAAACCAGGCTTCTCTTTCAACAGGATAACGTAGAGTGTTATTTATTCCGGTCCAGACATTCGTGCACAACCCTGACCTTACTGAGTAAAATCGGATGTTTCACGATGCACATGTTCAAAACGTCGCTTTGTGATTGAGCCCATTTGGGTTTTTCTGGTCCGCAAGTCGAACTCTCTAAATTAATAAACGTCCTTGCATTGTTTCACCTACTGCATGCAGTCGACTGGCTTTCTGTTGCGAAGTCAGGCTTTTTGACAAAAGGGAGTTGTGTCTCCGAGTTGTTTTGAGAAATGAGTGGAATGTCACCTCGTGTGCGACGTCATCGATTTGTACTTATATTCGCAAAGAAGCAAAACGCCTATAAATTAGGAAATCTCAACAAACAAGAAATGAACAGCATTATTTCTTTACCTTTCGAACCTTGTTCTTCCAGCTCATCATCGTTGCTTTCTGTGGATTCTGCTGATAGCTCTGAATTAAAGGAAATATATTTTTATTATTATTATTATTTATTTATTTTCGTCATTACAATATTCAAAGGACTAATATAAAGTGACTCACACACACGCACGCCACACACACACGCACGCACGCACGCGCACACACTTTTACAATAAATGATAGGTAAAGTAGTTATAAAAGGAACAAAAAGAGAAAATTGGCTGCGGTGGCTCCCGAGTATTTATTTCAGAAATAGACCTCAACTTCTAGCATATGTTTGACCCTGGAAAAATCTTCCGGTTTCCATAATTGTTCTCACAGAGCTTAAGCAACCTCTGCACTACCAAATGGTGTAGTTCATTTGATATATTAAGCTCGTCTGTTTGGGGTATTTTAAATTTTCCAAAGGAGGTGTTTTTAGAATAATTGTTATAACTTGAAAATTCGACCGTGAATGATCTTATTACCAGCTAAAATCGCATCCATAGTAACAAAGGTTTACTCAGAGAAATGCCCAGGTCAGCTTGTACCATGCGATTTAAGTTGTAAACGATGTAATAATTTTGCCTCTAAAAATGTCTTATTCTGCTTCTATTTAATGTGCCGAGCGCGGATATCAGAAAAGTAGGGGAGCTCTTCAGGATTATGTCGGCTAATGTTCATTCTTAATTATATAAAAGAGAAAATAGAATCGAGTATCTACAGAAAGCGATATTAATAAACGAATGAGAGCAGCTTCTTGTCCAGAATGTGCTGTTGCTATAATATTCAATTCGAGCTCGAAATAACTAAATTGCTGGAATTGTTTCGCAAGTTTCTTTCGTGAGAGGTAGAGTACAACTAACTGAGAAGACTTACCAAGTTTGGGCTCGTCTTTCCAATACTATGTTGAGAAACATTATCCAAAAGGAGTCAGTGTTTCGTTGCTCCAACACAACGCCAAGAAAACCATATGTTTATGAATTCAGCGTTCTCGCCTCAGTGCACATGGTGCTAAATACTTCACGTGTAGTTTTTGGAAAGAAAGGATTTTCCTTGGTTATCAATAATATCCTTCACCTTAAGGAGTCCCCCTTTCCGAATATGATCCCTATAAACCGACTTATTATCAACCAAAAATAATTGATTGTTCCATAAAATTTGTCCAGAAACATATTCATACTCATTACAGTCGACTCTGTTTGTTGTAAAACTAGACCAAGTCCGAAAGCCTTCGTCATAAAGCTTAGGCAATTGAACTGGTAATTTTTCTAAAGAAAAGTTGCATTTTAGTAAGAAAGGCCCTCCAACTTTTTTTAGAAGGCCAGGAAGAACTTTCCAATAAGTTGTTGGTTTTGCTTCTAGAAAGCGCCTTAAAAAGGAAATTCTCTGTGACTTTAACATTATTTCTAAGTCAGGCATTCTAATTCCTCCTTTATTGTAATTGTTGATTACCACTGAGCGTTTAACTTTGTCCTTTTTTCCATTCCAAAGAAAATCGAACATTAATCTATTAACCTCATTACAAATTTCCTTATCGAAGCATAATATAGTAGCTCGGTATAGGACTTTGTCTTTGGGTATAATAAAAGTCTTAAGGATTTTGACTTTTCCGAACACAGTCAAATTTCCCCATTTCCATAAGTTAAGAGTCTCTTTTAAAGATTTTATAATAGATTCAAAATTTAACTCTTTCCTGAGCTTCTTATCATAGGTGAAATATACACCAACAATTTTTATTGGCTCATTAACTTTTTTAATTGGCAAAATTGAAACTAGCGCCTAGCCACATAGCCTCTGTTTTATCATTGTTAATTTGAAGGCCAGAAATTTTGCCAAATCCATTGAGTAATCTAATTAACACTTCAAAGGAAGATTTATCTTGGAGAAACACATTCATATCATCAGCGAACAAGCTCACTTTGATTTCTACAAAGATGATAACGATGAATCTGATTCCTGTGAATGGCTAAGCCATCCATCAGGCTATAATCCGGCGCATTTTTCGCCAAAAACGCGCGCTACTTTGAAAATTGCGCTGGTTTGTACGATTTTTTTTTAGCCCAAAGAAGAAACTGGCTAGCATACTCCCTTCATCTATTGACTCATAGTTTTTTGACGGCCCAAGACGGCCTGAGCATTCAGACTAAAGTATACTTGACTTTAGTACTAATTCTAGGGCTTGGTCTTCACAATACTCACCGTTCTCAGAGCAATCGGCAAAGTGAATGGTAATAATTAATGCAACAGCAAACACGAACAGTGCTTTCATCTTAAAAAGCTCACAACTGTTGAACTAGTCGAACTCTGGGACTCTGATGCCACTAGAGTTTTTATAATGATAATCGTCATTTGGCTAGAAACCGATGCTTTCGCTGAAAATATTTTAATTAGTTTCGCAAATAGCGACCTGGGGTATCTTACTAAGGGCAGAGAAATGCCTTAATTAAACATAGCACTCCTTTTTTATTGCGATTTTCATCATCAAACTCAAAAAATAAAGTGTGCTACTTGCGCGGCGAAGTCAAATTGGATCTCGGATTAGGATCTTCTATATACCGGCGCTGCGTGTTCGCCCCCATAAACGTACCTCGTGAACGCATGTGCTTCGACCATTTCTTTTGACGTCAATCAATTTTTCTCTTACAGCCAAAGACGCTCAAACGTACCCCCTAGAGCGCAATAATGAGTTGATTCTTGGAATATTAGATCCATTATTCGATTAAATAATACTTTCGGCTTGGGAAAACGTCTTTCGATTTGAACGGTTTTCGCTTTTTGATTGGACGATAGACGACGGAGGCGCTTCCATATATGGAAAAAATCCACAGGGAGCCTTTTGTTTATGAGTTTTGTTACCAATATGGCGGGCCTAGTAGACTTTTAGGGCCTGGTAAATCTCTCCCTCGTTCATTTAGAGAAGAAATTGTTGATCAGTATTATCAGGGATATTCTAAGAAGCATAAAGCCAGTGGCTTAAGAGCATCGGAGCATGGTTCAGGAAGGTAATCTAGCCGAAATCTGAGTTCAAATCGAAAGACGTTTTCCCAAGCCAAATGCATTATTGAATCGAATAATGGATCCATTATTCCAGAATCAACTCATTATTGCACTCTAGAGGGGGGCGCTTCAGCGTCTTTGGCTGTAATTATTGTTATACCAAAATTCAATTTGAAGCCGAAATAAAACAAAACATGAATACGTATTAGGAAAAATGCTTTGATAAATGCCAATGGTAAATGCGAGCAAGTGGGCACACATTCAGCTCCCGGTATTGGCTGCGAGCACCGAGTGTTTAATCAAAGCGGTTCACAGCGAAAGTAAGTAGACGTTTTTCGTACCGGAAATAATTCATCCACCAGAGCCTCCCCCGCGAGATCACGCGTGAAAGGCTTCGGACATGGCGGTTCCAAAACGGGCTCCTGCGGATGTTCGCATTTTTATCTGTTCCCTTGCTATTTTTGCACTCTTAAACACAAATAACGTACAAAGCAAACCTTATGGCTTGTGCAGACGAGTAAATTCCGTTGGTTTTTCGTCTACCAGAGCACCAAAGCGAGCCTATTACAGTTCTACTGTACGGTATACGGCAAATGGCGACGCATCTTTCAACTCTACATTTATAACACTTGAGCTACTAAAGGCAGGAGATATAGAGTCAAACCCAGGAGACGGTACACTCAAGCTCAATCTTCCAAACAAGGGTTTGCGAGTTGGACAGTGGAACGTGGAGCAGCTGACGGAATCTAAATTTGAGCAGATAAGTCTTTTGCTCACCTCTTCGAACAATGTTGATATCCTATTCCTTTCAGAAACTTTCTTGAAACCTTTAAAACCTGACTCGGTTTACACCATCCCTGGTTATTACTTGTTCCGGAAGGACAGAGTGGGACAGAAAGGCGGAGGACTTCTAGCGTATGTCGCTTGCGGGATAAAGGCAAACAGATTAAGGGATTTAGAGGAAAATGGCGTAGAGTCATTAGGGACTGTTCGTTAATTACGTCGCAGGGGGGGCTGGTGGTTTTTATAGGGGGGGTAAATTTTGCAGAACGTCGAAAAATTTGGGGGTAAATTTTTAGAACACGCGAAACTTTTGGGGGGTGTATTTCAGTGTCATGCAAATTTTCAACAGGCTAGGATTGAGATTGAGTGCGATTGCGTGAAACGCAGAACACTATATTGAATCCGGATGATTTCTGCTGAACTTCTCTTCTCTTTTCTTGCCATTTTAGAGCTTGTCCTACCGGTACATCCTCGTCAACAATCGTACTTACTTTAGACGCCATTTGGAAAATAGGAGTCTGATACTAGCTTTGGATTAGCGCGCAGGGGAGGGGGGTAAAATTTCAAATAGCCGTTTTTCGAAGGGGGTAGAAATTGAAACTACTTTTTTTATACGGGGGTAAGTTTTCAGAAAACCTACAAGCAGAAAAAACCACCAGCCCCCCCTGCGACGTAATTAACGAACAGTCCCTTATGGCTGAGTGTTCACTGGCACAATTCAAAGAGACCGCTTTTAATCGGCGCACTATATCGGCCGCCTTCAACGGATAAGGAAACGGATTCCAAGATTGAACGTCGAATCGGCCTATTTAATGAATTGGGAGACAATTTTGGTTGGGGATACGAATGTTGATGCTTTGGACCAAAAAGCGTATAATAAACACCGTCTTATGAAATCTCTAAAGAGCATGAATTTTTCACAACATGTTACGGTAGTGACACGCCCAAAGAGTAACACTTGCCTGGATCACGTCTATACTACTAACGGTGATTTTATTTCTGACATCATGGTACCTAATATGGACTTTCCGACCACTTGCCAGTCTTTCTTTGCCGTAAATATATAAAGCTAAATCTGGAATCAGGGCACAAACACATACGCTATTTTGATTTCAAGAATCTAAATACCGACGCATTGCTTTCTGACCTCCAAGATTACCCCTGGGATAGTGCCTTTGTTTTCGACGATGTCAATGATATCCTGGATGCGCTTGAACTAACTTTAAGTGAAGTAGTGATAAAACACATTCCTTTAAAGCAAAAGCGTGTTAATAAGACCAAACAACCTGCTTGGATAACCGACGATATTGTGAAAGCGATAACTAAGCGTGACCTGGAATTGAAAAATGCACGGAAATCAAATTCTCCTGATGACTGGTCAAGATACAAGCGCACAAAATGCTATGCGGTTAATCTAATACGTAAATCCAAGCGCATGTATTTTCAACAGTCTATTGACGATAACAAAGGGAACCCAAAAGGGATTTGGAAATCGCTTAAATCTCTAACAAAAACACAGAAGTCGACTAAAGTCACTGAGCTAAAAAAGATGATGGTACCTCTGAGACTGATACTTTTGCAATGGCGACCATGCTGAACGAGTATTTTGTTAATATTGTTCAAGAGCTTAAAAAAGACGGAACATCAGTGAATCCCTTTGACTCTTCTAAGCTTAATGAGTTTGTTTCCTCGACCATCGGAAATTTTGTAACACAGTTTAGCATTCCCTTGATTACAGTGCAGGAGACTCAGAAATTGATTGAAGATCTGTCATCCTCAAAGCAACCGGTGCAGATAACATAAGTGCAAAAGTTCTGAAATTGGTCGCGCCAGTTTTCGCTAAGCCTTTGACGCGCCTGTTTAATTTGTCTATACAGAAGAACTGTTTTCCGAGTAATGGAAATTGGCACGTGTTACGCCCCTTTTCAAGGATGGTTCCCCTGACAGCCGCGACAATTATAGACCCGTTTTGGTGCTCTCCATATTGTCTAAATTGCTGGAAAAGCATGTTGCGGCCTCATTTATGGAATATCTTATGAAGACTGGTTTGCTTTATGAATTACAGTCGGCTTTCCGGGCGGGTCATTCCACTGAGTCTGCTCTGATCCGGTTAACTGACCAAGTCCTATTCAATCTAGATCAAGATAAACTTTCTGGAATGGTTTTCGTTGACTTTAGGAAAGCTTTTGATGTTGTCGATCATCAGTTGCTCCTAACAGTGGCATGGTTTAAATCGTACCTTACTGATCGGCAACAGTTTGTGAGTATTGATTGGCAAGATCGGATTCCCTACTTGTTAATCAAGGGGTACCACAAGGGAGCGTTTTAGGTCCAGTATTGTTCCTATTATTCGTCAATGATATTCATCTCCATCTAAAAAACTCAACTGTTGACATCTACGCTGATGACACTACCCTCACTGCAAGTGCACATTTTTCAGAATTGCACTCGTTAACCCAACGCCTAAACACCGATCTCGATGTACTTAATGGATGGGCATCGAGTAATAAAATGTTCATAAATAAAAAGAAAACCAAGTCTCTGTTGGTGTCTGGGAAGCGCATTTCTGCAAAACGTTTCAAGGACACTCCCTTACGACTAGGTGTCAAGATCGGTGATTCAGTTGTTGAAGATGTTTCGTCTCATAAACATTTAGGAGTAGTTTTAGATAGTAAATTGGATTACGAGTATCATATTGATGAATTATGTAAGAAACTTTCGAAACGCATTGGTCTCTTAAAGCATATTAGTCCGTTCCTCAAGCAACGCCAAAGAGAAACCTATTATAATGGAGTTATAAAGCCCACCCTTATGTATGGAAGTATGGCATGGGATAATAGTAATTCAGATTTCCTACAAAGTGTATTTAAGTTGCAAAAAAGAGCTGCACGTATTATTCTAGGCGCTGACAGGAAAACACCATCAGTTGTTTTATTTAACAATCTAAATTGGCTCCCATTTACAAGACAATCTCAGATTAAGAGATGCACGCTAGCGTTCAAGCGCGTGAACAATTATACTACTCCCACCTATATTGATGACCTGCTTGTTAAAAACTCTGATGTGCATCAAAGGAGTAATAGATATTCGAACATAAATTTAGTGTGTAAGAAATTTACAAGAAAAACTGAAGGCGGAAGAACATTTTCAGTAAGAACCACTCAAGAATGGAACAGTATAGGTGTCACTATTCGTAAAATGAGTTCGGTAGGTAGTTTCAAATATAATATTTTTAAATCATTTCTATTGGAGCAGAAGGCCGCCATGCTCCTTACACTATAGTACATTTTTTATAACATTTTAACGATATATATATGTATATAAATTTTTATAGATAGTATACTTTTGTATTTTTATTTAGATTTGTATTTTAGCTTATATTTTAGAGGGCCACGCGGTTATCAGTGTATTTGTACTACTGTCAAGTGTTTTACCCTCTTTAAATAAAGCCTATAAAAAAAAAAAACTCAATTTTCTGCACAGACGAAACAGAGCTACAATCTGATTGGCTAATAAGATTTCTGCGAGAAGCAAAAAACAAATGTTACACATTCAGTGTCGCCAGACACTTTGATCAGGTACGCAGGCAACAAGCTCAAGCATAGTATTTTTGTGTAATTTGTATTTATTTTCTTCACAAGATTCATGTGCCCACAAAAAAGATTCATGTGTCTTTCAAAACGACAATTATTTGTTTTTTTGTTTTTCGTTTCGTCGTAAAACCCTGAGCCAATCAGGTTCTTCCCCTGTTAAACGAATCTGACTGCATAGGTCGTCACCTGGTTTTTTACATTTAGTGTGGCTTGTTTTAATGTGGAGCTTTTATTTTTCAGAGAAAAGCCTGAACGACGAGAGGTTTTCTATGATTTGGCAGCGCGGCCAAAAATTCACTCGGACATTCTCTGCTCTTCGCCGAAAACACTTGTTACTACGCAGGCTACATGAAGCCCAAAAATGTACGCCTTAATACTTAAATATAATACCCTATAGAATCCTATGATATCTCTTTTTTGTGTAAATTGAGGACGAGATATCATAGGATTCAAGTATATTCAAAGCGTTCAGTCAGTAGATTCCGCCGAAAATAGCACTCAAAAAGACGATATCGCCCTCGTCGCTGCGCGACTCGTGCGATATCGCTTTTTTCGTGCTATTTTCTTAGCGGGATCTAGCCTCCTGAAGCTTTAAATAATCCTATAGTAGCTTGCGCTAATTCACTAATTACTAGGGGCGGCGTGAGAACTAAAGTCGCCGTAGGTGGCCAGGGATCACAAAGGATCTTACAGCTGGCAAGGCGCTGGATTTGAAAGATTCTATGTTATGAGAAAGTGCTACCTCAGTAGGCAGCAGGTTCCATAACCTAACTGTTCTCGGAAAAAAAGAATACTGGTGAGAGAGAACACTAGAATAGGGCTGTTTGTATTGTAGTAGATTTCTTCGGGTAAGTCTAGGATTAGATCTAAGGGGCCGACCATTTGACTTTTGAGGGGGGGGGGGGGGTGGATGATTTTTTTTGCAAGATTTTTTTTTACGTCTCTAAGATATTGTAGGATATTTATTTCGTAAAATTAGTTGAGGATTATGACAAATATGCTGTGCAGGAAATTTTTTTTCAAAATCATCCACCCCCCCTCAGAAGTCAAATGGTCGGCCCCTAATCTGTGCCCTTGCAAAGCTTGTTGATCAATCAATCAATCATCAATTTATTTATAAAAAAACTAATAAAGAAAGTAAATATGGTAAGCTTTCTTGCAAACAGTGTAACTAATAGAGAAGGGGAGCTTAGATATATAAATTTAGTTTTTAGTTTTGTTGCTGCTGCCCTTCGATTTTTACCTGAATTCATAATAATAACATAAAATCAGGACCATACATCCAGACATCTCCCCTGAGAGCTGAAGCGTCGTATGGCGACCATACGGTTCTTACGTCCAGTTAATTGCTCGGTAGTGACTCAGTGACCTAGCGGTGAGAGAACGCCCGGCCACCAGACCATTTTAAGGACTCCCCTTGTATGAGTAGTGAACAATCAACCTTAATATCCCCATAGTTATTTGTAAGCGCGAAGCATTTATAGGTCAGAATGTCGTCAAGGGGATCCATGTGGGAAACGTATGTCATCTCACTCATTCTGTTAATTTCAATAAATTTTGATTTCTTATTTGTTCGGTTTAATTCGGCAAATATATTTGTTTATCATGATTATTTCTTTGACACACTCCACGTGGCACGCCCTCAACAACTTTCCATTTACGAATGCGCATAAACATATCGCAAATTAAACTCTTTATATCACACGCTTTAGAATAAATATGGCCTATAGGAAATTTGCTTTTTTGCTGCTGCTTTCCCGGTGAAAGAATTTCTCTGCAACCCAACGTATCGCTAGAGAAAAACTCGATTCACAAATTGACAAACCCCTCCCAACCCAATTATGGATCTTTGCCCGAGGAGTGCTTAAAGCATCGCGAAAGCCTTTTTTTCTGGTGCTCAGCTAACCATATTGCAGCGCCATCATGTTTATGAATAAAACGAGCTTTTCTTGTCTCGGACCAAAAAGGGGAACGCACAAATTACACCTCCTAGGCCCGCGGACCCCGCAACACAGAAATAACAAACACAGCATTGATGTTATTGTGTTTATCTCTTCAGTTGGCTGGTTTTCGAGATACAATTCTCAGCCGTTAACATCTCGGACGGAACCCGGAGCTAAACGGTCAACCTTATATTATCTGACTACCGTGATCTGACTATCTAAAAGATAGCCAACCTGAATTTCTCAAAAGCACGCGATATCACTCGGCGTCATTTCGGAGGTCAAATTTTGAAAAACGCAAGGGAAGCTTAACAGCATGGACTAAATAACTACAGAACGAACGAAGGTTTTGAAGTAGTGGCTCTCGCCCATAGCGAGAATAACTGGATCAAGTGGAATAAACCAGGTATGGGGAATAAGGAGATGTCGTCTGTGCCTCAAAGACAATAGTCCTGTTCTCAAATAGAGAATAGGCCGGAATGCACAATGTAGACGCAACTGCAATCAGTAGCGTACGCGGCCTGTAAATTTTTGGTATGGGGAACTTTGGTGCAAGTACTGCGTTGCATCAACGAGTTTGTCCTGTACATGTGCAAATCCTGCGACTCCGAGGCTGTGCCTGCATCTTTTAAAGCCTCCATCGTACACCCCTGGCAATCCTAGCTCGGTTTTCGTCCATTTCTATCTATCTATACATTTTCAATTTATAATGGAATTATTGGGATACAGGGGGTAGTAGTGAGAACAAAACCACCTTACTGGATGGATATTCTCTCAATTCAGTTTGTTCTGTTTTGAAAGGTTTATTAATTCTACCAAGTACATGGATATATGGCTAGTATCATCTCGTCTGATAAAGGGATTCAGTGCCAAGTTGATACAGCAAGTAAAGAAACACAAACAGAGCTCTCCCTTGTCTACAATCTTGATAAGGGAAGCTGTCGAAACAACAAGCGCCTTCGGCTTAGATGGCTGACATCCAGATCAAAGAAAGCAGATAAAGTCAGTGGGATCGACAATGATATCAAACCCATTGACAGACAAAGAGCGAATAACCAGGATAACGCATCTGTGCCGGCTGTTACTAATGTGAAGTCAGCTGGGTTGCTCCAAGCTGAGCCAACGGTGACTGGACAGTCAGCGGGTTACTCGAAAGACCAAAAGAAGATGGCAATTCAACATGTATAGGAGGGAACGAGCGTTTGATTTGAGGCATTGGATACCAGCCTCGAATTCAGGATCGTACAGCGTTCATTTTTCATTGAGGCGCTATCTCGTCTCTAGGTCTTGACTGCCAGCACGAACGAGAGGGCCTGGGAACGAGGGATCGGGATGCGGGACACGGGACGGAGCCTGGGAAGGTTTTATTCAGATCCACTCCGCGTGCTTTAGTCAAATTCGGTCCCATTTCCGTGCGCAAAAGACATGCTAGAGACTAGCGTTATTTTGAAATATTCACAAGTATGTCTTTATTATAATAGTATGCGATATATCTATATCTTTCTTGCTACACTGTTCTAATTTTGAATTTATTATTTAGTTATATTATATTCTTCGCAAATTACAGTGCTTGGTGATAGACTGCAAACTATGCTAGAAAGTACTTGAGCCGGCGGCTAAATACCGGCTAAAAACCGACAAGGGAATCCATCGAAGTTTGCTATAAACATATGGTTATAAGGACCAAACGTTTTACTTGCATACATCATCTTGCTTAGGGTGGAAAAATCCGGAGTGTACAACAACACTGGTGATGACATTTTGGGAGGCGCGCGAAATATGCTGGATCCTAGAGCAAGACGGGGCGTAGCGAGCGCCCAATGTTTTTTTCTGTTGTGGATCCGACATGAGCCTATTGCCGGTCTTTCCGTGGCTCAGCGGTTCCTTTGTTGCATCAGGCTTCCTGTGCCAGTAGACATTCTACACGAGCCCACCTCACTTCCTAATGTCAGTCAGCGGATACCACCTCGTAACTATATTTTCCAGGTCAATCTCGGACAAATGATGATGACTCCTCCCATGAACTCATTCAAGCCTGCGCGATCATGATCCCACACGGTCACCTGGAGCTGGCGTCTTTTCAACTCAACTGCTGACTGGTTGCTGTAGACCAGGGTTTCGTTGTAGGTCGGGTTCAATGTTCTTAGAAAAAAAAAATAAAAAATAAGTATTTCATTCAAATTTAGCATCACCAGTTTCTGCGATCAGGTGGCGCAGTCATACCCATTGAGTCGCCTCTTGTTGTTCTCTTCAAGCGCGCATGTCAACATTTTTGTCGCCAAAAAGCAATATTTAGTCGCCACTTAAGGGTGTTCGGAAGCTTGGTTGCTAGGAAATTTGAAACAGCTCTAATTCGGCGACACTTTACTCAATCATGACCATTTTGCGCCATGACATCATCAAAGGACAACAATACCAACGATGACGTCATCGGGCCACGCCCATGGTCACGTGACCGGGAGTAGAAAAAAGACTAATTTGCCTTCAAATAGACGTTTTTCGAATATTTTTTGCTATAGATATATTTTTCATGAGCATCTTCATAAAGTTAAGTATGGATTTGCAATTTCGATTTAAATAAGGAAATGACGAGTGCATAAAGTCGTTTTTTGGACGCATTTGGCTATAACTTTCGCAATTTTTATCCTAAATGCAAATCCATACTTAACTTTGTGAACAATATGCTTTTCTATCGATTTGCTTGAAAATATTTGCGAAATATTAAGATTCGCGGGAGAATTAGTGTTTTAAAGAAACACGAATTGATGCGCTAGGAGGCTTGGTTACCAAGGAAGTGTAAAACCAATCTTTATTTTATTTTCCACCAGAAAAAAAAATCAAGCAAGCACTGGAAGAGAAATACATCGTAACATTGTTTAAGAAGCGAAAAAGAAAGTTCCAACCCGAAAAAGCAAAAAAAATCGAAAAAGAAAAAGAAACGCACGCCTCGGTACCTTCTGATTAATTCTAGCCCAAAACCTTACCAATCGGCCACGGATGCTTATTCAAATAAAGCGATCTCGGAAATTGTATATAAACCTTCACTCGAGAGACTGCAAGTTCGTAGGCTGAACAAAGCTACAATTTAGGCATTTTAGACTGTTTCTTTCTTCTTTAACGCCGTAGAAACAATAACGGTATGATTTCCTAGCATGGTATGATTTTCTACTATACAGAGTGGCTAATTACTTTTCAAAATGGTTAATTTTTGTCAAAGTAGCCAACTTTCTCGATCGCCGAACGGCGCCGAACAAAATATTTTCTCTTCAGAAAAGCTACAAAAGTAAAGAATTCCAGAAAACTGAAATGCAATAGATACAACAATGATAGAAGATATATAATTGATGCTAGTTTGACCATAATTTTTGGTACTTCAGCGAATTTCGGGCAGTTTCCAGTGGCGACATTTTACAAATCTCGCGCAGTACTTAGACAACAAGTCACGGCAAAACGCTCCAACAAAACTATGTTTTTCAATTGTTTTGACAATGAAAATGAACGTTTTTCTACATTGAACCAAATAATGAAATAAACTTTAGGAAAATGAAAAATCATTCCTCCAGAATGAAAATATGTTGGAAATATGGCCATCTTGTTGTTTGATTTTGAGAAAAGACTGCCGCCGAAGTCACGCAATCTTGGCTAGCAACGAAACGTAACTTAGCAACCAAACTTCCGAACACCCTTAAACGTGGATCTCAGCCGAACTTAGAAAGAAAGGGTGCCATTTGGCGACTAGCTCTAAAATGTTGGTCGCCAATGGCCATTGGTGACCATATGGTGGCAATGTCGGGGCCCGACAAAAAAAAGCCTTTGCGCGCCTCTCAAGTAACGCAATACCCATACCATCCCAATGGCGCAAAAGCAAAATAGAAAGAAACGTAACGAGTGGCTAAGAGTCTGGCTAGTCTGGACTAACCTTAGCGGGATCCCTCACGGGCGTCTTCCTAGGTAAGACCTCTTATCATGGGAGTTACCAGTGGGGCCGTCACTTACCTCTTGGCAATTTTGGTCTTGAGTTTGGTCTCCTTGTCCGGATCAGGCAGAAGGTAAAGCTTGACGTACGGATCTCCTAGAGTACTAGTGCTGCGCTGAGACAGGTCTGTGGCATGCATGACCATTACCCGCAGCGTCTGCCGGTCGTGCCGTATAGACAACTTGATGCGACCTAGTGGAAATGAAAATTATCGGAGAGTTCAGACTAGTGAGAGGCTGGTCTTGAAATGAAGCCCGAGGAAGGGGGGAAGGGGGGGGGGGGGGGGGGGGGGCTCCTTATAAAAATCCCTTATAAAAACGTCTGGGTGCTCGACAGCCGAAAACTGAAATTCACCCGCAAGAGATAGCGAGATTGGCACTAAAAAGGTTACAGGTTCTTGTTCCCAGCTCAAGCAAGCTCGGGGCAAACAATAAGTTTGTGTTTTCATGGGAGAACTGCTTCAGACGGTACCCCTAGTAATAGCAGACCTTTGGAACGCCCCCTAAGTGATTGCACTACTGACATTTTTAACCCCTAAAAGATAGGTTGAGTACTCACGATCTTCTTATATGGGAGTCCCCCTCCTTTCCCCCCGGGCCAGCGAGTCAGTACATTTCGGTTACTCGAACAGACACGAAGGACTTTTATACCAGCCTACCTAGCTCGTGCCCGTCTCATGTGCAAGACCACTAACAACATGCCACGTGACAGAATTAATGTACCTGTAATAGGGCGTTGGCGCTGCTCTTCGGGTAACAACCGTATGGAGAATTTTGCTGCCTCTTCCTCATCTTCTGGTATTGGATGCAGGAAAGTATACAAGATTTCGCACTCGGAGACCTCTCGGGGCATCATTAGCAAGTGACGTAAATATGCGTCGAGCTCGGCTCGGCGGCGCTCGGCTACCGATTGGATCTGCGATCGGCCGAGTAGAATCCTTGCTGGTAACCTAGGTAACACCATGTCTGGATAAACCTAGAAAGGATAACAAAAATACGCTATTTTTACGCGCCATCTTGTTTTTCTACTGGAATGGAATCAAGGCCAAGCAGAAGTTAAACGCGAATTCTCCCCCGAAAATATGGCGGATAGCAAAGATTTTTAACACACAACTTTCAAACCGTGCCAAAATTACGAGCGTGACGAACAGAAAAACGACGAGTCTCCATGCTCAAGATGGCGGCGCGTGACAAACGCAGTATTTTGCCGACCATGCCCGTCGCTTCGTTCTCGGACGAGAGGGAATTTTAGTTTTTTCCATCCCCAGCATTACCACGAATTCTTATCTGATTCTATGACAACTCATGAATTGAAAATACGATACACATAAAAAGTTACCTCAGCCAACTTGGAATGCAACTCCTGAAAGTGACTGAACCGTCGAAACACGAAAGTGGGCTGATCAGAAATCACGCGGCAGATGTTGATCACATAGATGTAGTACTTCTCAGGGTTATAACGCTTCTGGTAATCTACAACCCGCGCGGACTCGATAAACCCGTCAGCGTCTATGGTGCACGTCTTGAGCGCAAACGAGAGCACAGCGTTGGATGGGATCCCTGTGGATCGTTTCAACTGGCTGACGTCACGGATCTGGGCGACATTGTGGATGAAGAAGTTCACCTGTGGCGTGGTTAGGAAACAACATGCGTGAGAATAACATTACACAAAAATATACTTGATGCTTTTATAAAAAATAAACAGGCGAAACAGGCGCCGGCAGTTTCATTACTTTGGTGAGGCATATCCAACATTTTGTTTTATGTTTGTAATGTTGTTGCTGCTGTTGCCACTGCAGATGTCGCAATAGTATTTACGTGTGTTGCTGTGTTGGTTTATGATGAAGTTGCTGCTGTCGATGTCACTGTTGCTAATATTGCACACGAAGGAAATGCTACCAAAAGGTCATTTTAAGCCAGACATGTTTTTGGAAATTCCAAAAAGCCAGACAGGTTTTTGGAAATTCTGGAGGCGAGCTTCCCGGGACCTCCCCAACTACGGGCATTCCTCCACGTAATAGGCAAAATAGTCTTGTTTGCCAAGTTTGCCAACAAGCTTCGCTGTAGAGACGCTACCTTGGCATGCGTCCACCGTAATCTTATCTAAAAACCTTTCCAGACGATTTGGACAATACCTTATCCTCTGGAAGTCATTTTGACGCAACCTAGCTCATGCAAGATTTGAACCGCGAAGCTATAAGGCCAGAGATGACCGTACGAAATCATCTATTCGTTACAATCTCACCTGTGTGAACCACGAGGACAAACTAGACTCGATCAGCCGTGTGAACGCGGCCGTGGCTTCCGCTTCGTTTACATTTGGCAACAGGGAGTCCCGGATGTATCTCAAATCGCTGACGTTACTCAATGACGTAATCCCCGAGTTCAACATCAGGCTTAACAAGTTTAGAAACAAGTTTGAATGACGACGGATCAGGTTAAACGCGCGGCAGCACAGATCGATAAAATGCTGAAAGCGAGGACTGGGTCGGTAGCCGCCATTGATGACGTAAACCATATCCGGGGTTAGGACAAAGGGAGCCCGGTCACGTTTGAAATTCCCGAACATCTGCGCATGTCCCAGGATCCTGGCGAAGTCGATGTGGAAGAGATGGCCGCTGCGACGTATCATGATGTTGTCGTTGTGTCGATCACAGATGCCCAACGTAGGTGGCTACACAGTACCCTGAGGAGAAAGGGGGAGGTGTGAGAAGATGCCAGGGGGTATGGAGGGGAGCACTAAGGGGGAGGGTGTCAATCACCATCTGTTCCCTACCAGCACAAGACTCGGTGAAGTTATCCACGGCTCGACGGTACTCTTTCTCGTCTGGATTGTGCTTTACAAGCCAGCGTTTGATAGGCTCATCCTTGAACGATCCTGTCAGACCAAACTCGGTGTGGATCTCACGCAAGTCTGAAACATAAAAGGAATGTAAACTGCTCAGCTGAGCTGTATCAAACAGTATGCCAAGCAAGAATAAATAGTTCTCATATTTTAAATAGTTTATTGTTGTTTGTAGATAATAAGGTGTATTTGCCAACATATAGTTTCAGGCAGTTTCGAGATTTTTGAGAATTTAAATTTTCTGCAGTACATTTCTTCAAAGAGCGTGTTCACTGACCCAGTTTAGTCACACTTTTCTGGTGACACAAGGCTGTGCTGTGGCTACACAAAGTGGAGGGGAGGGGAGGGTGGATACTGACCTGTGAATCACTGACAATCTCTATCATCCCCATACCAGGGCCAGTAGCCATACACTGGTAAGTAATCATCTTCAAGTCCAGCCCCTCACGAAGCCATATTTTGTTCATAATCCCAACTAGTTGCATAGTCAGGGTGTCCTGACGCATGTCATCCCCCATTTTGAAGATGACGTTCACACTGTCCCCAAATGGGTCCACATTCTTGAAGGTCAGTCTCAGAGGAGCAGAGTTTGAGGTGAAGTAGCCACAGGAGCGAACATCAAGACCAACTACCTCAAGACTGGGAGTCAAGGGGAGACGAAACACACAGCAGAGCTTTCCTGCTAGTGCCGCCAACTCCTGAAACAAGAGGTTACATCAGTAGTGATGAACCCAGGATTTTACAAAGGGGTTCCAAACCCCAAAAATTTAAATTTTCCTCTCATGTTGTGCATGTTTATTTACATCAATTTGACCCACAAAAGGAGGTTTCCATGGAACACCCCTAGATCTGCCACTGGACATGTTAAAGACCTTGCATGCAATGGACTACCTTACCCATTCAAGATTCATTAACATCTAGGTGTAAATCACAGTTGTTACTCTACACCTTGGTGAAAAATATTAGACATGAAGCAAGCACTTACATATGCCTGTATCAGGTGCAATTTTGAGTCTTTTGAGGTCCCATTCAGATTTTGCTGATAAAAGTCACTATAGTGAGCCCACAAGGAGCTCTCCTCACTTTGTGAGCAATACCTGAATTTTGTAGGCATTTTACGCCTGTTTTGGGCACAATGTCTAGTCGTGTTATACCTGTTGCAAGATATTGGTCCTTGTAGAGTCCTTTGCTGTCTTGACCTTCTGAGCCACTTTAATCAACTCCATGACTAAGTCATCCTGAAAAGTGAACTCCTCTTTCTGTGCTTCACCACAGATATTCAGCAGCCCACCAAGTATCACCTGATGAAAAAAGGTACAGATAGTTTAGAGCCCCTGACAAGCTTTGTTGCTTGCATGCAATGTAATTGCTCTGCCAATTGATAAAGTACCAATTTATTCACAAACCACTATACTTTCCAGTTGGAATTTTTTTTTCTTTTGGAAAACCTCTTTGTGGAAGAGAGGGATTGGATTTTTCAGGAAACATACATTATTGGGAAATAAGCAAAAATAACCTCATACCTGAAATCTCTGTCCAAATTGTGGCTCACTGATTTTGTCCTTCAAATACCAGAACAACAGATGCATGAGTCGCACATTCCCCAACGCACGCGCACCAAGAACCTTGACAAGGCAGAGTCATGGTAAATCTCATACTTCAGCGCCTGGACCAGCTGAGGCAGATAATCACACAGTTCATCATCACTAAAGTTGGCCATCCATCGGACAGCTAGTGAGCGGACATGATGATCAGGGAAGTTGACTTTCAGTAGCTCCATTGAGTCTACAGGGTTCATAGGGGTCCAAATACTTAGTAGAGTGTAGATTTCATGCAGAGACTTGTACTCCCATGATGGAGCAGATGAAAGAACAAGGGGGAGTGCCCTGGGGAGATTTCGACAGTAGTACCTGTGCTCCCATAATGTACTACTCTCTTCAGGCTTCAATTCATGAAACAAGTCCTTTGCAAGAATGTCTTCAAACACTGCATAATTAGACTCAGGGATAGCATGATCTGTTAGGTCTTGCATGACAGGGGGATCAAAATCAGGGAAAATTATTTCTGCAAGGTATCTTTCAAACTCCACAAGAAGTAATACACTTGAGGGGTGGAGCAAGTTTGAGGTACAGGCACCAACTGGGTTAGCTTTACTGTCTGGCCATAGTCCAAGTAGTTGGGTACCAGAAACAAGAACACCTTTAAAACTGAACAACTGCAAAGCTACCCATCCCAATGGGGTCCGTGCACTGCCAGAGTTGCTGCCTCTTGTTGAAGGTGGGATCCCATACAAGGTGAGACAAAGGCGGGACTCGCGAGGAAGTTGTTTAAGAAGTATGTCAAACTTCAGCCATTCATCCCAGAGGATGTGATTACTGAACTTGTGCACCATATTTGATAGGGCTGTCATTTCTGTAGGGCACATGAGGCATCCACCATAATAGACACCGATGTCTACCTCAATGATTCAAAGTCCTGTTTCCAGTACAAAGGGATCCTGTGTGCTGAAGCAATGTGGATCCGTAGGTTGTCTGCCATTGAGTTTATGTCTATGGTACCTGAGAGACCAGGTCGTGAGATCTTACTTGCAGCAAAGTCTGTATCAAAAGCCTCACAGTACATCTCAATCAAGAGAAAAACAGATGAGCTCAGTTTAGATACTACACTCTCAAGTTCGCCAGGGTGTGGAACACATATCTGTCCTTCCTTTCTCTTCAGCACATTCAATAACTCAACTGCTAAGTGTATTTCTTGTGTTTCTATAGAGGCCAGCATTGCACAAATAGCCTTCACTGATTGGATGATACGACTTGGTTCATACCTTGGTTTTGCCAAGTCAGTGATCTCTTCCATTACCTTCTCGATTTCATCGTAATATGCTTGCAATAACACAGATAAACCATATTGGGATATTGCTGTGGTGCGGGAGAGGTCAAAAAGTCTTTATAGCTACGAGTTATACAGTCACTTTCATCATCAAGAGGAGTCCGTGCAAGAAGTCTGGAAACTCTTTCACTTTCAGTCAACACAAACTGTACTTCATTATCAAATTTAATGCATTCTTGAATGTATTCATATTCAACAAGTTTCTTCCCAGGTTCTAGGTATTCAGATTTACCACAGATTTTCAGTAGAAAGGCACTTGAGGCATTTGCTGCCATGCTTAGATCAGGAGAGCTGGATAAACAACTTATAGAAAGTTCCAGTACTTCTTTTATAGAGCACTGAGAACTAATGACAAACCGGATGGTATCTCGGCGACTCTCAGTGTAAATAACAACAAGTATTTCTGTATCTTGGTGGCATAGATGGCCCTCAAAGCTAGGACGAAGTGCAGGGCTTATAACATAGCCCTTGTTGCTTGGATCATACCATGAAAAACTAGTTCGCAAGTCAGACATCATTTCACCAAATGCAACAATTTCAGCATTTCTTTCTCTGGCTTCTTCAAAGAGACCCTCTCCAAAAAAAGCATCCTTAGGAGCCTTAGTTTTTGATTCTAGGGATTTAGATTTAGGTAGAGAATCACATTTTTCTGCATGATTGAGTACCGGTGCGTTTCACTTTTCTTTGCAGGCTGAGGTAGAGTCTTCACACGAGTTTCTTCTGGCTGGTGACCAAAGAATTCTTTCTCTTCTTTCTCAAGGTCAGGCAATTTGACTTGAAGGCTTTCAGCAGTTTCATAACCAGATTTAAAATCCTGTTGTATTCCCAGTGACAAATCACGCAATAATGACTCAGTAGTAGGAACTGTTTTTATAAAATCAGTTTCATCACTTGCTGGTCTTCTAAATGGACTTCCCCTGCCTTCACTACCAGTGTCAGTACTAGAGAAAGATCGGGTTGATAAGTTACGTCTCAAAGAAATTGAATCATAAGGGTGGATAGACCCTGTTGAGCTCATACTATCTGTTCTTACAAGTCCAGATTGAATGTCTGTCTCATCATTTTCTCTTTCCATTAGCTCAGGCCTGCTTAACATAACTTGAAGACTTGATTGATACACCTGTTTTTCCTCCATCGTCTCAAATACTTCTTTGTCTTTGGGGGAAGAGGTGGTGGGCTGGAACTTGTGTTGGTTTCCATGGTAACAAATGGATTATTTCCTTCAAAACCAAAAGCCTTGGCAACAGATTGAGAGGGTGAAATATCGTGCTGAGATAATGCATGTTTTAGACTGGCTTGGGATTTGTTGGGGTCCACTATTCCATTCTCTAAATCTCTAATTTCTCTGCTGTGACCCATATTCACATACAAGCTACAAAAGTCATCACTGTTAATTTGTCCCCCGAAATCAAAACTTGATTTTCCCGAACCACTTGTGAGTGCAGAAGATTGATTTCCGCTTCCATTTGAATTTGAGAGACTAAAATTAGGAGACAGAGATCGAGCACTTTCGGTTGCAGATTGATGTTCTTGATCAACGGTTGATCTAACTGCGACAGCACAGATAACCACGAAGTTCTCTTCTGTTGTGGCTTCGCTTCAACATCGTCCGCAAAAGACATTAAATTATCCATTTTTCTATGGATATTGAACAGAGTTACAAACCACAAACTAACTGTCTACGACATAGTCTCCGCCATGCCAGCGAAATTAGGATTGCATATTAAATCGGCTACCTTCCCTTTAGACTCATTGTTAACTAAGCTTTCCATCCTAAAGTTGTTGCATCCATGTATTAATGCCTCTTCTTGACCGTCAAGCCTCTTGTGAATGAACTTTCCTCTAAAGTAAAAACAACTTTAAGATTAACTTATTTATAGGCGTCTTTATCACAATCAAGTTTGCATTGAAGAAAACTCAAGCCCTTCCAAGATATAGCTGATAAAATTCCGCCATGACGTAACATTAATGGTGAACTATTACTTCAATTTGTTGTCAAAGAGTCGAAGCCACCGGAAACTTAAAGAAAACACCAAAAATCTTCACCAAAATCAGGCCGAAAGTCTTCTATTTTCGGCGCGCTGTGGTATTTTCATTTCTAATATTGCGCATGAAATTTTTGGGTACGTCCGCTGGATACGCGGGCTCATT
Source organism: Scolanthus callimorphus (assembly GCA_033964015.1). Classification (NCBI taxonomy): domain Eukaryota; kingdom Metazoa; phylum Cnidaria; class Anthozoa; order Actiniaria; family Edwardsiidae; genus Scolanthus; species Scolanthus callimorphus. The sequence continues at coordinate 28,542,188 of CM066917.1, forward strand.
GTTGTTCGGTTTCCAAAATGGCGACGTTCGGCTGGAGTTACAAGAGTAATGTGAGTGGGGCTAGGACGCCAAAAGATCAGGCAAGAAAAGTAGAAGATTGGCAGAAAATAGAGATTTGCCCAAAGCCCCTTTACACAGGCAGTCGCACTCTTCTGAGTCTTTGTATGCTGGAATGAAGAGAAGAAGATGTAAGTTTGAGTTGCAGACTGCCTGCAACTTTTCCAAGATTCCACGGAGCACAATGCTGAGAATACAAGGGGGTCCTGTAGGGTCCTATCTGCGTGTAGTTCCAGGAAAGTCTTGATTTTCAAAATCACATGTTGAAAAAAACTTCTTGAATGAGGATTTGACAGTTGAGAGAGGGGGAGGGGAGGGGGGCTGTTTTGGTCTATGCGTCAGGCCCTGCCAGGGGCATACCTGTCAACCCCAGACATTCTGAAACCTAGAGAATTCGTTGGAACCATTTAGTTTTCTTGAGTCTTACCCAAAACCTTTCTGAATCCCTTCCAAAAACGTCTGAACTCTCTCTGAAAACTTTGCCGATGGCACTGACTTCAGTTGACTTTTTTGTGTCTGACTATGAATCAGAATATGTTGCAAAACCGGAGATTTGATGCTGTAACCTGTAGACCAGGAGATTTGTTAAAAAACCTGGAGACTCCTGGTGAACCCTGGAGAGTTGGCAAGTATACAGGGGTAAATTTCAACAAGGGACATGGCCTTAAAATGGCAACACAGAAGTCCCGAAAAAGCAGCAAATGACAACCTAACATTAAAAACATACTTATTCCTGATTTCATGAATGGATGCAAATGGCAGTAATTGAATGAAGTTCATGCTAAAAAAAGTTCACACACAATCTTTTGTTAAGGTAACATCAGAATTTTCTCCTCCATTCTATGTAGACAATCCAAGAGCCAAAGTGTTTGTTGGTAACCTCAACAAGGACACAAAGCCAGGTATAGTGTGAGCTGTATAAAATTAATGTCTTCCCAAGCTTCCAAAAATGTGTGGTTCCAGAAAATATCCTTCCCTCCCCCATGGAAGGGTGTTGAAAAGGGACCCCCCACCAATCTGGAATTTCCAAAAAGAGGATGGATATTTTCTGATACCACAATGCATCAGTCATCATTATTATTGCATAGATTTCATGTGCAGAAACCCGCTACGTAAAAGTTGTTTGTGTCCCCAATTAACTTAGTTTTAAAAGCTAGGATACAGTATATTGGCATTAAAACACTTATATTATTTTATTTGTTTATTTATTTTATTTACAGTTACTCTTGCAGAATTTCTTTCTTACTTTGGGAAATTGCAAGTCTAAAGGTTGGCTTTTGTTTTACATTTTATCTTTTATAGTTAAACATCAAATTTAAGTTTTTCTTTTTTTTGTAGATCATAAAAGACCACGAGACTGGCATTTCCCGTGGATTTGCCTTTGTTACCTTTGTTGAGCCTGAAGCAGGTTTGTTAATCTTACCACAGTTATTAAAAGAAAACGTAAACAAATGAGGGTGACCACCTCCAGAGCGTTTATTACTTCCTCAGGGTTTTTTGTAAACATCCCCAACAAACTACGTAGGAAAGAGAAGGCCAGATGGGACCTCTGTTTCTTGTCCCCTCCAAAAGAACTGAAACACAGGAGGACAAAGTTCTACTCACATTATAAACCAGTTTTAATCACAACTCGAAACAGAAAGTTGACAGGAATCAATCCTGGATCATTGCAGCTAGAGGCCAGGGCCCAGTTCCTGAAAGGTTTGATAAAGTTTTCCAGGGATAAAAGTTATCTGTTATTATAGGATTTGTTCTGGATTTATCCGTTGGATAAGCGTTTATCTTCTGATAATGCTTATCTGACATTGTAGGAACTGGCCCCAGCACTATACCCCCTGGGGGACTCCCCTATTTTTGGGGAGGGGGTTAAAATCAGGCCTCTGGTACCTTTTAGCAGGTAAAATTAGAAAACTTGAATTTTTTTCCAGATAGGTTTTCCAATGGTTTTATCAATATCACACTTGTTAGTACTTTTACGGGTCAAAATCAACTAAGCCGCACCCTTTTTGGTACCTTTTAGGGGTAAAATCGAGAATTCCTGACGAGCACTCCCGCCCCAAGGGGACTATACCTTGCTTCCCTATAATTTTATGCTCCTGCTAAAACTTCAGCTTTAACAATCAAGAACAATGATTGACGTCTAATAATAATAACATGTATTGTCCCTTCAGCTGACAAAGCTATCAGATGGTGCAAACACCACCACCCTGTGAGTAACTGTTGAAATAATTACATAGTCGCAGTTACAAAAAGGCTTCACGATGGGTGAAAAGTATTTTCCATTCATATAGCACATAGCCTGTATCACATTTTTGCATTACTTATACTGTTACCAGTATTGTGTTACTTGGCAGGTGCGCAAAGGCTTATTGGATGGTGAGGAACTGCTTTTCTCTTTTTTCACCCCATAGTCCACCACACTCAATCTGAAACCTGCTCTATGATTAGGCATGTCAATAACAGCTTGATTTTTTGAAATTTGATCAAGCCAAGGGTGTGCCCAGTCTGTAGGCTAGGGTTCACTCAGCCCTGGAAAGTCCTTGAAAGTCCTGAAATTCTGAAAAAGAATTCAAGGCCTTGAAAAGTCTGGAATTTAAATAAATATTTTAAAGGTCATTGAAAAGTCCTTGAATTCAACATTGACTTTTAATATGTTTCTATGTTGTTGATTCAACAATCGTCACGATTTTTTGCAGTTTTTCAGTAATAAATCCTACTTCCAGTTAATATGTTTGTCGTTTTTTGAGTGCTTGATTTTTTTTTTATTTTAGTCCTTTCTGTGCTTTCTTTTGAACCCTGATGGAAGCACAGGCCTACGGTATTTACCTCAAACATCTGGAATTACACTTGTTTTTACGTCTGTAAATTCTGTCCTCTTTTCTAGAGACTGGATGACAAACCATTAACCATTAGCGGTGCAGAGAGACGCAGACCTCGAAAGGTAATTACTGACCTGACTTACGAGAAATTAGGCTCGGGTTGTTTGAAGTGCCTTTTCGATCGTCTTTCAAAATTATTCAATCCCGGATTCGCAATTTTCGTCTGAAAACGATATCAAAACCTATCAGGTAAGCAGAGATCAAATTGGTGATGGGAGTTTTTACTCTCACGTACGTTTGATCACAAACTCTCATCAACTCTCATCACTTTGAACTGAGAGTTGGCGAGAGTATTTAACGTTTGACCGCAACCCCCTGCTTAATGACGTGCGGCCTCCTGTATCTATCGCTTATTTAACTACTGTTTGTGCCCCAGGAGGTGGACCCGCGGAAGTTAAGTGTCAAGGAGAGAACAAGTGGGCAGACGTTGTACTGGGAATACAAATGGCAACAGGGTGATAAAACAGAGGTATCACTACTAAAGCCTTGGCTAAACTAGGACACATGTAGCGCGCAACATTGTAACCGGATACATGTTTCCTTCATGTTTCCCTGTTTAGCCACGCGAGAAACATTGTCGCGCGCAACAAATTTTGTGTCCGAGACGCACGCGTGCGATGTTTCCTAGTTTAGCCACTCGGGGAAACATGCAGGACACAAATGTTGCGCGCTACATATGTCCTAGTTTAGCCGTATCTTAAGAACAAAGTTTTTCCCAGGCAGCAATATCCGATGAGCCAGTCAGATTTACCTTCAAACGGAGGAGCTTTAGAAACGAGAATGATCGTGACCGTTATTCTTTGTTCTTGTTGATACCTTCTGAGCGGATCAGTTCATTGTCATATTTCGCCTAATGCTGTTGTCTGGATTTAGGCGTCGCAACGTCGCGTGTTTATGTGGTCGAACAGAAAAAAGACGGGTTAAGTGATGCTTTTATACTTTTATTTATATCTTCAGGTGTTTGGTCCATACGAAACAAGTTTGATGTTGGAATGGTCAAAAGCAGTAAGAACGTTTTTGATTATCTCCTCTATTTTGAAATGATCGCCTTGTATCGTAGACTGTGCAATTAGAAAGAGCCATCTTAGACATAGGGCTGTTTCATTAAATCGCCCGCAAGAAGAGGAAGGAAAACAAGGGATTAAATGAGCACAAGAAGTATAGACTTCGTTTACCCTGCGAGGAGTGGCTTCCTCCTTCTCTTGATCAGTTGGTTTAAATTGGAAAGTCCCAGCGTTGGCAAATGGCCCCTGCCGCATCTCACCGCTGTACTCCAGGTTCTCCATTTGCGGCGTAGCTAGAGGGGACAAGGGTTAGACTGCTAGCAGCCCCTACTTTGGTGTACCCTCAAGAAGTGCGCGCGAACCCCCGACGAACGCCAGAGGAGCGCCGAAGGCGCATGCGCTGTCGTTCGTCGGGGTTCGCGCGCACTTCTCTGGGGAAGCGCAGCAATGGCTCGTTACCCCGCCCTTGGTAAGATTCTGGCCACACCATTGACTCAAATTCGTGCTCAAACAAGAGATCAATTTTCTCAACTTTTCTTGAAGGCTTAACGATTGAGACGCGAATATGGTTAAAAGTGAAATCACTTTGAAATGTAATTTAACTTTTCTCGCTATGTTTGATTATTTCCAGGGTTTCTTTAATGTCGGTTGTTGGGTCCGTCAAACAGATCCGCACGTCGATAAACAGTCGGAAGAGACGGATACGAACGAAACAGAAGCGAAGAGACCAAAACTTGTCGTGACATATTCGGATTCAAGTTCGTCAGAAGACGAAGAGTCATCGTTAAATGCAAACGGTCGAGACGGCGTTCGACTCGACGACAAAGTTGCCGAAAACTCGAATGAGAGGAAGATAGACTGTAATAATGAAAACCCCGAAAGAACAATCAACGAAGCCGCTGAGAGCAATACAAATATCAAAGCTACCGGCAGTTTCAGCAATTCGTTCGAAAACGAAAAAACAGAATTAGAGATTAGTAGTTCTGAAGGTGCAGGACAATGTCCAAGTGCCGGCAACAGTGATACGGACGACTCGTCAAAAGAAGAGGACGCTGGGTCAGCGGCTGATGCATGCTACGCAAGCGCAGATTACGGTGCATACAGATCACGTGATATGCTAGGAAGAGACTCGAGCTCGGACGATGAGGATTATTACCCAGCATACAGTGTTTCTCATGTTGAGAATGAATTTGTTCATATATCGGAAATTGACTTTTCGTTGTTTCCTTGATTAAAATAAATATATCATACTTAGTTGCATTCCTTAATAAGCCACCCAATAATCATACAAATAGTTTACGGGGAGAAGAACTGGAAAGGAACTTTGATATCCAGACCTGCGCAGCGTCCGTAAGACCTTTTTTTTTCGCGCATCGCCCAAACGCATGTTAACCCGCGCTTTTCAACTCTGCGCGCGCACACTGTTCGCTTAGGTTAGCTTATACAATTTTAGGTAGATTTGCGACCTTTGTTAAAATGGTTACTTTGAGAGAAAAATCGGGACCATACATCCAGACATCTCCCCGATATTTCTGACAGGTGCTATCCCGAGGGTTGTCGGTTGCGACTCGGTGACCTAGTGGTGAGAGGCACGCCCGGCCACCTTGTATACACCTGTTTCAATTAACGTTGCTCTGCAAAACGTAAAACCATGAACCATGCTTGATAAGTCGTAATGGTAATTCCCCGGGAGGGAGACTCCAATATTTTTTGGGCGGGGGTGCTCGTCGAGAACTTTGGATTTTACCCCTAAAAGGTACCAACATGGCGTCGCTTAGTTGATTTTGACCCCTAAAAGGTACCAACAAGACGCATTTTCCCTCGTAATTTTCTCTCGTATTTTTTACCAGGGAAAATATGTCTGAAATTCAGGTTACCAACAAGTGTGACGGACCTCTAACAGGTACCTATCTAGAAAAAGTTGCAAGTTTTCGAATTTTATCCCCTAAAAGGTACCAGAGGCCTGATTTTAAACCCTAAAATTAAAAGGTACGACGAGCACCCCCGCCCCAAAATATGGGAGTCCACCCCCCCCCCCCCCCCCCCCCCCCCCCCCCCAGTTCACATGGGATCCATGTCATGGGAAACGTGTTCTTCATTCCTGTTTTCAAAATTTAAACTTCTTATAGTGTTAGGTACATCGGCAAACATTTTTTTTTTTATAACAGTTATAATGATCTTCATCGCAATGTTCACGCACTTACTGACAAATTTCTATTTACGCATGCGCATAAGCATTACCCGCAAGAAATCTCTGCTATAGCGTTGTTCACGTTGACATCATCCTTTGTTATTAAGCCAACAAACGGTGCTATTCAATCGGAGCTTTTTCGCCTTAATAATGATCAGTCACGTGATATTTTGTCAGCCAATCAGTAAGCTCATTTGTTGTCTAGAAACCATATTTGGCGCTGCATGCTCAGCCCAGTTCTCTCACCTCCGCAACAATATTTGCAACAATGCATTGCGAGCTCATTGCAAATGGCGGACCGTAGCGGGGAGTTTTGCGTCTTTCAAACACTAACATTACATCCTGTTTTAATTCTTTAAATGGCTGAAATGAGGGATGTAGAGTTTGCAGGAGAAATGAATGATGATAAAACTGAAAGAGAAATCAAGCGACGTAAACATGCTGGTCCTTTGCCGCAAAATATTTACAACCTGCTCGTTCAGTCACACACTTTCGAAAAACGTACGGGTAATTCGTGTGGCCCAAGGGGACCCCAACTGAAGTCCGCGGGATTCCCAAAGCCGACAGCTGGGAAGACTAGAAGGGAGACATTTACAAACTGGTTAAGCAGAACTGAGTTACAATACGATCCAGTGACTATGGCAGAAACACTGGTACACCAAAGAACAAGAAAAATAATTGTCCCTCTAGAACAGTTTGAAAGTGTCATTAAGAAGGAGCACGAGAACCCCGATGGTAGTCATAAAAGTTTTAAATCCACTCTAGATGCTGTAAGTATGGGAAAAGTACACTACGTTGATATTACAGTTTGTTGCTGGATGTTGTTTTGACTGAGAGTTGCAGTGGTTCAATCTATTCATTTGAAAACAGCTGAAAACATCTACACAAGAATCTGACAAATGATATTTCTTGATGCACAACCCCTCAGCCAATAGTTGCATGTTTGTTGTTGACCTGTAGTCTGTAGTTGTACAGTTGATCAGGACAGAGCTACTAGAGTCATATGTAGAAAAGGTTGCTTACAAGCTTTGAGACTGAAGTAAACACTTCCAGGGCCAAGGTAACAGTTTTCAGTATTATTTATTTTACCCGTCTATCACAAAACCCGAGCATCTCAGCCAAACATATCAATACTACCAGGGCCCAACCATATGGTCGCCAGTGGCAACTAAATTTGGGGGCTTGGCAACCAAAAGTTTAGAGCTAGCTGCCCAATGGTACCCCATCTTCCTGAGTTCAGCTGAGAACCACGTTTATGTGGCGACTAAATATTTTAATTAGTCGCCAATGGCGCCTAGTGAAAAAAGTTAATGTCAGGCCCTGAGTGGACTAGTGACAACCAATCAAAATGCAGATTTCAGTACCTAGATTCACTTATAGAGATTATTAGAGATATTACCATAGATTGAGAGGAAGGATTGGAAGGGGACCAAGTCAGGTCATAAATGGTTGTGTAGCTGATGGCAAGACAATAAAATGTGACCCACCTTGACCTTTTAAAGGGAGCCTGTCAAGATACATGCTTGCTCCAGGAGCAATCACTGATTCAATCAATCAATCATTTTATTATTATTACAACACAGCAAGGCTTTTACACTTCTGCCCGCAGGTAGCTAGAGCTAATCGAGTAAAACTCGTTAGACCATCCTATAAGATAACTATTCAAGATTAGTATCACCCAACTAGTGGACTAATGCCAATGCTGCATTCTGATTGGCTATGCTACTAGGGGACTATTATCAATGGGCCTCTAGTAGCGAAAGCGCCGATTTTGAACATGAAAACAATGGCGGATGCTTCCCGTTTTGTCGAGGTTTCTGGTGAATTTTTAGACAATTTTTCACTTTTTTTGTCCAACTAGTTAGGTGATACTCTTGCCTTCAAGGACCATGGGTCAATAGCCCTCTCGGGCTTAAAGTCTAATTGTTGAATATGCAAAAAAACATTGTCCGATGGATCGAGAAATATCAAAATTATATACGATTTGTTTTGGAGGTTTTCAACCTTTGCTGGCCATCATTACGGGATGATACTTGATGATACTACTCTGATTTGAGATGCACAGAACAGTTGCACAGTTGTGTGACAGACTCCCTTTAGTAATGAACTCTCTTAATAACTTCTGACAGTTGAAAAGTGTGTTTTCTTTCATTTTCTTTTTTCAGGTCAAGAAAAAATACACTATGAGTAATCGTGACTTTGGCATGAACAAATCAATAATAGCATATGTTGTTCAATCCTGCCTAAAGTGTTCAGACAAGAAATTAGGACTTAGAAATAAAATGGCATCTAGTGTCACCAATGGCACAAAACAGAAACCAGATGACATGGAAAAGGCTCTTGTTCATCCTGATGATGGTGTTCCTATGGCAGGCTCATTATCCATGGTGGCACACATACCAGACAGTGCTTGTGTCTGGTATGACAAGTCAGGTGGGCCACATTTCATGTTTTATACAATAGACATGGCCTGAAGCTGTTCACAACTTTATGAGCTCAAGATCATATTCTTTTTACAGGTAATATTAGTCTTCTGATAATTAGAATCCAATGCATTCTTTTTCTAGTGCTGCATGAGCAAAAGTTCTATCCAGCCTTGCAAAGGCTTGTTACTGAATTACGAGGAGAGGTTCCTGCAATTGCTAGAGGTAGTACAGAGGCAAGGAATAGATTACAATTAAGTAAGTACAATGGCCTTATTGTCATTTTTAAGAATCCCAACTAATGTCAATGCAGGGCTCAAAATAAAGAATACAAATTTGGGGTTATTTTATTGTTAGCATCTACATGTATATTTGAGGTGCAAACCAGCAAATTCTAGCTGCAGTTTTATTAGCAGCAAACCTTAGTTAGACGCATTTGAGCAGTTGCAAAAATAATCTTGCTGCCTCCCCCTTGTTGAGGACCCTAGGTTCAGCTACCCACCCTGAAAATTTAGGTTGCCCCTACGTACCCACCCTGGAATTCCAGTGAATTCTCTCATGACCACCCTGGAAATCTGTATTTTTGGGATACCCACCCTGGAATTTTGCTCGAGTACCAGGGTATGCACCCTGGAATTCCAGTGCTTTTGATGACCACTGAACTTGGAATTTTGTTACCAAAGCAATTGCAAAACGATTTCTATTATCAGGGTCCCATCACGTCTAGCTTCTCCAGTACTGATTTCATTATCTTTTTTCTTTCAGAATTATTCATTCTTAAAAAATTTATCAGAGAAAAGAAGGACTCCATTCACAAGACAATTAAGGTGTCAGAACCTTTTGACCAATCATTTCATGACCAAGTTAAGGAATTGGTAACATTGTACAACACAGTTGGGAAGTCGGACAAGGAGTGCAAAGAAGACATGAGGACATTAGTCAATTTTTACAAGGCAGAAGGGTACAGTGAACTTTTTCTACAAAGCTTGGAAGCTTCTATTTATTTAGCAATGAATCCTACCAACAAGAACTCATCAGACCAACTATTAGGTCTTGAAAATGGACCAGCATTAGATGTCAGCTTAGGGATGATCGACGCTGAGAGTTCAGACCAATCATTAGGTCTTAAAAATGGACCAACATTAGATGTCAGCGTAGGGATGATCGATGCTGAGAGTTCAGAACAATCATTAGGTCTTGAAAATGGACCAGCATTAGATATCAGCGTAGGGATGATTGATGCTGAGAGTTCAGACAAATCATTAGGTCTTGAAAATGGACTAGCATTAGATGTCAGCTTAGGGATGATTGAAGCTGAGAGTTCAGAACAATCATTAGGTCAGAGTTCAGACCAATCATTAGGTCTTGAAAATGGACCAGCATTAGATATCAGCGTAGGGATGATTGAAGCTGAGAGCTCAGACCAATCATTAGGTCTTGAAAATGGACCAGCATTAGATGTCAATGTAGGGATGATTGAAGCTGAGAGTTCAGACAAAAGCAGAGAGGAAGCTACTGGGTAGCATGAACAAATCACTTTTTGATGTTCCAACTACACTTTTGGATCACTGCATGCAGCATGGTTCTGTCTTTTTCAGCTAACTTGCATCTGGGCTGCAAATAACAGAGCTTATCATCACCTGTATGATCAATTATACTGGCTGCAGGTATATGTCCACCCATGTTTGCAGTGCCCTCAGAAATGATGGGATGTGATCCCTGAATATCAGGTGAGAGTTTGTTACAATCTCTTTCCCAGAGCCTTGTGGTTTCTTAAGGACGTACCTTCCTAAAAGTGTGTGGGGTGTGTGTTGGGGGGCTTGGAAAGCAACCACAGACCCCTGAAAAAATCCTGCACAGAAAAGTCCCCTTTCTACCAAATCCCCCTCCCCATCACTTTTCTAATGGTCTGTTCCTTACCGTTACTCTGGAAACAGGCGATCACAGTTGAAATCTGATTGGCTCCTGAACCATAATTACCAAGGTAAACAGTGGGAAATATTCAGAGATTCTGGGACCTGAAGTTCGTATGCCAACAGAGCCTCCGACGAACGGCTAAAATGGAGAAAGAGAGAAACTATTCGTTGTTACAAAAATGATTGTTTGAATGATTGCTATTGCCCACAATGTTCAATGGTAGAATAATAAAAATGCCTCAGTTCTATATTAACATCTTTTGATTTTTGATACAGCTATTTCAATAAAGGTTGTAAATAAGGACATAAAACATCCTATTTTGATGATGCCTCACTGGTCTGACTGCTAAATTGTACAAAACAGTGTACACCCAACACAGCTTCTTGCAAGTTTCTGACAGGCTTAGCTCCTTGCACTTTTACTCCTCTCTCATACATTTGGGGTAAAGCAGATAAAAGGAAAAATCATCTGATATTAGGGACTCCAAAACTTGTAAGAACCTTTGTTGGATATTTAAGCATTATCCTGCGAGATTGCGCAGAATATCATCTGATACTTCGCCGACGAAGGACGCAGTCCCGAGTTGGCTATTAAATCAAACGATATTCTGCAAAATCGACCAGGATAATGGTTTTATTATCCAGTACATCGATAGCACAAAATCATCCCAGAAAAGATTTACTTTTACGCACTTTGTACGAGCCCAACACATCAAATTTCGCTGAGATGACAGATATCCATGATATGTGTCATGTGTAGAAGACAGATATTGACTTTCCTTCATTGTCAATTCAATAGACGATTCCAGCTATAAGCGCGCACGCTCTCTTCCTTTAAGCCGGGGAAATACGAGGCACAAAATCCCCCAACTTGTCGCGCAACATTGTTGCGTTGCACGTTGATGATCGATGTTGCGCGTTTTTCATCTCGCGCCACAACTTGTCGCGCAACAAAAACATTTGTTGCAGGTTGTGAAAACTTGTTGCGCGAAGTAGAACGCGGGTCTACTTTGAGACACAAATTCTGGCTATGTTGCTCGTTTTTCTTCAAACACACAACTTGTCGCGCAACATTTTGCCTACGATTCAAGTTGGTTGCTCAATAGAAAGGAAGTGCTAAGGGGCCAAATTCGCCTTGGACTCGCATGTGTGATCATCAAAACAAAATGTTGCGCGACAAGTTGTGAATTTGATGAAAAACGAGCAACAAACATTAGACTTGCAACGCAGCAATGTTGCGCGACAAGTTGAGGGATTTTGTGCCTCGTATTTCCCCGGCTTTAGAAATGCCTTTGGAATATAACACAACTACCAGGATGCAACGCGCGTGTGCTTGGCACTTGATTCGCTGATTTTTAACGTTAGGGCATGCGCAGAAAGGTGTTTCTCTTAATGGTTCTCAACCTCGTCCCCAGGGTCTTCTCGGTCGTTTTTCAAAATGGCGGTTGACTCCAGAGAAGACCCTGGGGGAGGCTGAGTCACGTGACCATCTCGAAACAAAGGACAAACCTCGTTCCCATGTTTTCAAACAGTGGTCATGTGACTCAGCCTCCCCCAGGGTCTTCTGTAGAACACACGCCTAAATCGAGGAATGCTCACTGGCACTTAGAATTTTTTTCTAAACAAGCGCTCACCTACAGAAATGAAAAAAAGAATTATGAAAATCATCAGGGTTGGAACCTGTAACTTTCCAGTTACTATGCCCAAACCCTAACCACTACGCTATGAGTGAATTCGCTGGTTCGGACAGCTCGTTTTATTGATTACGTACCTTAATAGTATTAATCTTTAATAGAACGAGGCATATACTATAAAAATATACTAAAACGATGTATTAACCCTTATCCTGACTAGTAGTCTTGATAGTTCAGATATTTTGAATGTTTTTAGGTCAATTTGAAGTAATATTATCAAAATATTGTTAAATTATTCATGGTGAGCATTCCTCCATTTAGGAATGACGTTCTCTGGAGTCAACCGCCATTTTGAAAAACGACCGAGAAGACCCTGGGGACGAGGTTGAATGGTTCTGTATCAAATCTCGCGCATGCGTCAATGGCTGTCACCAGAGCCTCCCCGCGAGGTGACGTGCCGGGGAACTCTGGGTTGAAGAATGGAAATGTAACAACTACCAACATGAATCGCGCGCATTCATTACGCAGACCCTCTTGATCATGTTCCCAATAAACATGCAACTATAAAAACACAAGACCTTGAATCGATCCTCAGATTTTATTGTAAAAAGTATTTATGAATAACATTAGTAAACTCCTTCTCTTTACTTCTCTAGCTAAAGCAGGCAGTTATAAATTCTAAGATATATTCTATGTACAATATCTAATACATAAGTACAAAATCTAAATTATAGTCATTCTCTATTAAACAATCATGGAGCACACTAAGAATTTATATATTCGCATGCGTAAAGCAGATACAGGACATTCTATACAGTCCTAGTTACATACGTTTTCTCTTTTGGAATATAAAATAATATGTAAGTTACGATCCGACGAGCGTACATAAAAGCGTGACACAAAAATTGTTTAAAGTTTTCAGCATATGGTACGTTCGGTATCCCCCTCCTTTAAAGACTGTCTACGTCCCTGTTAAATGTGGGCTTGTGACAACGTTCAAGTCTATGTCCCAAAAGTAGGTCCCTATCACAGCCCCGACATAGGGTGCCCTGAGACTCGAGTCATCCCACGCCCCCCCCCCCCTCCATTCTCTCCCAACCCTGAAATTATTCGTTCACTGAGAGCCTGCAGAACTCCGTATGCAAATTGTCTGTTTAAAATCTTGTGCTGTTTTCATCTTTTGAAATGCAAACATTCAAGTGAAAATGCCGAAAAAATTTCAGAAAGACAAAGGATTTTTCTTCATATTGTAATCATCACGTGAGATAAGGAATTAACCTTGTGTGAAAGCTTAAGTGCTAAAGAAATGGTCCCATGTGTGCTTATGAGCGTTAGCCCTAGTAAGCGGAGAAAGAGAAAAAATCTCTGACCCCGAGAGGGATGTAATCATCACGTGGTTTGAAATGGGAAATTTGCATACGCAGGTAAAGCCTACTAGCCTCCTCTCCAGTGTTTTTTTTCGGATATATATATTTTTGGCGCGCGGGATTCCTGTCGCGCGCAAAAAAAATCAAATATCCGGAAAAAAAACCCACTGGAGAGCCGGCTAGGCTAAAGAGGTCTATTCACTGGGTCCTCTCATAGTCTGTTATTTTATCCATCTAATGTAGACGTTTCAGTCCATGAACAGAACCTTCTCTGGGTTCATGAGATTCTTAGGATCCAGAGTTTGCTTGATTTGTTTCATCACCTGAATGCCTGTGGGCCCTATTTCTTCCTCGAGGAGGGCGAGCTTGCCACGCCCAATGCCGTGCTCCCCAGTACACGTGCCACCAAGCCGTAGAGCACGTCTAACGAAAAATAAAATGTCTCATTTCAGGGAACGTTTAGGCTATTTTAGAAAAGGTTGCACACAATTGTCTTCTATAGCCCGCGATGCGTCATGCTAACGGTGTTTACATCTTGTTCAGGGGCGTAACTAGGGGGTCCTGGGGTGCATGTGACCTCCCCTGCCCTTTTTAAAAGAAAAATACAGTAAACATTGAGAAAAAATCGGAATGCTGGAAAGGGCCACCATACAATATTTGTACAGATGAGACCCCTTTTCTCAAAATCATGTGAAGATTCCTTTGGGTGGATATTTTGGTTAGTTCTGCACATACACTCGTGCACTCGGTCGAGTGGGGAAAAATATGACAATTGTAACCACCCAAAGGAACCATCACATGATCTGAATAGAGGGGGGAAAAGGCATTCTAAGAGGTAGCTATGCATCCACACATGCGCGTATACCTTCCCAACCGAAAGACGAAATCATGGACCTTTTCAGCTTCTTCTATCACCCCAGAGTCGTAGAAGACAATACAGTGAAAATTGCCATCACCCACATGACCCACAATGGGCGCTGAAATATCAATCGAAAGAGCAGTCACGAGACGTCATGTTTACCTGCCCAGACGAAGGGTAAAATCTTTGGCTCGTTTTACTTCCTCTTCGCTGTCCACGTCAATCACAATGAAACAATGAAAGTTACCGTCTCCCACGTGACCCACAATTGGCGCTAGAAATTGAGTAGAAGAGGACAATCACACATAGCCTACGTCGTATCTAAATCACACACAACGATTACAGTTGTTTTCACAATACATTTCCGCGCCAGGTTGCGAAGTGAACTAAGTTCCTAAGTCTGCAACCAAGTTCCCAACTAACTTTCGAAATTTGGCAGTTCCGTTGGAAAATTCAGATTAAAAACAGATAAAAACTTTGGATATTCGCATCACTGCCAAATTTCCCAACTTTGGATGCGAAGTTACGAACTTAGTTGGGAACACGGGAACCAACTTCGCAACTTGACGCGGAAAAGTATTCTGAAAACAACTGTAAAATAATCATCATCTTTAGTCATTATCGTTATCATTTCCTTACTATAATTATGATTATAAGATGAGGGCAAACCCCTTATAGCCTCGGACCTATAGTAATTATTATTTGTTAATATTATTGTTAATATTATTGTTAATATTATTGTTCACGCTTTGAAGCGTGCAATTTAATCAGCTGATTCGGGGCTGTAAGTGCAGATTTATGACTGGGTGTTGGTGTCAGGTGTTAAATCTACTATTAGAATAAGATAGCAACAGCCTTTTCCTGAATCCCTGTTGCGCATGCCCGGCTCTGGAGACAGCCACTGACACATGCGCGAGATTTGATACATAGCCTTTGAGAGAAACACCTTTCTGCGCATGCCCCAACGTTCAAAATCAGCCAATCAGTGAAGGCCCTCAAATGGATGTCCCCAGGAGCCTCCCCTGCAATGTGCCGACCACATAACTTTATTATACTAACCAACAAGGCCTAAAGCTTCAATATCTTCTTTGGTCTCAACGATAATTTCAGGGAGCTTAGAAATTGGTACACATGCATCTGTAGACACACCCTACAAAGAACAAGAATCAGTCTTACTACCTACGCAAGAAAAGATTCTGAAAACTTTTCCCAACAGTCAAGAAATTAAAACGAAACGCAAGTTCACGCAAGTTTTGGCCAAGGTTTCATTACCTTACATCCAGGTCTCAGTGCCATGTCAGCATACCATGCATTATGCCTCGCCTTCCATAACTTGTTTCGTTCTTCCAACTCACGAGCCCATTTGAAGTCAGACCCACCATTACTTGTGATTATTTCACCTGCAATGCAAGAGGAAAGTAAACTAGGAAGTTGCTTCTAACATCCTTCGGCTCATGATGCTTCTATGATCAAATGTTCATAATATTAACTTTCACATTGTTTCCTCAACTTCTGCAGATCATCTCATGGACATCTATACATGGGAACCTGAAATCTGCTCTATACGTGGCATATTGTTTTCAGCTCTATGCACAAGACTAAAAATAATAATAACTGGAGTTTGGGGTTTTTAGTTGACAGAACTACATGCCAGGTTACATGTAATAATTAAAGTGATTTGGTTATTCTCTGTGTCTGTTATAGAACTCACCGGCCGTCTCGGCTTGCTCCTTGACGCTGCTCTCTGAACCAGTAAATTCCAGGAACAAGGTCGAGGTGACAGGATAGTCAAGACCCGAGAACTTGTTACAAGCATCAATCTGAGCATCATCCAGAAATTCTACAAACAAGAAACAATATTCATGGGTACATTATGACATGAAACAATTTCAAGAGAAGTCAGAAATTATACAGCCGCCAGTAACTATTACCTATTCTAGCCATAGGAAGACCACACTGCAGGATCTCTACAGTAGCATCAACAGCTGATTTGACGGTAGGAAATGAACACACACCAGAAATAGTCTAAAAAAAAGAAATGCTAGCACTTGTATACTGCAAATGAACATACCGGTACTGTATGATCAAATGTGGTTTACAGTTGTGAGATGTCTGATCTCCAAGAAGCAAACTGCAATGTATTTCAATAGAGCGGTTTTCACATGACTGTAGAGAAACCATCGCAAAGTAATTACACCAATTCTGAATAAAACCTATTATAGGAGTAATTACAAGTGATAGTAAGTGATAGCGAATTACTCACGACAGTCATCTGAAATCTGCTCAGTGCTGTTTCCAATCATGAGTGGGGTTATATATCTTAGTGCAGTTAAGTTGTGTAGTAAATTTAGTGTCCCCCATACATGGGTTAGGTGCAGTGTAAAGAGAGACAGGACCTTACTGTTCACCTACAAGACATATCACCACAGGAGATGTGACAAATAATTTCAGCATATAATAAGCACCCAAGTCTAAAACACAACTCAAGCATAAGCCCAAGCCTATGCCCAAGCCCAAACCAGGTCTCAAATCCGAGTGACTGTGGTGGGAGGCAAGCACCATGTTTCACCACCCATGCTCACTGTCTCGAACAGAAAGATAACCAGGATCATCATTTGCTCTTAAAACGACTGCCACACGTTTCTACACTTACAGCTTCAGGAACACCATACAGTCGCAGTGTTGCCTTGGTAATGATTCCAAGAGTTCCCTCTGAGCCAGCAAAGAGGTTTGTTAGATTGTAGCCAGCAGAGGTCTTTCTGTTCAACAAATAAAAAGAATGTGTGCTTATTAAGTATCTGAAGTCTCATTTTCTGGTCACATGAAGTCCTGCAAAACATGGCAAGAACTTGATTGGCTCAGATAGCTTTTAAAAAACATTTGAGTTAACTAATTTGGTGTTATGTATACATTCAAAATACATGATTGTACTGTCCTTTAACAAAATTTAAAGAAGCAAAGCAGAGACCTCCAAATTGTTTGGGAGGAGAATACAAGAGGCGGATTGGGGGTCACCCCACCCCCACCCCCATCCCCCCTTTCTCTGGAGATTTTCCCAAGTACTGCTTACTTTGTCCGTCTGCCTTTGCCAGCTGTGTCAAAAACTCTTCCATCTGACAATACAACTTCAAGGTTAAGTATGTTCTCCTTCATTGTACCATACCTAAATACAAACACATGCACAAATCAATGAATATCAAATCGCCAACTCTGTCACCTACTACCAACAAATAGCTTTCCTGTTAAAAAAGTAGACAAAACTATTGAAACCCCTCCTGCTATATCATCCCATGCTTTTGGTGTGGTGGGGATGTTCTGCAGCAAAATTGGTAGAAGTGACACCCCTGGTACTCTACATAGAATAATGTGGTAGGTGTAATTAGCATCCCTGCCTGTACCCCATCCAAGAATGAACCTTTGGTGGGTGTATTGACAACATTTTAGAGTACCTAACAGCATTTGTCCCTGATGCACTGGTTGAACACATTCCACATAAAGAGGCATCAGCACCTGGATCTGAAATAGATTAAGAGGAAATCAAGCTATTTTCAGGCTTTGTTGGTGGAAAAAAACAGTGTCCTGAACCTAAACACTTGAGAAATTGGGATTTTTGTTGTTTTTAAAAGAACTTGAATATTCCTTTTCAGTGTTTGGTGTCAGTTGAAATTTTTTTTTTACAAGATATTGAAAACACAACTAGACAATTGCAGTTACTAGATAAAAAATAACAATGTAAAACCTATGAATTACTCACCAATTGGGAACCAGAGTCCTGTATCTCTAATATAACTGTTTAACTGATCCCTTTTCACTCCAGCTTCAACTGTAGTATCAAAATCTTCCATATTCACCTCCAAAATGGTGTTCATGTTGGAGAGGTCAATACACACACCACCCTTAAAAATTAAAAACAAAATTAACTTTTGCAATTTTCAGCTGGACATAATGGACAGTACTCTCAAATGTCATGCATCTTTGCCCTTCCCATAATGCACTGCTTTGCTGGCATCTTTGATACCATCAAAAAATACAGACTAAAGAAAAAACATATTTTTTTCAGCCCTTTCAACGTTCTGCCTAACAATATGAAAATTTTACAAGACTTATAAAAGTATCATTCCTTTGCATAAGTCAGAGTTTTCGATGCACTGAATGATGCACATAACAAAGCAATGCATTATTGGCAGCATGAGTCAGTCAAAAGCACACATACACAATCTACTCCTACAAGGTGGAAGGACAAAGAGGGAAGTGTACCAGTAGGCCCCAGGCAGGAAGTGCTGTCCAAGGACTTACAAACTGTGTGAAGCTACTGCCTTGTCCCTAGGCGTCTCTATTTAGTAGGAAAAGAGAGAAAAACCTAGCGAGTGCGCAATGAATCTTGGGAGCAGTTCATTGACGCAAAGGATCATGGGAAGGCTCAAACGAGAGACCCCCTTTTCCCTTCCCATGATGCCTTTCACACTAGGTAGTTCCCTGTCAGTTGCTCTGGTCTCAAAAATCACTAGAACGCACCTGGGTACGAGGCAGATGGAGCTAACTGATTTAGACCTTGAAGATATATGCCTTGGACAGGAGTACTTCAGGATAAGCACAGCCATGCATGCAGCATCACACGGCCCACACACTGGCCAGTGTATTTAGTGAAATAATAAACCAAATAATTAGCCAGTCATTACAGCCTGACCCCAGCCCTACTAGAACTCACCTTCATGGCACATATTCCTCCCTCTAGGCCTGTCCCTGAGCCATGTGGGATCATAGGAATTGAATGCTCATAACAGATCTTAGCAATCTCACTGACTTCCTCAGTACTCTTTGGGAACACAACCAAGTCTGGTGACATGACACCATGGTAGGACTCGTCTCGTCCATGCTGCTCCCTTACAGCTAATGCTGACGACACATTCGCCTCTCCCAGTAGTGAGTGAAATGACGGTTTCAGATCTGCAGCTGCCATTTGTCTCTGTAAATCAGTGACAAAGATGGAAAGGTTTAAAAACATTTGTTCCTCTGTGGGAATCTCAGGGCTGACCTGGCTAGATCCTACTCTAAATTCTATATAATTATGTGGATTGCAGATTTGATAAAAAGTTTGGTAGATTTTTTTTTGGCACTGCAGATTTCACTTCCCATAGAAAAGATTGGAAATTCCATAGGAGCTGGGGGCTCAATTTTCCATGCAATCACTGCATATATTTTGGGGATAGGGGGTCATACCTCAAACGACTTTCGTGGGAGGGTTATGGAGTTTCTGGAATCACACAATTAATACTATGTGACTCAAGAAAATGTCCCTTCACCGAAGGACTTCCAGATGATCCTTTCCCACCCCACCCCTTTTGGAAATTTCAAGTATGGAAAATGCATGATGGGTATTATGCACCTATCAATGTTTTGCCCCAGGGTGGGGGAGGCGGGCAACCCAGGGGGATTTGACTTTTTAAGGCTCTCCGAGGGTTGTGATTTTGACATCTACAGCAGTCCCCAGGGTGGGAAATTTGACTCGATTGCCATCTTGGAAAGTCCTGGGAACTAGCTTTCCGCCATCTTGGAAAATACCCAGAAACCACCTGGAGACAAGATTTCTGCATTTTCTCTGCCTTTTCTTGTGGAGAATGATGCAGAATGAAAGGTTAGAGCTTCTTGATGTTTATATCTATGAACACCTTTACACTGGTCTGGGATCCCCAGGGGCGGGAGTTTGATCCTTAATGGAGGTGCCCCCCCCCCCCACCCTGGGGCAAAACATTGATAGGTGCATTAATCTCTCTTCCTTACTTCCAACCCCGAAGTTGTAAGTCGTTTTTAAACAAACATTCCTTATTTTGACGCATTGACTCGAAGCATATAGTGTCATTTCTTGGGCTTGTATGGCCTAAGGTTCTACACTTGGTAAAGGCTTTGTGGCGTTGGCAAAGATGTAGAAATATTTTTTTGTGATCCGACTCAGTCAGGAAGTTTATCTAGCAATTCTACACGCCACAGAAGAATCGTAATGTGGGTTAGCTTACCTTGGAAGTCGAAACAGCAAAATGCCTCCATTGTTGTTGTTGAGCTAGAAATGTCACTCTTTGTAGTGATTTAGTGACGCTCCTAATTCCTCTCATGGCTGAATCACAATCTTCTCTTTAAAAGCTTGAAATGAATCCTAACACATGCCACAAAGACCCTTGAGAAACGATCAAAATAAAGCAGCCAAATAATGGAGCAGCGAAGTTGAACAGCAAAACCAGCTCCCGACATGCACTGCGATATTGCTTGTCACGAACATTGTCACGCACCGTCACGCACACAACTAAATATTTCATTCATTCAGTTCATTCATCCGTCCGTCCGTCCGTTCGTTCGTTCGTTCGTTCGTTCGTTCGTTTGTTCGTTCGTTTGTTTGTTTGTTGTTTGTTGTTTGTTTGTTTGTTTGTTTGTTTGTTTATTTATTTATTTATTTATTTTTTTTGGGGGGGGGGGGGTAATTTTTTCTACCTTTTTCATTATTGAAAAAATATCGGGACCATACATCCAGACATCTCCCCGAGAGCTGAAGTGTCGTATGCAATGGCGACAGTACGTTTCTTACGTCCACGCCAGGAGATTTCTGCCATGACAGCTCAGTTATTGCTCGGTAGCGACTCAGTGACCTAGCGGTGAGAGCACGCTGTCCGGCCGTCACCAGACCATTTTAAGGACACCCCTTGTATGAGTAGTGAACAATTAACCTTATCCCCATAGTTATCTGTTTTCCTCGAGGTATTTATCTGTTTATAGGACAGATCGTTATCATGGGATCCATGCGGGACACTTGCTTTTAATCTTACTTATTCCTATTTTTAAAAATCGAACACCATGTTTTCCTAAAAATTTGGTAAAGTATTTCATATCCGTTAATAATATGCCTGACTGAGTTTGACTTGACAGGTAGTGAACTCGGACAAGCAATGTGATCGGAAAAGCGGCAACATTAAAGGGAGTTGCTATCCCCGCCCCCTGATTCTCGTTCCGCTGACCATGTCTGACGCTCTCGTTTTGGCCGTTGGTCGAAGGCCCAACCACAGGGTTCCCGGCTACTGCTTTGTGTGAAGAACTACTTTGAAAATACTGGGCAGGAAATCTTGAAAAAAAAAATTGTATAACAAATAAAGAATTGTTCTACAATAATAGTACTGGTTGACTGGTGCTAGTGTTCCTGATCTGTGCAAGAAGGCGAGGGGACACTGCTAGTAAAATGCGCTCAAACCCTCAATATATTGCAAATATCAGAGAAACGTACCACGAGAATTGTAGAACAATTCTTTATTTATGATTTAAACTTTTTGTCATTCTTTTCTCTAGGCTCGGTTTCCAGCCTTGGCGGTTGAAGGTGAGCCCGCGCATTTTAGAAACGACACAAACTACGGCTGGAAACCGAGCCTATCTTTTCTCGTGATTTTCTTGCCTTTGAATTTGTGACGTAATTCTTCACACAAATCAGTAGCCTCTGGGAACCCCGTGGCACAACCGACAAAAGAAATCTGGGAACAATTATCATCCAAAATCATTCAAAATCCTAACAAATCCTGCTGTTTTGAATTAGAAGGTTCTCCGCGTGAAGCTTTGATAGGTAGCTCGCGAAAAACATTGACCAAAGCACGCATTAAAAAAATATCCGTACAGCGTGCACTTTTGAAAACAACCACATTTCCCACATTTGTAAGAGACACATATCAGACCATTTTTCATTCCTAAAACCCTTACAAATATGTTGCACTTATACTCTCTTTCTTTTGCTTCACCAATTCATTTACAGCGCAACTTTGCATTAAACGTCTGGGACCATTTATTATAATGACTGATAAAAACCCAATTAGCGAGTTTCTGACGTCATAGCGAAGTCACTTACAGTGCACACCAGGTTTTGAGAGACCCACGGAGAAAATAAGGCCGCAGCAAGAATTATTATTTCGTTTTATCTGCTAAGAATGTCTAGTAATTATATTGCCGTTTATTCGCTTTGGCCCAGATTATAGAGTTCTGTTCTTGCAGGCATAATGATCTAAACAATGTACCACGTAAATTCTCAATTACTTATACTAATTAACCAATTATCTACATTACTTCAAATATTTGGTGGTATTTATAGCTTTATCGTGATCCACACCTTAACAAGTTATAACCACTTACATATTATGCATTCGATTCACTCAGCGAGTAAAAAATTCAGCCTTTTCTCACCTTACCACTATAGATTTGTGAAACGGGCGGACAACCAATGAGATCGTGTCGCAAACAAAGTACTACCGTCTATACCCACTGTCGCCAGGAATTCGTACGAAGATCTTCTACCAGAACTTGTGGGTTTTGGTGCACCAGGGACTAGCTAGAGCTTTAATTTGACATGAAAATCCTTTCCGGAGTTCTGAATTTAGTAGCGCTTTCAACATTAACAGCGACAATTTACTTCTACATCGACCAAACCTGGATAGACAAAACTCCGCCGGCTAGAGATATTTTGCCTCTTGCCGTAATAAGCTGTTTTTTCTTGTACTTCTTCTATTTATATGATTGCTACGAGGCCCGAGCGCATATGTATCTTAATGGACCCATTCTTCTGGAAACTGCGGAGGAATATATGCACAAAATACAAGACCAGAAGCCTGTCGTGCGATTCAATATAGAATGCTTTCACTATGGATTGCGAAACGCGAAAATAACTACTTTTACAGACTCGGAGGTGTTCTGGTGAGTATTTGAAATATACCAACCATCTAGTTAGCTATTACTTCATAATATTGTTATTTATTATCGATTTATCACGAATTAAAGCAGTAGATTCTAACCATAACTTCTCATTGCTGCAGTGGAGACAGTCACACTCCCTCGCTGAGGTCCTTAAAAGCACTTACACGGGCACACAACGAGCACCCCCTCCTTAAATGTGTTTAAATGGCTTATTTTGGTGTTTGCAAGTGTTTCTGTTCCATAAAAATGAGTTTTAAAAGTTGCTGGGAAAAAATTATCTGTTCCTTTTTCCCAGAGACACCTCCAGTTATATTTTCCCAGCAGAACCTCAGCTCCAATTTTTCCCAGCCAGGAGATGAAAAATGGGATTCTAAGTTGTCATTTGAAGAAAATAACCACGGAAAAAAGTAGAAAGATAACAATTTCCCAGCAACGAGGAATTAATAGCAGAAAACAATCGATAACAGGATTGTTTTCTTTAAGAAACGTGAAAAAAATTACCTAGCAGATCATTGTCAGAATTTTTTTTCCAGCAGATCTCTTTGTCAATTTTTTTTCCCAGCCAGCAAGAGAAGGGGCTGCGGAACAGATATTTTGCGGAACAGATCCGTTGTGTGCCCGTGCACTTACTGTCTGTTCTGATGGTTTACGCGCCTTTAATATTTGTTTTCTGCCGCGTTCTGGGAACAAACACAACAGTAGACATGACTAGACTGCAGAGCATACTAGAAAAATCGAAATGTAAACGAAAGCAGTAGATTCTATAACCTAAACCTAAGATTCTAACCTAGATTCTAACCATAAAACTCATCGCGCACTGCAGTGGAGACACTCCTTCGCGGAGGTCCTTAATGCCATGTTAATGCACTTATTTAAGTACTTTCTGTCGCGATGGGTTGCGCTCCTTTGTTATTGTTTTGATGTGTTGTTTTCGGTCGCGATCAGGGAATAAACAAAACACTAGACGGCGGGCATGCTTTTTGCTAGAAAAATAGAAATGTAAAACAGTAATATCGAGCTGCTATATCTACATTACAGAGGTCTTCGAATTAATTTCGTTTAAAAATCTATGTCAGGCGAAATGCTTTTACGCGACCGGAATCACATCTGATTAAGAAAGCTTGTTTATCCGCACGGGCTGTCTGTGGTATCCAGGCTCTTTGGTTGCGGTTTCTCGAACAACTGCAAGTTTTTTGTGGAATTTTCTGCTAAGAAATGATGAACAAATACTCACAGAACTTCCTAAAAAGCTAAGGAGGGCAAATCGGCTACTTTGGTCGTCTTGATACATGTTGATATAATGACTAGATCGAAAGATGATCAGTACAAGATATGATTAAAGATAATGATGATAATTCTGTTGATGATGATACTGTTGGTTTACATGATGGTGTTGTTGTTTATTGTGATGATACTATGATGATATCGTTGTAATTTTAATCCACTGATCTTTGGGTAGAGGTATGCCGCCACTAAGGTCGCCAAAAGTTGACCCTATCAGAGACCGAAAATCCTCGTTTTTTATACCCTACCATAGACCTACAGCTAAAATTGTATACCCTAACGCAGACCTAAAGTTTGTCACCAGGGTGTTCCACTTGGTCGCGATCAAAGCGGAATTTTGTTACTCATAATTTTAAAGGTTTTAAAATAAACTGCACAACTTTTATCGAAATTTGTTTGTAGGGTAGCCATACTGAAATACATACCCTGCCATACCGTGCCAGGAGCCCCAAAACCATACCCTATAATAGGGCGGCACATGCCCGTATACCATATAGAGCAGATTTCGTATGACTGTGAAAAAAGCCGCGAAAGAGTTGTACCGCGCCGCGACCGTGACCGTACCGCGACTACGCGGTTTCGTTCGGTATCTACAGCAGGCCAGGTTCCGTACCGCCACCGCGACAGTACCGCGCCGTGTCACGGCACTTTTCACAGTCATACGAAATCTGCTCTATGAGGTACTCCCCTCCCCCCGGGCAACTGCTCCCTCGCGTGCTACCTACGGCCTTGCCCTAGATGGACAGACTCGTACCCAGTCGTTAATTGTGTTTCTTTTCAGTATTTTTTCGCTTTTGCGTTACTGGCTGTTGCCGCGCACCTTGAAAAAACCTCGACCTGACCGTGATGCACCACGCGCCGCTAGAAGAAAACAACATGGCGACTGGGTACGAGTCTGCTAGATGGACTCTCCTAGGTAATGGGCTCCTTACTTTTTGGTTGGTTTGTAATCAGATAATGCTTGTGCGGAAACCCAAATGACAATGATCATGGACGTGTTTCAGGTACAAAAACTGTATCGACAAGACAACCCTTCCTGCACTGTCGTCGGCTGAAGCCGTTGCCATGTCAACCAGACATAATCCCGTGACAATACTGGAATGTACCAAAATGGTGATGTTCGCTGACCACAATACGCATGAGCGTTTCTATAAACAGATGGAGAGCCTGCAGACAAAGCACTGCTGTAGAGACAAACACACAAGTGTCACACACGACATACAGGTTTGTTATGAAAGAAGTTGCTGCATGTTGTGTTAATTAAAAATCAGAAAATTATTCATAATAATAATAATAATAATAATACATTTATATAGCGCATATAGTCACGTTCTATGCGCTTTACATTGGAAATTAAAATCGTTAAAAATTACAATCATTAAAGGCCCATCATTAACCGGGAGCCTTTGCGCCCCGTCTTCTTTTGTTTTCAAATTGATCCATTGTTTTTCGGGGGCTCTGATTGGCTGAGAGTCCGCAAAGGCTCTCGGTTGGTGATGGGCCTTTAAAAAATAAGAAATAAAAAAACAAACTACTAATGCACCAGTCAATTGACAGCCCCGCACCCCCCCATTCGCGCATTAGCGGGGCATTCACTTTTTGGCAAATGAAAGGCAGTGAGCGCCTCGGTTTGCGGGGACAATCTGAGAGGTGAATGCACCGTCCCCAGGGTAATAATTAAGAGTGAATGCGCTCCTTGCCCAATGAATTTAGAAGATAACACAAAGGATTTTTACTCACTGAAAAGAGTCATGTCAATGGTGCCCAGTTTTCAATGCAGCCGCAGCCGATCGCAAAGCGTAATAAAACCATATTTTTCTACTTGCATGTACTTTCGCTAGTGTAGATTAAAATTTAATACGTGTAATTCAAGTAACAAAAATCTGTATTTGTCGTGTCTTTTGTGAAGTAAAGGGGTGTTCATATGGAGGTCTGTTGTGTTGTGTCCCGGGGAAGAGAGTGACTCCCCGCTCGATGTACTGTGTGGAAGCTGTGAAAGAAAGTGCATCTCCCGACCAACGGGGCAGTAATGTAGTGTGAATTATGTACGAAAGCCCCGCTAGTACCCCGCTAATGCGCGAATGGGGGGGGGGGGGTGCGGGGCTGTCAATTGACTGGTGCATAATTTACAAACTATTATTTACAACGTTTCGTCACTTTTCGTCACTGGTCACTTTGTGGCGAAATGTTTCAAATTATTACTAAAAATTCCTCACCAAAACGAAATAGAGAGAAGACTCCGTAATCTTCAAATTCGTGCCAACCTCGTCCCCAGGGTCTTGTGGGGATGGGCACAAGACCTGGGGGAGGCTGGGTTCATGACCACTGTTTATAGAACATGGGAACGAGGTTGTCGTGACGTGCCTTAGACTGACCCAGTCTCCAACGCCCAGAAAAAGCAAGTTTTGTTTGCCTATCTCTTACTTTTTTCCCTTTCGTGAGGCGGAGATAAAAATTATGTTTTTGGCAAAAACATTTGTGTAGGCAAATGGCTTTATGCCTAGAGGTAGCTACGACACTGCATGCAGTCATGTGAAATCAGCTGGAAATCGGCTGTATCTACTGATCAGATACTATATGTGAAATCAGCTGGAAATCGGCTGTATCTACTGATCAGATACTATATGTGAAATCAGCTGGAAATCGGCTGTATCTACTGATCAGAACTATAAGGCTTTAACTTAGCCTGCAAGTAGCTCAACAAATATATTTTATCGCGTTTCGGAATGTACACTTGTGTTGTGTCCCTAGGGATGTTAGTTCAGTATTTAAAGGAGCTTAATGTATGCTAAGTCATTCGAAGCGTCTTTTTCTCTTGTTGAGCTTTTCCGTTAATTTTCATTTACAATATATTGCCTTCCTAATTTAATTGTGTCTAAAATCACTTGTTGCGTGTTATACCACGCTCACGTTATGATCTATTGTCTATATACATGCCACATCAGCTATCAATAAAGAGACGCTCACTCCTAATTGGTATTGTGTTATTAATGTAGATTAGAGATAAAATATTTTATACTCGTTCAGAAAGTAAGAGTATAAATCAGAATGCAGTTATTGATAATGGACCGCTACTGACTGATGTTACGTCTATTATTACAACAGATTGAAGGTTTCGTGGACCAGGCCGTGGTTTATGATGACGTCATCCATCCGTGGTGGCTCAATCTCTACTGCTATTGGATGTTTGCATTCTTACTCCTGGGCTCGGCCTACCGAATACTTTTCGACTCCGTCACGAACATTACCCGAATCACAGTTACAAAGGTGATCGATATCAACTCGGAGAACTCCACTGGTGTGAATTCGATCGATTCTATATCGACACCTAGCACACGAACAGCGCACGGATCGACGCCGAACACCCCGCGAACAACTTGCGAGTCCTTATGAGTATTTTAGCTACTTCCTCGAGTTCATCTCTCTAGCACGACTTGAAAATGTTAGCTTAAAAAACTATCACGCGTTAAAACAGATAAAAATAAGCCTTATGCGCGCGCTTACTGTGCGCGCGTGATTGGACTAGGGGTTCCTGCCCCCACCCTAAGGGACCGGTCATTATTTATGTCGGAGAGGGGGGGTGGAGGAGAAAATACCTGTGATCCAAAAAAATTTCAAGAACCCCACCTGATAGCATTGATTGTTTTCGGGAGCCCCCCTCTGATAGACTGAAACATTTCAGGACCCCCCTTCCCCTCCATCCATGTCAGTCAAAATGATTCAAACAGGTCCTGAAGGGGGTCCAAATCCCATTTCTCAATGTAAAAGTTTCGCAAGATCCCAGTCCTGAAGTTTCCCAGTCAAAGTTTTCAAAATCCCAGCGTTAAAAAGTGACTTTTAGACATGTGTACAGAGTGTTTGTATTGCAGTCGTAGGGCAAAATTTTAAAAGCAGTTCACAAAAAAAAGCCACTCTACTTTACAGACATTGATATTTCATTGTTGGTTCAGTTAAAGGCAAATTGACCCATTTCTAGTTCTATTGGCCAAATCCCAGTGACTCCAATCCCATTTCCAAGCCTAACTCAAGGTCTCCCACAATGGCTATCATGGCAAGTCACTAAAACCTCCCCCTCTTTTCTGAAGGCAGTATCTGGGTCTGTTGCAATGATCAGGAGTGTTAAGATTTAGTAGATGGCGAGCGCGCAGCGCGAGCCGAATTTTTTTATAGACTTTTTGCTGATATAGACAAATAATTGTTTCTCAAGACCCCCCTCAACTGCCATTTTCGCCTTTCAAGACACCCCTTGCGTTCGCTTAAAAAAATTCAGCCCCCCCCCCTCCCCCCCTCCGACATAATGACCGGTCCCTAATATGTGTGATTATGTAACGTATAGCTTTGATGTCGGGATGTAATATAATCATATGATACGCACACCTTAAGAGCTGCCCCTCGTACCCATGAGGGTAGCATTCTCGAACCCAGAAGCCAAAGCTCCGCGGCTCGTCACCTCGCGAGGGAGAAACAGCTTTCTGCGCATGCCCAAACGTTCAAAATCAGCCAATCAAAGGAGGCCCTCAAATGGACATCCTCGAGCCTCCCCTGCGAGACGAGCTGGGGAGCTCTGGGTACGAGGGTAGCGTCAAGCATTGTGGCAAAAAAGCGACTAAAACGGAAGTGTTGCGCGCATAGGTTTCTGGGAAGGTCCTTCACATGATGCTGATCGCGTTGTCCTGCGACGACGGGCAAGAGGACGAAAACGTCACAGAACAATACACTTGATTACACAACACAATGCATCATGCTAATGCATGAAATCAATTCAAACGTAAATTTTCTTCTGAACTAGGACGTGAAACTGCTAAGGTGAATTTCAAACTGTTGTAGAACATGAAGAAATATATGAGCAAACGAGTAGACAAAGTTCAGTGATATCTCGCGTCCTCGTTCCCGTTGGAGTCATATTAGTCTAATGAATAGACATGAGAGTTATTTAAAAAATTAAGGGTCTTCGTTTTCCGAAAGCAGAACACGAAGACCCTCATAAAAATAGCGTATAAAATATCCCA
Source organism: Scolanthus callimorphus (assembly GCA_033964015.1). NCBI lineage: Eukaryota > Metazoa > Cnidaria > Anthozoa > Actiniaria > Edwardsiidae > Scolanthus > Scolanthus callimorphus. Next base: position 28,571,526 of record CM066917.1, read on the forward strand.
GAAGCGCCTTGGGTACGAGGCAATCGCAAGAAGCCAAGAAATGCCTAAAATGTTTCTCCGAGCAAATGTTAGAGGAAAAATGAAAATCAAAACTAATTACAATAAAAAGCGGTTAGCCATAGCGGTTAGTCATATGTGATCAGATCGCGCTCCAATACTAGCCGCAGCCCATCCTTCCACTTTTCTACTCTGTCTTCGAGTAGTTCCCAGAGCCATCTCTGAGTTGCGGGCGACGACTGCGCTAATGAGTTCCAAAGATGCTCAAAAATTACGTTACGTTCTAAAAACTAAAACTCATTTGAAAAAAAAGATCATCACCGTTGTTAAGTAGAAAAACTTCGCACATCAAAAGCCTTCATGAGCCTTGCGCACACCGGCACACTTAAAGAGCCTGTGTCAGCCACTCCTTTGTTATTGTTTTCATTCGACATTAGAAGACGAATTACGTGTAGAAATCTCTAAACAAACATCTAAAACAATATTGTTAATAATTAATTTACCAAATTCAATCGAGAACATTGCTTTATATTCCCTAAGGGGGCACCAACTGAGTACTAGTTTGCTTGAAAATCAAACTTCGAGGTTAGTAATGTAAAGTCTCAGTTTTTCTGGGAGACGAAAGTCACGCTGATCATCATGATCAAATGGGGTCACTGAAAAATCGCATAGCAGATTTACTTCAGTTGTGAAAAGGATGTTTTTTAAAGAACTCATATTATTGTAGAGCCGAAAAACACTAGAGCTTGCTCGATGTTTTTTTTTTTCATTATCATCTTTGCTTGCGCGATATTCTAGGTCAGAGGCTTGCTCGAATTTTTTTGGGGGGGAATTAGCCCATCAAGTATGAAATGGTCCGTCCCTAAATCAGCCGATGGAAATGGATGCTTTCTATGCTGTCGAAATGACGGCTGACACAAGCTCTTTATGGTGACGCAACATCAATCATGTGCTCTTATTACACTGCCGATATCAATTCGATTTATACGATTTACGAACTCAGCAATCCACTATTCCTCCTGAGTTTAAGTTCATGAAATTTTAAACCGAACCTCAGGGAACCTCAAAGGAACTATAACGGCACATTGATATTGCTCCACTTTCATAGTCATTTTTTGGCCCTATCTTGTACTGCAATTTTCGCTCGTACAATTTTCTCCAAACTTGAATGACAAAAAAAAAAACGAAGGTCGAATGACTCCAAATCAGAAGTTTCAGAAAATACGCGCGAAGGTTTTTCGCGCGAAGGTCGGCGCTTCTTCAGCAGAATTTACGATTCTTTTTCCTAGAAAACTAACCGAAAGGAATCATTTACCGTTATTAAGGTCTCGGGAAAGGTAAAAAATAAAAAAATCCATAAGAATGACTTTCTTTTCCTGAAATTAAATTGATAGAGTCCAAAAGTATGTTTCTAAACCTCAAATGATGCAAACCCTTTTCCAAGGCTTCAATTGCTCATTTTTGTATTGCCCGCAACTAGTTTCTGTATTTAATTTACTTTCTAGTACTTAAATTATAGGTCATTTTCACCTTCGCGAAGCTTCTCGCACGATTTAAGATATCGGCGTCAATAAGAAAATGATAGTACCTAAAAAAGCGTGAAAGGGAATTTTATTTTTTTACTTGAAAAAGATTTTACTGATAAATTTTGCGGCCACGAATTGTAAAAAAAATGTGACTTTCAACTTTACGCCCAGGGGCGGATCCCGAAATTTCGGAAAGGCAAATTTCCTTCAGCGGACAGTATATGTATGGGAAAATCTCCCGAGAAAGGGGAAGCCGTCCTTAAATCCGCCACTGGCGACCCAATATTTTCGTAAATATCGGCAAAATATCGAAAATCGCTAAATACGTTTTTTGCAGTAGTCATTTTCCCCAGACTAAAATCCGACAAAGTGTGAAATATGGTCTGGGGAGCTTCTCAAGTATTAACAAGGTAGTTTTTAGTTCGGGATCGTGAAAATTCAAGAAAAAATTAAACTTTACTAATTCAAATGAACAACTTCATAAGATAGAGAAATCTTTTAGCTTTAAAAGCGATATATAGTTGATTATCATAGCATAAATTGCGACGCGACGAGATTTTTTTACCTTAAGCACTTCGAATACTTTTACATTTCTGTCCGAATATTACTGCACCGCGTACACTCTGCCATAGACTTGCCACAAGTCGACCTCTCAAAGCACACTAAAAAATGACCCAAACAAGCACGACAATTTTTTAAAGGACTTTGAGAAAGTCTAACTCTGCTACTTTACGGAGTTTACTCATGATTGTATACAGTAACACAGGCATAAATACCAGATCAGTAAAGTATGCCATGCTATAGACCTCCATGCGAACCTAGCGTTCTGGGGCCGGTTCCTAGAAGGTCAGTTAAGAGTTATCTGTAGATAAACGCTTATCCAACGGATCAGATAAATCCTGAACAAATCCTATACAACAGATAACTTTTATCCATGGATAACTTTATCCAACCTTTCAGGAACCGGCCCCTGTTCTACAGGACTAAAATGCTCAGTGCGTAGCGTGAGGCCCAATTGACAGGAGCGTGTGAGCTTATTAGCCTTTTCCTCAAATGATTTTATGAAATTTCAAAATCTGCATTTAGCTTGTCAAAAATGCAATGAATGAGCCTGAAGAATTTAAAAATGCAGAGAAAAGAGGCCTCTCCTAGCAGGGAACAGTGAAGATTAGTTAATTTTGCTGAAAAACGAAACACGAAGGAAAGAAGAGGTGGTGAAGAATCAAGAAAGTTCCTGGCGCCGCGAATCTTGGAAAAAATACTGATGACGAGTTGACGAAATCTTCTGTTAATACCTTTCTCTCCTCTTTATACAATGCACGCATACTGTATATACCCCTTTTTAGGGTCGGGGAATGGATATTGAGAATATCAAAATATTATGTCTGTCGTAGAGTATTCATATTTGAAATGATTCTTAGAAAAATATGAAAATCAGAAAATTCCATTTAAATTCCATCCGCGCCGGCTCGTTTGTGTGCTCGCAGGTCGTTCAGATAAATTAGTATAAAGCATATAAAGCAAATGGACAACAACAGTTGAAAACCACAGAAAACAGAGGAAGGTATTGTTAAACGTTGTTGACAGCTAATTCCCTAAGCAATCCATTATATATAAATGTGATTTTCTACCGCAAGTTCCAATAGCCAAGATTTCTCTGAATTTTTTATTTAGTTTGGGAGTTTGATGTGTTTGATTAAGTTACGTTGGTTTTACAAGAGCATCCCACAAGCCACAAAATCAGACACAGATAACTGAGATAATAAATCCCACTATATGGTCTACCATCAAAATCAAAGCTGCATGCACATTGTTGTTAGGAATATTATATAAAAGGGAAGTTTTTGACTTTTGAAATCACAGAATTCCTTGGACGTTAAGCAAACAAGAAAGACTTCAAGTCGATTACCCTAGTGCCTAGTTTCACCATGCGTACGCTCATTGTTCTACTGATTGCCGCTGTCCTGCTTTGCCAGGCCCAGGCTCATGATTATAGTATGAGTATGCTTGAAGAAATGCTCGACGAGAATTGTGAGTAGCTTAGTTACTAATAGTTACCCTAGAAAAGAGCCGTAGTAACACGGACCGCGGATGGGGAGGGACACTTTTTGACAAATTTTCATACATTTTCTATAATAGTCAGCCCCCCCATAATACATACATACAACATCAGTACACATAATACTACATACACCAAACATAACTAGATAAAGTAGCTGGTAACTGGTTTTGCCGTGCGCGGGTCTGGAATTTTAGAAGAGATCTAGTTTTTCTAGGTGGCGTTTGAAACTTGAGAGGGATGCGGCCCCAAGGAGTTCAATTGGAAGACTATTTCAAAGAGTCGCACAACTATAGCTAAATATAAACGATCGTTTCATGTAGTTTGTATGTGGTTTCGGTATCAGCCTTTTATCGTAGTCCCTTAAATTATAGGAGGATATGCGAGATTCAAACCTGTTATATATATATACTAAAACAATTAGTCACCTCAGGCTCCGTGATTATCGGTGAAATAGTCACCTCGACTTCGTTTAAATATCTGCACTCAAGTTTCTGACCTTATATGGTAAAATGATGTCACAGTCGCATAATAAATCACCTTATCTCTCTTACACTGTTTGTTTCTTCTTTTAGTAAACGACGAAATTGATACACGAGGTGAGTCGTCCATCCCCATTCGCAAAACTTACAGCTCTCGACCTACTGACTAGCTGCTGCCTATTCACAAGCGTTTCTCTGGATCATTTAGTGTCGTATGCCTTTGGCGGAACTAGAGAAATTGCAGGCAGATTTTTTATACAAGAAAAATAACTGGGTTAACTGTCCTAAAATGCATATGTTAGAACAGGAGTCTCAATCTACTCCACTAGGTCTAGCTATATGCACAGGAGTCCCATCAAGCAGGAGTCTCCATCTACTCCACTAGGTCTAGCCATGTGCACAGGGAGCCCATCAGCAGAAGTCTCCATCTACTCCACTAGGTCTAGCCATATGCACAGGGAGCCCATCAGCAGGAGTCTCCATCTGCTCCACTAGGTTTAGCCATATGCACAGGGAGCCCATCAGCAAGAGTCTGTTGTGTTCAACGAGTGCCGTGCGATGGCGGCGCCGATTTCATTCATCTTTCTTTTGAGAGAGGACATGATTTGTAACCGTGACAACGAGATGACAATGAGCGCGAGATTCTAAATCTACAATCTAAAAATAGATTCATCTATTCCCGTGCTTCGGACGCCCACCAATAGGTGATGGAGGCTCCTGTTGATGGGCTCCCTGTGCTTCGGACGCCCACCAATAGGTGATGGAGGCTCCTGTTGATGGGCTCCCTGTGCTTCGGACGCCCACCAATAGGTGATGGAGGCTCCTGTTGATGGGCTCCCTGTGCTTCGGACGCCCACCAATAGGTGATGGAGACTCCTGTTGATGGGCTCCCTGTGCTTCGGACGGCCACCAATAGGTGATGGAGGCTCCTGTTCATGGGTTCCCTGTGCTTCGTACGCCCATCACTAGGTGATGGAGACTCCTGTTGATGGGCTCCCTGTGCTTCGGACGCCCACCAATAGGTGATGGAGACTCCTGTTGATGAGCTCCTGGTTCGACTATTTCTTGACCATGAGAAACTGGGATAGGGTAAACAATAAATAGAATAAAACGTAAATCTTTTAGTTCTATTCACAGTTTCTCGCTCTGTGTGTGTAAAATTAATGAATTTTAGTCCTGAATCGATTCAAACAAGTGAATGTTTTTGTCTCTTTTTCGTATTCGCCATCCATTATTCACGCGTGGAAATGTTAGGAGGCACACAACAATTTTTATCAGATTGAAATATCTCATCTCAATCTCCTACGACAGCATAGTGACTCAGGACATTCAGTCGCAGAACTGAATTGCTGTGACACAAACAACGCGCTGTTGCTCGACCTTACAGCTCATCACATTTTTACACATTTTATATCTCTTCAGGAGCATGCTTCAACAAATACAAGCAGAGCATCTGCGGTGGTGTAAGTATTTAGTATTTTTAATTGGTCAGCTTTTTTTTTCCCGAAAACTGCATGCATTGGCAATTAAATTTCCCTAGTACAAAGGCGCCTCAAGGGTAATATTGGTCCGCGCAATGCAGCCGTCCCCCCGTTTTTAAATGAAAACTCTAATGAATCCTTGTTTTCTATCTTCTAGGTAATCAGGCCTTCTCACTGCGTTAAGAGAAAAGGAAGAATGGCTAAATTCGCCAAAAAATACTGCAAAGCATACTGTGGACTATGCTAAAGTGAATAGGTAATGAAGATCAACATTGACGAACGATCGTGCAATTTAGACCAATTTCGATATATTAACTTGAGTCCGAGGCTCATGGGAATAACACAAAAGAAATCGCTTTGTCATCGAAAAATGAATAATGTATTTCTTTTGTTTATTCCCATGAGCCTCGTATCCAAGTTTGAATTTTAAAATATCGAAATTGCATGGTCTATTTGCGGATCAATAAATGTTTCCCTGCTAGCAGAGGCCACTTTTGCGTAGTTGAAAAACACAAGAAAACATTAAAAGTAAAAGAAAATGCAGGGAGATAAAAAGTAGCCTCTGCTCGCAGGGAAAAGAAATGCCAGAATTAAGGGGAGCATGGTTGTGTTGGCGCTGGGTCTCCCAGCGCGTTGTGGCCCAGGATCGATTCCCGGCTGGGACAAAGGAAGTTTTCTTTCTGTTCGAGGTTCATATTGTGGGTTGAACTTATATTAGTTCTACTGTTGTACTGTGTTTCCTAAGTTTTTCGGATGCGACAATCAACCGAGGTTCCGTCCGTCTTCCCTGCTACCCCTCTTCTAGGTGGACGCTAAAGAACCCATTGTCTCCCGTCGAATGGCCTGGCTCTCCGCTCTCGGAGGCATATATATTGTCAGCAATTTACTATCATTGCAGCCCGTATGTCCTCCAGCCTCTCCTTGTCTAGCGGTCGTGTATTTTCGACTAGTTTGAGTTCCCTCACCATGAGGAGAAGACTGTAGAAAGAACGTACCATAAACTTCAGAGAAAGAGGGGTACCTATTACAAATTAGACCTCTAGTAGCGAAAGCGCATGAAAACAATGGCGGCCGCTTCTCGTTTTGTCGAGGTTTCTGGTGATTTTTTAACACAATTGTTCACTTTTTCTGTCCAACTAGTTGGGTGATACTAAAACAATTAGACCTCTCGCCCTCAAGGGCCAGGGGTCAATAGCCCATTCGGCCTGCGGCCTCATGGGCTATTGGCCCGTAGCCCTTTCGGGCTTGAGGTCTAATTGTTAAGTATATGCAAGAAATGCGAGAAAAAGGAAGACGGTTAGCCAACCTATTCACCTCCTGGATTCGCTAGAGTTTCACTAGAGTTTCATGATCAAAGGGAACGGCGTACGACCAAGCCTCCTCAGCAGACATTTCTCTCAAGAAGAACGAAAGAAAATGAGAAAATCGTGGAAGCACTGTTTTGGGATTCCTTTCGTCCCTCCCCTTCACGTCTATTGAACTAGAAACACAGGAAGCCCAAACATTCTCAAAACTAGAAACACAGGAAGCCCAAACATTCTCAATTCCTCTCAACTCTGTGAGAAAGAGTTTCGGTGTCGAAGAGTTCTGAGCGCTCCCTTGTTTAAGTTCCCATTTCTTCTTTAAGAGATGTTGTTTCTTAAAGAAACTGTGTCCGATGGGCGTCGCAATAGTTTTGTAGCTCACGAAAGTCATGCTAGTAAAAATTCAATCCGTCTAAATGTTATGGAATTTCGATCCATCTTAGTCTAAAACTAGGAATATGTAGTCATAGAGCAGCACACTAATGCTGTTATTTTAAGATAGATGTAATGTTATTATATTGTACACTGTTGTATTGTTTTTTAGGAACTGGACGACGAAATGGGAAACATTTGAAGACTCAAGACAAAGCATGATTCTGTAGTATAGTTGTTATGTATAAAATACGGGCCGGACCCTTTGAGTTGAGTTAGAGCAATAAATGAGAAAGCATTAATGTTTGTGGTTTCGTGGATTTCTGACAGAATGCGTCGAAAGGACACTTTTCACAAGACCCCGATCAACAGCGTTTAGCAAAAGAGAACAAATTATTATTTGAAACCACGCCATGCGTATAGAGTATCTCCCCATAAAAAAAAATATATATCCTAGCCCCCGATATTCGTTACAAGCATAGGCCTCTTTTCCTTTGTTGTCCCTCTGCTCCCGCGGGTTGAAAGTCCCTTTGTTAGTCTTTTTTAATTTGCCGCCGTCCACAGCTTTGGACGTGACGTTTGTTGACCCCACTACGCGCACGCATATATCTAGGGACACTTTCCGCTGATTTTATTAGAGCCCACATGACGCTCCGTTTTGACCAGATGGATGACATTTCAGTACTAAGAAACCACAACGCATGCTCAACAGCACTTTCACCCAGAACAGAGGTCTTTTTTCCTTCTGAGCATTTCCTTCTCAGCCAAGCCCCAAAGATAGATCGACTAGACGTCGTCTACGAATCGCAGGGGCGTAGACAGGAAATTTGGTTGGGGGGGGGGGGGGGGGGGGGGGGGGGGTATTGTGAAAACAAATATTTTCAAATTTTCTCCAGTAAATACAGAGTAAATGTATGGAAAAATCTCCCGAGAAAGGGGGGACCGCGAGACCCAGAGAAGAACCATACAGACGGAATCAATGGTCTGTGGAGGCGTTTAGAAGTGCAGTGGAACCGCGATATTTACAAAAGAAAGCGATGTCTATCCTAAGTGGAAATATTCTACAAGTTTGGTTTGACCTTTCTACATTTCGCCGTTTTCTTGCCACTTTCGCCGAAAATTCTATCAAAAGTTATTCTTTCTCGCGAATTCCAACGCTTACAAGTTTATTTGACACGGCGCGATGAGCGCTTTCTTTAAAAGCGACTCCCAAATATGTGCGTGTAGCCGCCATACGATAATAAGTCGCTGACGAGTCACCACACCAGTGACCACACTTTTTATAACAATTATTTGTGTATCCGCTCACGAAGAATCCGCTGACCAGCTGATTGTCGCCGCATCGCAGGAGCTGATATGGGTACGAGGCTGAGGCAACACCATGGCCATCCCATAATCCATTGCCAGTAGCAAACGTTCGATCGTAATCTTTCACGTTTAACGCCTGGCCCCCACGTCTTCGGAAGTACGCATGCTCTGACGAGGAGCCTTCTTTAGTGAACATAATTTCATTAAACTGAAAATAATAATTAAATGAATCAACATTTGTTTATTGAATCAAAAACATTGAAAACATTGTGCTATAAAATTAATACCAAAGCCAAATTCGCATGCTTTCTAACATCTCGCTTCTTTCCGCCTCTTTTTGCGCACACTCACGGGAATCTTTGACAGAAATGTATCGGCTACTCAGGGTACTAAGGCATGGCATGGGTCCAAAGCAAATTCCAATATGGCGGACGCAAAACCAAGGGGGGTGGTCTATCTCTTACTGGTTTTATATATGCTTATGGAAGTTGCTGAATATAAATTGCAGTTGGCATTCTGAACCACCTTTACGATATTTGGTCTCCATAGCAACAAATCTCCCAACCTTTGACCTTAAAATCGATTTTTGGATAAACCTCTTCGGGAGGGTAGGAAGACAAATAATATTTGCTATACTTTTTGGTGATATTAGAAGAGCAAAGTGATACCTCAAATAAATATCAAATGAGGATGGCTGGAAATGTTAATTACAATCACGGTTTTTGCTGGTATGTAATTTGATACTTCTCATTATCTCAAAATCAGAATAGCTTGGACAGCCATCCTCATTTGAATTATTTTTTACACCCGATAGTCAACATTATTAACCACTTTTGAAAAAAAGGCCAAACCTCCCGTGGCTTCAAAGCAAAAAAGGCCTTTGTCACGCCCTGCCAGGTAACGCAATTGGTTACCATGGTTACAAAATATTTCAATAGAAGAACTGTCCCAACTTGAGGAACAACCTTAACGAATAACTGTTTGTGCTAGATATTTTCTCTTCCTTACAGAATTTTTTATCGTATTTTTAGCATTTTTTGCTGTTAGACCCATGAGTAAAACCCTGAGTAAATCCCCGGGGTACTCCCATAGTTATGTGCCGTCACAAAGGATATGGTTTTTGAGGTTCTGGGCAGCCTGTGTCAGCCGCCATTATGGCAGCACAGCAACATACCAAGTCGGAGAAAGCATCCATTTCCATCGACTAATTTAGAGAATACAGAGCAATTTTCTCTATTAATTTTGGTCAAATCTGAAAGTTTATTTTTCAGATGTTGATTTAGGGATTTCTACACGTAATACGTCTTCTACTATCGAACGAAACAATAACAAAGAAGTGGCTCTATACGGTTTCTTTAAAAAGGGTATCCTTTTTGCACTATTTGACATTGAACTTACTTGGCAGGAGTAACCCCGGGGCTACTCGATCCTGCCTCGTTTTTCCGCCCACCTTGGACGCAATTTGTGATTCTCAACTAGTCTTGTCTTTTCTCATTGTCCTTTTTTGTTGGCCCATTTTTTATTCTCGCCTTTTCTTGCCCTTCCCCGCCCTTTCTCGGCAGCTTTTCCGAGAAAATACTTCTTTCTGTTAATCCAAGAAAATACTTCTAAAGTATAGCGCGCTTCTATAATGTAGAAATTGTCGACAGCCTCACCTTGAGGTTATTGCAGTTGGTTCTATATCCATTACTTCCATATGGGAACTTTGGATCGTACGTCACTTCCGTCTGCATTTTGACCCTCTCGTTGCTTGTATAACACATGGTCCAGCCTCCTCCAGATGACATCATATCACAGTAGGCAAGGAATGCGTTGCCATGGTTACCTTCGTCTTGTGGGTTGAGATAGTACATTCCACTAGGTGCCTTGCTAACTAGGCTTTTCAGGTGAGAGCATGATTTGGCTGGAAATGCCCTGGAGCCAGGAGTAAATGCTGATTTGTAAAGGGAAAAGAAAACGAATAATGATTTGGTGGACAAAAATATTTTACCAGAATAATAAAAGGTATAGATGTTACAAAAGAAAAGCGATATCATTACTGTAACTAACAAATCAAATTGCCATTAAATAGCCTGTGAAATTAAATTTCAAAATTGAAACAAAAGTGTGTAAACACATCGGCAGTTTAATCATTAATTCCGTCGATTACCATTTCCCGTTTCATGTTGTTATAAGAACATATCAAATTCGTTTTCAGTGTTTGGAGTGTTATGAGAAATGGTTTCAATTTCTGAGATTGAAAACAGTCCCACACATGTTTACAAATACAACGCAAATGCCATTTTGATACAAAATGTTTCGCGTCAACGGCTAAAATTAGAACTTTGAGAGTTTTTTCACCAGCTGGACTTCAAAACCAATTTTCCACCATAAAATGCAAACGAAACTTCCTAAAAAATCAATGCGCCTCAGTCTTAGAAGATTTAGGGACGGAGGCCAAACGCCGTTTGCGTTGGGATTATGAAATACTCGCAGTAAAAAATCCTTCTGTTGTCTTACGTACCATTTGGAGTCGTCATGTAAATTGAATTCTCTCGTTTTTGAATACCGGATTCCCTCCATTCTTTAGTGGCGTTGTTTAATTCGCAAACCTTTGTAGCCAAGTTATAGTTTACGCTAAGACATACTGTAGTCTTTACACAAGTTTCATAGCAATTCCAAAGACTAGGGGAGTAAAACGAGTCATAGATAAAGCCACCTAAAGCAATTCCCGATTCTGATTGTACCCCCTTTCCGCACTGGTTTGCGAAGAAACTTGGCAAGTTCCAAGCCAGGATTGTATACGCAAAGAAGAAAGTCAACATCTTTCCTGATTTGAGGATCTGCAGGTGTCGAAGTCTTCGGTTCGTGTCAATAGTTTTATTACTTTTTAATGTTATTTACCATTCCTAGAACAATATAAAGCAGAATTAAATGAAACGTTAGTTTTAATTGGTTGGAGTCTAAAATACATAAACACAAGCATGACGTCGACATGAAGCCTCCATTGAACATTCAACTGCGCTTCAGGTAGCCTGGAAGATTTTATTACAGTAACAATAGATACCCAGGACGTGGGAACCAGCTTTTAGAAGCTATAGTGCCTCTTATAGTATTCGATACTTACACCTCGGGGCTATTGTCCCAGAAATAGATTTCTATTCAGAAAAGGATTTGTATTCTATTAGAGCGGATTTCAAATCAAGATAAACGCAAGGTAAATACATTTAGCCAATCAGAAACGAAACAAATTCAACAACAAACCAATCAGGGGACGATGAAGGAAACTCTACCACGACTTGCGTTTACTCGTGACAAGAGTTTGTTTATTCTTCGCACTTCATTCACTGATTAAAACCGTTGTCTACTCAGATAGATAAGATCTCACGCGGCGTAAGATTTATGGACGCAAACTGTTAGAGCTTACAGCAGCTCAAACTATTTTGCCATTGCATGATATCTCTTTTGTGAAGGAAACTTAATCTAAAAAAATAATTCCGAATTTAACGCCAGTTTTTCTTTTGACTTGCTCACTGCAATTTTCATAACTCCCACTTTACATTTTCGAACGCCAAACTCAGTGCGTGAAATCACCGAGAACTGAACTGTTCACTATCAATCAATCAATCAATCAATCAATTTATTTACAAAATAGAACAAAATAGTGTTACACACAACCTGCTAAGTAGCTGAAAGCTAGTCGAGGCAGGCAGTGTGGTTGACGTGAAAAGAATAAAAAGGTATTTTACGTACAATTGCTTTTTTTATATACATGTTTAGTTGTAACTATCATATTGCGGGTAAAAAAAGAGAAATGAGAAATAAGAAACTAAACTACAATTGCTGTGAACTTATTGTTTGATTGAGGAAGTCAAACCACGGTTTGTTTCGGCGTAGAGTTCGCAGAATTATGAAAGTTGCGGTAAATAGTATGCTGTATTATTATGAACTTGAAAATTTAGACGAGTGTTTCCTGGGAGACTGTCTACCTATTTTGAAATGTATGCAACTGATATGAGGCATACCTGTAATAAATCACGATAAGCAATTAATACTGAAAAATGAAATTAAAATCTACGTGCCAAATCACCGGAAAGAGCGGATCATATTTCAGGTAACCAGGTGCCTGTTGTGAGTGGTAATCATTTTGTGATCAATCATAAGCGTATTGTCGTTAAGCCAAAACATGTTGGTCCTTCGAGCCGGATATTCGTAAACTATATTTAGACGTGCTGTTATCACTTTACGATTGCTTTCACTGCAGTAATATGAAATCCGATCTAACAAGAAAGAGTATTTTGGAACTCGTCCACTTTATTAACTTTTATCGACATATTTTAGATAAACTTTACGAACATCAGGCTCGAAGGACCAAAATGTAAGCTTAAATTCAAACGACAATACATTTATGAGTTTAAAAAAAATCTAATAGCAATTTACACTTGTAATGTAATTTGAGAACGTTACACACGTACAATATACTGAAAACTAATAAAACAAACTTAGGCCCGAGCCAACGTCGAACTTCAGTCGATCACTTCTTCTGTCCCTTAACGAAGGATGCCGCTTCATTAGACTTTATAATAGAAACATTTCTATTGTTTAGGATTGGAACGGCGCGACTCTGGCACGACGTTTGCCGTAGGCCTTAATCACTTGACTATAAAAAAGATTCCTTTTGAAATTTTTAAATTCATTAAAATGAAAGCTTCCCGGGCGCTTTTTGGATGAGGTGTAATAAGTCAACGCCGCGCTCGACACTGTGTCCATTGTATTTACCGCGGATTTTTCGAGAAATCAATTTTCAAAGTGAAAATAAGGGGTATCTTTCGTTTGGTGCATTTTGGACCACAAATCATTAGTATTTTTATATCGGAAGCTCAGGTTAAAATCTAAAACCACAAAAAAAATGAACTGCTATCAAATCACTCGTGCAGTATAGCTGACTCATATGACTGTAGTGGAAACCAATCTCAAAAGGGCTTTACATAAATTCTGAATACATCCTATAGGAGTGATTAGCAATTACTCACGACGGTCATCTGAAATTAATCGGAAAACTTCAAATCCTTTATAGCACGCAAGAAAAATGGAATGAAAAAGATGCGTTGATTACAATTCAGTTGTGGTGCTTTTTAACTAACAGTAGTTTACCAGTACGTGTTTGTCAGTTCCACAAGCTGTTAATCAAAATATTGCCATTATTTAGCCTATGACAGAAATACAGGTAGCAAACATTAAACATGAATGCAAACAACAACAGTGGATATTGACTGTGCAAACTAACTGTTAACAGGTTGTATGTTCTAGCGGATTTCAACACGGCATTTATTCCTATTACCTTTAATCGAGGAATTTCTTTTTTGTTTTGTGAAGCTCACTCTGGAGATGTCTTGACAGGCAGGTAAGATTGTGTGTGTTCTTTTGACTTTAGAAAGTTGTTTTTGGTGATAATTATAAAAGAAAGTTTTGTTGTAAACAGTACTCGAGAGCCTGACGAGGCAAAGAGACAATTGTTCCCGTCACTAAAACACTGATACAACAGAACTACCCCAATTCAAATAAATATAATTATTCTGGCAATTAACACTGCTTATCAAAATCACGCAGTTTCTAATTCAAAATCTAGTGCTCAAACAGACAGAGAGTACAACGAACAATGGTCATCTTTTATTAATTACCAGCGATGTTTTTATAGAACTGGAAAGTGCAGGTTTACCCGGGATTCCTCGCTTCCTAGCCTGAGTTAACAGACGCCCGCTCAAAATCAAAAGATTTGAGCGAGACGTCTGAGCAATATAGCCAAATGTAACGTACTGGGTGGCGTGACACTGCACAGATCTGGGTAGTGATTCTGATTGGTCGGCGCTATTTGCCTTGCCGCGTTTATCTTTGTGAGTTCAAGATGGCTTCGACAGAAGCAAAGCTGTAGATCGGTCGATATGAAATCGCTCAAAGAAGAGGTTTTTATCTCATTGCAAGCGCTTATAAAGTTGACAATTTATACGAAGACCAGTCGCAAGCACTGTACAGATTTCCAAGCGTACAATGAGAAGTAAAGAAGCCTTCGTGATCGGGAAAGTCAATTATATTTCAAATTGTACCTTAGCTTCGTTTAAATGGAGATGGCCATGCTCATGATGTCCTCATAAAGCAATCAATAATGGTGGCAATAAGTCCATTGATCTCTCTATGAAGGACCCGGCTAGCAACTTGAGCATGCCGGAGCATGCGATGGGCTCTGCCATAAAAAATTGTACCCCCGGGTTGAGGACCAAGGAATTCTTCAGGGGTAGGAGCCCGAAGGTCGAAAGAATTCTTGGGGGTAGCAGCGATTAGGACCAAAGAATTCTCGGGGGTCAAGGCCTGAAAACGCTAAATTCTTGGGGGTGACTGCTAAATTCTTGGGGGTAATTGCTGAGAATTCGTCAAAATTAAAGAATTCTTGGGGGTGAGCACATGAACTAAAGAATTCTTTGGGGTAATCGTATTTAGTAGGTCCTCAACCCGGGGGTACAAATTTTTATGGCATAGCCCGATGCTAAACTCGAACTCAAACTCGACGGTTTCACTCCCAATTAAAACGTCCGTTCCCTATCTGTTTCAAGACGGACTCTTTTTGATCCGCGGCTACAATGCCTTGGGTACTAGAGTCTCCAAGCTTCGCCCGTTTACTAGATGCATAACGAGTCTCAAAGTTTCACTCGTTTACTAGATGCTCGATAGAACGTAATACAAAGCTTACGCCAAGCTTGAGTGGCAAAGTTGGTCAACAAACACGTCTGTGCAGTGCTGCAACTAGTCTTCGTATAAATTCTCAACTTAAAAATGCTTGCAACGAGATAAAACCACTTCTTTGAGACGTTTCAAATCGACCGAACTTCAGCTTTGATTGCTATCGAAGCCCTAGATCGAAGCCATCTGAACTCACAAAGATAAACACGACAACGACACAGGCAAAACGCGCCGACCAATCAGAATCACTACCCAGATCTGTGCAGTGTCACGCCACCCAGTACGTTACATTTGGCTATATTGCTCAGACGTCTCGCTCAAATCTTTTGATTTTGAGCGGGCGTCTGTTACAACTGTATGCATTGCTACGCGACCTCAAAATTCACTGTTGCGATGGGCGATGGGCGATTTTTAGCCGTCAATCAAAACCAAAACGTTGGATTCGGCTACTTCGGTGGGTCGACATTAACTGTAAATTCAACTAAAATAATTGTAAGCTATCCTTTGGCTTTCTGTCCTAGAATTATGAACTTCTGACTCAAGAAAATTGACAATACAATTCCTTTGCTGAGAATCGCCAATCGCAACCGTGAATCTTGAGGTCGCGTAGCAATGCATACAGTGGTAACTCAGGCTACTCGCTTCCTCGCTTGTGCAGACAAATTACGATTAGCAATGACAAACAGTTTCAAGCGGATTGGCCGTTTTCACACAAGAGACGAACAAATCGTCTGGACGGACAAATCGTCTCAAGACGCGAACAAATCGTCTGATGTGAAAACGGGACGAACAAGTCTTCAGACGAAAAAAATCGTCTACATTTGTTCGTCTGTTTGGCCGTCTAGGAAGACGATTTTTCATAGACCAAAGTCCGACCTAAATTCACATTAGACGAAGAATTTATCAGACGGTCCATCCAGACGAGTTGTTCGTCTTCTAGCTAGTGTGAAAACGGCCAATGTGTAATGGAGGCCTTTTCAATCCTACATGAATTATTAGCGGGTATACCAATATTATACACGCCCATTAGAGTTTATCTAGTAAAAGTTTAGTATTTCAAGAATAGTTCGCTAAAAATATCAACATGAATCTAATCAGTGAAATGTTGTCCAGCACCTGCCTATCCCGCCACCGCTAACTTGTACATGAAGGACATTGTTGTCTGCAAGCTTCAGATGCTGTAATTCGCGTTGTCGCCTCTTGGCGTACAAATACGACCTACTTAAAGTCTTAAAAAACAACTTACTAAATTCCTGGCTACGCCGCTGCGATATGTAGTAGCCGAAAGCCCAGGAACGTGCTGGACACCACGTAACAGAGACTCTCTGATGATGTTCGCCTCTGGTCCATTGTAGTTGAAGCTATGGATACTGATTTGTTTTTTTCTGACGTTCTTTGCAGAGAGAAACGATATGAGTGCTTATATAAATAGTCAATAGTTGGTTGTTAGTCATGAAGATTTCGACAAAAAAAATGTTGTGCGGGCTTGCTGTGGCAACGGTACTGCTGTTGTCCTTAGGTAGGTAACCCATGATAATCAAACTGGCAAACGTTTCTTGCTCTCAAGACAAATAATCAACCTCGACCTCTTTGTGAGTGACTCGTTCGATGGAGCGGCTGAAGTCAACCTATAAAACCCTTTTCTCAAATCGAATCTAAATTTCCATTCCTCGTGGTCCTCGTATATGCTCAGTTGGAAACATTACATGCGTCTTAACATTTATTTGGGTATACAGTTACGCTTGTCTATGCGCTTTACTCTATGATTCAAAATATTTGTCTGCATGGCTATTTTTGATGCAAGGGGGAAGGAGAGGGAAGGTGGTAGCATTATATGACTATTTTTTTTAGCAAACTTGGCGACCTACACTTTCGGATAGAATGGGGGAAGCGGTCAAACATATGTACTCGAACGGAACCCGATATTATCACGGGAAGTGGTATGTCTCGGGTTGTACCACACCCCACCTGTTTTTCTTAATGCCCATTTTCTCCATGCTCAAGTAAGGGATGTTGGATGTATTGCTCTCGCTATAAAGAAGCGTTGCTGAGCTAATGTTTTGTATTCATTTATTATTTTACGAGAAATTCGCAGTTAAAATGGCCATTTTTTCCTAAAACAAGGTTGGCTGCGGCATACACCACCCCATCGGGTCCCATCGAGTACAGATGTTTTGACCACTTCCCTTGCTTACTTTGAAAGGCATCGACCGAATACCGCATGATGACACTCTCAAAGGCGGATCCAGGAACTTCGGAACGGTGGCGCCGGTCGGTCTATTATCTACATGAGTAGTCGTACATAGTAGTACCTTAATTTCATAACCTTTTTAGTATAAACCAACTAATGGTCTATTACAAATCCTGCATTCCGATTGGCTGAGCTACTAATGGTCTATTAGTGATAGACCGTGCCTGGCAAAACCACCACCTTTCTTTGCAAGAAAAGTTGATTTTTTCAACATAAAATAATGGAATTCATTGCCAAAACGACCAACTAGTTGGTTTATACTAAAACAATTAGACCTCTCGTCCTCATGTGCTATGATATCAATAGACCATTCGGCCTTCGGCCTCATGGTCTATTCATCATAGCACATTCGGCCTTGAGGTCTAATTGTTTAATATTAGTTAGCACATGCGACCTCTGACGGAAAATAGATGTACATGCCTTTATTTTCAAAACAATGAAAAATTTCGTCTTCTTTTATTATGATGGTAGAGGCCAAGCCCATTGTCTCGCCGTTCTACAAGGCTCCCCCCGGAATCCCAGGATATGAAGAGAGTAAACCAGTTGCCGGTAAGAATAAACCTCTTAGTCGCTTGGGCTAAATGTTTTCCCATTTCCAATAACGTGGCATATGAGTATTCTTTCTTTCTTTGTCTGCTACGCACCGAAAAATAAAATGAGTATTCTTTCTTTCTTTTTCTGCTAAGCACCGAAATGACATATGAATATGGAAGCCTTCCAAACAAACAAAGAATATTCAAATGAATGCCATGCCACGTGAAACTGAAATGGGAAAACTTTTACGCTCAAGAGAAATACCGGGAGAAAGACGACTATTGTAAAGAGCTTCGGAGGACGCGGATTGTTAAATGACAGTACTCACTGAGTACATTTATACTTATAAGCACTCACATCGCAGAGTTGTATTCTCACAACTTTTACCCACACATATAATAACATACAATAACTGATATTTTTGTATACTGCAAGAGAGCGTTATTTGATTGGCTATACACTGATACTGACTCTATTATATATTAATGAACTTGTTTTATAGAATAGCTGTATTCACACTAGAGACGAGTTTCCCGTCTGAGACGAGTTTCTCGCCTTGAATATAGTTCCCTGTTCTTCTGTGATCACGTGGAAACAAATTTTTTGAAGGAGAAAGTTTAGACGGATAACAAGCAAGTGTTTCTAAGCAGAATTGACATAAAGCAGAACGTTTTCTGACGAGAAACTCGTCTCAGACGAGTTTTCCGTCTCTAGTGTGAATACGGCTAATGTGCCTCTATTTTTTTTTTCAGATAAATTCTACAATGAATTTTATATCAAAGGAAAGAAAAATAAAATCGCAAAATTAAAGAACGTCGACAAACATAAACTCAAAATAACACGTGAAGGTAAGAATGGGAGTCCCAATTCCAAAATATATGTTTCTATTCTTGTTTTCGTGATTAATACGTTTAAGAAGTCAATATTCTCTCTTGATTTCTTCTCAAAGAACAAACGTCGAATTTCGATGAATTTTGGAAAGCAATGTAAGCATTCTGGGTTCCCTAGCATGACAGATAATCCTGGGGGCTTAGGTTAGAAACTTTCACCAAAATTCGGTAAGAATCTTTGAAAGCATGACCAACCAATTTCATTCTCGTGGGAGTTTGGTGGCAGCCGCTCTTACGCATGCCACGTGAGAGAAAGAGCTTTCTGCGCATGCCCTGGCGTTCAAAGACAGCCAATCACAACCTCGTACCCAGAGCCCGTCATCTTTTGGCCAGCGGTAAGATTCAGGGCCCTGGGGGATCCGATTTGTGAGCATGCGTAGTAGGTCAAAACGTAACGAACTTTCATACAACAATCAAACCGGAAACCCAGAATCTGGGTTTTAAAAAAATCGATTCCCTCAGAGCCCTGAATCTTTGCCGCTGGCCAAAAGATGACGGGCTCTGGGTACGAGATTGAGCCAATCAGCGAAGGCCTCAAATGACTGTTACCAGAACGTGAGCTGGAAATACGAGCGCGCAATAAACAATGTTAGGACTTTCGCTCGATTTACAGACGTTCGCAAAATGACTGAACATTTTGGACAATTAAAGGGGCAGTGTAACGATTTTAGGGTTAATTTAGGTAGCTGAAATGTAGTGAAATTCAAAAGAAATGAGCAAAATAATCATCTAGGTTTGTTAAATAACCTTTCAACTGCTAGATCAGCACAGATTTGGAGTATTTTCGTGTGTGATATCGGGCGGATGGAATTGGATTACGAAATGGAATTTTTGTTTTCTTACCAGGCTGAACAGTTTTCAAACTTGGAAATTTGATAGCGAAAGCATAAAATCTTACGTAACTCGAATGGCTATATATGCAAGTTTCAGTTCTATTTCTTTCTAATGTAGGAGTCTGAGTTGTTTATGTAGACTACTGGTCTTATTTTATAAAAGTTTGTTGAAACAACCGTTAAGGCATGCGTAACAGGCGTTTTTTCGGGAATTTGGCAGGAAATGGATTGAGGCGTGACCGCTTAAGTCATTTCGTAGTCGGTACCCCCATTTCGCACATGCCAAGGTACTTTATCGAGATCCCACTCTGGACAGTTTCATACTACAAGTAAATTCACAAAGAAACCCTGAGCCTTTGCATTCGTTACCTTCCTACTAATAAATCAGTCCATTTCCTTTTAATAGCACTTCTCAAGGCCACATCAGCACAGACCACTTCCTTGGTAGCAGCGGCAGAGGCGGCAAGATCCGAATTGGCCATCGCTGAATTAGCCAAGAAAGCGCAAGAGATCTCGGTCAAGAGAGCCAAGTGGGCGCTGCAGACGATCAGGACAGCCGCTCACGCAGAGGAAGTAGCAATGACCGCCATCGAGCAATTATTTATGTAGAATATTCAGTTTTACTTTAACTTGAGCTAGTGGCAGGAAGTTATCAGTATGATGGCCTGGATCGCAACCGTTCCGATGCAATGCAACGGCCGTAGCAATGACCGCCATTGAACAATTATTTATGTAAAATACTTATTTTTAAATTATTACGTACCGTAATAGACGTTTTCTGCTTGAGTGGCACTCGTGCGAAACATGAATATTTAAGCCTCGAGGTGACGAGTCCCTGCGAGCCTGCGAGCCTGGGAGCTCTGGGTACGAGAATGAGTTGATGCCATATTTCATACACATAGGGCTCTGCTACTGCGCCATATTTGAGTTGATGCCATATTTCATACACATAGGGCTCTGCTACTGCGCCTCCGTCCGCGGCGAGCTCCGCTATAATATATGTGCCATTTATTAGAAGTTTAGTGCTTTGGTATCGATTTGGTAACCCTCCTCGTTCTGGAATAATACTTCCAGTTCCATAAATGAACCAGATGTAGAGAGTGGGAACTATGGACACCCCAGTTATCAACCTCTCAATGGCCGTTTTCACACTAGAGACGAACAAATCGTCTGGACGGACAAATCGTCTCAAGACGAACAAATCGTCTGATGTGAAAACGGGACGAACAAATTTCCAGACGAACAAATCGTCTAAATTTGTTCGTCTGTTTGGCCGTCTATGAAGACGATTTTTCATAGACGCTTTGTTCATGTAGACGAACAAATCGACCAAAGTCCGACCTAAATTCACACTAGACGAACAAATCGTCAGACGATTTGTCCGTCCAGACGATTTGTTCGTCTTCTAGTGTGAAAACGGAGTCCTGCTCAATTTGCTTCCCTAGATAATGTAGTGATCTGTATATGTTTTGTGGAGTTCATAAGAAATACTGAAGCAAATGGCGCCTTTCGGCCTTTGTTAACCCAGCCTTTTGCAATTACAGCTGAAATAAGTCATCGTTTGACCAAACAATATCTTTGTATATCAATATAAAAGCAATAAGGATTAGTGTATAGTTAGCTGTGCAACTGTTTTCATGTATGAATAGCGAATAAAATAAGAAGCCATTCAATACAGTCGAGCTAACAGTACAGACAGTAGACTTCAGTCCAGCACTGCTAGCAACACCATCCAAGTGGAGGTAAGCAAGACGGATCTGTTTCTGTAACTGCTGGGAACATTTTGTACAAGAAAGGTTGCTGGGAAAATTTCAAACAATATTCTTTTGGGAAAACTGTTTTAAAGTCCGGTGAGAAAAAATGTCCTTTGCGATTTTTTTGTGTGTGTTTTCCCCGCTTTTTGCTGGGAAAACGTTGATCGTTCAATAAACGACCTTTCTAAATATTATAATAATGACAACGTTTGTTTTCTGCTGGCTGGCAATAAAACTATATAAAAATTGGAGTTGACGTTGAGGTTCCCCTGGGGAAAAAATCAATCGATCGAGGAACCGTCTGGCAAAAAAGGAACAATAAATATTTAAAACTCATGTTTACAAAACGAAAGCCACCTGCAAACAACAAAATAATCTACTTTTAAATGCACTTTAGGAGGAGATGCTCGCTGTATGGCCCCGCAAGTTAAACTTTACACAGAATACTAGAAGTTTCTTAGAAAATCCCCTTGGTAAAATTCACCGATGGCTATACCTATGTCAAACGAGCAACGTTTTGAGTCAATGGGCGGAGGTTCGATCTTTGTGTCGTATCCTTTAACGAATTTACTTCACTCCACGATGTATGAAGTTTCAGCTCAAATATTTATATACACCGTTTCCGGGATACGTTGTCACTGGAAAAAGCAACAAAGCTTGGTGCGATAGGGAGTATGGGTAAAGATTTATTGAATTTGTAAAATATTAGAAACAAGCATGCTTATAAATGTGCTAAATTTAATGATTTTACCTGTGGTTGCGATAACTGTCTGAATTCAGATCAAACAGTAGCAGTTTAGATGCCCCCATTATCCTTTGCGCTTCAAGCTTATAGGCTTTTGGGGTGACAACGTTTCCCGGAGACGGTATATAGTGGTTTCAATAAAGTTTGTCACCCCAAAGACTAAAGCCTACAAGCTGTCGGCGCCAAGCATTGTGGGTCATTCGTGCTTTGAATAACAAATATTCTCCATCAGTCAAAAATGCCGCGCGCGATGAGCGAAGTCGACCTTAGCGTGTTTCCGAATTCGAGTGAGAGAATTGCACTGGCATCTAAAAAAGTGAATGCTTAAGAGCGAATGTCTGATAAAAATTTCAGCCAAAGCTCAGCAAAATTTGACATTTCACGGTCACAACCCAAAATCTTATTTCCCTCAAAATTGTTTGGATGATACAATTAGCATTCTGTGTTTATTTTGCTCAAAGAGTTCGCTTCTCAAAGAAATAAAATAAAGACACTTACAATATAATAATTGTACTTCGTTCCAATCGAGTGCTCAATTGAAATTTTATTTCGGGCGCCTAGAAAGCTTTCTGAAGATGTATCAGATGTATTACTACTAATTATTAATAAGCGCGTCTTTTGAATTTTTACGCGAGCGTTCCGATAATTTACTTTCATTATACCTTCGAAGGTGTAGGATGACTAGCAAAAACGGACAGAATAGAAATATTTCTTTCTTTAGATATTTGTTCTACAGAAATTTCCAGCGGAGTTTCAGTAGTTCTGGTCTCATGCAATCATCTCACAAAATACCCCGTCAGTATTTGATTTCCTTCTTGAAAAAGGAAAAGCGTGAAAAGTAAAATGGACAGCTTAATATTGTACGCAGTACTGTCGTTCACGTTTAAGAATAAAGTTCTTGCGCCCTCCAATTTGAGATTTGAAGTGTACTATCAATTAAAAATCGCGCTGTTCCCAACACGCGCGTAAATCGAATTGAATTTTGATTAGCACGTGAGACAACAAATGACTCTCAAGGCTTGGCGCCGACAGCTTGAGGCTTTAGTCTTTTGGGTGACAAACTTTATTGAAACCACTATATATATTGATGC
The DNA here is from genome assembly GCA_033964015.1 of Scolanthus callimorphus. Taxonomy (NCBI): domain Eukaryota; kingdom Metazoa; phylum Cnidaria; class Anthozoa; order Actiniaria; family Edwardsiidae; genus Scolanthus; species Scolanthus callimorphus. The sequence goes on from CM066917.1 coordinate 28,594,867, forward strand.
TACGTATGGACAGAGAAAAAATGATAAATGGATATGCATTCTGATATCGTGCAAAAAAATTTCCTCAAAAACGTCGACTTGCCGACACGCCCATATTAGGAAATCCTCCTTACTTTATTTGGAAGGTCTGTAAGTATTTCTACTCATATCTTAGCGAAAAAGAGAGCAGGACCTTGGTCGCCATTTTGTTTCGTTTCTCTCGGCCAAAGGACCTAGTGACGAGATTTTAAACCACAGGCAGCCCGAACGGATTCGTAAAAAACTACAGCACTTTCTTGTTTTGTTATTTATGTTTAGCCAGGAGGCAATTTTCATTATGAAGCTGCTTTGTGGAGCCGTGCTAGTTTCCTTCCTCGCCCACGTGATCAATGCCGAGAATCCAGACGTCACAATTTTGCACCAATGGGGACGGGGATTTACCGGAATCCTGAAGATGGACGTGGAACGAAATGTGGATGATGGGTGGACGGTGAAACTGGTGTTTAGCAAACCCCTCAGAAGGCTTGACATCTGGCGCGCTCGTGTAGTAGAGAAATCAGATGACGGGTCAGTGAAATGATGATCATATAGCATAAATAAACATAATTTAAACTTTCTTAATATTTCGGCTTTTTTAATGACATTTAATATGTTTTCAAATATAGGAAATGGGCGATATATTTACTAATTGTGCAAATGTGTTATTGTGATTGAGTAATATAAGTAATATACTGATGGCTTGGTTTCCAGAAGGGAGAACTGAAGCTCAACCAGACCCAGCAGACATATAACACAACGACAGCGTCACGAAAAACGTATGGTGACAGGCGCTGCGCTCACGCATGGTATATGGAACTTTCCCCACTCTGAGATAGATAAATTTCATCTCCTCGCGCCCATGTAATGTTCTATATTTAACAACTATCCCCCGAAGGGGAGGTGAATAGTTGTGGATATATACCGAGACGCGAAGCGTCGAGATATATATCCACCGCTAGGCACCGACCCTGAGGGGGATAGTTGTTTTAGTATACACCGACTCAGTAGAATAAAGTAGAATAAAGTAGAGTATTACCTCTGGCTAGAGTTGATAATAACGAAAATAAAATATTTGACTTTGACTAGATTGTTTTTTGTGGTGTTTTTTTTCTTGCTATTGCTTCACAACTTTGTACAGCCTGCGTAGCAAGCGATCCCGCGTGTTTTCAGGGAAAAGAAACCCAACAACAACAACAACAACAACAATTTATTGCACAATAATCTTAAATAGATTTTGAAAGCTGAACCCGCAAAATAGCTCAAAAGCTAATCGAGGCGGGAAGCTACTTTAAATATATATATATATATATCTGCATATAGGTTTGAGAGCTCCTAATTTATCAGTTTACAGAAAGTTGTTGTTTTTAAGAAAAAAGAAAAAAAGCGAAAAAGGCAAAGAGATAGCAGTTAAGTAACGAAATGCAAATAATGAATTATAATCATTTGTTAAAATGAAATTAAGGCAGAAAAGAGGTTTCCAGAGAAACAGGAGCTGAAAGCGGCGAAGTTTGGTAAATTGAATTGCCGTTTAAGTGTCCGTGTATCTAGCAAAAACATAAGAGCAAGACAACCCTTCATTGTCATCCTCAGAAGTATTCAGAAAGTCTTCATTGAACCACATTCTCAGCTCCTGGCCTTGTTTGACTTCCAGGGCGGGTGAAAAGTCTGGTAGCTCTAGAATTGTATCGTTGTTGGTGATTCCAGGAAGAAATGATTCATTTCCCGTGGCAGGAAATATCTGTGAATTGTTCTTGTAAGTTATCAAGAACTGCAACCTTTGCTGCCGGTAGGGCGGATCTCCCCATCCACAGCCCCAGTGTGTCTTCACGCTCGGGTCAGTTGCAAGGCACGTCACAAACGTACCAGGGACATGTATGAATCTGAAGGCACGAATCCGTCCACTTCTTGTGACATGAAATGGGCCAAACGTATCACCCTTGGCACCAAAGCAAACACGACTTGCACTCTGCTTCTCCCACCCTGGACATTCAAGAACATTATAATCGTCAATCTTCTTTTAATTTCTTACGAAGGGCTCCATGGGCCCCCTCCTTCTTAAAGTCCTGGCTACGCCCCTGGAGGTAGGATGGTGTTACATATGTTCCTAAAACTGCAGGCACGTCGTCTGATTTAAAACAAACGAGTGTCGAGGGGAAATTAGATTAGATGAATTATCCTTTGATTGATGATATTAATTTTTTTTTCGTACTCTAAGGCATGCCGCCATTCTTATGAATTATTATCATTGTTAAAGCACAAAGAAAAATGGCATAATTTCACGACAAATGGTCGTATCTTTACAAGTGATACCTCATTTGAAAGATTATATCCTGGGCTAATATCCTGGGCTTATATCCTTACTAAAATTGCACATAATCAGTATTGGAAGACAGTACTATTATGGAAGGTCGTTACTCCGAGTAATGGACCCTGCCACACTCTATAATTGTTCTGAGTACTCCTATCGGACCGGGAATCATAAGACAGAGAGACAAACAGACAGACAAACAGAAAGACAGTCCATTATAGGGATCCACCCCCCCCCCCCCCCCCCCCCCCCCAACGAACCATCTTAATTTCGTACTTTTCTCGCAGTTTTTTCCCGTGATATCTTGGGGACATTGACAACTGTAGGTGGAATTGCGTAGTGACGTCACACATGTGCCATTATTAAGACAAGGGCTGGAGGCGCAGCAGCTCTGTAGGGATGGAAACAAAATAGGAACGTGTCATTATTTAGCGGGAGGGAGGGGGTGGTAGAGGAAGGGGCTACCAGTTTTTTCATGAAGGCTACAGACAAATAATGATCCTCATACCAAAAATAATTGTGACCCTCCCCACTTCTATTTTATATTTTCTAAAATAAGTTACCCTAAAACAAATGCTTGCCCTATCAGATAGACTCCTGTCCGAGTGATGCATAATCTCTTTCATTCTTCTTAATAGCAGAAATACATTTTTTTTACTTCTGTCAAAGTTAAAAGGTAGTTAAACTTTTACTTGTGCTAAACAAATATGACTTTATTACCAGATTGATACCAGAAATTCACATTTTTTGTTAGAAACATGAAAATGGCGGCTATTCTATTTTAAATCGATTTCGTTTGCACTCTTTGCCATATTTTTAGCATATCTATGATGCCTATTGATAAGGAACGGCCTTTCCAAATTCGGCAAGTCTGTCCAGACCTTTAGTCATATGCAGAAGTTCTCTAACACTATGTCCGAAATGTCATCTTGTCCATCGGGTCCTAAACGCCCAGAAACCCCCCAAAACGCTAATATAGCCTTACCAAACCCATTAAAATATCTAAAAATGCCTAAAATTGCCATAAAACGCCCAAAAACTCCTAAAAATGCCCAAAAACGTAGCGTGCTCTACCCTCATTTTCCCTTAAAACGCACAAAAATGCCTTAAAACGCTCAATGTTGCTGTAAAAAATGGCGATTTTAGGACCCGGAGTAGGTTTATAAATACAAAAAAATCAAATGGCACAACAGTAGATGATACAACACATTGGCTGGCAGTTGTCATGGTGATGTTTTACGGAGGTGCAAATGGACGAGATTCTAGGAGCCTATCGTCTCGCACACAAGCACCCTAAAATATACCATTTTCTAAACAAATTCGGGTGTTTTCATTCTACACCCTAAAAGATACATCAAACTTGATTTTTAACCCCTAAAAGATACGACGCGCACCCACGCCCGGCTCAATATGGGAGTCCCGCCGGGCGCTTCAATCTGCACTCAGACATGATGCATATGCCTTAGGACTGAGGGGTTGCACTGGAAGGTGTCTGATAGAGAATACTAATTGGTCCAATTAGTATTCTATATCAGACAACTAGCCATTCTTTATCGGGGGATACAAGTAGTGTCACCTGATAGTGAATCCAGTGCAGAGATTGGATAAGCATCCTATGAATAAGGGATGAATTTGATAATTGATAGGCAACCTGAGCGTTCTATTATTCAACTCTATTAACTATATGCCTGCAGTTATAATTAAGATTCTTTTCAAGAAAGGAGTAACAAAGACATTATTAATTAATTAGTTCAAATGGAGAAAGAGAAAATACAGAATTACAAAAACACGAAAAGTATGAGCAAATAAAATATATTCGAGCGCCTCATGAAATTTCCACTTTGTTCGTGGGCAATAAGTGAGATAAAATCCAAGAATATTGTTGCAAAGAGGTACCTTAGTATACTAAAGAGGTACCTCATTATACTAATTAGTATACTCGACAGATCTAGGAAAATTAAATTGAAAACTGGCGAGAATTACCTTCTCTACCGAGCAGGAAAGAGATCCCGCGAGGACGTTAGTACAAGCCAGCTAAGGTCGTGAAGTTGAAAGTCGCATTTTTTACAGCTTGTGCCCGCAAACTAGATATACGAAAAATATCGCGGGAATTTTGATGCGAGGGGGTCATTGATGGACCGAAGACGCGCAGTTTAGAAATGTAAAGTGGGAGTCCGCAGAATTTTGAAAATCTTAGATAAAACGTATCGCTAATTTTTAAAAGAAATGATGTTAAAATCTTTTCTTAATAAGAAGTATAGTTGGAAATCTTTAAAATCATATTGTGTAAGTATTCATTTAAAAATCTGAATTTTTTAATCACTTTTTACAGGTTTAAAAATCGAACATTTAACCATTTATTAAAGTTAACCAGCCTTTGTCAGCTCAGCGACATACCAAGTATGACTGACATGTACTGGATATGTTTTATTGAGGTGTGTAAATGGAGCTACTGGGATGTTTGTGGCCATTTCAAACCATAGGTTTACACCAAATTTGCACAGATTTGCTTATGAGTAAACTTGAGTAAATCCGTTTTTTCGTCCAGATGCATGGGAAGCCATCATTTTTTCTCACCTTAAAACTGTAGTGATGAAAACGGTTGCTGGGCTCACGATCGTTGCTCTTGTTGTATTTATCTGTCGGCAGCAACTGACATTGGTGGAGATGGTCGCCATCTTGCAAAGTTTCGACGTTGAATGATAAGCATACTGGATGTTCAAGACATCTTTGCATGCAGTTGGCTTCTGCAAGTGTGGGCTCTCTGAAAACTGCTATAGGAGAAACTGGTAAGGTTTTGTTGCGATCCTCGACAAGAGTTGCCCCTTGAAAAACAAAGAACATGTGGGACGTGTTCGTGAGCATTAGTATGGTCATGAGCAAGGTTGTGTAGAAAAGAAGCCGCATCGTAAAATCTACGAGGTTGTATCGAGCTGCACTAGTATTGAGTTCTGGTTACAGCAACTTAGCGGTCGAGTATTTGCGTGAGCTGAATCTATAGAAAGGATTCTAAGCAGACTGTCACGTACATGTAAATAATTGATGGGATTCTCTAATGAATGCCAAATGCAATCTTTGCCGGGTCGTTTTTAATAAAACTTGAGGTAATTCTTCTTGAATATGTCCTAATAAACTTTTTTTCGAACATGATCGATATTGGTTAGAAACAAAATATGTAATCAAATAAGTTCGGGTCACAGTGCTTGTTTATACGCCATCAGGTAGTTAATTAAGTCTACGATTAGAGACCCTGCTAGCAGAGGAAGCTTTTCCCCTAAAGCATTTCGCTCTCGTTTTGTTGCTAGTCTTCGTGGTTGGTTTCACGCGTTGTTTTCTTTGAAGCAACTACATGAATGCACGACACTAGACTAACTTCGTTTAATATTAAAAGACAGACAGAAAGAAAAGCTCTGCTTGCAGGGTATTAGAGCATGCGCAAGTACTATTCGAATTTCTGTACATTTAGGAATTGGTCCTTGTTAGCTCGATGACAAAAAAAATTAAAAAGTCACCAGTGAAATAGCTTTCTACCAAATGATTTGGTAATATTTACCCCGCTGGCACGAGGCCTCTTTTCTCTGTATTTCGCTGGGCTGAGACTCTCAGCTCAGCCCAGCGAAATACAGAGAAAAGAGGCCTCTGTGAGCAGGGTAGGTAATATTGCTCCGGCCAAGTCCTTTGTATTGCTTCGTGTTACAATTGTCGTTCTTCTTGCTTGTCCTATTACGCCGATATTTTCTTTAGTGGCTTAATATGAGTAAATTGGAAGCAAGTAGGGGGTCAACGTACTTTTTATGTTGTGTTTCGTAACAAAGAACTATAATCGTGACACAGTTTTGTATGTACCAGCACATCAGGTCTGGTCTCATTCTCGTACCCAGAGCTCCCCAGCTCGTCACTTCGCAGGGGAGGCTCGGATGGCGGCCATTTTAGGGCCTACGCTGATTGGCTGATTTTGAACGTTGGAGCATGCGCTGAAAGTCCTTCTCCTAAAGGCTCTGTATTAAATCTCGCGCATGCGTCAGGGGCTGTCACCAGAGCCTCCCCCACGAGGTAACTCGCCGTGGAGGTCTGGGTTCGAGAATGATCTGGTCTCATCCCTGGGGCTGGGACAGGCCTCGGACACCGCAAGCAAATATTAGCATACTCTAGTTTATTCTTCCCACAAACTATTATAACTTGGAAATGCCTACCGGACTCAGAGTGCCCTACCACCCTATTCTACAAAGCACTGCTCTGGAAAGACGCTATAGAAATAAAATTATGTAAGGGTTAGAGAATGGACGCGAGTGTTCTATGGGATATAGACCACTAATGAACAAAATCTGCGAGCGCGTTAGCGCGAGCAGATTTTTGTTCATTAGTGGTCTATTTCCCATAGGACACGAGCGTCCATTCTCTAACTGTTTTAGAACATGACCAATGCCACGAAGAAAGTATTTTGAAAGTTTTTGTGCTAGCTTGTCATTGACATATCAACATCATTACAGAGCATTGTTCAGAGCCATACTTCATCCAAGGCTTTTTACAATAGTAGTGTCAATCAAAGCCTTGTGTGTGTGAATGAAAAGATCTACCGACAAAGCGGTTTGTTTTGAGTGCATGAATTGTTCTAATTAATTTCCAAGTGTTTGTTTTGGGACGATAGCAGTTGAAACTGGCCATACTGGAGTTGCTGACAGGTTTCGTTCCCGAAGTCAGGTAAGAAATGAAAATATTCTATCGCAAGCTTTTGTAATGGATTCCTCGACTCCTATGGCCCAAGGAAAGGGAGAAACAGGAAAGCGTACATAAAATCTCGGTCTCGTTATCAGAATTCGTAAAGTTTTGATCGAAGACCGGAAATTGAACTCAGAAGTCGCATTACAGCATTACAGCGGAACATTTGGTAAAACATACTTTTGAATTGACTGTTTCTTCCCGGGGCTTTCTTATGAGAATTGCAAGAGCGCTGATGTTCGAGGCTGGCAAAATTCGAAGTTTGTTTTAGCAATTTGAGACTCAAATGTTTTTCAAATGCCTCGAGACAGCCAAGAGTTGAGTGAATCAGACAATAAACCGATGTGAAAGATGGAAGTTTTTTCCTTAAAAATACAGTACGTTATACATGAAAAGGGAACATCAAAATGCAAAATGTTCGTGGAGAAACTTTTAGGTATTTGCTATGCTTAACTACAGAACAAAAAGCTATGTTCTTAGGGGGCTCTCGCACGCTTGCTGGCCACTTCTCTGACAAGAAAATAGCTCAAATCGCAATCCAATTCCATCGTCTTGATAACTAGTCAAAACAACCTAGAATTGCATTTGTTCAACACTTGAAAGGTTTTTCTATAAATCTGGAGGATTATTTTGATTACTACGGGAAAATATGCATGTGTTTTTGCGGTTACTATTTTACTTAACTTAAGGTTCTTAATTTTTTGCCTAATAAAACTTCGAATTCTTATAAACGTGGTTATCATAAACAAATTGCAATGTTGATAATGTACTAATTTTGATTTGTTTATTTTGTTATAGAAATATGTTGGAGAGAGACTTGAAATAAAGGGCTATTTTGCAAAAGATGACAATGAAGTCAATGTTTTCCTTTTTTGCAGAGTTGATTGTGTCAAGCGGCGAGGGAAGAACAGGGTGTGGTTTGTACATAGTCATTAGTATTCATGCCCATAGTCATTAGTATTCTCTATGTTGCACCTTGGTTTTCTTTGTTCTTCTTCAGGAGAACAATGAAAATGCAAGGTGCAACCAGAGAATATTAATGACTATGAGCATGAATACTAATGACTATGTACAAACCCCTAATTTTCCCTATTGTTCAATGCCCTCGCCGCTTGACGCTTTAGTTTCTATGGGATATAGGGGACGCAAATGCCGGTTGCTGATTGGCTGAGTGGCATTGGTCATGTTCTAATATTATTTATAATATAGCTACGATATACCCGCGCTCTGATTTGTCAAATTTATGCTCTATTTCACCGATAAAGTATGGTTCTCTGGCCCCCGCTATATCATAAAAGCATTAGAGTACAACTTTCTATGACCGGCAAATAGAGCACTTGTGATGTTGGGAGAGACACTCGAAACGTTTTAAAATCACGAGCCGTCTAACGTTCTCGTGTCTCTCCCAACATTCACGCGTGCTCTATTGTGCCGATAAAGTCATAGAAAGTTGTGCTCTAATGCTTAAATATGTTATTATTATTTTTGTTATAAATTAATAAAATTTTTAATTATAATAAATATATTTTAATTATTTTGTTTAGTGAGTCATGCATGCTGAACTGTGGTACACTTTGACACTGGACCAATAATTAAGACTGTATTGATCCATTTTAATTTTAATTACACGGTTTTTCCTGTCAACTCTGTATATCAAATTCATGTTTTCTTATTACCAACGAACCATGTCTATCACAACATTACACATTACCACTTTATCCGATTGAAAGGCAATTTCTTCTACCTCCAAATTTAGTTAGTTAGTAACTCTAAATCCCGATAGCTCGAACTTAATTAGGGGAGGGGGTGGAAATTGTTTTGCGCATGATTTTTTTCGGGGATCCACGTCAGGTTGTGCAAGAATTTGTTTTCGGAATTTGTATGATATATGTTTTTTACTAGCTTGAATCTCTGCAAGAATTGCTTTTGGAAGGACTGGCCTTGCTCGATTTTTTTTTGGAAATCCCCCCTCCCGTAATCTCTAATGGTCCACCCTATATTCCAGGGAAAACAAAAACCTACGAGTGTCTTAATAGCGAAGCTATTATTAAAAGTAAATATATTTTATTTACTGGCTGCAAGGGCCGTACCAGGGAAAATCTGTGACCTCGGCCTGGAAAATATTGTCCTCGGCTGAGGTCAGTTTTTCCCTTGCGCGCCAAGAACCAATCAGAATGCACAATTCGTTACCGTGCCCTCGAGGGAAAAAATAAAATATGTTACTATTACTACTATTATTATTATTATTACTATGCATCGGGAGGCAATTATAGTTTCAAACATCGGAAAACGGACTTGAAAACGAACTTGGTTAAAATATTCAGGTCAGTTCTACACAGCAATTCCGAGGTCGGACGTCTTTAGAGTACGTAACGGAACAAATATTTACATAGCAACAATTAGGTTGCTATACAAGAATGCGTAGGACTAGCTTGCGGGAGCGTTTGGTTTTGCAAACGACGTGCCAGATCGCACACGGAACAAATGTATATTTAGCAACGCATCCGTTGCTAAGGACTGGAACTCAAAGTTTTGAAAAATTGAGTTACAAGAAATCAATCAGCCACATGTAAAAGCATCCTTTCTTCTTGGAATTGTGAAAGACTTGGGCAGTAAAACGTAGAGGTTTTTTAATTTATGTGTAATAATAATAACATTGTTATTATTACTATTATTATGGCAGTACTTAATTTCTGGATTATTATTATTATTAATCAGGAGACAATGATAATTTCAAATAACATCGGACAACGAACTAAGATGAAAACGAACTTGGTGAACATATTTAAGGCCAGTTCTATACTGCAATTCCGAGGTCGGACGTTCTTAAGTACGCAACGGAACAAATATTTACATAGCAACAACTAGGTTGCTATACAAAAATACGTAGGACTAGCTTGCGGAAACGTTTGTTTTTGTATATATCGCACACGGAACAACTGTTTACATAGCAACGCATCCGTTGCTAAGGACTGGAACTGAAAATTCAAGAAAAATTGAGTAAAAAAAATCAAGCAGCACAGAGTATTCTTTCTTCTTGGAATTTCAATAAGCAGGATATGCTTATTAAAATACGTAGGGATATTTGAATTTGCGTGGCGCACAAAATGCTTTTATTGCAACCGACAGAGAGAAAGTTCGAGAGATAGTTCGTCAACGGGATTGGATTGACGATTGGCCAGATCCTCGACAGACGCAGGTAAAATGCCTGTTACGATCATATCTTACGTCGCACCAACGTAATAAAGCCAGCACCAAACAGTTAAAAGCAAGAACTGCTAGAGCTCTAGAGTAGATAGGACATAGACTACATGCCCTATCGTAACCTTTATTCCAGTAACACCGAGGCGTAACACCGACCAAGCATTTTGCAGCTTTCCAATGAAGCGTAGCTTTGATCATCCTGGACATCTCTTCAACGGACTGAACGGCCCTAGCTCGGAGCACTCGATGAGATTTCGGAGACTTCTGCCAGCTAAACCAAGAGGCCCTGTTATCATGTACTGTCCGGTCGGAGCTACAAACCCGAGGCTCGGCTCATCATTTCCCTTGGTTTTCCCTGGAATACCACGGGTACAGCTACAGAGAACAGCGAATCTAAAAGGTATGCGAGTCGAGATTTGTATCAATTGTATGAAGCTAACGTAGTATATATTATTATGATCAGTATTAAGCGATGGGGCGAGGTTCCCCTTTCATCAGAAGGGGTAGTATCACGATTTTGGGGATTTAAAGGCTTAATAAATTCGCAAGAAAATGATCAAAACACATCTCTATGTATGTGTTATCGAGCGGATGGAATTGGATTGCGAATTGGCATTTTGATTTCCTTTTAAGACTAAGTTGAAGTTGATGATACTTGAGACAAGAAGCATAGGGGCAAGGATGTGCTTGCTAAGGGAAAACGTATTTGCTCATTTTGTTCACAGTCGAAGAGAAGCACAGAACAGAGGAACTTTCAGCGGATGAACGGGAACAAGAACTGAATGACGGTACATCGACAGCTGCGCGACGAAAACATTTTAATATTTGGCAAAGAAACGAACTGGAAGAGGTGAGAGCCAACGGGGAACCAATACTGCAAACCATATGTATACTGCAATACCACGGGTACACTAAAACTTTCGCACTAAAATGAGCTCAAACTGTATTACCGCCACGCCTGACATCCCATCTTCATTGCCAAAGATTATATTTTACTAAATATTATAGGAAGTTAGAAACATTCAGAGTCTTGCCGGGCAGCCGCTATACACTTTATAAAATCATTTAATGTAATTTTGATCTTTCGCACGGTCAGAATTTTGCGGGTTTTCTTTTTCGGTGATACAACTATCGTGTCTTCCGTTTCAATTTGTTCCATGTTGAGTTCTTTTCGGCCTAAAATGACTGCATGGACTATGGCTGTCTGGTCACAGTTAGAGCTCTTGGGGGTGGACCATTAGAAATTGGGGGACGGGGTGGCAATTCCACAAAAAAATTCGAGCAAGGTCAATCCTTTGAAAAAAATTCTTGCAAAGATCCAAGCTAGTAAAAACCATCATACAAATTCCGGAAAAAAATTCTTGCACAACCTGGTCCCCGAAAAAACAAATCACGCAAAATAAACCCACCACCCCTCCCCAAATTAATTTGTGATGGTTCACCCCTTAATGCCGACTTGACTTCTGTTTTCGTCTTCTTTGTTTCTGTGCATTGAAACAGTATCTAAATTTAGATTAAATGTGGCTTCTCTTTTGTTCAGGTATTCCAACAGAACCCATACCCATCAGCTCTGGGGTCCGCCTATCTGGCGGAGAAATTCGCCACAACGCCCCAATCTATCAAGGTAATTATTTAGAGGCTGGGCCGTATTTGGGATTAACCCCGGTTGGGGGGCTCCCATATGTAAGCTATATGTGCCACCCCAAAGGGTATGGTTTTTGAGGTTCTGGGCCCTTTAAAAGAGTTTCCTTTTCGTACTTTTGACATTGAACTTCCAGCCTTAATTCTTCTCCCTCCGCGCCAATAGGGTCTATTTTGTTTGAGATACCCTTGAAAAGGGTCTGATTTTGGGGTTTTTGTATCCTTAAATTGGGCAGGAGTTTCAAATCCCTGGCAGCACACACTTATCCTATTTTGGCAGGAGTATAGTCCGTCACGGAGGGAAGTTACCCTAACTTAAGTTTCGAACCAAGGGTCAGTTCATGATACTTCGGTCATTCCGGTTGGTACGAGTGGATAAGCTGTAGAGGTTGTCTCGCCGTACCGGTTGGAGCGAACCGATCGGAGTTTGTACCATGGTTACTCCAACCGGTTTTATGACCTGAACCGAAATTGAAATAAGCAAATGGTCAGCGGCATTCCACTCTGGATTTCATCCCAACTGGAACTGGAATATTTTGTATCATTTGACGCGGATCGAACCAAACCATAGGCGGATTAAGGGGGGGGGGGGGGATTCAGCCCCCCCCCCCTTTTTCGATAGATTTCCCCATACATTTACTGTATATGCAAGAGCAAGGTTTCAACTTTGGCCTCCATTTTTTTTACTTTGCCCCCCCCCCCCCCCCCCCTTTTTGGAGATCCTGGATCCGCCCCTGCAAACGTTTTTTTTTCTTGACAAATCGTAAGCAACGGTTGTAACAATTTCCCAGACCAACCTTTTTAACTACTTATACAACAAATGCGATTTTTACACAGACTTGGTTCAAGAATCAACGTGCCCGAAGAAGGAAAAAAGCAAAGGCGGCCCATTCAGTACAGCAACACATTCAAGGTCCCTCAACTATCAATAGCCACAGCGCTTTTGCCTTATCTGGTCAACGGTGTTTCCAACCAATGGAGGGCCACTTCGTGAATATCGGAAGAGGGGCGCCAGGTTCACAGGTTCTTTACTAAATGAAGAGTGTTTTCCCGGAAATGTGAATATAGATTATATGTAAATGGCCAAGTAGTTTCCAGGAAATGTTAATTTGCACTTTATATAAATAGTGAATAAGTTCTCGACAAGTATCTTTGGATCATTAATGTTCAGAGAAAACCGAATAGCACTCCGGCTTGAAACTTTTGAAAGGGTTGTAAGTATAAGTGTTCCTTACTTTTTCTAGGGTTCGCGAGGGTTCGTTTTTGCCCGTTTTCCTGGATTTTTGGTACTCAGCGTCGTACCCAGACGTTATTATATTTTGCGTCTCTTGCGGTAATTTCTCCAACCGATTTCTAGACACGGCGCGCAATGAATTGTGGGACATACGCCCTGTTAAAACCATTCCACAAACCATTGCGCACCCTAAAAAAACCGCAAAGCGCTGGGTACGAGACTGCGTACGCTCCCGTAAAATGTGTCAGCGGACTTCCCTTGTCGCACGCACGAGAGGCGCCAATGGCGGGAATATTCAGCCAATCAGAAACATCAACTCGGATTGAGACAAGTATTCCCACTAGTTCGTTCTTTCCAGCTCAGCTCACTTCGCAAAAACGAGAAATTCCTACTTGTTCGTTCTTTACAGCTCGGCTCACTTCGCGAAAGCGACGAAAGGATCCCTCCCTTGTAGGCTCGCTTCAGGAATCATCTTCATTTCTACAGTGACTAGACTGTCCGACTGACCTGGGGGTAGAACACAAGGATAATCGACGCGGGGCGGGGCAGTCCTACAAATTTGTGAAGTACATCTTAATTGTAGAATTCACAATTCCCCTTATAACATCTTGATACCACTACTACTAGAATCCTCTTCCAATTCGTTTTGTTATTCAAAAGTTTGAGCTCCCTTGGGAGCTGCAAGATAATGGTGTTATGAGGCAAACAAAAGGAACTACGAAAAGGATTCTGGTACTAGTAGTGGTATCAAGATGTTATAAGGGGAATTGTGAATTGCAGAACGGAAAAGTAGAAAAGGCCTAAAAATAAAGCAGAACGATTTCTAGTGTAATATTAGAAAGAAGAAAATAATATAGATAAAGATAAGGACTAAAAGCAATTGGCCGTTTTATACATAGACTATAGTACTTCCATAGAAATTTCATAGTAGAATCTAATTTAATCACAAATATAATATTTACAAAGATAAGATGTGTTTGGAGTGTCACCTTCTCTAGACCTTGACTACAGTACTCATAGGGCTATGTCACGGTTGTTTCAACAAAACAATATAAAATAAGACCAGTGATCTACACAAACAGCTCAGAACCCCATATTATAGAATTGTTTAGTCTAACTTGCTTTATCTGGGCATTCTTACGTTACATAAAAAAGACTATTCCAGAGCCCTGTATACATCTTACCAAGGCTGGCTCTGGTAACGAAGCTGAGCCGTTTGCACTTGTTAAAATCTGAAACCCTGTAAACACCAGTGACATAGGCACCGTCCACACTACATTTGAAAACGGCTAATTTGCCCCGAAACCGAAACAAACGATGTCCAGCCACACTACCCCAGCTAAGATTTGAAAATGTACATTCTCCTACCCAGAGCTCCCCGGCTCGTCTGCTCGCAGGGGAGGCCCTGGGGACATCCATTTGAGGGCCTTCACTGATTGGCTGATTTTGAACGTTGGGGCATGCGCAGAAAGTTGTTTCTCTGAACGGCTCTGTATCAAATCTCGCGCATGAGTCAATGGCTGTCACCAGAGCCTCCCCTGCGAGCAGACGAGTCAGAGAGCTTTGGGTATGAAAATGGAAAACGTACTAAAACGACAGCTTTGCGCATGCACGAAAGAGAAAAACGATAGCCTGCGGTCACAAATTCCTCGACATGATCCTTTTTTTGAAAAATTCCGTTTTTGCCGCCCACACTAAAATGCGTAGCCGGCGTTTTCAAATGTATCCACTTTCGACAGCGTTTTCGGTTGGAAATTTAGCCGGCGTAGTGGGGAAGGAAGGCACAACCGTAAAAATAATTAGCCGTTTTCAAATTTAGCCGGCGTAGTGTGGAAGGTGTGCCTCAATTACATTTTGTAAACTATCATTATATGCGTAAGTAACGCAATGTCTCCAAAACATATTAAATGAAAATCATTTTGGGGCGTTAGCAAATGTGAGAAATATACATTATCACAATCAACCTAGTTCAATGCAGAGATGCCAAAATCCGAGTGAATAAAAGCAGGAGATTCCAGGAGAAATACAACAAAGACCCCCAAAAGCCAAAAGAACCGAATACGTCAGCACGAACTCAAATCTACAGAAAGAGTACCTCCTCTTTAACAAAAGCACGTAGTTATTCATGGCTAGATACAAAAGAGATTTATTTTATCCACTCGCACAATTTCGTGCACAAGTTGCTTCCGTCGCCCCTGGCGTGCTCTGTCTGTCTGTGCGGTCTGTCTGTGTGAAAATGCTGTGGTAACCACTGAGCAAGACTCGAATTTTCGCCCAATACAGGCGTGAATAATCCTAAAAGTGTTCGTTTCACGCCTAACGTTTTTCACTTGCGCTCAAAATAACGACAGTCTTTGCAGGATTTACGGCTAGATTTGTTATGAACAACGTCTGTAATGCTCGTACAAGGCGTTAAATTTTTGACTAAAACTATTTCTTAATTTCGACCCCTGTAGAGGTGATCCGAACTGAGTCAGTTGGCTGAATACCATCAGCTCCAAACTCTATCATTTTACAAAGAGGCTCCAAACTTTCTCTTTCACAACAGTGATTACTATAGTTTCTTTAGTAGTTCAGAAATGTTGAAACAACATGTTCAACTCAAAGAGCCTCTAAAGCTTAAAGTGCCACTCAAGGCAGAAATCAACTACATTTCATCAAAAAAGATCCATTATCCAAGGGAACAGTAGCGAAAGAAAAATGTGTTTTGCGCGCACCGTGCGTTCTGCATCCTGTGGGGTGAACAATGGCTCCTGTGACGAAGACATAGAAAGTAGAACAAAGACCACGAAGAAGACAAAGAAAGAACCTGTCTTGTTCTACTTTTTCTGTCTTCTTCATGCGTCACAGGAACCATTGTTCTGAAGAGCTTCTCCCCCAAGATGCATCGCGCATAGTTGAACGAAAAAAAAAACGCCAATCGAAAATATTCGAAAATCAATAAAATATTAACGGCGCGCGTAAAACACATTTTTCTTTCGCTACTGTTGGATAATGGATCTTTTTGATGAAATGTGGTTGATTTCTACCTTGAGTGGCTCTTTAAGGGTAAGAATCTACTACCTCTTTTGTCCTCATCACAGTCAGAAAGCTGTTTACATTTTAGTAACACTTTTCATAAGTAGAGTAACATATAAAAATCTCTAAATTTAAAGACAAGCATGCATGCTATTGTCATCTCAATAAAAACCGTTCATTTGTACAGAGTTTACGTAATTAAGTTTTTTGAACTAAAACCCTGGCTAAACTAGAACACATGTAGTGCGCAACATTGTAGCCGGACACGTTTCCTTCATGTTTCCAATTTAGCCACGCGAGAAACATTTTGGCGCGCGACAAATTTTGTAGCAGGGACACAAAAATTTCATTATCGCCTGATAACAAGTATTTTTCGTTTCCGAGACACGCGTGCGATTAAATACAAAACGTTGACGCACTTGGCTCCCCTTCCCCCTTCCTTCGCCCTTTCAAATGTTGCTAGTTGGGCTGGATAAGCGGCCTAATTTTCCAGCCAACATTGCAGTAGGCAGGGGAAGGAAAGGAAGGGAAAGTGCGCCAACTACTTTGCACTCATTTTTTATTTTGATTGTAGTTTAGCCACATGAAACATGCAGGACACATATGTCGCGCGAAACGTGTGTCCTAGTTATTAGCCAAATCAGCATCTTTCAACGTTATTCTTGCAAATTCTCTGGATGAAGAAAGGTGGTAAGTGAACAATTTACCGGGTAAAAGGCCAGGGGGGAGGGGATGCCCATTGTACCTTTTAGGGGTAAAACATTAAGGCCCCCCATTTACACGCTGCGATTTGTCGGGCCCGAATTCTTGTGATTCGTTCGGTGTCGGCCCGACACTGAAAAATCTGTGGCGGCGCATCATAATCAAATAAACACATCGGGCCAACAAATCGCAGCCTGTAAATGGGCCTTTAGGCATCTGATTTCCCAGATAGGTACATATAATGGGTCTGTTCTAGCAAAAGCAACAATGGTTTTATCAAACTAAAATACTTCACACTTGTTGGTTTACCTCTTAGGGATAAAAACAACTAAGCTATGCCCCTTTGGGGGTAAAATCGAAAGTTCCCAATGAGCATCCCCACCACAAACATAGGGGAGTCACACCCCAAATCCCCTCCCCTGACGGAGTAAAAAATATTCCTTAGAATGACGGTTTACCCTTTAGTGTTTCTTGATCAGGGATCCCTTTTTAGCTAAAAGTGTCCAAATAATTTAGCTTTCAAGGTCAATACTCAACTCATGATCTGTGCTTTTCTGGGGTACAACACGGAGGAGGCTGTCACAATAATGCAACTTCTTCTCAATCTGACTGCACTCCAGACTTAAACTCTTACGCTTGCGCTTAAGGGTGTTTGACTCCTCTTCCAAATGGCTCATATCCTCCTGAATTTTCACAATGTCTTCTTTTAATTTTTCCATATTTTGATCTTTTTTTTCCAGCTCTTCCTGAGTTGCTGTAGGAAAGAATTGAGTCAATTTTAGAGACAATATCGTTATAGATACTGCAGATGCAGTATTGTTCTTACAAATACAATGTAGTCAGTGGCTACCATCAATCTGCCTGGTGAGTGTTGTTTGCTTGTCACTGACAATTATCTATATTATAGAGTTGTCTAGTATGTGTCAGTGGTGACGTAAAAGTTTTAATACACATGTAGTTGTATAATTTATGATCGTACATCAAATATGATTGTGAATTTGAGCATTCTCACCTTGTATTTCTCTAAGCTTAGATTGCAGTATCTTCTCATCTTCGGATCTTGTGTCCATGGCTAGCTTTTTAACACTTTCTAGAAGACCTGCGCCTTTCAAGAATTCTACCAGAACTGCATCTAGGGATGAAAACTTGCCTCAAAACAATGCATTGTAGGCATTCTTTTGTTGTTTGATGGAAAATTTTTCAAGTTCTGGAAAATAGATTTGCTTTAAAATGTAAAATCAATAGAGGGAAAGCTTATCTTTTGATCAAACAAAGTATTCCTTTTAGAACTATTAGCTTCCGACGCTAGCCAAGTCTTGATCACAGAAAAACTCACAGTGAAAATCAGTGTATTTCTTGGTCTACATGCAATGAGAGCAAAATGTGAAATTTTCTGTGATTTATCAGAAGTTCTCATGTGTTAATAATGATTATATTCACTGTCTGTCATATTCAGTGGCTTGTAACTTCTACAGAGAGCAGTGGCAGATCCAGGATTTTAAGAGGGGGCTTCATTTTTGCTGATGACACCATGCCAAAACAATAGAGGTATACCATTCCTTCTCTTTTGTCCGTGGTGAAATCATGGTTGCTACATCATGAATTTAATATACTGGTATACACTGGGTCACATAAAAGAAAAGAACCACTCTGAAATAACAAGAAGTCTTTAGCGAACCGATCCAAAAAAATCTGTTTGTTGGAAGAGAGGGGTTTCCGTGCCTGGAGAGAGGAATGTATTGCAAGAGAAAGGCTAAGACATGCCTTTTTATTGACAATGTTGAGAGGAGTCAGCTTGACAGTACCACAGCTACAAAAGATGAGCAAACACTTACCACCTGGTGGTGAAGATGAAGAAGAAGACAGTTGACAGTCTGGCACAAGCTTGGATTTCTGACAAAAGAAAGAAGTCCAGAAAAATCACAAATAAATACATAATCATAATACATAATCAAATCTATGTATTTGGATCATGTTGCCACCGTTCCAGTTGTCATAGGAAATTTCTGCAGAAACCCATTTATGAGAAAGCTGATTTTTTTCTGGTAGAAGTTGGGAAGTGTTCAGATTTCCCATGGATAGCCATGGAAAATCCAAGCACATATACTTCACATACATGTAGTACATACTTCTACCATGGGAAAGCTTTCCAATGAATGGCTTTCTGCAGAAATTTCCTGTGTGTCACATTTTGCTACAAGGAAACAATCACTCATCATCAATCGCTTGTTGTTGATACTGCATTATACAATTTGTATTTGATTTGGACTTTAGCTTTTGGAGATCATCTTAAACATGGCTGACTAGATGGCAGCACTGTTTACTGCTTAAAAGCTGAAAGAACATTATAAATAATCACTTACTGGAAATAAAGACTTGTACCCTGCAAGTTCAATCTGGGAGCTCAGAATTTTCTTAATTTTTTCTCATGCTCAACTTACTGATTCTCAGTTGATACCAAATTACATGACTGTACATGTAAAATTACGAAGTAAAGCTACAGATAAACTAGGACACAATGTAGCGCACAACATTTACATCCTGCATGTTTCAATGCATAGCTAAACAAGGAAACATTGCACATGTTTGTCTTGGAAACACAAAATGTTTCTTGTCTGATGTTCTCCTGGCTACAAAGGGAAACATGTATCAGGCTCAAATGTTGTGTGCTGCATGTGTCTTAGTTTAGCCAGGGCATAACAGTGGTACCTGAGGGGTATGCAAGTATTCCTCTTTAACAATACATGTGCACACCAAACCACCAGATGAGGAACACACAGGTGCTGCAGCTGGTAATGGTGAAGTACCCTTCTCTGGACTGACTTCATCTCTCGGTCTGGGAGGTACTAGTGCTGTTTGGGGAGTCATGTGAGGGCCAGTTTCTTGTGCATTTCCATTTGCTTGAGTTTCCTCTTGGTTCTTGCTTGAATCATCTACTGGTGGTACATCAGCACTGTTGTCTGTTTTCTCAGCAGTATTCTTTTCAGTTTCAGTAACATGTAGTACTTCCTCTTCTGACTCTGGAGGGCTTTCTGTTGTAAATTCATCATCTATACGTGTCTTACCCCTTTCAGATCCTAATTGCTGGGATAGTAGCTTCACAATCCGTGTAGAATCATTTTCAGTTGCTATATCAATAACAGTTTTGTAATCATTGTTGATTATAGTTGGATCACCGCCAGCTTGGAATATTTTCCGGATGCTTATAAAGGAGATATCGTTCTTTGCAAGGATGTGCATTGCAGTGTTCCCATCAACGTTTTGAAGATTCAGAATATCAGAACATTTGTCACCAAAGTACTCCTTTGCTTTATCAACCATTATCTCAATTAAGTCCTCAAAGATATTTGTTTTGCGGCCAATGACTAGAGTTTTTGCAGCAACTAACAGTGGTGTATCAAGATCAGAGTCATGGACTTTGAGGCAGTCTTTTAATGCACCAATCATGCTTCCCATCTTAGCTTGCTTTATTCGTGATGAAACGTGAGCCTGGTTAAGACACAGTACAAACCGGTGAAGAGCTGTCTCCTTTGTGTCTGCAGCCTGAATAGTAGCGTCAAACCCTAAGAGGATCATAAAAGAGTATTGCATACTGTGACTAAAACTGCAAAACAGGTATTAATTTTACACCAGAATCAAGCACAAAGTTCCCAAGTGGGAACACTTCTGGTCTCAATGCTTACCGGTATACCCAGGCTTATGGCAGATATTATGACAAAGTAAAATTTAATAAATCTGATAGTTGTGTTAATAATGTAAATGGTAATCTATTTGGTCTATATTGCCTCATGTCAATTTTTGTTACATTGAGAAACTTGGATTTTTAAAGTTTTCAAAATTCCCGCTCCAAATCAAACCATTCAGTTTCATTTGCATTCGATTGAGGTTGGTAATAATTGAGCTTACCCAAACATTTTGTTTGATTGTGTTCTATATACCAAATCGGCAAACAGTGTTTTTATCTTGTTGTCACCCAATTCAGATCATGTGATGATTCCTTTGGGTGGATACTTTTGTTAGTTCTGCACGCAGGGACATCAACTCTCCCTGTTTTACCAGTAGTTTCAAGATTTTTGGCTTTGTCTTCCCGCAAAAATTCATTTGGTCTATTTCTCCCAGGAGAATTCCAGGAAATTTTGCCATTTCAAGGCGGTCTCCAGATTTTCAAAATCCTTGGGTTGACGTCATCCCTGTGCACATACAATTGTAACCACCCAAAGGAATCACCACATGATCTGAATTTGGTGGCAACAAGATGTAAACATCGTTAGCCGATTTGATCTATTAAAGAACCCAACAAACCAATCGAACGATTTGAGTTCGATTTTATATTTTGTTCGATTGCTACGTCGGGAAGAATCGAGATTGTTGTCCTTCTACAAGCGAGCTACAACTCACCATGTTGAATCATCCACTCTATAGCCCTGGATTTACCAAGAACACTAGCCCAGTGTATTAAAGGAAATCTGAACTCTTTCACGGGATCTGGTACAACATCGTTTTTATCCCAGCCTTTGTTTAGATGCGTTTTGACGCACGTTTCAAAGTTTAAAAAAGATAATTCGTTGTCCCCCTTGTATCGCGTATCAGAGCAGTTCAGCACGGCGAGCAGCAACTCATGATGTTTTGGACATGGCTTCTGGTCATCGCAAAATGGTGTACAGGTCTTTTTCGCCATGCTAATCTTGTAAAAGGACGATTTCATCAAGGTAAAACGATGGCAACAACTCCCGCGTGTAATGGCCACCAACTCAACCCGACATCCCCGGTTCCCAAAGCACTCTGGGAAACACTTTTCCACAGGAAAACCAATGGCAAAGTAAATCTTGTGTGACTACTGACTACCAGCATTGTTTTGTAGCCACCAGTACAGTGCACGAGTGTCTTGGCATAGGTCCGGTCTCAACTTGTCGAGCTAGCGTCGTGCCGAACTAAATACTAAGGTAACTGCCAATAAATTTCCGCAATCGGTGTCTTTCCATGCTTTCTTCAACGACAGAGAATGGAAAACCAAACCAGAAACGCAAATCGCCATGCCAACGTTTCGGACCTTTTTTTCAATTCGGTCCTCCTTTTTGGGGAGAGACACGAGAACGTTGTAAAATCACGAGCCGCAGGTCCTCCTTTATGATATTATTAGGGGGACTCTAAAATCCTATACCATTCCAGGAAAACGGGGGCTCATTCCGTCACTTTTCGGATCTCCCCTGTCGGATGTCCTCGACGCCAATGGTTAAATTGATGCAGTAGACTCCGCACAACCGAAAGGGCTATCCGTTCAGGGGCGTACCCAGGAAAGGGGTGAGGGGGGGTCCACTTTGCTATTCCCCTGTCCCTACCCATAAATTTCGGGGGGAATACTATTCATATAAATGTTGGCTAAAAGGGGGTTCCGCAACCCCTGAACCCCCCCCCCCCCCCCCGGTATGCCCCTGTCGTTAATCTGTTTGAATTCCTGATGAAACACGCTCTCTAGTGCTTTAACAACGAGCTTTTAGAACACCCCTCTAGCTGTAACAGACCCGGCGAAATCTACATTCCCACCCGGGTTCTCAGGAAAATGTCAGCTCATTTTTCACCGACTAAAAATGTCTTGCTTAAATTTCCAAAAGTTCCGACAAGTCCTTTAAAGTGCAGTCCTTTATATGTAATGCATTTATCAGCCTCTCTTTACGTCTTTTACATCGATTTTTAATGTACATAATTTCTATAGTAAGCTTTGGTAATAGCACACTCAAATTTCGGCACTGTGGAAGGAAAAAGGCGTGCGGCGGGTCAGTTCAGAAAATTTCGATCGTCGGGTCTCGGGAGGCTAAAAATTCACCGGGTAGGGTCAAAATTTCCGTCGGGTCGGGTTTCGTCGGGTCTGTTACAGAGGGATGTTTTAGTGGAATTTTCGCCGAATCATGGACCAGATGCTTCAATAATACTGTTACGAATCATGACGGAAAACCTCTTTACTCCCCTAAACACAGGCGTCTCGCCGAGCATAAACGTTTCTTCAAAGAAGCCTCACTTTTCACAAATTTTAATGAATGTAACCATTTTAATTTCACAATTATTTTCACATTGTTTTGGCATGCCCAACACATAACATTTCCCTAGATTGTTACTATCCCACTAAACTGTAAAAAAAGATATGAATTGAATAATAACTAATAACGTTATATGTTATTATTTATCCACGGTAGCTACTTCAGTGCAAAATGATATAGAAAAAAAACTTTTTTTAATAGCATTTGCATTATTTAAATAGCATTTGCGTTAAAATACTATTCAAAAACTATAGTTGCAATCATATATTTGCAATCTTATAAAGCTGGGGCGTGGCAGCGCGCGTTTTTGTCCATTTATCTTTGTCCATTTATTTTGCCCTGCGCAGAAGAGCTGAGTATAGTAAAAGCTTGAAAAGTTTGGCAAAATTCGTCTGTTTTGTCCTTTTCTGCAATCTATCCATGTATCCTTTAAATGTTCACTCCGTTATTTTTCGTCCCAGAAGGGGACGGGGGGAGGGGGAGGGTCAGCCCCTGTAGAAAATCACGCGTTTTTCAAAGCAAAGAAAAATATTTAGTGGATGTCTGCTGTATGTATGTGATTTTTTCCCATAAGACCATGGGACCCACAATGAGCGCATGCGTAATATTTTTTAACAAACATCCCCAGAACCCGAAATGTTTTTACATCAAGACCAGCGCCAGGAATTCTCGGGTGACTCTATGTGGTTTTCTTGATTCTACCCTTATACGTTACAAAAAAAATAGTTTTAAATGTCCCAGTTTCCAAATTCAGAGTGTATGCACCTACTTCAAGTAACGTTGCTCCGTAAATAAAAACGTAAAACCGTGAATCATGCATTAAGACGCACGAATTTGGCAGTCAAACTACACTAAAAACGTACTCTTCATGTCATTTTATTTACTTCTTTGAGAAGTAATTTGACATGAACTTCTGCGATTTAATTAAGTGCGAAGTGCCATTTACAACTATGATACACGGTTCATGATAAATGGTTTCAGAAGCAACGTTGAAACTTGAGACAGGTTACAGTCAACATTGCAAGGGACACTAGGGCGGGGGTTCTCACAGAAACCCAGCACTCGCCACTTTAATTTATAATTATGCTATTCATTTATACGGAACTATTTAAAGGAGTCATCCAGATCGCTGTCGTCAGAAGACAAAGGCAGCTGTAGCGACACTGTTCTTGACACTTTTCCACGTCCGAACTTTTTGGTAGCTGGGCTGCTTACAGATGCCGTGCGCAACCTGCAACAAGGACGCCTTGATTAGTAGCAAAGTCAACACCTGTCATTCTTTTAATCTAGTCGGAGTGGATAGCTGGTTGCGATAACGGTTTTCTACAGATAAGTCGGCAAGGACGTGCAAGGAGACGTCATACTCAAATTTCAAGAAAAGATATCGATTATAATTATAAGTACACTTTTATTTCTAGTCATTCATACCGGGACAAAAAGTTTAAGGAATTTTAGTAGTTTTTAAACACTCAAGTAGTCTTTAAAATTAAGATGATGCAGTATTTTGTATTGTAAGTATTGTTCTTAGTAAGATACAATTTCCAATAACCTTGATGTTAATTATGGAAAATGAAAAAACAGAGGCCCAAAGCGGTGGGGATGGGCTGACCACTCCTTTCCGCTATCCTCCAAAATAAGGAAAGCTTTTAGCTTCGTCGGACCCTTCGCGCGATGCAGAGGATAAAAGTAACACTAAAATAATGCTTTATATTTTAGTTGACAATAAAAGTCGTACATTTTAGCACCTGCGCAGATTTAGTATTCCTCTCCGATAGTTTATTTCCCAGGCAATTATATTTTAAAGGTTTTATAACTAACCAGTTAGATCTTGTCTCTTTAATCTTTATAGGAAATCACGTGTTATCACCCGGCTTTCATAAGGGAGAAAGAACGGAAACGGATCAGTAGGATGTTGTAATTGATCCATTAGTTAGTTTTATTAATTTCGCCACTTCCACATTTATTTACATGATGACTTTCTTTCTTTTTCTTCATTTTTTGAGTCGTGTGAGCCAATCAAACAGTTCAGTTCTTGTCCTGTTTCGTTCCGGAGAGCCACAAAAAGAAAACATCATGAGACGGTGCTCCGGGGTTCCTATGTTAAGGGAAGGGAGCACATTTTCTTAGGGGAAAAGGGAGGAGAGGAAAGAAAGAAATTCGTCACCACTCCTTCACGTCATTGTATCCGAAACACAGGAAGCCCAAACCACCTCTCTCAACTCCTTTTGACCACAGAACTGCCTAGTGTGCACTAGGCGAATCAGGGCAACAATCTGATTGGCTCATTCACAATACTGATCGCGGTACCTCGGTTTTGGCTGTAGTCACTAGTAAAGCAGGCACAGGCACTATAACGAAGGATTTGTAGTACACTGGAGAAAACAACTCCTTGTCCATATTAGGGGGTGCATGTTTCACCAAAGTGAAGAAATAACTCACATTTACTTTAATATTTTTATAAAATTGATATTAAATATTGCAAAAGTGGCGATTATTGTTTATATCTTTGTTGTGTTATATATGGAAGTTTTAGTTACCTTACGATTTCAGCCAACCCCACCGAGCCGAACAGAGTGAAGACAATAAGGCTGTGCAGTGAATCAAATGAGTCAAATGAAAATTATCGTTTGCACAGTGTAGTCTTCAATTGTCTTCCGTCTCTTCAGCCCTATCTCCCTATCTATCGAATACTGTATTAAACATGACAAGGACTGCCAGAGGTTTCATGACTGGTAAATACTTATTTACTGCCAAAGCATATCGTAATGGGTCTTAAGGACCCCCTCCCCCCAAGACAATTTCCATAAGGGACATACACAAGCTTAGGACGCAAGCTTAGGACGCAAGCTCAGGACGCAAGCGCAGGACGCAAGCTCAGGACGCAAGCTCAGGACGCAAGCTCAGGACGCAAGCTCAGGACGCAAGCTCAGGACGCAAGCTCAGGACGCAAGCTCAGGACGCAAGCGCAGGACGCAAGCTCAGGACGCAAGCTCAGGACGCAAGCTCAGGACGCAAGCGCAGGACGCAAGCGCAGGACGCAAGAGCAGGACGCAAGCACAGGACGCAAGCACAGGACGCAAGCACAGGACGCAAGTTCAGGACGCTAGCGCAGAACGCAAGCTCAGGACGCAAGCTCAGGACGCAAGCTCAGGACGCAAGCGCATAACGCAAGCTCAGGACGCAAGCGCAGGACGCAAGCGCAGGACGCAAGCGCAGGACGCAAGCGCAGGACGCAAGAGCAGGACGCAAGCACAGGACGCAAGCACAGGACGCAAGTTCAGGACGCTAGCACAGGGCCAAACTTGATGATTTGTAACCGAGTCAAGGTTACCAGCAAGTTGTTATTTATTCGTCATACAAAAAATAAACATCTCGCGCTTACCGAGAGGTCAGGTGCTGCACTTGAACTTGCAAACTCTCCGCGCGTTCTGTTTGCTCGT
Organism: Scolanthus callimorphus; assembly: GCA_033964015.1. Taxonomy (NCBI): domain Eukaryota; kingdom Metazoa; phylum Cnidaria; class Anthozoa; order Actiniaria; family Edwardsiidae; genus Scolanthus; species Scolanthus callimorphus. The sequence continues at coordinate 28,621,186 of CM066917.1, forward strand.
CAAGAGACCTCTGTGTCTTGCGAACTTTGTTCACTTGCACGTCGATCTGAAAGGGGAAACGGTTTTTCAACTTCAGAGCTTACGTCCAATGGTATTTTACTCTTCGTATTCAATTCAAATAGCCATAGTTGATGTTTAGACAGCCTTGGCGATACTCTCTTGGCGAAAATCATAACAAATTCAAAACTGGAATATTGGCAAAATTGGATTCCGCTTCCGAAATGAAAACCAACATGGCGCCCAAGCCTATTGGCTTGCATTATGACGTCATTACAGTGCATGAATCCTAATGTCTGCAGAGTGACGTCACGAACTGACCGCCAACAAGATTTCGCTGCGTACTCTTAGCCAATCAGAATCGAGATAGTGGCATGGCTGAATAATAATAAAATTTAAAAGTATCTGCTAACAATATTTACCTCATCCTCAGCTTTTGCGACTTCTACTTTCAGTTCCTCCACGCGTGTGCGCAATTTTCTGACCTCATTATCATGTTGCTCTACTCTCTTTCGAGAGTGGTCTAGTTCACCGGTCTGTAAAACAAAAGTACTCATAGGTTACCTACAAGTCCGTAACGATGTAATAGCCACATCTTTCCCCGTCCTGTCTTGAACTAAGTAAATTAGTATCTAGTACATAATTTCACGAGGCACGGAAGCAACGAAAACATTGCGCATTTTATTCAGTGTAAAAAGCTAGAATCCTCTCCGCTTTTAATCCATTCTCTGCATTCCGTAAAGCATAAGCATATTCTCCCTAAAAGAACCGTCGAAACTATCGCCAACATACAATGTGTACTTTGTAAGGTTAGACAGGGATGGATTGAGGTTTTAGCAAAGGGGGTGCGTTTCTAGTCGAAAGAACCGCTAAAACCTTTTTAGGCCTGCATTTTGCGTTTAAATTAATGTTTGTATCGTAAACGGGAGTAGGCTCGCTTCTCAGGCCGTCGTAACGTCACGCGCGATTGTTGGTGGGAGGGGGGAAGGATTGCGGGCGCACAGAACCCCCCTAATCGGGCGACGGGGGTGCGTCCAAGGCACCTCCCCTGGATCCAATTAGACATGACGCGCAAAGTCTGATTATAAGCTTCGATCCACTTCTTGTTTCCAAAGAAAGGCGCACGTGCTATCACGGAGTGGAAATTATTTCAAACCTACCTTCTCTTGAAGCTGTTTCTTGACTTTGTTGTAAGCGTGCCTCATGTCTGCTAACTCCTACGAGAAAAAAGAAGAAGTCATAAGGCTGTTTGCAGTCCCTTGTTTGGCGAACGTCCGTTAATACAAGCATACCGCAGTTTTCTCGTCTAGTTTAGCTTGAATCTGCTTCATGTCGGTGTCCAGCATCTTGGTTGCGCGCGCAGTCTTGTGACTCAACAAACTTTCAAGGTCCTGCAACGTAATAATGCAGAGTCGTAAGAAAGCAAAAGCGCTGAAAGTGATGGTCTGGTTTACAGAATATTCCCCTTTAAATTTCTAAATTGCCAAAACATAATGTCACTGTTCTTGTAAACCTCCTTAAGCGGCCTTTCAGTACGAAATACGAAAGACAGAAGCGGACAGGCGGAACCACTACTTCAAGGGTGGCCTTCTCCGCCATTATCTCTCAAGGCAAGCTCGAAGAAAGGAAGAGCAAGGGAAAAAGAAAAGAACGAAGTCTCTGTTTCGGGCTTCCTGTGGGAAAGTAGCAATTTCAGGGGGAGTAGAAGTCTGTCGCCTGAGGAGGATGGCTAACGTGTAAGTACTAACCTCAATTTGATGTTTCAGTTTCTTGTTTTCTCTTTCCAGGGACAGTTTTTCACTTTCTAATTTTTCACGCTTGCCCCATTCCAGCGTGTTCTCATTCTGAAGATGTTCAATCTGGAATAACAGAACAAAAAAGCGCATTAATGACAGATTGCACAGAAATAAGTACTATAATTTACTCCGTGAAAATACGTCAAGTCGATCTGGTGGTCCGTTGCGCACCGTCTCCGACCCCTTTTGATCGTGCCTCTCACCATCTCCGCTACCCTGGATCACGGGCCTCGAATGCCGCTTTGTTTAGTGATGGTGGGACCATCACTTTCAGCAAGCTCTCACGCGGCGCCGAGCTTGGGTGATCACCTAAAAAAGCGGGCCTTTCTTGGTGTTGCAAGATGTATTGTATTCTGGATTAGAGCTATTGTATTCCATCTTATTGTTTAGTAATACGGTCTTTGTCTTCTGTCTTTATGCCTGTCTTTATGGTGCCTTGCAACACCAAGAAAGAGCCAAAAAAGCGACAATCGAGGATCTTGGGTTCAGGGTACATCCCCGCATCCATTTCGGATATCTCCGACTTCCCACAATCCTTTGCGTGCTCCTTTTTCAGAAAGGTCAATGAACTAACTCATCTTTTAGGGGTTAAAACGCGATTCGTGGTATCTTTTAGGGATATTCGCTCAAACCAACCTTGAGTTTTGTTGATATCGTATGATAAACTATAGTTAGTCAGAGTAATCATGTAATCTCGATCTCAATCTACATCACCTACCTCTGCTCTGAGCTCATTGATCTGTTTGGCCGAGCCCGTGGACTCATACGCCTCTTGCAAATCTGCGCTAAGTGTTTTGACCTCGTGATCATACTGGGAACGCAGTTTTGACAGCTAGATCCAACAAATAACAGAATAGAATACGTTACCACAGACGTGTGACTATATTGACCATATGGTGGGATTGTGCCATCTCTTTCAGAGGTATTCTTTTGTTTGTGCGTCACGGTAAATAAGTACCCATTCTCGAACCCAGAGCTCCCTCGCGGGGGAGGCTCTGATGACAGCCACTGACGCATGCGCGAGATTTGATACAGAGCCACATTCTCGAACCCAGAGCTCCCCGGCTCGTCACCTCGCGGGAGAGGCTCTGTTGACAGCCACTGACGCACGCGCAAGATTTAATACAGAGCCGCTGAGAGAACGACCTTTCAGCGCATGCTCCAAAGCTCAAAATCAGCCAATCAACGACGGACCTCAAATGTATGTCCCCAGAGCCTCCCCTGCGAGCAGACGAGCCGGGGACCTCTGGGTACGAGAATGTCCCCTGGTACAGAACACTTTTTTAACATTCTACTCGGACAAATCCCGGTGTTTTTATTGACCGAGAAACCTTGGGTACCGATCTATGGGCGTGACTCCATTGCTGTGGAGAGGGAGATCAATCATTTCCTTACCTGACTCTGTGCTCCTGTTTTGTTGATGACTAGATCATCATTTTGCAGCTTTGCAGCAGTGAGGTCCGCTTGTAGGGATTCTATTTCCTCTAGAAGGTTCGATTTAGCGCTGAAAAATGATAAGCAAGAGTCAAAACAACATTTAGTTCGACTGATACTCACAATACTGGTGCAATCCCGGACGCGCGCGGCCTGGATACCACATTTTAAAAGAAACTAAGGCGCATGCGCAGCTTCCTCTGAGCGAGTGGAGAGAGGTCAGACCAACATTTAGTTCCTGCCCTTTCTCCCATCTACCTGAGGGTTCCTCGCCGTCCCACTTCGGGTTCGGGTTCCTCTCTGGCGCGCCGGAGGATGGCTTTCTCCCCAATGCAAAGCACGCGGCTTATCGCCTAGTGTCTTGCACAAATGGCCTCTGTCACAAATTAAAGGGCCTCTAAATAAGCGTCTTCTCGTTGAAATCACGGAAAGACGACGGTGGAATTTGTGGCTGACAAGCTGACACTTTGCGTGACTTTGATTCGGCTTTAATCATAAAGTCTGGCGTATGGTTTAGGTGGTTTTGATGGAACATACCAGAAACCACCCTTCGTGTCCAAGGCTTGAAAGATTTAATATTGTTAAGGCGTCTGTTGGGGATAAAATTTTGTTTCCCAAACCAAGTTTACATTTTGGGCGGGGACATAGACCTTTTCGATTAAAATAAATTGTGTTCAAAGTCGAGCCAGGCCTCACAAGAAACCAATATCCGCGGCCAGAAACACTATCTCAAAAATTATACTCCAGAGTTTGTCACTGAAATCTTTTAAAATTGTGATGAAACGGGTTAATGAAAAATTTACGCACGTTTCGACGTTTGTTTGGCGAACGGAAATATTGCCTGTTTGGGCTGCCAAGAACATATTCCGACCACAAAACTATACAATATTACTCAGTGTTGTCAGATCTAATTGCATTCAAACTCGCAAATTTCTACTGTCCTTCGCCTAATTTTAAAATACAGTGAACACGATAATGCATTGACAGACGTCAAAAGGCTAATGTTTCGCCTGGAAAAAATGAAAAAATTTGAAATTTGAAAACGAGCGGGTGACAGTAGTGAAAGATCAGGAACGCGATATTCCATGAAACTCCCAGTGCGGTTTGGGAATATTTTTTTCAGCACTGCCACCTTTTAAGACTTGCGCACTTGAAATGTTTGACAGTCAAACAATATGGAACAGCTGTTTGCTTAGTAAGGTTAGCTTAGTAAGGTTAGCTGTCTTATAAATATTTTCAAAAAATGTGGCAGAATCAACCAAAAGTTTCATGTTTAGTAAGCTGTATCAAAGCTTTATTTTTAAAGCTTTGAGTCAAAGCTCACATATTAAATCAAGGAGGTTTTATGTGAACCTCCTTGATTAAATCATTTTTTATTTTTCTTAAATAGCAATTACAAGTGCAATTATAATTTCGGTATCCAAAAAATAGAAGTAGGCAAAGCATATATATTATCAAGGCATCACTGGCATACATTACAATTTAAATATCGCATTTTACATAATGTTTTATGCAGAGATGTAAATTCACACCACATGGAAGATTCTAGCTATAATTGCATTTAGACAAGACCCACGGTTGGAGAGAGTTTTAAACAAGACATGACTGGCAAAGCTGTAATCTCCCTGTTTCCTCCATACATCATCTAAAACAATACTCGGTTTACCATACCCTGGACTTTACGAATAAACATATTCATGTTGTATTGTTTTCTAAACTCGGATTATGAAACACATCATTTGATATAGGTTGACATTCTTAGGTTCTGCCTGAAGGCCCGTGATCAAAACAGGTACTTATAAATGAAATTTGTAAATACTTCAAAATGTTAACAAGAACTCCAGCAATGCTATCTTCAAGAAAATCACGATGAAAGCCAAGGTTATTTGGCATAGAATTAAAGACCACCCCTTAGAAATTTCAGTAAAAACAACATCATAAAAATAACGGTTCATGCGATCAGTGGGGCAAAACGTGACGCCTTAAAAAGCAGGCTGAAATAATAAGCTAAAAGGATAATTAATTACATAACGGTCTGTGAAACCTAAGCCTATTATAGCGTGATTTTTGCACCTTTTGAAGTGTAAGTAAATTTATGTTATGAGAGAGTAAATAAATACAGGAAAGGGCGGGAGAGATTATGAAGATATAGCAAGCAGGAAACAATTTTTACACAAAATAGTTTGGATTTTCGGCATAGTTTATATATCTATTCATCAGGATTCAGACAGTTGCATCTGAATGGCTTCCCACAATGATCACTTAACTGGCTTCCGCTGTTAATGAGGTACTATTTGATTTGCACTGCAATGGCCTCCCAGGGAATATGTTTGTACAAATCTAAACATCTAATTAAATATTATAAAATAACATATGAAACATCAATACAATTCAATCCTACCTTCGCTCGTCTACCAGGAGTCTTTGACTTTCTTCAAGTTTTAATTTCAGTATTTTCACTTGTTGTACGCTGTCTTCGACGGAAAAATGTTCGTTATTATTGTGCAATAATCGCGTTTGCCTTTCATCTCTAGGCGAAATTTGTCCTCTTTCGTTTTCATAAAGCTCACTTTTCTCCAGAATTTGATCAATAAATCTTTGTTCTGATCCTGTTTTTGAGGCAGTCCTGTCATAGACGCTGTCAAAAGCTGAGTTTCTCCCATCAATCGGTTTTAATGAAGGCTCCACGCGCGCTGAAGGCAAATGTCGTCTATCTTTTCTTAACTCTCTCTCGAGCTTATCAACTTCTCTCTCCAGACGAGCATTCATTTCCATAAATTCTTGCTTTTCGCGCCTCAAGTTCGTCATTTCTTTTAGCTGCGCTTCGAGCTTCAACTTCAATTGGCGGGTTTCTTCACGGGCCTTGTTCCTCTCTGCCCGTACTTTCCCCCATTTCTCGCGCCAATTCGCTGTACAATCAGACCACCATCGCATGGTTTTCTCCATCTGTGCCGCTCTTGCCCTAGCCTCTTCCAATTCTCTCTCCCTCAACTCCTCTCTTGTTTCCAGAGAATCAGGATTAGGCTCTGAATACTTCGGAGGTAGCACGATATCAGGGCTAGGACCATTGGTTGCCATATTCTCCGGATCCATCTGATTCATGTCTCCTGGATCGGGGGACACGCTCATCTTGAAACAAAGCCTTTTATACTTCTTTACAATGTCAACCCACTATCTGTTAACAGCAAGAGATGTCTTACTAATTGAAGAAATGTTTCCTGTTCTGCTTCCCGACTCTTGGACTTGACTTTCGCCGACAGTAATTTCAAATTTGATGGCAACAGATGTGTGCAGCGTTAATATTGAGTAGGTCTTCCTTCCAACATTGCCAAAGCCAAGGTGTTCCTCCAATATTAATAAAGCTAACCACAACTTCGGGGTAAAACACACACAAGAAAAGGTCGACTATATTACAGATTGTTATCGAGGTTCCTGTAAGATATAAACAAATCCCAACAACGATTTATCGGACTTGAATGTTGAAGTTCACCTTTCGTGCAGTCCGCTTACGACCGTTGCTACAATCAGTGTTGTGCTACTCGACAGGAAATATGATATGCTAAGATTTCTGTAAACTAACCACGAGAGGGCTCAAGGAGATCTCAAATCCCCGGGAACTACACGCGGACAGCTAACTGGGAAACACAAATGAACTCAGTAGTTGTGCAGTTGGTATGAAGATAAAGTGACTTGTCCATGCCATTCATACCGGAAGTTGATATAACGGAACGTGACAGTAGTGGCGTGACAGCTGGCGTATGGTATGGCGTTACAAGTAAGCGCACATATATATACGGCGAAAAAGTATTTTTGTTTTGTAATTGCTTTTACGAGACTGAAAAACAGTGGTCCGCACCGGCGGAACATTTCATCAACAGAAAACAAAACATTATGCGATAACCAGTATAAACTTCTGTATAGAACGCAGTGCACAGGGCCAGTACGGCAAAGTACAGCAGAGCGGCAAAAATCGACTGATTTATATTATAGGAAAGGAAAACTTATACGAAAAAAACGTGAAAAGGAAAGGAAAGGAAGGAAAACATTTATTGAAATAAAATGCTGTGTGGCGAAAAAGAGGGAGCGCCTGGGCCTAAAAAAAACTTGAAAACGAGGCGACTGTCAGAGTGTGACAACAAACAAAATGGCGGCCGGACTTTGCGATCTTCCTGAAGAAATTTTAATCCAAATTTTGTCGTACTTACAAGTCTTCGACGTGTTTAGTACTGGCTGCGTATGTAAAACTCTTTATGAAATCATAAATTTAGATGCAGTTTGGCGGCCTCGCTTTAAAAGCAATAATGATCACCTCCTGAAATTGCCCTCTTCGAAAAGGGATTCCGCAGAATTGGAAACTGGGAGATGGAAAAAAATATACTTCAAGGCTAGCTATGCGTTGTCATTCGGGGCTAGATCTGAGGGAAAATCAGGAGAAAGATTATGTGCTGAATTTGTGCGGAATCCAAGTCATTCTAATGCAAATGTTATACGGTTTGGATACGACGCTCCAGTTAATATGAGTGTTGAGATCTGGGTGAAGTTGAACCGACAGAAACCCGATGGAATAATCATAGGTTGTCAGAGCGAATCAATAAGGTAAGATATACGATTATTCTGTGAAGTATAACACTTTTGCGAGAGTTCTGATAGTAACGTACAAATTACAATTTGTTTTCCTGATGTTCAAGGAGAAGGTAATTAATCTGGGTGTGTTAACGCCTCGATCGCCATGTGTTGAAAATAACCTTTTCAAGTAACTTACATGCTTCAAAAAATGATAAAGAGAGGTAAGGTTTGGCATTTCCTAGCTAGAGATTCCATTTAACAATTAACAGTACAGTCATCCAAATTGTCTTTTTAGCCAGGTTTTTAAAACCATTTGGTAATAATCTATTACTGGAAAATCCCTCAGCCCTGCCAGAGTGGGAATAGAGGAAAATTTTAAAATTTGGGCTTGCATTTGTTCCCATCTCAAAAACAGTTTTTGGAAGGGGTAAAAGTGGTATCCCACATTTAAGACCTTGCTCTGAGAACAATCCTTTACATCTTTTGACATCGACTGGCCCTGCACTTGGACTCTAGTTAATTCGTAACGCCACATAACGTCTCGCGTATTTATGTATTTATTTGATATTATCTCGCTAATTTTATGTTAGTTTTAATTCAAGGGTGGTGCCTCGCATGGTTCCCTCGTCCCGTTCGTCCCGCCCCATTGGGTTGACTGCTAATTTATCTCCATTTTTGTATTACTTGTTTTTTGTTATGTGTATTTCTGTTTGTACATGAATTTTAGCATGACTCAATAAAGCTGTGAAAAAAAATAAAGGACTAACTAGATTAGCTTTCATAGGTTTTTTGCAAGCCAGATAATTTATATTTATTTATTGATGTAATAAAGATGATGGTGAAGATGTTTCACTAATTTTTAGGTCTCACCGATGGCCCCAATATCATTGGCAAGTTATGCATATAGGTCCAGATGGCTGCGTGAGAGGTTCTTTAGAACCTTACAAGTTTATGAAAGGACCCAACTTGAATGACAGATGCTGGCATCACGTCGCCATAACAGGCTCAACAGATATTCAGAACTTGATAGTTGATGGCTGTGTTGTTGATACTATTAATTTCGGAATAGGCCATGAGTACCACAGGTAAATTTTTTTATGGGCAGGTCTTCAGTATTGTCCACTTATGCCTATAAAGTCAGGTGTCTCCCTGAGTGGGAAATGTCACTAGGGTAGGGTCTTGTAGGGCTATAATTATAACCTACCACTTTTCCAGAAATTGTCAATATACCCTGGGGGGAGGGGAGAATCCCATATTTTTTGGTCAGCGATGATCATCATATCTTGTAGGGGTTAAACTCTTTTAATTTAGGCATGAACTTGATCTGCAATAAAATTTAAGGGAGATTGGTATTTTAGAAAGAGAGAGAGAGAGCACCTTGACAAGATGATAAATTGGAAAACATCAAAGGCAGCATTTTAATCAAAGATGGAAATTTCTTGATTGGTACATCTTTTAGGGTAAAAAATCATTTTAGCCACTCCCTTTTTGGTATCTTTTAGGAATGAAACTGAAAATTCCTGACAATCATCCCAGACCAAAAAATGTGGGATCCCCCCCAGGCAGTATACATTCTTTCTTATTATATCCCACATGGGATTTGGGATATTCCACCTGTGATGTGTAATAATGGGTTAATACAGTATAACAGAAGGAGGTCCTGCTTTGGATTTCTTCCTATCCAAGAAGACATGGAGACTTATTTTGTAGATGTATCTTACTGTTTGCAAAGATCAATGGGTGGCGAATGTTGTAAGTTCAGAAAATGCAGAACCTTGTGAAATTCGAAGCATTTCTCAAAATCTCTGATGGTTTAGAGAGTAGTCTTGTAATCTCATTTCCTGGCCAATTAACACTAGTACAGATAATGTATGAGGAGCAAGACTTGATATTTTCAATCTTGAATTTGAAAGTCTTGATCTTGCTGTCTATGAAAATCTCACATTTACCATTTGCCAGTCCCTAAGGTTGGGTGCTGTTACACATTTCAAAATATTTTTTCTAACAGGCATTTCCTGCTTCATAATCAATTGGGTAATGGTGTTATAAGCTATGGTTCCTATACCCCCTGGAATAGCAATGCAATGAAGCCTGGTTACTGTGGATGGTACCCCTTCCATGGAATGGTAAGAAAATATGAACGTTTTAAGTATGTGACTCTCAGGTTCAGATCTCATTCTAGACCTGCAAGCTTTTAAAAATCAAAAGCACCGAGTGCCTCTGTGAAATCTTGGATAACTTTTATCCAAATTTGGTTGTCTCGCGATGTTCCCTTCCCAAGATATTTTATATGCAAATGTAAAGCTACCATGTAGAGAAACTGCAATAAAATCATCTTTATTATTATTATTATTAGATATCAATTTTTCTAGTTGTGATGACGTCATCGATGAGGCCATGCCATGTGACCTTCGTGTTGCATCTCCCATGCTTCGAATATAACTTTACCCAAGTTTGGTCACTTAGCGATGCTCCGTTCTCGAGATATCAATTCTTTTCTATTTTTGATGACGTCATACCACTTGAGCATGGTGCTAGACCTCCCTTGCCACGAAGATAACTTTATCAAGTTTGGTCACCTAGCGATGTTCTGTTCTCAAGATATTAAATTTTTTCTATCAAGCTAACACTTGAGTTTATGAGCGAGAGAGCGAGAAACATTTGGCCCCCACAATATTACACTTTGTTTCTGGTAATAAATTGTCAACATAAGCCTATGTAAATGCAACGAATCATGACAGGGAAACAGGTTTTGAAGCCAGAAAAATCCAGTCAGTCTCATCCAGAAATGTGAATGAGAAAACGTGAACAGGTCAGGCCCCAGTAGAGGTCTCTCTCACATTGCGAGAGGCCTCTGTTAGCAGGGAAGGATGAAGGCAACTTTTTAGTGGCTTATGTCAAGTACTACCGTATTTAGAATTTTAATGTAATTGAGTATCTTTTTTTCAGGTTCGAGAAATAAGGGTGTGGTCAGGAACTCTACCATCTCACATCATCAAACAAAATATGCATGTACAGAGAATAGATTTACTACAAGAGGACCAGTACAGCGAACATGGCTGTAATTTAATTGGTTACTGGCCCATGAATAGACTCGCATCTGGACCATGGCCATGGCAAGGATCTTTAGTGTCTTGTACGTCACACCTAGAAGAACACAAAGTCAATAGCTCACACTTAGAAATTATCCAGTCACATTTATCTTGATATACTTTAGAATTAGGGAATACTTTAAATACTTTTAAAGTGTATCATTGTAGGTTCATGTAAAATCAATGTCAATTGCCATTGACGAGGTCTGATGAAATACCAAGTGTGCTGAACCCCTCTTTTTTACTCATACAACTTCAATCAAAGTTTGCTTGGCTACAGTACAGTAACCAGTCCGGTAACAAAACTTCATTCTAAACACCGAATGTCAGAAATAACATGTCACTTTTGAGCACAGATGATTATTGGAAAATTTTTCTTTCTAAAACAAAAAATGGTCCTCGATTTGGCTTAAGAGCCTGTGACCCCCCATTTTAGACGAAGAAAAAAAAATTGGAAAGCTGGAAAGGGGTACCATAAATTGTACAGATGTGACCTCCTTTCTCAAATCCTGGCTACGCCCCTGAATTAGCATTCAAATCGGTAGGTACAGCGAATCACCGTGCTCAAGTTTGCTTGTGCCATGCCTGAGACTTCCACTCTTATAATCTAGTGACGTCTGTCATATTCAACACCCGACATTCCAGGCGCGGTTTTTCATTGCAGCATAGGGCCCTTCAGCACGGGTCCGCCCTTCTGGACATTCCCACGCGTTAAACTGGGTGATATATCATGATTCTAGAACACAAAAAAGAGAGCGCACAAATCCATTTTGCGCATTTCAGAGGACTGTCGAGCGTAAATCATACTTGTGTTTTGTAAATGTGTAGTGACTCTCTATCCCGTAAGCTGGATCTCACTGCGCCAATGGCTGCTGCGAAGCGGGCGTAAGCGCAGTCACTAGGAGGATTGTCACGCCCGCGTCCTAGTGGTTCTTAATGTCCTTCTGGCCATGTTCCTTATCCAGGGAAAAGGCGAAGGGAGTGGGGAAGGACCCTAGTAGCGCCGTCTGTGGTACTGCTAACAAATACCATCACGTGGATTGAATGCATTTCAAATTGGTTTATTATTTTACAATCTTGGCTGTGATTACCAATACAATGCAGTGTTGCATCACGGTCTTTAATTGTAAATTGCTTCATTTTCGAAGGGAAATATATTTATCCATTGTCGAATTTTCACATCAACTAAACCAAACCTCCATTCAGGCCGGGTATTATTCAATTCCAGTTTTGTCGTTGTTTTGCAACAGAGATTGGTCTCTTTGTGTATTTGCTATTCCAAGTCCCATTTTTCACTGCGAGTCTTCGCAATTTGTTCCAGTCCTCGGCTTCGCCTTGGACTGGAACTATTTGCGCAAGCTTTGATCGAAAACCCGTCAAGTCCTCATAGTCGGCTTTTAAATATTACTTCATTACCACCGTATGTATTGCTACGCGACCTAAAAATTCACTGTTGTGATTGGCGATTCTCAGCAAGGGAACTGTAATGTCAATTTTCTTGAGCCAGAAAGTTAATAATTAAGGATAACAATAATTTTAGTTGATTTTACAATCAATGTCAACCAAGTAAAGTAGCCGAATTTTGATTGACATCGCAACAGCGAATTTTGAGGTCACGTAGCAATGCATAGTGGTAACCTTTGAAGCGTTTGTGGAGGTCCTGTCCTATTGACTGTTACAGTCTGCTATTGAAGTCTATTACATTGCTACATTGATCGATTGCCATTACGGTACAGTTCACTAGTCCTAGTCACTGCTGCTGCTACTACTGTCATCCCAGTCGTATTCTGATGAGAAAAGAAAACAGACAATATAATTCATACCTTGATCGATCATTATCACAGAAATAAAATCGCATTCTCGTATCCAAACCACACATCGACTAGAAATCTACACCATGTAAAACGTTTATCTACAACCCTATTAGACTTTCCCAAAGTCCGTTGTTTCGCTTTTTTTTAATTGGCTTTTTTTGTACAACGAAACAAGTCGTACTCTCCCGCGCGGCACGAGACCGTGCGCTTTTTTTCTTCTCTTTGCTCTAGGAAATACATAGAGGACGACTTGGGACAAGTCTACGACCCTAGACATTGCGCGATATCTATTGCAACAAACTTGATGGTGGACAACGTAATTAAGGATCAAACGTAGGGATCAAGCCAGAAAATTATAAATAAGAGCCACCTTTAAGTTGGACAGCAATGGCATAGATGAGGTAGCATACTGCAACAACTGCAACGGGATTCAAATTTCCGGTGAGAAGGGCGTCAGAGGTGGTGCATCCAGGGGGGTGTATTTTTGACTCTCTCTTTGAAATCTCCCTGGAATTACTCCTCACACCTGACTCCCTCTTTGAAATCTCCCTGGAATTACTCCTCACCCTGACTCAATCTTTGAAATCTCCCTGGAATTACTCCTTGGTAAACTCTCCTCGATGGTTGGAATTATATAAGACTTCAAGAAAACATACCCTCGCTAATAATAACTCTCTCTTCCTTCAGTTTGCTCCTTTTTGGATAGTAATACAAGCCATAATTCAAAGCCATTATGTAATCTTCGTCTTTCGGGTCAGTGCACACCCAGCAATGGCCTTCATAGCTGTCTATCCTGTAACAGCGATCATTTTTCAGATCCTTGACGGTCTGCCTGTGGCCCTGCGGTGTGATCCACTCCAAGCGAACGGTACGTCCTGATCGATTTACGAACTTCACTCGGACATGGACATTCGCGTCTGCTCTGGACCGCTGATCGCTTATATCCTCTAAATGGGGCACAATAAAAGCAATAAATTAAAACAAAGACCGTTGACATTAAATGGTAACTTTGATGGTTGTGACCCACTGTGCATGGATGCTGTTTCCGTGCGAGCAGAGGCTACTTTTTATCTCCCTGCATTTTCTTTTAGTTTTGTTTTCTTGTGTTTTTTTCAACTACGATGATCGATCAAAATGGCCAAATGTCTATTGAATGTCCCCTTGAGTGACTATTCTAAAAACGTATCCGGGAAATCTCCGGTGACCGGGAAACTCTCCAATGACCATTTACATCCGTGAAAACCATTGGCAAAAAAATAATTCTACAACTAAAAAACTATTAACTATCAAGGAAGTTTTATTGTGAAAATACAATAAAACCTTGTTGCTATCTAGTCGCACAACTCGAAGATTGAAGCGAAAAAAAAAACCATTTTAATTGTTATCAATTGCTATATCAATTTAAAAATACAATTGAAAAACTTTAACCTAAGATAGCTTACATGTATAATATGGTTGCGACCTACTAGGCTTACTTATGTCTTACTTATGTCGTTTACTACCGTGAAATTGTGCTTGGAATAATAAAAGTGAAAGAATGCAAAAACAATTTGCTGACATGTGTATGGTAATTTAGATGGTTGTGACGTACTAGGCTGCCGTCTGATGTCCACTGTCGTGTATTTGCCTCCACTCTTGTCAGGCGTGGCAAAGTAGACGCAGTTGCTTTCTGTACCACTCCCTATCAACATAATTTCGTCCCCCTTCTTGTTGACTGCTGCGAAGGGTGTTGTTTCATACGTCTCTATCACCTCAGACTTGCCATTCTTGATCTTCTGCAACTTCTTGTCCTTTCCCTGTGCAAAAAAATGTACTTTGTTTTAGAGCGAATTTCAGATGAGCGTCGTAAATTACTTGTATTTATGTTTACTTTAAATTCTCATTGGCCCCTCATTTCTGTCAACGAATCAAATTTTGAACCAAGCGCGCCTGTGTATTTAGTAATCACGTACCAACAGCGTGATAGTGTTTTACTTGGCTGGGTTACGACGAAACCAGTTACAAGCTAACTGCGTGGTTGTATATTGGCTTGGCTTGTGATTGGTTGAACGAGGAAGCCATTCAGCAGCAGCTTGTAATTTCTCTCGTTCATAATTGGCTAGGTGTATTTGATCTTAAGGCTTCAGTCATTTGAAATGCTGTATACAGCAATTACAGCTTTCGTGTATCTCACGCCACAACTGGCCAGGAGGCAAACCAAGTTGGATATGTAGAAAGAATGGTTGAAGCTCGAGAGCGGGGACTCAAACTTGGGTCATCGGGTTACGCCCTGCCCATTCAGATATTTTGTCTCTCTGCACACAAAATATATTTGTCAAAGTACATGTAGCTAGGCAGGGATACAGTGAAAAAAAATATCGTTTTGGTTCACTTAGATTGCTGAAAAATGTATGAAATGCTGACATTATAGTAGGAATGATGTGTGTTGGTAAGCACTCTGGAAATTATTAGATCTATATAAAAATTAACTTTAGAGAGCTCCATATGAAACATTGCTCTATTGATTTTAGACCAAATCAACCACCCAATTTTAGATCATGTGATAAATTCCTTTGGATGGTTACAATTGTCAAATTCTTCTCACTCGACCGAGTGCACAAGTGTATGTGGAAGACTAACAAAAGTATCCACCAAAAAAATCTAAATCTTTTTTTGATCTAAATCATGATCTAAAAAAGATGTAAACACTGTAAGCCTAAATTATGAAACTACATGGCATACCTTTTTATTGAAGTAGTAGAGGATCACTTTCTCGCCTGATTTGTTGACAAACTTGACCTTCATCTCGCGTTTCTCCTCATGGGTCCGCACATCTGTGGAATAGGATTCTCATTAATGTCAGGTCACTTCTTTTTAAATTGCTCTCTCGACTGCGACAAGTACACTAAAATAAACTACAACTTACAGTCAACAGGCTGCTTAGAGGCCAGCAGTGTTACGAATTTAGCACACTATATATTACATACTACATATTTATGGCTACATATTGAACATGTATGCCAGTCTGGATATAGCTGGCTCCAGAGTTGCATCACTGCATACTTTACTGTGTAAAGATTGTTGATAGAGCCTTGATAGTGCAAGCCGGCTCTCCAGAGTGGGCTTTTTCAGATATTTGATTTTTGGGGGGTTCAGGATACCTGTGTCACGTAAATAAAATCGATACCTGTGTATTTTTTGCATGACATGTTTATGCTCAAGTTTTCCCCTGGGCATAAAATAAAAAAATGCTTACCATAATCCTCATGGTCACTGTCACTTTCATTCCCACACTGTAACATAAAAAAAAACACATGAAGAACCTCACATAAGGGCCCATGGTACTCTCTCGTTAATTGCTACGAAACATTGTTGCCATGAAGAAGAAATATGCACCCTCAGGTTAAATCTAAAAAT
This sequence comes from Scolanthus callimorphus, assembly GCA_033964015.1. NCBI lineage: Eukaryota > Metazoa > Cnidaria > Anthozoa > Actiniaria > Edwardsiidae > Scolanthus > Scolanthus callimorphus. The sequence continues at coordinate 28,637,281 of CM066917.1, forward strand.
TACCTTTCCAGCACCTGGGCCAGGAGGGGCGTGGCCACCAGGGAATCTCCCTGGGGGTGGATAGTACCCCCCAGGCTGTCCAGTTGGAGGGTAATGGCTAGCTCCTGGTGGGGCTAGAAAGAGTAGAAACATCAAATGTGAATTAAACCACTGGGTATTGGATAGAAGAGGGATTGCAACAAGTTTGACATTGATAAAAAACCATTGTTGATTTATATGCTAGAACAGACCCCTATCTGGAAAAAATTGCAAGTTTTCAAATTGTCCAGGTACCAGAGGCCTGATTTTAAACACTAAAAGGTATGATGAGCATCCCCACCCCAAAAAAGGGAGTTTTCCTACCTGGGGTTGTTCCTTGCACTAGTTATTCCTAGCAAAGATTGTACAGAGTACTCCCCGTGGCAGATTTAGGGGAGGGGGCATTTGATTTACTGTATTTGATGTAGGATATTTGCAAATTTTCTTCCCATGTTTTTACTATCCGGCTCCCCCTTTCTTAAATTCCTGGATCTGCCCCTGACTCCTACTCGTCCTGTTCATTCATGCTAACAATATATCATTATCCCTGAATGCTTTGTATACCCATCAGTTAAAAAGAAACAGCTGAAGGATGCGCCATTTACTTACTGGATAATGTCCTGGTGGAGGTCCTCCAGGGTATCCTGAAGGACGTGGCAGACCTGTGTACCCTCCACCCCCTTGGGGTGGGGAAGGGTAACCTGTCAAGGGGTGATTTGGAGGTGGGATCCCACCAGGGGCTGGTGTATACTGGAAAAAAGAAAAATCAAAATTACACTTGATATTTCCTTCAACATTAATGGAAATCAGCAGCCATTTTTTAAATCCCTACCCGATTAACTTACCAAGCCCAGTAACATCATCAGAATATTAACATCATCTGAATATATTTTGGGTGTATATTTGCATTATAAAGTGTCTTGAGAATCCAGAGCTCTGGTCACAGACCCCCCTTGGGGTACTTTTTCCGTAAAATGAAATAATTTCAGAAAAAAAAAGTCCAACCTAAACTCTGGTTGAACATGCACCCTTTCCAGTGTATCAGTTCAACTTTTGAGAGTCAAATGTCCCATTGCTCCAACTTATGAGTGACATAGTATTTAAGGAAGACAGAACTTAAATAATGTCTCAAAATTGTGTGATTCCAAAAAAATCCATACCTCCCCATGAATGGAAGGAAATTCCAGAGGGGGTTGGGGGATCACAATCACAGTATTTTTCACTGGAAATTTCAGGAGTAGGGGATGGGGAAGGGGGGTGTCAAATTTCGACACCCTTCCATGGAATCACACATGGTAGCTATGATATATGACTACCTGTGGTGGTGCATATCCCCCTGGTGGTGGGGCCTGGTAGCCTCCTGGAGGTTGGGGCTGGTAGCCTCCTGGAGGTGGATAGTAACCCCCTGGTTGACCTGGAGGTGGATACTGTCCAGAGGGAGGTGGCTGGTATTGTCCAGGAGGTGGCTGGTACTGTCCAGCGGGAGGTGGCTGGTACTGTCCAGTGGGAGGTGGCTGGTACTGTCCAGGGGGAGGTGGTTGGTACCCTGGGTAACCTCCTGAGCCAGAGGTCTGACTTCCTTGTGGTGGTGGTTGTTGCATTCTACACATAACATATTTACTCATTTAGAAACCACTCCTGAATAGATGCTGCTATTGACTCTGCTGCTAGTGTGAGATTGTGACAATTTGCACCTAAAATTTACAAATCTCCCCCAAATTTATCAGATGATGTCTCCCCTCTTTTCATACTGAATGAATCCTGGGGGGAGGGGCAGACTCCAATATTTTTTGGTCAGGGGTGGAATTTTCAGTTTCACCCCAAAAAGATACCAAAAAGGGTGTGGCTCAATTTTTTTTTACCCTAAACGATACCCATTAAAAAATTTCTGTCTTTGATTAAAATGCTGCCTTTGATGTTGTCTTATTTATAGTCTTGTCAACAAGTAGTCTAGCTTTTTCTTGAAGGTTTGCCGCTGTGTTATAGCCCTAAAAGATGTACTAATCTACCTTAAATTTTATTGCAGATTAAGGTCACCCTAAAAGAGAACAAAACCTGTGATTTTAACCTCTAAAGGATATGACAATCATCCCCCTGGTAGGGGTTCGAAAAAAAAAATGGTATGGTAAGAAAATAAAGGTATTTTAAGGGGTTTCTCACGCAAATAAGATACTGTATTTGTAAGTCGAGAGGATACATTTGATGTATATCAAATAAACGGCCAGACTAAAATTTAATCTGTCAAAATCGGCTGATCGGGGATGATCGTCGTATCTTTTAGGGGTTAAAATCACGGGACCTTGGTCTCTTTTAGGGGTGATCTTAATCTTCAATAAAATTAGGGAGATTGGTATCTTTTAGGGCCGAAATATGTGTCCAAATTGTTTTCTCTCATGATGGTGCTTCTAAAAACCGTGTAAGAAAGAGAGATTACTCGATGAGAAGACAATAAATTAGAAACAAACACGGAAATTTCTTAATGGGTATCTTTTAGCTGTTACCTGTCTCCTTTCGCACCTACTTTGCACATAAAGGCCTCATCTTTTAGGGTATCTTTTAGGGTAAGAAATTATTTGAGCCATGCCATGGCCCGCCACGTTTGGTATCTTTTAGGGGTGAAACTGAAAATTTCCGACGATCATCCCCAGTCAAAAAATATGGGAGTCCCCTCCCCGGGGTTCGTACGCGTCCTGGAAAGCCTGAATTATATCCTGGATTTTCAGTTTCGTCCTGGAAAGTCCTGGAATTTTAAGGAAAATCCTGGAAAACTCCTGGAAAAATGTTCCAACTCAAATGTGGTTGAATCAGTCAGTCTCGTGAACCTGATTGATTTGGGCTGCAAATTATGACATCTTCCAGACTTAAGTATCATGTTTTGGGGGGTCTTTGGGGGCCTTCCTGGCAAATCCTGGATTTTTGTCATCCAGAAAGCGTACAAACCCTGGATGTAGTGCTTAAGGCAGCTGCAATTGAACCAAGTTGGTGTTGGATCGATGCCGCGGGCCGCCATCTTGTTTTCATTCTTCGATCGGACGACTTAAATTTTTTCCCATTTGTACAGTTTATTCAGTGTATTATTATTTCTCCTGTTGGACTCCTGCTACTCTTGTCTTACCTCACTTTAGGATCACGATTGTTACTGTTTCTCTCGTATCCACCCAGATTTTGCAAGAGCAAACAAACAGATCAGTCTACGCCACAGTAAATTAATGAGATTCATTGGAACATGGCCTCGTGACACGTTTCACCGTTGCTATAACAAAGGTCACAAAGCGATGGATTTCGCCATTGCGCAGAAACAGTGCTGTTCAAACATGAACTCGTACGGGAATTTGTTAAGCTTTGAAATGAAACGTTCTACATGGTCAAACAGCAAAGACAAGAAGGTATTCATTGCTTACAATTATTAGGTCCCATTCCCCCCATTTGACTCTTGAGTAGTCCGTGGGCCAGGAGTCGAAACCCTCCCCCCCCCCCCCTCGGGGATTTTTGCTAACATATATCATTCGAAAGCTTAGGTCGAGGGTAGTCCAAAACCGGTTGTTCGCACTTTTGAAGGGGAGAGGACAAAACATGGAGTACTACTCCATGGAGTACCCTTTTGGAGTACCCTTTTGGAGTACCCTTTTGGAGTACCTAAAATGGAGTACCCCTAAAAAGTGCCCATGATCATTTCCATGTACGTACCTTTATTCATTTCAAGCGTGAATGCTCATCGATGTTCAAGTATTAAAGTTCAGCGATTTTGGCCGCCATCTTGAAATTTAGATGTTGGTACTTCAAGTACGGATCCTGAACTGAAGTGTATCATGTTATGCACCAGTCAAAGTAAACCCCGACCCCGCACGATCACCAGCTATCCGCACCATCACCAGCTATCCGCACCATCACCAGCTATCCACACTATCATCACCTATCCACACCATCACCAGCTATCCATTTTATCACGAGCTATCCACACCAACAGTTATCCACGCTATTACCAGCTATCATCACCTATCCACACTATCAACAGCTATCCAAGCCATAGTCACCTATCAACATGCACTATCATCACTATCATGGATAGGTGACGATAGTGGATAGCTGATGATGGTGTGGATAGTTGGTGATAGTGTGGATAGGTGATGATGGTGTGGATAGGTGATGACAGTATGGATAGGTGATGATGGTGTGGATAGGTGATGATAGTATGGATAGCGGATGATGGTGTGGATAGGTGATGATAGTGTGGATAGCTGTTGATATTGTGGATAGGTGATGATAGTGTGGATAGCTGGTGATGGTGCGGAAAGGTGACGATGATAGTGTGGATTGGTGACGATGGTGTGGATAGGTGATGATGGTGTGGATAGCAGATGATGGTGTGTATAGCGGATGATGGTGTGGATAGCCGTTGATGGTGTGGATAGCTGTTGATGGTGTGGATAGGTGATGATGGTGTGTGGATAGCTGTTCATTGCGTCAATAGGTGATGATAACAGGTCAAAACAACCTAGAATTGCATTTGTCTAACACTTAAAAGGTTTTTCTATCAACCTGGAGGATTATTTTGATTATTACGGGCAAATATGTGCTGTGTTTTTACGGTTACAATTTTCACTTATTTTAGCGTGCGAGAACTCCTTTTAATGATGATGCATATGATGATGGTGTGGATAGGTAGGTGTGAAGATGTATGTAGATGTTGTACTAACCGATACTAACATGATACACTAACATGATGCATACTTGAAGTACCAACCGCTAAATTTCAAGATGGCGGCCAAAATCGCTGAACTTTAATACTTGAACATCGATGAGCATTCACGCTTGAAATAAACAAAGGTGCGTACATGGAAATGATCACGGACACTTTTCAGGGGTACTCCATTTTAGGTACTCCAAAGGGTACTCCATGGAGTAGTACTCCATGTTTTGTCCTCTCCCCTTTTGAAGTGGAAGCGTTTAGGAGTTACGGCGCATTTTACATTTGGGCTTCAAAACCACAGGGTACCCGCGTCGAAAATGGCGAAAAACACAAATAAAATCCCCTGCGTTACATCAAAAACACTCGATATCGCACCTTTTGCCTAATAACAACCTAAATCCGCTATTTTGCTAGAAAAACTCATAAAAGTAGGAAATTCGTTCAATAAAAAGCACAGGGTACCCACGTCTCATAATTTTGAAAACAGTCAGAAAAAGTCTGGCCCTACACGATTTTCACACGTTTCCTCTCCCAGATATGTACAAAATAGTGTTTTATCAGTAGTAAACGAATATGTGTGCTTTGCGGCATGTTTTGCCATCCATGTTTGTTCTTGTTAACTGATGTATCAGAGCATTTTCGGGCTCTGGGATCGCCGCGCTTTCCACGACAGACAAGGCGGTGTTGCTTCGCCTTTTTGTCGTCTTCTCGCGTGTAATCGCTAGATTTGAATTTGAGCATTATGTGTGTGGATAGCTTCACGTTAGTGTCTTAGCCAGGGCCCTCCCAGAGGTAAGTGGTAGCGGTGATAGCTTTCAAAGAAATATAATTACCATGCCCTGTTCACGAAATGTGAAATACAACAGTTTGGCATTATGCTTTGTACCCTGCCAGCAGTGGTATCCTCCTATCTTCGCTTGCCGCCGGGGCCGAAGAAAGGAGGAAACCACTGCTCGCAGAGTAATATGCTTTTGGCATTTGTTTTAATTCTATGCCGTAGTACGGAAAATAATCCTTTCTGCCGAGTATCCTCAGGCTCTTCAATTTGCTGGGATTGATATTAGAATTGTGACTTATAGATTGTAGTATGAAAGTAATGAGCTATCTGCTTACCAGTGCTAGTGCGCACTTGCGTGTCTTTTTTTAAAATAATGCAGCTCGTGCACCATAAAGTAAAACGTAGTTGCGCTAAAATTTGCTATGGCGTGCGTCGCTGACGGGAAATTCGCGCCTTTTTTGGAGATTTTAACGTGGTTATGCTGCTTTACTTTTGGATTGCTTAGCGTGTTAAGTTCTCATCCGAGTCATTAATATGTTTTGCTGGTCCCTTATATACAGAGTGAAGTGTATGTAAGTAGGTAAGTAGTAGTTTCGCGCCTCGTAAAATCCAAAAGCACTTCGTTACGAATTCCCTCGGATGGCTGATGGCTACAAGCTCTATATTTCTACGGCGATTCCAAAAGTGCACTAGTCGAAACGTGAGGGCTATGAGCCATAGCTTAGTATTTCATGACATTTTGCAGACATAGTAACAAGAAGTACAGTACAAGTAGTGTTTTCGCATAATGTAAAACTCTATTTTTCCTTTACAGCAACCACAAAACAGTTATTGGGAAAACAACGGATTTCCTCATATTTCCGCTAGACATGGTCATCATTTCAAGACATTTCTACGACAAAATATTGAGCTAACCATTTGTTGTTGTTTTTCCTCCAAGCTATAAAATTCGCATTTCGAATTCTTAAAACCGCGCGACGCGGGTATCCTGTGGAATACACTGTTGCCCAAATCACCTATTTGAATGCCTTTATGCACATGTTTTCAACGTTTTGAATGGAATACAAGCATTTTATTTGTATTTTTCGCTATCCTCGACGCGGGTACCCTGTGGTTTTGAAGCCCAAATGTAAAATGCACCATAACTCCTGAACGCTTCCACTTCAAAAGTGCGAACAACCGGTTTTGGACTACCCTCGACCTAAGCTTTCGACTGATATATGTCAGCAAAAATCCCCGAGAGGGGGAGGGTTTCGACTCCTGGCCCACGGACCACTAGTAGTAGCATGAAGTGTGGTCTGGTATACGCGGTACTGCTAAAATGAGTGCATTGAATGTATTTAAAATTGATTTATTAAGTTTTACAACCTTGGCTGTGATTACAAATACAATGCTGCGCTTTATCACGGTTTTTACTTTTAAATTGCTTGTAAATGGAAGGAAATATAATTAATAAATTTTCACATCAAATCAACCAAACCTCTTTTCAGGCCGGGTTTCATTCAATTCCATTTCTAAAAGTTTTTAAAAAGTTGTGTCGTTGTTTTACAACAGCATACCTGCCAACTCTCCCGGTTTACGCGGGAGACTCCCGGTTTTGAGTCAAATCTCCCGGTCTCCCGGTTTTCACCGTAAATCTCCCGGGAAATCAACTCGCTCTGTCAATTTCTACCTAAAGATTTTAAGCGAGCAACGCTTTTTTTTTTTTGGGGGGGGGGGGGATGAGACGAGGTTATGACAACACTTTCCCCTATCTCCCGGTTTTCACTTGTCCAAGGTTGGCAGGTATGCAACAGTGAGACGCCTGTTTTTGTCTATTTGCTAATTCAAGTACAAATCGAAGTATTTTTAACTGCGAGTCTTCATACATACGCAAAGTGAGAGGATCAAGGAACAACGAAATATCTCGTATTGCTATTGTAGCTGGGATTCTAGTTGCTTCTGACCCTTCCACGGGCTGGGGTGCGTAATTAACATACAATTTATCTAACAAGTCCTATTCGCTGCACTCTCAGTTCTAAAAGTCAGACTCTAGTGTAACTTCAAGTCTGTTACATTGCTACATGATAATTGCCATTACGATTCACATCGGCGGATTTAAAGGGGACGTCCCTTTCCCTTTCTCGTATTTGCTAGTGTAAAATTTCAATTTCTGCTCACTTAATTTCAATGTCCCTCCCCCTTCTGAACTTTCTGTCAGATTTCTGGATCCACTCCTGGTTCACTAGTCATAGTCACTACTACTGCTGCTACTACTGTCTTCCCAGTCATATTCTGAAGAGTAAAGAAAACAAGTCAATTTGATTCCGTGATAACCGTAATCAATCATAATCACAGAAATCGCAACACTAAAATATAGAGAGGAGATTACACGATGGCGCGAATATATGAGTTTTATTTTCGAGTGTCAGGAACAATATTTTCCCGGGGGGGGGGGGGGGGGGACTCTAAGGTTAAAATGCTAGGGGTGACCGTCGGGAAACTCGAATTTTGACCCTAAAAAATACCTGGTCGGAAAAAATTTCCACCCTAAAAAATGCCCCTCTGTCTGAAAATACCCTAAAAAATACCAACAATTTTGACAGATTAAATTTTATTCTGGCCGTTTATTTAATATACATCAAATGTATCCTCTCGACTTTCAAAAACACTACCTTATTTGCGTGAGAACCCCCTAAAAAATACCTATTTTTCTTACTATACCGTTTTTTATTTTCGAACCCCTAAAAAATACCAGATCGCCGATTTCAACCCCTAAAAATACGACGGTCACCCTAGCATTCGAATATAGGGAGTCCCCCCCCCGGGAATATTTTAGTGAGGACGTATGAAAACGCAATTCGAGGCCTTATGTTGGTTAGCAATGGCATAGATATAAAAGATGTCATACTGCAACGGGGATCAAATTTCCGTGATAAGAAGGGCCACAGTAGTGGCGCATCCAGGGGGTGTCTCGCCGTGCTTGACCCCCCCCCCCCCCCCCCTGGCCTGTTGCTTTCATACTGTAAGACCCGGGTGTAATACTAGTCAAGAAAAACATACCCTCGGAAATAATAACTGTCTCTTCCTTCATTTTGCTTCTTTTTGGATAGTAAAACCAGCCATAATTCAAAGCCATAAAGTCATCTTCGTCTTTCGGGTTAGTGCACACCCAGCAATGGCCTTCATAGGTGTCGATCCTGTAACAGCGATCATTTTTCAGATGCTTGACGGTCTGCCTGTGGCCCTGCGGGGTGATCCACTCCAAGCGAACGGCACGTCCCGATCGATTCACGAACTTCACTCGGACATGGACATTCGCGTCTGCTCTGGACCGCAGTTTGTTTACATCGTCTGAAAGGGAAACAATTTAAGTAAAATTCTGGAGGCAAAGATCGTTGACATGTATAAGGTAACTTTGTTGATTGTGCCCTACTTGTTGTCTGCTGTCGTCCACTACCCAGGGACCGTTGGTGCCTAATAAAATCAGATAAATTCTAGTCGCCAAATAGTGAAGTTTGGTGCCCATTTTTTTTTCTCCCGAGTTAATGCCGTTGACAACTATTAATTCTAATAAGGGCATTTTTAAAAACCTACAAACTGGAAAATAAGTTGCCACCGTGAAATTGTGCTGAACATATAATAAAAGTGAAAGTATACAAACAAAGATCGTTGGCAAGTATTTGGTCATCGATGGTAATTTGAATGGTTGTGACCTACTAGGCTGATGTCGTCCACTATCGTGAAATTTCGCTTGGAATAATAAAAGTGAAAGAAAGAATGCGAACAAAGTTCGCTGACATTCTCCATTATTTTCGCGGGACTAAAATTTCGCGAAAATTTTCTCGGCACATTTCGCGAGTCTTTAATTTCGCGATCGCGAAGAAAAATTGTATTAGCAGGAACTTCATTTCGCGAAGTTGACGATGAAGTTACTATTTTTTTTCTTGTTACAATAATTGTACGTTAATCAACAAATGAAACAAAACCAATATGCTGTCATTGGCAAATATGCTAATATGAGAATGGCAATTCAAAGGCTATCTGTCACGTCAAGAAAGAACTACCAGCCCTAAAGGAAAGTACAGTCAGAACTTGAAAACACAAATACATGACTTTTCTATGTCCATTGAATTTCGCGAGATCAACGTTAGACGTTATTTTTCACGGATCATTAAGTTGGCGATTTTTTAAAATCGCGGAAATTCGCGAATTTTTACATTTTTAAAAGAATTATATGGTTGTGACCTACTTGGTTGCTGTCTGATGTCCACTGTGGCGAAATTACTGCCACCCTTGTCAGGCGTGGCAATGTACACATAGTTGCTTTCTGTACCACTCCCTATCATCATGTCCTCATCACCCTTCTTGTTGACTGCTGCGAAGGGTGTTGTTTCATACGTCTCTATCACCTCAGACTTGCCATTCTTGATCTTCTGCACCTTCTTTTCCTTTCCCTGTGCAAAAAATGTTCTTTGTTTAAACTTAAATTTCTGGGGGCTTCTTCCAGGTTAGAGTGATAGGGATGCCGGTTGGAAAAAACAAACACCCTTAAAAAATAACAAGATGCGATAAAGTTACCTCATTGTCAGCTGGACCAAAAAATACCAAAGCTGCTTTGAGACTATAAAAGGATCAAAACTGCTTTTTCACTACTTTTTCATCAGAGCTGATATAACTAAGAGTCTCAACACGACAAATGAATCTTATGGTGGTCATAGCTTATGTAATAGCCCTAAATATTATGAAACTACACAGCATACCTTTTTATTGAAATAGTAGAGGATAACCTTCTTGCCTGATCGGTTGACAAACTTGACCTTCATCTCATGCTTCTCCTCATAAGTACACACCTCTTTGAATTTAGGATTTTCATAACAGTTAATCACTCCTCACACTTTAAATTTCTATTTAATTTTTGGGGGAGGGAATTTGGAATTTTTGGGGTGTAAAATATGGAACTCAAGTATTTTAGGGGTGCATAGTAATTATGCGTTGGAAGATCCCCTCCCCCTTCCCCTTCTTGCTCAGGTGCGGATCCAGACCTATTTACACCGACGACCGGTTAGCGCAGTGGTAGAGCGCCGGGCTTATGTGCGGGGGGTTGGGAGTTCAAACCCTGGCCGGACCAACACTCAGGGTCTTTCTTAATAAATGAGGAGAAGGTGCTGCCTTTGCTTTACTATCTGCAAATGGTTAGACCTTCGCGTCTTCTTGGATAAGGACGTTAAAGCGTAGCTCTCGCATACACTACACTAACCGGAACCAGAGGGACGTTAAAGAACCACGAGGACCATCGGAAGTTGCCCAACCTCTGTGTCACAGAACTCACAATGCTAAACACACACTCATGTTTATAAAAGCTGGTTTCTTTAGGATGAGTTATCCATTAATGTAAAAGCGCTTTGAGCTGCGAGGATAAGCGCTATATAAGCACGGTTACTTTACTTTACTTTTTACACCTGCTTACAGAAACAGGTCAAATTTTTGATATGTTTTTAAATTATTATTATTATGTTCATCTTTACTTAAAATTACTGCGAAATTCCACGCAAAAAAAAACGACCGTAAATAGGTCAGATTTTTTTCTGGATCCGTGCCTGTTGCTCATATTTATGCTCAAGCATCCCCTTGGCATAAAATAAAATAATACATACCATAGTCTTCATGGTCACTGTCACTTTCATTCCCACACTGCAATGTGAAAAATATATATATTTAAGAATCTAACATTTGAGGATTCAAAATGCACAATGAAAGAATGACATGTAAAAATCATGGCAGTTGGTATAAGGGCACTAAGAAGGCCTTCACAGAGTATTCAACGCATGCTGGTAGGCTACAGTACCTTTCCAGCACCTGGCCCAGGAGGGGCGTAGCCACCAGGGTATCCCCTGGGGGTGGATAGTACCCCCAGGCTGTCCAGGGGGAGGATAATGACTAGCTCCTGGTGGGGCCTTAAAAAAAGAACAAACATAAATGATTTGGATACTGTATATCCATGTGAAAAAGAAACAGCTGATGCACAAAAAATGTGGCTTGCACTCTTTCTACTTACTGGATAATGTCCTGGTGGGGGTCCTCCAGGGTATCCTGAAGGAGGCGGTGGGCCTTGGTACCCCCCACCCCCTTGGGGTGGGGCAGGGTAACCTGTCAAGGGGTGATTTGGAGGTGGGATCCCACCAGGGGCTGGTGCATACTGGAAAACGAAAATCAAAATTACACATGTTCACATGGCAATAATTTCTATCAATACATTAATGGCAATCAGTGTCCATTTTTCAAAATGCCCAATAACTTGCTAGCCTGATAAACTGCCAATACCACTTGGAATAGATTTTGGGTGTACTTGCTTTAAGTCTCTAGAGTCCAGAACTTTTTCATTAGGGTTCCAGGACCCGGTGAGAGCTCTAAGATTACAGAACACCTTGGGGGACTTTTTCATAAAAATGGAATAATTTCATGAAAAATAATCCTACCTAAACTCTGGTGTCCAGAGGCATAGCAAGGATTTGTAATAGGAGGAGACCAAATGGGCCTTCGTAAGACATTTTATTGAATATTTAAAATTTTGTCCCATACTTGTACTTAAGCAATAAAAGTACTTTCCGCGTGCTCTCTGCTTTCTTACAAACATGAGAGGGATGTTGGGAGAACTGATCAAAACTTGGCGAGTGTCTTTCAAGTTTTATCAGTTCGACCAACACTCCCCGAGTGTTTGTAAGAAAGCAGAGAGCACGCAGAAAGTATTTTTATTGCTTTTAGAAAATAACATACACACGCGTGACAGCGTTGTGTGACAATCGTGTTTCTCAGGTCTCTTACAAACACGCTTTTTAACCAATCAGAATGCACACATTCACAATACAACATAGGTGTTATTTTCTAATGAAAATTTAAAATTTTGTCCCACACTTGTACTATATTTTTTTGTTTTGAAAATGAGCACTCCTCTTGGCTATGTCCTAAAATGTATCTAACTTCATTTGATTTAAAAAAAAATCCAGACTGAGATCCCATTCCAGTGTGTCAGTTAATCTATTGAGATTTCCATGCTCACAACAACATGGCCAGTATTGTAGTTTGGAGGCTAATTAGGAGAGACACTAAGCTTGATATTTTCTGGAATTGCCAAAAGAAATGACTGTATGATAACCCCAGGGGGGGGGGGGGTCTCCTCTATTTTTTGGGTGGGGTGCTTTTGTACCTTTTAGGGTTTAAAATCAGGCCTCTGGTACCTTTAGCGGTAAAATTCAAGAACATGTAATTTTTTCCAGATAGGTACCTCTTAGGGGTCCGTTCTAGCGAATCAAGCAACAATGGTATTATCAATATCACACTTGTTGGTAGCCTGAATTTCAGACATATTTTCCATTGTAAAAATATGAGGGAAAGTATGTCTGAAAATCAGGGTCAAAATCAAACTACCCCCCCCCCCTTTCTGGCACCTTTTAGGGGTAAAATCGAAAGTTTCTGAGGAGCACCCTGCCCTCAAAATAGGAGTGTCCTTCCCCCTCAGGATGGTAACAAAGCTAACTCATAGTCAGAGATGACTTTAACCTGTGGTGGTGCATATCCCCCTGGTGGTGGGGGTTGGTAGCCTCCTGGTGGATAGTAACCCCCTTGTTGGCCAGGAGGTGGATACTGCCCAGTGGGAGGTGGCTGGTATTGTCCAGCGGGAGGTGGTTGGTACCCTGGGTAACCTCCTGGACCAGGAGGCTGACTCCCTGGTGGTGGTGGTTGTTGCATTCTACATGTAAGACAAAATAGTAAACAAAATAATATGCTATTATTTAGCAGGGCTCAAGGTTTGCTGTGACTATCAATAGAGCAATCTGACTTCAAGCATAGTCATATACCAACAATTGCCTCACTGCGAACTGTCTTTGGGTGACAGTGGAGTGATTGGTTTCACATGGATATAGGCAAAATAAGGTAATCAATTCAAGCTAATTATAAGTAATAACGTGGCACCAAAGGAAAATTAGGGACTAAATTTCACTGAGGCCTGAGGAAGAATTGCTGGGCTTAAAAATAAAATGGTAATTTGGCCAACAAAAGATTTCTTGGGTCACTTTTCAACACCCTTCCGTGGATAATCTGTGGTTCCAGAAAATGTTCATATAAAATATCCCCCCTCCCCCTTACGGAAGGTTGTTGAAAAGTGACCTCTCCCACCCCTCTAGAATTTCCGAGCCCTTTGGTGGTGGTGGTGGTTGGGACCACACAATATAAATTCTTATGTTAGACCACATCATTTATTATAATATATTGTGATCCTTTCCTAGCAGCACCAAGTTTGTGGATGTTGTTAATGTATCAGTCAATTCCAGCAGTGACCATCCCCCCCCGGGACACCGTGGGGCATTTGCACACCACTGCCTTCCCTGGGTGGGGAATTTTGAAAATTTTGCTGGCCCCGGGGTCGGGAATTGTTTTTCCCCAGGGGAGGGGGGTGGGGAATTTTGGTTTTCTCATCTCAAGTGCGTCGGGTTTTGCGAACTACAACACCAGTTATAATAACTATCGATTGGCAGTTACAATGTCCCAGTTACAGAAAATAATGCCACATAAAATATAATGCAGAGCATGGCCCGTATACACCACGTTTGGGGAAGACACATTTCCACATTTCGCAGTTAACGTCTTCTATAGAGAAGAAACAGATTTCGCAATTTCGTCTCAGTGGAAAAACATAAAATGAATTGACACTATAAACAGAGGTCCAATTTCGCAAAAAGTCAAGTAACATAACTGCGAAATAGTTGCTCTGCAAATAGAATAAACGTAAATTTCGCATTGAGAGATCCGGGGACAATTTGCAGCCCAATGGCTAAACCGCGAAAGGCCTAGGAATGTCTACCGATATTGTACTAATACCTTAGTTTCACTTCTTATTTATATTTGTCTCACTTTCAGTGAAATGAGAACTCGTTCAAAGACGAGAAAACATATATTTAAAAACGAATTATAAATGCCCGGAGAGCATACATGGAGCTGAAGTTTTTGTTGTGAAGCTTTGTCACGCAGAGTCGATGGAATTACCGTCTTTTTCTCGTCCCGGGGATGGGGCATTTTTCCGCTTTTTGTGTTCCCCGCCGTGGGGTATTTTGCATTTTTGCTAGCCCGGGGGCGGGGAATTTTCAGTTTTATTTTTAGAAATGACCAAAATCCTGGGGGTTGCCCGGGGGGGGGGGGGGGGGGCATGGTCACCGCTGGAATTGACTGATACATAAAAGTCATGCCACTGGTTGCTTTTGAGCAACATTTTAAAAATTCCCATTGAAAAAGCAAGCAATTAGCATTATTACTGATTAATATAAAGAAAGCCAGCCATAGACACACAACTAGAGACGATTTCATCCATTTATAATATGTGGTCACAAAACAAACACTGGATCCATATAGCAGATGAAAAGTCTTATTCCGAGTATAAATGATGTGTCAGCCTCCTTCCTTTTGCTTTCAAGCATTTATTAGGAAATTCATTTGAGAAATGAGTCATTAACTTCGATCTCCCAAAAGTTTAAAAGAAGCTTAATCACATGAGACTGAAGAAGCCACTTACAAAGAACTATGCAAAACAGGAAATAAAACACGATTCTTAATAAAACATTTGAGAACATGGAATACACTTTTGCATACACGTTCACAAAATATTGCATAAAATTGACATTTCTATTCAGCACCTCGATGTTATAGTGCAAACAGTAGTGGAAATAAGTAGGAGTTGGATCGAGTTAAAAAATGATCACATGCAAAGTTTGTAGGTGAATCATCAACAAAGGCCGCCTTCTTGTTCATTCGGGATTCTTCGATCGATCAGATCGATGATGCCTTAAATTGTTCCAATCCTTGTACAATTTACTCAAACATTTTATTTCTTCTCTCTTACCTCACTTTAGGAGCGCTTGTTACGGTTTTCTCGGTTTTACAGAAGCAAATCCACCCAGTTTTATAAATAGCAAGAGCAAACAGAAACCTGCTCCAGCCCAGTGTCGAAGTCCACACTCGTACAACTATCCCGCGGGAATTGCGGGAACACAAGTCACGCGATACAATTGTTTTTTTTTTCTCTTTTTTTCCAATTTAGCTGGCTCCCATTATTTAGGCTGAAATTGAAAGTAAACATTTCAAAGACGTCTTTTCATATCTCAAAACCACTTCCACTAGCAACTTCGTATCCAGTTTGTAATTTAAAACCTGTATTTTTTCAAAAAATGTGTACGCATTAGTAACGCAACCCCTTCCGTTTTGGCAAGAGACGTGAGGCTCTGGAACGAGGTTGCGAAGAACTTCCACCACTTCCACGTATTCCAAGAAAAGAGGCGTGACCTGGAGTCTTCGTGTGTTTGTTTCACCGTCATTTATCGATATTTTCAGACTGAAAGCTACAAAAGGGAAACTACACTCTTTCAGGTAACGCATACATATTCATACACTACTAGTAATGATTCATTATTTGTGAGCAACCTATTTTGAGTCGACAAACAGGACACTTAAATTCTATCGCCGAGAGAAGACTCAAGTCGCGGCTGGCAAGTTTGAAGAAGTTCGTTTTACTCAGCTACTAAGATTATCGTGCACGCGTTAAATCGGTCACTTGCTCTGGGAAAATGTATATATGGCTTGAATTTGTTCGAAGTTTATGCAGGAACATCCGAGGAAAAACACTGCCGCCATGTAGGAATTGATTCGTCACGGCTAGCAATGCAAGCCGTGCTCTATTGCGCCGCTAAGGGACCGATCGTTTATTACGTCCACGGGGGGGGCGGTGGTTTTCTAAATTTATTGAATGTTAAAATTCGCACCCCCCTCATTAAAAAGGCGATACAAAAATAACCCCCCATAACATCGATGTTCTAAAAAGCTTACCCCCCACCCTGTAACCATTTTCCCGTTTGAACTAATGGAAGACAATTTACAGAAATTTCTCCTTTTGTTGCGCGCGAAGCGCGCCCTAATTTTTATGCATGATATGAACGCATTTTACCAAACCTCAAAGAATGTAGATGAACATTCTATTTGCTGTGTGTAGTAAACAAAGATCGCAAATGACGTGCGAAAAGCAGGTTCAAAATGACGAATCTCTATCCTCGTAAAGTGGAACTCACGCTTGCCTAATAATTAAGACTGGTTTTCATATGTCGGGAACCGTCGGGAACGATCGGGGATCCGTGGTTTCCCGACCATCCCCGTCAATCCCAGTCTTATGAAAACGCATATCGGGAGTTGTCGGCGACATCGGCGATTGACTGGGATGCGATCGGGAAAATAGAAATGATTTCTATTTTCCCGATCGCATCCCAGACGATCGCCGATGTCGCCGATCATCCGCGAAGCCGTGTTTTCATATGTCGGGAACTGACTGGGATGGACGGGAAACAAGCCATCGCCGATCACTCCCGACAGTCCCGACATATGAAAACCAGCCTTTAGGCTTTCTTTTTTCGAACTGAGACAACTCCGATGCTTTTTACTGCAGAGCGTCTTTTTGGGGAGAGTAGTTTTTCTTCTCCTGGCTAAGATATATTTTCTTGTAATGATATTCGTAGCCATTCCATTGCGCACGTACTCAGAAACTATTTTGTACATTCCGTTGCGCGCGAAGCGCGCCGAAATTGGCGTACTTGCTATATGGCGTAGCGCTGTATGCCACGACGCGATAGCTTGTACATATTATTATTTAGTTTGAACCACAGTGTCCCTGAAAAAATTACCCCCTCTTTTGAGAGAGGGTGCCAAAAAATTACCCCCCTAAAATCTATGTCTTCTAAAATTTTACCCCACCCAAATTCCACCGCCCCCCCCCCCCCCCCCCCCCCCCGTAGACGTTATAAACGATCGGTCCCTAAAGTCATAGAAAGTTGTGTTCTAAAGCCCTGGGACCGGTTCCAGAAAGGTTGGATAAAGCCGTTAATCCATGGTCAGGATTTATCCGTTGGATAAGCGTTTATACAGATAACTCTTTTAAGAGTTAAAACTGACCTTCTAGGAACCGGTCCCTGGTCGCCGCAAACGAAACGCAAGTCGGCACAAGTTTTGTATGTGATGACTAGCGCGGACTTGCGATGACTTGTGTTCACTTGCGTTCACTTTGAATATGTTCAAATTTTCACGCAACATTGCTACAAACATGCGTAGCCAGGTCCTTAGAAAGGGGGGTCGAAACCTTAATGTTTACTGTATTTTTCGTCCCCAAAAGGGGGTCACAACCGATTTTTTCCTTAATATTACTGTATTTTCGTCTCGAAAGGGGGGGTCCTGGGGTCCCCCCCCCTGGCTACGCCTCTGACATCGCAAGTGTACGCAAAGTTTCCAATTTTCCGCTTGGCCACCTCATGTCAACGCAAGTGAACGCAAGTCTGTGCAAGTCACAACTTCCTTCGACTTTGAATTGTGTGAACTTGCGTTTCGTTTGGCCAGGGCTAAATGCTTAACAAGAGCATAAAGCGGCATAAGGTCTTGTTGATTAAGTTCTTGTTGATTGCCATTAAATTAGAGGCCTTTTCTGGGGCATCGAGCTGTCACACCCTTTCACTTCCTGTCATTCTGTGCGCTTTGTACAGTTGTATGTCATATGGCGATATTCTCCTGATCACTAATATTAAGCGAGACCATATTTTCCTTTACAGAACAAACATGGTGACACTGACTAGACAGCTCAGGAACTACGCGAGGAATTACGTAGATATTGAGCAAAGTGACAAGGAAAGCGCATTTCGGGTCCTAAAAGAATACATAACTGATAGCGAGTCGAGTCCAATTCTGGGATACATTCGACGCAACTCAATAATTCCTATTGAGAAAGCCAGATATACAGGCAGTGCGTATGAAGGCGTTTCGACACAAGATCACGATTTCGATATCATGTTGATGATGAAGACCAAGACGGATAATACGAATGACTTCCGTGTTGAGCCGGCAGCAGGCATACCTGGATATGCTCGGTTAAAGTATACGAATCAAGGTTTGTACAACAGATTTCTAGCCAGAAATGGTTACCTTGACGTAGAAAAGCTGCTTTCTCATCTGGAGTCCCTGACAGATCGAGCGATCAATGCTTACGAGAGTCAGGGTGCATGCAAGCCGTATAGGTTTAAATCCATCAAGAGCGGACCAGCTATACAGGTGAGGCATTACTAATGTACACGCAGATGAGTTCTAGCAAAGTGTAATGGATTCCGGCTATAATGAATGCGCGCACGGCATGTCGGTATTTGTGTAACATTCCAAAGGCATTTTCTATAGAAAAGAGTGTGCGCGCTCTATAGCTTGAATCGTCCCAATCTCGTCCCCATTAGTCGAGCCGTCAAGCCAACAAAGGGCACTAGCCAAAGTTCTGGAGGAGTCCATATTTTGCAGGCCACGATTTTAGCACTTCCGGTTTAACGAACTCGTCTAAATTGTGACAAAAACGGCGCAAATGCAAGTGCTTGGATTGTTTCCTTTTAATTTAATTTCAAACGGCGAATTCGTAGGTGCTATAATCTACTACGCTCATCGCCTTCCGCTGGCCATACAACCGAAGACTCTGCCCGGGACGAGAATGGAATCGTTCATTCATGCGTAAAAGTAGACTACTGATAAGTCCAGCAGAGGTGGCCCTATGCGCGCTCTCCCAGATATAAAGTGGCCAGGTTTTTGAGTGCCCAAGCTATTGATTACAAAAGTGTTGTACGCGCGTTGTCAAAGGTTCAGCAGTTCAGTACGGCCTTACAACCTTTTTGATTGCCAGCGCAAATCTTCCAAGCAAACGCTTAAAAGAATTCCCGAATTCCTTTCTCTCCGGTAAAAGGAGGAATTTTGCTCATCGTATCGACTGTTTTTTTTTCTTTTAGTCCGCTGCGATTTGACATGCTAGCTGATGCGTTTCGCGTTTCGTATTCAGACTTTTTTGAACAAAATTATATAGTCATTGTGTTAGTGGAGGCATACAATCGTTTTCTTTAAATAATAGAATGAAAAAACTAAAGGATACTTGATTTTCCGTTCAGGTGAATGTATACAAGCGCAACGACCCGCACACCTTGTTTTTCTCTGTTGACTTGGTGATGTGCTTTCAAGTCGGTAACGAATACTACGTCACAAAGATGTGGAAAGGCAGTTGTGATTATGACAAGGAAACACTGATGCGGCAGTCGTTCTCGTTGGCGGAAAAGCGCATGCTGAATAGGATGGACCAAGATGGCGGTTGCCGCAAAGAGTTGCTGAGGATCCTAAAGACCATCGTTCGAAGAGACTTTTCTCAGCTTCGGACACTTTCAAGCTACCACATGAAAACAGCAATTTTGTTGTAAGTTAGCTGTACATTCGCAACTCGCGCCCAGCACGTCACGGCCATTGATTCTATTGCAGTCCAAAATGGCCGCCGAGAATTCAAATCGATTTTATTTAAAATGAACACCAGCACTAGAACACCCATCATCATTTTAGAAAATCCACAAAATTTCGCTGCATTATATCCAATATCTTCCGAGGAAACGAAAGTTGAACATTTGAAAATTTACAGACGTTTGTATGACTTGGGGTATGCGTCATACAAATCTCTGTAAAAGTTTCAATTTTCAGACTCTGCTTTCTCAGCCGACATGGCATTTGGCATAACAAAATTTTAAAGGATTACTAATGTGATGATGCTCTTTCTAGTGCCAGTATTTGCCTTTTCAGTAAGTTGACATGTGAATTTGCGGCGGCCATTTTGGAAAAAGGTATATTATCGAAGAGCGTAACTCTTCGAAAATATATATCTTTCGGACGAACAAAAACTTGAAAAGAAGCTTGGCAAAGTTTTGCCGAATATTCGGCAAAATTTAGCTTGTAAGAACAAAAATCACTTGGGAGCTTCCTCGTGCCCATGCGCGTTCTAGCGATTTCCAACTGAAGGCGAGAGCGACTGGGAGCGAGTTAGGTTGAATAGGCTGAGCCTTACTCATGATGCATTGCGCGCCTCGCGGTTTTACCTTTCGTGGATCGCCGCGCCCTTTTTTGACTAACATGAGACGCCTGTGTACGAAGCAGCTTGGGTGAGGGGGGGGGGGGGGGGGGGGGGAGGACTGGCCCTAAGTGTAATAAAAGCCCCAAGTGTAATAAAAATTGGGCCCTAACTGTAATAAAGGCCCTAAGTGTAATAAAAAGTGGCCCTAAGTGTACTAATGGCAATGACCATACAACGTCTTAGTTTGAATAAGTCAGCGTTGTTATATCAATATATTACAGTGATACCTCAATTAAACGGCCATCCTCTATTGAGCAGCCACTTTTTTAAGTCCCAAAATACCGTATTTGTCACTCCTACTAGGACGGATATTTCTACCGCATGTAAACGGGGTCTAATATGAAGCAAACACCGCGGACTTTGTAATATTAAGTATCGGCTTCGGGGCGACTCATGGTACCCGAAACTAGGTGTGTGCAGCTACTCTTTGAGAAGCTGACCTTAAACCCGCAACTAAGTTTCTATTCTGTATCCCTGTTCTAGGGAACTTACAAAAGTTGCTACCCTGCCAGTTTGTATGGTCATTGCCATTATTACACTTTTAGGGCCACTTTTTATTACATTTGGGGCCTTTATTACACTTAGGGCCAATTTTATTACATTTGGGGCCTTTATTACACTTAGGGCCAATTTTTATTACATTTGGGGCCTTTATTACACTAAGGTTCAGTTATTACATTTAGGGCTTCTAGACAGGGCTTTTTACATGGCCGTGAGTATTCTAGGGTTCTAGGGTGCTACCATGGGTCGGGATGAAATACCGAGTAGAATGACGTTTAAAGTACTCTAATTCGCATTTCCGTTTCGATTGGTTTGCTCCATCCGAAACGGCGGGACAACCTCTGACTCGTACCAACCGACCTTGAGCAAAAACTTGACTGTCCCGTTGCTTTCCATCCGTGACCAATGGGCGGGCCAATCGGAAGCACCAATCTACATACTTTCTTTGTGTCGACAGATGATCTTAGTGATCTGTGCGTTGCAGGTTTAACAAAGATTCAAGCCTGGACTGGTCCAATGAGCAGTTAGGCGAAAGGTTCCTTGGCTTCCTTACGTTCCTGGAGTCCAAGCTACGCCTGAAATGGTTGCCCCACTTTTTTATCTCCAATCTGAACCTACTTGAAGATTTCAATCACTCCAGGTTGTGCGAAACCATGGCTGCCCGAGTTCGCCGATTGCTGAACAGCAAGCAAGAGAGGGATTCTGTTCTGAGTCCTTGCGTGGCCCACGCAGAGTCAGCAGCCCCTATACGGGATGATAGACTGCATGGTATTGAAGATATACTTCTAGATGAAAATGACGAGGCAGAAGAATGTAACATCATGTGAGAAACGCCGACTGGGACTCTTGGGCAACTCCTATAGAAAAATATCTGATCTGAATGTCTGATCGTCGCATCTTTTCGGATGTGAAATTGTAGCGTTGGAAAACACTCTGCTGTGCACTGGTGAAGTAAGCTGGAATATGACCACTAATTACACAATGTTATTATATTTTTAGCATAATACTAGGGGCAGTTATAAAATCGTTTTATCAAATAAATATTTTATTATTTAGATTAGTATTTTACAAAAATGTATTATTGCAAGAGCTCATGATTATTACGAATTAGTTATATGTAACCTTAAATGTATGCATGGCTTATTTGGAAAGTTGAAAAAACCACCGTGGGTAAATAAAATTAATTACTATTATGCTTATTATTCTCTGTAGTAGTATTAGTAAGGGGGGAGGACGGAGACGTAATTTTCACTTGACTCAGGTAAATCATGGCGATCTATAAGGGATGGCGGGCAGGAGTGGTGAGATGATACAGCTAGAGCAGATTTCGTATGACCGTGAAAAGTACCGCGAAAGAGTTGCACCGCGCCGCGACCGTGACCGTACCGCGACTACGCGATTCTACAGCAGGCCAGGTTCCGTACCGCCACCGCGACAGTACCGCGCTTGTCACGGTACTTTTCACAGTCATACAAAATCTGCTCTATTTCAAGAAACGTTGTCGGTAAAGCGCTCAAGCGTACGCGTCCAGACCGCTAGGGAATATGGGTAAACACCTTACGTAGCAGGTGTAAATATATTTTGGTATTGCAAAGCACACGTTTACTACCTTATTCTCGATTCTTTTCTTATTCTCTCACAGTCTTACGCCATTATCCCTGTAGTGTGGTCGCGTTCGCTCCGACAACGTTTATTAAAATAGCTGTAAACACGACATTGATGTATCAGTCAATTCCAGCGGTGACCATCCCCCTCCCGGGACACCGTGGGGCATTTGCACACCACTGCCTTCCCTTGGGTGGGGAATTTTGAAAATTTTGCTGGCCCCGGGGTCGGGAATTGTTTTTCCCCGGGGGAGGGGGGGTGGGGAATTTTGGTTTTCTCATCTCAAACGCGTCGGGTTTTGCGAACTAACACCAGTTATAATAACTATCGATTGGCAGTTACAATGTCCCAGTTACAGAAAATAAGGCCACATAAAACATAATGCAGAGCATTGTCCGTATACACCACGTTTGGGGAAGACACATTTGCACATTTCGCAGTTAACGTCTTCTATAGAGAAGAAACAGATTTCGCAATTTCGTCTCAGTGGAAAAACATAAAAATGAATTGACACTATAAATAGAGTTCCAGTTTCGCAAAAAGTCAAGTAACATAACTGCGAAATAGTTGCTCTGCAAAGAAAGGTAAATTTCGCATTGAGAGATTCCGGGGACAATTTGCAGCCAAATGGCTACAACCGCGAATGGCCTAGGAATGTCTACCGATATTGTACTAATACCTTAGTTTCACTTCTTTATTTATGTTTTGTCTCGCTTCAGTGAAATGAGAACTCGTTCAAAGACGAGAAAACTAAAGTACATTTAAAAACGCATTATAAATGCTCGGACAGTATGAATGGAGTTGAAGTTTTTGTTGTGAAGCTTTGTCACGCAGAGTCGAATATTATCGATATACGCTCCCACAGAGCCGAATATTATCAATGCAAAATTTCCATGTCAAGTTTTCATACCCTAAAAAATCCCAGGCTAGGTTTTTGACCCCAGTTTCAAAAATTTTAACACCCAAAAAAATCACTCGCGCCCGTCACAAAAAGTTCAACGTACCCCTCCCCACCCGGGGTGGATACTCGTAACTAGTACGCCCGGCCGTGGCGTAGCCAGGGCCTACCCTTTGGTAAGATATTTCTCAATAATGTTCCCCATAAAGTTACTGTATTTTCGGTTTGGAAAAGGGGGGACCCGAGCCCCTGAGCACTTCCCTGGCTACGCCCCTGTCGCGCCTTATCGTATAGTTGGTCTGGCTGTGGCTACGATTAGAGACGCCTAGTTGAAATTGTGACTTCCAAGAACCGGAACTTTGTCAACATGCCCGTCGATCTGAAGTGAACATCCAATTACACATCTATTCTATATAACCAGGGTAGGTATAGCCACAATAAGACCGTTTGAACATTTATGAGAGACTGCAACGACAATCTATCAAATATAACAATGTTCTTGAAATTATATATGTTTGATAGACTATCGCCGGACTGTCAACAAACAGTTTATATGTTCTTTTTGTCCCGTGATTTTTGTCCCGTGAACTTTGGTTCAAATTTGATTCTCCCTGATTGTCATGCATTAATTTGTATAGTTCCATCTAGTTATTTGCTGTGTGGTTTCAAAATTTTTCGCGAGCTCTGCACTGAAAAGATTAATTTTACAAAGTGTTCCCTGAAATCAAACATAGATTTATAGCAATCCCCCGGTAGTTTTGCAAATCCTCTGAGTGATATTTGTGGTGCTCTAGTTCCGAGAATGAAGCTAGCTGCTAAAACACTTGACTTTTAATAAAAGAGTAAGAACCGGCGCAGTAAACGCTACCTTCGTGCAAACGACAAACTGCCCCAAACTTTTCAAAGATGCTTTCGCCATGTCAGACAACGACGTTAAAAGATCAATGTACCGTATACAGTTTTTAGTACTAGTTAGAACTGCTGGCTTTTCGAAAAAGCACAACTATAGTATATGTTCTTTAACCTGCCAAACGTGTAGTGTAAGTATTGTTTTTAAAAAATGCGCTAGAGGTGCAAATATTATACATTATATCATCATTCCTTTTTAGAGTCGTTCTCTGCGGGTGGCCCTAGCATGATAATCTAATTATAATATAGCTACGAAATAACGCGGCGCTCTCCGATTGGTCCAAATCTATGCTCTATTTTACCGGTAAAGTAATGGTTCTACTCTCCCCCACAAGTTCACGTTATATTAAATTTGCATTCTTATTATTCAAAATGTCTAACGTAGAGCAAAGTAGGCACTTTCTCGTCGTTCTTGGTAAACACTAAATGTTTGATTTATGGCAAATTTCACTTCCGGACTTTTAAAGAGACTAAAAACCCACGTATCTTACGTCTTTGAAAATCACTTGTACTGGTGCCGCGCAATCCTCGTGTATTTCAGGATACCTGTGTATTGCTGACACCGGTGTATTGTTGAATCCTTGATAGATCAAGAACATAACAAACATTCATACAATCTTTCAAACCGGAAATCCAGAATCTGGATTTAAAAAAAGTAATTCCCTCAGAGCACTGAATCTTGCCGCTGGCCAAAACATGACGGGCTCTGGGTACGAGATTGAGTATACCCGGCATAACTAATCGAACAAAAGTCGAACAAAATTTCAATCGAACCTAATCGAACACCAATCGTTCGATGGTTTTGATTGGGTTCGGTAATCGAACATAATCGAACAAAACTTTTTGGTGAGTATGATTACCGAACTCAATCGAACATATCAAAATGATTGGTTTGATTAAGTTCGATTTTATTCGGAAATTTTGCATGACTTAGAAATTGGGTAAGACTCATCAGTGACACGTAATGGGGTAGTACACAACAAATAGACGGCCATGAACAGTTAACATAACTGTTACCTTTATTCAAATTTCATTTCAGCTGGGACACTTAGCCTTCTAAATAACAACAAAACCTGAAAAAACTCAGTTTTATAAGAAAATCCCAGTAAAATCACTCAAACCCATATATATCAATCATGACTGGTGCCTGAGTCTTTATTACTTTACAGACCTATGAGAGATATGATAAGAAAAAAACAACTTCAACAAAACTATTCGGGACTATTGGATTAACGTCTCATTAACACCTGCAGTTCATGTGCGGTGCAGTTCCCAGTATGCGCCAGGAGAGCCTAACTGAGGTGCTAATCTTGGTTAGTGATTGATTCCGATTTAGAAAAATGCCTGTGTTTCATTTGAAGTTCAATTGGGTTTGATTGAGCACATGTTCGGTAATCGAACGTTCGATTATGTTCGATTGAAAAATGTTTTGGTGAGTTCGATTATGTTCGATTACCGAACTCAACCAAAATCAATCGAACGATTGGTGTTCGATTAAGTTCGATTACCGAACGTTCGATTAGTTATGCCGGGAGTATATGCAAGAAAATGACGACTTTGTGACTTAAAATTATTTGGAGCGTAGAAGTCGAAGGCGTAGGTTGAAAACAGAGGACCAACGAATTTTGGTGTACGAGATAAAGCTAATTTTTGTATATACACTTTTGCGCTGCTTCAGCCAATCAAAAGGCAATCAGATGGCTGTCACCAGAGCCTCCCTGCGAGGTGAGGACCCGAAGGGCGACTCCCCTATTTTTGGGCGGGGGTGCTCGTCGGGAACTTTCGATTTTACCCCTAAAGGTACCAAAAAGGGCGTGGCTTAGTTAATTTTGACTAAAGGTACCAGTGATATTGATGAAACCATTGTCGGCTTGGTTTGCTAGAAACGAAGCCCTAAAGAGGTACCTATCTGGACAAAATTTCATGTTTTTGAATTTTCAAAAGCTCATAGCTCTTAATTTTTGTTTTGTTACTTTAACAGAATTATGGATATTCTGACTGGCAAGCTTAGAGACTTCGCCGATGTTTATGTGAAGATCACGAGAGGAGACAGAAGGAGAGAAAACATTGTCTTGAGAGATAACATCATTCAAGGGCCCATCATGGAGTTCATCCGAACCACCTCTGACATCCCCATAGACACATTCATAAAAGCTGGCAGTGTCTATGAAGGCGTACCAACTCAAAATCATGATTTCGACATCATGCTTATCATGAAAACAAAGTCAGATAATACGGAGGATTTCTGTGCCGAGGCATCGGTAATACCTGGATACGCACGATTGAAGTTTATAAAGGAAAAACAAGGCTGCTATAAGGGGTTTCTGACAAATGACGGTTACCTTAATGGGAAGAGGCTTATGTCTCATCTGGAATCCGTGACAACAAAGGCAATAAGTGCTTATGAAAGCCAAAAGATGCAGACAAACCGCGGTACAGTTTCAAAAACAGCAAGCACGGGCCAGCAATGCAGGTAGGCATCATCCATATATACTGTTAATGAAAGACCGAACGAGACCATCTGCACAGTTGCACGGGAAATATAGTTCCTCACGCCCTTGTACAGTAATAGGATATTCACACAACGCTCTCCGATACCCATGCAGATACGAAACAAATTTCGAACCGAATTTGTGAAGTCCACAGGAAAAAAACATGTCCCAAACGAGGGTGGCTGCGGCTATAATTTGAACTACCCAATAATTGTACGTGCGGCTTCTTTGCCCTTTTGTTAGATAACCATGTTCAAGCTCAACTCATGGGAGACGTTATTGTCTGTTGACTTGGTGATGTGTTTCCAAGTCGGAGAAGAGTACTTTGTTACCAAGATTTATAATGGCAGCCGTCGTCTTGTGCATGAGAAGGCTACACTGATGCGACAGTCGTTCTCGTTGGAGGAAAAGCATTTAATGAAGGTTATGGATCGAGATGGAGGCTGTCGAAAAGAGCTGATCAGAATTATAAAGGCTTACATTCAAGAAGATCCTTCCCAGCTGAAAACACTTGTAAGCTATCACATAAAGACTGCATTTCTATGGTAAGTTAAGCCTCTTCCACAGGCGCCTAAAGTGCATATAAACATTTCTCATGATTTTTTTTAACGAGTGTGGTCTGCCTGGTGGTTATTAAATCTCATCACCAGGCTCTTCGGCGCTTTGGCCGAGAAAGAAATGGCCACGAACGATGAACGATGTTTTTCGAATATGTGCAAAGCTCTAGCTGGTGCATTTTGCTGCTTTTCGCTAACATATGGGGATGAGGATGAGTAAACTCGTCCCCAGGGTCTTCTCGGTCGTTTTCAAAATGGCGGTTAGCTCGGGAGAAGATCCTGGGGGAGGGTGAGTGACATGACCGTTCGAAACAAAGGACAACCTCGTTCCCATGCCCTCAAACAGTGGTCAGGTGACTCAGCCTCCCCAGGGTCTTGTGCTGACCAACCGCCATCTTGAAAATTACCCACAAAACCCTGGGGACGAGGTTGGAGGATGAGGTTCTTGATCTGTCGATTCATTATTGATTTTGGCTTGGTAACCACGATAAAATACCCCACGGCTAGCCCGCGCGCGACTCGACCCAACCCTCCCAAGTGTACATACAGCAAAAACAACAACGAAATCCGTTCTATCAGACACTCTTCCAGGGAAGTTGAATATAGGCTGCTAGTGACATCACAAAAATTCGGGTTAACCCCGGTGTAACCATTCCCATGCAGAGGACACATTGCGTTCGGCTCTGTTTTCATCGTGATATTCGTTCTTCTAAACAAAAGAAGGCTTTTTGATGCAATTCATGAAAAACACATTGGGGTAGAGCTCAAAATTCGCTGTTACGTTGTTTCAGGTACAACGAGAATTCAAGCTTGGACTGGTCAAAGCCGCGTTTAGGTGAGAGGTTCATAGACTTTTTAAAGTTTCTAGAGTCCCAGCTACGAACGAAATCTCTTCGGCACTTTTTCGTACCCGAGCACAACCTGCTGGAGGAATACAAAAGTGCCGTGTGTGTGCAGTGCGCCGATAGATTGTTGCGAATAATTTACAGTCCACAAGACAGGGATAATGTACTTTGTAGAAGGCCCTTCTCATCAGATGAGAGTAAAGACGTGGTGTTAGACATGGGAGAGGAAGAAGTGAACAAATCCCAAGAACCTGCTGGACCAGGCGATGATGGATGGCTAAGTGGATGGTGTACGATCTTATAAAACCCCTTGAGAGAGAGGACATCATTTTTAACCATGGAAAATAATTCTCGCGGGTTTCAAAACGCGAACAAACGCACGTACACGACGAACGTGCCACCAAAGCCATGCAAAGGAGCTTGTACTGCTTGCAGTCCCTTGTTTGGCGAATGTCTATGAAAACAAGCGCACACAAAAAAGCAGCAGCTGCAGGGGAGAACGCCTTCTTTTGACCAATCAGAAGCGAAACCCATTCAACAGCTAACCAATCACGGATAAGTACGAATTGTGTTTAGTCGTGATCAAACAAAACGAGAGTCGTTGTGTTTTTTTTTATCTTCGCTCTCATTGGCTGACTAAACAAAGAACCAAAGGCGTAGACCAATAGGAAAACAGAAAGCGCAAGTCTGATTACTTTCCTGCTAGCATTTACTCAGTGTTCTGTAACGTTAGTGTATCCAAACCTGTTTTGGGCTGTTTGGTCGCGGTGATGACATGAGATTTCTCAAACACCCTTGTTTCCAAAAATTCATTGCCAATCCTCTGCCTCCATAAATTTTGAAGCTGCTTACGAAATCGCTTGTTCTGAATTGTATAAACCAGCGGATTGGCGGCAGAATTGATAACAGTCAACAACATAGCGCCGAAGTGCATCTCGCTGCCCGGTGTGGTAGTGGCATAACCAAGCGAAAGCATGGCGAAGTAAATTCTATCCGGAATGGTGGATAATATAAAGATGATACTTACAGTAATCATCACTTTTGTGGCCCTTTTACGATGTCGAATGATTGCTTTCTGCGTAGAAGACGTAGTTTTGTTGAACCAAAGCCTGTAGACAACTCTACTGTAAAGCACGACGAGGCAAGCCAAAGGAAACGCCCCTATAGCCATGGCCCAAGTCATCGAGACCACTAAGGAGAGCCAGCTCGGCCATTTGTTGAGACAAAAGTTGTGCTTCTCACTATAAAATATCCCAATCACTAGTGGTGCATTTATAACGATAGAAAACAGCCAGCTGAAGAGTATTATAATTTGACAGTCCTCCTAGACATTCGGTTGGCGAGTTTATGGGGCTGTATGACAGAAAAATATCTCTCGAACGCAATTGCAACAAGCAAAAGCGGAGAACATGCAGCGCCTACCCATAAAGTGACTCCTTTGGTGAAAAGAATACAAAGTACTTACCCGGGACGCCTCTTGGATGGGCGGTACTACTGAAAAATACAAACCATGGAATAATGCCAGCTCCTGACATCGCATCTGCAATTGCCAGGTTCTTCAACAGGAAGTCCATAGGTGATGGTGTTGTCTTGTTTTTACTGTAAATTACGATGACCAAGATGTTTCCAACAAGATCAACGAGTAATAAGAGGACGAGCACTGTGGCGAAGGTGGCTTGAACTGGCGTTATGAAGGACTCAAAACTCATGTTTTTGTTAACGTAGAGCTTCGATACCAGGTCGTCTGTTTTAGAGTAGAATTGTCATGATAATCCAATACGCTTTTGAAGAAATTTCTTTAGAATTCTCAAACTGTTCAAAATAATGTGGGATTCTTTTCACATTAGTCGTCTTGAAATGGCCATAGATCTTAATCCTAACAAGCGGGAAACCACTTCACTTAACGCGGATGAAGAAAAAAGCCTCTCGAGAAATGGCTTTTTGTTTCAATAGATAGTCATCTGCTCAAACCTGATATGTGTATAGCTCGTTCCGGATAACTTAAAGTCTTCCTGTACGTAAGTGTCCCTCGAGGCTACTCGAAAAGCCAATCGTCTAGATGTGTCTTGTAAAATAGAAAGCCAATCACGAAGTACATTATCTTGTCATATGGACTGCTGATCTTCTTCCGAATCGTGAAGAGTATCTGTGGAGGTGAAAACAGAGGGTG
The DNA here is from genome assembly GCA_033964015.1 of Scolanthus callimorphus. Lineage (NCBI taxonomy): Eukaryota > Metazoa > Cnidaria > Anthozoa > Actiniaria > Edwardsiidae > Scolanthus > Scolanthus callimorphus. The sequence continues at coordinate 28,667,721 of CM066917.1, forward strand.
GAATTCACGATTCCCCTTATAACATCTTGATACCACTACTATTGTTATTCAAAGTTTGAGCTCCCTTGGGAGCTGCAAGATAATGGTGTTAATGAGGCAAACAAAAGGAACGCTACGAAAAGGATTCTGTGGAAGTAGTGGTAACAAGATGTTATAGGGGGAATTGTGTGGGCGGCCGTTACTTGTAGAAACATACAAAACTCAAACTGAACTTAGGCCCTGTCCACACTAACGCGTTTTCAAAAGTATTCCTTTTCAAACTTATTCGGATTCGATGAAAACGATCAGCGTAATAATAATAATAATAATAATAATAGATTGCTTATATAGCGCTTTTATCATCGCTCAAAGCGCTTTACATTAACGGATAACTCATCCTATAAGAACCAGCTTTTATAAACATGAGTGTGTGTTAGTATTGTGAGTTCTGTGACACTGAGGTTGGGCAACTTCCGACGGTCCTAGTGGTTCTTTAACGTCCCTCTGGTTCCGGTTAGTGTAGTGTATGTGAGAGACGGGGCCTACGGTTTAACGTCCTTATCCGAGAAGACGCGAAGGTCTAACCATTTGCAGATGTTAGAGCAAAGGCAGCACCTTCTCCTCAATTATTAGAAAAGACCCTGAGTGTTGCCCGGCCAGGGTTTGAACTCCCAACCTCCCGAACATAAGCCCGGCGCTCTACCACTGCGCTAACCGGTCAGCGTAAACGAAAACGCGTTAGTGTGGACGGGTCCTTAACTTGGTAATAAGGGACTGCGCAATAATAAGATGCTACATGTTGAATTGAGTGTAGTGCTTGATGACTCTCATTATGTAAAAAAGAACAGCAAATAGAAAGCTAATTTTGAAACATCTTGTCATATGGACTGGTGATCTTCCTCGAATCGTAAGGTTAAAGCATCTTTGGAAGAAACAACAGAGGTATAAAAGATGAGTCGTGAAGATAGGAAAGGCATAAGGGTGGGATTGCATGTGCGTGGGCCGTTATTGTAAAAAACAAGACTCGAACTGACCTTGGTAATAAAGGACTGCAATAATAAGACGTTACACATAGAATTGATCCTCTGCTGAGCATAAGTGTACGACTAGATATATGCAACAAAACGGCTGTAATTTTAAGCGACATGTGTAATTGTGGGCCCTTATTGTAGTTAAACAGGCTGGGCTCAAACTAAATTTCATGAGTAAGGGACTGCGCAATTAATATGCTTCATCAGTAGAATTAATTGATCCTCTGCTGAACAGCTGAGCGTTTAGTGCTTGACTAGATGATATGCAAAAAGACAAAACAAAAATTGCTGCACTTTTAAGGCGACAAGAAAATGAGTTGGAGACCAATTAAAAAAATCCGTCGTCTAAAAGATTTTCCTCCGCTCAGTAAAATGGAACTATCCACCAATTCAGCGACCCCTGAGGAGAGGAGTATTGCTGGGCGGGCAGTAAGGAAAGGACAAATAAATAAATAAATAAATAATAATAACAAATAAATAATAAGTAGGTAGGAACTAAACTGTTGGCGAGTTAAATTTTCGCGTAAGTATATATTATTTTTCTGATAACCGTCGAAAAAACGAAAAAGCTTTTAGTCCGAGTTTTGATGGAACACGAGCTGTCAGGGCTAAAATGAAAATTTAGGGTTGTTTAAATAACGTTAAAGAGCAGTCGCTGCCTGATGACATTTTTAATGATGTTTTAATTGCTTAGACAGACATTTCATCAAAAGTGCACCTGATTCACGGCGACATATTGACCTGTTGTTAATCAGGGGCGGCGGAGCACCCTAAAAAGTGTTGGGGGGGGGGGGGGGGGGGGGGGGGGGGGTGCCGAGCGCGAATTGGGAACAATGTGAAAAAGCGCCCGTAGTCAGGTTTGAACGAGCTAGTTCTCTTGCAAATAACGGAAACAAAACAGAAACAACAAGGGCACGCTTCTGTACTTCTTGGTCTTTTTCGTCTTTACGTGTAAATACAAAGAACATATATCTAGCTTCAAAAAGTGGGGATACTCAGCCCCCCCCCCCCCCAGTTCAAAAGATAAACAAGAATCCACGCGGTCACTTCATCGCAGCCGTGTGACTGACGTCATCGTTTTCGAAAAGCGCCGTCCACACTAAAGTAGCCAGCGTTTTCAAATTTACCCACTTTCGGCAGCGTTTTCGCCGAAAAGTTCCGTTTTCGGTGGGGGAAATTTAGCCGGCGTAGTGTGGACGGAAGGCACAACCGTATAAATAATTAGCCCAAGCTCATGATCATGTAATACATCCTGAGCTTTTGTTAGCCGTTTTCGAATTTAACCGGCGTAGAGTGGACGTATTAGCGAGATTAAAATGTAAAAACTGAAAATGGTAGAATTCGAAGTACTGAATCCCTGTGCTTAAAATAATTTTGATCACTTTACTGCCATAAGGACTATATAATACGTACCTCACCCTGAGAACTTCTCAATCAGAAAACCGCGGTTTTTATTTGGCGTAGAGTTCGCGGAATTATGAAAATTGCAGTAAAATTTCAATATTTTCTTGGGCCATAGTGGGCCACGTACGTTCACACTCGCGTTTAGAGCTGCGCAACCGCACCAGCTGCAACAATGATGGTTTATAAGCAATTATTGCATGGATGAGGTTTTTGCGATCTCAGAAAAACAATGTCGAGACAGGTGGAATCACAAAAACCGAATTCAATAATTGTTTTATTATACATTGATTCAGTAAAAATACTTTTATTTCTGTCAAGAAATTTATTTTACACAAGCGCCTTGTTAAAATAGGGAAAGCGCTCTAGTCCTATGATGCATTGCGCGCGTATCAAGAATCAGCTAGCTGATTGAGTTTCCATATTTTGTGCAAGGTTGTACATAACACCCTTTGCCGGTCGACATACAAAGGAGCGTTACGAGTTTTATTAGAAACGTTAGCTGAAAATTCAATACCCACCACTTTCTTGTCTACTTTTTCAGTGTCTTCTACTCTGTTTTGCCCGTGTCGACCTTTTCTGTGCGGTGTCGTTCAGTTCTGCGATTTCTTTTTCGACTTGCTCGAGTTACGGCGACGGCTAACACAAATCCCAAATGTCCCTGCTTATTGTAGATAACGCTATTCACTTTTTATCAACACTACCGTCTAATGTTTATGTGGCAACCGTATTGAATAGCGCCCGTTGTTCTGTGATTAATCGATGTATGGTTTGATAGCAATGGATGACGTCAGCGTGAACAGCGATGATATCCGCAAATACGAATCTCTCAATCACAAGAACGAATTCAACGATCATTGCTAATCGTTACGATGATATTATGCCGATGTTTCGGATTCTTTTCAATATAATGACATTAGACAAAAGCTTTAGTATAAAAATGTAGCAGTCAAATCTATGGCCACCTACCATCCACCTACTGTATTTGCCCAGACGTTCGCGATACGGTGATATAAAATTCAGCTGATAATATCGGCACGTATATGGTCCTACTTTGTTTTCTCTAGCAAAGATAGTATCTAGAGTACAATCACCGGCGAAAGGATATTGCCAATAGATTATTACGAGATTAACGTTTTTTTTCTAGAAATTGCTCTTCCTGAAAGCTTGTGAACATTTACATTAATGGTCATTGCTGCATTCAGAATGTTCTTAATTTAAATCATCGACGCTTGCAATGGGCCTAAGTGAATAAATTTAGGGACGGACCATTGATACTTGAAGGGGAGGGTGGCTAATTCCAAAAAAAATATTCGAGCAAGCCTCTGGCCTAGAAAAAAATATATCGCGCAAGCAAATGTTGTGAGGAAAAAAAATCGAGCAAATTTTTGGGTCGGTTCGCGCTCTGGCTCGCTCTACAATAATAAAAATTTCTTAAACATTCATTTTACAATTCAAATAAATTTGCTATGCAATTTTTCAGTCTCACCCATTTAATCAGCGTGACTTTCGTCTCCCTTCGCGCGCATCGAGAAGCAGACAAGCAAACTAGTACTCAGTTGGTGCCTTTGTTTAGAATTCTCTACTGAATTCAACTTTTGCCTCCTTATTGACAGCACCTTGGTTTACCATTCAAAATGGTGCTTGAAACTGATAGGACAACTGGGGGTAAATAAAGCTAGGAGAATCTGCCGATCCGTGCAGATTTTTAACAAAATCCTGCGATCTGCGATTTTGAGCATACTGAGTACCGCAATTTTTTTCTGGGAGACGAAAGTAGAGCTTGCTCGCAGAGCTTGCCCCCATCAAGTATCAAATGGTCCGTCCCTTAAGCTACGGCTAAACTAGGACACATGTAGCGCGCAACATTTGTGTCCTGCATGTTTCCCCGGAGTGGCTAAACTAGGAAACATCACACGCGTGTGTCCCGGACACATCAAATGTTTCTTGTCTTGCGAAGAAACATTTCTTTGTGTCCGGCTACAAAATTTGTCGAGCGCAACAATGTTTCTCGCGTGGCTAAACAGGGAAACATGTGTCCCGCTACAATGTTGCGCGCTACATGTGTCCTAGTTTAGCCAGGGCTTTACGTATACTGTGTCAATTTTGCCAGTCGACTCCGCGCGCGCGCTGCGCTAATGCACTCTGGGTAATATTATGTCACAATGCATCACGGGGATTACATCCCATAATATGTGCAGACAGAAACAGAAACAAAATGGAGGACGGAGAAGACAGGGATGGCGAAGGTAACCGAGATTTTCACTAATGTTTTACCCTTTTAAGTTCCTGACCTTAACAAGATTTGCCATATCCCTTTGTGAAACTCAAATAGGAAACTAGGATTGTTTATTTTATGGATAAACTCGTTGTTTATTCCCGTGAAATGTTCACAAGAAATCGGGAAGTGACGATGTCATTCGGACTTTGGTTTCTAATGTCTGGTTTCCTTTCGACTTGTAGTGGATATTTGCCGTGTCTGCCGGCGGAAGCAACATCGGACAAACCGCTCTACTACCCGTGTATCTGCACCGGCAGTATAAAATATATACACCAAGAATGGTAAGACAATCCTGTGACTGTGTCACACATATTTTTTGTTTTCAAATTTTAACGTTATAGGCTCGCGTTTACTTTATGTTGGGAAAGTTAAATAGCCATGAACTGAATTTGTGTCACATGTTTCAAAAACTCCATGTTGGACAAAGCTGAACTTAGAAAGAGTTTCACTGTGTTGTAAAGTTTCAAGGCTTAGCTTGTCTTATACTTTACAGAAAGTAAGCTTATGCTCATGAATGATGGCTCCAGAAAGGTATCCCTTTCTGGAATTTTCCTGGGTGTTAATTTTCCTGGGTGTTAATTGAGAAATATTTTGTTTTTTGTTTTGTTTTTCACATTAATTTTAAGTATTTAGACTTTCAGTCTAATGCACTAGTCAATTGAAACCCCGGCCCCCCGACCCCCGGGACATAGCAGGGGAGTAACGGGGACATGGCCGTGGAATTACGCTTTTGTACCGCCAGATATTTCCGGGGGAACGGGGACAGTAACTATTTGCCAAATTGGCGGGGATTTTTAGCGGGGTTGTAACGCTCTTGTAATTACATGCGCTGCAAATGTATGCAAGCAATTATGCTAGCATCGCAGCCAATATGGAAAATTTGCGACAGCTTTCGAAATTTTCGACGATCCGTGTATCAAATTTTTTATTCGTCGTCGGTCCTGTTACCCATCAAACTTGGGATATCTCTATCATTGAGAGTGGTAGAGGTGTCGCTAGCCCATTCGGTGGGATTTTGCCCTCTTGGAGGATATGTTGAATGTTGTGGTGTGAGCCGCACAGGCGCCGATCATCTTGAGGTAGGAACACTAGAAAAAATGTACCATACACCGGGGCAATAGGGGAGGGGATTGTAACAGCAAAATTTTCCCCGGGGGCGGGAAAAAGTACAAAATGTAACACTGCACAAATGTTACATTCCCCGCTATGTCCTGGGGGTCGGGGGGCAAGGGTTTCAATTGACTAGTGCATAAATACAGACATAGTTTATGAGATTCTGAAGTTTGGATGTTCTGAATAACTTGAGTGCTTTGTCTCATCAAACCACTCTTTGTCCCACCATTTGTTCCACCATTAGGTCAACTTTTGGACCATCCAAACTTGGAATCCCTGTTTTTGCCGAATTCATGCCATCTTTTGTATCCAACTGACAACAGATGCTGCTCAAACATGTTGTGAAAGGGCTTACAAACATCTAAATTTTAGCATCTAAAAAGTTCCACAGTGGCTGGACAAAGTTTCAGGCATTACTACCATTTGCATCCATCCTTTCAGTTTTTTTTTTTGAAGGTTTACTTTTCAAACATGTATGTTAAATGTCAAAAAGTAGTCACGTTTCTCGCTCTCTGATTGGCTGAAAAGTAGCGGTCAAAACTGCAGCCAATCAGAGAGTGAGAAGCGTGACAGCTATGTTTCCTTCTCAAACAAACATGGATATTTGCTGACCTTTCAGAAGATATTTCAGCAGCACATATTGTTATTTAAATACAAACAACTGTATTTTTATTATCTTTAGTTTACTCCAGTGGCTGAAACACAGCAAGAAAGAGTAAGTCATGCAAACAATGATCATCCATTCTTTCCCAATTTTTTTGTTTCTAAATAAATTGGTATACTAATGTCGTTATGTTTTACTTTTTTTGTTTGTTTAATTGCGTGATTTTTTTATTTGTCCTAGAGGTTAAAGGAGGCTGTATCATTGAGCTAAAGTCATAATGTCCTTTTTTGTTTTTTTTTTTGTATTTGCATAGCAAACTTGTAATTGTAGAAAATAAACAATAAACACTTGTCAAAAAAATGATACTGGTGTCCTTGAAGTGTTCCTGCCAGATCTTATAAGATCCTAAGGTTCTCTAAAAAATTGATACAGCTGAATGATTCTCCTGTTTACAAACTATAGGATCCTGGCTCTAGTTATCTTGTCTTTGCTACACCTAATGCATAATACCATTCTGAAGTTAATATTCTGCTTATTTTCTAGATACTGCGAATTATGCAATCACAGATTCACATTCAAACCAAGTATGTATACCAAAGAGGTCTCCCATTATAATCAGGGCCTGACATTACCTTTTTTCACTAGGTGCCATTGGCGACTAATTCAAACATTTTAGTCGCCAGAAAGCAAAATTTAGTCACTACATAAATGTGGATCTCAGCTGAACTCAATGATGGGGTGCCATTTGGCAACTAGCTCTAAAATTGTGGTTGTCAAGCCCCCAAATTTAGTCGCCATTGGCAACCATATGGTGGCAGTGTTGGGCCCTCATAATATGCATGTTTTTTTTTATATTCGTATTTTTACATCCCTTCCCTTTTGCATTAGCTAGTATAAGCCTGTCTTGTAGGAGCATCCTCTCTAGGTTGATCAGTGATATTTATTGGTGCAAAAAACTTTTTGTTCTGTTTCAGTATATGCCCCAGACATGCCAACACACCTTCCTGTGAAAGATTTCATCACTGGTTTATCTAGAAGTATCTTTAGAGCTGTGAGATACTGGTTCCACTACACACTTGTTGCTATAGCATGGCTAGGTGTAGTGCCAATTACAGCTTGTAAGTGTTAGATGGTTAGATGTTTTCTCTCACAAAATCCCAACAGTACTATAAGTAACATTTACATAAATGATTTGACTGCCATAATCATGATAGCACATCTAATACTGTACAGTGTTATTGCCAATGTGTGATTCCAGAAATTATTCATACCCCTCCCATAATTATAAGAGGTATGAACCCCCGCCCCTCTGAAGTTTCCAGTGAAAAATGCGGTGATTGTATGGAAAATAAAAAGCATTTGACCCTCCTTTCCTTGGGGAAGTATGGATTTTTTCTTGAATCACACAATAATATTCAAACTTTGTTACATGTTGCCCTGAATGTCTGTCTGTCTTCTCCTGCATCCACCTGTCACTCTGTATTATACAAGATGCTAAAAAGAAAAATCTACAGCACTCATTGGTAACAGTATCGTTCACAACCATTGACTTAGAATAATTTAGAGGCCCTACCTTAATAATCAAGGTCACACTATTAATATTGATGAGCAAGATGCTTTATACCACAACGCGCACGTTTCTCGAATTCTGATTGGCTCTCAGCCGTGGGTACATAAGAGGACATACCACGGAACGCGCCATCACCAGCGCGCGCGCTAAAAAGAACCAACGAAAACACCGTTTGGCTGCGCGCGCGCTGCTTTTGCCTTTTTATTTTTGCCTTTTTGTTGTGGTATAAAACAATTGTCCTCTGTTTTTCCGTGGTATGTCCTCTTATATACCACGGAATGACGTAATAAAGTGGTCAAAATGTACTGCGGACCCACTCGGCTGCGCCTCGTGAGTCCACAACATTTTGACCACTCTATTACGTCATTCCGTGGTATATAAGAGGACATACCACGGAAAATCAGAGGACATTTGTTAAATGTGAAATCAAGCCATAACAGTCATAATTTTCTTCTTGTTTTGAAGATCGCATCTACAGATGTTTGTTTGCTGGATCTGTTAGTTCCTTGTTAACTCTTCCCTTGGATATGTTGTCCACGTAAGTGCTTGTAAATGTTTTGCATCATTCAATTATTTGAGTGTTGACCTTTCTATGTTGTTTTTCTTTTCTCAACAGTGAAAATATATTTATTGACTGTGTTCGTGGCTGTTTTGTTGTGGCATGTACTTTGTGTGCTTTTCTAAGCCTGGTGTGGTTGAGGGAACAGATTGTATTGAATGGTGGTCCTGATTGGCTGGAACCACAAGTAGACCCCATACAACTAGCAAATCTGTTTGGCCCTCCACAAGGGGTAAGATATACGACAGACAGATTTATTTGGCACCGTATACAGTACATAAGTGTTGGTAATATGATAGAACACACATAATATGATGATACACAAGATAAGATGTGTGGTTCCAGGAAATATCCATCCCCCCTCCCCTATGGAAGGGTGTTGAACAGTGACTCCCAACCCCCACCCTTTTTAATTTCCAAAGGAAAATACAGTATTTGTATGGAAAATATTTGGTAAATTGACCCCACCCCACTGGAATTTCCATCCCCTCCATGGGGGGGGGGGTATTTTCTGGAATCACACGATACTACTGTAGAGCTGGAAGCAAACACTGGTCATTAAAATTGACAAAATGTCTACTCAAGAAATCCAAGCAAAATTTGCATTTCCTTACAAAATATTTGTGACAAAACTTCCAGGCATTCTTTGATTTGAGGTGGCCTCCAATCTGTGCCAAAACTGTTGACCCATTTCTGAAGTTTTAAACCATTGTTCTAAAATTTAGATCCTTAGCAAGAGTCTCCCACCAACAAACTTCTCTCCCCTTTCCCCCAATCAGTGTTGTAGGGATATTGGAATAAGTATGGTGCAGTTGGGGTTTCAACATTGAACAGGAGGAGAGGGGCAGGCACATTGTTGTCCTGTTTTTCTTGTGTGTTCCATTTCTGATTTATTCCTGCACATATTAGATGCCCTCTTAAAGTTTTAGTTTGTTCTGAAACAAGTTTCTTTGTTTTCTTTTTAAATATTTTCCATTTTTTGCCTACAGTACCTAAGTGTACTTTTTTTTCTAAAAAAACATGTCTGTGGTTGATGTTATAGCTCAATGTTGGAGCAGGTGGGGGTGCTGGTGTGTTTGGGGGAGATGAGGACCAGGGGGGTGCAGTAGATGGTGATCATGACAATCATGGGAACCATGGCAACCAAGCCGCAGATGATGCCAATGATAATCAAGCTGATGTTGATAACATCTTAGAGAATGCTGCTAATGGTTAGTAGAATAATTTATAAAATAGATAATAATCAATAAGTATTGAACAGAACTATAAAATTTCCTTAAAAATGCTTAAGTCTCAAATGATAGAACCAAATATTATTAGTTATTGTTATTATTCTTTCTTTTAGTTCATTATATTGTATTGATTTTAATGTATAGACTGTAAAGCACGAGTGGACTTTGAACTCATGCTATATAAATTATATATTATTATTATTATTAAAAGAAACCAAATTACTTTCAAGTTCTCCACAGAAATTTGACAAAATATTGTATAAGGTCTCTTTTTATCATTCTCACTTATGTGTTATTCTGCAGATGAGAACAACTGGAATCCTGTGGAGTGGGAAAGAGCTGCAGAAGAACTAACATGGGAAAGAGTAAGTTGCAAGAATGAATGCATTTTTTTACCAAAAAGAGGCCCTTTCTATCACTTCCTAACCTGTATGCCGTATGCAAAGGCATTGTTTGAAATTAGCATTTAAACACTCATAAAATATTATCTGCCTTTATTTTTTTCCTAAAGGGCACCGTAACAAATTCTGCATTCTGACTGGTTCTTAGAGCATGCGTACATGGGCGAAATATTTTTCTTTTTTATCTCTGGCCCCTGGTGGGTTGGTCATGGTCACCATTTGCACCCACTTGTTTTCATTGAGAAAATCAAATTTAGAGATGGAAGAAAATAATGTTTACTGGCGTCATGTAAGTTGGGAAAAACTGTGACACCGGCCTGGAAATTGTTGACCTCGCCCTCGGTCAACATTTGTCAACCCTCGGTCACAGTTTCCCCATATGGACCTCCCAGCCAGTAAATAATGTATATGTATTACATGATTATTAATTTAATTAATTGTTTTTTTTTTCTCAGATGCTTGGTTTAGATGGCTCTCTGGTCTTCTTGGTAAGATTTCATTCCCAGAGTGGAAAAATTAAGAATGAATTTCTTTCAAACTTGAGAAATTGATTAATAATTTATAATGATTTCTTGGTTTTCCTGCAGGAACATGTCTTCTGGGTTGTTTCACTGAACACCTCATTCATTTTAGTCTTTGGTAGGTTTCTAAATATTTTGCCAAATGGATAGTATGAGGTTCCTGTCGATGTTCTGTTAGTAAACATTGGTTGTTGGTGTTCTGTTGCAGCTTTCTGCCCATTTCACATCGGACAATTTGCAGTCATCCTTGTCAATTGTGAAAAGCTTGTGAGTATCTATTAACAAAATTAAGTGACTTGAAGAATATATTTTTCTCTATGACTTGGCTATCATAAATACCTTTAGAGCTTTCCTAATCTGCATATTTAAACCATTGTTCAAGTGCACCTAAAAACATACAAGCGATGACCTCTAGAGGAGACAAATTTGTTATGATCTGACTTGCTATTCTCTGTTTCAGGTACAGTCCACTAAATTGAAGGAATAATAACAACTGTGCTGGGTTACATAATTTTAGCGTTTTCACTTGTAATTTGCCATGTATCCTTGAGAATAGCTGTGTGATCTTCGACTTTATTATTGATTACAATATAAATTTGTAGTAGTAGGCTTTTAAAGTGCTTAAAACTGAGAGTAAGGTGTAAAATTAGAACTTACACAGAGGGCTTAGAACTTGAGGGGGATGCTTACTCAGATCTCATTGTATGCAAATTACTTTCCTTGACTTCCAATGCAGAGTGTGTCATCATTATTTTCATTTAAAAAGTTAGTATTGAATGTTTTCTTATTTAAAGTTGATCTGCTCTTCTTCTGTAGTATCTGGTGTATGGTTAACTTTCCATTGATTTTTCCCTTTTTTAACCTTTTGATTTAAACTCTATGTTTTGCTTCCAGAGCACAAAGAATATTTGGCCTTTGTTTTGTTGTTGTGAAGGTAAGGGATTCAATCAAGAGGGAACTTTAGTATTGACAATGAGGATACAATGATATATAATGTGCATATTTCACAGAAAGGTTTTATTGCTCTCAGTAGTGCATGATATGCAAGTGTAAGTAGTGGGAAATGCATAGTACATACATACATACTTTAAAGTAAGCATGAGTGATGTGCAAATGTGGCCCTTTATTGACCACTGAAATACCTAAGAGAAAATCGGGCTTTGAATGGGACTTGAACCGACAACCTTTGCCATAGTCATGTAATGCTCTACCACATGGGATAGCCACATGGGGTGGTCGTATGTGGGTTAGCCCTTGACGGTATGAAATTATGTGACACTTGACCCAAGGGAAGGTGTGAATACACAGGGCATCTGGGGAAGTGCGGTAAAAAAACGGCAAAAAGTGCGGAAAAGTGCGGGATTTTTAGAAAAATGTGCGGAAAAAAGTGCGGTAAAACGGTAAAAGTGCGGTAAAACGGTAAAAAGTGCGGTAAATTATTTTCTTTAATTTGAAGGTTTGCGCTTTTGGGGGATCATAACAAGTCGTTTCTGTTGATTTTCTATTTGTTTTGTCATTTTAAAACGTAATTTCATTGAAACTGATGTAACAGCTAAATTATAAACTTCGCATGATCATATTTAGGTCAAGAACAATAGAAAAATGCAAAAAAAGAAGGGCTCACCTATGCTTGCTTGCGCGGCATCAGTCATTTAAAACTCGAACCCTAAAATCACTAAGAGCGCCTATTTCTCCATACAATCAACTCCCGCATGTGTTGTTCATAACAATAGAGCAGATTTCGTATGACTGTGAAAAGTACCGCCACAAAGCCGTTCCGCGCCGCGACCGTGACCGTACCGCGACTACTATACGCGATTTCATTCCATACGAAATCTGCTCTATCTTGCAATAAAGTTCTCCAAAATGTAAACTTCGTGCTTTGTCATCACCATCTTAATCAAGGGTAAATGGCTCCGGCAGTTTCATAGGATATTTACGGCGTTTAACATTTTTCGTTCTCCTACTATTTTGTTTCGCCTAAATACTTGACCTATTTAGCAAATAAAAATCGGGGTCACCGAAAACGTGCGCCATTTGTATTTTACCCATTTCTTACAAGATCAGCTATTGGCATTTCCATCTAAACTTCCATCCAATTACAGATCTCCTAATTGATGGTTTCTCGTACTTATTCTCAAACGGTCTGCTGTGGAACGCCTGGTATTTTTTTGCATTCGGTGGCGATCGTATCGGAAGAAAATGGTGGAGTTTTCAAGGTTTTTGCGCTTAATACTTCAGCATCAACATAATAAACTAGTATTGACCTGCAAATCTTTGAAATTACCGTGTTTAGAAGGATTTTTCCACACAATTTTTAGTAATTTTCTTAAAAAGTGCGGAAAAGTGCGAAGAAAGTGTGAAAGTGCGGAAAAGTGCGATTTTTGGGCAAAAGTGCGGAATCGCACTGCCGCACTTCCCCAGATGCCCTGAATACAGGGAGACCGTCATATGGTGGTGCGAATAATGTGAAAATGGGTGATGTGCAAATGTCGCTGTTTTTCACTACTGGAAAAACCTGAAAGAAAAATCAGGCTTTGAACCGGATTCTTTTTCACCCCTTGTACCACACCTGAATCCACCTTGCTGCTCAGGCTGTTCTTCAATGATTCATTACCTTGCTTTACACAAATATAAATTGTCTGTGTTTGTTATGAAAATAGACTGTTGTTTTTAGGTGTCCCTACTAATGGTTGTAGAAATTGGCCTGTTTCCCCTTGTCTGTGGCTGGTGGCTTGACATCTGCTCTCTGGTAAGGGAAAACCTAAGATTACTTGTCTCAATAGACTGCTTGCAGTTCCTTCATTGGTGAACGTCTGTAAATCGAGAGAAAGCCGACACCTACAATGTAGACTGTCTCATGAGCTGGAAATACGAGCGTGCAAACAAACTACAATGTAGGACTAGGACTTTCTCTCGATTTCTTGTTCCTCCTGTTGATGTACTGATTGCTCCTCTGATACGCATGAAATAATTTTCTGAAAAATTGCTATCTTACCCTCTTTTTACCTTGTTGAAATTTCATTTCCAGGCATTATTTGGGGCCACATTGAAAGACAGAGTCCAGAGCATGAGTTCAGCCCCAGGTACTGCCATGTTTCTTCACTGGCTGGTGGGAATGGTCTATGTGTTCTACTTTGCCTCGTTTGTGCTGCTACTGAGGGAGGTCCTCAGACCGGGAGTCCTGTGGTTTCTTAGAAACCTGAACGATCCAGACTTCCACCCAATACAAGAGGTAGATTTCTGTATGCTTGACGTCAAAATTGCTGGCCATTGACATAATGTACAAATACGCCTGCAATAATACTAAACCGGAAAGCCTGTGGTATTATGTGCATTGGTGGATGTAGCATTGACACCCACCAAAGGATACGTGAAGCTAAACTTGTTTAGGCAAGGTTAAACTCCAACAGGGGCTACATGTGTTACCTGAGCCTTTGTGCTTATTGACCTTCTGTGTGCCCCATCGCTGGATGCGTTTGCACTTGCAGGCTTGCTAGAGCTATACGCACTGTAACTGCTTTTTGCACTTAAACGTCCCGCCCTACCCATCCCAAGATTCTGGGATAGGTAGTGTTACGGGTGCTCTTGTGGTGTGGGATGGTGTCCTGGTTTCCATGGTTACCACACACACTGTCCCCCTCCCCCCCCCCCCCTCGAGGCATAGTGCCAACCCCATCTAGCCTAGTGAAAAGGCTAGCCTCGCTATAAAACGGGGTAGCTACCAACAACGAAAACCAATGATCTGATATTTTTATTTTCCATCTATTTTCAGATGATAAGATTACCAGTCCTTAGGCATGCAAGACGATTCATGTTATCACTGGTATGATAAATCGTATTGTTTCGTTGGTTTTTCTCGTCGAATCTGATTTATCCCATTTCTGCCACCATAGGTCGTATTTGGCACCACTGTACTTCTCATGATGTACCTCCCCGTCAGCCTTATCAAAGCGTTTGTGCCCAGCTTTTTACCATATAACGTCCAACTTTCAAGGTAAGAACAGGGACGGGTGGAATTCCAGAAAGGGGGGACGGGATAGTGAAAACATGGGACACATTTTCTCCAGTAAATACAGTAAATGTATGGGAAAATCTCCCGAGAAAGAAGGTGAGGGGTGCCCCCCCCCCAAAAAAAAATAAATAAATAAATAAATAAAAAATCTGAAGAAGCATTGTCTTTTCAGTTACATGTTTTCATACCGCGTCGATTCAGATTTTTAACGCGTCGATTCAGGTTTTTACCGCGTCGATTCAGATTTTTACCGCATCGATTCAGATTTTTACCGAGTCTATTAAGATTTTTACCGCGTCTATTCAGATTGCAGCTTTTGTCACCTGGCCCAGACCTTACAGCCAGGCTGGGCTCATTAAACAACACAGATTGGCTTAAGACTGGTTCACACTAGCCACGCAACGGCATTATTTCACATGGCAAAAGTGAAGGAAAATAACAGAAATGCTCCGGGCTATATACATCACGAATAGTTCGAAGCATGGCCGTGCGCGACATGTTTCAACTCATTTAGAGCAGATTTCGTATGACTGTGTGCGACAAAGTTATGCCGCGCCGCGATTTCATTCTATGTACAGCAGGCCAAGTGCTGCATGTATATTATGCCATTGGCATGCTATTCATGAGCCATTTAACTAAGAAGTATAAAAGTTAAGGTCGAAACCATACCCCGAGACTGTCCAACTTAGTAGTGCTTGAATGAGAGCAATGAAAAAGTAAAATCGATTTTTGAAACCTCTATTGTCCATTATTTATTAGTGAGGCTCCAGTCAGCGAGCTCTCCCTGGAGCTGTTACTCCTTCAGGTGGTTCTACCAGCCTTACTGGAGCAGGGACACACCCGACAATGGCTCAAGGGGCTTATCCGCGGGTGGGCCATAACTGCATCCTACTTACTGTAAGTAAAAATAGGTTTGCAAAGCGTTGGGGAAGCTATTTGCTTATTTTCTATGGGGTAAGTAGGGTTGAGAATAGAGGTAGTGGACCATAACTGCATCTTACTTCAAGGTAAAATAGTAATGATAGCTCATTTGCCAGGTCTACTAGCCCGAAAGAAAACTCACCTTATCGGCAGAGTTCCCGAAAATTGTTTTCAATTTAAATTTGCAAGAGCAGTACAAATCAGTAGCCTTTTAACATCTGGAAAAAACCCTTGGTAATGAAGAATACATTGCTTGCATGCATAGATAATTCTAGAATGGCACGAAAAATTATATATGATTGACAAACTTTATTTGCACTTGATGTTAAATGCTCGTCACCACCCGGTCTCTTATTTTTCATATTGATCCATTGTTTTTCGGCTGCTCTGACTGTTACAGGGCTTGACTGTTTCAGGGCCGATACAGGCGTAAATACGCCTAAAAAAATTTCCTTTTACGCCTAACTTTTTAGACTTAGGCGTAAAATAACGACTGTGTTTTCTGCAGTGTTCTCCTATTGGATTAACGCCCAGATCTTGGATTAGTTACGGCTATAATGTTGATGCAAGGCGTAAAATTACGACTATGATTATTTCTTAATTTCGAGCTGTGTTAATAGCCTGCAAAGACCGCATTTGCATTTAGACACTCCTAACGTACCCTGCAAGTAGAGGTTTCTATCTACCAGTCTATCTAGCAAACGTTATTCGCGTGTCTAGCACGCAGGGTTTTCTATTGCTTTCTAACAAATGTATTTATGTAGAAGTATAGTATTTTCACGTGGCACTTTTGGTAATCACTGTGTTGCATGTTTTTTTTTTTTTCAGGGACCTCAGATCATATCTCCTTGGTGATGTCTCGCTAGACGGGCAGGAAAACGTAAGCATTTGTCATCCTACATTCCAACTGGATCTTCTATCGGTGGAATGTCCTGTAATGTTCTTATATCTGATCACAAAGCTCTCACGCTCTTATTTCAGAAAAGGTAGCACCGTCACAAGTGTCTGAAGTAGCCCTCTGTGCGTCATGGAAGAACACGAAATTCTTGTGTTAACCCATTATAAAATCTCTTGTGAGCAATGTATTGTAGAATCATTTGGCATAAGCAGGGTGATACGTATGGCTATATATCCTAAAAGCCTTGTCCATGATTCTGTTTTGGTGTACCTATTTCCTCCCATGACGCATCGCGGGCTATAAGAGACAGTTGTAATGGTGCAATCTTTCTGAAACTGGTATATATGCTTCAGGAGCCCTACACTTGTCAGCTAGTACAAGACGGTTTTCGTTATCAGAAACATTCCTCTTCGATTAAATTGTCATTTTAGTTCAGATTAACTATACAAACAATTCATTCTCTATAGCAATTTTCCGTGAAACCTAGCAACCTAAACCTAAACGATTAATTATAAAAATAATGTTTTCTCTGTTTAGGTGTTTGGACTTGCACTTGCCAACAATGTGCCGTTAAATCCAAACAATGATGCTAACGGCAATCAGAACGGCGGGGTCCAACAGCAAGCTGCGCAAAACCCCGAGGGAGTGGTGTTCGGCTTCCAACCATACATTCGACCAAGGATGTTTGCTGTTAAGGTACAGTGCAACTGGTTTTGTTGTGCCGGCTCCCTAGTGGCTTTTTGGG
This sequence comes from Scolanthus callimorphus, assembly GCA_033964015.1. NCBI lineage: Eukaryota > Metazoa > Cnidaria > Anthozoa > Actiniaria > Edwardsiidae > Scolanthus > Scolanthus callimorphus. The sequence goes on from CM066917.1 coordinate 28,684,992, forward strand.
GATATTTTATTTAGTTAATTTTGCGCGCGCGCGTCAAATATCCGGGGAAAAAACACTGAAAAAAAAAAACACTGGAGAACCGGCCCGCAGGCCAATTTTTAACTGTCGTAGCCAATCAGACCTTATTTCACTTAGTGCAGAGTTGCTTGGCTTTTGTCGCGACAAAAAATTCAAAACTCCCGTGGGAGCGTCCAGGGAATGATAAAATACCTGGCCGGAGCACAAAGGACGATTCCCGCTATAAGCGCGCGCGCTCTTCTTTATTCACAAATGCCCAAGCCGTGTACCACAACTACCAGAATGCAGCGCGCGCTTTTTTAACAGTTAATTAAACAATTATACCACAACGCGCGCGTTTCTCGAATTCTGATTGGCTCTCAGCCGTGGGTACATAGTGAATAGTCATTTTCGCACACTCTGATTGGTTCCTGAAATAGTAGATATCAAACACTATTTACTGTTTTGAGAAAACTCTCAAAATGGCGGCTCTTTTCGCGCGCGATACTGCGTCTTGAATCTTTTAAAACCATATTTTATTCTACTGATTTGGTATATACTAAAACAACTATCCCCCTCAGGGTCGGTGCCTAGCGGTGGATATATACCTCGACGCGGTGCCTAGCGGTGGATATATCCACCACTATTCACCTCCCCTTCGGGGAATAGTTGTTAAATACCACGAAACGCGCCATCATCAGCGCGCGCGCTAAAAAGAACCAACGAAAACACCATTTTGCTGCGCGCGCGCAGTTTTTGTATTTCTTTTTGCCTTTTTGTTGTTGTATAAAACAAATGTCCTCTGTTTTTCCGTGGTATGTCCTCTTGTATACCACGGAATGACGTAATAAAACTGCGGCCCCACTCGGCTGCGCCTCGTGAGTCCACAACATTTTAACCACTCTATTACGTCATTCCGGAAAGTCAGAGGACATTTGTTAAATGTCCCACATCTACCGACATGCAGCGCGCGCGTGCGTTATAGCTGGAATCGTCCAATACGTCAAGCAAAACACAAACGTTTGCTTTTTTTAGGAGAAAGACCTGGTTGACCCAAATGCTCTGACTTCATAGAATAGAAAACATCCCAAACTATCGTGTGCTATACTGTTTCTCCTTTTTTGCAGTAAAGTTATATCTAATTGAGCTAATTTCCCTTTCAGATCATCTTGCTTGTTATATTTATGTGCATTTCACTATCATTCGCAAGTTTCATCACCCTTACAGTCCCAGGTGAGATGGAGCAGATTTCGTATGACTGTGAAAAGTACCGTGACACGGCGCGGTACTGTCGGGGTGGCGGTACGGAACCTGGCCTACTGTAGATACCGAATGAAATCGTGTGGTCGCGGTCGCGGCGCGGTGCAACTCTTTCGCGGCAGTCATACGAAATCTGCTCTAAATAGGAAAAAACGACGGTAATTTTGTGACAACTGTTCACACTCCTTTTTGGCGGGGCAACTAGAAATTTCAAGGACGGAGAGCTGAAACTGTTTTTTTTTTAATCAAAATTCTCTAAACAAAATGCAAATCACCGTAATGACATGCAAGTAACCGGCTATCCTTATCCTCTTTTTCCTTAACCCAAAGATAATACCGTAATATTTAACATGCAAATAACCCACCATCCCTATTCCCTTATAACCGGCAATCCATTTCCCTTATTCCTTTACCCATGAAGTTATTATGCATAATAATAACCCATAATAAGTGAGCCACTCCTTTGTTATTGTTTTTGTTCGATATTAGAAGACGAATTACGTGTAGTAATCTCAAAATCAACATCTAAAAACAAAGTTTCAGATTTGATTTACCAATTTCAATCGATGAGATTGCTCTATTCTCTCATAATCAGCCGATGGAAATGGATGCTTTCTCAGACTTGGTATGTTGCTGGGCTGCCATAATGGCGACTGACCCGCCATCCCTATTCCCTTATAACCCGCCATCCTTATTCTTTCAGTGGCGCTTGGTCGTGCGGTGATGTCATTATGGATGGGTAGCCTGTCGGTGCACGAGCTGTACACGGCTGCCTGTGGTCTTTACCTTATTTGGCTTGTCTGTCGCTCGTTTGCTATCGCGGTCTCCTGGATTCCTCTTGGGGTTTCTGGTCTGGCCAAGAAGATCGGCGAATGGCTCATCTTGGTGAGTTCGTTGATTTAAGTGATAATAAAGATGACACAGATTTATATGGTTCATGTGATAAACGCACGCAGGAACACGAGGAAATCTTGAGACTCTTGAGCCGTAGCGCGAGTTTCAAGCTTTTCGAACTATTATTTTCCATGCAACGATGACATAGAGCAGATTTCGTATGACTGTGAAAAGTTCTGGCCTGCTGTAGATACGGAATGAAATCTTGTAGTCGCGACCCGGTCGCGGGGCGGCACAACTTGTCGCGGCATTTTTCACGTAATATTTCAAAAACGAGTTCAAGTGTTTCATTGGATTTGCAAACAAAGAGAAAACCATTGAAACAGAGAAAGATATGGTCATATTCTAGTTGCTCTGCAATTTTTGGCCTTACGTTTTGTGTCTGGAGCTTACGTTTTCCAAATTTCCAAGAGAGCACGAGATATCTTTGTTATGTATGATTATTTCTTTTGTGTTCATTTCACAAGAAGCGAATCTTTAGCGCATGGCAAATGCGTTTTGCCGCGGTGTCTGCTGTAGTAAGCCGCAGCACTCGGCCAATCAATGCGCGCGTTCTATCGCCACTATTATTGTAAAAGTGATTAATCCAGCTGATAACTCACAGCTTGGCCTGCAAATCTTTCCGTCAAGCGCAGATTGTCGGTGTTTTACGTCATGACATGATAACAGGGATTCGCCTCACTTCCTCAGCGGGTTACTAAGCGTACGGTGTACCTTACTACTAAACTCTCTTCTTGTAGGGCCTGAAGTGCGTGATAATCGCTGTCATTCTTATCGGCCTCGTGCCGTTACTACTGGGTCTGTTGTTCGAGCTAATAGTTGTTGTACCGCTACGAGTGCCGTTGGATCAGACACCTCTCTACTTCCCGTGGCAGGTACACTATTTTACAAACTTGCGATGACGTCATAGCGTGTCATTGATGACGTCGTGGCATGTCATTGATGACGTCGTGGCGTGTCATTGATGACGTCATGGCCTGTTATTGATGACGTCGTGGCGCGTCATTGATGACGTCGTGCGTGACTCATCAGTGACACGCTATGACGTCTGCATCTATTACAGAACAGATGCACGGCAAAATGAGATCTAGTTGTTTTATGCAACGTCAAAAACGATGTTTCTCGCCATCGCCCTCGCTCCATATTTCGCGCGGCCAAATCATCTCTTTGACTCTCTTTTCGCTTGCTACGCAGGCTAAAGCAGTGCGCGCACTTCCAACTCGGTATTGGGAGCGTGTGCGCGCTATGACGCCATTCTCGCGTGTGTACTGTCATGAAACCGACCAGTCCGTGTGCGTCCACCCAGTCCGTGCGCGGTTTCACTAGAGTTGAAAAAATAACAAAGTTTCACCCAGTCATTCGTTTTAGGAAGGTGTTGCTGTACTTGCGACTAATCTGAATTTTCATATACTTTGTTTCTGATTTCGTTTGCCACGTTTTCGCGCCGTTAAACGAAATTGTGTCCAGTTATACTCCACTATTCAGGGAGTTTTCCGGAGCGCTTTCCGCGAGCCTGTTCTACTCAAACCTAGTGAACAGATGGTTCTGAAATAGAGCAGACAACACTCTGAAGGATCCGCCATCGCTCGCGTCAGTGTAGGCTCCGAAACTGATCGAAAAGGTTACTGTTGTTGTTAATCGTTACAGGACTGGGCGCTTGGCGTTCTCCATGTGAAGATCATCTGTGCTGTGACCATGATGGGGCCCAACTGGTGGCTCAAGAGAATTTTAGAACGAGTAAGTACATTGAACTGATCCCGCAGGGTGTCAAGTTTCTATTTATTTTTTCTATTTTTGGGCGCACCTTTTTGGGGAGCGCCAGCGAGCCTTGTGACCACTCCTTGGTTATTGTTTTCGTTCGATATTATAAGGCAAATGGAGGATTCCATCTATAAGCGCGCGCGCCCTTTTTATTCAGAAATGTTCAAGCCGTGTCCCACAACTACCAGAATGCGCGCGCACATTTTTCACAGTTTGTTCGACAAATGTCCTACATCTACCGACATGCAGCGCGCGCGGGCGTTACAGCTGGAATCGTCAATGATGGTACTAAGATGCCCTACGTGCGTTCATTCTTCGCGCGCGTGAGAGAGGAACCCTTGTGCCTTTAAAAATAAATTCTTTGAAATGTCTCTAAGAAAAGCGATTGACGGCGCGTTGTTCTCGTTAGGTGTATAACGATGGAATCCGAAACCTGAACACGATGTTAATCCTACGACAACTTGCCATGCCAGTAGTTATTTGTCTGACCCTGGCTGTGACGATACCGTATGTTATTGCCGCAGGAATTATACCAATATTTAGTAAGTGGAAATCACTTCTAACATGCAGTACAGAGATTTACAACTCAACAACTGACGGAAGATAAACATCAAGACAAACGGAACATGGACAGTCAAACAAAAAAATTCGCACCCTCTTTTGAGGACCTAAGTTTCGACATAAGTTTGAAACTGGTGTCCCAAACATTAACCCGAAATGAAATTGCGACCAAAGCTAGTGGTTTTGGACAATAGGAAATTTTCATTATGACGTATTTTACTACGTCTACCAGAAACCTTTGCGTTGTCCCTTTTGTTCGCGCAATTATCGCCTATTGCCTATTGTTTTCAATAGCGGTTTATATGCATAAGAAAAGAAAACTGAAAAGGATTCTGGTAGTTGTAGTCAAATGACGCAATAGTGCAAATGTCCTATTATTGTGCGCTCAGTCGTCAGCTAGCAACCTGCCAAAATACAAGTCCTATGGAGCCCATCAACAGGAGACTCCACATCTACGTCACTAGGTCTAGAAATATATACACAGTGAGCTCATCAAGAAAAGGAATGTTTGAAACCTAAACAAATAACAAATATTAGTCAAATCACACTAGTGGTCTATTATCAATGCTGCGTTCTGATTGGTTGAGCTACTAGTAGGCTATAAGTTATAGCCTTCTAGTAGCGAAAAGTGTGGGATTTGAAAGTCAGAAAAACGGCAAATGACCAGAACAAAAACATTTTTTTGGCGATACAAATTGACCTACTCGGCCTCATGGGCTATTGACTCAGAGCCCATTCAGGCTCGAGGAATAATTGTTAAATATCCCTTATATGTTTTTGCAGAAACATATAACTTAGTTGCTCCAACTCGCTTATATGTTTCTGGTTTCTGATGATACATAGAGCGGATTCCAGATGACCGCCGAAAGTAAGCCAGACTCACGTTTAGTCAGCGTTTCTATTGGTCGAGAGCAAGGTCTTTTGTATTTTAGCCAATCAAATTGCGAACTAAATCAAAACGCGCCATTGCTTACGTCACACCTAAACGCAAGTCTGACTTACTTCGCCTCCTGATTGGTTTGTTTTTGAATGGCTTCCGCTACTGATTGGACACTCATCTGAAATCCACTCTAAACTAACAAATGCTTCTTGTTTAGTCTCCTCTGCGGACACCAGGCTGTTCTGTTTGCGTCGGATCTACCCGTTCATGTTGGCGGTTATTCTCCTCATCGCCTGTTTTATGTTCCAAGGCCGACAGTTCAAGCAACTGTACGAACGAATCCGAAATGACAAGTAAGCGCAGCGAAACTATCATACTGGACATTACTGCCGGTCATCGGACATTGTCCGATCAAAATCGGCAAATGTCCGGACAAAATTGTGATTTGGTCGGTCATAATGTCCGGACAATCAAGTTTTTTTCTGTTTAAGTTTGCGGTGACAACTGAAAATATATAATATGGGAGAAATAATGTGAACTCTCCATTTATTTCCAAGCACTAGCAGACAATTTTTCAAATACAAGAGATGGTGTAGAATAAAATACGAATACAATATCAGCAAGAATTTTCATAAAAGTGCAATAAAGAGGCGCTACTTTCTGCCATGTTGTGTTATTTCTTTCAAATTAAGGTTTGCAAGTTTATGTCCGTCCAATGTTCTCATATGTCCGACCAATTTGCAAATATGTCCGACTACACAAGAAGTTTGATCGGACAATGTCAGGTCAAGTGAAAGTAATGATTTCCAGCTCTGCATTATTATGATCAGTCGTGTTCTTAAAGACACTGTATCCGATGGGCGATTTCAATCCATTTAGGTGAATGATTCCAAACATGGTTTTGACCGTCAGGTGCTAAAAAATGTCACTCGCTCTATCACTCCTGCGTTAGCGCGAAATTAGCATAATTTGAACTGATGCCATTCTAACGATGTCGATCAGATTCCCTCTAAACAACCTGCGTAAATTTGTCAAGATGGAAGTGAGTCATTGTCGATGCATCGTATGACTGAAAAAAGCCCCGACACGGCGCGGCACGTAACCTTGCTTGCTGTCGCCTGCTGTAGATACGGAATGACATCGCGTAGTCGCGGTACGTAACCTGACTTGCTGTCGCCTGCTGTAGATACGGAATGAGATCGCGTAGTCGCGGTACGTAACCTGGCTTGCTGTCGCCTGCTGTAGATACGGAATGAAATCGCGTAGTCGCGGTACGTAACCTGGCTTGCTGTCGCCTGCTGTAGATACGGAATGAAATCGCGTAGTCGCGGCACGTAACCTGACTTGCTGTCGCCTGCTGTAGATACGGAATGAAATCGCGTAGTCGCGGCACGTAACCTGGCTTGCTGTCGCCTGCTGTAGATACGGAATGAAATCGCGTAGTCGCGGCACGTAACCTGGCTTGCTGTCGCCTGCTGTAGATACGGAATGAAATCGCGTAGTCGCGGCACGTAACCTGGCTTGCTGTCGCCTGCTGTAGATAAGGAATGACATCGCGTAGTCGCGGTACGTAACCTGGCTTGCTGTCGCCTGCTGTAGATACGTAATGAAATCGCGTAGTCGCGGTACGTAACCTGGCTTGCTGTCGCCTGCTGTAGATAAGGAATGACATCGCGTAGTCGCGGTACGTAACCTGGCTTGCTGTCGCCTGCTGTAGATACGGAATGAAATCGCGTAGTCGCGGTACGTAACCTGGCTTGCTGTCGCCTGCTGTAGATACGGAATGAAATCGCGTAGTCGCGGTACGTAACCTGGCTTGCTGTCGCCTGCTGTAGATACGGAATGAAATCGCGTAGTCGCGGTACGTAACCTGGCTTGCTGTCACCTGCTGTAGATAAGGAATGACATCGCGTAGTCGCGGCACGTAACCTGGCTTGCTGTCGCCTGCTGTAGATACGGAATGATATCGCGTAGTCGCGGTACGTAACCTGGCTTGCTGTCGCCTGCTGTAGATAAGGAATGACATCGCGTAGTCGCGGTACGTAACCTGGCTTGCTGTCGCCTGCTGTAGATACGGAATGAAATCGCGTAGTCGCGGCACGTAACCTGGCTTGCTGTCGCCTGCTGTAGATACGGAATGATATCGCGTAGTCGCGGTACGTAACCTGGCTTGCTGTCGCCTGCTGTAGATACGGAATGAGATCGCGTAGTCGCGGTACGTAACCTGACTTGCTGTCGCCTGCTGTAGATACGGAATGAGATCGCGTAGTCGCGGTACGTAACCTGGCTTGCTGTCGCCTGCTGTAGATACGGAATGAAATCGCGTAGTCGCGGTACGTAACCTGGCTTGCTGTCGCCTGCTGTAGATACGGAATGAAATCGCGTAGTCGCGGCACGTAACCTGACTTGCTGTCGCCTGCTGTAGATACGGAATGAAATCGCGTAGTCGCGGCACGTAACCTGGCTTGCTGTCGCCTGCTGTAGATACGGAATGAAATCGCGTAGTCGCGGCACGTAACCTTGCTTGCTGTCGCCTGCTGTAGATAGGAATGACATCGCGTAGTCGCGGTACGTAACCTGGCTTGCTGTCGCCTGCTGTAGATACGGAATGAAATCGCGTAGTCGCGGTACGTAACCTGGCTTGCTGTCGCCTGCTGTAGATACGGAATGAAATCGCGTAGTCGCGGTACGTAACCTGGCTTGCTGTCGCCTGCTGTAGATACGGAATGAAATCGCGTAGTCGCGGCACGTAACCTGGCTTGCTGTCGCCTGCTGTAGATACGGAATGAAATCGCGTAGTCGCGGCACGTAACCTGGCTCGCTGTCGCCTGCTGTAGATACGGAATGAAATCGCGTAGTCGCGGTACGTAACCTGGCTTGCTGTCGCCTGCTGTAGATACGGAATGAAATCGCGTAGTCGCGGTACGTAACCTGGCTCGCTGTCGCCTGCTGTAGATACGGAATGAAATCGCGTAGTCGCGGTACGTAACCTGGCTCGCTGTCGCCTGCTGTAGATACGGAATGAGATCGCGTAGTCGCGGTACGTTACCTTGCTTGCTGTCGCCTGCTGTAGATACGGAATGAAATCGCGTAGTCGCGGCACGTAACCTGACTTGCTGTCGCCTGCTGTAGATACGGAATGAAATCGCGTAGTCGCGGCACGTAACCTGGCTTGCTGTCGCCTGCTGTAGATACGGAATGAAATCGCGTAGTCGCGGCACGTAACCTGGCTTGCTGTCGCCTGCTGTAGATACGGAATGAAATCGCGTAGTCGCGGTACGTAACCTGGCTCGCTGTCGCCTGCTGTAGATACGGAATGAAATCGCGTAGTCGCGGCACGTAACCTGGCTTGCTGTCGCCTGCTGTAGATACGGGATGACATCGCGTAGTCGCGGCAGGTAACCTGGCTTGCTGTCGCCTGCTGTAGATACGGAATGACATCGCGTAGTCGCGGTACGTAACCTGGCTTGCTGTCGCCTGCTGTAGATACGGAATGACATCGCGTAGTCGCGGTACGTAACCTGGCTTGCCGTCGCCTGCTGTAGATACGGAATGAAATCGCGTAGTCGCGGTACGTAACCTGGCTTGCTGTCGCCTGCTGTAGATACGGAATGAAATCGCGTAGTCGCGGTACGTAACCTGGCTTGCTGTCGCCTGCTGTAGATACGGAATGACATCGCGTAGTCGCGGTACGTAACCTGGCTTGCTGTCGCCTGCTGTAGATACGGAATGAAATCGCGTAGTCGCGGTACGTAACCTGGCTTGCTGTCGCCTGCTGTAGATACGGAATGAAATCGCGTAGTCGCGGTACGTAACCTGGCTTGCTGTCGCCTGCTGTAGATACGGAATGACATCGCGTAGTCGCGGCAGGTAACCTGGCTTGCTGTCGCCTGCTGTAGATACGGAATGACATCGCGTAGTCGCGGTACGTAACCTGGCTTGCTGTCGCCTGCTGTAGATACGGAATGACATCGCGTAGTCGCGGTACGTAACCTGGCTTGCTGTCGCCTGCTGTAGATACGGAATGACATCGCGTAGTCGCGGTACGTAACCTGGCTTGCCGTCGCCTGCTGTAGATACGGAATGAAATCGCGTAGTCGCGGTACGTAACCTGGCTTGCTGTCGCCTGCTGTAGATACGGAATGAAATCGCGTAGTCGCGGTACGTAACCTGGCTTGCTGTCGCCTGCTGTAGATACGGAATGACATCGCGTAGTCGCGGTACGTAACCTGGCTTGCTGTCGCCTGCTGTAGATACGGAATGAAATCGCGTAGTCGCGGTACGTAACCTGGCTTGCTGTCGCCTGCTGTAGATACGGAATGAAATCGCGTAGTCGCGGTACGTAACCTGGCTTGCTGTCGCCTGCTGTAGATACGGAATGACATCGCGTAGTCGCGGTACGTAACCTGGCTTGCTGTCGCCTGCTGTAGATACGGAATGAAATCGCGTAGTCGCGGTACGTAACCTGGCTTGCTGTCGCCTGCTGTAGATACGGAATGACATCGCGTAGTCGCGGCACGTACACGGTCACGGCGCGGCACAACTTTGTCACGGCATTTTTCAAAAGAAATCTGCTCTAGTACTGAAAAAGTATTGTACCTCTTTATGGGCATATCCATGGGAACCGTATTAAAAAATCGTCTTTGATTATATCATGTATAACGGTCCTAAACGGAACTTGATTTTCCACAGGTATCTCGTCGGTCAGAGACTCGTCAACTATGACACCACCAGACGCGGACTGAGCAGCGGATCAACACGGTCTAAAGATGAATAATCTCTCCCTAATTATCAGTACAAAATACACTAAATAGTCTTAACACCTGTAAATTATAAGCTACTGTCAGATATATTTTATGAATACCGTTAAGATTTTGCTGTCAGGAAAAAAAATCGGATTGTTGTATTGTAAGATAAGCTAGACGTCTTGTATATTGAGCTTTTATTTTACGTAGAAGAAATAAATCTTAAATAAGAGTGTTTAGCCTGCTTCCAAGTGGTTTAATAATTGTTTTCGTTTGCAAGAATCGATGCTACGGAACAGCTTCGCCCTTTATTTCTACTCGCTCTCAAAGTGGCAACTAAGACCCCGTCCACACTACACCGTTTTCAAACGAAAACGGATACTTTTTGCTCCGGATACGGCTATCGTCCACACTACAACGCCGAAAACGATCACCGTAAACGGCTAAAACAATACAAACAACGATAAGTGTGGACGCAAATCTTTTTGAAAACGGAGCAAAAAGTATCCGTTTTCATAACGGTGTAGTGTGGACGAGGTCTAAGATTATCTCCGGCTCATTGCCCCAACCTCTATCCTCGTAGTTGAGCAATCATATGATTGCTTTGCCCTTCATATTCCTATCGGGCCCAACAAATTCAAAATGACTCTTTTTTTCTGCAAGAAACATGTAACATACGGATCGTTGACGCTGAAGGTATACCAGTCCGAATACGTGACCGGTGTTAACGTAGTAATACGATACAGTTTGCTTAATTTTTTTTTCTGCGGTGCAGCGCTGAATAAATCTTTCTTTTGTTTTAGCTTACAACCTTTTATAAAAACGTTTATTTTTGTGATCAAAACTATGCGAGGTAGAATGTAAGGTATGCCACTAGCTACGCTACGCCTCGTCTACGGGCGTAGTTGATAAAGTCTGGTCACAGGCCAATAAATTTAGCAGAGAGTACATGTCACCCCAACCCCCTTGCTTACCACATATGAAGTATCTAGGCGAATTCTCTGCTTTACCGCTGAATAGGCATATCAACGTACGGCGCATAAATATAGTGGAGCCTCAGATAAATCGAGACAATAGACAAAACTCTGAAGAAAGGGTTTCGGACTCGATGGTTTTCGTAAGTTTTTTTTTTACTTCAAGTTCAGGCTTCCACTGTATTTATGCGATGCAGAGCAGAGAATTTGTAGATAGGAGGAGAGTGGCAGCGACAACTTCCAATCATCCGTGACTCGACGATGCAATTTTCTGTTGATGTTTTTTTCCGCTGTACTCATTTCATTTAACTTCGTGATTCATGCTCATTTCCAGCGATCGTTTAATCTTGCCTTAGCCGCAAGTTAAGAGGAAGGAAATTGTGTCATGTTTTGACGGGAACAAGTCTGGAAAGAGTGTTTTTAATGAATTCGGATCATCGTTTCGTCTGTTCGATCTGCATCTAAAAGTATACGTTAAATATCAAGCTGGTGAAAATTATTTTAATGTTAAATCAATGGAATAACCTTGAATTGCGTTAAGATTTTTCTTTGTTATTCTTTAAGTCGTCGTGATTCTACTCTATTTACACTAGAAATATAATCAACATCTGTTATAAGGGATCTCCCAAATCAATAGCATCGTCCTCCTTGCAAGTATCAGTCGCTTCTTCGTCAGTATCTCCATCGTCAAAGAACGACATTGGAGAAGATGGCCCCTCGAATTCCTCTGATTTGGGCGCGCGCAATCCCCATTTCTCCATATACAAACTGGCCGTTTCCTCATAACCTTGTTCACTCATAGATCTTGCAAGACCCACCAGCATTTCCACACTTTGAGCAATATCTATAGGCAACCGACCTTGTGAGTCCATGGCTGTTAAATCAGCACACGAGGAAATAAGAAAACTAACAACGTTTTGGGAGTTGGAGAGCACCGCAAAATGCAAAGGAGTCAGGCCCTTGTCGTCCCGCGCCTCCAAGTCGGCTCCGCTATCCAGTAAATGCGTAACCAACGAAAGATTTCCACTCAAACAGCTTTGTTGTAGTGGTGTTAGTCCATGTTTGTTTTTCTCGTTTAGACCGATGCTTTGACCACCGTATTTCAATAAGAATCTAACCTTCGCTAAATCTTCGTCCGCAACGGCGTCGTTGAAATGATATTCGAACGCGAGGGCCAACGAGAGAGTGTAGAACCCGATGAAATACACTCAGTCATTCCGCTAAGAAGCCATTGGTAACTCATAAATGTTGAGCACTTCGTAGATCTCCGAGGAAGACCAGATTATTTCGTAATAACAATAAACGATATCAGAGAAGCTTACAAGATCAACGTGATCATGAATTATGCAGTATTTTGATTAACCCCGACCCGTGAAAACTATTGAAACTCCCCTTGAATGAGAATGAACGTGAGCAATTACAAAACCCACTTCACTGTTCACAGGCCAATCAACTGCTGGGAATCCATTCTAGTGCGCAATGAAATAAGCAATGAAATAAGCGCGCCTGACGAATCTGACTGCTCGATGTGACGTTTTTAAATGAGAAAAGAAAATTAACGCACGTAAATTATTGTGTTTTTGTATATGTGACAGGTTGAATTTAAGCAGGCGGTCCTCATGCTAATAGGCGATGCAATTTATTTGGTAATTTACCGCAAACACCTGTTTATTTTCGTACACGATTTGGTGCAAAAAATTGTCATTGAGGGCCGCAGATGATAAATGATCTCCATTCAAACTGTTCGCACGGCACTCCACGGGAAAACAACGAGCGATCGATATTTTAGGTTTTTCTTGTAACACTTTTTTGATAAAGCGCTGATCATACTCAGGTTACCTGTGGTACGGTTTATACCGTCAATATTCCCTGCCCGTTTACACGAGATGGGACATGAAAGATCTTTACAGTTCTATGTACAAGTAAACTGGCAGGCAAGTATAATATATAGATTTAGCCACTGGCTAAAAGCGGAGCTCCCGGTTACATATTTTTCTGTGTCGGGGTATACCTGTGTGGGGGCGCGCAGACATGGACGCGCCAGCTAAGGAGCTCCGGAGCTAAGGAGCTAAGGAGCTCCGCTACAAACGGGCCGAGAAACCGGTCAAGGACAAGCAAGGTAAACCTCTTACCACGAGGAGCAACTAAACCGGTCAAGGACAAGCAAGGTAAACCTCTTTACAAAGTCTGGGTCGGCACCGGTTACATGATCGGACGCCGCGAAGTTATGTTGAAATGGATACAAGACTATAGACAATTTGTCTATGTGATGTTACGATCTGGACACATGAGCACTGGCCAGCAAGTATTTATTCTATGAAGAATGACAAGAATTTCACATCTAGAGTTGATATCCAGGTTTACAGAGCATCTATGGCTTATCACTATTGGTTTACACTGGGTACATGAGCAAAGAGGCGGGCGAGGCGAGCGAGGCGAGCGAGGCGAGCGAGGCCATATAACACAAATCCGAGCCAAAATGGTAATTATCAAAGACCTTGTCTCCGATGGGCGTGCTGTGTAATTTTGTAGCCCATAACAGTCTGTGGTTGTAACGGCTTAGTACGACTTTATATTTATTTTACGAGATTATTCTCGTTGTAGAATCTAAGGATTGTTTCCCACGCTTGTTTATTCCACATAGATATCAGCCGTTTGGCAGGTACTGAGTTGAACTTTGGAATGGGTTCACTTGTTATATTGTAAAGAAAGGCGACCAAGAGAAAGTCGATCTTTCTCGCACATCTGCAGTTGGTGAATTTTCCTGCTACATTCCCTACGATATGAGGGAAAATACTTACAGTCCTTCCAAATAAGGGGGATTTCCCAATAAGAAGTTTTGCAACGTGGGCAATTCGACAGTTTTTGGCGAAATGTTCTTGATATGTAACGAAAATTTGAATATACTGTTCTGTTCGTTTGTTTACAGATTTTCCCTGGAAACACCAACTACAACGAAGTCCATACCAACACCCTAGACCCGCCGGGAATAGTAGCGCGTTACGTGCGTGTTGCAGTAGAGACCTGGAAATCTTGGATAGCAATGAGGCTTGAGCTGTATGGCTGTAATTTGGACTAAAGCGTGTCGATTCACACGAGCAGTCGAGCAACAAGAAGTTGCCATTGGTGGATTCGGGTGGACTTTTTCTTGTGTACTAACGGAACACTAGTAAACATGTTCCTGGTGAGAAACCTTTGTTACCATTTTTGTCCAACCTTTTCATTCATTTACTGGACTATTAGTACGACTTTATATTTATTTTACGAGATTATTCTCGTTGTAGAATCTAAGGATTGTTTCCCACACGCTTGTTTACACGGGCACACAACGAGCCCCCCTGGTTAAAATGCGTTTAAATGGCGTATTTGGACATTTCTAGTCACGTAGAGCATATAAATACATGTTTTAAAAGTTGCTGGCAAAAATTTAGCTGTTCCTTTTTGCCAGTAGAGGGTCTCATTTTTTTCCAGCCAGCAGCTGCGTGTCAAAAAAATTTCCTAGCCAGCAGGACAATTAAAAAAAATTTTCCAGCCAGGAGTAACATTACCACAGGAAGCCCGAAAAATATATGGGTATCCTTAAAAACGATCACTAACTAAGTGAATTTTTAAGTACTGTCACTTAAAATTTCATTTTTCAACATCCATGAGCAACTTGTGTTTCCCAGCAAAAGCGATATGCATAAATTTTTGCCAGGAACCGGAGGCGATGAATTTTTGCCAGCCAGCAAGAGGCCGCGATGAATTTTTGCCAGCCAGTAGCGAAAGGGGTGAGGAACAGCTTTTTTGAGGAACAGCCCCGTTGTGTGCCCGTGTGTTTATTCCACATAGATATCAGCCGTTTGGCAGGTACTGAGTTGAACTTTGGAATGGGTTCACTTGTTATATTGTAAAGAAGGCGACCAAGAGAAAGATGTTTCTCGCACATCTGCAGTTGGTGAATTTTCCTGCTACATTCCCTACGATATGAGGAAAATACTTACAGTCCTTCCAAATAAGGGGATTTCCCAATAAGGAAGTTTTGCAACGTGGGCAATTCGACAGTTTTTGGCGAAATGTTCTTGATATGTAATGAAAATTTGAATATACTGTTCTGTTCGTTTGTTTTTTTCCCTGGAACACCACTACAACGAAGTCCATACCAACACCCTAGACCCGCCGGGAATAGTAGCGCGTTACGTGCGTGTTGCAGTAGAGACCTGGAAATCTTGGATAGCAATGAGGCTTGAGCTGTATGGCTGTAATTCGGACTAAAGCTTGTCGATTCACACGAGCAGTCGAGCAACAACAATAAGTTCCTTGCGATTTTCTTGCGATTTCTATGATTTTAGGTTCGAGTTCTTACTCGCGGGTTTTTATAGATTAGATTAGATTAAATTAGATAGATTTATTGGAACTGTGTAAAAAAATTTTTGCATTAGCATAACAATAAATTGTATCACATGTTTCACATCAGGGGCGAAGCTAAGGGGGGGGGGGGGAGTTCCTGGGTGTCTTCGACCCACCCTTTTTAGAATAAATTACAGTAAGCAAAAAAATCGGGAAACTCGGTTGGGAAAGGGCACCATACATGTGTACAGATGTGACCCCCTCTTTCTCAAATCCTGCTACGCCCATGCACATGATCGTTAAAAGTTGTCATCACACAAGCGGAACACGGCAGAACCCGACATTCTCATATCCAGGCCCGTTATCGTATTCAGTTGAGCATGCATGGCATAGCACAGGGAGGCCACTCAATGCAAAGAGTTTGGCTAAGGATTCAAGAGAAAACTAAGCATTTCTGCTACATGATCACCCATGATTATATCCATAACATGTATACGAACAGCAAAGAAGGAAAAGTTTTTGTTTTGAAGCATTTTATTGAAGCATAACTAAAGTAATGCAGAAAGAATCAGGTGCGTAACTGCCTTTAAGCCCGTTGAGTACGGGCTTAACAAATGTTTGTTGATTTTTTGTAAGGACTGGAATAAAAAGAACTAGTTCAAGTTTTGTAGCAACTGAGAGGCAGGCGGTTGCATTGAATTTGGTCCACATAAAGTTACTTTTAACATGTAAAAGTTACTTTTGTTACATTTTTGGTAGCCATATGTCAAAACATTAGTACAGCGGGCTTAAAGGTGGGCTTAAATGTGAAAAATGCCTCGGCTACGCCCCTGAGAATGAACTACTGCCTAATAACATGCAACGCGGGAATCAGAGTGTTAATTGTTTGAGTGTTTCTCCTGGCTCTAAAAAACGCGGTCTATCATTTGCTGGCTGAAAAAAATGTACCTGAGGCTCTCCTGCGAAAAATATCACTCAAGGTGCCTCCTTGGCAAAAAAGGAACAGATAAATGTTTCCCAGCAACTTTTAAGACTCATATTTACACTACAGAAACACCTGCAAAACACTGCAAAATGATATAAGCCGTTTTAGGAGGGAGGGGGTGCTCCGCCCCGAATTGACAACGTCACTGACAATCTGGGCACATATTACTTTTAAGTAATTATTGAAATAATTTAATAAATGAAATTTTGAAATAAGATAGCGCTCCTGCGCTTTTTATACGTTACCAGTCGTAGTCTTGGAGTAAATATTTCCTTCTCTAAACAGACAAAGTTAATTCTTAAAGAAAGTTACCGTGCGGCAACGTCGTAGTATGTAATTCATTAAGTATTGTTGTGCCCATATGATATATCGTAATTTTTATGAAAATTTAAATTGCCCTAAATATAAATTCTCTCGATGGTGCATTCTCATTATCGAATGTGATGACAATATAGCTGCATGCGTCTGCCATAACAGCGAGAAATGGCAGCGTCTTATAAATAATTCACAAACTCATTTTATATCCTGCATTAACCAGAAGTTATGTGACAAGGAGGGGATACTTTTTACAAGAATTTGGCTAGCAGGATTTAACAATCATTCAGATATTTCTAAATAATTTGGATGTGATAAAGTTCCATGAGTAGAGCCCTACGAAATCTGTCGCCGTTGCATACGTGCACAAGCGATTTGTAACAGGACTTTCTAATGAAGACAGAATTTTTTAGTGATTCGAACAACGTGAGGCCAAAACTCTGGATACTAGAAAGTGTGAAACTTATTCAGCTTTATTTTAGCATGTAGTCCTTCAGAAACAAACCAAAACTATCAAGCCAAGGTTCTAAAGTTTTGAGTAACTGAATTTTTGGCCACTTTTTGACAAGCTCGAAATCCTGGTAAAATCTGTAATATTAATCTTAATTATCTAGAGTAGAAAATTATGGATGATATTAATAATTAAAGATATGTGTCATTAATAATAACAGAGAGTTATTGCCCTGAACCGAACAGTCCGAAAAAGAGCCTACCAAACTTCACAATTTATAGCTGGCTGATGTATGAAATACCTTCTGAGCTCAAGGAAAGAAATGACGTTTTTCCTGCTCGAAGTCATCTTTGCACTAATGGCTTTCATTTCACATGCTGGTGAGTATTTCTCTAGTTATCTTGAAACAAAAGTGCGTAAAACAAATGATTACTTAAATTCTCTTTTCAAAAGAAAAGTGTTTCGTTTAAGGCTAGGCCGATACCTTTTACTACCTATTTCAATAACCAGTTAACGTTGCTCTGTAAAACGTAAAGTTGCTCTGTAAAACGTAAAGTCATGAACCATGCTTCATAATGAAGACCCTCTTTTCTCGTATTTTCTACGAAAAGCATGGTTCATGATCAGAGTTTTAGGAGCAACGTTAATTGAAACAGGTGAATTCGCTTTCAGAAATTCGTAAGCCTCATTATTACCGAATTTCAAAGCCTTTTTTACGGGTTTTCATAAGTGAACTCTGCACCGACTAACCAATTGTATGTCTTTTCAAAGTGTTCCTTTAATCAAACATCTAAGCAGGTAGCTTTTGCAAAACCTCTGATTGATGTTTGTGGTTACTAAATATCAAAGTACCTGGTATTGGTTGGATCGAAGGAAGAACGGCTAAAATTCCATAATTCTGTGAACTCTAAAGTGTTCCCTGAATCAAACATCTAAGCAACTCCCCTCTACAAACTATGAAAGCTACAAGCAAACCCAGCAGCTTTTCTAAAACCTCTATGAGTTTTTTTATGGTTCAACCAGGTGAACCAGCAATGGCCGTTTTCACACTAGAGACGAACAAATCGTCTGGACGGACAAATCGTCTGTAGAACAAATCGTCTGATGTGAAAACGGGAAGAACAAATTTTCAGACGAACAAATCGTCTAAATTTGTTCGTCTGTTTGGCCGTTTAGGAAGACGATTTTTCATAGACAACTTGTCGTATAAGACGAACAAATCGACTAAAGTCCGACCTGAATTCACACTAGACGTACAAAGACGAACAAATCGTCAGACGATTTGTTCGTCTTCTAGTGTTGAAAACGGCCAATGCTATAACTGTGCGACCGAAGAAAGTGCAGACCACACGATTTTGCGGTTGCTCAGAGTTCGCTGAGATCACTGAATTTCAAAGTTTTGATTTTAAACATGTTGCTCTATTTGGTAACAAAATGGCGGCACTAAATGTCAAGTTTCAAAAGTCGAAGATCTCCAGACGGGAGTAAGATATTTCAATTTTGATTCCCTTCCTTCCCTTCCCCCTCCCTGCCCGTCCGTTTTTTTTTTTTTTTTTTCGCGCGGCCAAAACCTCGCTCGTCGAACACACGGGAACTCTTGCTACGCAGGCTATTCTGCACTGTGCATGTAGATTCAAGGTTCGTGGGGGAAATGAAAACCTTGTCCGAGAATTACCGTTGCGCTCGAGACGAGACAGTGGCGGTACCAAAAGTTAGAATTTTCCCACAACGAACACAATTTGAAGGGATATTTCACGGTTGTTTTAACAAAATTCTACAAAAACACAGGCCAGTTGCGTGCATAAGGAACACAGTCTTATATTATCGCTGAATCAACTGTTACGCGGTTTTTACAAAACGCATAAGTCGTACTTCGTTGCTTCGTCCCCTGATTGGTTTGTTGTTGCATGGGTTTCGTTTCTGATTGGCTTGTTGTTGAATGGGTTTCGTTTCTGATTGGCTAATCAGGGGCGGATTTAGGGGAAAATCTGACTGTAGCGCACGTTAGTGATTTATGACAGAATCCTATGATATCTCTTTTTTGTGTAATTTGAGGACGAGATATCATAGGATTCAAGTATATTCAAAGCGTTTTTCGTGCTATTTTCTTAGCGGAATCTAGCCTCCGCTGAAGCTTTGAATAATCCTATAATAAATGATAAAACAAATATAAATATCCCTGAATGCTAAATCAGACTGTAGCATTTGCTACAGTTGCAGTAGTCTAAATCCGCTTTTGTCGTTTTTGACACTCCTGTAATGTGAATCTGAAATCCTAACTCTCCCATTTCATTGATGTCAGATGCCGAGTGTCGGACGTTGTGTTTAGCTTCGCTACACCATAAACGACTCGTTAGTGAAAAAGCTATCATATCCAAGAACGAAAAAGCCAGCTCCGAGCCCAATTTCCCTTGCGAACTTCGATGTTACTTGGAAGCTGAATGTGTTGCTATCAATATCATCACCTTATCACGTTACAACTATCGCTGTGAGCTGTTGAGGCTTGATCGACATCAAGAATCTCCCAACGCATTCATAGAAGACGAGAACTCTGTATACTATGAGCTCAAGGTGGGTACGTGGGAACAGTGTGGTTAATTCAGATTTTCTTCCTTGTCATTTAACTGAATTCAAATGGCAATAGAGCGGATTTGTATGACTGTGAAAAGTACCGCGACACGCCAGCCGTCTTCGCCTCGTGGGATCGATTTAGGGGGTATCGGAGAAAAATTGTGGCTTTCACTAATTAATGGTATTTTTTAGTGTTTAGGGGTACGCAAATGCATGATAGGGTCACAAACCCAGTAAAACGTTTTCTTTCTTTTTTTGTTCATTTATAGCTCTAAAATGAGCTTGTTTTGAGATGAGAAACAATAAACAATAACAAAAAATGTTTATTGTTTGTATTTTTTAGGGTCATTTTGTTTTATAAGGTATTTTTTAGAGGTTGGATTTTTCATGTCCTGGTATTTTTTTAGGGTATATATATTTTTTTCTGATGGATTTTTTATGTCCTGGTAGTTTTTAGGGTAGTATTTTCCGATGTCCCGACGAGCACCCCTATACAGCACTCTTACATGGGAGCCCCCCCCCCCCCCCCCCCCCCCCCCCCCCCCCCCCCCCGGGCGATACGGCTTTTCGCCGGCTATCGATACGACAAATCATGGACAACAAATCTGATTGCAGTGTCGCAGCAAGGCACGGCAAATTAAGGACGGCCAATTAAATCTCATATGGTCGCGGCAGAAAATTTCAGTCCTTTGAACGAGAGCCAACGAAATTGGGTAGTCGCGAAGCGGCGTCGTCACGGTCGCTGCGCGCGCGGTACAACTTTGAACTTTTCACAGTACGAAAACCGCTCTATGCCAATGACAATTACGATGATCGAACCCGAAAGAAGCACCTGATGATTTTTGTATTCTAGTCGATCGAGCTACTGACGCTCCAAAATGAGATTGAAGGCTAAAAATGAAGGCTATTAATTAATTTTCCTTATCCATTGTTATTCCGAAGTACAACCCCTGCCGCCAACGGCCTTGTCGTTTCGGCATGTGCCAAGCAGGCTTCGACGGGTCATGCGAGTCATATAGATGTGTGTGCAACAGAGGGTTCACAGGAAGAGATTGCACAGAAGGTAAAAGTCAAGTAATTATATTAATTTTACATTTACCACTAAAAACGGCCGTATCACTGCCCAACAAATTGTAGCAGATTTCGTACGACTGTGAAAAGTGCCCGCGCACCACGGCGCGGTACTGTCGCGGTTGCGGCACGGAACCTGGCCTGCTGTAACACGGAATGAAATCGCGTACTAGTCGCGGAACGGTCACGGTCGCGGCGCGGCACAACTTTGTCGCGGCAGTTTTCACAGTCATACGAAATCTGCTCTATGATTACCTAAATGTACCTTTATGATAGGGTGTGACCAAACCATCCCACTAGGAATGGAATCCGGCGCCATCAGTGACTCTCAGGTTTCGTCTTCCTCGGTGTATGGGTCTGATGGGTCATTAGAGGCCAAGTATGGTCGACTTGGTAACACTAGTGCATGGGCAGCCCGCGGGTTTGGAAGGCAATGGTTACAGGTATGACGGCAATCGGGCAATCTGTCACTTTGATTGAACAATCTCGGACACACAACGAACCTCCATTACCCGGGAGTGTGTGTGTGTGGGGGGGGGGGGGGGGGGGGACTCCCCGTAAACATAGACGGGGGTGCTCGTCCTATCCCCCATGAAATCATGCGCTATTACTAAGGTCGCGTTTCAACCGATTCATCTCATTTTTTGCATGCAACGTTCTTTGGAGTTGGTCTTTCCTTATTCGTGGACAAAAATCTGACATTCTTCAGATTTGTGACTTCATACTTTAACTGAATCTATTATAGCGACTCGCTCCAGGCTATTTCCTCCGCGCGTCCAAGATGGCGGCCACGACTACAATAGTCTAGGGTCATTCGTTTCTTTCGCGGCGATAATAAACCAAAACAAGCTTACAAGCCGCCAATGCAACTCAAATATCCAGTGGCATTACTTTTAGAAGCATTTTTACAGTTCAGCGAGTGTCTTTTCTCGTACTACCTCCATTAAGCGGAGAGGCTAGGTGGCCGCGAAATAGAGGTACCACTGTACTTACTTTCCACTGTCATTCAATTGTGTGAATAATCTTTCTTTGGGAAAACTTCTATCTTCAATTGTCTAGTCGTCGGTGCGTAGTAGAAGAAAGGAAAAATGCTATCAGAGGCCTAGGTAAGGAGGGGGTTCCTTGGGGTGCCTGTGACTTCCCCCCTTTAAGAAGAAAAATTCAGTAAACATTAAAGAAAAAAATCGGAATGCTGGAAAGAGGCACCATAGACATAGACATAGACATCTTTTATTGGCACTTTGTAAATGGTTAATTTACATATCGGTGTGATTCCAATAATAAAATAAATAATTAAAGCAAAACAGACAAACATTTAGAATATATCTTATCCGTAGATCATGCTATTTTGGGCATTAAAAGGAAAGCGGAACTTCTGTGTTGCAGTAAATGCATTAAAAATATACCATGCATTTGTACAGATGTGACCCCCCCCCCCCCCCCCCCCCCCCCCCCCCCCCCCCTTCTCAAATCCTATTGCCGGAATAAGTGGATCGTGATCTGAATTGGGAAAACATTACGTATAAGCTAAAGCCCATTGTGTTTCCGTGGATAAGAATCTATTGTCAAAATTAAAAAATATCATATCGATTATTTATTCTCTTAGGTTGACTTGGGCACGTCAATGAGAATCCAGATGATTGCGACGCAGGGTCACCCAAAGCAGTCTCTGGCTCAGTGGGTGACAAGTTACAAACTTATGTACACTGATCATGTCTCCTCCCCTTGGGCAACATACACGCGTAACGGAACTGAAGTGGTATGTGATCCCTCTCTTATGGTCGTATTTGTAACACAAGTGACGTAGCTTCTACCATGAGCATTCAATAATCAAAACACTTTTCAATGCTATTTTTGCTTTCAGACTTTTCCTGGCAACACCAACTACAACGAAGTCCAAACCAACACCCTGGACCCGCCGGGAATAGTAGCGCGTTACGTGCGTGTTGCAGTACAGACCTGGAGATATTGGATAGCAATGAGGCTTGAGCTGTATGGCTGTAGCTTGGTCGACTAAAGCCTGGTTCACACGGGCAGACGGGGCTGAGGCTTGAACTGTATTTCTGTAGTTTGGACTAAAACATAGTTTACACGAGCAATTAACAAGAACAAGTTTTCCATTTACTTGCGATTTTCTATGATTTGAGGTTCGATTTCCGGGGTGATCTCCTGGCTACAAAAAATCGCACGGCGACCGCGGCGATCTCATCACGGTTTCACGTAAGAAGTGATCAGAAGTCGCAGGCATTTCGAACAAAACTGTATGCAGGGCTGTAGTTTGTGCTAAAAGCCTCAGTGATTACTGCATGAAAGGAAGCATTCTCTTACCCAGAGCTCCCCGGCTCGTAACCTCGCGGGGGAGGCTCTGGTGACAGCCACTGACGCATGCGCGAGATTTAATACAGAGCCGCTGAGAGAAAGACCTTACAGCGCATGCTCCAACGTTCAAAATGAGCCAATCAGCGACGGCCCTCAATTGGATGTCCCCAGAGCCTCCCCTGCGAAGTGACGAGTGAGCCGGGGAGCTCTGGGTACGAGAATGGAAAGGAAGGATCTGAGAACTGTGGCTGTATTGCTGTAGTTTGAAGTACTTAACACAATTTTTCTAAAATATTTTTCATTGAATAACTCAGGCACGGTACAATGTTCAAAAATAGCTCTGTACATTGTGCACGAGTCACAAGGAAATCACACGATGATCACGAGTTTACTACCATTTGCGTTGACGAGTTTTTCGCGTAGATTTAATTATGTTTTGTCGAGAAGTAGTCGCGTTTTTCGCTCGCTGATTGGCGCTGTTTTGACCGTTATTTTTCAGCCAATCAGACTGCGAGAAATGCGACTACTTCTCGACAGAAGTGCCACGTTTGTTTGAAACATAACCTACGCGAAAAAGTCATCAAGCTTCAGGGTTGTACGCAAATGTTATTTGGCACTAGGTCTTGTTTTTGCCGACCACATCCTCTTGTATTTAAACGCTTCTTATGTTCAATTGTATTCCGTGTAATCTTGGATAAATCTCAACCATTTTGTCATGAGACTTTTGTAGAATCACCTATTGTGCAAGTGCACCGGAGGTCGGATATGTAAAATAGTAATAGCTTGAGGTATAGCACTATAGGCGCCTTTGGATAAAACAAACAATTGGTTGACCACGCCCAGATTGGTAATTTTATATTGACCGACGAGCTCCCCCGCCCGGTTGATATGGAAGTTCCCCAGTACCCCATTCGCCATTGTGGTGCCTTGATCCCTGGCCAATTGGAACCTTTGCAGACCGAGAGAGTTGACCGAAATGGACGCCATCTTGGATTTGGAAAAATGAACAGCTTAATTTCTTATGAACAAGAATTCATCACAAACAGATTTAAAACTTGCGGTTTGTAGCTAAAGTAGATATGTACCAAAAAACCCAATAACATTTGACGATTTCGATTTTACTTCGCTAACAAGAATCCTTACCATGCTTCCTCCGTTGTTGGTAGGTTGGGCGGGGTTTGCTGCAATGAAAGCGTAGCCAAGAAAGGCGTGAAACAATGCCGGGTAACCAATTTATTAGGTTGCACATTCACTGTGTACTTCGCGTGTGTACTAACAGAATGATTCTTCAAATCGATGTATACTAGCTGGTATACAGAAAGTAAATTATTTATACAAATTATTCATACAAAAAGTAAATTTCCATAGTATGTCAAACAGTATAGAAACTGTTATTATAACAGTAGAATACTCATCATTACAAACTTCCTTTTTCGTTCTACAGCAAGTGGCTACTTTCAAATCCGATTGAGCCACGTGACCAAGAGAGAAGAACTGTAGGTAACAAACCCGCGCTATGTACAAAGGGCAAGAAGGGTATTCATAAAACTTGTTCAAAGTGTTTTAGGAAGCTTAAGGATCGGAAGCAAGGTTGTCATTTGTAACATCATCAATATTTAACAATTAGACCTCAAGGCTGAATGTGCTATGATGAATAGACCATGAGGCCGAAGGCCGAATGGTCTATTGATATCATAGCACATGAGGACGAGAGGTCTAATTGTTTTAGTATAAACCAACTAGTTGGTCGGTTTTGGCAATGAATTCCAATATTTTATGTTGAAAAAATCAAGTTTCCTTGCAAAGAAAGGTGGTGGTTTTGCCAGGCACGGTCTATCACTAATAGACCATTAGTAGCTCAGCCAATCAGAATGCAGGATTTGTAATAGACCATTAGTTGGTTTATACTAAATCAAGATAGTTCCCTTGAAAAAGTGTCGACATTCTCCAACTTCCTTATAAGGAAATATCTGCATACCATATTTGGAATCCCAGTAAGTTTTTCACTAGAAAGCTTAAAACTCGACCAAAACTCAAATATACTCGAGGAAAGATGCTATGTGCAGTTAACGGTCAAGAGCCTGGCAACAAGGTAGACAAGATACCACAGGAAGCCCGGCCAATCTCTAGAAAGGTGACACTGCTATCTTGATATGCGAAGGTCATTTGACACACCATCTCCACGGGGGGCCTCCACGAGCATGTGTTAGCTTTGCTTTGATTGAATCGGCTGTACAGTTCGTGGTCCTCAGCTCGTAGCCCGCCGCTCCAGTAGGTTTTTCCTTATATTTGATATTTTGGGCGCGCGGGATTCCTGTGTCTATACTGAGGCTATACTCAGCTCGGGGCTAAATATAGATGTCATTTGTCTTGTGGATAATTTGATCTCTTCCTCTATCCGATTTCCTGCTGGGTGCCGGTAAAAATGAAGCTTGCGATTCTTTAGCCTGATCTTCATGGGGTACCAATTTTCACCATCGATGATGAGACTCGCCGTGAACTGGGACGCAGTTTTGTCTCATTTACCCGACTATAGCACTTTTCCTCATTGACACCGACCTCTCCCGCGGATTCTTTGATTTCAAATCGTTTTTCTTTTACAAGTAAACGTCTTCTTGACATGTTGTCGAAAGCGCTCACTCCACAGCGAATAGATAATGGGATTCGCGCTTGAATTAAGAAGTAAAAGAGTTTCAAGAACTGCATACACGATTGTTCCTGAACCCCATTCACCAAATGACATGTAAAAGACTGCCTCGGGTGACCAACATAAAACATAGACCACGGTAACGCAGGCGATGATTTTGGAGACTTTCTTTCTCGACTTTATAACAGCTTGCTGTTGTTCCTCTTTATGTGTCCAGAGGGAATAAGAAATTAATCCAAAACCGATAAGCATTATTGCTGCAGGTATGAAAAAGTGCGACAAAGCCCAGAAGACGGCAAAAAGTTTTGCGACTGTATTTGACGGAAAATATTCGTAACATTTCATTGATACTTCGTCGAAATCAAACGCAAACACCAAAGGAAGATTAAAGCTTATTGCAATGATCCAGATAGTGATTATAATGTTTCTTGCTCTTCGTTTGGTAAACCAGGTACGGAAAAAGATTGGTTTTGTTACCGCAAGATATCGCTCTCCAGCTAAGACAGTGAGAGTTCCCACTGAAACTGTACTTGCTAACCAACCGAACATCCCAGAAGTTAAAAACTTACAGAGCCACCTTGCAACAGTTCCGTTTGGGTGTACATGAAAATATGAGAAGATTCGAATCGGGGAGAAGAAAACCCCAAAAGCGATGTCAGCGTATGCCAGATTCAGGATTAACAAGTCTCTGTGTGCTCGACTTTTCTTGTTGCGATGAATAACAATGCAGACAATACCATTGCCAAAAAGATTAATTGCAAGCAAAACACAGTTAGCGGTTAAAACGAGAATGTCAGGCCAGTCCATCTTGTACAACAAGGAATATTTTTGTTAATATTTCACGAATATTTTTCGGCGACAGCTTCAATGATGCTCTGATAACCAGTTGCCCCTTTGACTCAGAAGTGGAGATTTCTTGGAGAGACATTTAAATGCATCAGCTTCTTAGCAGTTTTACCCTCGCCATTTTACTTGTTTACTTGCGCGTTTACTCCCCACAAAATAGCACCTGATCTGTTTTCATTCACTTTTAGGTATTGTATTCCTTGTAATTCTATTCCTGATTTCCATATATCCTCTTCTCGGTTATGTACTCATTGATCTTGCTGTGAAACTCATTCAATTTAATTTTACCAAATTCTTGACACATTGACAAGAACCGGCTGCCTTAGATTTGAAACGCTTGCCTGTGGTGATGTGTTATATATGACACGTTTTCTGCTTCGGTTTCATTATAGTCAAATAA
Source organism: Scolanthus callimorphus (assembly GCA_033964015.1). NCBI lineage: Eukaryota > Metazoa > Cnidaria > Anthozoa > Actiniaria > Edwardsiidae > Scolanthus > Scolanthus callimorphus. Next base: position 28,711,998 of record CM066917.1, read on the forward strand.
AACTACCGCAAATAAAACTAAACTAATTCAAATATTTTAACAACTTTTACTGTTCCTTAGATTTTTATAGAAAAGACAATTAGGATAGGTGTCCTCGAGACTGAATTTGAATATTCCTGTTTTTGCAGCTGCTATCCTATAAGATTCAATTTTGGTCAATTCTGTATTCCTAATATACTTCAATACACTCTTTTTTTATAAGAACCTTTTTTTATAAGAACGTTCAGCCTGAAATTTACCCAAATTTTAAGAACATGCTAAGAACATGCCTGAGCCTCAGATAGGAGCAAAATAGATTTATTTTCAGTGATGCGTTCTAAAATCCAGAATCAAATGTGTTAATAATAACGACCTTCAATATTTAACAATTAGACCTCAAGGCCGAATGTGCTATGAGGAGTAGACCATGAGGCCGAAGGCCGAATGGTCTATTGATATCATAGCACATGAGGAGGAGAGGTCTAATTGTTTTAGTATAAACCAACTAGTTGGTCGGTTTTGGCAATGAATGCCATTATTTTATGTTGAAAAAATCAAGGTTTCTTGCAAAGAAAGGTGGTGGTTTTGCCAGGCACGGTCTATCACTAATAGACCATTAGTAGCTCAGCCAATCAGAATGCAGGATTTGTAATAGACCATTAGTTGGTTTATACTAATGTAATGTAATTTATACTCTCTTAAATACTTCATTGGTATGTATCCTTCTATAAGATCTATCATATTTCAGGTTCCGACGTCACTGAAATGTAAGAACATCCGTAAGAACATTTCCAGCCTCAAACTGCTCCAAAAATAAGAACCGCCCAGCCTCAACTGAAAATTAGACGTTCTTATAACAAAAAAAGAGCGTATCCAGACAACAGTAATGCTGTCATCTTGCACTAGATACGTTACTTAATTGTCCAAAACACGAAGTGCGCACTTTTAAAATTGTCAAAATGTTGCTCGGCACTGCACTCGGAAATTGTGCGCAGTCTTGCTGTATGAATGAATTAAGGTTTTTCGGGTTTTCACACCTGTTCATACCAAGTCAGAGGTGTTCACAAACTTGTGTAACACGCAGTTAGGGCCAGGAAATAAATATATTAAACAACATGCTATCTAGCCTGAGTTCATGCCGGCCGTTCTCCCTCTATAGTACCCCACTTAGTGAAAAGGAAACGTTTGAATTCACCACAAGCTTTTCTCATCCCCAGAATCCCCCAAATCGAGAGCATTTCTCATACTCAAAAACCCCAGATCGATCTGTACATCTACTTTATTGACTGATAATACTTTCACATAACATCAGTATAAATCAATATATATGTATTAAAAAATATATAACAATTTCAAATAAATAAATAAATATTCTCAAAAAATATCTAGAAAAATAGACTCTTAAAACCATTGGCCATTCTCTGTCATATGTTTGATAAGCTCCTCCATAAATTTAGTGCGGTCCTCTATATTTACAACAGAACCTGGCAGGTTATTCCAATGTTTAATCACCCACTGAAAAAAATTATTTGCATGTTGGTTGCAATTTGAATGGGGTCCCAAGAACCGCTTGGAGTTGCCATTCCTTGAGGGCCTGGCCAAAGGAACCAGAAAGGGCTCTCTCTCAATGCAGTCAATGTCCATGGCTCCATAAACAACTTGATGGAACATGGACATCCGAGAGTAGTCAGCATATTTGTTACAACCCCTGGTACTCTCAAATAGTTATTATATATAGCAAACTCTGGCTGCACTGCGCTGTACCATATCAAGGCGATGTTTGTCCTTTTGGAGGTATGGGTACCAGACAGAGTTTGCATATTCCAACTTAGGCCTAACTAGAATGTAGAATCTATTGGTCAGTTCAGCAATTGATGAGCAAGAAACATGGATTTCCTGCGATTCCATGGGACAACACACGCTGTCGTCAAGCAATCAAAGGTGACACAATCAAAGGTGACATTGGATAAAGGAACTGGCAGGATTCTTGAAAAAAAAAAAGGCCTTTATGCTTTAAATAACTAAGCTAAAGCCCCTGGCTAAAAAACAAGTAATAGGCCTTATCACGGTTTCCTACGCCATTTGTTCGGTAGGCAAGATGTGCAAAATCCCACATAAACTCTGTAAATGCGAAGTGAAATCGTTGCGAAAATATCAAACATATCGGTAAAATATGAATCGTAGCATTGAGAGAGTGGCTGAAACTGTTTACCTTAAAAGTTTGAAGGTTATAGCTGCTGTATGAATCGAGTAATTACGTTTTTAATTCTTCATACAAACGCCTGTAAAATCTGTGTGCATCGATGCGTAAAAAGCCTGTCAAAATACAAGGGTAGATGTGGAAAAATAAAAACTACAATTGCTCGCATTATAGAGAGCGTAGGAAGCTTAAATTTGATAAAGTGATTGTTTGGCCAAGTAGAATTATTTTACGCTAAGTACTTTGTTGATATGTGCAATATTTTCGCAACGATTTCACTTCGCGTTTACAGAGTTTATGTGGGATTTTGCACATCTTGCCTACCGAACAAAATGGCGTCGGAAACCGTGATAAGGCCTATTGATATCAGATACAATGGAAATAATTTTCTCTTGGTATCTAACAGTGTACACAATAAAACCTCCTTGATTTTGGCAACCTACGTACATGGATACATACGGTGCCTGTTTTTGTGAACAATTTCCCATTATATTTACCTCAGCAAAGGCCGCGGAGCATGCGTCCAAGAGGTGGGGCTGATATGGATGAATGTATCACGAAGTGGTAGGGCTAAATACAAGAAATTGACAATTAGTGGAAAAGTGGTCCGCGGTCCCTGCTCAGGGGGGAAACTTGTAATAAACCACACGATCTATCAAATAAATTACAAACGTCTTACTTGCATATCATGCGAATCGTGAATTGGGACTGAATTTGTTTTCTTTTGAATAACAATCTGCAATCGTTACAGAGACTACGATTACCCAGGAGACACCAGGATCGTGGTCTCTAACGGTCAGCGGATGCTCGGCATCCCATAATTTTGCTCGGAACACATGCTCGAAGAAGAACGGCAAGCGGAGGCGTTTTCGGTCGAAGTTTTTAGCGTTTTCTGTCACTGCTGTTGACATAAAAGTGGTAAAAGGTAAAGAAATTGAAAGATATGAGATAGTTTTATAATTTTAGGCGAAAAAATAGCATCAGAAGGTGTCAAAATAGCGCATTTCTATGAACGGTTTTTGCGGCTCAAAAAACATGGCGGCCGGCTTTTCGGCGTGCGTCTGAATGACGCTGATGAAGAAACACTCGTTTTCTTCTGAAACTGATGTGATATCGCTTGTTCAGAGAACAGAATAATTTACAACAGACATTCACATCCATGTTAAGGATGAATTGTAGATAGATAAACGTGTTTGCTGCAGCAAGCAGAGGCGACTCATCGATTTATTAGTTACACTCGTGTAACTAATATCACCCGCGTTGTTTGTGAACATGTTATGGAGCAATTCTCCAATAGATCAAGTATCCCACGGTACCGAGATAAGCACACTTCAAGCTTGGACAAACAAGAAGCTAAAGTTGTCAATATGTTAACTTTTGAAGTCAATCTTATATGTTGTTGAACCAAAAATTACTACAAATTCGTGATAAGTACTTTCACACCTGTCAGTTTCAAGGCCCCTTGTTAGCCAAGCAAGCCGCCTAAAACGGCATTTAGATTGTTTTAAAGCAGACTTATTGTCTCTCTCAGTAATGTATCAGTCAATTCCAGCAGTGACCATCCCCTCCCCGGGACACCGCGGGGCATTTGCACACCACTGCCATCCCTGGGGTGGGGAATTTTGAAAATTTTGCTGGCCCCGGGGTTGGGAATTGTTTTTCCTGGGGGGAGGGGAGTGGGGAATTTTGTTTTTTTCATCTCAAGCGCGTCGGGTTTTACGAACTACAACACCAGTTATAATAACTATCCATTGGCACTTACAAAGTCCCAGTTACAGAAAATAACGCCACATAAAATATAATGAAGAGCATGGCCCGTATACACCACGTTTGGGGAAGACACATTTCGCAGTTAATGTATCAGTCAATTCCAGCGGTGACCATCCCCTCCCCGGGACACCGTGGGGCATTTGCACACCACTGCCTTCCCTTGGGTGGGGAAGTTTGAAAATTTTCCTGGCCCCGGGGTCGGGAATTGTGTTCCCCGGGGGAGGGGGGTGGGGAATTTTGGTTTCCTCATCTCAAGCGCATCGGGTTCTGCGAACTACAACACCAGTTATAATAACTATCGATTGGCAGTTACAATGTCCCAAGAAAATAACGCCACATAAAATATAATGCAGAGCATGGCCCGTATACACCACGTTTGGAGACTGACACATTTGCACATTTCACAGTTAACGTCTTCTATAGAGAAGAAACAGATTTCGCAATTTCGTCTCAGTGGAAAAAACATAAAAATGAATTGACACTATAAACAGAGTTCCAATTTCGCAAAAAGTCAAGTAACATAACTGCGAAATAGTTGCTCTGCAAATAGAAAGGTAAATTTCGCATTGAGAGATTCCGGGGACAATTTGCAGCCAAATTGCTACAACCGCAAATGGCCTAGGAATGTCTACCGATATTGTGCTAATACCTTAGTTTCACTTCTTTATTTATATTTTGTCTCGCTTCAGTGAAATGAGAACTCGTTTAAAGACGAGAAAACTAAAGTACATTTAAAAACGCATTATAAATGCTCGGACAGTATGAATGGAGTTGAAGTTTTTGTTGTGAAGCTTTGTCATGCAGAGTCAAAGGAATCTTACCGTCTTTTTCTCGTCTCGGGGGCGGGGCATTTTCCCGCTTTTTGTGTTCCCCGCCATGGGGTATTTTGCATTTTTGCTAGCCCGGGGGCGGGGAATTTTCAGTTTTATTTTTAGAAATGACCAAAATCCCGGGGGTTGCCCGGGGGGGCATGGTCACCGCTGGAATTGACTGATACATAACCTGTGAAAGGAGAGTGTCATGGAATCATAAATAAATGATGAGTTTTCTTTTTCCATGTTTTTTAAGGCCTAGAACACATGAGTCTAATTTTGAGCCCTTCCTAATACAAATTAGGAAACTCTATGTCTAAGTTCATTTGGATTAGGAATGGCTCATATTCATGGCTGGAAATTTCGCCTGTATAAGTCGCTTTTGCGACTAAACGTTTCTAATTTGTGACTAAAATTTAAGCAATTTTGTCACCCACAGTCTGTAAATTTTTTCTGTTTTCGTAGGTTGAATTTTATCCGAAGGGAGGTGTTGTAAAGGAACTACACAATGAGTGCTGTGACAAAACCACCAAGTTCTGACAAGAAAGATGAACACAGAAAATCTCCAGACAGAAACAGAGGTAGAACAAAATTAGAGACTCGATATGAGACCAACAAAAATGATGCTCACTCAGTCAGGTGTAGGGTCTTTATTGGCAACCTTGCCACAGAGAAACTTGCGCGACAAGATCTGGAGGAGATTTTCCACAAGTATGGTAGAATACTTGGCTGTTCTTTGCATGCAAATTACGGGTTTGTTCAGTTTGAGACTGAAAAAGCTGCAGATGCAGCAGTAGATGCAGAAAATGGAAGAGTTGTTCATGGCAAGAAAATAGGTGAGTTACAATGCCCAAATCTTGCAAGTAAGATGTTTTCTGGTGCAACAAAAATTAGATGTATAAAATATAGGTTTTTCCCCCCAGAATACATAATACATATATATTTTATTTTCACTTAAGACCTGTATACTGACAATTAGTATATAGGTTAAATGTCTTGTGAAAAGCACCTCAGCTGCTGAGCCTATGGTAGATCTATGTTTCACTTCTTGTTTGAAAGCATTTATATACAAATTTTGCTGCGTCCCCCTCCACACACGCACTACCCACAGGTAACAGACTGAAAAATCTACAGGGGTGAAGAGGATGGCCAATGTGCTTTTTATTTCCCCAAGGGGTGGGGGTAGTAGGAATTTTCTTAGACTAAAGTTTACCCATACTCTTGACCCTTTTGCATTTTTTTCAGCACATTTATCCCTCGCACAACTCAGTCATACAGTTGTTTTGGCCACCATCTGAGGCCTTGATTGGTGTCTGATTTGGATGTTCTCAGTAAATCAAGTTCTAGAGGCCATATGATTTTGCTTATTAGTTTGTATGTGTCATGCCCTACCCTGCTGTTCATGCCATAGTTGCTATGGCTCTGTTCAGAAACAAATAGAGCATTAGAATAAATAATAGAATGTTGTATTATATTTTGAGCTATAAACCATTTCTTTTTCTTTGGGAATGTGATGACCTGGTACTCAGTGGTCCACCTTGTCAATTTCCACGCAGATGTCAATCTAGTTGCTGATCGCCGAAAGCGAGGGCCACCCCCACCAGACAGGAGAGAACTAGATCATGGTAGAGGAAGAGACAGAAGGACACCCCCTCCCAGGGATAGAGGAAGACCTGGCTATGATGATCCCACACCCAGATATGACCACCCCCGTGATAGATATGATAGGCCACCATCACCACGCAGAAGAGATCCTTACATGGACCCTTATGATAGGCCAAGTGATCCTTATGTTCGAGATAGATTTAGAGATGAGCCACCGCCAAGGGATCCATATGACCGCCGAGACCTTCCCCCTCCCCATAGGGATATGTATGACCACCGAGACAGGCGGGATCCATATGACAGGGACCCATACTATGACAGAAGGGATGAGCCACGCCGTGATGAGCCTCGTCGCGATGATCCTCGTCGCGATGACCCGTATGGCAGGCCAAGATATGATAGCTATGGGAGAGACTACCCTGATGAATACAGACCGCCACCCAAGAAAGTTAAACCCGAGTATGATGATCCCTATCTGAACAAGCCTGTGACGGCCCCAACTGACTGTGTCATCATTGTAGTGAACAGAATGCTAATGTAAGATCTTTTTATAATCATGGTTACTCTCAGCATACACTTATTGCCTGCCATTAACTTTATTTGAAAGGTGCTATTAGCGTCTAAATAAAAAATCTAGTTGCCATAAAAATTTGATCACCAACTTTTTCCCTGAATTAATACTTTTGACAGTTAATTTTGATAACAACATTTTATTAAAACCTACAGCCTGGAAAAGTTAGTTATTTTTATATTTCAGTAGTGTAGCAGCTGCTCATAAGATCTAGCACTATTAGGGGCCGACCATTTGACTTCTGGGGGGGGGGGGGGGGGGGGGGTGGATGATTTTGAAAAAAAATTTCCTGCACAGCATATTGGTCATAATCCTCAACTAATTTTACGAAATAAATACCCTACAATATCTTAGAGACGTAGAAAAAAAATCATGCCAAAAAAATCTCCCCCCCCCCCCCCTCAAAAGTCAAATGGTCGGCCCCTTTCTTTATGCACCTCGTTGTTCTATTGTATTCTCATTTTATTCTTGTGTTTCCATTGTTTTCACTGAGGCACATCAATGCAATAGGGTTAGGGCTTCCCATAGGTGCTGATTTTCTCAGTTCTCACAGCTTTGTTTGCTATATCGTGTTCAGGGTATATGCTGAAATGATAGAGAAAAGATTCAAAGACGCAGGCTTGGTAACAGACCTTCAAGTCCTTGGTAATTCCTCCATGACCGAGTTACTGGACTCTATTTCTCGTCATGGTGGATTGTATGCCATTGTCATCACCAGTCAGCACGAGATGCACAGATCTGTCACCGTCAATATACTCCATGGTACACCTCAAGGTAAAAATAGTTTTCTAGGAAAGAGACCCTACAAGATAAGATCGTAATATAGTGTAATGCATTGTGGCATTGGTGGGGGTCAGAAAGTGTTCTCTTTCAGCCAAAACCCTTAGGAAAGTGTTTCATTTTCAGCCAGTTTTTTTCAGTTTTGTAGATATTCTGGAGGTTTGACATAGGTTGAGGGACTAAACCCTCTCATTTTGTCACTAAATACATTAAGCAAAACACAACATTGCAACTTAATTTAATTTTTATGCACAAAATGCATGTTTTGATAGTTTGGCTGACCAAGTTTGTTTACAGTACACACACCATTGACTTCATAGCATATGCTTGCTACCAAACACATAGTTTGAAATACACCATGCTGTTTTGGTTTTCATTGTGAGAAAAATCATTTTTAGTCTAGGGTGTGCTTTGCAACCGTAGACTATTGCTATCGAAGGCATTGTGGGGTGTCTGTAAGAAATTAGCATAAACTATAGCTCAATCAGCATAGCGCAGGGCAGAAAACAGATCAAAACATTATCGGCCAAGGTTCAACTCCCGGCATCAACACTAATTTTTTTCCCTTTCAGTCATTTTTTCTAGCATTATTAAATCAACATAAGAAATTAAGCCACTTAGAAACTTGAGAAGAAATAAATAAAAAACATTTGCGATAACAAAGACCGAGTCGATCGGACAAAGAGCAAAAATCGAAGCACTTATTTATGGCTAAAATGTCTTTTTTTACCTGTGAGAATGATATACCTAGCATTATGTTAAACCTTTTTGTCTAGAAAGAGGTTAGGTGAATGTCAGAGCAACACATTCAGCTCAAAATGTGAGAACATGCATGTTTTCGATCACAGTGTCTCGCCGTTTGGCCAACAGGAATTTGCAGCAAAGGCTCTGGGAACTGGGAACGAGATTGCGATTGCAGTGTCTTTTGGGTAATCAGAGCCAGTGTACCTGCTCTAAGGATAAAGAAACTTGGTCTGTTTGTAGGACATAACAAATGTATCTATGGCTTTGAATGACAGGTCAGATCTATTAAGTGAGGTTGAGGTAAAGAAACAAGAAGAGCCACAGAGTGGCTACCTTTGGTCACCATCTTGTATTTCAGATCCCACATCAATCCCACAATGCATTACATTATTTAGTTTCTGATGTTGTCTTGTAATGCATGTAGGTCTATGCTAGACAACAGAATTGATCCTTTCATGCTATGCCAGCATCCTTGATGCCATACAGTTTCCTCAGCACCATGAAGGAGAATTTGGAATTCAATTATTCTGTAGTCATTGTTCAAGACATTTTGCTTCATATACAGTAGAAACTATTACAGGAAAAGGTTTGATGTATGTGCTCTTACAGGAACCACACACACACACACAAATGATGACCATTCAGAGTTTTTCTTTCAAAATGAAAAGGGGTAATTTAATAAGTGTCGATAGCATAAAAATCCATGACATGATTTGAAATGCATTTAGTTAGTAGAACTATAAATGCTGAACGGTTTCTGATCACTCTCCAGAGAGAAGAGCCCTGCTTCACAAAGACAGTCTGATTCTGCATCCTGGTACTTTTAATGGAAATGTTTGTTAAATAACTTCTGTAATTGCGATTGTCATTTCTGAAATGAATGTCATTGCATGATCTCTTCTATTGCAGGTTTATTTAATATTCTACCGGTATCTTCCAGTAACTAGCAATTATTTGCATTTGAGCTGCCCAGTCCACATTTATTGGCCGAAGAAGTCTTTCTTTCTTTGCAATTTCTTCTTTGTCAAAATATTATGAGTTATAATTTAAGATATCTATTCTTCATTCTATTCATTTAGTCAAACAATAGCATCAGCAATACGAACAATAGAAACTTTAGGTGTTGATTCCCCTAAACTAGTCTATTTGTTGAAGCTTTACCATAAAATGAAATCTTCCTTCTTCGCCATTTTACCGTTTTATATTTTGGTTCCAGACAATCCAATGGACTGTGCATCTTATAATTCCGATTGAAAATGGAAGCCATTTATTTTTCCCAACATCTTGCTCATTTTTGTATTTTATTTGTACTGAACTTAAAATTATCAAACTGTACAATTTGCATTTCAGGGTGTAATTTAAACCTTTGCCAAGATCTTTACATTTGAAGTTATCCCTAAAAACAAACAAACAGGACAATTGTAGGTGTTCTTTGTGAATACTGAACATCAGTAACAATGATAGTTTATTTATCTCTTGTGGTAAATTACTAACTTAACAAGTTCTTTTAAACAATACATTGACCAAACAACTATGGATATGCAACTGGTTATACAATCCTATAAATACGTTATACCGGTATATATATACTGGGTAAATAATGCTGCCTTCTTCAGTGTGAATTTCTTTTTTTCTGATGTACCCAAATTTTCCTTTTTACAATTGAGCATTTCTAGATATTATTGGACTTAGAAGGGAAGATCATTAATGGCAGTTTATGAATGATCATCATGATGTTGTGTATATTACTAGCCTAAAACAAACTAAACAGAAACGGTGTAGACTCTGAAATGTTTGCTTGCTCAAATCTGCCTTTTCTCAAAACATGAAGTGTATAATTACACTTTATGAGGGACACAGCTCCATTAATGACCGTCTTTTTAAATTCCTGTTTGAATTTTCCCTCAAACTCTGTAACTGTAAGAGCTCTAATAAGTGACCAATTTTTGTAAGCAACCAGGTCCATGAACTGCTTTTGATCATTACAAACCAGGGTTTCCCTTTGCTTTTATGTTTTCATAAGCCAGTGAAACATTTCTTTAATAAATAGCAGGCATCACTGAAGCGCAAAAGTAAACATGGGAATACTGTGAAACCAGTCCTTTCTTATGTAATTTATGGTAATTGTTTTCCTTTTTCAGGCCGAGAAAGAAATAATTAACTATAAATAATATTCCTACAGTATAAGAGTCACTAGAGGATTTATAGAGTTTCAATACCTGTTCATCTAGGAGAGTGCATTCTCGTAAGCCACCAACTCTGTTAATGACCAGTTTTCTTTTCTACACCCCATATCCCTTGTATCATATTGCTATCTACAACTTTCTACATCTTAAGCAGAAATTGCACATATGAATGGCAACTTTTTTTTGTTCAATAAGGCCCAACATTAATATTCTTGGTCTCCATAATAGACATCTGGATGCCATCTTTTTCTCCCGAATTAATGCTGTCGACAGCTAATTTTGAGAAGGGCATCATTTTTTTTAAATGGTACAGACTGCAGAGGTAAGTCGTCATTTGGCGACTAGGTTGACATTTTTGATCGCCAAACCCTGTTCAAAGTAATCTCTTGTTGATGTATTCTAAAAGATTACTTGAAAATGGCGTGTGTGATTGATTTTTTATGGCTATTCAATTTTCAATGAAATTGTTCATAGGCAGATTTAGGGGGGTGGGGGGGCTCAGGGGGCTCGGGACCCCCCTTTTTCGAGAGATTTCCCCATACATTAACTGTATTTGCAAGAGCAATCTTTTAACTTTGGCCTCCATCTGGATCTGCCCCTGTTGTTTATTGTAAAACCAATACCTGAAACTTGTTAGCTATTATTATTCTGAGTAGGTTTGAACAATTTTCATTCATGTACTGGACGAAATATGAATGCAACATTAGATAATTTGCTCCTTTTCTATTTCTAAACAGAAGTATTCTGTGTGGGGAATTGCCAATGCTGCCATTGTTGTACTCTTGATAATTGCCAAACTTTCTGCATAACTTTCAGTTGTCAAGATTGTCAGTTGTGTGGGTTAGATATCTTTTGTGCAGGGTAGAGACCTTGAAATGCTTAGTTGGAAACATTTGTTCAAGGTAGATACCTTGAAATGCTTAGTCGGAAACATTTGTTCAAAGTTTGTTTCAGTTTCTTTTTAAATAACTGACATTAACACTAACATATGTTTAAAACGACAATACTTGAGTGGGGCGAACTTAATCACAAGCATACACTCCTTTGACAAATATTTGTATCCCAGAAATGCAACATGTTACTGATGACTGTCCATTTCCTACTTCCATTTTTTCCAGGCCTTGAAATAATTATGATGATCTTGGAAAGGTGGCCTATATATCAGATATTGCCAGTTATTCTTTGTTTTGACATTTTAAATTGCTTTAAAAAGTCATGAAATCTGTTGATTGAATTATCTTGATCTCAGTTTTGGACCTTCTGGAGAATTGCTGTCATGTAAAGGGAAGGGGCACAAAACTGAAGAAACGTCTGAAACTTTGGAACACTATGTAACTCTTGAAAACTGTTTATTTCCCTTCTAGGGCTTTACTTGCTTGTACAGTAATTATTAGAAGTTCTTAATGTTTAAAGCTAACTGGCATAAATCAAGGACACTCACAAGCTTTATCAGGGCATCGTAGAAGGCAAAATCTTCAAATTTTCAAACCAGAGTCAGAGAATCTTTTTATGGCACTTGTTTGTTGTTTTCTGTACATCTCTTGGTCTTTTTAGCATTTCTTTCTGGCTTCACTACTGCATCCAGACATTTTCGTCTAAAAATAACAGGGTTTTTTTTTTTGCCCTAAAGCAGTTTAGTTCTGTGGGTCAAAGTAATCTACAGGTTCTGGATGATTAAACCTTTCCATTATCACATTGCTTGTGGGAAAAAGACAATATGTAAGTTTGTACTCTAAATGAATAATTTATTTTATATTGTTACAGATGCCTTACTAAAATTGTCATGAGCTGCAAATTAATCTTAACGAAAGAAATCCCGGAGATTTCAGAAAATTTACGCCGTTTATGTCAGTTTTCATAAAAAATTTAATGCAGTAACGCACAAGTACCAGTGTAATCTGCATGTAACCATCACATCTGTCTAAGTTGTGCCAGCACCGAAGCATGATTTGATTCACTGTATAGCTATAGTTGTGTGCATCTTTTGTTCTTGATGTAGAACAAAGATAAGGAACCAGCGAACATTTGTACTTTTTACTTCAGTGTCTTGTTACAAGGCATAAGTTGTAGTTGTTTTTGCTTTTTTCAGTTTATTTTATGTTTTCTTTTTCGTCTACTTTTGTATAAATGTAATACTGGTGCGTTACAAAACAAGCTAAACACTGTGATTAGCAATGACTTAGCATTTACTTCTGTGCATTGTTTTCTGAATAACTGAAATTGCTTGACGTTGGGTTGGCCGAAAAGGGTTAGCATTTTCGCTTTAATTTCTGCCATTTTCAGATAGTAACAGAATTGTCAAGCAAGAAGAAGAAACTTAAACCAAAGACCTATAATTTCAAAACTGCTGTAAATATACTGTATTTCAGGAGTTGTAAGAAGGGGTAACTTACTAAAATGAAAAAGGTTATATTATATGGGTAGATTTCATTCATAATTTGTTACATTTCTTCTAGTGACAACACATATATGCGGTATAATATTTTTTGTTTGTGAAATGGCAAAGGACATACATTATTATTGTAGACCTTTAATTAAATAATTTAGTTTGTTTAACTTGAGTGCTTTTATTAAGAAGAATAAACTCCGTAGATATTCACTTTGGGGAAATCATTGTTATCCCCTTGCCAGTCTTTTTAACTTTTATCACCTTAACAACTGGGCTTTTAAGTGATACATACCCATACCGGTTTAAATATATTTTTTTAGTGCTGTAATGTTCTTCTAAAGAACGTTTTAGATTCTATGCAGTGGCTACCAGTAGGTTTTGGCTTCAATTGCTACTGCTACTTTTGGTGATGCCGTGATAAAGCGTTTTATTCCAGGGACAAAGAGCTTCAGTTCTTGAGATATTTCCTAGTCTGACTGCCACAACGTTTTTATTTCCAGGGTATTTTATTTCCTACTTATCTGTTTTCGTTTTTCAGGGTGAGCGTCCTTTGTTACTCATTGCGATTTTGTTTCTACACAGAGCACAGGAATATGCCTCTTGAAGATGCTTTGCGACTCGTGGGACAGAATTTTGAGCAGTACATGCAAGAGCTTCGGAAGCGCGCTGGAGATTTGGACAAGACAGATCAGGACAAAGACAAGTTTAGTGAGAAAGAGCACGAGAGAGAGCGAGAGAAAGATCGTGATTATGAGAAAGGTAGAGATCGGGATCGAGACCGTGATCATGATAGCCGAAGAGACTCTCACGGATCTTCGTCAACGGCCAAGAGTTCGGATGAAACTACAACACTTCTTAGTCGTGCAGCTGCCGGCAAAGACCTTTCATCAGATGAGCTGGCCAAGTTGATAGCATCTTTGTCCAAGAAGCAGCAGGAAATAAAGCCGTCCGGCACTACAGGATCGTCTGTCAAGCCTACTGGAGGTAAATACAGAGTGTTTGTCCTCTTTTCTGTTGGTGCCAGCGCATTTTTGGGACCCGACACGTGCTACGGTCTCGTATTTTACAGTCCTCGTGTTTACCTTGATGGATCTTTGTATCAATACCACAGGGTTATTCTACATTTCTTTATACAAGAAAACGAAAACGAAATGTGAGACCTGTTGCAACATTACAACTGTCGAGTGCACGCGAGCGGCTTCATCTTATTAATCGGTTTTTGCTTCATGTCAGCTGCCATTCATTCTGAGTAACACGTTATGTGGGACATCGCTACAAAGTCCTGTTTTCTATCAACGCACAGAAACAACTATAGTCCTGCCTTAGGTTTATAGATTTTCCCTTTTTGTTTGGGTTGGGTAAGTGGACTATCTTGATGAATCTTTTTCATAAAGTGGCTAGTAAACCAGAGCGTACATTTCAAGTTAAATATCTTAAGACTGCTAGCAGTTAGGCTATAAGTTCCTGGGAGACGTGTTACTATGATTTTTAATTGCACTTTGTCTCATCTGTATTTTACCTTCCCAGTATGGTAATCCCGGTCATCCGCATTTTGTTGTTGTTATCCTGCAACATATTCAGAAGTGCGTTAAAATTATCATAAAAGTGCTGGTTTGGTAATCATTGGTTTCCCGTGTTATAACTAAACGTAGGACGTCAAGAAATTGCTTCTACGCCATATTCCACCCAGTGGTTATTCGGCTATTCCAGCTTTCACGTAACGTTCGTCGTAAAGATAAAATCACTTTTTGAAGAACGCCGTTACTTTGGCTTGGATTTGAGAATATTGCGACTCTGGAGCGGCATATTTTGTGTGATTGTTTATCGATTGAATCCGTTTTGCTTCATAAATTGTTCAATGATCTTTCATCATCAGGGACCTCCCAAAGTCAGTCTTCATCGGATCCGCAGTCAATAGCAAAACAACAAGCAGACCTCCAAGCAAAGATTCTGAGCATATTGAATCCAGGAACTTTGTCAAAAGTAACAGCTGCAGTTTCTACAGCGCAGAGCAATGCCGCTGCTGCATCTTCATTTACAGCACCACCACCAAAGGCTCAGGCCTCTTACGGTACAACTCCTGGTTCAGTTATATCAGCTTCTGGGGTATCTAAGCCTTCTCAACCACTGTTTCCAGCAGCAAAGGCTTTGGATTTGGCAGCTCAGGCTGGGTATGCCTTGAAGTCCGTTAGTTCGGCGTCAGCGGCTCCAGCATCTACAAACCAATATGGGGTGACGGCTTCAAATGCTACGAGTTACGGGGCAGCAGCCGCACCTGTAGCCTCCAGCTCATCAACATATGGAGTATCGGGTTACAGCACTGCAGCCTCTATGGCCTCACAATATACAAAGCCAGCAGCACAAACCCAGCCTTACGGTGCTGCTACAAGAAACACAGCTTATCCAAGCAACAGTTACGGCACTTCAGTCCCTACGACCATGCATTCCGCCAGTGCAGCAGGATATGGCGCAACGAGAGCCCCAGTCGGAGCAATCCCCAGGACAGGGGGGCCATCTGGAGCAATCCCCAGGACAGGGGGGCCATCTGGAGCAATCCCCAGGACAGGGGTACCATCTGGAGCAATCCCCAGGACAGGGGTACCATCTGGAGCAATCCCCAGGACAGGGGGCGCTGTTGGTGCAGTCCCCAGAGCAGGAGCCCCTATTGGAGCAGTCCCTAGAGCAGGGGCCCCTGTTGGTGCAGTCCCTAGAGCAGGGGCACCTATTGGTGCAGTCCCTAGAGCAGGGGCCCCTGTTGGAGCAGTACCTAGAGCAGGGGGTATAGTTGGAGCGGTTCCCAGAGCAGGGGCCCCAAGAGGCCCAGCTGGTGCAGTCCCTAGAGCTCCTACAGGCGCAGTTCCCAGAGCAGGGGCTGTGGTTGGTGCAGTCCCAAGAGCCGGGACCCCAGTTGGTGCCGTCCCCAGAGCTGGAGCCCCAGTTGGAGCAGTTCCAAGAGCCCCATCAGGTGCAGTTCCAAGAATGAGAGCCCCAGTAGGAGCTTTCCCTAGAGGCTCAGCACCGACAGGCGCCTTCCCAAGACCAGCGGGCAGAGGAGGTATCCTTGGAGGAACCCCAATTGCAAGAGGGACGACACCTGGGCGAGGTTCTCCTGCCCAAAGAGGCATCCCAACACGAGGTGGCATGAGAGGTGGCTTTATGCCAGGAGGGCAGCAAGCTGGACCACGCCTAGGGATACCCCATTACAGGGGCAATGGTGCTCGTGGCTCTCCTATCAGTATAGTGCAAGGGATGGCCGGACGGGGAGGCCCAGGAAGGGGTGCACGACCCGCGCCTTATTAAATACTTGCTTTACTTGTATTCTCCCACACCATTGCTATTCAACGCAGCAACGTTAAGTGGCGTGACATTCATGATTTATTTACGCCAAGTAGAAATTTTAACTAAACTAGACAGCCAGTAACTATATCTTTGTGAACATCGATGGCATTTAGGATGTTTGATTGCTGAACTTTGTAATTGTCACAAAAGTAAACTTTTTCACCATTCTATCAAAGATGTTATGGCACACTCCACACTGTGTGCTTTGCTAGACATTCATGATTTATACACGCCAAGTAGTAATTTTAGCTAGACTTCGAGACTAGACAGCCGACAACTATATGTTTGTGAACGTCAATGTTATTTAGGGTTTTTTATTGCTGAACTTTGTGATTGTCACTCACAAAAGTAAACTTTTCACCATTACATCTAGAGGTTAAAGGCACAGTGTAAAAAACCCACGTAGTAATTTTAGCTAGACTAGACGGCCGACAAATATATTATTGTGAAAGTCAATGGCATTTTGGGTGTTTGATTGCTGAACTTTGTGATTGTCACAAAATTATGAACTTTTCACCATTTTATCCAAGAGGTTCAAGGCATAGTTGACACCGTGTAATTTGCTAGACATAGTTTTAGCAAAAACTTAATATTGTAGTAATGTTTTAGTTTCGGCATTGTAACGATATTGTTGCGATATTTTATTTGTAGCTCGTAGCATGAAATTGAATTTTTACTGCATGCCTTATAGGACAGAAAACTTTAGTTTCCCATTCCATTTGAAAATCTATTAAAAATTATATTGCTTCTAGTTTGAGTTGACTTCACAGCAGTACGATCCTTACATTCTTGCATCCCAGGAATCGACAACAGACTTGCAGTATTTCAGCGCGAAGCAACGAGGGTTATTGAATTGAATGTGTGCCTCAGGCTTAAGTGGAGTCCCATTTGCGGGGATGGTTGACCAACGATTAAAAACATTTAGCAAACATACCGTCAACAGTTAGTTCTGACTCCCCCCAGTAGGTGTTTGCTATTTCCTTTTTTTGGGGGGCGGGGGGGGGAAGTAGCAACGGGTTCTCGGTAGTGCCTTTCCGTTTTACCTTGCATATACAGTGCAGATTGAAAGCTGTAACCTCATCCAAGACGCTTCCTATCAGAAAGGAATTTTAGATTGCTGGAGTTTTGAGAGCAAGAGCTGCTTCGTGCTTGAGTTCAACTGTCAGGGTTAATTGCTAGCGGTTTTTGCTATGCTGTTTTTGTTGTGCAGATGATGTAGGCTAATAATGCTGCTGTTCTCGTTTGTTTTGCGATGTACTTGTGGTCTTTCCTTACCCAAGAAACGCCGTTAGGTTGTTGTGCGCGCTCGTTTTATCCAATTGGAGGCAAATAGGCGATCCGAAAAGGTGGACCACGTTGTGATACTCATTAGAGGGTGAAAGTTTTGAGTTGCTCTGTATAAAGTCTCATGCGTTTGTGCGATTCGCTTTATTCTTCACGAGCACCTTTCCACTCGCGGCGGTGATCCTGATGAACAGAGAAGGCGAAAAACATCGAATAGTATTTGACTCGTCATTGCGCGTGTACCTTGTGTTGCTATTTTTAATTTTACGGTGAGTTAAGGCTGATGGTCCAGTGCTCTGCTGTTCCAAATGATGCATCGGGCAAGTCATAATACAATATACCTTGTCACAGTACCCGAGTTGCTACACCACACCGAGGCTGTGGTAGACCAGGCACTGATAAAGACCTTCATTCTCTTGGAATGCAAATCAGTCCTATATAGTGCTAACAACTTTCACGCCCCTAAAAGTGCAAGGCCAACCTTGTTTCGAGTTCAAACAAAGGCAGCTGTGAAATGGAGTATTGGGATGCAGTCTAATCAAGTTATGATGCTCTGTGCTTATGAATAACACCAGCCACCGGGGAAAAAGAAAATATTTTATAGTATTCCTACACAACCTTCCTGGGCAAACACTTGGCGACATCCAATGTTCATCGAGTTGTTGGGTTTTAATGTCAGTGGCAATCTTTATTGTTCCTACTGTAATTGGGTGTTCGAATGAATACGAGTATATCCTCTATTTATTATATAGACACGAGTGTTTTACTGGGAAATACGCCACTCTTAGATCTCATACGAAGCTACATCCGGGACCTGAGTGACATATTTTCCATATCCTCACTAGTGAGGATATCGGTCAAAACATAAGTGCTTGGAAATCAATTTGGAATAATTTGTTCTGGTTTGTCTATATAATAAAAAAAATTACACGGTGGCTTGTGCGCGAATGAGTAAAAATTGTTTTTGACACGAGAAAATAAAACTCATCTTCGAGCCACCGTGTAATATCCTCTATTTATTTTGTGTTATATCTTCTAGTTCTACTGTTACTGCTCGTAATTTTTGCATTTTATTTTTTATAGACAAGCTTACATTTACATTTTTGCTTTGCTCTAGATTATTTGTTTTGACAAGATTTTTGTTTCTTTGTTACTGCTCGTAAGGCTGTGTACTGTTTTGAACATTTCATAGGAACTTCAACAACAAGTTTCATGTCTTAAGACTCCAGAGCTAAGAATTGTAAATTGATACAGCCGTATCAAAGTTGTTGAATGCTCGTGTATATTATTAGTAAGCTTGGGTGGCTATGGGACTTCGAGAGTTTAAAAGTTGATTGCTCAGTACAAGCACGTACATGCCAACCTGCGAATAAATGCAAAGCGTTCTTTCTTAAACAACGCAAACAGCGATTGACTTGATGTTGCTTTCTTCGCTGCTCATCATTCGTTTCTTTGAATTAAGTATTATGTTCCATGTTTGCGCGCACGATTTTTTTTTTCGTTACCTTTTCACCTCCAGCAGCGGGTTGAACCTCTTGGGCTTTCCACACTGGTATGGCAGATGTCGAGCAGTCTTCATAATTGGCTACCTGTGGTGATTTACTGCTCATGGATGCATCTCCACTACAGGCAAGTCTTTATCAACCAGATTATCATGGAGCATGGTAACGTGGTAGGGCAATAGTAAGGGCGGAGCGATGTTAAAGGATTCACTTACAGTTTTTTTTTTCGCTGATCTCACTTAGGGCCTGTTCACATGGCACATTGAACCCCGCGGCTAGACACAGTTGAATGGCTGGAGATAATATCCTACACAGCTGAGCGAGCAACTCGCCCCACTTACCATGAATATGAACACGATTTTAACTAAGCCTAGTTTCCATATAGTCGTATCCGTCAACCGTGAAACAAAAGAATAATTCCATTTCCATTGTTTCACGGTCGATAGCCTCCTTTGCAGCCGCTGGCGTGTCGAAAGTGGAACGAGCGACACGCCAGCGGCTGCAAAGGAGGCTACACGGTCGACTGATGCGACAAATACGACAGATAAGACTATATGGAAACCAGGCCTTAAGTGAAAAACGGAAATGATCTGAAGAGGCGGGGGACCTCCATGTGAACAAGCCCTAATAGGACTAATAGCGGAGACTTTAAGAAGATCTACAGTTCCAAGTCGTAAGGGAGTTTTCTTGGTCGAGGTATATCGCGTTTATAGGAACTTTGGTCAAATCAGTCCATGTGACGTGGTAGAGCCCGATAGAGCAATAGCAATAAAGTCTGAGCGATGTAAAATTTAAGAAGATCAACACTATCAAATTTCAAAGAAGTTTTCTTGGTCGATGTATATCAATTAGATCATTAATGGCAACTTTTACTGTTAGAAGGAAACCAAACCCTTACATTATATCCGGCATAACATGATATGCCCGTTCAAGGGCGCCCGTGTTTTTCTGCTTTCAACTTTTGGTCATGATTCAAGGCAGTTTTCTTTGCAATCACTGTATAATCTTGTTAAAGGCGTCCGTGTGAGGAATAAGGTAACCGTTCTGGTTTCGAGAAAAATAACTACGGTGAGCTCTGAGCTTTTCTTGTAAATCAAAGCCGTGATAAAGAAGACATGAATGCACGATAATTGTTTTTATTATGGTTATGCTGAAAGAAAAATGTTGGTGGTCTGACCGTTCTATGTAAATAACATGTTATCTTGGTGAAGGCATGAATATGGTCTTGGTCAAGGTTGTGTGCTGAAAGAAGGAAAAGGTGGATGACCTGACCGTTCCATGTGAATCACGGCCATCTAGACGAAGGCTTGAATATGGTCTTTATTATGCTGGTTGTATGCTGGAAGGGAAAACGTCCGTGGCCTGACTGTTGCATAAATACATCGTAGCCGTGTCGATTAAGGCACGACTGATGGTCATGAAGTCTGGCCTGATCGTTCTATGTAAAGAACTGGGTCTGGCTGGGGGTCCCCAGTGCCAGTTGTTAGTTTACTTTGAGGGTTTTGTTAGTCACTAACAAAACAAGTTGTTTAAGTGAGCTTCTGGTTACGATGTTTTAGTCAAGTCCGTTGTCAGTTAAATAAGCCGTCATTTTATTAGTTGTTTTTAAGGCTTTTGTCAGTTGTCTGTAGATGCCATCCCGATCATACAGCCATCTTTGAGTCATAAAGATGGTCTTGGTTATGGTTGTAGGCGTGAAGAAATAACGTTGCCTGATCTTCACAACCATCTCAGCGTGAAGTGGTCGAGAAATCAACTTCTAAGTCCTGTGCATCTGATCTTATTCCCACCCGGACATTGAAATCTTGTCTTGAAGTGCTGTTACCCATCATTACTTCTCTTGTGAACGCTTCACTACAAGAGGGTATATTCCCTGACACCTTCAAAGAGGGCAGGCTACTTCCAAACATCAAAAGTATCTCCTTAGATAAGGAAGTCCTAAATAACTTTAGACCTATCACAAATCTTGCATTCGTGTCCAAGGTTCTCCTTAGATAAGGAAGTCCTAAATAACTTTAGACCTATCACAAATATTGCATTCGTGTCCAAGGTTCTCGAAAAAATTATCTCTTGCCAGACTTATAACAATCTCTATCCATTACTACAGGCAGCCTACCATCAGTTCCATAGCACCGAAACCGCTCTCCTACGCGTCCATAATGATATTTTGAGAGCAATTCATACTAAAGATGAGGCTATTCTTGTTTTACTAGATCTATCTGCTGCGGTCGACACGATAGATCACGATATTCTTATTGACAGACTTCATACGAAGTTCGGTTTTTCGGGAAGTTCTACAATGGTTTGCGTCATATACAAAAAGTGTGTATTGGTAACACAGCGTCTGAGCCTCAACCTCTTTTTTCGGGTGTTCCTCAGGTTCAGTTCTTGGTCCGCTTCTTTTTATCCTTTACCTTGCTCCTCTTGTGGACGTTATAAAGGAACATGGCCTAAACTGCATAATGTATGCAGATGACTCGCAGCTGCACGTAACTGTCAACCCTCGTGACAGGGACACAGCTTTAGCAAATCTTGAACACTGCATTGACGACATTCAGTCATCTTTCCTACCAACAAACTCAGCTGCAACCCTACTAAAACTGATATAAAGCATTTCCACTCTAAATTCCAAGTCTTTCCGCCTGAATAAACAAAAACAAACAAGCACGCAACCTAGGCGTTATCTTTGATAAACACCTAATCATGTCCAGTCACATTAACGCAATCTGCCGCTCAGCTTCTCTGGCTCTACGAAACATCGGCAGAATCAGAAAGTATCTCAACCGCAACCACGCCTTTATTACGTCAAGGTTGGACTATTGTAATAGCTATCTGCATGATCTTCCGGCTAAGGAAATAATTAAACTACAGCGTTTACAGAATTCTGCGGCAAGGCTTGTCACGAGGAGTAAAATCCGTGACCACGAACAATTGCAGTGGCTTCCAGTCGAATACCGCATTATTTTCAAGCTTCTATTAATGACTTTCAAGGCAACTAATAAAAGTGCACCTATATATATATAGAATCTTACGTTCCTAAGCGTGCGCTTCGCTCCGCAACAAAAGGCCTCCTCGTGGTACCAAAATCGCACACTCGCTCATATGGTGACAGATCCTTCTCTGTATGTGCACCTCGACTCTGGAATAGCCTGCCTGAGAATGTGAGAGCGGCTACCACTATTGGATCTTTCAAGTCAAGGGCCAAAACCCACCTATTTAAAAGAGCTTTCCCAAACCACTAATATACCCCATCGTTACCCTAATGCTATGTTTCCCCCTCCTCTGATTTTCTTCTCTTCTTCCCCTGCACTCTCATTGACATCCCGTGACAGCGGTCCACTTAATTGCGTGACTGCTGTCACTGGATGTCCTTGTTAATGCATTTCACTCCTTTCTAATGTTTTTTCGGGGTTCCATTAATTGTACTTTTATTAATGGTATATACAATCCTTTTCACATCCAATTTTTCTTTCGCTCTTCTTTTAGCAGGGGCGTGGCCAAGAGGGAGCATGTGACCCTCCTTTTTAAAAGAAAAATACATAACAGAAAAAAAAGGAAAGATGGAAAGGGCTTTTATGTTTAAGCGCTCGACGACTAAGCCCTTTCTCAATCCTGGCTACGCCCCCGGTGGCAAGGTACATGTGAAAGTTGTCTTTGTTTGTAATCGATAACCTTTTTTGTTCGATTGCACGAAGTGTTTTATCGAAACAGTTGAAGTCTGTACTGTTACTATCATCCACGTTTTAATGCCCCCTCATTTACCGCAAACGCAAGAAGAAACAACCAGATTCATATAATTGCTTGAGACGCAGATCTTCGTTCTTCAAAGCGTTCTTTCTTTTCAGACGGTCAGGCATGGCATGAAGTTGTTATGCTTCTTGTTGTATACAATAGACCTTCGAAATACATGATGTGATACTCCACGTTTGAGATCAACTGTATTCTTTGGAAATGTGTCGATAGACCAGAAATTCGCCCTTCCAGACGCATTGGATTCACCCTTCAATAACGTTTTTTTTTTCTTTTCCGAGGTTCAGCTTCGTGTTATACAGCTATTTCAGAACTGGTTGCACTACGTGTGACGCATATCTATTGTTGTAGACTGCAGTGCATTATGGGAGAACCTGATCCTTTTCAAGGATGAGGATTAATATATGAATTTTTTTAGGCCTCACTGCAGTTCTGGTGCAACCTTTTCTGAAATAGGTGTATACAATTAATTAGATTTTAGTTTAACTACATACTGACCAGGCTGAGTCATACCGGATTGTATGACGGGGAGATTATGTGACCCGTGTCTATTTAGATTCTCCAGACGTATAACAGTTCAGGGATTTTTCTCTGCTGTTTCGAACCTTGTGTCCATCGCGGGTTGAAGTGACTCGTCATTTCTCCTGTGTCTTTCGGATGAGACAATAAATCGAGGTCCCGAGGGACGTTAAACAACCACTGTGCTCACTACAGAATGATATATCTAACAACCACTGATGATTGTAAACTGCATTGTATAAATCGCAGTCCGCATCTAGGGATCAGACATGTCCACATCTGTAAACCGCATTTGAACATATCCATATGATAATTTGCGGTGTACAAGTGCATACATTTCATTTCATCGACGTGCTATGGAAACCATGATTTCTCTATTCAAGCTAACATGTCGCATTTCTCTTCATGTCCGGCAGGTAAGGCGCGAATTGCTCATCTTGACAAGGAGTGTAATACAACACCACCAGCGTGAAATGGCATGAAGTCCTCATCTACCTGGACAGAAGCACGTGGATTTACACGAGTGATGAGAACCCTAGGTCTTTAGGTTCACACAGGTGGGTGTGGCCATCAATAGGCAAATGGGTCTCGGTGAAGTAGCAGTTTCACAAAGAGGTGCTTCAGCCTTTCCAGAGTTCCTGGGATCATTTTCCCTGGATTTCGACAGGTCTCGTACGCTTTCCGATTTTTGGGGCGCACAAAAATTGTTGGATAGTTTCAACAGGACGTGCAGCAGTCCATTAAGACACGAAAAAGACTCCAAAAGATTCATTCTAATTATTTCTTTATTTACAAATAGGGGAACATTGGAAATGAACTGGGTATCATCTATATGGATCTTTAATCACTGGAGCAGAGTTTACTGGAGCAGAGTTTACTGAGTATGTATTCACCCTGTAAGGATCCCGAGTCCTATTCACCATGTTCACAACGGTAGTTTCGTGATCAGGAGTATAATATCCCACATGTTGACTAGAACTGTTCCCCGTACAGACATGGTCATTGTTGTAAAGTGTCTCAGATGTTTGTGGTGTCGTTTCAGGTTCAGTGGTATAGTTTCCATCCAATGGGGCGTCGCCAGTGGAGGGTTGTAAGGACCCAGAAGAACCAAGACTGGCGGTGGTTGTGGTTCCCGCGCTATGTCCGGATCCTTGGATGGCTTCGATTCTCTTTAGCGCTTCGTCGAGACGCGTGCAGTCGTAATACGCATTGTCAAGTGCTTGTATCTGAAAAACATCCAAGACCAGGATATTTAGACTAGTGCAGTCATCGGACCGTTGCCAAGAAAACCAAGCCTGCGTTAGCGGCCCTAAAGGGAAGGAGCGAGCGACCAACCGGAAAAAAGCCCTTCCCAGAACCCCTTACGGCCGCGCTTCTGGTTTTCGCTCGCCCCGACACCCCTTTCCTTTAGACTGGGTTGCCCAACAGGGCACGTTTTCCATTTAGCAGGTGATTCCGGTTGGTTTGACTTTAGCCCAACCGGTTAGGACAGAACTTACCATCTGCCCAAGCCTCGAACAAACTACCTTAAAAGGGCGATCAGCTACGACGGGGCTTGGCTCTGGATTCTCTGCCCTGCGATATTCGTACCGCATCTTCTCTTGGGCAGTTCAAACGAAAAATTATGGAATACCTATGACATACTATTCGACTCCACACGGCAATCTTGTAAATCAGTATTAATATGTATTTGTTTTATCCACTACATGTTTGTATACTACTGAAGATTTTTACCGTGTATAAATAAAACGTGTATGTATGTATGTATGTATATGTATGACGTTTTTTCCGGCTTTTACGAGAATTGGTGGACTACCATATACGAAGGAAGGACTAGAACCGCAGAATTTCTGAAAATGGTTCTCTTTTTTTGGAAAACGGTTCTCGAAAATTGACTGAACTATTTACGTTTCCAACCGAAATTCCCGGTTAGGACATCTTAATAGAAAGCGCCCAAGGGCTCGTGTTTCAGTCTGAATGGCACGCTCAACATTTGTTCACCGTGGACAAAAAATAAGTAAAATAGTAACCGTGAAAACACATGTACATTTGTCCGTAGTAATCAAAATTATCCTCCAGATTAATAGACAAGCCTTTCAAGTGTTAGACAAATGCTATTCTAGGTTGTGTTATCAAGAGGATGGAATTGGATTGCGATTGAGCTTTTTTGAAAAGTGCCGCGAAAGAGTTGTACCGCTCCGCGACCGTACCGTAGCTGTGAACATCCGATACACGCGAGCTTCGCAGGCTACCGTACCGTGACTACACAATTTCATTCGGTATCCGGCAGACCAGGTTCCGTACCGCCGCCGCGACAGTACTGCACCGTGCCGCGGCACTTTTCACAGTCATACGAAAACTGCTCTAATGCCAGTTTGTACAAATATCAAAATAAATCGAGTTATGAAAATGTACTCCTAGTATTACCCCTTCAATCTGTTGTTTAGTCATCGGCCCAATCCCGCCACCAGTGTCCGATACTTGCTCCTCCTGTGCCGCGCTTGGATACATGTGGTCTGTAATGGCGAACTGTTGATTGTACTGCCCATCAGTGTTTGGATATTTGGCGGTAGCGCCTTCACCCTTGATTATCTCGGGTTGTGCCGCCAGCTCTTCTAACATGCCTCGATCCTCCATAGACTGCAGCAAATCTCCCTTAACCCTTTTCAAGTCCTGCGGATAAAGGAAATTCCATTCGGTGTACTTTCGTAGCAAGCCCGTTTCTTTAATGCGCTGCTGAAACGCGCTTCAGGCTGACAACTATTTTATTCACTAACAACGCTTACGCATCGAGACATCGAGTAACAGGAGATCTGACAAACAGGAAGGGGTATAAAGGCTTCCAGAGCAGGAACTACAATTACGGAGCTTTGAATGGGAAATAAGAGATGCAAGTGAAGGAGACTGAACTCACCTGTATTTGTGCCTTGGGGTTAGGATCTTCATTAGCCCAACGCACGTTTAGGAGGTCTTTGTTTCCCAGTCGTTGATCTGCCATTGCAACCTAGAAAAAGGAAAATATTTTTTATAGTTTCTTTTGGTTTCTTGAGTTTGGCAGAGCCCAAAACTGTGCTGTGGTACAATTTTGGATGGTTCCTTACCTTGGCAAATTCAGCATTGAGTCTGTTTTTGTATCTTACAAATGCAATGTGTTTCTTGGGAATGATTCGAATGGCCTAGAATGAAGCAAATAAATATGCTGAGTAACATAACAGGAAATAATTTCCTGGCCCTGGTTCGCTTGGTATTTCTTTCCAAATCAAAATTTAAGTTAATACTATAAAATGTTTTGCTCAATTCGAAAACGTTACCACTTGCAGCTAATGCTGAATAATTAGTGCCCCAGCCCTCCCCTGTCCTTTCCTGTTTATGCTTAATGGACATCCTGTGGAATTTAGAAAACTGGATGTGGGGGAAAGGTCCTCAACGACCTGCTTTAAACAGTAATCCCAATTTAATCTTTATCCAGTAGAGATGTTTGAAGAGGCTACTTGCCTTGACTTGGTTATTAAATGGCATACCTCAATTTCTCCCCATTCACCAAACTCTGTCCACAGCAATTCCTCTAGTTTACTGTGAAGAGAAAGTCCTCCAACATAGAGGGTACAGGCTTCTCTGTCAAATGTACCAGTACCTCCCATGTTTTCCTTGTGTCCCAGGTGTTTATCTCGACCAAAACAATCTTGTGCAAGCCCAATCCTGTATCAAAACGTCAATCAAAATGCCAATATTTCAGGGTTTCTGAGGCTGTACATAGCAGACTTGGTTTACCTCCTGGGCAGTTGGGGTTCCCAAATGTGTTTTGTATGATTCTTTGATACTTGGAGTGCTAGCTGTTAAAAATTGCTGTTATCAGTCAGGGCTTCTGATAATTTACAGAAAAATTCATGAAATTCCTCAGGAGTTTCAATGCTTATTTTGCGGTAATAATGATGGATTTCGCGGGATTTCCAAGAGACAAATTCGTCACAAAATGACCAGCTTTATAGACATTATGTATTAGATTTGCAGATTTTTCTGTTTTTCATGGATTGATGTCAAATTCACGGTCCCACGGCAGTGCGAATTATCAGAAGGCCTGATCAGTGGTTACAAGTTACTTTTCCAGTTTAAAAAAGTACTTTTTTCAGAGATTCCAACTCTCCGCGTTTTGTGGGAGACTCGCACATTTTAGCCTCATCTCCAGCTTAATTTTTCATCATTTTTCATACATTTAATCAGTTATTTCTCCTGCATTTTGATCCTAAGCTGTTCTCATGCAGTTGTTGTATTTCCACAAAAAAACTCCCACTTTTCTACTTGATCGGGCTGGCATCTCTGTTTTTTGTTCCCAGTTAAAAGAACAAAACATGAACTTGTTCTACTCAATACCTTCCTTGATCTTCTTGTGTTGGAATGCCATGGAGAAATCCACATTCAGAGCCAGATGGCAGCAACCTTTTGCAAAGTAGACACAGTAGTAGTGCTTGCTTTTCCCTTGTGCTAAAACATTGGCCTTGGTGTAGCCAGCATCAGTCTCAAGGCAGCAGCGGGTTTCAGACTCATCTGAAACCATATTTTGCATGGTGAGCATAGTTACAGTGTAAAACAACTCTGGGGGTCTAGAGTTCACAGGAGTTCCCAAATCCTGAAATCCCCAAAAATGTTTCTGGGCAAAAATCTGAAAGACCTCCCTCATGTAATAGCCCCCTCTAGAAACCACACATTGAATAAACATGTTAACACATCAACTGTCAACTATTTAACAGCCATCAACTTGTCTACACATCAGCGTGATAACATATCTAAATATCTCAAGGGTATACACGAGGAGGTATTCTCCAGTCTGCCCATAATGCACTCTGTGTCATTGCCATTTTCAATATAAAAAAGCTTTATTTTTATCAGTTTGTCACATTTTACCATATACAAATGCAATAACAACTTGTAATAGTAGAATTTCTTTGCATTAAGTCAGATTTTCTGATGCATGGAATTATGTAAACAAAAACAAAGCACTGCATTATGGGTATGTGAGCCCCTTTAACATATATGGTTAGCACTCATCCACATTGACCAGAAGGATGCTCTATTGATTGTCTTTGAAACAATAGAACAAGGAGCATCACAATACATAGTAATTTTGGTCAGTGTGAATGAGTGCTAACCAGCATGGTTAACATATACCTACCCAGTCCACCAGAGTCTTTATGCCAGTGCTCCCCTACCCATCTATCATACCAAATATTGTATTCTGTCGCACCCTCAGGAATCCAATGAACCTTTTTCTTCTCATCTGGGTCAGCTTGTCGTCTTGCCGGTCGCTTGTTGTACTTTGCTAACTTGCTCGCCCTTTCACTCTCATCAAGTTTGAAAGGCTGCTCCTGCTTGTCCTCGATCGATTTAACAGAATCCTCAGTTTTATCCGAACTCAAAGTACTAGCCTGACTCCATGGATTGTAGACAGGCGGTAATCTGTCCCACTTTTCAGGCGCATGCCATTGAGTTTCAGAGGTTTTGATGTTCATGTAATAATAGTGTCTTGTGCTCCAATCATAATATGCTATCCAGTTCCCCCTTTGCTGGTAGAACTGTGAATAACTTGCGCTGCCTTGCAACTGAAGCTGCTGGGAAGAATTGTCATAGTACTCCTCTTGTGAAACAACACTTTTTTCGCGTTTATTTGGCGAAATTGCTTCAGCTTCGTTATTTTCTAGCTTGTGCTTGGCCGCCATCTTGGAGATAGCCGCTGTCAATGGTATCACGGGCTCTGCACATTTTACTCATTTGGGTTTCCTGTGTTCTTTATCAAAAGCGACAACAACAAAACACAGTAAAGAATGGTGCTACTACACCAATCAAACAACCTTAGTAAATCTTTACATTGATTGTTGATGTTTTTTGTCTGGTGACCTTGATCTTCTATAATATATAGACTTAGGCACTGCCTAAAAGCGGAGCTAGAATCAATACAATGTCATACTGTCATCGAAGTATCAACTTTTCTAGTTTTGAAATCAATGACATCATGCCACGTGACCTTGGCGAAATTGCTTCAGCTTCGTTATTTTCTAGCTGCTTGGCCGCCATCTTGGAGATAGCCGCTGTCAATGGTATCACGGGCTCTGCACATTTTACTCATTTGGGTTTCCTGTGTTCTTTATCAAAAGCGACAACAACAAAACACAGTAAAGAATGGTGCTACTACACCAATCAAACAACCTTAGTAAATCTTTACATTGATTGTTGATGTTTTTTGTCTGGTGACCTTGATCTTCTATAATATATAGATTTAGGCACTGCCTAAAAGCGGAGCTCGAATCAATACAATGTCATACTGTCATCGAAGTATCAACTTTTCTAGTTTTGAAATCAATGACATCATGCCACGTGACCTTGGTGGTGCACCCCCTTGCCTCCAACCCCCTCATGCCTCCAAGATACATTTACCCAAGTTTCATCACACCTGCTCCAGATTGATCTTCTAGTTTTGCTGATGTCACTGATGACATCATGCCACCTGTGGCACCTCCCTTGCTTCTGACATTACTTTAACCCAAGTTTGGTAACCTAGCGATGTTCCGTTCTTGAGATATTAAATTGTTTCTTTCTTGGTGGGAACCCTGTGGTGGTACAGGGACGGCGGACAGACACTGCACGCACGTGATCCATACCTATAGATGTTATTTTCATAACTATAGAGCATCCACTGCCGTGCTTCATGCCTTAGTGCTCTGCTATAAAGAGTTTTCGCCCCACAAAATATCTTTGCATTGTGAAATATTGTTTCTATTAAAATATTGGAAATTAGACCCATAACAGGAGAGTGAGACAAAGCTGAAATGTGGACATCTCCAGTATGGTTGGAAATTCTCATAGATTGTGTGATTCCAGGCATTATCCATACATCTCCCATAGGAGGGGTTTGAGATGTATAATTGGAAATGTTATTTTATGAAATATTTATTAAACCAGAACAGAAGTTGATCTTTATTACTTTATTTTCACTGGCCTGGGACCACTTTATTCCATTTAATCCGAGTCAGAGATAGAGTTTGCTTCAGCCTTTGTAATACAAGTGACACCAACTATTCTATCAACTCTCAGGAGTTGTGACACACACTGCAAAATATGATGAATCAAAAGTGTCTTTCCCTGCAGAGGTTCTAGATGGCTTCTCTCATATGGGTCTATAATCTGTCCTGATTTCCCATCTATACCCTCAAGTGTAGAATTGCTTTTCCACCCTATCTCGATCCTTTGCAGTAACTTTAAAAAGGTCCTTCCTTCTGAAGGTCCAGCATTGGAGTTACTGAATAATGTCCTTGGTACTTGAAGCAGTGATTTCCCAAGTATTTTACAAGCTGAAGATAAGGCTATGTCTTGGGTCTTTTCTGCAATTATCTGTAATTCAGTATTAAGAGCAACCTCTACAAGTCCACTGCTAGGAAGTAAAGCCAATTTATTATTTTCAGTAAATGTCATTCTAAGAGTCTTTAGAGCTTCTAGTAATGCCAAATAATACTGATGACACATTCCATCAGATGGTCCACCAATCACTATTTGATATGCTTTGGAATAAGCACCTGTGACATCATCAAGGACTATATGGACATATCCCTTAGTGCCAATGATTGTGTTATTGCATGACAGTGCTCTGCCTATAAACATATCTGGTATTGTAGCACCCTCCATATTGAGATCACATAAAGGTTCAATTCCTGCATACTTGCACAAATGACAGATTTCTTCAAAGGGTACTGATGAGATTACTGAAATACCAAGTTGATTACAAAGATAAACAGTCAAGTCAAGGATAGCCTCTGTGGTAATGATTAACACAATCCCTTGTTGCTTGAAAAATTCCAAAGTCTTCAAAACATTGGATCTCTTCCAGCTCAAAGCTTGATCTAGATGTTCATTGCTTGTAATATTGAATGTTGCATGGGTCATACACGAAGTCTCTTCAAGTGAAACCTTCAATACAAGGAATTTAAAAGAATCTTGATCTGTAGGCTTTACTTCCTTTGCAGCTGTTACAAATTGCCGAGGGATTAATAAACCTCTGACAACATGGGATTTATCTTGTGTTAGACCACTACACTTAATACAAATTTCAGAAAATCCATCAATGGCATCCAACAGAAATTGGTACATATTATCTAATGAACAAGAACAACACAAAAAGTCAGCTATGATCTTAGTGAATAGGACCCTTATTCTAGAAGGAAATTTTCCATTAAATGATGTATTGATAACACTAGTTAGCTTCTGTTTTACTGCAATGCATTCTTCTGCTTGTACATCAATATTCACTGCCAGTTTTTCTAATGACGGCATGAAGATGCTGTCAAATAGCATCTCTAGTTTCGAAAATCCTATGGACAACGCAAGAAGTTCGACTTCCTCATTTTTACTAGTTATTCTTCTTCGTATTTCTCTCAAAATTTCTGTGATGACGAGCACAAAATAGCTTGCACCAGAACCAGTTATGCCAGTTATGCAACGAATACAATCCACGACCATTTGACCTGCTGGATGGTCCACGAATAACGAACCCAGAATCAGAGTTCCGCTATTTGTAATTAATATATTCCCAGAGGATGACTTCAGTAGTACGTCTAGCCCATTGGGACCAAATGTCCCTTTTAAAATACTCTCGAAATGTTCACAAACTTTCAGCGCCTCGTAGGCCGCCATCTTGTATTTTAGCCACTGAGCCGACGATTTTATGCTCTGCGGTCAAGCGTGTGGGTAAAGTTCCCGGATATTTGCAGGATGGCGGGATGTTTTGAAAATGGCGCAAAAATTCTTTGGACTTTGTCTTCAAAATTCTGCCTATTTATGCTAGTTATTTGACCAGCATTTTCGTCGAGGGAACTCAATTACGGTAGAAATATTGTGTGAGCATTAACCTGATAATTTCGTCGGGACAAGCTTCGAAAGCCATGCGTGTTTTGCGTATGCATGATGACATCGCTTGCATGACATAAGAACAATACAGACATTAGACAAAAGCAGCGAAAGTGAGAATTTGGAGTATAAAAACACGCAAGAAGACACGACCTGTATATCCTTATATTGTGTAGTAAGCAAGACATGTCTTAAGCAGGCCAGTTTCCCGGTTTTGATTCCGGAAAAAGATGTGAAAGCAAAGGAGAAGACTGAAATTGGACACTCCAAAAACAAGGACTTGTTCACTTTCTACCGCGTGACTTGGCGATGCAAGAAGCTGCCTGCGAACATTTGCTGGAACAACTATGCTCTGCAGTACACAAGGTAAGTTCTAAGCTAGGAATAGATTGTCTAATTTATAGCTTGTCGCACCTATTACGTATTTGTTTGTCTGATGATATTGATGCAGTGGTGTGTCGAAGATTGTTTTCGAATACATGCTAAGCATGGAATCCCTCCATTTCCCAACTAAATGGTTCAAAATATTTCTCATTAGTTTGTTTCTAGAGAATACTTGTGCATGCAGTGCTTACCTGTATTTCTTGCTGTGAATTTTGGTCAAGTACAGATACAGTTACAGATAGTCTTTATTACTTACAAAACTCCCTATAGAACGCCTGTTGCCCGGGGAGGGGGGGGGACTCCCCATAAAAATAGACAGGGGTGCTCGTCGGGAAAATTGATTTTAACCTTGGTATAGCAAAATGGATGTGGTCAAAAGTGAATTTTACCCCTAAGAGATAGCAATTTGGATGCAGAAAATCCTTATGTTATTGCGGTCCTTGAAATTACCATCAAGTTAAAACAATTTATTCCGTGTTGTTGCTGAATTTCTCAGTCGACTTTGGCGTGAGACCCTCTAAGGGATAGCAGATTTCTTGGACACCCCTACAAGATAGCAGTTGAGTGAATTTTATACCCTAAGCGATAGGACGAGCACCCCGTCTATGTTTATGGGAGTCCCTGGGGGCCCTGTTGCTTTGTCTATAAAGCATCATGGGTGATTAGGCTCAAAGTACAATAATAAAGGTAAGCTCAATTTGTCTAAAAGGTTCATTTCTTTATTTTCATTTATTTGTTAGTAGTAATATTGTTATTATGTTTTTATTTATGTACAATTAATGTATTTTTATCCATCAATGCTCTGTCATAGATACAGGAAGAGTATGCATCAGGGACAGGTGTTATCAGGGATGGTGATGCTGTCAATCATTTGTGTCGTAGTGTAGATGAGATACTTAGACATGGTCTCAAGGAAGGGTAAGGGATTGTATAAGAGGTGTGGATGTTTCTATTACACAAAAAGTGTGGTCCCCCCCCTCCCCCAAGCGAAGGGATTCCAGAGGGGTGGGGGAGTCAATTTACCTGATTTCTTCCATACAAATACTGTATTTTACTTTGGAAAATCAAGAGGGTGGGGGTCACTTCTCAACACCCTTCCGTGGGGGGATTGATATTTTCTGGAACCACACAATGTATGAAAATTTATCAAAAAGTGGAAACGCAAATAAAAACCCTCCATGTACCTCTGCCCTCTCTCCCCTTTTTGGCTATCATCTGTGCACACATCAATGAAGTCACATCTTTAAATGTGTAAGATCTAAATTATAGAACCCTTCAGGGGAAATACAGACTTCAATGGTCTTCTCTTTGCATTCCAGAATACTTCACTGGGTTCCAGGAACAGAGACAACTTACTGGCCAATTGTATCTAGAATTACATACAAAGAAGTTATACAAGATATTTTGAGGTAAACCTGATACATGCATATAACTTGTGGTGGTTTGAACTATTACATTATGACATTAAAATTTACCCATTGAAAAAGCACTTGCTAAGAAGTGGATACTCTATATATTAGATACTGATGGATAGAAAACTTTCTTAAAGTGCTCCCATACTAATACTGTATGATTCCAAAAGTGTCTATAACTTACTCATCATTCTTGCCACTTAAGCCACCAAGAAGTAAAGAATGATTGTGACAGATGTCAACTATGGCTAAGACTTGCTGTACAGGAAAATGCTCTTGGAAGTTACCTAAATGTTATTACACAGGATGAGAAACTACAAAGGTTTGTTCAGAAATGATGTACAACAGATTTATCAAAAATTAAGGCCAGATAAAAGTACAGTGATGGTACATTCACGCTGGTGAATAACAGTGACAAAATTGTCTCTCTTTGAGACAAGTACCTAGATCAATGTTGTTTGAGCGACAATTCAGATCTTTGAGATGAGCTTCAGTCTAAGTTTTAGTAGTGCATTTCTAAATGCTAAGCAACAGTTTGGAAGCTGCAAAATTGTATTTTAAATTGCTTTTTGTAGTAGAATTGAAATTATTTGTGACCATCATAAAAGCTTTCTGTACTTATACTGCAGAGCATGGGGGGCACAATATTTGATACTCTGCATAAGGCTGTCAAACCTGAGCCCCACTTTCAACTTGCATAATGCATTCAAATTCTGAATTTCCAAGCCCAATAGAAATCAGAAGTCAACTATGCAATCTAGTCAACTATGCAATCTATGATCACATTTCAGATCCAAGAAAACTTGTCTGCATGCTTCTTGTATATTCTTTCGCCATTGTTCTCCATCCTGCATCCTGTTGTTTGAAAAGGATGTTTTCAATCTTTGCTTTACTGTATTTTGTTTAGGGAATTCTATCAGTCTTATGCGTTCATCTGTGACAAGGAGAAAGTGGAGACGGCCAAGACTGCACTGCTGTATGGACTATCGCACTTGGATTTTAACATGTATGTGTTACCATAGTAACCTGTTTTAGTAGAGTGGAACCTGAAGCTAATCAATGATAAATTGCATCTATATATTTTTCCTATTTTGTGCGCTTGGGTAATGGTAGATCAAATTATGCAATCAGAGTTGTGTAACCTAAAACAAAGAGAAACCTTTATGGACAACTTGATTTTCAAAGTTCAGTAACTTTCAGCAAATGGAAACACGATGTTGTGGTGTCAAGCTACAAAGATACTTTGATAAAATTAATTTCATTGTACCAATTTCAAACTTAAAGGAAATCTTCTTGTTTACCACAGAACACTTCATTACAGAATGTACCAGTGCATAATACCAGTATTTAAGCATTAGTACACAACTTTCTATGACTTTATCAGCACAATAGAGCACACATGATGTTGGGAGTGACGAGTGATTTTAAAATGTTTTGAGTGTCTCTCTTTATTTGCCAAAAAAGTCATAGAATGTTGTGCTCTAATGCTTTTATGATATAGCAGGGGAGAACCATTACTTTATCAGTGAAATAGTGCATAGATTTGGACCAATCAGAGTGCACGTTATATTGTGCTATATTATAATAGATGATAGATTTGTAATATTTTCATTAAACATAAGACAGATGTTGTATTCTACAAAATAAAAACTTGACCATTTTGCTTCACCGATATGGATATGGACCATTCTCGCCTGTGGCTTGTGATTTTACAAGATTCTTGTGTCTCTCCCAACATCACGCCTGCACGATTGCACCAATAAAGTCATAGAAAGTTGTGCTCTAATGCTTTTATGATATAGCAGGGGAGAACCATTACTTTATCGGTGAAATAGAGCATAGATTTGGACCAATCAGAGTGCACGTTGTATCGTAGGTATATTATAATTTCATATATTTAATATTTCTATTTGGTACTTACCAGATCCATTGCAGTACCACAAGACCTTTACCGTCCCAGTAGGTCACATACTGGCTCTTACAACTCAATAGGTAAGCTTACATAGCTTATGAAGTGAAAAGTTTGCCAACACTTTGCCAAAATAGTCCTATGTGACGAGAGAAGATCATGGAGGAAGGTGGAAGAACTGCTTGGGGTGACTAAACAGAGGGAAGCTCTGATGATGATGATGATAGCCTCATTTTGATGTATTTTGAGAACTTTGGATGCTAATATCTCATCCTAGATTATCTTGGTTTCAACTCAGCCCCCCTACAGAAGAGTTTTTCTGACGGGGTATAGCAAAATGGCCTTTTCCAAGGGGGTCAAACCGAAAAAAGGTTCTAATTCCATAGTTTTTCTGAGGGGTGCAATAAAAGAAAGCCTCTTCTGTCGGTTTTTCCAAGGGGGTGCAATCCCAAAAAGGCTCTTCCATAGGTATTTTCGACTGGGTTGAGCATGAATTTCCGAGGGGTCACTAAAGAAAGTGACCCCTATCATAGGGGCAGCTAAAATATGGAATGGCCCTCCACAAATCTTTTGTAAGACATCAAGCATTCATGCTTTTGATCATTTTAATGTCCAAATTTCAAACAGCTTTCAAGTTTTGTTGCCACATGTAAATAAGCGGCAGCCATTATGAAAGAGATGTATTGGTGGGTGTCCCCAAAATATGGATTTCCAGGGTGGGTTAACATATTTTCCAGTGTGGTCATGAGAAAATTCACTGGAATTCCAGGGTGGGTAGGGACAAATAGAGATTTCCAGGATGGGTAGCCACTGTCCATTGTTTATACATTGTTGTGACCCCGTTTTTACTCCGATGACGCGATTGCAATGAAAGCTCAGACTCAGTTATAATTTCACAGTAGCAGTTAAAGCCTCACTTGAACTACTAACTCCTTTTTTCAGTTTTTAGTATTATCCAAAATCCAGAAATAGCAAAATCATGTCACGTTTCTATCTATAGGTTCATTTACCGAGCATCTGCCTGCAAAACCTGTCCTCATCAATGGATTTGAGGCCCACGGCTCCTCTGATACAAGCTGTACTGAACAAGGGTCTCTAACCTCCACTAGCAGTCTCACAAGAAATCAAGATGGGGGCAAGAAAAAGAAACGCAAAAAGAAAGTTGCAGGGGTTGCTGTGATTTCAGACAGTTTTGATGACCAAATGTTGCCAAGCATAGAGAAATATTTGTCACCCAAGTCCGAGAAAAGTTTAGCAGAATATCATGATGATAATTTATTATCTGATAGAACAGATGGAGCATGTGCTGGCAAGGGACCTCTAAAGGGAGTATCTGTAGATGCAGATGTTTTGCAGTCACATCATATACCTGTTTCTGAGGAAGAACTGCTGAGTTCAAATTTTGCTGTCCAGGCTACACTGAAAAATAAAGTTAAAGACTCTGAAGGCCATGGTTCATCTTCTGTTTTTTCAAAAGAGGTTTTCGAGAAAAAGCATGAGGAGATGGCTAGTTGCGATCAAAGCAGTTTAACTCAGATAATTACTGAAGGAAACAATGCCGGTACTGAAGAGGACAATCAAGAGGACACCCATTTGTCCTCGACCCCTATACATAACAGTGATGATTGTATAAGTTCTGAAGTTATAGATGATTTAGATACGGAACAGTACAAAGTCTCCACAGCTGTGTTCGAGTTTGGGACACCAAAGGAGGTGTCCTTTGCGGAGGCAATGGAGAAAGACACTTCTTTGGCGAGTACCGAGGAAGATGAAGACTTAAACTTTGTACCTGGGATTCATAAAAGTAACGAGCAACTTTCACGAAGTAGTAGCTTCAGTAGTTTTACTGGCTCGGGATCTTTTAGTAATGGCCATAAAGGAAATGTTGAAAAACCTCACAGGTCTTCAACTATGGATTCTTCAAAGACAAACACATCTTCAGTAGGAAGTAGTTTGGCATCAGAGACATGGAAGTACGTGACAAATAGTGTTGGGGGTGGAACTAGGAAGGATTCGAAGGCCGATGATGTTAGCGTGACGACAGAGGACAGCTTGAGTGATCTGGGGATATTTGATGAGTTGCTTGGTATCGATGAAGATCACTATTCACCACCTGAGGTAAGAGTAGCGCATTCTTGATCATCCAGCACCTTGTTTTCTGGGACTCCTGTGGTGTGTCTTCCTCACGCTTTCCTCACGATGAGTCAACCCCGTGAAAGGGGGTATTTTCTAG
The DNA here is from genome assembly GCA_033964015.1 of Scolanthus callimorphus. Classification (NCBI taxonomy): domain Eukaryota; kingdom Metazoa; phylum Cnidaria; class Anthozoa; order Actiniaria; family Edwardsiidae; genus Scolanthus; species Scolanthus callimorphus. Next base: position 28,750,258 of record CM066917.1, read on the forward strand.
CACCGAGGCAGGATTCTACCAATCTCGTTCCCAGAGCCTACTCCGCTGTTGTTGTTTGTCGTAGGCTCTGGCGGCAGACAATCGTAGCCGATTCTGATTGGCCGGTATTACCACCCGCCATTTTGAAATTTGCCTAACCGACAAAGACGGTCACCATATTTGGAAAACCGGATGTCCTAGATTCTAGGACTTCCGGTTTCGTCTGCGTCCAGAGCCTCCGAGTCAGCATGACCGAGAGGCTCTGGGAACGAGATTGGGTTCATACATGCCTTGAAAGTGCTTGAATTTGAAAATAAAATTTCAAGGTCTTGAAAGCACTAGAATTTGTGATTTGACAGCAAAAAAGCGCTATATGGCGTAGCACTGTTGTTAAAGAGCCTGTGTCAGCCGCTATTTTGACAGCATAGCAACATACCAAGCCGGAGAAAGCATCCATTTCCTTCGGCTGATTTAGAGAATATGGAGCAATGTTCTCGATTGAATTAGGCAAACCAAAACTGAAACTTTGTTTTTAGATGTTGATTTCGAGATTTCTATATGTAATTCGTCTTCTAATATCGAACGAAAACAATAACAAAGGAGTGGCTGACATGGGCTCTTTAAACTACACAAAGCTACTGTTCTGTTGTTACGTTTTAATCTATACTATTTCCGGCTTGTCTGTGTGAGGAATTTTCCCTTCCTAAATTCCCGCCAGTTTTGGCGCGCGCGTTGTGACACAGGAAACCCGAATATTTTGCAAAGCAAAGAAAATATGTAGAGGTCTTCTTTCCATTTCTTTTCTCGGAAAATATGAGGAATTTTAAAATGTCCAATGTTCGTCATATCGTGACGGGGCATTTTCTGGTTTTCTACTATCAGTAAAACAGATACGATAAACTAAATAACACTCCGTTTATTACATTTTAGTCGTTCATGGGATTTTCTTCATCCGAGGAATTACAAAATGCCATTCTTTCCTGCAAAGACCTTATACGTAAAGCTCCTGATCAATCGGGAGAGAAAAAGAAGTTGGTGGAGAAGCTGATACAGCTCCGAATACGACTACAGGACACCAGGGTAGGTTCCCACTTCACAGGTTTATAGACATTCTCCTGAAGTTTAAGTGTCAGCTTGCAAAAGCGCCTGAGATGGAGTCCACAGTGACTAAACGCCGGAGGTATTGAAAACGGTTTGCTCTCCCGTACCGCAGCAACGCACGAAAACAGCATGGACACTTGTATTTTTGACACTTGAACATTTAATGTACTCATTCGTCACAAATAAGTATGCCATGCAGAGACATTATGTAAGATAGACATTGTATTAAGGACTTGTTTGATATTCTGCATTTTGCATATTTCATCATTTTGTTTTTATATAATGCTTACTGCTGACTGCAACTGTAATTTAGATTCAATCTACAAGAATTACAAATAAACCTATATACCTACCATACCTCCGTTATGTTCTTCTTATCTTCAAACGTTTAGTCACATAGTATCAAAAATCGTTGATGTCATATGCAAATAGCTCCCCGTACGCTCTGCGTACCTATGTTTTTTTCCAGGACGACCACCGTGTGCGTGAGGACAGTTCGAACACGAAGAAGGTTCTGGGACATAACTTTGTGAAGGAAGAAGGAAGGAGTAACCACTTGTGTGATAGGTGTGGCAAATGGGTATGGACCATGTGGCAATCACTCTTTACTTGTCAAGGTATGATATCAGTCCGTAGGGTAGTCGAGATGTTCACGAGAAAAAAAACCCGGAAAAAGCAGCGATGACCGGGCTTCCTGTGGCGAAACGACCACAAGTAGTCGCTGCTTTTCCTTTTTTTTTACAGATTATAGATGCTAGTGGAGAAAAGCTATTCATTTTCATGCTCTTTCATAGTAGCTCCATGGTTAAAAGAAAGTTCTTCTCTCATTTCCAGCGTGTAAATTTCACAGCCACCGGAAGTGCTTGCCCGCCATTCGCAGACACTGTGCTAGCAGAAAGGTAATGTGTTACCTAGTGTGGTTAAAAAGAATTTTGTTTTGAAAAGTTTGAATCCGCGGGATTGACTGGTCACTCATACATCCTAGAACGTTCCATGGATGAAAAAGTGTCATTTTACGGTCCATTATCGTGAGAGCTTAACCGCAAATCAAACCAGCGGAATTAGGAATAACCTAAATGTGGTCAAATCGCCAAGTTCTGTGGCCAATCATAGCCTGTGAGGCGGCTCTCCAATGGGTATTTCGGATTTTTTTTTGGCACGCGGGATTCCTGTGCCGTAAACAGGTTTTCCCCCACATGTTGACACTATGAATTTTACTAATTTTACAACTTCCCCGCTCCGCCCCTGATCCTTCCTTCTCTATAGTTCTACGCCATGTTGTTTTGGGGCTCCCAACTTTCCTCCTTCCTTTCGGTATCCTTGTTAATGCTGTGACACATTGGTTGTGTCACTGCATCCTCAGAATATTTCCTAGCCATCTCCACCGTCTTCTTTTTACCACAGTACTTCTAAACGGTGATATTATTTCTCTCATATTACAGGTCTCTATGGTTTCCACGTACAATGTAGCCATATGTCCAGAATCCGGTTTGTCAGCGCAGCAATACAAATGTGCCGAGTGCCGCAAGAAGATTTCACTTACAAGTTAGTAACCTTCGTGCCTGTAATTGACACTCATACTCAGCGCTCAATGGACGATTCACAACCTCGTCCCCAGGGTCTTGTGGGTAATCTTCAAGATTGCGGTTGGTCGAGCACAAGACCCTGGGGAGGCTGAGTCACATGACCGTTTCGAAACAAAGGACAACCTCGTTCTCATGTCCTCAAGTTCAGTGGTCATGTGACTCAGCCTCCTCCAGGGTCTTGTGCTCGACCAACCGCCCTCTTGAAAATTACCCACAAGACCCTGGGGACGAGGTTGGACGATTCATGCTATAGTGTATGCGCGCACTGCATGTCGGTAAATGCGGGACAAGCGGCGAACAAACGTTCTCGTTTCCAGGGCCTCTGTTTTGGCAGCTGGTCGGAGGCTCTGAAACCTTGAGGCCCTTTGAACGAGATTGTGCGAACAAAGCATAAAGAACACGTGTGCTGAATCCTTGTAGTCTTGGGTCAAGGAAATTTCTAAACCGAAGAGTGCGGTCAAATTCAGTTACAAAATCGTTCCAGGTTTACGAGACCCTAAACCTGGGACCCCGTCTAGGTTTCTTTGCGCCCTCCTAAGAACTTTGAGACTTGTAAGTCCACCGAAAGGGCGCCCAGGGAATGAATTTTTTTTAATCTCTTTTTCAGAGGGCGAGAGCGCGGAGGCGAGATTGTGTGACTACAGTGGTCAATATTTCTGTGAAGAGTGTCATTGGAACGATCAGATGGTCATACCCGCCAGGATCGTGCATAACTGGGACTTCTCCATCTATAAGGTATACAGCGACTAACAGGGATAGTAAATAACTATTCTGAGACTTCTCCAGCTATAAGATATACAGCGACCGTCACAGTGTATATTCTAAGCAGTGTCCGGCATTAACTTTTCTCGAGATGTGCCATTGACACCTAAATGAGATATTCTAGTCGCCAAATAGTGAAGAATGGTCGCCAATATAGAAATCTGGTCGCCATAATATTGAAAATATGTATTGAAACGAAAAACCGCTGAAAGTAGCGTTCTTCTTTCGTCGCTGGCGATCGTCCAACATGAAGCCAAAAGAAAGTCTTTTTGCTAGGCTGTTGACAGATATTTTGAGAAGGGCATTTTTCAAAACTAGTCTGGAAAGGTAAGTCGGCGACTAAGTTGAAATTTTTGTTCGCCAAAGCCTAAATCTAGTCGCCATTGGCGCTATCACAGGGAATGTCTGCAGAAACCCATCCATGGGAAAATCTGAATTTCCACACAAAGGCGCGCATGGGAAGTGTTCGGAATTCACATGGATAGCCACGGGAAATCCGAACACTTCCCATTCTTCTACCATGGGAAATTCAGCTTTTCCCATGCATGGGTTTCTGCAGAAATGTCGGGCCCTGTTATTACGCGCTTTTGTTCCATTTGTGCTTTCTTTACAAGCTAATGGCGTAAACATATTATTCTTGTATGTCAATGGGTAGGGTAGTTGCCAAGTGTAGATATGTGAAAAAATAGTGAAGATATAGATGTCTTTACTTGAGGGGGCTGTCCCAAGTAAAAATGCCATCTCTTTTTGTTTTCAGGTTGCACGTCAAAACAAACAACTGCTCTCTCTGATGCTGAACAAGCCCTCTCTGAACTTGGAAGAGTTAAACCCTGCATTGTTCAAATTCGTCGGCGAACTCCGAGAGATCAAGGTAAGAAATACCGTGACCAATGCATTTCGATCACCATCTAACAACGGCGTGTCTGTGCGATGAACGTTGCTGATTGGCTAATGCTCCAGCCAATTCCCGCCAAGTTTTTGGCGCGCGCGTTTGCGACACAGGAAGCCCATTCCAGGTGACGGGACACAGGAAGCCCATTCCAGGTGACGGGACACAGGAAGCCCATTCCAGGTGACGGGACACAGGAAGCCCGTTCCAGGTGACGGGACACAGGAAGCCCGTTCCAGGTGACGGGACACAGGAAGCCCGTTACAGGTGACGGGACACAGGAAGCCCATTCCAGGTGACGGGGCTCGAAATTGCGCCCGATAAATGGCGTAAATACGCATAAAACAAATTATTTTACGCATTACTTTTAGGGTGTGAAATAACGACTATGTTTTCAGTATTTGCAGATTTTTGCAGTGCTGTCCTAATGGATTTACGCCTAGATTTTTTACGCCTGTCATGCGTAAAATTACGAGACGGATTTTGTGCTGCTCCTCCATAATCCCAGTTCCTCCATATTTTCACAGAGATTACGAGAAGAAATTCTTATCATGAAGAAGTATTTCATGTCGTGTCGCGCGGCTTTGGACAGCAAGCTCCTACTGCATGTAAGTTTGACAAGAACCCCTATTGTTGCCATTTCAACTTTGGCGTGGACTTTCGCAAGATCGTATCCAAAGTGCCGTTTAAAACCCACATGGGAGTAACATTTCGAGACTTCGTCGTTCCTTCCACTAATTGGTGGCGATAACAATGGACTCGTTTGACTAATGCTACTGGCGTCGTTTTTATTCCAGCTCTTAGACCGTCAGCATTTTGTGGACAACTCGTACCAGTACTCATTACAAGATATGATTGACGTGGAACGAGGCACACTACTACCATTCATCACTCGAGTTCACTCACTTTTCCTCACACATATCAAGACGGAATGCGAGGTTAGATACACCAGTGATACAATTTTCCCTGGATACACCTGGGGGCGAGTAGAAAAATCGAGGGGAGGGGAGGGGAGGGGAGGGGGGGAGGGGAGGGGAGGGGAGGGGAGGGAGGGGAGGGGAGGGGAGGGGAGGGGACCGGGTTTCTCACCATGAACAACGGTCAACCGCCTGCAAACAGGCTAGTCACTTTTCTAACTCTTGCTTGTTGTTTGTCCTGCCTATATCATCTCCATCTACATCTTGATCTGCAGTTGTGCCAAGCAAAAGGATTCATCTGTGAGTTGTGTAAAGCCAAGGACGTGATATTCGCGTTCGATCCCCACGCCATACAGTGCCCGAAATGTAGAACAGTCCTCCACAAGTGAGTACTTCGGGGGTGGATTGGGGGGGGGGGGGGGGGGGGGGGGGGGGGAATGAAATTTTTTCCGAATTGTGCGTTTTTTGATAAAAGCATGAAACTTTCAAGGATAAATGACCTATGGGTACTCTTAAAGGGGGGCATCTCTTAAAGTTCTTTCTACAGGAATAATTAAGACAAATCGGGAGTCTTTTCTTCAGCCGACAGTTTGTCTTTTGTTATTCGTGGCTTGGTTGCTTGCTTTGGGTAAGTATATAGTCCCTGGCGTTCGAGGCGGGCTTCCTGTGGTACAAGCCTGACGTCACCGGAATCCTTTAGCCCGCGCACATTAGGAGCATCTGAGACAATGCTGTATAATTTCCACAGAGAAATCAGCGTTTCCGGGGTTGTTGCCATGGGAACCTTATTGCTACTTCGTGTTTATATGGCACCAACCCTCCCCGCCATCCCTAATTATTATCCAGTTAATTTGATAAAATTTCGCACTTGAAGGAAAATTTATAGTTGCTCAAAACATTTACGAGTTTACTTTTGTTTTTTAGAGTCTGCCTGAGAATGGACAAGTGCCCAAAGTGCGAAAGAAGACGAAAGAGATCTAAGAAATGAAAAATAATTAAAGAATTATTAAATGATAAGCTTTAGGAGCCTAACAAATTGAAATTTAATACATGAATTATTTATTACGATTTTAAGGTTTGTAAATATTTTGGTTACAAAGGAGCTATGCCACAGATATCTGTTAAGTATGACTTCAAACTAAATCAGTCAAACCATTCTTTCAAATGTAAGCGCATTGAGGCGTTCAGCAAAATGCGCATTTTAAAAACAGTTATTATTATTATTAAGGAAATACTTAATTATTGTATAAAGCTTCGATGAGCTACTTGTATTTAATTTCAGAAAGCACTCACGTGGGGGGGGGGGGGGTAGATTTGCCAATTGCTGTTTTCTCACGAACAAGGCATGTAGTGGAATACGGTCGCAAAATTATTGCTTTTCACCTTGCAAAAAAGTCGTGTTTAGTAGTCGTGTGTAAAGTTTTTGTTTTTTTAACCTGACTCTTTTGCAAGGTAAGTACCCTGCTCTTCGGCATTCACAAGCTAAAAAACTACTGAAAAATTACCAGTTATTGTTAATTTATTTCTTGTGTGATTGTTCTTTTTCGCCAAATGTTGATAGAATCCTGGCATAGCTCCTTTCATAGCCTTTAATATAAAATGTCTTATGACGTGTCAACAATGAGTTCTGTTGCCATAGCTACACCACAGGAATCCCATTGCTAAGTATTTACAGTGAATCAGTCTTAGCTAAGCATGTAACGAAATAGAAGTAGTTTTATCAGCCAGTAAGTTTTTGTAAAAAAGTGTGTTTGACAAATACGAGAAGAAATGTTTAATATAGGTTTCGATAGGAGATTTTCTTTAGGATTTAAATTATGTACGATAAATGATAAGGTCTAAAGCACTTTGTAAGTTTTAGAATAAAGTTCCTTTTAATAGAAATTGTACATGTGATATGAACATTATTAACTCTTGACTTTCCCAGTGAGTTTAAAATTTGCCATGTTATGTTCAGCGGTATGATGGTGCCTGCGGTCATATGCCTGTGGTCAGCGGTATATTGGTCCCGCTGTCCCGATAGAAGTCCCGTTTGACCGTCGCTACGCGCACGTGCTTGCGCTGTGGCATCTCTAGCGGAGGGCGGCGACCATATTGAGAAGACGAGAGTACGGGAACAGATTTGTTGCATTCCTGAAACGACACATTTGCATAACCGTTAGCATTTCTCCCTTGGAAAGCCTTCTAGTCTGCCCTCGTCTTAACCGCCTCGTGTTAACTCGGTCCATCACCTCCCGGTCAGCTCAGGGCGTCAGTCTGACGTACGGGAGGTCCTGAGTTCGAACCTCGGCCGGACCAACACTCGGGTATTTACTAAATAATTGAGAAGAAAAGGTGATACCTTTGCTCCAACGTCTTCTAGGATAAGGACGTTTTGACTATTTTTGAAACTAGAGGGCCGTTAAAGAACCACAGGGACGCGGGAGTGACCTTCCATAGTGCAGGGCTTCTTATAGTTAAACCATGGCATGAGGAGACTTCCCCTCGGCTTGCGGGGATCATTTGAAAGGACCTGTCCATGATCCTCTGCGCGAAGAGAGGACTAGAGACGTCAAGACAAGGCAAGACTAATTGCAATGGATGTAACCCAGATGACTGAATATTTGTCGAAGTAAATTGTCATGATCATCAAGGGTGGAAGTGGTAGTCCAGAAAAGGACTGTGTTGATGTGACTGATGTTTCTACAAGCTCAGCGGAAGTCATACCTTCAGAGTCAAGTCAGATTGGAAGTCAAGACTAATGATGGCGCCCTTCGGCTTGTGGGGATCATGGAAAGGGTCCTTCCTTGTCCATGATCCTCTGCGCGAAGAGAGGACTAGAGACGTCAAGACAAGACTAATTGCAATTGATGTAACCCAGATGACTAAACAACATTTATTACATACCTCGGCGTAAACATTGAGTGCTACCGTATGTTCTCTATCATCCCTGTGAAGTTTGCTGCAGTAGCCTTCCTTGATGTTGAATGTGCGATCATACGTCAGTGTTGGCTTTTGCTATTAGGATAAAAGAATGTTTGAGTTCGATCATATGGTGCTATTGAATATTCAAGGCAATGGGATTCTATTCTATAAATAGTACAAATTGTACCTACTGCGCCCGCTGTTTTAATAAACGTATATAAAACACCCTCTTTATTCAATGTATCGGCCTTTAAAAAATGCTTTCCATGATTGGAGAACAATAGAACAATCTTTCTTTGTATGGAATGCGTCATATTCATATATATCCTTCGGTGCGTAGCAGATAAAGAAATCGGCCCATAAAAAAGGATCCACAGAAGTTTTGGATCCCGGATCCCGACCCGTGGATCCCGGATCCCGAACCATGGATCCCGGATCACATACCGGATCCCAAGCTTCAAATTTAGCTGCATCCCGGATCCTTTTTTACATGGGCCGAAAAGAAAGAAAGAATACTCATGGGAATGCCACGTGCTGAAATGGGAACGCATAACGCCCAAGCCGAATACTCATGGTATATTTAACATTTATAGGAAAACTGATGGCCTATGGCCACTTACTTACCTTTTTGCCCGTATTGAAGTAGCTGATATTGTTGAGCGGTTTCTCGCCTGTCAAGTACCGACTATATTGGACTTTCCACGCCGAGCACAACTCACGGCTACGGCATGAGGTAATCATGTGAGCATTTCGGCATCTATTCTCGCGCTGTCAGTCAAAACATACAGATACAGACAAAATAAGACCCCGTGTACGTCATGAGGGGCTGACACAGGACGGCCCGAGGATCGTACATAGACCTTCTACCCAGCTTTGGTATAATATTTCCCCATTTATGAGAAAAAAATTCCGAGCTCCCAGATACTCGACTCTGTGGTGAACAAGTCGTAGAAAGTTAAATCATACATCCAGTAGGGTGTTCATGAAGTGGTAGAATTAATCAATTAGTGGGAACAGAAACATATAACTCACTTATATGTTTCTGGTGAGAATTAATGACTTTTATTATATAAACTATAGTGTTTTATCAGGATTTCGGCCACTGAGAAATATCGTAATTTCTCGTGAAAAGTTACGATAATGCCCACTACTCGCGAAATTAATCAAATCTCGAACATTTTTCACGAAAAAGTTTATATAATAAACAGAATAATACATAGGCGCTTGGAGATATGAAATTTATCTTCTCGTGTTCAAATTTGATTATCAAAATTTGAACACTCGAAGATAAATTCCATATCCCCGCGCCCCCATGTATTATTCTCTATGTAACCTGCAAGTTTTGAAGTGGGCTAACCGCCCGTATTTGCAGAAGTATGAGAATACATCACAGACATCACGCCCAAAGAACCGAGGTCTATTTTGTATGCTCTTGGAAATGAATCATCTAAGGGAGCATTCATAATTTATCTAGAGGGGGGCCTATGATGATTTCCTAAATTTTTTCTTTTCATTTTTTTAAGCCCCCCTGATAATCTCAGGGTTTTTTTCCTGACCCCCCTCAAGAGATGTCAATTAATCAAAGAAAAATATCATAGCCCCCCCCCCCCCCCCCCCACCACATATACATGCCAAACCCACCCCCCACCACATATACATGCCAAACCCACCCTTAGCTATATTGAAGTCCTGTGATAGTTACTGATCCTGAAGATTGCTATTAATCTTATCTATTTATCTTAAATCTTAAAATAGCGTCGTATAGTTTCAAATAAACACTCAAAGAATTTTTTGATTAACACAGTACCTACTTAAAAAAAATAAATGTCCAGTTACTTTTAAATATAATAATAAAACGGTTTTAGGGGCACCCCAAGTCTCGGTGCTCTTACAAGGGCTATATGAGATTAAATTATATAAAAATATAAAAAATAAATAATGAATAAAATTGGTATGATTACAATCTAGTTAATAAGAATAAGACCCAAAAGCAAATGAAATACTATGATATAATATTTTACAAGAAAACAGCCCGTCACTTCGTGACGCTAGAAGACCCAACCTAAGTTCCCCCTTCCATAAACTGCTGATTTACATTACTAATGACCTCCCTTTTTGTGTGTTTGTTTTGCACTGGTCTCCCTGATTTTGGTGGAGAAAATGACGCACGTGTGTGTGTCTTGGTGATCAGTCCGGTTCTCAAATCTGTCTAAGAACCCGCTAAAATTGAAAACGCAGCCTATTACAGAAAAACATTTGACTTCGGAATTGTTTGCTTATCAGTAAGGCATGAGAGAAGAAACAGGTAAAGTTAAACTGTTCTAAGAAATTTCTTAGTTTATCAGACATAGGAATATTTAGAGAAATATATCATTAGCGCGCGCTCTGTAGGCAGTGCCAGGTGTAAGTTTGTTCAAACTTGAATGAAATTTTTCTCAGCTCAAATCTTTCTCGAATTAGAATTATCCCTACACACAAATGTAAGTAATCTGTAATAGAACCATTTAGGTTAGAATGTCTATGGTGCTATCGGCTAAGGGAACTGTGTTCTTTTTTAGTTTATGTGGGAGATTTCAACATGGCCGCGATGGCGGCTTGTCCCTCGCTGAAAAAATCGCTTGAATTAGAACTTAGCCAAAGGTGAATCTTTCCAACAAAAACACGCCCACTGGAGAGCTTTGCTGCTTCTCTTCTGGTTTGTGTCTTTCGTTTTGCGATACAGCGTCAGGATTTATACTTAGAAAATATTATTCATGGTTTTGTGGCATTTCGCCTTAGCGTGCTTCCAGAAAGCAAGGCGGTGTACGGCGGTGTACGTTTGTTCAAACTTGAATGAAAATTTTTCTCAGCTTAAAGCTTTCGAATAATAATTATCCCTGCACATTCCTGCAAGTAATCTGTGACAGAACCATTTAGGTTTAGATGACTATGGTGATTTCGGCTGTGCGAACTGAGTTCTTTTTTAGTTTCTGTGGGAGATTTCAAAATGGCGGCGATGACAGCTTTGTCCCTCGCTTAAGAAATCGCTTGAATTAGAACTTAGCCCAGGGTGAATCTTTTCCAACCAAAAACGCCCACTGTGGAGATATCCACTTTCTCTTCAGGTTTGTGAACTTCGTTTGGCGACAGAGCTTCAGGGCCAAGCAGAGTGAGTGCGGACGATTTAGCCAATCAAAAACGTTTGCGCAGACAACCCGATTATAATAGTATAGATATAATAAATTAAAAAACTATGTAACAAAATTGTACAATACAGTAGGCCGCATTAAAATGATTGAAAAGGTGTGTATAACAAGATGATAATCTTTCCAATTCAGGACTTTTTATCCTACACACTATATTCACACTAGAGAGGGGCCTTGAATATGGTCCCTGTTCTTCTGAATCTGATCACGCGAAAACAATGTTTTTGAAGAAGAAAGTTTAGACAGATAACAAGCAAGTGTTTCTGGGTTGAATTGACATAAGACAGGAACTTTTTCTGATGAGAAACTCGTCTCAGACGAGTTTTCCGTCTCTAGTGTGAATACAGCTAATTTTACAGCAACTCCACTGATAAGAACCTAACTTAAAATTTAGCCTTAATAGGTTAGTTGTCGAATGGGATTAAAATGAAAATTTTAGCCTAACAGGTTCTTAAAACCCAGGTTCTTATACGTGTTTTTTTACTGTATTTTCGTATAATTCTTTTCCGGAAAAAATGGTTGGCCCCCCTATGCTCAATGTTATATCTGTTGGACATTTTCCATAGCCCCCCTAAATCATATTAGAGAAAAACAGAGGCCCCCCCTCAAAATCATCATAGCCCCCCCTCTAGATAAATTATGAACGCTCCCTAAGGACGTATCCCGTATCCCCCATGCCAATTAGTTATTGCTCGTTCGGACAGCCGGATATCTTGCGCAAAGCCTCAGTTTTCATTGGGGAGCGTAGATCCTCAATTAATTCCACTTTACCTCCCTGTACAAGGTTGTTGCTCGGCCAGTTGACTGCCGCATGTTTGTTTTTTAGAAACAAGCTCTACCAAGCCTTACTATCTTCGTTTCTGCAGTCTATTCAGCCAGTTACAAACTCATGTCAGCTGAAGGGTCCAACACTGCGCATTGGTCTAGAGCTTTTTAAATGTTAACTACGGTACTAACCCGCATACTTTCCCTCCATTGCTCCTTCGCTTGTTCGGGAGTGAACGTTTTTAGACCGTAGTTCGACATGAACTGCCCCTCCCCAGGATAGGACCCCATTTCGCGCATGGCATCTGGCGCAGCAGAAGCTTCCTCTTCGCCCATTTTACTAAGCAAGACTGCGATGGCTTTATATTACTCCCTCTTGTTTTCTTGATTCAGCTACGTCATCAATGGCTTAGTTACGTCATTCGCTTCGAACGTTCTGACGTGCGTGCGCTCGTGTCCCAGTGTGGATCCAGAGCGGGTTCCACGGGACCCCTTCTCGCGAACGAGCTCTCCATAATATATTGCCCGTATCACTCTTCGATGGAGTGAAGAAGAAACGGAAACCCCCTTAGTAAAATCCTGGATCCGCCACTATGTCCAGTCATTTAGATATTTATTTTGCGTGCTCAAGCTAGGTGGTTCGGTAAAAAAGAGAATCACTTTGCTGAGTTGCTTACCGATAGGTCAAGAAAAGGTACGAGGAAATGTGCGTAAAAGGTTCAAAGGGTGCTATTGTATGTGATTTCGCCGTTTAGGCACAAACATTATATATCATTTTAAAGCTTTTGAAGAGAAATCGACAATTATATTTTTAATCAACTATAAATGCATTATTAATAATTTATTATTTATCACAAAATGATTTTCTCGTTTGGGCAAGTTCTAGTCCATCAGATCATGATCTGTATATAGAGGATATTACACGGTGGCGCGAAGATATCTCCAAGCCACCGTGTAATTTTCTTTTTATTATATAGACAAACCAGAAAAAAATATTCCAAATTGATTTCCAAGCACTTTCGTTTTGACCGATATCCTCACTAGTGAGGATATGGAAAATATGTCACTGAGGACCCGGATGTAGCTTCATATGAGATCTACGGGTGGCGTATTTCCCAGTAAAACACTCGTGTCTATATAATAAAATAGAATATGCGCTGTGTATGAGCATTTGTCCATCTGGATGTACGCAGCATATTCTGTTGATATTCTAACCACGCCACAGAAAATACAGCCAATCAGAATGCTGGAATGGCTTTATATAGTTCGGCGATATTCCACTCAACCTCCCATCGTGCACTGCATTTACGTAAAAGTTGCCTTTAATTTTCAGTAGCGTGGTATAAAATAGTTCTACAATGAATTCTCGCCATAATTTGATTGGCTGAAAGACGGAAGACTTTGCTCTCGACCAATAAAAACTCTGACTTAGAGCGCAAGTATGTTCGATAGAGCTGATTTTATATGACTGAAGTGGAACCAATCTCAAAGTGATTATTATTCTGAATAAAACCTATAGAGAGGATTTCAGATGCACGTCGAAAGTAAGTCAGCGTTTTATTGGTCGAGAGCAAAGTCGTTCGTCTTTCAGCAAATCAAATTGCGAACTAAAACAAAACGCGCCATTGCTCAGGTCATGACTAAATTCAAGTCTGACTTCGCCTCCTGGTTGGTTCATTGTTGAATACCCACAAATAATAAAAAGTAACCAAATAATAAAAGTAACAAGTTCTTGAAAATAGGCAACCCTTGCAAAATGAAAGATACCCCTTACATTACAAAGAACATAATGTAAGATACCCCTTACATTACAAAGAACATAAATTTAAGATTTTACACTTGTCAAAGGAATCACGCTATCCTCAGACCCCTCGCCCTTATGTGTTGCAATATATCCATTTCCTATATCCTCCTCCTCATCTAGAACTACTTCTTCCTGAAATCGCTTCCTTGCCTCTTTCTTTAAATCCCAGTTACGCCAACATGTTACTATAATGGCATCTAAAACTAAGATTCCAAGATGGATAAGAATCATAGGTAGTGTCATTAACCCTTGTTTGTATCCGCTAATTGGTAACAAGGCTAACACAGTAATGGCGACTGTTAGTGATTTCTGGCTAGCTAAGACAACAATACATTTTAATGCAGGGAGGTCTATTCTAAAGAGCAGTGATATTATAAGATTCATGCCCATAAAGGCTATGTGCAATGCGACTCCCCAGGCAAGGTTAGCAAACATCCCAGCAATTGGAAGCGCAGTAAATGCACCCCCTTGGCTTGACACACTGACTTTCATCCAGGGAATCATGACAAGAAGAGTGATGCTGATTAACTTTAAAGTATCACTGAATTTCTTGACAAATGGTTTCACCTTGGGGATATATCTCAGTCCTTTGCCAACCTGTTAATAAAAATAAACAGGTGAATAGATATTCCTTTGCCACAGGGCTCCTGCCCGTATTAAAAAGTCAGCAAAGCAAAATCTGAAGCATGTCCATGTCCATGGGAATTATCTTGGAATTTTTAAAGGCCCATCACCAACCGAGAGCCTTTGCGGACTCTTAGCCAATCAGAGCACCCAAAAAACAATGGATCAATTTGAAAACAAAAGAAAACGGGGCGCAAAGGCTCCCGGTTGGTGATGGGCCTTTAACTTGTCAATAACATAGGATGAAGGTTTGGTGTCTCATTAGCAGGCAGTAGAAGTGATAAAGAGCTTCCCATGGCATTGTTTCCATGACACCCCTGTCACCAGTCACACTGGTTTCTCAGTTGAGCATACACATATCTGGAGCATAAACTCATGTTCAGTAACACAATTAGCCAGGATATCGGCAATAGAGTAGCAACACATTATGCTCATCTCATTAATACAGATTAAGAACTGTTTAATCTTGAACTATAGGAAAATGAATGTAAACACATCTCTCTGACTGTGTTATTGAAGTAAATTTTGGGCAACATCATGTCAGTAAAAATTGACTTTAGGGTTCACAAAAAGTCACTGGTCAGTCATTAGTAAAGCCATTATTCAGTGATTCTAAAACAAACAGACAAGAAAGCAAGCAGACACATAAAGAAACAACAACCAATCAAACAACCAAGTATATACATTTATGAAAAAGCTATAAATCCATCTAATATACATCTAGCTTTTAGATAACTCAAATGTTAACTGTTGCTTTAGTACTCACCAGAAGTGGGAGAAGAACAGTAAGAACCAACTTGAGTAGCAGATTCAGAATATCAATCTTGATGCCTTTGATATCCATTAACCATTTCATCAAAGGTGGAACAGTAAATACCCCCAGGATGTTACAAACAACAGTTGTCATAAGAGCAAGTGTTGAATTCCCACCGGCTTGAGCTACCTTCAATGGTCAACAAACATAAAGTCACAAACCCAATTCAATCCACACACTTACTTGTAATCATATGGGAGGTCAGACAGCCATAAGAATTTTTGAATCCAGAAAAAAATGTTGTGGATTAAAATATATCCAGATAGGTGTGGATGGGGTCTGAAAAAGTATTGAATTTTAGGGCATGTTTACATGGGTCAGGCCGTCCTGTTAGTGGGCTGATGGGGGGGGGGGGTTGTTCTCAGAGTCATGTCACAGCGGTTGGGAGATAATTATTATCTATTTGGTTTGCAACTGTAGACAATGCACAATGGAAAAAGCAATGGAACCAAAGAAAGAGGAGACATTGGCCTATTGTTATGCTTGCCAATAATGTTGGACCTTCTAATAAATTACCCATTTCTAATGGCCCACCTCTAACAACTTTGAGTTCTCTTTACGACAAAATGGGCAGGCCCACTTACCAAGATCTTGGTTCGATCAGGCAGGATCTTGGCAAGCAGGCCTTGCCAGGATAAAATAGACCAATTTCGATTTTTTAAAATTCAAACTTGGATACAAGGCTCATGGGAATAAACAAAAGAAATAAATTTACTGTCTTAAAAGTTTAGCGCCTGTCTACCTGAGGGATCTAATTGAGGTCTATACTCCTGCTAGAGCATTACGCTCTTCAGATGCTCCTCCCAGACTTGTCACTTCTAAATACAAGCTAAAAAACTATGGTCTTTGATCCTTTTCTGCACATGCCCCTTTTTTATGGAATGAATTGCCTCCCCATGTAAAAAACTCCAAAACAGTCCCCGTTTTTAAGTCTCGTCTTAAAACCCATCTTTTACGAGTTATTTTAGTAGCGGATAATTTGTAAAAAATTTTTAAGTATATGATTTGTAACCTTAAATACGTTGTAAATAATAGTTTGTAAATTAGTAGTTTGTTTTTTATTTCTTATTTTTAATGATTGTAATTTTTAACGGTTTTAATTTCCAATGTAAAGCGCATAGAACGTGGCTATATGCGCTATATAAATGTTGTATTATTATTATTATTATTATTATTATTATTAAATTATTCATTTTCGATGACGATGCGATTTCTTTTGTGTTATTCCCATGAGCCTCGGACTCAAGTAAGAATTTTAATATATCGAAATTGGTCTATTTATTGTCTCTCTCTAATGCACCAGTCAAAGTAAACCCCGACCCCCCCACCCACCCCGGGATATGTGGGGCTTTGGTGGGGATTTAGAGCCTTTTTAGTGACTATCTTTGTCCCGTGTAGGTGGGGCATTAGCTCATTTTGCCATCCCTCACCAAGGATGTGGGGCTTTAGTTGGGGATTAGCTCAGTAAAACAAAATGGCGGCCAGTTTTCTTGCTGGCAAATCTAAAATGCAGGCTAAAAAATTCATACAGAAAATGCATACGTCTCTTCTCTCTGAAAACTTGAAATAAAAGAACAGTTTTATTTCATCATGTGATATTGCTAGTACATCAATTAATAAACAACATTGACAAACTGCGGTAAAGGCAGAAATGTGCAGTTCAAGAATCTTGAACTGTCAAGCATGCCATTGCTTTGTAGGCAGTTGTTTTATCCTTTACATCTCAAGGGGGTATTATTTTCTCGATTTCTCAGATCTTCTAACCAACAAAGATTTAGATATTCATTCGTTTTTGCCGTTCTCAGATCTTAACGCAGGAATTTCCAAAAGAAAAGATTGGACTTTTTTAGCGCTATTTTAGCTTAGATTTGCCCTTTGCAGAAGAAAGCTACAACTACGATCAATATGTTATAGGTGTGCCTCTGATACAAAATATCAATATCTATCGGGAATACAGCAGGCTGTCAAAACAAGCCGGCGACCGCCGAATGTGAGAGTTTTTATTGATATTTTTGGAAAGCTTTTTAATGGTCTGTTATTTCCTCCTTCCGTTATGTCGCACCCGCATTGACATTCTTGGTTTTTTTTTTCTTACTTTATTTTTCTGCCACGTGAGGGAGAATCTCAAGATTTTTGATGAAGTTGGGTTGACATATTCTTGGGCTGCCCCTGGGGGTGGGGGATTTCGTGCTATTTAGCCCATAAAACCTGTCCCCACAGGGTGGGGAATTTGGACGTTTTAGCACCAATTTCATTCTAATGCCCCCACATATCCCGGGTGGGGGTTCTCGGGGTTTACTTTGACTGGTGCATAAATGCAAATGAAGCAGCCTGTTCCTTAAAATGCAAATAAACTTCCTAGAAACTTTACCAGTATGACTCCCGCAGCTATCGTACATGGAACTATAAAATACAACTGGATTCCCGTCAGGAACTCTGCAGGTCCAAGCAATGATTCCGTCTGAAACGAATCTCTCGTTCCATTTTTACCGACTTCTGTAAAATTAGTTCCATTGCGTAATCCATCATCTGTCCCATCTTGGCGCTCGCCATATGGCAATAAACCCGTCAACTTGGCTCCTATTATCGGCGTAATGAACATTATAATAACAATATTCAGTAGCAAAGCCTTCCAAGCTTTTATAGCGTCTTTAATTTCCCCAGTTTTCAACTTGATGCCGCTATGAAGAAAAAGCCCCACTATGCATGCATAATGAAAGTTGATTCCACTGAAAAAGACGCCAGGCGGCGGCACTAGAATGCCAAAAACCACAAGAAATATCAAAGAAATCGGAAGATAATTCTTGAAAACAAAGTGTCCCAGTCGTTTCCATCTCGATGTCTGTGTATCCTGTGATTCTTCGGACAAGTTTTCGGGAGTATTAAGATCATTCGTTTGCCCTTCGCCCGCCATTTTGTAAAACAAAGTAGTGTCACGCAAGGTATTTGAGTTTCTACACAGGCAGCCCAACCAAATTCAATGTAAATATACTGAAGGAAAATAATATAATTTTGGCAAAGAATCTTTAAAGTAAAGAGCGATAAAAGTAACTTTTGCTGTCTTCTTTATTCTTTTGAGTCATTTTCGCGTGAATTGTACTAAAATGTGATTGGGCTGCCTGTGGTTTCTAATGATTTTTTTGGCTCGTGGATATGCAAACAACATCCATATCGGCAATGGGTTATACAGCAACTTTCGTTATACACGAGCTCCGCCTGTTGCTTTTTGCTAGGGATTCAATCCGAAATTTACTTTGAAAAATATTTAGCTTCATATTTTGCATTTCATGATTGGATGCGCGATAGTTGATTGCACTAGATTTGGAGATTTATATTCCTTTTTGCTTTTCTCTATAATCAATGATTCGTTTGAGAAACTATGTATCAAATACTCGACAATGTTTTTTTTAGTTTTTCAAAACACCTCGAACATGGTTTCTTAAAAAAACTCTCGGCTTTGCGCCCACTTCTCGATCTTTGGAAATCCTGATGAAACACGCTGTCTCGTGTTTGATTTATTACTTAAACATGACAGAAGCACATTATTTTAAGTTCAGCGTTTTATTGCAATAACCCTCCTCCATGACAAATGCGCTTTACTTATTTTTGACAGAATACTTAATTGACTGTTAATAGGTACAACAACACTACTTAGAACCTAAAAGATTAACTGATTAATCGATTTTAGCACAACACTACTTGCTATTTCACTATTTTTCGGTGTTTTTTTTTACTCCATGCAGGTGATCTCATGAGTTGTTCACGTGATTGTCACGATGTGTGTTCATGTGTTTGCCATTTCATGCACACGTGGCTTAGGACAGGGACTATATCAAGTCTATATCACACGTCAGGGAATCGACGATTTCTGTCCCTAGGATCTGCGCATAGCTATCCACTTGTTGTATATTCAAGCCGGCTTCAGTCCACTTCCGGTATATTCTTCGCTTCCCGTCCATCTCGACCACGAAGCTGCAGATTTTCAGAAGAGGCCATTGTTCCATCCCAGCCATCTTTGCTGTCACACCCCAGTCTTCGCCACATTGTTTGCAATGCACCTGTAAACAGCGAGAAATCGCATAGTATTTCATCGCATTAGTATTTCATCGCATTAGTATTTCATCGCATTAGTATTTCAAATACGCAGCACAACATGATACATTGGGCTGTTAAAAAAACCGTCCCCCCTATCGAAGAACTCCAAATTTTCAAAAATTGCTCTACCCTGTGGAAATTCCAGACTCCTGTACAACCCCTGTGGTAATTCCTCATTCTCTTGTGGGCCTGTGGAAATTCCACAGTTGCAAATGAATAGCCTGTGGAAATTCCAGAGTAAAATGAATGGTGGAAATTTTAGGGTCAAAATCACAGACCCTGTGGAAATTCCGGTGCCCAAATCAACAAACGCTGTGGAAATTCCAGGGTCAAACACAGCGACCCCTGCGGAATTTATACAGGTTTTTTTTTGGAACAGCCCATTTTATTCATCCTAAATAAACAAACGTAGTCTGCACAGCGGTCCAACAGTGGACATGGTGGACAGGAGAAAATTATTCCCCTGACACAAGCTTCTTAGGTCTGCTATTGAGTTTAATTGACTTTCAATTCTCTCATCCCCGATTCTTCTAGCCCCGTCCCCTTCTTGTGTCGATGCGCGCACAGGGCTAGTAACTCCCCTTTCATGTTAGAGTGGTTTTCATCCGACTGTGAAATAGATACTAACAAAATACGCACTGCTATACACTATGAAAGTCATTTTTGTTGTATTCTCCTTTTTAATTAGGACTAGTAGACCCACCGCTCTATTTCTGGTATACATGTAGAAAAATCTTCATCGGATAGCTATCAATGTTCAAAATTCCCTCGAATGTGAAAATAATGCAAAAACAATTTTGGGCGTCAATAGTTCGACGCCGTTTTTTAAATGACTGTTTTTCTTAAAAAAATTGTCTCAAAGTTTTCACACCTACCTTATTATCCATAGAAATGCCGTCTACTAGCTTAGGCCTTTTATGTGGCCTGAGGTCGATCTTGTTAGACCTGAAGTCAATATCGACAACAATATAATGGCTTCCCATTATACAGAAGAAATCCCTCGCGTCACAAGCAAACGTACTACATTTGCGGCAGTAGAACTTCGCGTCGCTCACTTTCCCTTAAGCTCTTTTCCTTGATGCGGCGATTTGCGCCTTCAATTTACGATCATAGATGTCCTTTTTCTGCAACTTTTGGACCTGTGGAAAAACAACATTTATCACATGGTGTGGGTTTATTTTTGGAGATTTGGGGCTACTGTGGTGCGCGATCAAAAACTAAAAAACTGGAGCAAGCGTGACTCGAATCTGCACGCGCCTGAATGCAGGTAAACGTTGGCAAAACTCGTGTTTTTCATTAGATTTCGTTGGACGACCAACGAGTTCCGACTCTTCTGTAGTCGTAGTGCCCTAGATCACTCTCATAACTCGTTCGGGCAACAGGAATCACCCGACCAGAACGCAAGGCTTCCCTATGACCCAAATCAATATCGTCCGAGTCTTGTTGTTTTGAAAGCAAAGCCTCCTACGTCATCAGTATGGAATGTTTCAGCTCGTTGCTCAGACCGCGCCGTTTCTCACACAAGGGAGCCCAGAGATTCGGCGCGATCTGATGCTTACTCTATGACCCAAATCAATATCGTCCGAGCCTTGTTGTTTTGAAAGCAAAGCCTCTACGTCATCAGTATGGAATGTTCATCTCGTTGCTCAGACCGCGTCGTTTCTCACACAAGGGAGCCCAGAGATTCGGCGCGATCTGATGCTTACTCAGGCTACAAAATAATCGGTACCTGTTCCCTATACTCCTGGGGATCCATACTCTGAACACTTCCCACGGCGTCAGCCATCAGCATCTCTCGATACAGGTTCAGTTTCTCTCGCTCGTGCCCTTTTGATCGCTCGTCTGCAACGTACGCGTACGTTCCGTCGCCAGCCCTGATACGCCCGCGTGCTTGGGTGCTGGAAATTTCATTACCTGGAGAGTGACATTAGGTGTTAGGTTTTCATAGTTAGAGCAAATTTCACATGGTTTCAGTAAGAATAAAGTCTTTTGTACTGCTGAATGGTTTCCTCGTCAGCCAATCACAAGCCAAATACGTGACCTTGATTGATTGGTCGTTAGAAATGAGCAACCAATGAGAATGAAAAGTTCTGACAGAGAAACAACGCAATGCATTAATATGGTAGGAGCGAGGTGGCTCGTTTGAGTACTAACCCATCATGTCATATCGGATAACAAAGCTACAGTCACTTATGTCCAGTCCCTCCTCGGCTACGCTGGTCGCAATCAGAAGATTGAATTCGCCATCTTTGAAGTCCTTGATGACTTCTTCTTGCTCTCGTTGAGACATCCCATCTGAAATGACGCAAAAATAATGCGTTCAAATATTCACCTTTTATCACTTTTGTTTTGTAGCGCTTATTTTTCTGTCTGTCTGTGTGGTGTGTGTGTGTCTTTTTTAGATCTTTATATATTTTGTCGACTTTCCCTTCTCATAAATAGAGCATATTTCAGAAATACACTTAGCCAATCAGAAACAAAACAAATTTAACAACCAACCAATCAGAAAGCGAAGGACGACTTGCAACTCTTAGTCGTGACCAAAGAAAACAAGCTCCCTCTGTGCTTTTGGCTTCTCTCTGCATTCTGGTTGGCTGACAAACAAAGACCCAAGGCATAGATGCACACGTGGAAAACACAAGTCTGATTTACTTTCGACAGTCATATCTAAATTCCGCCCTAATACGCGTTTTGGCCACTCAACTTACATACGCCATCTCCGCCACCAACCAAGGCTTTAGGCCGGAAAAGGCTTTTCAGTTCCTCTGATTCCTTGATCCAGTTCTCTAGCCCTACAGTAGAACCCCTGGTCCGTGAGAACAGTATGCCCTTACATCCCGACTTTCCTCTCTCCATCTCCTTATTATGGAATCTAATAACAAGATTCTTCAGGGCTTCAAGTTTTTCATTCCGGGGCTCTCCGTGCGCAGAGACGTAATTCTCCACAACTTCTTTAGCTTTTAGGAATAGCTTTTTCAGCATCTTATCATTTTCCGTGAATTTTGACTCATCTAGGTTGTCGAAGTATTCTTTGAGAGAAGCCATGGCGTCTTTCATGAGAACTGCGTCGTTAATCAGCAGCGCGATGTGATATCTGCAAACAATCATACTTTGATTTAGACAAACTAGGAAGATAATTACAAATCTCCTTATAATATAAAAACGTTTCTTCCATAAAAAATCCGTTCACGAAATTCGTTTTAGATTGTCACTCAAAAGTGTCACTATCACTAAAACACGTAAAAAGAACAAGTACTGGGGGATTAGACCATCTTTATGTTAACTGCAGCGATAATTTGGTGGGGGCAATTTGGACGCACAGGTACCTAAACCAGCCAAGTCGTGAAGAAGTCCCCATTCACCTAATAAGGGCACACGAGGATTGGGTCGAGTCGCGCGGATATCTGTTGGTGTTCTAGCATGGTTGCCAAGCTAAAACTGCTCAATGGCAGACAGAACTCGAGTCTGTGATTCCTGCAAGTTTTTTATCTTCTGTGACTTCTTAATAAGGTAAATGATACCAAAATGTGAGGGTTTGACCGTGAGCTGTTTTAAAACGACAATTCATTTGCATTTTCTTTGAAAAAGTGCAACGTCATGTGAAAACTTAGACCTCATGAAATCAGTTATGAGAATATTCGAAATCCTATCCTCTATCGAAATAATTCAGCATAGCGGAGCTCAGGGGTGCGAGGCCAAAGGCGCGTGAGCGGAGCACCATGACTCGTATGACTCACTCTCTGAGCTGTTGAATGTAAGTGTTCAGGTTCCGGAACCCAAGTGTGCTGGCGTGCTTGCTTGTGGTCTCAATCCACTGGCGATACTGTTGACTCAGGCGATTAGCAGGTGGTGGTGGAAAGTTTGCGAGGGCTGCGCCTGCCTTGTTTCCAAGACTACGGATTGCTGTTTCGATCTTTTCCATTACCTGAAATAATTTGAAGAAAAATTATATGAGTGATTTGCGTTATGAAATGACACAACGTATGTGCGATGAATTGGCGGGAACATCGTTGTTTTCCCTTTTCGGTGTATTTTGCTAACAATGTCTTGCCTGTGTTGCGTTCCAATGAGAGAAACGAGCCCTGGACAATAAAGATTCAGTAAATCAAGTACGAAACTTTGTGTTTATATGGATTTTTCTAGACGTAATATTCGTATTGTAATATCGAATATGCCGAATAATTCGGTTAAAACTAACGTAATTCTGTATAATCACCTGCGTCAATGCTTTTTCAAATGGACTTGGATCAGACGGTCGGACGCGTATGACCTCTCTCTCAGGTACATTTCCTGTCACGCTGTCTCGTAACTCTTCGGTGTTCTTGCGAACTGTACTGATGCACATTGCATCCATGTTGGCGCATAGATGGAGAATGTGCTTGTTTGCGTTCGCTACTGTATTAGACTTGCCAACTCCAAGCGAGGCCGTCAATCCTACAATCTGAAATTAGCAGAAAAGATCCATTATTTTCAAATAAAACTTGTTTAAGGCCAGTTTCAGACGTCGAACTTTTGCCGCGTCGAATTTCAATTGCAGTTTCAAGGACACTTTGTCTAGTGCAAAAAGTAAATCTAGATGAGTCATAGCAGAACAAAAAGAGATGTAAAGTTTGTTTTTCTTGTTTATTCTTCCTTTTGTTTTGAAAAGGAGAAAACCAGTCGGCTGAACTGGATTCGACGCGGCAAAAGGTCGACGATTGAAACAGGTCTTAGCTGAAAGCTCGCCAGAAAATATAGGGGTAAAGGCATATAAGGGTAAAGGGATTGAAACGTATTGGAAATTGAACGTATATTGAAAACCATGTAGACTAACCTTTGGTAGCTCTCCTCGTGTTTCGGCAGGCTGGGCCTTCGCGTTCATATACTTCTGCATGATCTTGTTATAGACATGGTTCTTGTTTGTGTGGTGGCATTCGTCAAATATGATCAGCGAGATTTGGGACAGCTGCACGCCGTTTTCGCGGTCCAGAGCGTTCTCTAGTATCTTCGCTGTCATAACCACGACATCGTTAACCTTAAAAAGCAAAGAAACCAAGGCCCATTACTAAGTTTCACGGGCCCACAACGGCACCCTCTTGGTTTAAATCGCATATGTGCAATTTCAGGGCATTTAGAGCCACGGAATACCATATCGTTCTAAATGCTGGCGGCCAAAGTATACCTGTTCTGTGAAGAAACCTGTAAGAATATGGGGGATATTTTTTAAGCCAACACGGGTCCAAGGGAACACGGACCTGTTCCTCGTACCCTTTCGCTGCTGGGTGGCAAAAGGCCAGGAACGGTCTTTCTGGGAATGTTTTTGCATTTCACCTAAATTACTGGGAATTAAATCAGGTGTCCTGGCAAATTTATCCGAAAATTTATTAGACTTTACGTGTTATTTATGACTTTTATGACGTTATTTTAGTTTTTTGTTTGTTTGTTTTGTGGCATTTCCATAGCTGTCAACTCACCCGCATTAGGCGGGTGTCACAAGATTTTGAAGCCTGTCACCCACATGATTCTTGCAAATAATTTCATACATATACTGTATATCACCCGCATTGCGGCACTCGGGATTTGTTCATATATTTTCTGTATTTACTTGCCACGTGATGGAGAATCTCAAGATTTTTGACGAAGTTGAGTTGATTGTAATTAGCATACAGCACATGGCATGATTTAACAGAGATTATACTAGCATCTACACGAAAGAGTCTTCGCTCATGTCTTTCTAGTATATGAACCCTTTAACAGGTCACTACATTGGCGACGAGGATCCACTAGCAAAGAAAAGTACAGCAGAAGAATTTGAAGCGTTTGCAACATGACAAACGACAGTGAAGCGACGAGTTCGGGCCCTACGAGCGGCCCAGCGCAAACCAACATTACGGTTGTGAACAGACAACTAAACGTGAAACCGTTCGTTATCTCTGGAGACACCAATGACACAGCAGTCCGTTGGGACAAGTGGAAGAAAGACATTGAACGTCAATTTCGTTTCTTTGGACTCACTGACCCAGAAGTAAAGAAGGATGGATTGATTATCTACGGGGGACAACAGATAGCCGACCTCGAAGATTCACTTCCCGACTTAACCGAACAGCCAGGAGATAACTCATATACGAAGCTAATCAGAAAACTAGACAGGAACTTTCTACCCAGGAAGAACAAGGATTACGCCAGATTCCAGTTTGGTAACTTAACTCAAGGGGAGCGCGAGAGCATGGCGAACTACTACACGCGCATTCGTGAAATCGCCAAGAAATGCGAATTCGCTGATGAGAACGAAGCGATACGCGACCACTTGATTAAAACTATGACTAACGCGAGACTCAGAGTAAAAACAATACGAAACAACTGGACACTGATTCAGATATTGGATGAGGCAGCGATTGATGAAGAGGCGAACGCTCAAGCGACGGCGATAGAAAGAAAACTTCAAGAAGACTCGAATATACAACGAGTGAAGCAAATCTCAAAGCAAACCGGAAGCCAGCGCGAACGACCGCGTGAGCAAACCGAGATGCGTGGTCGATGCGGATCAAGACACGAGCAACGGAACTGTAAAGCACACGGAGTAGAATGTTACAAATGCGGGAAACGAAACCACTACGCCCGCATGTGTCGAAGCACGCAGGAGCCAGCGCGATCAAGCGACGAGGGCCGAAAACAACAAGAGCAACGAAGGACCCAACATCAGATTCATCACGCGGACCGTCACGCAATGGTTATTCACGTCAATCACGACAAAACAAAGAAAGACGACAGATTCGGCACGTGGAACAAGAGGAATCTGAGAATGAAAACAGCGAATCCGAAAGCGACACTGATGAAGACATTGGCAGAATTTTACAGCACTTGAATATCCATCGCACGGCACAAGCACAGGCAACAACTAACAAATGCACAGTCTGGATCAACAATATCAAGACCGAGGTTGAACTCGATACTGGAGCGGACGCGAATATAATGGATCAGCATCAATTCGAAGAACTTTGTCACGCATCACCAGGTCTTAAGTTATGCAAAACAAAGATCAAGCTCAGAACATTGAAAGAGAATCTTCCAGTAATCGGTGAATGCGACGTCACTATCGAAAACGAGACACGGAAATCAAAGGCAAAAATCGCAGTTATCAAAGGGCAAATAGATTCATTACCGTTGTTAGGATGCTACACGTTGGAAGAGCTTGGGATGGTTAAGTTCGATGCAACAGGAGGTCTTAAGCAGCCAAACCGGAACATTATAAAGAACATAAACAAAGAACCGACGGAGAACACGGACATTAACGAGATTGTAAACAAACACCAGTCACTCTTTAAGGGCATCGGGAAAGTACAGCGAGATGGGGAGGATATTGAGATCCACTTACCGCTCAAGGATAACGCGGAACCAGTCACGCAAAAGGCACGGAGAGTACCATACCACCTGATGGAACCACTCAAGAAACGCATAGAGGAATTTGTACAGAACGACATAATGGAACCAGTACCTGAGCATGACTCTATCACTTGGTGTTCCCCACTAGTTGTACAGCCTAAACCGAAGAATCCAAACGATATCCGCGTAAGCCTAGATTTACGGGTGTTAAATCAATCGATGGAACGCACACGCCAAGTACAAGCACCCATCACGGAGGACTTTATCTCAACTTTCAAGGATTGTACAATTTTTAGCAAGTTGGACATGAACCATGGCTACCATCAATTTACATTAGACGAGGAATCAAGGAAGCTGATGACTTTCGCAAGCCCTTGGGGCAACTACCGATACACACGCTTAGCGTTCGGAGGCGTGAACAGCCAAGACCTGTTCGACTCGGAAATGAGCCGAATTCTATCAGGACTACACGTGTACTTAACAACCGAGATGATATCTTGGTAGGGGGACTCGACCTACAAGATCACAACGCCAATTTGGAAGCATTACTCAAGCGACTTGAAGCCCACAACATAACTCTGCGAAGAGAAAAGTGTGAATTTGGGAAATCAACCATTGAATTCCATGGTCATCTATTTACATCAGAGGGCCTCAAACCTAGTCCAGCCAAGGTGAAGGCGGTAACAGAATGCGAACCACCAAAGTCGAAAGAGGAACTAGTATCATTTCTACAAATGATGGCGTATCTGTCTCGGTACATCGATAATTTCTCAAGTCGATGCGAACCTCTGAGGAGACTGACCAAACAGAATCAGCAGTTCATATGGGGAGCAGATCAACAGCGAGCGTTCGAAGATCTTAAGCAAGCCATCACAACCGCACCAGTGCTCATCGCATACAAGCCTGGACGGCCAACTTTAGTTATTTGCGATGGAAGCCCAACCGGTCTCGGAGGAGGACTTTTCCAGAAAACCGAGCACGGCTATCAGCCAGTACACTTCGTGAGCAGAACACTCACCGAGACCGAGCAACGATACTCACAAATAGAGCGAGAAACCCTGGCAGCGGAGTTCACCACAACAAGACTACATATGTATTTATTAGGCGCACCACATTTCCAGCTAGCGACAGACCACAAACCACTTCTCCCTCTGCTCAATAACCCCAGAGCGAAGCTCCCGCCACGGATCGAGAGAATCATAATGAAGATGCAGAATCTAGATTTTACTGCAATCCACATCCCAGGAAAGTCGAACATGACTGACTACTTATCGAGACATGCACTACCATCCGATGACGCGACACACCACGAAAGATATATCAAGGCTGTGATTGAAGCAGACCATGCAGTTGTCATGGAAACCATCCAAGCTGCAACAGAGAAAGATGGGGAAATGCAAAAGTTAAAGACTGCAATCCTAACAGGCAAATGGGACAGAACTGATCCTGCCTTAGCACCATACTATGACATGAGAGCAGAAATCTACACTGCGGAAGGCATATTGCTCAGATTAGACCGCATCATCCCACCAGAATCCATGAGAGATAAGATCATTACGGTGGCACACAAGCAAGGGCACGAATACGCATTGGTTCGTTGTTGTCCGTGACGAGTCATGAGATTATTTCATAGCCTGTGTTGTCAAGCTCCATTGATGAGCCATACCTTAAGAAGAAACTCCAATGGGATCTCGGTCGAATTAACGCCTGAGATATCGGAGACAGCATAGCTGCTTAGATACTCCGCAAATCGAGTTCGCTGCTGAAGAACCAAGTTCTGGGTACTGACGATGAAAATCACCTTCGGGCCCTCAATATTGTCTGGGATTTCCAAAGCTCCTGTTGAAAAAAAAAACCGTCACATCAAAATAGTTCCCATTGAAAAATGTCGTTGTCTAAAATGTCCTTATATGGAAGCTTCTACTTACCATATTATATAATTATATAATTGTACTAATTGTTGCTATAATTTTTAACCAGTTGTCTATTGTATTTTCTGTAAATTCGATATGTTTTTTATTGAATTTAATAAAGATTATTATTATTACTAGAAGGCGTGAGTGCTGATCCTCCGAGCACAGAACCGCGAGAAAGCGGTGAGAATTCTTGGCAATGACTGACCTCGATTGCTATTCTCTTCCTTTTTGTTGTCGTCCAGGTGTTTCTTAGCAATCTCCATGGCAACAAATGTTTTGCCGCTGTTGGTAGGGGCGCAAATGATGGAGTTGATGCCCTGAAGGGCAGGTTCCGCGAGCTCCTGCTGGTACTTGCGCAGTTTGAGCTCGTGCGGCATGGCGGGGTGCGCATCGCTTTCAAGACGTACTATACAGGATTAAAAAAGACAAATATCAAAAATGAACAAAATCAGGCGAACTACAACTGCAGCAAAGAAAGTTTGGTGGAGGATAACTCGTCCTTCATATTTCTACGATTTTTGTGATTCGCCAGAATATCCCCTTAAATAGTTCCAATGGCCGGACCACATTTGGGATTGGGAAAATTTTGTAATTTTGAAATCAGTAATGGAATAATGAATTGAATATTCGATTCTAGGGGGGCACGCTTCATGTCTTTTGCCTCGTAACATCGCTTGAAACCTTCATGGGGTACTCAAGTCACAGATGCTGTCAGCTCACTGATAACTGTCATGCTGTCAGATAGGTTAACAAAGATTTGTTCCAGTAAGTTTAAAGTTACTGACCTTCAGGGATTTTGATGTGAATTTCTCCGTCTAGAGGATGTTCCGAGTCACTCATTGAGCTTTCGTTCTCCCTCAGCAAGTCTTCACCAGTCCTCTCAATTTCCTGCTCAGCCTCGACTCCTACAAATGCCAGAGTCGTCAAGAAAATATTAGGGAGCTTACAAATTAATGACTTTTTCACGACGCACATTTGAAAAGGGTATCCTAATAAGAGCTTATTACTTTTGCCAAAACCAAACCAACATACCTTCTAAGAAAGCTTTAATTTCATTGCAGACCTCCTCAGTAAACGCGGTTTTCAGTTCCAACGGCGGTTTCTCAGCCTCCTCCCTCTCGCAGTTTTTCTTGAGCAGAATAGTTTGCATCATAAGCTGTAGCTCTGTTTTGTCCCATAATTCCCTGAATTTGTCAACAGCTTCCACACTGGCAAGACGAAACACTGTAACAATTGAATCCTTTTGATAGCGGAGTACCTGGTCAGCCGATGCATTTCCTTGCGCATGCTCTGTCTCCATATCTCCCACTTCGGTTTCCTCTTCTTTTCCAAGGTCGGCTCTCTTTCCTTCCCTGCTTTCCAGTCCTTCTTCTTCCGTCTCCATTTCACCAAGCTTTGCTTCCTCTTCATTTTCTTTGCCCTGATCTTTCTCGTTTTTATTTCTTACCAGTGGACCACCCAGTTGCTTTGTCTGAACAAATTCTATTCCCTGCGGCAGAAGCTAACATCGCGCAATTACGTTAGTGAATAGGTATACTTCTGTCCAGAGGCACTGTATGTTAGGCACTAACTTAGATTGGAAGGGACTAAGCTAAGCCACTAGGCTGGCGACTCCATGCAGTTAATCTGCATTAGGCTGATCCACTTAAAAATTGCACACCCTATTGAGGAATATGGACTTGGCTTTACCAAATGCATAGGCGTGCAGAAATTCAACCAGATGGAGGCAGACAATTTACCCTTACCCCTGCAGAATATTCCATATACTGTATCCCTGTTGAGCTTCCATTGGGTTCTTAGCCTTAAGAAAGTCTAGACGAAAAACTACTAACCCTGTGGAAAAGCCTTCTTTACAAAAGATAAGTGTGCATCGAAAACAATACGAGACTGTAAAACTACTGAAGGGCAACGTTCAGTAGACACAACATGGGTCAGAAGAGCATAACCCAGGTTATACACTTCTGCATGGGATAGAGGGTCTTCCGAGTACTTCCTTGAAATTATGGTTCTCCCCGGCCTAAAACATCAAGAAAATCAAAACAACTAGAGAGGGCTTACCAGCTGCCATGTCAATTGTCGAATGGGGCCCTTCAGAAGTTTTTAGACTCACTTTCATGCCTGTTGTTTAAGGCTGGTTTCCATAAAGTCTTAAATCTGTCGTATCTGTCGCATCAGTCGACCGTGAAACAATGGAAATTGAAGTTATTCTTTTGTTTCATGGTTGACTGATCCACAAGCCGCTTTTGGATGGAATCCTACAGATCAGCACACCCCTTATTTTGGCTTTGGTAATAATGCCAGGACTTTTGCCCTCCACTTGAAAGGGTCATAGAACAACAAGGGCAGGGAAGTCTGTGGGGAGGGGTCATTTGGCTGTCAGAGCTTGTAGAGTTCTCTTACCTCACTAAAAGCCTTTCGCAATTCCTTTGTTTCCTCAGATCTTGTTTGTTGGAACTTCTTTGCAATCCATTCCTCCAAGTCCTGACGTCTCTTCCCTTCAACTTCGCACTCATAGATGCGACATGTGATTTTGACATCTGGAATAAGAGGATGAGAATTAATTAGTGTAGTTTTCATAATTCTGCAAACTTCGAGCCAACAGTCAAACCATGTTCTAGCAGTGTTCTAGTAAAACGGAAAGTTCCAGCTAAAACCGTTGCATCGTGACCCATGTTTTCAAAAACATCAATTTATTTTTGAATTCTTGACTTGGCTGTTCCGCCAATCAAACTATCTAAGCCAATTAATGTCTTGCCCTGTTTTGCCTAGTGCAGTCAACTGGCTTCCCTGCTGTGAACTGGTCGCGGCAGAAAGCCAAATGACTGCACTAGGCAAAGCAGGGCAAAATTCTGATTGGCTTATGAGGTTTGACTGGCAGAACAGCAAGCCGAAAACAAATTGATGCTTTGAAAACGAAGGTCGCGATGCAACGATTCAGCGTTTCTAGAACACCCCTGTTGTGGACATTAGCCGCCATATTCTGCCATATCCACAACCTCGAGGGAAGGAGGGGGGGGGGGGGGGGATTAGCAGCCCTGATAGGATATTTAATATATTACTTTTACCAAGAAGGCTATATTGCGTAACATAAAGAATGAGCGAGCTATTAAATAGAAGTTACATCCTATTTATTCCTTGTTTCCTAATTTTTGCGCTCACGAAAATAAATAACAAGCTACTAGTTGCCATCTCACCCGCCGCAGACCCAATTCTCCCAAATATTCTTGTATCTTCTGAGACCTCGATCTTATCTCCAGCATTAACTGTAACAAGAAATGATATGACATATTGCAAGAGTAGTATATCGTTGGGAGATATCGCTGTTCGTAGGCCGCCATCTTTGTTTTGGCCCCAGGAGCCCGGAAATACCAACACAGGTAACCCGTGTCACAGTTGGCATAGCTGACACATTATTTCGCACCAATGACACAAAAAGAAGAAGAAAAAACCTGCACGGATTGCGGCTCCCGGCGCTTCTGATTGTGAATTCACTTTGTCTTGATAGGAAGTCAAAATCAACGAAGCCAAATCTTTGAATTTAAAAATTCCGCTTTGAACATGAAGAAAAAGTGCGCGGCCGGCTAAGGACGCTAAGTCATGCGTGACCTCGGAGACTAGGAAACGCTAAGATGTTATAAAACTTTACCACTGTAAAATGGATCCAGCAGCAAGGCGGCGTGGCCGATGCCTTCTTCTCTCAATGCCAGAACAAACTGCTCAAAGCTATTATTTCTCCTTTTAAGCTTATCCACTAGGGTCATCATGGCACGCCGAGCTCCCTTTCCTTCCTCAACGCACTGGATTTGTTGCGTATCATCTTCGGTCAGGCAGTTCAGGCGAGGTAGTATTTCACTGGGACAAACGTCACTTTGAAAATACTGCAATCGCTCTGAGATAAGTTTCTTGTGCTCAGGCTTCATCTTAAGTCAAGTAACTAAACAACGGAGGAAAAATAATAGTGATATTTGAGAAATTAAGAAACGGGGGAAAAGAAAAAGAACATGAGTCAAAAAGAAAAGGAAACAAAAACTTCCATGGACTGAGTTGATTTCTCTTGCCCAAGATGTGATGATCCAATATTTTTAATCAGGACTTAAAGAGGGTTTTAAACTCATTTTAGTTAAAAATGATGAGGATAAGCCACTTTTTAACATGTTTTGAAGTCGAGCAGAGAGGACAAATAACAGAAAACCCAATTCGCCATACCTTCACAATTCGAGTCCTTCGTCAAAGATTTGGAGATGGGATGAGGTCTTTGCAGATATAGCAGGAGGCTTTTCAACTCGCGAAAATCTCGCAAGTATAAATATCGTCGAGTTTTGCCACCTTTTATATGGTGTGTGACTAATGAGGAATCCCCCAAATTCAATAGAGGGCTTAACCACCGTTAGGGGTTTCCCCGGAAATTCGACTTTCACTTTCTATAGAAGATATGAAAAAGCTAAATAAATCATTTACACTGAAAATAGATAAGTCAGGCGAGAAATTTTAGGAAACGTCGAGATCGATCGAGAAGACACGCTCCTATGTGGTTAGGCCAAGTAAAAAAATGCATGTTTATCGTCCCCGCCCGCATCGTTTTTTGGAGCCGCAACCTTTTTTCTTTTCTTTTTTATTCTCACAAATTGTCTACAAAACGAAGTCAAACGTCACAAGTGGTTAGAAACTGCTTTGAAATATGGCTTTAATGAACATGGAAATGCTTTATATGAACATAGATTGTCCTTAAGAATAGTCTATGAAACAGTCGTAGTCATTTTGTACACAAACAAAATATGGCATAAACCAATAAAACACGGCATAAACAAGGAGCAAAAAGAAACAATAAATAAAAAATAAAAAGGGCCGCATGGACACTTTTTTGGAAAGCTCCGGACGATAAACATGTTATTTATTTTTTTACTTGGCCTTACATATTTAATAAGGGAAACATCCCTTTAATTTTCAATTTGCTGACGTTGCGTCCAGGCGAGCGAGGCAATCGCCTCGGTAATTTTTATTTTTTTTTTGACGTTTTACTGTTTCAAATTTCAAAAATCACATTAAAATAAGAGTTAGTATTTTTGGTAATTTATTATTGAATGGCTAAGTCTGCTTCACTTTTTTCCTGGGATCGACTATTTTGCCACCCGCAAATGGGATTTTTCCCAGTTTATACAAAAGACGCGACTTGTAAACGAGGTTTTAGTTTACGTGCGAATGTATGCTATGCAAGATGCTATGTCAGCAGTAAAATGGGATTAGATTTTTTCCCATACGGCGCGACATGAAAACGAGGTTTTAGTTGACTAACATGAATAAGTTATGCTTTGCCACCCGGAAACCCCGAAAATGGGATTTTCCCGCTCTATACAAAAGGCGCGACATGAAATGGAGGTTTTAGTTACGCGTGAATATGTAGTGCTTTTAAAACTCCATTTTAGGAAAACGATGTATTCAGCAGAATTTTATGCAGAAAGTCCTAGGTTACAAATATTTATCAGCTTAGTCATGGTTTCATATCATGATGCCTGGGGCGAATCTTTTAATACTATAATATTATACATTCGACATAAATGACAAGAAAGAGCACGTTGAAGAGAGCTAGGGGTTCCTCCTATAAATGCCTGTGACCCCATGCATTTTCGTGAAGTTACGCGTGAATATGTAGTGCTTTTAAAACTCCATTTTAGGAAAGCGATGTATTCAGCAGAATTTTATGCAGAAAGTCCTAGGTTACAAATATTTATCAGCTTAGTCATGGTTTCATATCATGATGCCTGGGGCGAATCTTTTAATACAGCCGATTGCGTTTGAGCGTTTTACCCTAACAGTTCGCACGTCATGTTTAAACGTTTGAAAGTTGCGTTTCTAGGATGAAACGAGACGTTTCTATGGCGAACAAAAGAGTTTTGTCCTCTCTGATTGGTCAGTGAAAAATACACATGGCGGTTGCCCTTGGAAACGTCCGACGTTTTGCCTCACATCGCAACTTTCAAACGTTCAAACGTAACGTGCGAACTGTTAGGGTAAAACGCTCAAACGCAATCGGCTGTACTATAATATTAACATTCGACATAAATGACAAGAAAGAGCACGTTGAAGAGAGCTAGGGGTTCCTCCTATAAGTGCCTGTGACCCCATGCATTTTCAGTAGTTGTGACTCCCCTAAATAATGCATAGGAGGATTAACAATTCTTAAATTAACTTTCTTGATTGTTTTAATCTTTATTTTCATAGGTTATATAAATCAGTTTTGCAGTAAATTGAGTACTTGCTTTCTGCTTCTTTCAAAGAATGATATTGCTTTTTTTTATATTTTCAATAAAAAAGTCAATGCCTCCATACGCTTGAATTTTTACAAGCATTTTTAGTACAGATAAGAAACTCGGCCAGAAGGTCATTTACATGCAAATTTGTTTATGCTTTCCTTGGAATTAAAAAGTACAAGTGCATTATTTAAATCATATCTCCTGTGCTAGAATTTCAACTTTCCCTGCCATAGAAAAATTACTGTCGGTTGCATCTACCCGTCCACATGCTCCACAAAAACATGTTCTGTCAGCATGTGAAACTTTGATGTTTTGACAGTTGAAAACCTCAAAGTTGTCCATGCGCGAAGCTTTGCCAATGGTTGTGAGTAGAAAAAGGTAAAAAGTCAATTGCTTTATTTCTTAAAGACCAGAAAAACTATGAAGTTATCAGAACATTAGCTTTTTTAATGATTATTGTTGCAACAAAATTGCGGACTTGAATATTGTGACAAAAACGTTAAAGTTTTAACATCAAAACATTCACGTTTCAAGGTCCAAACTTTGAAGTTTCATGTGCCGACAGAACCTGTTTTGTTGAGCATCTGGATGGGTAGATGCAACCGACGGTACCAACAGTCAGCTATTTTTCAAATTCATAAGCTTTTGTAGCAAATATTTCTACATAAATTTGCATTGTGTGGTTCCAGAACATACCCACCCCCCACCACCAACCCCACCACATGGAAGGGATTGAAAATTCCAGAGGGGTGGGGGTCAATTTACCAGATGTTTTCCAATGCAAATACTGTATTTTCAGAGGGGTGGGATGGGGGAAGGGAGGAAGGGGGATGGATATTTTCTGGAACCACACATTTGCATTTCTTGAGTAAACCACAGGGCACACTACTATAACTTGTAACAGGAATGTCAGCCCTAAGACTTCAAAAATAAGGAGAAACCTTGGGATATCAGACAAAATACAAAGGTTATATGAGAAAATTCCAGGAAAGAAAACCATGAGACAGAAGTGAAAAATCTTAAGACTCCTAGCAAAACTGGGAGCATTGACATCCCTTTGTTAATGTATTTTTAAATGGACTGTTCTAAACCATTTGTAATTTTAAAATGTCTACAAATGTGACTTCAATTTTGCAAGCCCATTTGTAGTCGAAAAACCAAGTATCGTCAGTGGATGTGTTATTTTCCACTTTCTTCCTGCAAATTCAATGGACCCATCATGTATCCATTTTCTCTCAACTGGTTTCTCTGTGTTGATATCATATCTGTTTGAATTGCGTTGGAGGTGTCCTCTGTTTTGTAGCAAATCTGCAACATATTTGGCAATACCCAGACATGAAGACAGCCCAGTTGACCTTATTCCTCCAACCATTATCCAATCTCTCTCATTTTCTATCTGGTAATCTTTGTGCTCAGTTGCTGGTCTCAAACCAGCATAAGTTCCCACAATTTCATGTTCTCTTAGACTAGGGAGCATATAGTAGGCTTTATCAATTAGCTCTGCAATCACTTCTTGCTTGACGTCAGCAGTAATGCGATCTGATTGGTCCTCTGCAGTTGGCCCAATCACAATATTACCATATACAGTTGGAAACAACAGTACCCCTTTAGTTCTTTCAGTTGGAACAGGAAAAATGATTGCGTTAAGCAAGCTCTTGGTTGATTGGCTGAAGATTGCATACTGGCCTTTACGAGGTTTAATCGTAAATGGTGATTTACGGTTAAAGTTCTCAACAACATCTCCAAATAGTCCAGCGCAGTTAATGACAACCCTTGCTGTGACTGACTTGTTGTAAGAGCTGAGCCTCCAACCTCCATGTATTGCCTTTGCATTCTCAATTTAAAGTCTCTCTCAATTTTTCCACCTTTGCATATAGCAACATGTGCTACTGTAACAGGGAACATCCAGGGATCAACAATAGTTTCTTTGGGATGTAAACTGCGCCTAACGCATCAGCATTCAAATGTGGTTCTTTTTCTCTGAGTTCCTCCCTTGATACTTCTCTCGCATCCAGTACACCATTTGCATGAAACTTGGCTAAGAGGCCGGGAAGTTTTTGCAAATCTTCTTTATTCCAAGCAACAACATAAGCCCCGGATACCTTAAAAGGGACCTTATAATCCCTAAAGAATTGTTCGTTAAGCCCTCTTGCCCGCTCTAAGCACGTCAATTCTAATGAATTCGGCGAGGCATCAAATCCTGTGTGCAAAGTTCCGCTGTTTCCAGCACTTGCGCCAGTCAAAATCTCTTCTTCTTGCTCACAAAGAATACAGGATAAACCTCGAGAAGTTAGCTCGTGCAAGATTGCACATCCCACAACACCACCACCTATAATAGCTATATCGTAATCCATTTGTGAAAAGATTTAAAATATGTTCTGTTGCCTCGGAGGAATCTTTGTTCTTCTCAAATATTTTCACTTCCGGATCCACGTTTCCTTGAAGAGGATGACGGGTACTTGCCACAGGGGACCCGCAAATAAGGGAAATTTCTGGAAGGAAGCAAAGCCAAGCGCCTCCAAAGCAAAATGCTTCGGCTTCAGAAACGGCGACATTTTCACCAGAAAAGCATACGTATTGTTTTGCCAAAATATCTCCAGGGGGCAATATATGCTAAGTATCGTCCGTAACGCTATTTACCATATGGAGCCCGGGGCAATCTAATTTGTCCCTTGCTATAGCCATTATAAATATTGACGGTCTCCTGTTGTATGGATGTAGTCTTTTTTTCGATTCGATATATTGGATTAAACCTGGCCATCCCAGTAATCACCGCTCCATCGAGTTATTCCTCATGTCCCTCAGTAACGGAGTATAGTAATGTAATACACAAAACTGTGACTACACTGCCTAGCCACCTTAAACTCACGAAATAAGATCCCAAATTCAAAGACTTCTAAATATTATTATTCAGCCATGCCACTATCTCGGTTCTGATTGGCTAAGATTACGCAGCGAAACCTTGTTGGCGCGCAGTGCCTGACGTCATACTACAGACATTAGGATTGATGCACTCTAATGACGTCATAACGCAAGCCAATAGGTCTGGCCGCCATCTTGGTTTTCATTTCCGAATTGAAAGCCGGTTTTGCGAATATTCTCGTTGAATCTGTTATGATTTTTGCCAAGAGATCATTGCTCAGGATATCTAAACATCAACTATGGCTATTTGAATTGAATACAAAAGGAAAATACCAATGGACGTAAGATGAAGTTGAAAAACCGTGTCGCCGTGCACGGCCTCATCGCTGACTTCGTTTAGCTAGGTAAGAATTCTTGGCTGAATAATAAAACAATTATTGAATTCGGTTTTCGCATGATAGTGAGATTTGTCAACGCCTCGAGTTAGTGTTATCCGCCTCAGCTTCGCTTCGGCAGATAACACAAACCTCGGCGTTGCCAAATCTCACTATCATGCTCAACCTCATCCAATAAGTGTTAAGTATCTGTAAATAGCTTTTTTTTTCTTTTCTCCTTTTAGATTGCGCACATTATAATTTGATGTATTTTACTGAAAAGCCCAGCATGGACTGAAATTATAGCTTGCCACAAGTCCACCTCGCTGACAAAATCAAGCAAAGTGATTTTATAAAGAATGCCCCTTCCTCTACAAGTACACTCAACAAAGCGCGGTCGAGGAGATCAACGGCCTTGATTGATTTTTGTGTTTGATTCTCTGTCCTTTCGTTCGTTGGTTTTAAGAAATGAATAGCATCTTGGAAACACTCCGAACAGCTGTGTGTACAGTAAGTGCAGTTGCAAGTCACAGTCGAAAGTCACTGGTCTTTTAAAAAGTCTCAAATATATGTCAGTCTTCAGAATATGATAGCCTTTTAACTTCGGACCTTATCAAAGAGTGTTTTGGCAGCAAAGCTAGCCGTCCTCTGGCTTGGTTTATTCAAAATGTGGGTACCGTAGAAGCAATATTCGACTTTCCCCAATAGCTTTAATGTGTTTTCTGGTTACTGTTTATTATTTATTTTAAATATTCACTCTGTTTAGCTCATTAGAGAAGGAACAACTATTGCAAGGATTGAAAATATTTATTTGCATTTTCTAGATCTATTCCTCACCCTACCTTCTAACTCTAATCAAATCAGAGAGAAATTAAAAACACTCACTACTTCTGGTGACAACGAAAATATTTCATACCTGCCAACTCTCCCGGTTTACGCGGGAGACTCCCGGTTTTGAGTCAAATCTCCCGGTCTCCCGGTTTTCACCGTAAATCTCCCGGGAAATCAACTCACTCAGTCAATTTCTGCATTAAAACCTCAAGATTTTAAGCGAGCAATTTTTTTTGTGGGGGGAGGGGGTAGACAAGGTCATGACAAACTGTCCCCTATCTCCCGGTTTTCACTTGTCCAAGGCAGGTATGATATTTTGTTAGTTGATATTTCGTTAACACTGTATGCATTGCTACGCGACCTCAAAATTCACTGTTGGGCAGGGGCGTAGCCAGCACAAAATAAAAAACTCCGCATAGATCGGACGTGTTTTGCGTTCTCGCCACAGGAAACCCAGCCAAAAAAAATGATTTCGGGGAAAAACTAGCGTATGAAGAAATTTGCTACATTTTATTGGAGCACATATTTGTTGTCTATTAATATACCGAATTTGAGTAATAAGTCGGTCCAGAACAGAGGCGAGGGGGTTTCCGCTGCGGGAGAGGGGGGGTTCCAATTTTACGCATGAAAATTGTAATGTCAATTTTCTTGAACAAGAAAGTTAAACCTTCGAGTCAAGGAAACCAATGGATAGCTTTAAACCAATTCGGTTGATTTTGCAATCAGTGTCGGCCCTCTGAAGTAGCCGAATCCAACGTTTTGGTTTGATTGACGGCTAAAAATCGCCAACTGCCCATCGCAACATTGAATTTTGAGGTCACGTAGCAATGCACAATGCATACAGTGGTAATGTGAACTGCTTCGTTATCAGAATTCGCGAATTTACATGTAACACTTTGATTCTTCAATAGTCGTGTTAACCTTCTCATATTCTCTTATTATGTTTAGATTACATGACCGAATATTTACTCAGCCTACAGGAGGCCTCGTCTCACTGTCCAATAGTAACGCCTTCTCTACTCATTATGCCAACAGAGAAACTTAGAGCTGTCAGTCGCTAGGAGACCAAACTTTCTCTGAAGCCATGTTACAGTGACCGAGCCAGTGGGCTCTGAATAT
Source organism: Scolanthus callimorphus (assembly GCA_033964015.1). Taxonomy (NCBI): domain Eukaryota; kingdom Metazoa; phylum Cnidaria; class Anthozoa; order Actiniaria; family Edwardsiidae; genus Scolanthus; species Scolanthus callimorphus. Next base: position 28,790,398 of record CM066917.1, read on the forward strand.
GCAAATACGGACGCAATCTCTGCGAAAATTAGTTATTTGAGATAAAGCTAGAGCCGGTTGTGTGTTCAATTGGTGTGGTGGATCGTCTTCGAAGCTCATACTCTGTAAGGTAAAGCTTACTATCTTTTAGAATAGATGGAACAAACGCTATTCCTAAGAGTCAAGAGTGCTGTATATGGACTTTAAAAGTAAAATTGTAATGCTCAAGTATGCTGATAACTTTAGAATCTTAGTCCAGCTTTAAAGAAAAGACTCAGCGAGATCTTTAGTTGTGACTTTTGAGTCAGACAATTTTACATAGTCCTGCACATCTTTATAGCAAAACATATTTCTTTCTGGAGGCAAATTCGTCTAGAAATAAGCACTTATTAAATGCAACAAGTCATCCTAAAGTCATCATGTATTTGAAAACCTGAACAACAGCTTGTAGCTACGTTTTATGTTAAAAAAGGCGAATCTATAGCTACTTTAAAAACACTTGTTTTAATGAAATTGTAGGGTGCGGTCAAATGGTTTTATCAACTCGGAGGAAGCACTTTGCGGAATCTTAATCAAGCACCTTATAATTTTTGATAAAATTCTGATTACATATGCATGAAATAGTTGTGTTTGCCATTAAAATTATGCCCTCGTTCACGGAAAAGTCAGAAAAAAAGACTAAAAAAGCTCACTTTTGTGCTACAACAAACAAAGGATATACTATAAATTGAAAGATTTGAATCACACTCAGAAATAACAGGTTAAGTCCGAGTCGCATTTTATTGAGTCTAGCAAGCACCTTTTTTAGACGATAGAGATTAAGGATATTGCACTCATTTGGGTTAAATATTCTGGGTTTTGGCCGACGCTTTTGGCACGCAACTGCTCCAGCGTACTGTGGATTCGAGTGTTTGAAATTTTATTGCGCCAACTAGAAATATTTTTTTCAAGAAAAGATTTTCAACAATTGTTGATGGCGTCTTTACATAAAATAGTAACCTAACACTTAACAGCGAAAATTCTTTATCAGTAACTAATTTTGCGGATTTCTTGGTTGAAATATTAAAAACTGGAAATGTTTTTCCCTCAGTCCTTATCTAAAGAGCTTTTCGATGCCGCGGGGCCAATATCGTCTCGCCTTGACAAGACACTATGGAAATCAAGAGAAAGGGAAGGGGGGGGGGGGGGTCACAGACTTCAGATTTCGTTTATTACCACATCCGTACAAGCTCTACACCTTTGATTCATCTCAGTTCAGCGAGTAGACGGAGGGGAGGGGGGTCATTTGCTCAAAATCATGTGACAAAAGCTGAATTACCTACATCTAAAATGACCATACTAGCATTTGATTCAGGCAATTCCCTGCTGCTCTAGAATAATTTTTGCAATACTAGCCCCTGCCTCTTAATATGTGTATAGCTCAAATCCACTTAGATGACAGATGCACAGAGACCTTGAAAGGAATCCTCATGTTTGAGAAAACAAAATGTTGCTCTTTCCCAATGAAATATTGTTGTCTTCGGGAAATTAAAAAGGTTTAATGTCGACTAAAATAGCGATGATGTAAACGAGTAACCACAGCTTGGCAGATGGCCGCGTATCTACCGCAAGTAGTGGAAGAGCTACTATGTTTAATTGATACATTTTGTATTGTAAAAGGGAATTAAAAACGCTTACGTTCATTTTAATAAGAAAGAAAGCGAAATTAAAAAGAGAGGATCGAGCTACATTTTTCTCTTTTCTTTTCTTTTGTCTTTTCTTTCACTTTCACTAACTCTCTACAATGTTTAATTTTAATGTGATCTTTGTATTATAATTTTTATTGTTGCCTTCTCCTGCCGATACTATAGCTATATACTATAGTTTGTACCGCCTTTCAAATTGGGAAATGAAAACTGTCCAATTAAACTGATCTTTGCGACGACGCGGGATAGTAAACAAAGCGCTTGAAAGGAGTCTAGAAGTTTATGCACGAGAAGTTCTAGTTGCATGGATAGTTCTCCTAAAAAATACTGCGTGGAATCACATCAGCATTAAAATCAATTTGCAGACTATCAGAAACCATTTGAAGTGCTACAAGAAAATCTTACGTGCGATGTCTATTGACACATGCAACTATCAAATGATCTTCAATATTTTGTTAACACAGATAAGCTGGCGCCACTTGGCTCAAGACCTCAGACATGCTGCGTTAGAAAAATGCTCAACCATGCTGCGTTAGAGGAATTCCCCGTTGTCATGGTGATCACGTGTCGTTGGCATGGAAACGCCATAAATGTACTAGCAAATGTACGGCTATAACACAGACAGCATGCACCGCAGAATGACAAAGAAAGACTACGGTAACATCGATATGGAGCCAGACAACCTTGAGTCCCGTGGCTGCCTATCTACAACTGGGGAATGCATCAAGTCTTTTTTCTGTCGCCTCTTTGAGTACTGCAGCACATATTGCCTGGTAGTTGGACTGGTCCTTGTCCTAATTGTTGGTATTCTGTGGCCAGAAACTGGTCTCTTCCTGGACAAGATCCGCGTCTATTACACATGCGTAGTATTGGTGTTCTTCGTATTCGGGTTACAGCTTAAAAACGCAGATTTGTACCAGGCGCTCAAATCGTACCGCGCCATTTTATGGTCTGTATTGAGCATCTTGTTTCTTACTCCAGCGCTCGGAACTCAGATAACCAAGACGTTTCACTTTGCGACTCTCTCTTATGAGAACATGACGACAGAGCACTCAATAATACACGCTAATGTCTCCGCTATAGGCCCGACAGAGTTCGCCATTGGTCTGCAAGTGTTTTTCTGTTCGCCAGCAACATTCTCGACAGCTACAATATTGGTTAGTCTTTTCAGGAGTAAAGTCCTAAGATTAAACTTTTCCTCTTAAATAGTTATTCCATATGTTGCTCGATTTGAATAATTTTAGAAATTTTTTCAGGGGTAAATCTCTAGGCCAATGCGTCATATGATTTTCTAGGTGAACCCGCACTCCCATCCAGTTCACAGTCTACCTGCGCGTTTTGTAATATTTTAAAAGCTGGAGTTCTCCATCTATCAGCGTATCAGCTGCGAAGAAAGAGTGCGATGATGCTTTTTCTAATACCAAACCCTATATTTCTAATGCCAATGCGGGGAAAAAGCCTTTATTGTATAATAGTATTGGGGCATGCATTTCGCCCAAATGGTCCATTTAAACAAATGTCTTCTGATTTTCCGTGGTATGTCCTCTCACCCGCGCCTCTTGAGTCCACAATATGTTGACCACTTTATTACGTCATTCCGCGGAAAATCAGAGGGCATTTAACAAATGTCCTCTGATTTTCCGTGGTATGTCCTCTTATATACCACGGAATAATAAAGTGGTCAAAATGTTGTGGACTCACGAGGCGCAGCCGAGTGGGTCCGCAGTACATTTTGACCACTTTATTACGTCATTCCGTGGTATATAAGAGGACATACCACGGAAAATCAGAGGACATTTGTTTTATACCACAACAAAAAGGCAAAAATAAAAAGGCAAAAGCAGCGCGCGCGCAGCCAAACGGTGTTTTCGTTGGTTCTTTTCAGCGCGCGCGCTTATGATGGCGCGTTCCGTGGTATGTCCTCTTATGTACCCACGGCTGAGAGCCAATCAGAATTCGAGAAACGCGCGCGTTGTGGTATAAATTGCTTTATACCACAACAAAAAGTTCATTGGTTCTTTTTAGCGCGCGCTGATGATGGCGCGTTCCGTTGTATGTAAGATTTATGTACCCATGACTGAGAGCCAGTCAGAATTCGAGAAACGCGCGCGTTGTGGTATAACAAAAATTGGCTGTGATCATTTCGCAGTGATAGCTCAGTTGCTCGACAAAATTGGCTTGTAGTGCACTCGATAAAGGTGCTCGTTTCTCGCACTATTGTTTTAAAATCAAAGTGCTCGCAGAAGACCCTTTGACGGTGCCCTTCATTCGTGCCCATCAGCTATAGCGCGCCATCGCTAACTCAGACACTTGTACTTCTAGGCAGGGATAGCGGGAGGAAATGTTGCACTTGGAGTCTTGCTAATGCTGATCACAAACATTGCGGGCGCGTTTTCTGTCCCACCCTTGCTGCTCTGGCTGACGTCGCTCGAGACTACCCATGAGGAAGTGCGGGCGTTCGCGGAGTTGCTGGGCATGTTTGTACTCAGTGTTCTACTTCCTGTTATGGTAAGTGACTTCGCTAAGTTCAAAGTTGTTTTTGTGGATTCCCCTACAGTCTTACTGGTAATAGGCTCGTGGACAGATTGAACAGATTGATATTAGCCGAATTCACACTAGAGACGAGTTTTTTGTCTTCTGTGATCACGCGAAAAAACTTTTTTGAAGGAGAAACTTTGGCGATAATAAGCCGACTAGTTCCGACTAAAATTCACATAAGGCAGGAAATTTTTCTGACGAGAAACTCGTCTTTATTTAGTCGTGCTTCCCACGTGGGAAGCATGGTTCAGAACAGCAGGGCGTGGTTAGTCTCCAACGTAGCCCGTCTGACCGACACATAGGAGGCTGCACGTGGGAGACATGGTAGGCAGGACTATCTGCCGGAGACGCCCTTTTCGTGATTGCCTACATGCTTCATTGTTATTGTGTATTTCGATTATCCTTGCAGATGGGGAAGACGTTTCGATTATGGCCGCGATTATCGGACTCCGTCGATGCACACCCGAAGCCGCTCCGATACACTGTAATTGTGCTCCTTACTGTTCTGATCTGGCCGACGATTAGCCGATCACAAGCCGAGGACAATTACCGAAACATCGTTCGAACGAACACGATGGCCATTCTCGGATTCACGACCATCATGCACGCCATGTTCTTGCTGATGAACTGGGTAGCGGGCGGACTAACGAAGCTAGATCTTCCGCTCAAGAAGACAGTGGTCATTGTAGCAAGCCACAAAGCGCTGCCCTTCGCATTGACAATCATCGACTACCTTCCGGACTCAGCCGGTTCTCGTGATCTCATGGCGTTAGCTTGTATAATAGCCTATCTGGTTGTCATGGTGATCGACTCCATTGTTGTGTCCAAGTGGTTCACGGTAGAGGAAGACCCGCTCGGTCATTTGTTCACTGATAAAGAGGAGTATAGAAAGCTTTCGATGGGGGAATAAAAAACGTCCGTTAGCTTTGTACAATAGCCTATTTGGTTGTCATGGTGATCGACTCAATCGCTGTGTCCAAGTGGCGTTTATCGTAGAAGAGCCGCTCGGTCATTTGTTGACTGATAAAGAGTATAGAAAACTTTCGATGGGGGAATAAAAAATGTCGCTTTAGGGAACAGTTAAAATAGAGGGTGATATATCCCTAGGTGGGAAACCAATGGGGCAAAGTGTACTAACTGGGAAGTTGTCCTAATTCACACTGATCCATACCTGAGAGCCCGATGCGGGATTGGTGTTAATTATCTTAATTTTGAGATCAATAACCGAGCAATAGGGCTACCCCGTATCACGAAGTCTCTGGGGTAGCACCACTGCACAAGAGACCGACCAACCTTTCTGAATAAACTTGATACACCTATGAAGTAAACTTATGAAGCTTTACTTTAAAGTATTTAAATAACAATATTTACAAGGGCAGTCGTATCATGTCGTTATCACGGGCAGATATTAGGGAAACAATACACGTAACCATGCTCATCGAGGACAAATAACAAAGGACGAAATGAACGGTCTGCCTCGTACCCAGGCGCGTTCTAGCGATTTTCGAGGTGAGAGCGACTGGGAGCGAGCTAGTGCGAAAGACATCATGGGAAGGGCGAGCGGACTATGCGACCGCGCCCGAGCCTTCCCATGATGCACTGCGCGCCCCAAGATTTTACCTTTCGCGGATCGCCGCGGATTTTTGCCCTTTTTTGACACACCTGAGACGCCTGGGGCGCTTTCCATTTAGCAAAAAATCCCGGTTTGAATTCCCAGTAGTTCTCTGAGTGAAATGGAAAGGTCTCAATCCGGCACTTCACGAGAACAGCCACGATTGGACGAAAGTCCGAGAACGTTCTGCACCGCTTTCCATTTGACCCGGAATTTCCGGGAATTTCGGTCAGAAATCAAATGGAAAGGGACAAATTCCCGGAAATTCCGAGTTCTCCGAAAATTCCCACGTTTGGGGTAAGCTCCAAAGGTTGTCCCAAATTTCCGAAACTTTTCCCCGGGTTTGGCGCTTTCCATTTGACTTCTAACCGAAAATTCCGGGATTTTTTGCCAAATGGAAAGCGCCCCCGGTTACGAAGCAGATGAACGGCCTCGTTCCACCGTGGCTTCCTTTTTAACTCGTGACTCACTCACTCACTCCTACGTTAGCACGGTATTAGCATAATTTCCGTCCAGATTAGCAAATTTATGCTGAGGTCATCCGTCCGGATCGTGTCGGGACTAAAACTTCAGGTCATCTCCGCAATAGCCCAGGTTCGAATTACGCTCCAATGCCCACAAGACAAAAGCTTCAAATCGAGGCTTTCTCCAAGTTCTAATACACTTACAGTAATTTCAGAAGAAAGCCTCGACTTGAGGTTATTGTTTGTAGGCATTGAAGCGTAATAGGCCATGTTCGAATTACGCTCCAATGCCTACAAACAATAACCTCAAGTCGAGGCTTTCTTCTGAAATTACTGTAAATGTATTAGAACTTGGAGAAAGCCTCGATTTGAAGCTTTTGTCTTGTGAGCATTGGAGCGTAATTCGAACCTGGTCTATTCGAACATGGCCTATTACTTCTTGTCCTTCGCCAAAGTATATATACGTCAACTTGCGATAGTATGTCTCCATGTGGGAACTTACCAGTTTTTGCAAAAAAGAAAAGTTTGTTGTAAAGCGTTACTTTTAAGTAATCTTAACCTACAATGGATGGACTCTCATCATGCAAAGTCAGGAGCAAGGCAGTTACAAAACGTTTGAAAATGAGAGATGGACTACCGATTACGTCATTAGCGCATGCGCAAAATGTTAGTCGCTACGAAAACGCTGCTTTTTGTGGTATTTTAAAACCGACACTTAACAAGAACCCTCATCGAGCAAAGCCAAGGTATCTCCTGAAGGGTTTCAAATCCAGGGGGGTCTCTTAATCCCATTTCCACTAAGGAACCATTCCATATGTCTGGCGTTTCACAGTGAAAAAAATGTCATCCATCTCAAAAGACAAGAGAATGATACAATGCTGTCCTCGGAGAAGAAATAAGACAACCGGCCATCCGCCTCCTAGTCCCCCCCCCCCCAACCCCCCCGAAATATGCACAAGTCTCTTTCTACACCACAGGCAACCCAAAGCAGCAAATATGAGCTAGAAGGACGGGAGGCTCTGGGTCCAAGACTGTTACCATAGATACGATCGCGGGCTCAGATTTGATAGACGCCATTTTGAATCAAAGAAGCAGCTTCTTCAGCGATTTTCTTCTTCTTTTTGCGGAAACGGGACTGGAACATGGTTGTTTATACGAAGAATCCAAGACAGAACAATCAAGTCCACATTCGTGAACTTAAAAGCGAATGTGAAGTGTCCTTTACTCATCGGGGCAATGTTCTACAACTTCATGAAATCGGAATCGAACCGATTTCTGAAGATGATGAGGAGACGCAATTCTACCGCGTCGCATGTCTCCCAAGCTCACGGGAGATTAACAAATTCCTTCGGGAAAGTGAGCCTGTCAACTCAAATCAAAGCCAAATAACAAATGCTATAACAAATGCTGAAATAACTCAAACTATTATATCAAACAAACTCAAACATGCTATATCATCAAATGACGCAACCAATGATCATATCTGTGGTGAGATGGAAATGCCTCCTCAACTCAATCAGACTGAGAGTCCAGAGCGAAATCGCAGCCGATCTTCAGCAAAGTCCACTCGTAAATGTTGTATTAAGCGTGAAAGAGAGCCATACAGAATTCCATACAAGAAAATACTGAAACTACTGACTAAAAAAGGCAAGGTAATGAAAAATGCAGTAAAGGATTATTTGAGGAAAAATGTTCCTGTAACCTCTGTGTTAAGAGCATGCCTTTCCACTTCATTTCTCAAATATATTGCACTGAGAATGTCTAGAGCTAGACCAGTAACACACGCCAAGTATCCCACATCTGCATTTTCAAATGGTCATTGTTATATCTTTGTTTTCAAAACTAGGACTGCTAAACACAAAAATGCCCCATCTATCATGTTTTATTCCCAATCACAATCTGCAGCAAAGTATTTTGTGAAAATGAGTAAGCAAAATGGAAGGTATTGTGTATCTTTTACAAGCATATTGCTGTCAAATGATGTCGAGAAAAACCCAGGCCCTAGCACCCCTATTATTCATAGTGAAATTACCCTGATAGACTCTCCCATGTCACTGTTGCAGACCCGATTAGCACAACAAGGGTTGAGACCAGTAGAAACTATTGGTGATGGTTCATGCTTTTTCAGAGCAGTAGCATTTCAGTTGTATAACAGCGATAGCTATCACATAAATGTGCGGGCAATAGCTGTCCAGTACATGAGAAATAACCCTGAGAGATTCATTGAGCATAATACAGAATATTCATGGCTTAGTTATCTCAACACTATGTCTCAGCTTGGTACTTGGGCTGATCATCTTTCTATACAAGCAGTGGCAGATGCATTGAATGTTACAATTCGAATAACAGAATCACATCCTGGATTTGCCCCAATCACTATTATTAGTCCAGCAAATACTATTGGTGAAAGTATTGTCATAAGTATTGGGCATATAAATGAGCTACATTATGTTTAAACTGTTCCTTAGATCAAGATGTCATGTCAAGTCAAACACAATGCAGTACTGGCAATGCTCCAAACAGTCAATCAAAGGTAAAAACACAACTATTATCAAATGTAGCGAGTAAGGCATCTGTTGACAAAATGTGTAAACAAGAAAAAAGAAGGAATTATATGAGGCTTTTGATGAAACGTAAGAGAGAAAGTGTGGAATTCAGGAAACATGAAAGTGATGCTAAGCGTCAGAAAAGATTAGAAAATATTGAAACTGTGAGACAATATGAAGGCCAAGCCTTTAAAAAGCACAAAGAACGCAATCCTGAAGGCGACGTGCGCGATGTTGGTGACCAATTTCAAACGGCACCAAAAATAAGCGTTTTTCATCAAAAATAAATTGATCGCAACAATATTATGTTTTCATAATGGACATACCAATAAAGGTACTGGCAAAGCATGAGGACGTATCAATAAACTCAAAGATCTTACAAAATTACTACGGAAAAAATGTCAATAAAGTCACGAAAATTGAAAACCGTGCGTAACATTTTCCGTATCTAAATTCAATTAATATAGATTATAGAATGATCTAAGTTCCGTTTTGAAAAACAAAAACATGAAATCAGATGCACATGAGCTATAGATTGTCATACAATAATTTATTATCTATTTTATTATCAACTTCCACATGAAAATATATAAAATTTAGCGTCTGAACAATGTCAGGATTGTACTTCCGGTAGATGTACACAAAACATTATATTGCTAAAAAAAGTGTGTATTTTCTGGTTAAAACGACTGCCTCTTTGTCAACATGATGCACATTAAGTATACTTTAACCTGCTGTGAATTATGTTTTTGAAACTCGTTTAGTCTTTTCACGCGAAATACAAATCCAGCGTCTGAACAAGTTTCCAAACGTCTCTTACAATTTTACGCTAGTCCGGTGCGTTTTACGATGCCTTTTCGCGGTGCGTTTTGCGATGCCTTTTCACGTTGCATTTTGCGATGCCTTTTAGCGGTGCGTTTTGCGATGCCTTTTAGCGGTGCGTTTTGCGATGCCATTTAGCGGTGCGTTTTGCGATGCCTTTTAGCGGTGCGTTTTGCGTTGCCTTTTAGCGGTGCGTTTTGCGATGCCTTTTAGCGGTGCGTTTTGCGATGCCATTTAGCGGTGCGTTTTGCGGTGCCTTTTAGCGGTGCGTTTTGCGATGCCATTTAGCGGTGCGTTTTGCGATGCCTTGTAGCGGTGCGTTTTGGAGTTGTGTTTGGAATACGATCTCTAGCAATAGATTTTATCGTCGTCCTCACCTTGTCTCTTCTAGTATATTTTTAACCGAATTAACTGCTCAATTATATTCAAAACTGGTGCAGAACGCCTGTTGAAATCAAAACAACGAAGCCTGAAACAAAAGTCGGAAAGAAATAGGCGCTATTACGACCGTAAACGCGAAGACATCTTATGCATAAAGCAAACAAGACCTCACTTTCAATGATGTGGTGGCTCTTAAAAGAGCCGTTTTATTAAGTGATTTAGAATCACTGGTTCTCAACGAGAGACATGATGGAGCTCTGATGTCTTGATAAGGAGTGTAGAAGGATCCTCATATCGGAAAAGAAATCCCTCATAAGCAAAGTCATTCGCATGATGATTTCTTCAAACTCCTTCTGGCCCATCCTCGATTTTACAAACGGGAGAACCCTGACCACGTTCTGCACCTTCTCCTCCAATTTTGCTGAAGCAGTCTTTATATATTGCAACTCATCCAGTAAGTAAAGACGGCATTCTGAACGTGTTGACATTGCGAGAACAGTAAAAAGAACAAGACCAAGTACCAGCACCTCCAAAGAGGCATCACATAACGCACCGCTAAAAGGCATCGCATAACGCACCGCTAAAAGGCATCGCAAAACGCACCGCTAAAAGGCATCGCAAAACGCACCGCTAAAAGGCATCGCATAACGCACCGCTAAAAGGCATCGCAAAACGCACCGCTAAAATGCATCGCAAAACGCACCGATAAAAAGCATCGCAAAACGCACCGCTAAAAGGCATCGCAAAACGCACCGCTAACCAAGCAAAACGCACCGCTGAGAGTCACGTGTGACAAAACGCACCGCTCGCGGTGCGTTTTCTTCGTGTAACGCAATTGGGCACCAACTCTGTGCACATAGCCTGAACATGTAAGAGAAATAAACAAACAAGCATTTCACAAAAGCAAAGAAAATAACCCAGAGCATATTAAAGAAATCAATAGAAAAGCATTTCACAAAAGCAAAGAAAATAACCCAGAGCATATAAGAGAAATCAAACGACAAACATTTGACAAAAGCAAAGAAAACAAACCAGAGCATATTAGAGAAATCAATAGAAAAGCATTTCACAAAAGCAAAGAAAATAATCCAGAGCATATAAGAGAAATCAAACGACAAACATTTGACAAAAGCAAAGAAAATAAACCAGAGCATATTAGAGAAATCAATAGAAAAGCATTTCACAAAAGCAAAGAAAATAACCCAGAGCATATAAGAGAAATCAAACGACAAACATTTGACAAAAGCAAAGAAAATAACCCAGAGCATATCAGGGAAGTCAATAGAAAGCATTTTGCAAAAGTAAAGAGAATAACCCAGAGCATATTAGAAATGTTAATAGAAATGTGCAGAAGAAACGCCGAATGACAGATGTATCAGAAGGTGGTGAGATAAGTGAAGATAACATGCCAAAAGTCATACAGTCTTTTCATTCAAATGTAGAGCTTGGACCTGAATTTATCTGCACTTCATGTGACCAATTGTGGTACAGATCTTCAGTTATTAAATGTGATGCTATAAAATATAGTGGCAAGTGCTCACAAAGTTTGATTGATCAATGCCTGAGTGGTATAAAAAGTGTCAACAATATTGAATGGATTTGCTATACATGCCACTCAAATCTACAGGAAGGGAAGTTACCAGCATGTTCTAAAGCAAACAAAATGCAATTTCCTGAAAAACCAGAATGCTTGAATTTAACTCCTTTGGAAGAGCGCTTAATTGCTCCTCGTATACCCTTCATGCAAATACATGAACTCCCAAGAGGTGGTCATTTGTCTATTCATGGAAATGTTGTTAACGTACCAGCTGATGTAAACTCAACAGTAAATTTTCTGCCAAGACCAATCAATGAATCTCAGACTATTCCAATAAAACTTAAGCGAAGGATGAATTACAAGCATCATTATCAGTACCAAAATGTTAGGCCCACAAAAGTGTTAGAAGCAGCAAAATACCTAGTACAAACAAGCAAGTTGTTTCAGCATGAGCATATAGAAGTGAAAGAAAATTGGCAAGATAATGTAATCACTGCATCTGTTTCTGAAGAAAGTAATGATGAAACTGACTGGGTAGAATTTTTGCAGCAAACAGATGTCACTGAAAATACTGAAACACATTCATCCCAACCCAATGTAGCTGAAAACAACACATCATGTCAACTAGAAGAAAGAACTAATGAAAATTTAGCAAAGAATTCTGAGAATTGCAACATGCCTATAACTGATGATGATGATGGATGGTGTGAAATAGAGGAACGACCTTCAGTGTTTCTGATACTTTATTACAAGGCCCAGACATGACTGAAAATGTAGAAAAGGTACTGAGCTTTGCACCAGGAGAAGGTAACAAACCATTAGGGATTTTTATGGACAAGGAATCTGAATTCCTAGCATTTCCTACAATTTTCTGTGGCACAAGTAGACCTGATAATAAGGAGAGGATTGTACCTGTTCATTACAGTACTGTGTGCAAATGGGAATTAAGGAGTAAAGATCGTAGAGTAGCACAATCAGTACCAAACATCTTCTACAAACTAAAGAAACTCCAAATAAAACAAATTCAAGATAGTGCTTCCTTGTCTCTAAGAAAGTGTAAGAGTAAGGGGAAAAAATACACTGCAGGTGAATTAAAATCAAATGACTATGTGAATAAATTGATACATCTTGATGAAGGGTTTAGAGTACTGAGAAACTTAAGAGGATCTCCACCTTATTTTGAAAAATGTAAAAAGGACTTGTTCGCCATGATTCGTCAACTAGGTAACCCAACATGGTTTTGTAGTTTTAGCAGTGCAGATACCAGATGGAACCATCTCCTTAAAACTCTTGCCAGACTTGTAGAGAACAAAGAGCTTAGTGATGATGATATAAAAAATATGACTTGGCAGCAAAAATCAAACCTCATACAGAAGGATCCTATGACTTGTGCAAGAAACTTTGAACATATGGTTCAACTGTTTATAAAGGATGTCTTGAAGAGTAATGCAATGCCGGTGGGAGAAGTAGTAGACTACTTTTATAGGACTGAATTCCAGTGTCGCGGGTCACCTCATATTCACATTTTGCTATTCTGTAAAAATAGTCCTCAGTATCTGAAAGCATCAAATGAAGAAATTGCAGATTTTGTTGATCAGTATATTACGTGCAAGAATGATCAATCAGATGATATGAAAGACCTTGTAAATCTGCAACTTCATAGACATGCCAAAACATGTAAAAAGCAGGGTAATAAAGTATGCCGATTTAATTTCCCAATACCACCAATGCCATCGACAATGATCCTAGAGCCTCTATTAGAAACAAGTTTAGAGGAGACTGAGGTGAAGCATGTAAAGGAGAACTATGAAAGAATAAAATGCCTTTTAGATGACATGAAATATGGAGAGGACCTGACATTTGAAGCTTTCCTTTGACAAATTACACTTAACTGAGCAACAGTATATTCAGGCTATTAGATTTTCATTAAAAAGAACTACACTCCTTCTGCGGCGTGCTCCATCAGAAATAAGAGTAAACAATTATAATGCTAATCTTTTAAAAGCATGGAGAGCAAACATGGACATTCAGTTTGTTTTAGATCCATATGCATGTGCTGTGTATATTCTGTCTTACATAACAAAGGGGCAAAGAGGTATGAGCAAACTTCTGGAAAAAGCCTCTCAAGAAGCCAATTCTGGCAATAAAGACATAGTAAACAAAGTGCGCCACATTGGAAATAAATTCTTGAATGCAGTTGAAATCAGTGCACAAGAAGCAGTTTATTTAGTATTGCAGATGCCTTTAAGGAGATCATCAAGAGATTTTCAATTTATCAATACATCTAATCCAGATGACAGAACATTTTTGGTAAAAACTCTTGATAAAATCAAGGATTTACCTGACCACTCTACAGATATTGAGTCTGATAATATTATTAAACGATACCAAAGACGGCCAATCAAACTACAGAATATTACTCTAGCTGAATTTGTTGCTTGGTTTAACTGTGTTAAAGACTCAAAACCGCCTCATGTTGGGCCTTCATCTGACCTACCTGAAACTGATTTTGATGACAACCTTGATGATGACCCAGAAGAAAATCAGGAATATGCTGATGACACGGTCCTTGAGTTTGTAATGAGAGGTGGAATGAAGGTTGTTAAAAGACGGAAAGCCAGAATTATACGATCTGTTAGATATAACAAGGATAAGGACCCAGAGAATTACTACAGAGAACAACTCATGCTCTATTTTCCCTGGAGAAATGAACTGAAAGATATCATTGGTAACTGTCAGACATACCAAGAGAGGTTTAATCAGGTTGAAACAATGATAGTTCAAAACAAAGAGAACTATGAATGCCATAGTGATGTTCTTGACAAAGCTATTGAAGACATAAATAATGACAAAGTATCTCAGCCAGTAGCTCCTAACACCCAGCATATTGATGATCAAGATATGACTGCTAAATCAAAGCCAAGTGAGCTGTTTGGATGTTTTGATCCAGGTGCTAACTAGCAACATAGTCAGTATGATCTATATGATGACATGGGAATCTTGCCCAGGTGTAATGATGACGAAGAACTAGTACAGAGGCGCTTGCAAGACAGTGACTATAGACAGCTTGTGCGCTCTTTAAACATAAAGCAGAGAGAATTTTTCTACCATGTTTTACATTATATTAAAACTAAAGATGATCCCCTCAGGTTATTCTTAAGTGGAGGAGCTGGAGTTGGGAAGAGTACTGTTACAAATGCACTTTATGAAGCGCTCCAGAGATATTTGAATAGCATTCCTGGCCAAAACCCAGATGAAGTTAAAGTACTTAAAGTTGCCCCTACTGGGAAAGCAGCATACAATATTAAAGGCAATACTATACATTCTGCCTTTAAAATTCCTGCCAACAGAGGTTATGAATATTGCTCATTAGATGCTGATCGACTGAACACAATACGCACCCAGGTAAGAAAGCTTAAAGTTCTTTTTATTGATGAAATTTCAATGGTTGGCAGTGGGATGTTCAATTTTCTGAATTTGCGCTTGCAGCAAATCATGGGGACGACCAATGAATTGGAGGTGTCAGTGTGATATCAGTTGGAGATTTATTCCAGTTAAAACCTGTCTTTGACAAGTGGATATTTGAAAGTCGCCCAGACAGCTATGGTGCCCTAGCAACAAATATCTGGCAAGAGCTCTTTACGTCATTTGAGCTTACTGAAATCATGAGACAGAAAGAGGATGCTTCCTTTGCAGAATTATTGAATCGATTAAGAGAGGGGAATCATACTCAATCAGACATTTGCTTACTAAAAACACGGCTACTTACAATAAAACCTGATGATCCACATTATCCAATTAATACAACTCATATGTTTGCAACCAATCAGCAGGTGAAAAAACACAATGATACAGTCTTTCATTCTACACAAACAGACAAAGCTGAAGTTAAATGTATTGATTTGGTTGTTGGAGATATTTCTGATGAACTGTCTTAAACAGAGCATAAAACAAAAAATTCCTGATGATCCAACTAAAACAATGGGTTTGTACAGTAAAATTTTAATAGCAGAGGGAGCTAAATATGATTTGACAACAAATGTCAATGTTGTGGATGGCATGACCAATGGGACGGAATGCATAATTGAAAGAATAGACTACAGAGTTCAAAATTCTGCAAGGCCAAGTATAATCTGGGTTGCATTTCCTGACAAAGGCATTGGCTATAACCACCGCAGAGAATATGCCCACTTATACAATAATACCATAGAGAAGAATTGGACCCCAATTCTAGAAATAACTAGGCAGTTCAAAATATCAAAGAGACACCAAGCTCATATTCTTCGTAGACAATTCCCCTTGAGAGCAGCTGCTGCAAAAACTATTCATCGCTGTCAGGGTGACACACTGGATGAAGCAGTGTTAGATTTGCCTTCTTGTAGCAGAGAACATATGCATTATGTTGGTCTTAGTAGGCTGAGAAATAGTTCAAAATTACACATATTGAACTTGAATGAGAAGAAAATATGTGTCAGTACAAAGGTTCAAGAAGAAATGCTTAGACTTAGAGCTGGAATGCTAGTTCCATGCCTACCATTTTTGTACAACATTCCATGCCTACCATTTTTGTACAACATTAAAGAGAATTCCATTAAGATTATCTTTCATAATGTAAGATCCCTGCACCTTCATTTTGATGACGTCAAATGTGATTATAATGTTCAAGCTGCTGAGGTCATATTTTTGTGGAAACTGCTTTTTGGTCATCTGACAATGACATCATTTATCATCTTGATGGTTTCACACTGTTTAGAAATGACAGTAGCCCTGCAAATGGTAACAGTAGACCACCTTATGGGACAGCTTTTTATATAAGTGACAAATTACAGTTAAGCCACCAACCATTTAGAGCAAACTGTAATGCTGTTGAATTGACTGTTTCTGTGTTGTCTGCAAATTTGCATATAGTAGGCATCTATCGCTCAAAAAGCAAGGTTAATCTAAAAAATCTTATTAATGCTTTAAACCATGTACTTGATCATGTCATTCCCGATCACAGCACTCCAACAGTCATAATGGGAGACTTCAATGTCAATCTTCTTGAACTATCTTCTGATACTAATGCATTGACCAAATGCTTAGTAGAACAAAGAGGCTATACTCAGTTAATTAATCAGTTTACAACAGATTACCATTCACTGCTTGATCATATTTACACTAATATACCACACAAAGTACAATCTTCTGGTGTCTTAGAATCTTACTTTAGTGATCATAAGCCCATATTTGTCTCCTTCTATGTTTAAAGCACTTTTGCAAGGATGTGTAGATCCCAGCATTCTCTAAAACAATGGCTATGGAGTGCATAGGAGAATGAGACAAAGCAATGGAAAAGAATAATGCCATGAATACCAGAGTATAAAACCAGTTAATGCAATTAATAACTCCAATATAAGAAATGAGAACACAAATTTACTATAAGATTCTACAAATTCTACAAAGACAGAACTCTACACATATTTCAATATAGTTTACAATATTCATGTCTGCATTCATACCAGATCTACTTCACTGAGTATCATGTGTAAAAATTTAAGACAACACAAACTCCCCATGTTGTAAAAACTACAACAGTAGCAGTACTCTTTCTTAATTTTGTGCAGTTTGTTTCACTGTATTTTGAATGCTCGGGGGAGGGGGAGGGGACTTTGACACAACCAGATATAGGTAAGTTTAATATTAACTCTTCAGTTATATTCACAAATAAAAGATAAACAGCTAGCTTGGTGATGTCATACCATAAATTTTCTAAAATAGGCCCCAACAGGGCTAGTGTTGTGAGGCAATTTGTATTTAATTATGCATTTAGAATACAAATTCAAATTGGGATTAAGTAGACAAAAGTTTATGGTATATCCTTGCCCTGGGGGCTATTAGGAACTTTTTATTGGATGGTGATGGTGTTTGTAGGCCGTCTGATTGGTCACAATGACTACCCTGCAGTGACTATGCCACTATTTGTGAACAAAACTTTACTCTGAATGGCAGCACGAAATGAATGGCAGTTTGTTGTAAATCTTCACAATAATGTACAGTAATTACAAAACCACTATAATGTCACCAGCAGGAAAAGAACACAAAAATGCTACAAGAAACAAACCCCATGCCAATACAGCTACAAATTCTACAATCTTATTGACCACTATGGCCTGCTCTGCAATGACTATGCCACTATTTGGGAACAAAACTTTACTCTAAATAGTATTCTGAATGCCATAAAATGAATGGCAGTTTGATGAAAAACTCAGCAATAATATATGGTACACATAAAGCCGTTGTAATGTTAACATACCGACAACACATACTTCTGTAAATTGCAAAATAGACTATTCCAGCTATAATAAACGTGTACGCTGCATGTTGGTAGTTTTTTTACATTTCTCAAACCAACTGTCTTCTATGCGTCTCATACATCCTGGCAGTTGTGTTAGATTCCAAAGGCACCACTAAAGAAAGGAGAGCATGCGCTGGAATCATTGCAACCATTGACAATAATTGTATATTACGTATAGTAACAATATTAGGTAATAGAGACATGATATAATGTGAATATTCCACAACTAGCTGTTATTCCTGATGAACATTTGTCAAATACAATATTTATTAACTAAAAAGAATTGTGGCATACTTCTATCCCAAAAATTCGGTTCAAAAAGTGCTACAAGAACACACGTGTAACATGTTCCAGGAATGCATGCATAAGACTTAAATGTGGCTCTGGGCTACGCCACATCGACGTTTTATAAAGCCACGAGTTGGCCTACGGCATGCCTTTGATTTTGTTACTTGCTCCTTGAGGAGCTTGGTCCGACGTAGTCTACGCATTACAGTCATTTGCATCTAAGCGTGAACACATGACACTAAACAGAACGGTTAAAGGAAAACATTTTGGCGCACTAAAGCACTCCAAGTTTACCATCTTTATGCAAACATCACCGTTCTGGCCGACTAACTCTGGCGTTTGATCAGCCAATTACCAAACGTTTTAGCCTCATGTGTTCACGCTTAGATGCAAACGACTGCAGCAAAGTCGTGTATTTACATCAAAAAAAGGAATAACAATAAATAGGTAAACAACAGTCTGCGGACACTCTTGCAATAAATTAAGAAACCCTATTTATGGGTGTTATTGTCGAATATATTATTTTTATAAACACTCTTGCACAACATGGCAAACAACCGAATATTTCACAAACTGTGAATAAAATCTGATTGAAAATCCTAAGAATATGTTTGTCCTCTGAAAGCAATTCCTTAAAGATCCGTTTTCGAGAACAAAACATTTTCTTAGGTGTTCGTTTACAAAGCATGATCTGGGAGTATAATATCGGCTCAATGCGTGAGCCCACGATACCCAGAGCCAACGATCGTCTTAAGTTAGCCAGCGGGCTAGGTACGCGCAACGGAATGGTGTTCTGAAAATTTCGCTTGGCGTGCTTTTTTTTTTTTTCTCGCCTCAGTTCCGATTGTCCTATGCGCTTGTTGAGGTCTGTATCATAGTATTTGTATTTGCGCGCTGGAAGAATTATCTTCCGGGAACAAAAAACTACGCCTTGTACTCTGGTTACATCATGGCGATCATGTCAGCAGAGTCTTGCGACGGCTCTTCGCCTCTCTTTCCTCTCTTCCATTCACATTGAACATTTCCAAACGCAGGACTAGAAATAATAGGCGCTTTCAGCGCGCGTTGTAGTAACAGCTACATGGAGCTGGCGTGGCCAATTTAGCGTCGGAAAGGCTCTTATATGGATCTTTTTTTAGCCAATCACAAGTCTTCTACCTCTTTTGTGGACGGATTTCTTGACCATTTGCTGTAGCCGGGTAGAATAGACCGAAAATATAACACTTCACCCACAACTTTTGACTGAAAAAAAAAGAAATGGACGTCACTCGTGGAACGAGTACACAGAATTGTATAGTTCTACAATTTTTTAGTTCCAAAGCAACAATTCTGATGTCAAATTGCTGCAGTTCTGGGAATAATTCCGGGAATTCTTTCTTCACCAATCGCCAGGCTGCGATTTGGTCATTCAAACGTCTAACCAGCCCCGAGAAGGTAAGCGACCTTTCTTTTTTCACCTTACCTTTAGTTTATTCCATTCTTCGGATTTTTCTTGCTCGATGTACTCGCGCTGAATTTCCTCCTATGAAGATGAATGAAGATGATAAAATAATCTGTCGATGACAATTACCAAGAAGGAGAAACTTCATGCTGAACTATGCCCAAATGCCCTTGTAGAGCACTAGGACACCACTAGAAAAAAAAATCCAGTCAGTGACAAAATACCTCAGTCATGTTACTATCCATAGCCGAGTAGGACTGCATAAGAAGAGACTTGGTCACTTCGTCAAGATCTGGTATAAAAGAAACTGGATGTGATAAGCAGTGCAATAGCGGCGATTTCGCCATCTTTCTTTTGAAAAGGGGACATTATTTGAAATCATTTTGGCGGAAAATTCTAAATCTACAATCTAAAAATAGATTCATCGTTTACTGTGTGATGAAGGCTCAGTCCTGTTGATGGGCTCTTGCAAGGGTGTAGTCCCGTCATTTCTTGATCCAAAGACAACAGCACCTTACTATTGTCTCTCTTTTAAGGTCCTCCCTATAGAAAGGAGTGGGGGTTCGTGGAAAAATGGTGGTTCACACTCCGCAGACATGAATCTTTACGAAAATGGGAAAACTAGGACTAAGACTCGTACCGTGGACATCCAGACTCGATATGGTACCGAGCTCTACTAGCGAGTCGGTAGTTACTGCGCATGGCATGGCGCTGTTCTTGAGTACCGTCGTCTCACCAAATGAATCTCCCGGACCGAGGCGGCCAATCACAACCGGCTTCGTACGCTTTTCCTGTGTGGTTTAAAGAATGTCATTGTACCGGGAACATGGAAGGCCTGAAGACACTGGAGAGGCAATGTTTATTGTTTTCTTAATTGGCGGATTGCATTTTTAAACCGCACTGGGGGGTTGAGGACCTACGGAAAATTTTCCAGGGAAGGGTGCACTGGACTCTGGGAATTCCACGGGAGGGGGTGTGTCTGGAGACTGGAAATTCCAGGGAGAGGGATAAAAAAGGTGACTTTCCAGGGACATGTTATCCCAAAATAGATTTTCCAGGGGTACTTTGCCAGAAAAAATTAAAATTCCAGGGGAGGGGGTCCTTTATGAGGCTTGAAATTCCAGGGGAGGGGGTCTGTTTCATGAGTGGAAATTCCAGGGGAGTGGGTCTTCTTTTGGGAGGTCCTCAACCCCCCGGTGCAGTTTAAAATGCAATCAGCCATTGTACTGAAAACGTAAGTTATACCTGAAGTAAAAAGTTACTGACCGTGAAACAAACATGCCTCCAAAATGAGTCCCAAATGGCAGGGTTTTACCAGTACTCAATGCTGATGACAAGCATGGGGATAGAGCAGATTTCCTATGACTGTGAAAACGTTACGCCGTGTTCCGTGCCGAGTCCGCGGTCTAAGCATTTTGATTGGTTGATCAGTCACTTCGCGTTATGTGATTTGCTGAATGTTCACGAGAAGGCGAGGTTCCGTGCCGTGCCGGGTCTAAGCATTTTGATTGGTTGATCAGTCATTTCGCGCAATGCGATTGGCTGAATGTTCACGAGAAGGCAAAGTTCCGTGCCGTGCCGGGTCTAAGCATTTTGATTGGTTGATCAGTCATTTCGCGTTATGTGATTGGCTGAATGTTCACGAGAAGGCGAGGTTCCGTGCCTTTTCAGTCTTACGAACAGACTCCTACCCAGGCCAGGTGCATCAGTGCATGAACCTTTGCGCGCCTTCTAAGTAACGCAATATCGGTAACATTCCAGTAACGCAAAAACGCACTAGAAAGAAACAGAAGTAACGACTGGAGTCTGTGCTCTAGGTGGAACGGTCATTTCAAGTCCATTACCTTTTTCCCGTTTGGAAAGGTGTGCGCTACTGTTATCATCCTCTTGAGTAGGCAATGGCCCTTCTTGATGAATCCGATAATCTCACAACGCTCTCCTTCGTTTACCAAGACTGCAGCAATAACATTAATAAATAGGGATGACTTTTGTGCACATAGGGAGGGAGACAACACTTACATGGCCAAGATGTGGGACCCTGTATTCATGACTTCTTTCTCCTTTTCATATCGGCAATGCCGGGACTATTAGCTATTACGTAGCAACAAAAGGGAGGGAAGAAGAGGGCTTGCCTTTCTGGACTCTCTTTGCTACCTTTTTTTTCCAGCAGAATCACAAGTGAGTTGAAACATGCTTATTCGCGACTCAACGGCCATATATGTCAATTTTGCACCGCGAATAGCGCGCTGTTCCTCTTATTCGCTAAAAAAAAATAATCTTTACAATCAAACGAAGTTTAATATTGCAACTAAGACGATGAAATTTCTTAGCAAATAACTATTCATTATAGATCATACTTGTCCAGGCGGGAACTTTCTCCATTTTATCAACCCCGCAATTTTTCTGAGGGACAACCGTGGCCATTTGAAGAACAGCTTACATGTCTGTGCTAGGGACAGCTTCTTCTCTTCCTCCCTTGAACTGATTAACTATTAAAACAAAGGCGAAATATTTGAATGGAGAACCCTCTTCTTTCTAAGTTTTCAAGCAACGTGAAGAATTAGCGAGCTTGTGAGCACCTGCAGTTTTTTCTGCGCGAGACAGAGCATCTTATTTTGGAGCAAATACGAGCAGCGAGCACCAAATAATACACCGCGAGCACCGTCGATTTTTGCCAATTTTTGCCAATCGGATGCGTCCTACCTGAATCACTCGGGCATAGTCGTTCGTCGATATCTTGAGGAACTCACACGGCTCCGATGTTATAACAGACAGAATTCTATACAAGAAAAAAAAAAAGACGCATTTAGTACACATTTTGGGTGTCGCCATACCCTTGATTCCAGTTCCAATTCCCTATCTCAGGAGGCTCTGGCCAAGAATTGCATCGATTATTCCCAATGGCAACCACTGTTTTCACCGTTGAGAAGAATTTCCAGTTCTGGCAATACTACTTTACCTTGTATTGGCTTCCCTGCCTTCAACCTTTTCAAGCGTGCCAAAGCAATCACCAACTGAAAACTGAGAGAAAAATGATAGGTGCTGTTAAATGAAAAATCTTATGTATGTTATCACTTTGGATGTTATGTATGAGATTCTAAACTTCTGTTACATTCTGTTCTTTGCATTAAATTGATCCCCTTTTTGGTTTGTCAGGGCTCCGTTGATATTACTCTTTCAGGCGATTTCAATTAAAACTATATGACTCCTAACGAGATGGGACTAGAATTTTGGTAATTCTTTCTTCCGCCGACTTTGAAATTAATTACATCGCGATATCACTGAAATATTCAACAGAAAGTAAATAATTATTGCGCGTTTCCTAGTGAATCAGACGACTTGTCTATATACTATTGACAGTATAAGCATCCCGTTTTGTCTTTGTTTGAAATGATGATAATCAATGGGCAGAGGGCTCCGGCAAATTTCTGTCATAATTATTGGGTAGAAAAGCAAAAAAACTTTGGCTCAATTGGCAACTCCCTCCTTTAACAAGTATCCATCTTTTCCCACAATTAAGTTGAATAAAACATTGAAATTCCATTTCACTAACATTGCTCACCTCTGTTTTAGTTCTCAGCTCGTGGTCTTCAAAGATGGGTAGGTGATCGGACTCTCTGCTGGAAGGTTGTGGGCTGACAGGGGAGATAGAGGGATCTGTCTGAGGTACCACAGATCCCCGTAATATTAGATGAAGACCAGTGTTACCAAACACTGCGAATAAAAAGAAATTCAGTTGCATTCAATTAGTCTGAAGTTATGCCCTTGACCATTAGTTTGTATAATACTTGCTTAAAACATCATTCAAAGTGTGTGTTGCAGCGGCAAAGCAGCTCTAAACAAAGTGGGGAAGGGGGAATGGTAACAATGTATGGTAATCATAGAGAAGCAGATATTTACAGTTTAATAATCATACCCAAAAATTCTTTCTGACAAAATTTTCAATGAGGGGTGCACGGAAATGGTCTTTGTGAAAATCCAGAATCTTGCAAAATTCTAAGCGGTTCTCAAAATCTTGGATTCTGACAATTACAGAGAATGTATGAGTGCAATATTTCATTGTCTCAATCTCGAATTTTTACCCCTTGATTTCACTGTATCAGAAAATCTAACATGTAAAATGACGTGCCCTCTATCCTTAAAGTGCCCCTCCCTTACAAAATTCCCTAAGGTAATTGAACTGTGAAAGATAACTATTGAGATGATTATAAATTGTTAGACAAAAACTGACCAGTGAACCCTTGCTCATTCAACTTGTCAAGCTGAGCAACAGTACACAACTCTTTCAGTACATGGGGCGAGACTTGGTCTGACAGGTCAGGGAAAAACTGGAGATGTTTATATAGTGCTTCATTCTCTTTGGACTTGCGCTCAAATGGCCTGAAAACAAGAGACGTTCATTGGTGATAATTATTTGTCAAAACTGTTGTTTCAAACTATAAATTGATTGATTTCCTGTTTCACCTATTGCAGTTAACTGTTTTTTTATTTGCAACAGAAAGTCAGGTGACTGCACTATAGGTGAAGCAAAGGCAAGGACCCAAAACTTAACATCCAGACATTTTGAAAATGCAGAGCGTGAAACAAGGACTTTAGTTGTAATAAAATTTCTTAATGCTCCAAATTGAGTTAATCCCACAATCTTTAATTTTCCAAGTTCCTAACAATTTTAGGACATCGAGGAAGAATGACATGTGGGGTTCCATCATCCCAATAGATATAGAATCCACCATCCTTTATTATGGTAGGATTATGGTGGGAATGGGGGTTTCTGACAGAGCCATAATAAGACATCTCCAGTAGGATCCCATTTGTAAATCTCTGGTGACTGTCCAACGCTGGATTACAGACTAAGTGGGGATTCCACAATAGGCCAGGCTCCTACTATATATTTTCCATTCCAGAGTCAGGACAACCACCCTGTATCACATGTTACTTGGGATCTCAGCAGTGATTAGGCATGATAGGAGGTATTCCACATTGGACATCTAATCATCTAATCTGGGTCCTGATCCCCCTGGCTATGCCCCTGCTATTTTTGGTAAAGTGAGACTTACAGTTTTCTGAGTATTTTCCTGATGGCTCTGATTCTTGCATTGAACACACTTGTTGGTGATGTGATGACAAAGTTATGCTTGTGTAACTTGGACATGTGATGGGATATATTGTGGCTGCATAGATGTTCATCAAATCCTTTACACCAGTGAGGAAAGAGGCCTTTATCTGATGAAAAAAGTATTGTCTGTGGGTGTGCTATCTAGATCTAGAGCATGCACTTGTCATTTGTAAAAACTGTGCATATGGTAGGAACACCTTGCTAGTATTCAGCCTTTCGCTGCAATTGCGTTCAAATAAACTATTATTGATTGATTGATTGATTGATTGATTGATTGATTGATCCAGAGATTTTGGGACACAATCAGTGTGTTAGTATAGCAGCAAAGAGTGATGGCCGATAATATTGCTAGAAGCTTACCATGAGGAATCTTGATTTCTTTTGAATGATGATCAAGTTTCTGGACAAAAAAGGTACTTGTAATTAGTTCTGGTGCACAACATGCATTTGGGGAAAGGGGGATCACAACTACTGCAGAAAATGTAGGACAATGCTGACCAATTTTGTCCGTTCTTTTTTAATGTGTGCCTTCTGGAAAAGATTCCATACCTCCCCCATGGAAGGGATTTGGAAATTCCAGAGGGGTGTGATGGGGGTCAAATGCCTTTTCTTTCCCATACACGTCATCACTGAAATTCCATACAAGGGGTGGGTGTCATATCTCAAACCCCTTCCATGTACGATTTTATGGAATCACACAATGTGTGGTTCCAGAAATTATCCATACTCCCCCTACGGAAGGGCATTGGGGGGGGGGGGGGGGGGGGGGGGGGGGGGGTCAATTTACCTGATCATTTCCATACAAATACTGTATTTTTCGTTGGAAATTCCAGAGGGTGGGGGGGTCACTTTCCAACACCCTGTGGAGGGGGTATGGATATTTTCTGGAACCACACAATGGGGACGATACTTTTCATCCCAAATAGGGGGTCAGATGCATCCTAGGATCCCCTAGCTATGCCCCTGTAGTTATCTGCATTACTTTAACACCTGTGACATATGCACCTCTGTTGATCGGGAGGGGCAGTCCCTCTTGAAGGAAGCAGAATTTAAAAAAATAAGAACAACAGAATTGAAATGCTTGCTGATATTTCCCTTTGCTTGTTGGGTAATAATAATAATAATATATACTTTATTTCAAGAGGGTAAAACACGTAATAGTGAACATACACTAGTAAACTTGTGGCCCTACGTCATATTTTACCTTTTATCTGTAGGAGGGGTTGGTAGAGCAAGTAACCTGGGGGTCCCCAGAACATTTTTGGATAGTTGTCCATGAATGTGTCATGTGCTTCTGATGTAGATGGTCTGTCCCTAAAAATACATAAACATAAATCTCGATAAGCGTAGGTAAGTATCGAAGTCTATAGTCATTATTAATGAGATTAATGTGTCTGTCATTTGGCACATGCATGCCAGCCATCTTTTCTAAAATGATCATTCAATTTAAAAAAAATATCAATAAGAACTCTTCAAGATCGCTTATCTTTTGCTCAGAGCTCACTGCAAACAGCCTTTTATTGTCTAGTCTCTGAGTCTAGTCCTAAACGTTCAAAACCCCCGCTGATGTGTTTACCTTTCACCGAGGCCTTCAATGTTACACAACCATTTAATGCAGTCATAGTCAACAGCAGGATTCCCTACGAGTCTCGGAACTGGAACATGATCAAAATACAACATAAGCTTTCTGAACCATACGTAACCAAAAGACGGAGTGATTTAACTTAAGTTAATACTAATTGAAGTTAATTGTGAAATTAGAAGCCAAAAGGCATTTAGATTTAGAAGCTCACGGCGATGTTGTTGGCTTCGCTTTCCTTCGCCAAATTTCCTGCTCCATCCGCCATGGAACGCTTCTTGGGTTCCTAGCTCCGTCATGCTTGCTGCAAAGTTTCACTTTGAATTAGCAGAACTACATTTTGCTGATGTTTTCTTAGCGCCGAAATGAATAGATGTAATCGAACCCTAGCGGTTCTCGAGACTCAAAAGAAAGCCCGCGCGCTTCTGGCATTGCCATGGAAACCGCTACCACAGGACACCCAGTTAACTTATTCATAAGGACGCAAAAGTGCCTCTTTTTCTTATCAAAATACTGTGAATGAAACTCTCACTGTATAACCTCATTCGGATTCATTAATCTCTCTGTAAATTAGTAATAGCACTTGAAATAATTTTGAAGTTTCTTGACGTTAGACTTTTGGGGGGCTCCTGTGTTTTGCGGGTCCTGCGGGACTTTACGGGATTACAGACTTCATTCAAAATGGCGGCGGGAAAGAAAAGAAGCAGTAACATGGTTTGCTCAAAGTTCTCTGTTTTATAGCCTTGTGTTTTATCATATCTTACCATGGAGTGCGAGGAGAAGCCGTCAGTTGAGGAAATACCCATTGAAAAGCAGAGGTATGGTGTTCACTTTGTTAAAACTTGAATGAATTTGCCAAGCCAAAGAAGTAGACCTGCGAAGGAGGGTTGACAAAATGACAGTGTTCCACCAACTATAAAATAGAAACTCAGTAAACTTCTCAAGCAACAGTAAGCAAGCATTAGGAATATTAATTCATTTTTTATTGCTTCCAAGGCCTAAAGCCAAATTTCCAAATATTTTGGAGCTTTATTAGAACAAGTCCTTGATAGACCATGCTAAAATTTCACAGCCGTTAAGTTTATGGTCATATTTCCTTTGGAGAATTATGTTATGACAAGTTTTTTATTTTAGGCGTGCCCAAAACTAGGTGCACAATCTTCCATCTATGTAATGTAGTCATTTGAAAGCCCTGACCTCCCCCCCCCCCCTATACCTGAACCTGAGGCATTCACTCTTAGGGTGTGTGGCAGTGTGGTCCTGCATACCAGGGAAAACTGGATAGTGAATACCCCTGCCTAAAAGAAAAATGAACTCATTGTAAGCTCCCCAACAATGTTGTCTTTGTTTGGGCTGAAACAGGTGGAAGTTGTGGATTTACATCTTTTTTTACTCCTATAGGCATCTGTTGAAGAGCTCTACAACTTCAGAGATCATTATTTTGAATACAATGGAATAGAGAAAGCACCTGTCAGACAACAAGAAATAACTGATCAATTAAAAAACACTTTGATCGCTCTTGACTATGTACAAGCCTCATCAGAACACACTGCTAAGTGTTTGTTCTTGAGGGGAAAAGCTTTGAATGTGAAACCAGACTTTGATCCAATGGCACAAGATGCATTATCTAAAGCAGTCAAGTTGGATCCAAAAATGGTGGAAGCTTGGAATGCCCTTGGAGAATGCTACTGGAAGAAAGGGGACCATGCTGCTGCAAAGAACTGTTTTCTGGGAGCACTTAGTCATGTAAGCTTCTGTAGTTGATATCCCTAAAAAATTATTATTTGATCCTAGAAAAAAAAACCTCCCCATGTAAAGGGGTTGAGATATGACCCCCACCCTCATGGAATTTCTAGTGAAAATGTAGTGATTGTATGGGTCATATAAAGTATCCACACACACACACACCTCGCCCCTTTTTCTGGAATCGCATAATTATCTTGCCTCTAGCCTTGTCCCCAGGCTCCTTGGCAGGTCAGTCACTCTTTGCTTGGTCATGACGTTATTGGCTTTTGCTGCCCGCTTGAGTCAGCGTGAAAAGCTGGCATATTGGAAAGCATTGGTTGGGTGGACAAAGCTGGAGCTGACAGCAAAGGAGTAGCTCGGGACAAGGCTATCTTGCCTCGGGGTTCTTGTTGAGAGCTGGTAACATGGATCACTAAAAAAGATATTTGAAGCTAGCTACAGCTCTTGAAAAAGGCCTGTATGTGCTACAGAAATGATCCTTAGCTGGCTACATCTCTAGAAAAAGGGGAAATGATCCTTAGCACATTGTACCGTGTAAAGAATAGTTTCCTCCCAGCCACCTGGATTGGAGTCACGCAACACTCCCTGCCAGCTGATCTGGGCAACTGAAACCAAATTATATTTGCTAACTACCAGCTACCGGTACATTGTACACCTCATGAGAATCTAAAGGAAACCAAGCATATCCCAGGAGACCAGAGGGGTGTACATAACTTGTTGCTAACCTTAATCATGTGGTTAGATAGCATCAGTTTCTCTAGCTCTGCTATGTCTCTCAGAAGTTCGGCATTTCACAGTGCATTGCATAATATGTTATTATTTTCTTAGTCAAAGAATAAAGTGTCCTTGAGAAATCTGTCCATGGTTTTAAGGCAAATTGGCTCAGGTATGTGCATTGCATGTATGCTTTTATCTTATCCTTTAGGCATAACAATCATGCAGACAGTTGGCAGGTCTATACTACTGTGTAGTCTAATACTAATAAACTTTCCTTTATGAAATATAGATTCTGAAGAAAGACATGGGAACATTAAGCTAAGTGTAGAAAAAGCCAAAGAAGCTTTGTCACTCGACATCACAGATGGAATGTCTTGGTGTAAGTTTGTCCATAACATTGTTTACGATTTACAATTCAATTGTAAATTTGACAGACATCTGAAATTCATCTCTAGACATACCACACGAGAGATAGGGATTTAGATATTTCACTTTGCCTTACTTGTACAATTGTACTTGCAAAGTCTATACTTAACATAATGGTGAGGCTAAACAAACAAGCAAAAACAAAAACGTAAATAACTGTAATAAATTGCATTGGGGGGGTCAGTGAAGATGGCAATCGGCAGTAGTCATAAAGCTAGTGTAGCAGATGCCAGCTCTATAATATTTTATAGTGTTGTTATTGTTCTTGGCCCTAAACTATATTTAACTTTTAAACCACTTTTGTTTTTTAAACCCAGGTACAGTATTATATTTCATTTTTGAAATTCCAGATCTCATTTTGTGTTTTTTTTTCTGTTGTAAATAAATATTATTTTATTTTTGTAGACGTACTTGGTAATGCATACTTGTCATTATTTTTCAATGGATCACAAGCACCACAAACCCTCAAACAGTGCATGTCAGCATATGCCCATGCGGTAAGAACCAAGAGCATGCCTTGTCGTTTTGAAAATTAACTCTGTGCCATAATGTTTGCTTTCACCTTTATGGCGAGACCTTTTCAATTATCCTTTTAAATATGTCCTGGCCTTCAAGATGTCTGACACAAAAGACTTTGCAAACAGCATAAGAAAACTCAATAAGCTTGAAATTAGGAATTCAGAATAATGTAGTCCTATGCCCTTGTTGTCACTAAATTACTAAATAAATAAAGTGTTTTAATATGTACAGTTTCTATTTTTGTTTCCAGGAGAAAGATCCAGTAGCTGCCAACAATCCAGATTTACATTTTAACAGAGCCATGGTTGGTAGTTTTATTTTCTTTTTAGATGTATTTTACTCATCATTGGAGAGCTTATTAATATGGTATTCTCTGACCATCTGGTTGTGTGTAAAATAATAATGAAATAATATGAGCCTAATGACCTGCTGATAGTCTACGTCTGATGAGCGGGATGTTATGTGTTTCCCAACTCAGCTGCTGTACCAACACAGGGTCAAAGGTGCTGCCATTGCTCTATTATCTGCAAATGGTTAGACCTCTGTGTCTTTTCGGATAAGGACGTTAAACCATAGGTCCTGTCTCTCACACATGCAATACATTAATCTGAACCAGACGGACATTAAAAAAACACAGGGATATTGGAAGTTGCCCATCCTCAGTGCAGGTCTCACAACCTCATAATGTTCTATCTGTGTAGAATTTCTGCATCCCTTGGGCAAGTTGTGTAATATATAAATATTAAGAAAATGGTCTAATTTATTTTTCATTTCACTTTTGTCGCACACATGTACCACACAGAGAGCCCACAACAAATAGGTTGGTGAGCTACAAATTTGAAGTTTACGGAGTCTAGCTCTCCATTTCTTTTCAGTGAGAAAATTTCAGGAATTAAATAATTTAAACATTTTCATCAAAAGTGACTGGCTATTTATTTGTTTGTTTAAAAGGCATGCAAGTTCCAAGAAGAGTTTCATCTTAGCATAGACAACTTTAGACGGGCATACAAACTTGATCCAAGTTGGGACCATGCTGAAGAGCAGAGACAAAAAGTATTGTGCTACCTGTCAGGCACAATACAGCTAGCAGAGGGAAAGGTATGTGAGGCTTACAGTAGCAACACTATCACTAATGGAGAAGAAAATGAAGAAGTTTTTTTGTGACTGTGTGACTGGGTGTCATTTCTCTTACCATGCTAACCTACATGCAAACAGAACAAGGTTTATGCTCCCATCTTTTGACATCTTCATCAATGAATTTTCACTCGAATGTAAGAGTTTTTGTCCCCATCTCATTCACCATCTCCACTTACTTCACTAATGTAAAGCATTCACAACAACAGCAGCAGTGGTAGCCAAATGAAAGTTCTTGGTTTGAACTGCAGCCTTGGCAATGAGCACCCTACCCCCAGAGTTTGCACAGTTGCACATGAAAAGGTTTTATTTCAACACAGAGACATTGTAATGAGATAGGGATATCCCTATCCCCTGAGACAAGTTATGCAGTTATAGCCAGGATTTCTGAAGGGGGGCCGGATAGTGAAAACATGGGACGAAAATGTTCAAATTTCCTCCAGCAATACAGTAAATGTATGAGAAAATCTCCGGAGAAAGGGGGGGGGGGCCCTGGCTACGTCCCTGTTATGTCATGTCAACCAGTAATGTAGCAGCTCGCTTGGGCTCGATACACCTCATTGTCCTAGTGTTCTCCAGCTTCTTGATTTTCTTTTCTGTAGTCACTCTGTGATGTGTTTTCTGAGCATTGCTACATGACTCATGAAAACAGACCCTAAGTTAGGGCTGATTTTGCAAGCTTTATTTCCCAGGGTAAACTAAAAGCCAAGCGACTACAGTCAATGGTGCATTCTCTAGGAGAAGCTGAACTGGGCCCGTACTCAGGTGGCACCTATACCAGCTCTTCAGGCAAGAAAGTCGACCTTGTGTACACCCCCCTGGATAAGCTTGCTGCTGAGATGAATTCAGGGAGGGTTGTTGTGGGGAGAATGGTTGGGTCACTGCAAATGGATGATCCCTTGCCATAGTAAGTACTATAATAATACAGGGTGGCCCAAAATTAAAGTATTTATTCAGCCACCAATTGCGGCCTAACTTTAATGGCGGTAAGCTGTGGTCGGCAAATGTAGATTACTTAGATAACTTATGGCCTTGTCATTTGTTTTGTTTTCATTGAACAGTACATGCGCTATCATAGACGGCAGTGGAATTTGCCTACCAGTCACTGTGTATAACATGGCAAGAGGGCTAGGGTTTATTGTTGGTGACTCGATCGCTATACCGGAACCTTACATACAAGTTACAGACTTCACAGAAGAGGAAAAGGTCAGTTAACTGGTCAATAATATAGGATCGAGGGTGAAGCAGTGGCAAATATCATTTCTAGTCTTTATGGGAAATCAAGAGTTTTGAACTGGAATCCAACTTTTTGTGAGCTTTGGAATCCAAAATCCTGCTCTTGGAATCCGTTCTCTGGAATCCGGAATTCAGAGGCTGGAATCCAGAATCCAAACTAAGGTAACTCTTGGATTCCCTTAGATGGGGCGAATGATCCTCGCACGTATTTGCGATAGTGTGTGGCTTGAAAGCACTTTTCATTTATGATTATTTGTTGCAGGTGTTCAAGTTCAAGTCTATCCGTGTGGATAATCCTATTGTTCTGGTGGTGAACAAGAAGAAACTTGGCGCCAGTCATCTTGCACCATCAGTTCTAGCCGTGACAGCTATGAGCGAGTAACGCACATCGAGTGGCATGACATAAAAAGTGGCTGGGTTTACTTTTGCAATGGACAGTCACAGTAAAGACTGCACCCCAGCTGTCGAGGACCTCCGTAAATCCAGGATGGGTGTTCCTAGAGCAGTCTGTAATTCCAGGGTGTGTACCCTATCGCAGGAGTGAAATTTCCGGGTGGGTTTCCTATAAATATGGATTTCCAGGGTGGGGTAAGCATAAACTCCTCGGTGGGGGTCATCAAGAAATTCACTGGAATTCCAGGAGGGACAACTTCAAATATCCAGGGTGGGTAGCCAAGACTGGGCCCTCAACAAGTAAAGTGGGTGCGGAATTTTACGACATTTCTGCGTGTGCATTTGTATGAGCATAGTCTTTTAATGTATTTCTATCAACAGAACCTTCCAAAAATAGAAAAATAAAAATAAATAAAATCAGCAACTAGAGATGCAGGGATTCTGTCTTATCAAGGAGCCTAAATATGAGCCTATTCATTTTAGATAGCTTCTCCATTTCAACGTTGTAAATTCAAATGGGGCAAAAAAATATTCGGTGATGTTTTGTTTACACTCAAGTACTGGATTTTATTTTGTTTTTAAAATGTACCATAAATTCTCTCACGTGACCCCCTCCCCCTCTGTCACCAAAATCCCGAAATATGGCGGCCACGCAAAGGCAAACTCGGTTTTGGTCTCCTCAATTTAGCGGTCGATCCTGCGATTTACGCTTTCCGTACTGTAAGGTTTCGTGGTGCTATATAAGGTCGTGTGTGGTTGCCAGCAGCCAAACCCCAAGCACAAATACATGTTTCAACCAGTTTGCAGAAAGAAGCATGGAAAAGGCAGTCTTATTTCTTTGCAGTGATTCAACCCCAAAATATCGGCGAACTCGTGCATACTATACTACTTCTGGTCACCCAGCAGTTTGATATTGTTTACAATTAAATTATAGATCTTAAAAAATGAAATCTCTAAATAGATTTGAGATGATTGTGCGAGTAGAGCAGACTTCAGATGAGTGAGTAATTCACACTTTGCGTTTATTCATGTCCGTTTTGTTCAGAATTAGTGTATTTACTTTGCATTTGGTTTACGACAGTCATGTGAAATCGGCTCTATTCCTAATGAATTTGTAATCACTTCAGTCTTGTTATTATCGCCTGCCGGTTTTTAAGCTATTAAAATAGCTCAGTTGGTTTCGTACCTCGGCCGGACCAACACACAAAGAGTCTTCAGTTTTTGAATGATTTGTTTTTACTTGTTTATAATTTATTTATTACACATTATAAGTTTGTAACAAAAACTAGCCAACCAGCAGAACCGTGAAGTGATATCGCACCACTTCACTGATGCGGTTTCATTCACGGCTTTATTACACTGTATGCGACACAGCGTGTATGAAGCAGTATTGCATATGTTCATCGCTTGAGACACTATATGTTGACTCAACAGACCTGAGGTCTATAACTAACGTATATTGAAAATTTGTGAGTTTCTGTCATTTTCTAACCAACTGTTCTCACCTTACGGTTTGCAAAGGATTGTTTGTCAAAACGAATGGTCTCTATTTAGTTCCATTCTCGAACCCAGAGCTCCTTGGCTCGTCACCTCCCTGCGCGAGATTTGATACAGAGCCGTCGAGAGAAACAACTTTCTGTGCATGCTCCAACATTCAAAATCAGCCAATCAGCGAAGGCCCTCAAATGTATGTACCCAGAGCCTTCCCTGCGAGCAAACGAGCCGGGAGCTCTGGATACGAGAATGCCCAGCGATAGATTTTCGCTGTTTTGTGAAGCATAAACTAGATTTAATCCAGTTTACATATTTTCTAGGCGATGGAAAAGTTGTTATGCTCAATTACAATATTTTTTTTAGAATCTGTTTGGAATGCCGAGAGCAAGAAATCAGAGGGATACTGTCTAACGAGCGAGACGCTTGTTACCATACCTACACATGCATAGGCTTGTTTGCTATTTGTAAAGGCAGGTTTACACTTGCGATTTTTGTTGCATTTGTCGCGGCGATTTTTCTTGCACGAATTGCAATTCCAACTCTCTTTGTGTAAACGAGATGCAAATCTGGTACGATTTCTGTGTTCTCTTTTCTTCAAATCGCATCGAGTTAGAGAGAAATCTCCGCCACATCACGCGACAAAAGTCGCGGCAGATCGCACCGAGTTGCACCTAGTTTACATTGACGCGTACGTGCGAGAAAAATCGCCGCGACGCGCGCGACAAAAATTGCAAGTGTAAACGGGCCTTAATATTTCATAGTCTGAATAGCAGTCCAGTTTTTACAATAGAACGATCGGTTAATCATAAACTTTATCTTACACTTTTTATTAATTGTTAGGCATACTGCAGGCGTAATCATTCCTGTATAGATTGACAGGTACACTTTTCCTTCTCAGCACAGAGCCGCTTTACTTCCTGAAAACGGAAAGGGAATTGTCAGTAATGCTGAGTAGCCTTGACTGTTGTAGCTTGACTGTTGAGTTTCTCAGCAAGCGATGCGCTTGGGAGCAAATAAGTATACCAAATAAATCATAGACACTGGTTTTTAGGATAAATAGCCGCTCGCAATACATTTTGCACTGGATTAACACGAAAATTTAGATCTCAGTTTCTCCCATGACGCACCGCGGGTTACAACAGACAGTTGTGGCGATGCAACCTATTCTGAAATAGGTGTACATTCGTCCGCTTTGGCGTTCTCTCAATGGGAAGACCCTTTCCATACCCCTTTCCCCTACCCCATGCAGTTCCCTTTCCCCCACCTGATGCAGTTCCCTTTCCCCTACCTGATGTAGTTCCTTGTTCTCTCGCTTAATTGAGAGCAGATAATGAAGTTTTTGTTGCTGATTTTGATGGCCACCGAGCTTCGCGTTTTCCACGCCGAGTCTCTCCACAGTCTGAAATCAAACCATTCTGAACATTAGAATAATATGCTTTGGGTTGCAGTAAGCGAGTCGAATGTATAGATCAGGATTCGTACGCTTTCTGAATGACAAAAATCCAGGATTTTCCAGGAAGGCTTTAGTTATTATTGTTTTTTTTGAGATTTTTTATTGGGTAGAAAAGACATAAGTCTGGAGTATGTCATGATTTGCAGCCCAAAACCAGATTCACGAAACTGACTGATTCAACCACATTCGAGTTGAAACATGTTTCCAGGATTTTCCTTAACATTCAAGGACTTTCCAAGAAGGAAATGAAAATCCAGGATATTTCAGGATTTCCATGGCGCGTACAACCCTGATAGCGGAGCTCCGCTTTTAGGCAGTGCCTAAATCTATATATTAGATATGCATTTTCTAACCTCTTCAAGTTTGAGTTTCTCCTCTTTCAGTGTTTCGTATTTGGATTTGAGTTGCTCCTTTTCCTCGAACATTTGCTCCTCCACTTCACGAGTCCTACAGACAAAAACAATAACAAATTATAGTCTGTGTTGATTGAGTGTTAATAAAACGACAAATATACAACGGGAAACGAAAACATTTTAATAACATCCGCAATGTATTGCTTCAACATTCAAATGCACGTGGTTTCTCTTTTTCAGTCAAAATTGGTTATCAATAGGTACGCAACAGAGTGCATGTGGCTACTTAAAATTCTGCTACAAATAATTCGCCACAACGCCTTCGCCAAGACTATTCACCCGAATTAATAGGAATCTTAAAACATTTGCTAGCTACATCATGAATCTACTGGAAACTTTATCGTTCGGGCAGGAGGAAGATACATACGTCAGGCTCAGCGAAAACAAAGGAAACGAGGCCTCTGTCAGCAGGGTACTGGAGACGTATGATAATGCGGTAAATATCAAGTAGGCGTACCTTTCAAGCTCCTCGCACATCTCCTCTGCACATTGCTCGGCTGTTTGCCTCTTGAACTCTGCTTCATCCAAACTAATGAGAACGAAAAGTCTTAGAAGGGATCCGATGAAATAAAATATCGGCATAAAAAAACGAGGGTTACTTACTCGGCTTGCCAGGTCTCCTTTTCTTTTTTCATAGTGTCCTGAAAACGATACAAAAGATTTTAATAGGAATTCCAGACTTCCACGGCGAGCAGGGAAACAAAAATGGTATTGGATGAAACAAAACAATGATACGCTGAAGTCCATCTCACCAATTGTAGGGTTGTTTTAAGAGCTGTTTCCGTTGCTTCTTTGGCTGCTTCCTTCAATTTAGACATCTCTTCACTATGTTTGTTATCCCTGGAAGGAATACCAACTCCAATCAAATACTTCATTTCGTTATTGCGAATACGTCAACCGGACCATCCCGTAAAAAGTTGTCATTTAGAGACAAAACGACAAAACTTTAGGCATTTCACGCTCAACTGAATAGCAAAGTAATTGTCGAGCTATCTTAGGGCCCCAGTACCTTTCCTTGTGGAGCTCCAACTGTTTCTCGAGCTGCTGTTCTAGTTCCTCATATCGTCGCTCTATTTGTTCTTTTTCCATCTGGAGCTGCTCGAGGTGTTTAATATTTTCTTGCAAGCTCGCTATCTCCTTGTTCTTCTCCACACGGCCAGTCTCTAAAGTCTCAATAGCACGGGTTAACCTTTCCTGTAACGAAATGCGAGGAAGAGTGCTGAGTGTTCATAATTAGCATCCATTCCTCAAGGAATCCCTTTTGTCATTGCTTGGCCTTATAAGTTCAGAGAAATATTGCTTGCAAGGCATACAACCTCCTGTAATAGGAATGTCGCCGTATAACGAATATTCCTGCTATACGACCATGATAAAGAGCATCTTTATTACTAAATCTGAACGCTCGTGATATCAATAGAACGGTTTACATCTTTGCTCCTGAATTTTATGAAACCGTTTATTTTTCGCTTACTTCGATAACAAGGAAAATAACACTTGTCACTGATTTTATTAGCCAACTCTCGTTACGGGAGAAGAAAAAAAAGAACGACTGAAACGCCAAAGCAAGCCAGGAAATTGCGTGATTCTCAGGATCTTGGAAATGGACGCTGATTGGTCAACGTCTTAATGAGTGACAAGCGAACAACACTCACAGGGCAGATTCATGGCAGCCTTGACCAAGCAGATTCCATTCTCAAGATTCTGAGAATCACGCAATTCCTCGGCACACGTTTTTGGAAGTCGGCGTCCAGTAGTTCTTTCTCCCGTATAACGAGTGTTGGAGTGTAGGAAGAAAAGACGGCTGAAAGTTTAGGCTATGATTTATTGGTACCTGTCGTGTTTTATACTGCTCTAGTTCAGTTGACTGGGAGTCGATGATAACAAACGATCTGTCTCCACACTCTGCAACCTGCTGAAGCTCGGCGATACGAGACTCGTAACTCGACTCTAACGCATTCTTCTCGTTTATCACGTCAGCGATCTTGCAATATATTGAGAATAGAAGAGAATTAAAAAAAAGGGAAAATAAAAGGGAAATTAAAACAATGGGAATGGATATTTCCAGAGAATATAAGGCGCATTTCTGATGTGTAGAAAACTAAACCATAAATAAATACACTTCAGAAACGAAACCCATCCAACAACCAACTAATCAGGGGACGAAGTAATTACGACTTGCGCTTTGTCGTGACCTAAGAAAACGCCGACGACTGCAGGACTAAACGCTCACTCCCTGACGCAAAAAATCATGTTTGGGTTTTGTTTTCAAACAGATTGGCTGGGAGAGCAAAGTCTCGATGCTCAGCCAATCGACACATGAGGAAAACGAAAAATACAAAGCACACCTGAAGTACTTACTCATCTGAAATCCATTCTAAATGCGGTGTGTACAGATAAAAAACGCCCGGGAACAAATTCGATCTTACCTGTGCATCTAGGTGGCCAATCGTCTCGATCTTGGACTTGAGGTCCCCCTAATGGTGGAAAACGCAAAGGGTACAGAATACACAGAGTACACGCAGGGCCCTTCATAGCGACCATATGGCGGCCCTGACACGCCCTATTCACACGGAAGCTTCTATAGTGGACCAAAATCGGTAGCATTTTCTCAAGTCGATTTACTAATCCTGCCATTTACTTTCAGTTGGGACCCCAACATTTTCACGCGTTGTCCAGGTCGCAACATGGAAAGAAAGCATTCACTCACTCGGCGTTCGAGGAGGGCTTTTCCAGTGACGTCACGCTCCTGTGTCGTCACGCTTCTACCACAGGAAGCCCGCCCAAAACGCTAGGGACTAAGCTGGCATGTACTTAAAAACCCGTGATTTGATTGGTATAGATTTGTCCTCTGGTACGTGCTTGTTGAAACATCTTGTTCGTCTCATAGAAACGTACCGTCTGAACCTTCGGAACAACTACACATTTCATGCAAACTGTACTCGTGACTCAATACACCGATCCCGTCTTCACTTAATTAATCACCAAACAATGGGCAGTTTTCCCTATGGAATTCAAAATGTCCGAGCAACAAACTCGAAATTCTAAGATTTTAATTTAATTCTTCAGCTTTTCGTGACGAAAATATTAAACCCATATACTATGAGCAAACTTCTAACACTTTCCTGCAATCGGTGCATTTTCCATGCTCTCTGCCAAATTTTTTTTAGCTTGTCCGACGTGACAACAGTAACTAGGGAGTAGAACAATGAATGCGGGATCGGTCAATTTGATTCATTGTACCATTATACTCGGGTCACCGGTTAGTACTAAAAAGCAACATATCGTATGCCCTGATATTCATCCACTACGGTAGAGTTCGCTGTCACTTCCTACCTTTGCGTCTGATCAAATCTGAGTCACGTGAGAACTATGAACCAATCACAAAAAAGCTTTGATTTTCCTCAAACTACTTTCCGCCAATCAGAGTCAGGCTTATATTGTTATATCTCGCCAGCAAAAACAGTTTCGCCGATTCAACCCAGTAGTCCAGTAAATGAATGAGAAAGGTTGGACAAAAATGGTAACAAAGGTTTCTCACCAGAACATGTTTAGTAGTGTTCCGTTAGTACACAAGAAAAAGTCCACCCGAATCCACCGATGGCAACTTCCTTATTTTGAGTTTTGAAAATTCCTTATTGTAGCGCTATTGTTACCTCCATTGTTATTCATGAGTTTGCCGGCACTTGAGCCTTCCAAACCAGAAGATATTCTATAGTGTGTATATCAAAAATACTTCCATATTCTCTGCCCCATGGGCCATGGTTTGAATCACAGACTTGATTTATAAATCGCTAGCCACGTCACAAATAAATATCTAGGTTTTTGGCATTTAGTTTCGATTTTTTACGCTATTTCACGCTTTCAATATAGACTTCGTACGGGATTTGAAAATATGAGTTCTCTAAATACCAGAAAATGTCTTTTGAAGCAATTTTTATTGCCAAGGAGTTACTAAATAAAGTGAAATGATCATTCTTGGAAGTCAGAAACATTCAGAGATTAGCCGGGCCGGCGCTACACTCTATAAAATTCATCATTCTCAGAAACTGGAAAAATAGTTAAGTGCTGCGAACAACAAAGGTTAAAACAAGCTGCCAAAAAAACTCGGTTATTTTTACTTTTCGCATGATCTCATTTTTGCTGATTTTCTTCCTGTGATACTAGAGAGTGTCAGGAACAATATTAAGAAGAAAAACCTTTTGTTTCATTTTGAGCTCTTTTTCGGCCTAAAATGACTGGACTATTATATTTCACTGATAATGAGGAATTTTCAAAACTCAAAAAAAGGAAGTTGCCATCGGTGGATTCGGGTGGACTTTTTTTTGTGTACTAACTGAACACTACTAAACATGTTCCTGGTGAGAAACCTTTGTTACCATTTTTGTCCAACCTTTAGTAAAAATATTTTTTCATTTACTGGACTACAGCTAGACTAGGAAATTTTCCCCTCTGTTCTACTCAGCAAACTGTTAGAATATGGCTATGATATCTTCGCCTAATCTTCTGGACAAAACTACTAAAAATATCAACAAACTCCGTGGGGAAGACAACTGGAAGTGTTAACACACGTAGGGAGGCTGCAACGTCAGCCATCTTGAATCTTCGCCAATGTAACAAACTCTTGTAAGTATCACGAAATGTTTTATTTACTTTACAGAACTGGTCAACAAGGGCTACGTTTGTGCTCTTAAAATGCAGACCTCTAAACACGTTATTATCAAACACTTCTTACAATTATAAATATTACCCAACAATGCCGTTCTTCGAGCTTACTTCGTCAGGAACCACGCATAAAAATATCTCTTAGATCTAACATATGTACAAGTATTACATCAATATATTAAATATACGTATAAAAATATTTCAGTAGGTAATTTCACTAATATGTGAAACTAGTCGTGTTATCTACCGTGTGCATCTGTTTAGAAGCCGTCAAACCCTGGACAAACCAGTCGGCACGTTCCGTGAACTCGTTTTTTTCATTTCACCATGTTCACCGAAAACATCGAAATGTAAACACCACCAATTATAAAAATAGCAAATCAAATTATTAAAGAATGCTTTGAACATGACTTGGTGAAAATGTGAGGTCATTTCGGTGTAGGATTGCAAAGATATTCGCGGATTCTAATTACACCTTACATGAGGAAATTGAACTCGTTTGAAATCAGTCTTGTTCTACCTACTTTGCGAGCAGTGGTTTCCTCCAGAGGAGAAAACCACTGCTCGCAGGGTACAGTCAACCGTTTTTCAAAAAATTTGCCATCTTAATTCGTTCAAATTTTTGTGACAATTATTTTCGAGTTTTGTAGGTGATCATGTCCCTTTAAATTTGCCAAAGAAATCCGTCGTTTTCTACTGTAATGTTTCATAAATCTTCCCTAGTATAGCGATGGAAATTGATGGTTTTTTTCTGACTCGATAAACATTTTGAGCACTGTATACAATTAAGATGCGCACGGCTATTATTTTACAGAAAATGCATGTATTCGGGTGAGTCATGATACAGCTCTCGTAGGATCTAAGCCTATTGGATTGATACCCTCAGCTCAAAACAATAGAGGGTCATACAATAAGCCTAGTTGGAGTTTAAATGTCGTGCCTAGTGCGCATGCGTTTTTAGTCCGAATTTCTCCATTCTCGAACCCAGAGCTCCCCGGTTCGTAACCTCGCGGGGGAGGCTCTGGTGACAGCCACTGACGCATGCGCGAGATTTAATACAGAGCCGTTGAGAGAAAGACCTTTCAGCGCATGCTCCAACGCTCAAAATCAGCCAATCAGCGACGGCCCTCAAATGAATGTCCCCAGAGCCTACCCTGCGAGCAGACGAGCCGGGGAGCTCTGGGTACGAGAATGGAATTTCTCGATTTCTTTTATTTAACAAGAACAAAGAGAAGTCAAACAAAATATTCGGACTAAAATCGCATGCGCACTGGACACGAAAATTAAACTCCAACTATTTAACAATTAGACCTCAAGGCCGAATGTGCTATGATGAATAGACCATGAGGCCGAAGGCCGAATGGTCTATTGATATCATAGCACATGAGGACGAGAGGTCTAATTGTTTTAGTATAAACCAACTAGTTGGTCGGTTTTGGCAATGAATTCCATTATTTTATGCTGAAAAAATCAAGTTTTCTTGCAAAGAAAGGTGGTGGTTTTGCCAGGCACGGTCTATCACTAATAGACCATTAGTAGCTCAGCCAATCAGAATGCAGGATTTGTAATAGACCATTAGTTGGTTAATACTAAATAGGCTTAGAACGAGGAAACAATGGGGTGCTTTGTTCTGCCTATGCGATCACACAAGATCTTCCGAGAAGCTGTATCAATCCTCATTCGGGTTAAACAGAACGAATAAAATGAGAATATAATGTCTGAATAAAGTTATGATATAAACCATAAAACGTACGAATAATAATAAAATGGCATAGAGTAAAAATCCACGTATAAGAACCAATAATTTTAACCTAAAACAGGTTATTTGATTTCAAAATATACAATGTAAAATGGGGTAGATATGGATAATCTTAGCATAAACTGGTTCCTAAAATCCAGGTTTTATACGCGGTTTTTTTAGTATTAAGACGGCGATAAAATAATATTTTTAGACTACAATAAACACCTGCATATTAGAACAGCTCACTTCAGGGTCACCCTGAATAGAACTTCCATATATATACTGTAAGGTTATCATAGAACAGGTATCTAAAATGATAAATTTCAGCCTGACGTTCTTAATCCATTTGTTCTTATATGCGGGTGTTTTGTGTATATATCTAGACTATAAATCTAGACTATATATCTAGACTATATTCTAGACTATATATCTGTCTAGGCGGATTTATCTAGACTCAGAGCTGGAAATTACTGCCGGTCATCGGACATTGTCTGGTCAAAATCGTTAAATGTCCGACCAAACTTGCGATTTGGGCGGTCATAATGCCCGGTCAATTTTTTTTTTCTGTTTAAGCTTGCCGTGACAACTTGAATCTGATATTGGAGAAATAATGTGAACTCTCCATTTATCTCCAAACACTAGCAGACAATTTTCAAAATACTCAAGACAACAAGAGATGTTGTAGAAAAATACGAATTGAATATGAGCAAGAATTTTCATAAAAGCGCATAAACAAGCGTTACTTTCAGCCATGTTGTGTTATTTCTTTCAAATTTGCAACTATGTCCGACCACACGAGGAGTTTGATCGGACAATGTCAGGTCAAGTGAAAAAAATATTTCTAGCTCTGAGACTATTAATACACCCAATTCAAAAGGTGCTTCAACGACCAATTCCTAAAGCAGTATAAGCAACGTTTATTGAATTAGGTGTCTATCTAGACTGATCTGTCTGGACTTATTGATCTAGCCCACCAAGACTATATATCTACACTGATCTGTCTAAGCTGATTTATCTAAAAATGTTCTCACATAGTTTGATGTGGTTTGTTTCTCGGAAGACATTTCCTAGCGCAGTCGCCCGATCATCATGAGGCGTCTTCTTATAAACAAAGTTTT
Organism: Scolanthus callimorphus; assembly: GCA_033964015.1. Taxonomy (NCBI): domain Eukaryota; kingdom Metazoa; phylum Cnidaria; class Anthozoa; order Actiniaria; family Edwardsiidae; genus Scolanthus; species Scolanthus callimorphus. The sequence goes on from CM066917.1 coordinate 28,833,772, forward strand.
GAATAATGAACCTTCTTGGCCAACCAATATCTGGTTAAGTGGCGTCCTATGGACGTTTGTTGAAGAAGTTAGACAAGGTTAAATATCCTATTCCTGGGCCATTGGCAAGGATTGATTGTCATAGTGATCTCCTTTCCATTCTACTTGCCTAGTCCGGTCCATAAAAGTGATAGAAATATCCACCTAATAAAAGCGTACAGCAATGCCACCAGGGAGTGTCTGGCCAGAACAAACACCGTATCTGTGTAACTAGCTTCATTAAGATGGAAGTGACGCCTTTTCTAGATGAATTACGTCATTACTACCAAACGAGAAGTGTAGTTGTTACGAATGACACCATTATCGACGAACGTAACGCATTATGCGAATGTGACCGCAGTATCGGGTTATGTCGTCATCACTGCCATAAGAATTACGTCACCATCACCGGAAGTGTCGTATATGTGACTAACTGACGTCATATCGTGTCGTCATTACCACCATACGAAGTGACGTATATGTGATAACTGACGTCATAACGTCGCAGTATCGGACTGTGTCGTCATTACCACAAGAAGAATGACGTCATCATCACCGGAAGTGACGCAATAGCTGGCTGGCCGTCACTGTCAGCTCACAGCCTTGAAGTAGGGGGAAAGAAGAGAGAAATTACACGTCATCAAGAGACAATCCGAGAGCTTCATCTTCAGCGAAGGGAACAACAGTCTCCTCCAGAGCAATGCATTGAAAAGAACTACTATGCCAAACATTCTCATAACAGATTCTTAACTTGGTGAGCTAGTCTGTCACTGTTCTAGTGTCTGATATCTTATATTTGTCGTTATTTAAAAAAATAAGAATTTCATGTCTTCTTCACAGTGGATTAGGTATTAAAAGGTAAAAAGATAAAAAGTGAAAACGTAACTCTATATCTGTACAACAAGGTTAAAAACAGTAAAAAATAAAAATCGCTGTCTTTTCATAGCATTGTGGAGAAGACAGGTAGCGCTGAAAAGCGCTCTTCGCCGGTGACGTCACACATTACGTCACAGTAACCATGGAAACGGAATTCAATAGTTGACTAGCATTTTGAAGTTCCATAAAAGGCTAAGTGCTGAAAAGCACTCTTCAAAATGCTAGACTGGAATCTAGTTTCCGCAGATTAGCACTGTTCTCAAGCCAAGGCAAAATGTCATTATAGTGACGTCATTATAACGCCAAAGTAACCATAGCAACAGCCCTTTAAAAGCTTTGTGGAGTTTCCATATATGGCATAGCGATGACAAGCACTCTTCACAAGCTGTGAAGTTTCCATATATGGCATAGCGCTGACAAGCACTCTTCGCAAGGGTTTGAACGGTGGCGTCACTATTGCGTCATAGTAACCATAGCAACGACCCGACAAGAGCATTGTGAAGTTTCCATATATGGCATGGCGCTGACAAGCACTCTTCGCAAGGTTTTGGACGGTGGCGTCACTATTACGTCATAATAACCATAGCAACGACCCGACAAGAGCATTGTGAAGTTTCCATATATGGCATGGCGCTGACAAGCACTCTTCGCAAGCTTTTGGGCGGTGGCGTCACTATTACATCATAATAACCATAGCAACGACCCGATAAGAGCATTGTGAAGTTTCCATATATGGCATAGCGCTGACAAGCACTCTCCACAAGCTTTTGAACGGTGGCGTCACTATTACGTCATAGTATCCATAGCAACGACCCTATAAGAGCATTGTGGAGTTTCCATATATGGCATAGCGCTTAAAAGCACTCTTCACAAACGGTCGCACAGGCGTGACGTCATTGACGTCTTGGTAACTGCAGGAACGCGTTTCTTCCTATTACTTGGTTCTGTGCTAGAGGCAAATAATGGAATTCCAGGTATTTCATAATGACCAATCAGAATGCAGAAAGTATGGCACGCGTAGAACAGACAGTGAAACCCAAAAACGCTCCGTTTTTATGAGCGCGCGCTTGACCACAGGAAACCCATCCTACAAGTGCCTACATTACAAAGAAAACGCTTCCCTTCCCTTGTTGCCGAGTAATCATTAGACATTTACCTGCATTGTGGTAATCTGTTGTTGCTGTTCTTCCAGCGCTTGCGTCAATTCTTGACACTGCTGGAACGTGCGCTTTAAGTCTTCTCTCAGGGAGCTCGACTAAGAAAGAAAGAACAATTATTAGCTTACTTTCTGGACGAGTATAAAATATGTTATGGATAAACATGGCAACATGGCTGAACTTTTAAAGGTTTGGATATTCAGAGCCTTGTATCGCAATTAATTCGCAATTCTGGCGATTTTGACAAAAATGCTCAATTATTTCATGTTTTTTTTTTCATTAACATTTACATCTTAATAAATATACAAACGCAAGAAAACTGTCCACAATGGCTAGACAATCGCTGCGTACATTACCGGTTGAATAAAGAATCATGGGTACATAATCCAAGTGAGCGTACCTCGGATTGACGCTGAGATCGTTCTTTGTTGAGTTTCTCCACTTCATTCTCCCATTTCTCTTTCAGTCTATCGATGGTGCGTTGCTGGAAGACGACAAGCGAAACGTTAGAATGCATAAGGTATACCATCGCGCCGTAAAAGCACTGGCAGATCTAGGGTGTGGGGGGGGGGGAAGTACCCCATTAATTATAATTTTTTATAAGAAATGTGTGAGCACTTAGGATGTAATCCTTATCCTATGTACCGTAAGTTTCATTTGATGGTGCACCAACCACCCCACCCCACCCCTTCTTTCGGTAAAATGCTCCCTCCCTTCCAAATGTACTGGGTCCACCCCAACAGAGCAGGCCCATATGACCAACCTTGTCTGATATGGTGTCATTGAGTTCTTGGATTTGACTTCTGCTTTCCTCAAGCTCGCTACGAAGTGATCCCAGTTCAGCCTACAAGGATTTTATATTAATCATGAAGTATGTTAGAAGATGCAATCGGCATAAGAGACGGTTTCAGATTAGTTTGGGGAATAAGTTTGGGGAATTGTATTGCATTTTTCATTGGTCACTCATTTACAGCGACCAACCATAAACACAGCTGTGTATTTAGTGACACCACATGCTCGCCGCGCGATAGTGATTGTAATTGGCTTGGCTTACGAAGAAAAGAGTCGCGTATTCAATGAGTGATACTTATTTTATTTGTCTTGTAACTGTCTGACGGGGAAACCATTTAGCAACAAGTTGTAATTTCTATCTTTAATGATTGCGTCCGTGTATCTGGTCTTACTGCTGGCATTTTAAATGCACCCTAAAGGCTGGTTCTCACTGGAACGCAAGCGCAAGGCACGTGTGAATCATAGAGACATCAGCGCAAACCTAAAATCAACATTGATTAGTTGCTGGTTCTTGCGTTCACTTGATTCACACTAGACGCAAATACAAGCGCGAGGGAATGCAACGTCTCGATTTTCTTGCGCTTGCGTGTGAACCACAAAAGGGAAAAGTATGAGTTTATATCCTTGTGCTTTTGTCTGCGCTTGCGTTACAGTGAGACCCACCCTTGAGAGAGTTATCTTTTTTAACAAGCAAATACCAGAAATGTCTTTCTTTACCATTAGATACCCAAATACTTACATCCTTTTCGCTGATGACCTTCTTCAGTCCTTTCACATTCTCCATCAGATTATTGACGCAGTCCTGGCAAGCAGAGAAATATCAAGTCAACAATAAACATGAGTTTGTTTATTCATTTTTTAACTTTATTTATCTTTTTAGTACTGTAAGCCCTGCACCGAGGATGCACATTTCCACTTCCTCGTGGCTCTTTGACGTCCCTCTGTGAAGTGTTGTGAGAGACGGGCCTACGAAGACGAGAAAGGCTAACTACAGCCGATTGCGTTTGACTGTTTAACCTAAGCAGTTCGCACGTTACGTTTGAACGTGTGAAAGTTGCGTTGTGAGACAAAAGTGAGACGTTTCCAAGGGCAACCGCCATGTTTACTTTGCACTGGCCAATCAGAGAGGGCAGAACTTCTCCATAGAAACGTCTCGTTCCATCCTAGAAACGCAACGTTCCAACGTTCAAACATAACGTGCGAACTGTTAGGGTTAAACAGTCAAACGCAATCGGCTGTATTTGCAGGGCAACAGCTTCAACTCAATCATTTTAACACCTCGAGTGTTGGTCTGGCCGAGGTTTGAACCCACGAATACGTCTTCTACTATAAATATTACCTTGTCAGACTCATTCCGCTTGTGTAAACTGTTCACCATTATTTTAGACTCTTCTACGTCTTGACTCATCGCCATTATCTTGTACGCCTGAAAAAACGAGTTGATATCTCATTACTCTCTCGCGTCCAGTGTCCAGGTTTTCACTAGCAACATAAGCATAAGCATAAGGATCAAACTAACTATTTTCTTTAGTGCGGTTTTCACTACGACATAAGCGTAAGCATAAGGATCAAACTAACTATTTTCTTTAGTGCGGTTTTCACTACGACATAAGCGTAAGCATAAGCGTCAAAGGCTTCCGTTCTTCTTATGCTTATGTCGTAGAGTGAAAAACAACCCTAAGAGGACGACTTGGAGCAAGTCTAAGGGACTAGTTGAAGTTGCTTCTCAAGTTTTGTTTAGAAGGACTCCACACTGAGGCCGTTTTCTCACTTACGGCAAAAACATCCCAGTGAGTCGCGAAATACTGACTAGTTCTTAACCTGTAATCATTTCCTAGAGTGTTAGTCTTTGTGTTTTAGCGGCTAGATGAGTTTATCTCTATTATCGCGCTATTCTCCCATCACTAACATAGTTTTTTTTTTTCATCTGACGAAGGGGGTTTTGAAGGAGGACCCAGAAAAATCTGAACGCTTACAAAAGGGAGTCTCGAAATTTTACCTGTTGTTCGCATAACGCGTTGCTCTTCTGCAGCTCGGCCTGCAAGGTCTGGCATTGCTCGAGAGCGCGCATGCGCTCTTCCTCTTTGTCCTGTTTGCTCATCAAGTTGATGTTCGTCTCCGTTTGGAAATGGAGCTTCTCGTTCGTCGACTGTACACAGAAAAAGAAATTTCGCGTTAATGCAAGGGGTCATTTCTGGCTATAAACAAGACGCATAACTAGGTAAGCTGGCGCGTAACTTAGGAGCGCGTAGCCTAAAATTATGTACAGATGTCAGGTAGTCATATTTATTATTTTGGTTTGACAAGACATAAAGCACTTTAGAACCAGGCTTGTGAGTTGCATGTATATCAATTTGAAACCGATGGGCCCTAGAGCTTATATCTACCTGCAACTCTTGTTCGAGTTCTCTTATCCTGTGGCGCTCGTTCTGTAGCATCAATTCATACTCCTCCGTTTTGTGCTGGTTGAACTGTAGCTCGTCTCGAAGGGTTTCCACATCAGACTAAAGGAAAAAAGGCAGGAAAATGTATCGCTTTCAAATGACAATAGCTATCATTTCATTTCATTGAGCAGCAGCTGCTTTGTTGTGACAGGCTATGATTACCATTTCGTAAGATGATCCGACTAGACTACCGTATACCTATTTCCAGATCTGGTCAAGAAAGAAGCCCGCACAAACTTCAAACTAAACATCCATTATATACGTCCTAATGTCAAAGCTTATCAAGCAGGGGCGTAGCTATGGGGAGGGGGGTTCTGGGGGTCTAGGGTTCTAGGATACATGTGGTTTATTTATACACGTTAATCCACAAAGGTTTCCCATCACGTGGTCCCCCCTTTTGGGACAAAAAATGCAGTAAACATTAAAGAAATAGTCAAAAATGGTAAGGGACAGGTAGTTTAGATAATAGCTAGGCACAATCTAGTGCACGTTTTAGGCTACCTGTAGATTCTGTATAGACTCGATGCCGCTCTCTATCTCGTTTTGTTTGTTGTAAACGTCGATTTCATATCTGGTGACCTGCAACAAGAAACATGCAAAATGTAACAACATAGAAACACACTAAGTCACCATGTGGGGCCCGTTATACTTATACAAAAGCGAGTGCCGACTAACGACTATTGTTTGCCAAGTTAAAAAACAAAATAGTTCAACAGTTCGATCTCAAAATGGAGTCGTCAAAAAACCTCTCCTCGCATTGGTGTCTATCAAGTGTACATTCAAGTACAGAGGGAAATGTTTCGTCCATTTTTTTGGCTGACAAAATGGCGGCATCATACCTTGCTCTCTAATGACGCGAGTTTCCTGCCCGTCTCAATGCTTTCCAGGTCGTGCTGTTTTTTCGCATGTTCCAGCTCTTTGTCAGCCGACTGGAGCACTATCTTCAAGTCTTCTACTTCACTCGTTAGAACTGTTGATAAACGCGAGGAAATCAATTACCATTTCCAGTTGGTATTTGAAACCACTCTGGAATGATTTATGGAGTATAGATATCCAAGTGTATTCACAATTGGTTTGATGCAAGGGTTGATGCAAGACAATTCACGATGTCTGCGAGCGCGGATTGGTTTTAAAAACCTTACAATGGAGAGGTTTTTAGACAACAGCAGTAGTCGCCACATGTAGAAACGTGGTCGCCACTTGCGAATTACGAATTATTTGTCGCCAAAATGCATGTCAGCTGATTCATCCATCTGGTGACTGTAGAAACGAAAGTCTGGTCGCCAGTAAGAAAATAGTTGCATCTATTTGCATTTGCGATGAAAGATGGGTAAACTACATTCCAGCTTTCAAGGCGATCTCGAAGATCTTTAAGGCCAGTTTTAGACGTCGAACTTAATTCTTGTCGCACTAAATGTCAATTTCCCATTGTTTAGTTAGTTAGAGCTATTGTCTTGAGCTCATTTGCATTAGGAACGGCACTATCTGCCGTGCCAACGCCGCGCTACTGCCGTGCTGAATTAAAATTTTGAATCCTTCCAGCGCTCCTAAAAACAGGGCTGAGATCTTCTCCATTGGCCAGACGGATTATATTGATCTCATAAAATCATTCCTATCGAAATTACTTGTTTTTACTGGCTAATGAACCTAATATATTTAGCGCGACAGAATTACGTTCGACGTCTAAAACTGGCCAAACCCAAAGTACAGCCGGGTTTTTTTCCATTACCCGTGATATCCCCTTTGGCGTCTTTGAGTTTGTCCGTCAGGCTGAGGTTTCTCATGTTTAACTCGGTCTCGGTCGCCGCGTACTTTTCTCGTTCGCTGGTCAGAATCTAGAAAGAATAAAATACACATCATACATATCTATAATTGCATGTGAGAAGAAACCGACGAGAGAAAGCTGAGGATGATACCGTCGAGTTTTTGTGTATGTGCGTGAGCTTGACCTCTACAATAGAGCCCGACCCTTAGAATGTTTGTTTCTTGGAACCTGACTTCTCAGACTAATTAATAGTTCATCAAGCTCAAACAAAGAAGATCATAAGCGTGAATGAGGTTTGGATACGTGATCTTAATTTACATAGATTTTTAAGATTTTAATCGTTCTTTTTCTCCACATGATGATTTGTTTGAGAAGCTATGTCAAACACTAAACATAGCTTTTCATCAGGATTTCCAAACACCTCGAAGTCCGTAAAAAACTCGGCTTTGCATCGTTATTTCAACCCACTTCTAGGTGTTTGGAAATACTGACGCAACACGCTGTCTCGTGTTTGATATATTACTAAATCCCATCCCTACAAGTCATTCTATCCTGCCAGTACATGTTCAAATCCATTTTAACATTAGAGAGAAAACTAGAGCTCTAGTATTAAACAGAACTTCATAAATAAAATGTTCCTCTAAGCGTAGGTATTTCCATTATACATTTCAAGCGCGTCGAGCTTACATTATTAAGTTGTTGCACTTGGTGTTCTAGCTTGTTAGCCGTCTGGTTCAACTTGATTCGATTCGCTTCTTCTGATTGTAGTTTTTGCAGAAAGTCGTTGTTCATATCCTGTACACGCGAGAGAGAGTGGCAACTCGTTGTTAGCAATAGTGATGGCGGAAAGAAATTAAGAAACACGGGTTAATTAAGAACGTAATGAAAGAAAAAAAAATCGACTCGCGATACCAGTTCGACCATTTATGCCCTGCTCACACGCTGCGTTTTCAGCTGCAATTTCTAAGGTGATCTCATGGCGATGTCATATCGTGTGAACTGATTGCCGATGGCGATTTTTACAAACATCGCAGTGAAAACTCACCGGCCGTTCACACGGTGAGATGATTTCAAATCACAGGCCGTTTGGTCGAAGGTGATTCTATTTACGATGGGACGCACGAAGCCACACGAGTCTATCAAGCGCAGAGAAATCAACAAACGCGATAAACCTGCTCGCAAAGCTTTTGTTCAAGATGGCTGGAGTAACGAACCTGTAGCTTCTTGAGCTCGTCCATAAGCGCCTCTGTGTATAATTCTTCGGCGTCAATGTCATCTTGCTCAAACGCGAAGAACGGCTCGTCAAACTCACTATCACTGGAAAGTAAAGGGACAATTTTATAGGTGAATATTTTACTGTTTTTAGTTTTATCACTCTTGGTAGCTCAATTGCTAAATAACAAGAGGGGTCAGTGGCCAATTACAAATAATACACGATAAGCGATTGCATAAATATAATACTAATATGTTCATGTGATTAGCCTGAATTTCAGCCGTCACTTCGCTCTCCCGGTCATACCTCACTTTGCGAGAGGAGGCGTCTAAATTCACCACGGAATTTTCTCATCCATTACGTAATTACAAGTAAAAACCGTTATTTTTTACGTTTCCAAGACAACGCGTGCCTTGCGATGCCTGGTTCTCTGGCTTATGAGTTTTCGCACATTTTTTTTGCTTGGAGGGGCAAGTAATATCAAACACTCGATAGTGTTTTCATGAGGATTTCAAACACCTCGAAGTCGGTAAAAAAAACTCGGCTTTGACTCAACCTACTTCTCAGTTTGAAAAATCCTGATAAAACACGCTCTCTAGTGTTTGATATATTACATCTAACTTAAAAACAGAAGAAAGCGTGTTTCGGGTTGACGGGCTCTATATTTATTTTTTTGCTTTATGCCGGTAAATGTTGTGAGAGAGAGTTTCATTGAAAAAGACGACAAATCAGAGAATGGTGAACGTTCGCGTGGGAGCCACGTGCCCTTACCTGCCGCTGTCATGGAAACTGTCACGCCTTAGTAACCCATTAGGGGGTTTCTCGTCCTCTAGCGCTATCACAGGTGAGTGCATGGCCAGCTTGTTGATCGCTTTGCCGCGCATGGAAGGTGTGCCTCGTTTGGGTGTGCTGGCGGCACTGCGGGGGGTCAGTCGGTTGGGTGTCTTCCGTGGTGACGTCAGAGTCTGAGAAGAAAAAATAGCACAAGGCTACTTAAATAGAAGCGGCCTGGTAGTGCATGTCGCCATGGTTACAGAGACTGCACCTCAAATAGAAAGGCAAAGGGAGCACGCCTTCAGAAACTGACTTTTTCTGTCTCCTCTGAGCGCTGGGCTTTTTTTTTTTAGCAAGACTAGGGGTAGGTCTTTTGCACTCGGGATCACGTGACCTAGGCGCCCTTAAATTGAGCAGCTTTACGCAAATTATACTCAGAAATGAAAAGAGCATTTAGCCGCGCGTAATATCGCGCGGCTAAATCATCGAATATCTCGTATTTTCAAGGTTTTCTCCGATGTTGTATTTTAGGAACCGCTAGTCATGGCAACACAAACCAAACAAACCTCCTACCTTAATAGTCTGCATGTGTATGTCATTCAGTGTCGTCCTCTCGATGGCGGTTTTTAACTGAAAGGCTTCTAGCGCTCTCTGGAAGCAACGCGGATAAAAAGTCAACTGTGGTTCCATTATTTGAAGATACTCGATGTGTTATTAATTTGTTATTTACCTCAAGTTCTGCTATACTCTTTTTTGAAGAAGACAAGCTCGCGTCGAGTTCTACAACCTGAAATGGGCGATAAAAGAAACAGTTTTTTGTACACCCTACCAACCTAACAGCCCGTCAATGGCTTCGTGCAAACGTAGTCGCCGTAACTTTCACTTTGGTAATTTTTTAAGAAGAATCGTGGCAAATCCAGTAAACTGGAACTTCCAATGATAGTCATAGTGCAAACAAAGAAGCATTCAAAGTTCGATAAATCCCGACAATACGTTGACACGAAGTTGTAAAACCAGGTTGATGTCACCCGATCAACTCGTAATAAAAGTGTTCCATCGTAAAGATGTCGCGGACCATCGTGAGTGCTCGCTTTCTATCGTTAAATGCTCGTGGTTCATCGCCAAGTTCTGTCGGTTCATCGTAACGTGCTCGTGGTCCACTGATAAGTGCTCGCGACCCATTGCTAGATGTTCGCCGCCCCTCGTAAAGTGTTCGCGGCCCGTCGTGAGTGCTCGCTTTCTATCGTTAAATGCTCGTGGTTCATCGCCAAGTTCTGTCGGTTCATCGTAACGTGCTCGTGGTCCACTGATAAGTACTCGCGACCCATTGCTAGGTGTTCGCGGCCCCTCGTAAAGTGTTCGCGGCCCCTCGTAAAGTGTTCGCAGCTCATCGTTAAGTTCTCGCGGCCATCGTTAAGTTCTCGCGGCCCATCATCGTTAGGTCCTCCCCGTCCATCGCAAAGTGCTCGCGGTTGTCAACGCAAATGACTGGTCGAAGTTATGCGTCTCATATTAAATAACATACCTTGCGTCTATGCGTCTCACTTTCGTTGACATGTTTCTCCTTGAGTTGCTGAAGATTTTCGCGTGTTTGTTGCAGCTCCTCTCTCGTCTGAAACACAAACCTGATTACAAAATAACGAAACAAAACCCAACGAAACAAATACAACAAAATAAACGATGACAAAACAATGCAAATCAACAAGAAACAACAGAAGAAAAAACTCATACAAAATAACAAGAGAAAAAAGAAAAACAGGAAAAAGAAACGAAGTGGAACCTGGAAGAAAGGCACAAACAGAATTACTGCATATCAGACAAAAACAAACCAAGTAAACAAGCAAAAAACGTATACACTAAAACCGCAAACAAAGTTATAACCACAGGCAAACTTTATTGGAATTTTTGAAACAAACCTCTTCCGGTTTCCTGAAGCCTGTAAAAAAACGTTGTGGCATAGCAATAGGCTGCAATAAACGCGCAACACCCAGTGGTGCCACGTTGAAGGCAACAATTAATCGCAAATCAATTTTATTACAAACGACACACAATTAAAGATAACTACTCAGCATCAAATGAACCACGTAAACAGTCCCGTACCGATTCAAGTTGCGCCACCATCTGCCCCCTCTCGACTTTGTACTTCTCAAGCTCAGCGTTGGACGCCTCTAAATTGAGTAACGAGCTTGACAAACTACGCTCCAGATCAACTGCGGGGAAAGGGAAATGGTATTTAACGAATGACGTTTAACTATTTACTTAGAGAGCTAATTTCGTATGACTGTGAAAAGTTACGGCGCGTTTGGTGCCGCGTCCGCGCCGTAACCGTATTGTGACGTGCCGTGTCTAAGCATTTTGATTGGTTGATCAGTCATTTCGCGTGATGTGATTGGTTGAATGTTCACGAGAAAGCGAGGTGTCCGCCCCGTAACGGTATTGTGCCGTGCCGTGTCGAAGCATTCTGATTGGTTAGTCAGTCATTTCACGCGATGTGAGAAGGAGAAGGCGAGGTGCCCTAACTTTCCACAGTCATGCACAGTCAGGAAAGCTTAGTCAAGTTACAAAGATCGCATGCGCGTCGTATGTACTTACCGCTGCCCGACGGTGACTGCAGTAGGTCCCTCAGTTGCCTCTCTAGCTGGAAGGTGTAGCGATGGCTTTTAGCGAGCTCGGCGGAAATATCGTTGCCGTCGTTATCGATAGGCCGTAACCGTTTGACTTCCGCTAAGGAAGGTAGAGAAATATCGTAAATATTTATTCGAAATACAATGGTCACATAGACAGTTTAGTATAGTGCATAGATACACTGGGAGAGGCTGCCCTTGGATGAAGCAAGTGAACGGCGGCGTAATGTTAATGTAGAGAGTGCTACATGTATTCGACCTTCTTTAGGCGGGAAACACGCAACACAAAAACGCTCGATGTGCTACGCAACAATGCTGCGTTGCACGATTTGGACAGATGTTTCGCGTATTTCACCGTGAACCACCAAACCTGCTGCGCAAAAACTTTGTTTCTCAAAGTAGACCCGCGCTCTTCCTCGCACAACATGGTCGCTCAACTTGAGAGAGGGATTCTTGAGAGATTCCGCCTTTCCAATTCTCAGCTATCACTTGACAGGGAAATAGATACATTGTGGAGTGTTTGATTACCTGACAAAACGGCCTGGGGCTTCATCAACAGACAAGTCCGGGGAAAACAGAGTTCAAAAACTGTCGTGTGGAAACACCGGGATTGGTATTGCAACCAGCTTGTCACCAGTGCCTCGGCGATTTTGTTTCGTGCAACAGCCTTGCAACCTTTAAACTTTACCTCTTAATTCAAGATTCTCCATGGCGAATCGAGTGACGTCCGGATGATGTTCGATTTTCTCTTTCAGCACTGATATCTCCTCATTCAACAGTTGCTACGAGGTAAAGGGGAACTACCCAGTCAGCTTTAGTAACATGGGCGTTGCCTACTTTGCTTTCACGCCTGCGCTAGAACTTGTTCAGCCTCTTGCGTGCGTCAAGAAAATAGGCCTATAGTATCTGAGGGTTATGTGGTCGTAGTCATATTTTATTGGCGTCGTACATACGTAAATTTACTCCAACAAATTCCGAAACAAAACATTCACTAGGTTTGTAAGGTAAGTCATTCTATTTAGTTGAGAATTTTGTCCCTTTCGGCAAAGTTTTCCCAGCGAAATTTTGTCACGTGTTTAATATTTATAACACTTAAAATGCAGTGACGGGGACTACCTCTGGATTTAAATTACTTCAGCTAGACCGGAACTCCTCTCCAATCTACGACCCCGGTCTAAATTCCCGACCCCGCCCCCGTTGTCTTTCGTTTTCTACTCAGGATCTGTTTGTCTCGACTATCTTCGTCCTTCTCCTGGTCTAAATTCCCCACCCCACCCCCTTTGTATTTGGTTTTCTACTCACGATCTGTTTGTCTCGACTGTCTTCGTTCCTCTCCTGGTCTAAATTCCCCACCCCACCCCCTTTGTATTTGGTTTTCTACTCACGATCTGTTTGTCTCGACTATCTTCGTTCTTCTCCTGGTCTAAATTCCCCACCCCACCCCCTTTGTATTTTTTCTACTCACGATCTGTTTGTCTCGACTGTCTTCGTTCTTCTCCTGGTCTAAATTCCCCACCCCACCCCCTTTGTATTTGGTTCTCTACTCACGATCTGTTTGTCTCGACTATCTTCGTTCTTCTCCTGGTCTAAATTCCCCACCACCCCACCCCCTTTGTATTTGGTTTTCTACTCACGATCTGTTTGTCTCGACTGTCTTCGTTCTTCTCCTGGTCTAAATTCCCCACCCCACCCCCTTTGTATTTGGTTTTCTACTCACGATCTGTTTGTCTCGACTATCTTCGTTCTTCTCCTGGTCTAAATTCCCCACCCCACCCCCTTTGTATTTGGTTTTCTACTCACGATCTGTTTGTCTCGACTGTCTTCGTTCTTCTCCTGGTCTAAATTCCCCACCCCACCCCCTTTGTATTTGGTTTTCTACTCACGATCTGTTTGTCTCGACTATCTTCGTTCTTCTCCTGGTCTAAATTCCCCACCCCACCCCCTTTGTATTTGGTTTTCTACTCACGATCTGTTTGTCTCGACTGTCTTCGTTCTTCTCCTGGTCTAAATTCCCCACCCCACCCCCTTTGTATTTGGTTTTCTACTCACGATCTGTTTGTCTCGACTGTCTTCGTTCTTCTCCTGGTCTAAATTCCCCACCCCACCCCCTTTGTATTTGGTTTTCTACTCACGATCTGTTTGTCTCGACTATCTTCGTTCTTCTCCTGGTCTAAATTCCCCACCCCACCCCCTTTGTATTTGGTTTTCTACTCACGATCTGTTTGTCTAGACTGTCTTCGTTCTTCTCCTGGTCTAAATTCCCCACCCCACCCCCTTTGTATTTGGTTTTCTACTCACGATCTGTTTGTCTCGACTGTCTTCGTTCTTCTCCTGGTCTAAATTCCCCACCCCACCCCCTTTGTATTTGGTTTTCTACTCACGATCTGTTTGTCTCGACTGTCTTCGTTCTTCTCCTGGTCTAAATTCCCCACCCCACCCCCTTTGTATTTGGTTTTCTACTCACGATCTGTTTGTCTCGACTATCTTCGTTCTTCTCCTGGTCTAAATTCCCCACCCCACCCCCTTTGTATTTGGTTTTCTACTCACGATCTGTTTGTCTAGACTGTCTTCGTTCTTCTCCTGGTCTAAATTCCCCACCCCACCCCCTTCGTATTTGGTTTTCTACTCACGATCTGTTTGTCTCGACTGTCTTCGTTCTTCTCCTGGTCTAAATTCCCCACCCCACCCCCTTTGTATTTGGTTTTCTACTCACGATCTGTTTGTCTCGACTGTCTTCGTCCTTCTCCTGGTCTTCTTTGTTGGCTTTACGCATGCGCTCTAGCTTGGCGATATGACTTTCTCGAAACTTTAGAATCATTTTCGTCGACTGTAAACAGAATGGGGAAATTGCAACACTACTCTCGCAACAAAACTCCAGAAGCTACAAAACCGCGCCGCAAGAATGAGAGAAGGTAAAGTGGGTTCAGGATCACTGCGGTTGAAGACCAAATGGGGCATCGAATTCTTTATTACGCATGAACGCAATCGACGTTTCATACTCATGAAATGAGTATGAAAGAGCTCTACAAGAGCTCTACATGTAGCGTACGAAGATTAGAACCCCTAACCTCACCTGAACGAATTTGTCCTTTTTACTGCAAAGTTCTTCAAGCTTTTGGACTTTTTCTACTAACATCTGAAAGAAACCTTATTACGTTAGCGGAGGTGCGCTGTTACACCATTGTGCGATCATATCGACAACGGCGTGGCATCTTACCGATTTTTCCTGCTCGGCTCGCTGTCGGGCCTCTGTCGCAGCGAGAATCATTTCTTTCCAATCTCGGAACTGCTGATTGTAATCATTGTTATTTCCGTCGGAGCAAGCTTGGTCGCGCTCGATGGCGGCGTCGTTATCGGGTTCGGTGCGGTCTATGGTAAATAAGAAACAAAATTAGACTATAGAATCCTACTCTATTAGGAGCGTTAGTTGTTTTCAGAATACTTTTCCGCGGCAGGATGCGACGATGGCCCCCGTGTTCCCAACTAGGTTGCCAAGTTCCCAACAAAGTTCCCAACCAAGGGCTTCTTTGGCAGTTATCTGTGAGCATTGAAAGATGTTTTTTATCTGTATTTTTCTGGCGCGGAAAAGTATTGTGAAACAACCGTAAATGTTACGTACAGTTCGTTTTTGTTTGCAGAAAAGAGATGCGATGTTCATAATTGTGTGGAATCTAACTTCAAGTTTGATAAATTCTAAAGTTTTACTTGATGAAAATCATTCCAGACATGTAAGTCCATCTAACTGTGTTTACAGGCTAACGTAACGATTTTCGTAATATGATTTTTTGAGTTTAACTGAAGGAAGCCAAAACGCCTTCGTCCTTAGGCGTTCTACTGTGAATTTCCACATACGTATGAAAATCCTAGTAAACAAAACAAAAGTCTTACCCTGTCGAGTTACTTGCTTAGGAATTCCCGCTGGAAATACAGATAAGAAGTTAGAGGGGAATCTAAAGGAATTGCTCCTTTTCAAAGCTTGATAAATAGAGATCTGATAAATAGGAGACCAAACAGACTAACACAAGCGGAAACACTTTATGATCACGTTTGACGGAAACTAAACGAGAAGTGTGGGAAAGATCTCTCTCTCTCTCTCTCTCTCTGTCTGGGTTTCCCTTATTGCCATGCCCTGATCGGATGACCTACGTCCTGAAGTGCATGGATTCTTCTTGAGAAAACGTTCACCTCTGGCCTTGGAGAGTTCTTCCCTAAGTTTCCTTATCTCTGCTTGTAGAGCAGTAACACTACCAGTGCTGTCTTCATTGATTACAGCCTAGCAAAATAATAGAGAATTCAATCAACCAGTCATGATTTGTCAACAGAGCTGCTTGACTTCTTGACAAGGAGGGAAGTACAATCATTACCTTGTTTTTGATCATCTTTGCTCTTCTTGCGAAATTAAGAGTAGACAATGTTTCACCAAAGCACCTGAAATTTATTGAAGAAACTCGGTCATTCAAACATCGATTTTACTTTTAAGTAAACTTTAATTATGGTGGAAAAAAAATTCTGTCGTCCGTATAAAAACGACTTCGCCCTTCTTTTTTCGTTACAAACAATACAGGTGTACACTATCCCAAAAATCTGATGGTTCTATATAAAGCACAGGAAGTGTAGAGGTACACCCAGGAAACAGACGAATCCAGCACTGTATATGCGCGCGCAACTATGTAGGTAGTTGTGTTACATTTCACGAATCAAGTACCCAGCGCAGGCGCGTAGGATCCTGGGAGTTGTGGTACATTTCAAAGGCATTTCTGACAGAGAGTGCGCATGCTTATAGCCGGAATATGGAAATTCTATTACTTACTTGGCAGACGGGTGGACGTTAGCGATAATGTACGTCCGGGCATTGCCACCAAGTGAATCCTAGAAAAGAAAAAAAACCGTCATTTATCCTCAATCCAAGGGTCCTGGGCGGGCTTCCAATGGTTACATAGGAAACGTGACGTCATCTGAAAGCCTTCCCCAGCCCTCAGCTACCACTCGACTCCTATCAAACAGGAAACCTGCTCAGAACAACTAACAACCAAGTTAGTCTTACCCTCAATAGAAAAGTCAGTTTGGAGTCTCGATAGTGCACGTGTCGATTCTTTCCATGTGTAATGTCTACTAATGCCATGATGACATTACCAAGGGCGGACAGGGATTTGTTGATACTGCTCGCCTCCTACAATGGTAGAGTAAATTAGTAACCAGATTAAACAGATAACGAAAATTATAATAGGGCAAACCAGTCGAGCGCTTTACAGTTAAGTTCTTCGCGTTTTGTTTTGAGAGTTTTGTGTCTCAAAAATCATGCTGTAAAGGCTAGTTTATAAAGGAATGTCGAGAAAAAGTGGTAAAATTACGAGTTTTTCTCGCCTTGCCAACGGCTAAAACAGACTTGATAACTTATATCTGCTCTTAACTCAACTGTATATGTGTGTGTAACGTACGGTTGTTGAGTTAAGAAAATATTCGCCATAAAAAATCTTGGAAGGACAATCACATAGCTGAAAAACAGCATGTCGTTTGTAATAATTCTTCAAAAATAAAATTTTCTAGTGTCATTTTGTCACTGTCATCTCTGAAATAGGTGACAAAATGACACCGAAACGTCAAATGGCTTTAACCACTGGAGACATTAACTCATCTACTTACCAAATAATATCTAGGCGTTTTGACAAACTAATATTCCCACCCATCACAGGTTAGTAGTTAGTAGTCATCAACAGAAGATTCCGTTATCATTAGATGATGCCCACATAACGTTAGGAGATACAGAACAACATGCACTTAGTTTAAGACATTTACTACATTTAAGTAGTAGAATTTCTATTTCTACATCTTTGCCAAATGATATGCTTGCAATATGTCATATGTACTTTTATTTATTAATTATTATTTATTATCATTATTATTATTATATTATTAATTTATTTTTGATACATTACTAACATTAATCTTCGAGCTACCGTGAACGGCAAACTTTTCGCGATGTTTCGACTTGGCAACGTCATTTCTTGAATGTGCTGATTGATTGGCTAAGCCTTTTTCTAGTCAATCAGCTGAATAGAAACTTGAAATCACGTTGACAAAACGTCTTCGCCTTGTTGCGGGGTTCCTGTGTCGCACGCAATCACATCCGCCCAAATTCAATTCAACTATCCTCGCACACACATAGAAAACTGATAGTAATGAATAAATTATCACCAGACATGTACCTTAAGCCGTAAGCCCTCCGCATGTGTGTCTCTCTGCCTCTCTGATCCAGCTAAATCTACCAGATGTAACCGGGACACTTTTATGTTTGCCATACTGCCTTTTTTCTCCTGAGAACCACAAGAAACAATAACAATTTACCAGTATGTCTATACCATAAAACGGTGTAAATTTCTTATACCATTCACATAGTCTGAAACTGATCTTCTTGCTGAGATAGAAACGTGTTTCTTTTCACTGTTACCTGAGCAAAAGGAAGCGCAAGGAAATTACTGTCGCTCCTCAGACATTGTCAGATCAAAATTGACAAATTTCCCAACCATTGTGATACAGCCGATCAAAATTCTGGTTAATTGAGGTGCTCATGTTATCTCTCTCTCTTTAATTTTTTTCGAGGCAAATGATAATATACTGTATATTGAGCAATCACTTTTCAAATACAGTCTGTCCTTGAGCAAAATAAAGGCTTAATCTGATATATCTGATCAATAGTCCAGCTCTGCAAGGACATACAAGTTTGCAAGATGAGAGCAGTGGAATACTGCATCACCTTTGATTGGAGAGTAACAGTGAAGACAGCATGACTTCTGCTGCTTTCCCTGTTCATTGATGTTGATGCCACTCGTCTGTTTAGCCATCCAGAATTTAACACCTAAAAACAAAGAGTTATGCCAGTTAGAGCAGGTCATACATTGTAACATCACAAACACTGTACCCCCTTACTACAACAAAGAATTCACAGAATGACTTTCCTAACTGCAGAGCTTATTCTAGTGTTGGCTTTTCAAAACTTACATTGTATGCTTCTCTTGCACTTGTGACATCTCTCTCAAGCAGCCCATCCACAAAGACTCCCTTCTTTAGGTCTTCACGCAGGGCAAGGCCACTAGAGGCTGGGTCTAGCAAGTCAAAGATCTGCTCATTGTAAATTTCTAGGAATGAACACTGGCATAGAAACTCCAAGTGGTCTCCATGCTGAAAGAAAATGAGACA
This sequence comes from Scolanthus callimorphus, assembly GCA_033964015.1. Lineage (NCBI taxonomy): Eukaryota > Metazoa > Cnidaria > Anthozoa > Actiniaria > Edwardsiidae > Scolanthus > Scolanthus callimorphus. Next base: position 28,852,632 of record CM066917.1, read on the forward strand.
AAATCAACATCTTGAAACGTAAACATGGTGGATATGTGATGCTGCCACTGAACATCTTTTCTACTACAAAATGACTACCCCCTGCTTATATGGAGGTCAGTTGTCCCAGCAAACAGGCCAGACAGCCCCACCACACTCTCATGGCCATTTGCCAGGATGGCTTGCATACCACGACTGTGTTTATATTAGTAAGTGAGAATGAACACTAACTATACACACATCGGCATAAGTCTGGCCTAGATGGAACGCTAGCACAGACTATTACCCGTGCAGTTCGGCAACCATGTACAGCTGTTTCGTCCTTGTTAGGACTCATCAGCATGGCATAGCCGGTGTTTGCCTCAGTAAACTTCATTGGCAAACAACTGCAGAGGCGACTTCGAAAATCGAAGTGCTTTAAACCACAGCAAAGACCCATGTGGGACCTGTAGTGTTCATGCAGCCAAGATCCTGGCAACACAGCCAGTTTGCTCATATAAACACAACACAAAACATATAAGAAAAACAGTCGCAAGGTGAGTCATCCGTAAGTGGGCCATAATCTGCCTAGGTCAGTAACAAAATGTCAACACTAAACAAAAAATGTGAAAAATGTGTAAAATGAAGATTGCAATTGTGATTGAAAAAGTCATAGGCTTTTTAACGCACTCAAAAGTTGTCATTCCACTTGAATCTTACCTTTTCTTGTTCCCGTTTTATTAGACTAAATAAATATTCAAAACTTCTAGGTATCACTCCTCTTAATTCATGGGTAAAACATTCAGCCTCTCCCTCGGCGGGGCCTGTCAACAAGAGTAACAACAACATACTTAAAACATCTTCTCCCATAAACTTTGTTTTACCAACTAGCCTTTCACTAAAGATGCAACCAATTTCAGGCTATCAACCACCTGATACTAACATTTCTCACTTCAAAAGAAAACAGACTTAATCTTAACTTACCCAACATTGTGAAAGTCTTTCCTGATCCTGTCTGCCCACTGAAATGATTTAAAATATAGATACATTTAAAGGGGCTCTCGCACGCTTGGTGGCCACTTCTCTGACAAGAAAATAGCTCAAATCGCAATCTAAGTCCATCCTCTTGATAACAGGTCAAAACAACCCAGAATTGCATTTGTCTAACACTTGAAAGGTTTTTCTATTAATCTGGAGGATTATTTTGATTACTACAGGCAAATGTATGTGTGTTTCATGGTTATAATTTTACTTTATTTTATGTCCACGGTGGACGAATATTAAGAATGCGAGAGCCCCTTTAAATGCCACTCAAGGCAGAAATGTTACTTCCATAAAACATTTGAGAAAGAAAAATGCCTTTTACATGCATCATGATTTTTTTAGAAGAATTCCGCTGAAGATAACAAATTGATGCTCTTTTCGTACTGGTTTCATGTGCAAAGGATAATGGGAGACCATCAAAACAATTGGTATGCTGTGACCTGTATAGAAGACCATTCTTCAGAGTAATGCCTTCTTTACATGTCACAGCATACCAATTGTTTTGACTGGTACAATACTGCTCAAGTTATATATAAGATGGAAGTCAATGGTACGAATGAATCATGAACAATTCCTTACTAAGCAAAAATGGTCCCATTATATCCTCCAACGCAGCCTTCCACAATGTTTTTTCCCACTGCCCCAAACACCTCTTCCTGTAAAAAAAATCATTACTTTGTAAATGCTACTGTAAATTGATGTAATCAGAGATTCTCTTGGATGATGTTGCTCCCCGATGGAAGGGATTTGGGCATTCCTGAGGGTTGGGTGGGTCAAATGCCTTTTATTTCACATATAATCACTATATTTTTCACTGGAAATTCTTCAAGGGAGGGGAGGCTATGTTGCAAACTATTTGCAGTACAACAAATACCATTATTTGGAAAAGGATGATTGTTTGTGGTGCACACATTTCTCATTGTTTTTCCTTGTTTTGCTAGCAAGCATGCTGATGTAGGCACACAACAATATGACATGGAGTCGGTGAGATGTTAAGTGTTAGGATTTACTGTTTTCTTATTTTTTCTGAGCTTGTGACATGTGTACTGTACCTGCATTGTATTAATGTCGGCAACATGATCATAGGAGAATGTCTTGGGGTCTGGTTTACTTTGCAGTACAATACTGTTAACTGATGTCACTTCTACACATGGGGTGCGATCAACACCACTCTCTAAGTTCTTGGCAGGTGGGCGCACTCGTACATAAACCTTAATATTATCACCTTGAGAACTGAAACAAAAATAAGTATAATATATAGATTTAACCACTGGCTAAAAGCAGAGCTCCTGGTTATAAAATTTTCTATGTGAATGAAAGGGATTCCCATGTGTACATGGTTTATATGGTTGCTTTAGAGTCTTCCCTTCACGAGATATCAATGACCACTTCATTTCGCTCATCTGGTGGTCTAGACTACACTACCCAAGTTTGGTTGTTTTAGAGTCTTCCCTTCACGAGATATTGATTCTTTAAGCATAGATGACGTCATCGATGACGTCATATCACGTGACCACTTCATTTCGCTCATCTGGTGGTCTAGACTACACTACCCAAGTTTGGTTGTTTTAGAGTCTTCCCTTCACGTGATATTCATTTTTGAAGCATAGTTGACGTCATCGATGACGTCACATCACGTGACCACCTCATTTCGCTCATCTGGTGGCCTAGACTACACTACCCAAGTTTGGTTGTTTTAGAGTCTTCCCTTCACGAGATATTGATTTTTCAAGCATAGATGACATCATCGATTACGTCACATCATGTGATCACTTCATTTCGCTCATCTGGTGACCTAGACTACACTTCCCAAAAGTTTGGTTGTTTTAGAGTCTTCCTTTCATGAGATATTCATTTTTGAAGCATAGATGACGTCATCGATGACGTCATATCACGTGACCACTTCATTTCGCTCACCTGGTGACCTAGACTACACTACCAAAGTTTGGTTGTCATAGAGTCTTCCCTTCACGAGATATTAATTTTTCAATCACTGATGACATCATCGATGACGTCACATCACGTGTCCGGGTTACAGCACCCCCCTTGTGGCATAGACAAAATATCCTAAGTATGGTTGTCCTAGCGTGTTCCCTTGAGGAGATATAATTTTTTCCTTGAATACCACAGGGTTCCCATGTGTACACGGACGGACGGCGTACGCTATTAGTACAGCAGATTGGTGCAAAATTGTGCAAATTGATGTTACAAGCATGAAATTTGGCAGAGTGGTAGAGCTTGATGTCCTGAGGCATTCTATATAAAAACCACGCCCAAAAGTAAATACTTCCAGATAGCATAAAGATGGGTTGATTTATCTTTGTTAAAGAAATAAGAACGTCTTAATTTTACACAAAAGCCTTAATATGTTACTTTATTCACAAATAGATGTCCTGCATTACTATAAATATTGAGTCACGCCCTATATTGCTTACTTACAGCCTTGATAGATGTACACTTCACTATTTGGCAAAATCTATTTCTGGCGTTTCCTTTTTCTCCAAATTACAAGTATTGATAAGATGTTTTATGCGGCATTATTCTTAAGTTAAACCACACCCTATTTCAGGTACTTCCAGTGTTGAAAGTTATGAAATTAGAAAAACATTTAAAGCAAAAGTATTTTAAATTTGATTGAGCTGCCACGATTAGCTTGGCCTCCTGCATCAACAAAAAATCCATATTTTGTTATATGCCTGTCTGAAAGTCTAAATATTATGAAGTCCTAAACCAACAATGAAATTAACATAGTCTTACTGTCGTTCGTAACCTCGTCTGTACTTGCACATGGCAGTGCATTGAGGACGTGCTTTGACACATTTACAGCGCCCTCAACACCCCTTATCAGCGGGTTAACAGCCGCATTGCACGAGTAGCTGACACGTTGTAGAGATCTCGGGGAGTACGGTCCAGATTGTTGGTTCAGCATTTATTACATGATGGCTTTTTTCCTCTGATGGCTATGGGAGACTTCTCCCCAGTAGGTATCACATCCATTTTTGGTCTTCTGGGAAACATGTCCGCCCTTGCCACTCAATAGCTTACTCCTTGCATACGATGTTTGGGGTTGGGTCCGAGGGCCAGAGGATTTTTTTCACTTTGATGCTACAGAGCTGTGAACCCTACCAGGAGTGATTGGGAGCTCTTGAATTTTAGTAAGTAGAACTGACGATGCTTGATGTCTGGTCGTGAACTCTCGCATAATTCCTGGATGGAAGGAACATCATCGTCAACCCTCTGCTTCCACCAACCACATGAGTCAGTGCTGCCACTCAGGACTTGACCTCTTTGTACCAATGGGTAACGTCAGAGCTGACACTTTGCGAGTATAGTATTTAGCTTTAGATGATTTGCATTCTCGTTGCACTTTATTCCTTAGGTCTTTATACTGGTACGACTCTTTCTTATGCTCTGACAGAGCAGTTTGTCTTTGAACGATCAGAGAGGTCAATCTGGGGATATGTGTGATATGGCTCTCGAGCTTCTGCTCGTCTTCTTATTCCTTGACCTCGTTTATCTCTTGCGCCTACCTTCGAACTGTTGTTGCCACGTCCTAGGCAATGTCTATCTTCTTCATGTTGTTTGCTAGTAATGGCGCACATAAAGAATAAACAAATGATATATGCGTAGTGCTTTTACGTCTTACGGTTCTCTTCTTTAAGCATAATTACAACGGCGGCTCCGTCAATCACGACTGCAATGACTTCAGGGGGCTCACTATGAACAGTAGGGGCAACCATCTCCAGCCATCCTGTGAGGTCCGACTTGTCGCAGGAACTTAGGTCACCAAAGTTGGATATAGGGATAGTGGAACTAAATATTGATGCACTCGCTACAAGAAACGTTTGCTTTCAGAAGAAAGAATGTGAAATGATTTTTAGATACACGGAGATACAGTTATTTAGTGGATTGTACATTTCAGTCCCCTCGCCTCCCTTCGCCTGATAGCAGACATTAAAACATGCTTCAAAAGTAACAAAAGCAAGGATATTGAATTGCTAGAAAGCAGTACATGACAACGTATTTTTTTAGGCAACCTTTTTGTTCTACGCTAGCTGGCGGGCTAGTGGGGTGCTCATAGTTGGTGAGGTCTTGCATTGTGTGGAAAACCGTTCGAAAGTTATATGAAAGAACATTTTCCTATAGAAAAGTGTACTTGCGAAAAGAAGTGGTAGAGTTGAAGCAGGAAAAGTCTAATTAAAATCTTTACTGTCTCTTTCTTAGCTCAAAAGCCAAAAAAGACGTTGAATGTGCCAAATACAGGCATTTTGGGCGTGTGGTTAGCTGCGAAGATGCAAGGTAATTCATGTCTGTAATAGGTTGCAAAAAGATTTCAATAATCACTATCATGTTTAATTTATTTTTGTAAACCCTTACATTCGTCACTGTAATACCTGTAAGTACCGCAATTGGGCGTGGTTTGTCTGTCTAAACTTGAAGGGCATGTAATCTCAACATTATGTGAAGTTTGGAAGAATTTGGAAAACGTTTAGTCAGGCTTTTATTCTTATATAAGATAATTAATTCCACCTCTGTAAAACGGAAAGTATGCACGTTTGGGCGTGGTTTTTGCATCAAGACTACTAAGGGTATAGAGCTCTGTCATTGTGCCAAATTTCATGCTTGTAACATTAATTTGCACAATTTGACCTAAATTCTGCACCAATCTGCTGTACTATATAGGTTTAATACCAGAAAAATAAAGAAAAAATCATATCTCCCGAAGGGTAGCTTCTATAGAAGCCAAACTTGGACAAACTTTCAAAGACCATAAGAGGAACTCTATACCAAAGTCACGTGCCCTTACGTCATCAATGACGTCATCAAAAAGATCCATAATGCCCGTGACGTTCAAAAATCAACTCGATAGTATACTATACGTTTTTCTCTTAGGTATGGTGCTCCGCTAGCGCGGGCCTTTGGCCTCCGCTAAAAGAAATTATTATTTATGTGGAAAGGCAACAACAGTCAGACTAAGATTATGGATCATGAATGACTTCTCTATTATTATGGTTTAACCTGGTGTAAGAACAATTCCCAGAGGACACCTTTGTGTTTAGTTAGTTCTTATTTCATCATGATTCATTCTAGTGACGCAACTCTTGAACAATACACAGGTTCTTACACCAGATTAGAGCCATTATTACTGTTTCCAATATTTGCTGCTTTTGTACTGTACATTCATTGATAAAAACAATAGTTACAGGCATTACATTACTTATTAAAGTACACTAAAACACAAAAGCCATGAAGTGAGGTATTAATCTACTTTTGTTCTTGTAGAAGTGTTTACTGTCTAAGATACAGCTAGAGTAACTTTATGTTGTCTCATCAACAGGGGAACTAAAATTTAATAATATTTTACCATACACATGGAGCTTTTATAAATCTAATATTGCAGGGTTTTAATTTCTATGCAAAATACTCAAATTAAAAAGTTGGATCTAGTTCACATTTTTTCACCCAAAAATATCTGAAATGTTGCTATCTTCAAATGGTTCTCACAAATATTGCTTGTCCTGGTTCAGTGAGCAGACTAAACTTGCTGTTGTCATGTAAATGCAAGTGCAATAACGATCAAAGAGATTGCACAACATTGTAATGGTATGTGTCCACATTAATAAATACTAGGAAAGAAAAGAACTCAACTGTTACAGAAGTGTAAACAATTAAACAGGCACAAATATCAACCTCAATTCCATCTCATATACTTAATAAAATTACTTGATCCAAACCAGATAACACTCAATTAACAGAAAGAGAAATTTCCATAGGCTCTCAACAATCTCTAACTCTGACAAACAGCAAAATAATTTTAGACAGCAATTTTTTAACAGTATTGTAATAATATGTGTACTGTGGGCCTTCAAAATGGAGTTACCTTTCATTAGGATTTTGTGAAGCAGAGCTGAGTTTCTGTTGCCTTGGCCTTGAATTAAGATGCAGTGAGCTCATACTGAGTATTTCCTAGACTCTCATTCTAACTGTCTAATCAGCATGCCACAGAAGATTTTTCTCAAGTCAATTACTTTAAATAAATCCATGAGAAAATATTAGTGTTATAAAATTTAACAAAGATTTACACAATAAAAGAGATTATTCTTTTCTGGATGAAAACTGAAGTTTTATTTCAGTGCTTTTAAGCACTTAAAAGTGCACAAAATGTGTCTTAGAGAATTAGACTATGATGCTCCATGTTTTCTAATAATTAATTTACAGCAGGTTCCCTTAGTGGGTTGTTAAAATTTCATAAGATGCCTACAGAAAAATGGTGCCAATTCCTAAATGGTTGTGTGTTTGTGTAATATTTAATGACTTACATACAATAATACTGTGCTTATAATATTAACAGCACCACATGAATTCCTAGTGATTTTAAATTCGAACATAATAAGGGCTTTATAATAGGCTTTAAAAAGCTTCTGAGAAAAGCTGTAATTTTAGGAAAAAAAGCTAATTATTAATCCTTATTTGACGTATGGTCTTGTCTCCTGGGGTCAGGCCGCAAAATTGCATATCAAAAAAATATTAATACTTCAGAAAAGAGTATTGCGACTAATGAACTTTGCCCCATTCAATTCACATGCTGTACCTTACTTCATCTCGTACAATATTCTCCCAATAAATATGCTCTATTTTAAGCTTTTATCTCTTCTGATGCATGACAACTATAATAATCTAATACCTTCTAATCTCTCAGACCTGTTCACGCCCACTCACCAAATGCATAATTACAATACACGATCCTCAACAGCTGGTAACTACTACATTGACCATTCTTGACTTAACCTTTTAAAAACCTCATTTTCTAGAATGGGCCCAAGGATCTGGAATAGTGTTCCAGAAAAATTAAAAAACTACCAAAACATATATTTAAGAAACAAATGACAACGATTTTATTCTAAACTCTTTGTGTTCAGGACATACAAAGCATTATGAACAGTATTAGCAAAATTACAAAAGTAAAAGGAAAAGCTTTTGTCTGTATTTATTTCCTTTGATAAGAATATATGTTATTAGTTTATTGTTATCGTGTTCTGTGTTATTCTGTAATTTTGGTATTCTAATGTAAAAAAAGTAATTGTATTTAGCGTCCACACACTGCCTGCCTTGATTAGCTCCGCTATTTGCAGGTAGTGTGCGTTTTTAACTTAGGTCAAAAATAACAATAAAGATTGAAGATTGAAGTAGAAAACAAGCTTGTTAAGAAAAAATATATCAGAATTAGTTCGACTGAACCAATGTGTCCTTAAACATCGAGTGTGCAACATAACAGTTTTGTTTTCATGAATATTTATACACATACATTGGCATCATACCACAATCGAAAATTGTTTAGCTTTCTGATAATTTTTCTATGCATAACAATTCCTAGATGATTACAGAATACAATCCAAACACCTATAACATGGATAAAGATTAAAAGGCTTTAAATCATCTTTTGAAAATAAATCCTTATTTTTATAAATAACCTGTAGCTCTAAGAGACTACTGTAATTTAAAATGTGCTCTTTCAAAACCACACACAATTTGCAGGCTATAAGGGCAATAAAAAATCCATTAACTTGCAGAAACCATTTTCTTTCGCATCTTATTAAAAGAGTCATTGGCTTTTTGGTGGCTGTTTAGGTAACATATGAGACAAAACAAACTTGAAATAAAAGGCTTTTTCTGCTACAATGTAACCTACATTTTGCAATAAAGACATTTCTTTCTAAAATGAGATAAACAAGGCACAAGAAAAATATATTCATAACACTTCATCTATATCAGTTTAATACGAAATAAAACTCCATCAAGCAGTAAGAAACATAGAAAACATTTAACTATAAGTTTACAAGCTGACCATACTCGCCTCAGTTCAAATTTAAGCTTAGATCGCTTAGGTGAAATCGGTCCGGAAAGTATGCTATCTTGTTTATTCTACATCGCAACTAAACAAAGTTTCTTACCTCTCATAACCAGACGAGCCAGTTTGCCCTGAAACGAAGATCAAAGAACTGTAATCAATATTTGTGCAAAGTTGATTTGATTTTCAAAAGAAGCAACTTGCCTTTTTGAGTGACACTGGGCGCGCGAAAGCGAGAAAATCGAGTCGCGTAACTTACGACCATTCTACGTTACAAAACAGATCAAAATGAATTATTCGCAAGCTAACGAATTCATGTTTCATTTGATGAATCCTGATTGCAAAATTCTTGCTCCTCAAGCCGAAATTCTGGCGAGTTTCTTGGTCAAAACGCGACCATTTTCTTGTTCCGTTGACAATGGAAGACAAAACTCAAATTTCGCGCTCGTTTGAGGGCACTAGGCCGAGTCACGTGGGTCAAGAATGAATAAACATAAAGGAAACCCGAAAACTAGTTCTTGATCCTTGAAAACAGCTTTTTCCCGCTCATACTAGATAGAGATTACTTGGCAAGAACTTGATATCGTTTTTGTTCACTTGTTTTCGTATCATACCGCTCACTCGCTCGACTTACTCGCATTTTCCATAAAACTACGAAAAAGCTATGTACCAAATGTCCCGGATGTGTACGCGCGCTTCTTATTTCCCGCCGTCGCTGCAGTGAAACTCGCTCGGGTCACTCGATTTTAATAGAGCCACAAAACTAAGTTTCGTTTTAGTTCTAAAGAGAAAAACCTTAGTTCAACTCAATGGCAGAGAAAGCTACAGCAACACAAAGGGAAATTAGAAACAACACTGGAAATGGAAAGATTGAGGAAGCATTTCACAAAGAAGCACTTTCGACTTTTACCAAGTGAGTTGTACAATTTTAAACGTAAGCTTAACTTAACTTAAGTCTTAAGTAAGACTTACTTAAGTTAAGTTAAGCTTACGTTTAAAATTGTACTAACTGAGTAAGCTTAAGTATTATATTTTGTTATGAATTATATGTCAATTCTTATCCTTATAATAAAAACTAACTGACGGTGGCTTGAAGATATGGATTTTGTTTTCTCGTACAAAAACAATATTTTAACCCACTCGTTGCGATTGTTCATAAAATGTGTTCTTGCCATTTGAAAATATCTTCGCGCCAGAGCTGAGTCGTGCACTAGAACACATGCGACATCCATCACTGCCAGTTTGGTCTGTTTACTTAATTTCAAACTGGCACATGTTGTGAGTAGGTATATACATAAATAAACTTGTGGTTGGTGTCATACACGGGCTACTCTGCTTACACTCTGCCTATATTGACAGTGTATTACCAACATTAAGAAACAAGCATTATTTTTCCCGCGGTTTCCCGCGAGGACCTCTCAGTCACTGTATGTTGAGATACAAATTACTTTTTGGAAAACCACTCGACAACCTAGCCAACAGTAAGTCAGATAATTCTAAAAATTTTACTGAAAAAGTCGATACAACGTACAGAATGTAGTTTTAAGTACACTATTTCGGCTGGCCAAACCAGCCACCTTTAGGTATTGTGAATACAAATTGGCAAAGCCCTTTATCTGTCAGTGAGGAGGCGGAGGAGAGTGGGAAAGGAGCTGAATGTACTGTTAAACAAAACTGAAATCAGGATAATTAAAAATAGTAAATATAATTTGAATTGGCTTCCCAACTATAAACACAAAAAGAGCACGAAAAACTGTTTTGTTTGCATTTAGTGCACCAGTAACTCTGACTTAAACCCTGTCCACACTACACCGTTTTCAAACGAAAACGGATACTTTTTGCTCCGAAAACGGCGAAAACAATACGAAAACGATAAGTGTGGACGCAAATCTTTTTGAAAACGGAGCAAAAAGTATCCGTTTTCGTTTGAAAACGGTGTAGTGTGGACAGGGTCTAAGTCAGAGTTACTGGTGCAGATTTGTACTTTTACAAGCAGTGGTCTCCTCTTAATTGGCTTTGTGAGATAAAATGTGCAAGGACACTGAAAAGAAAGCATAGCTTGTTGGGTAGCAACGCAAAATGGAAAGGCCGGGCCGGTGTTTTGCTAGCCCCAAGATCCATGGCTGACTTGGGCTGTCAGCTGGGCTGTGTCGATCTGCGCTTGTAAATATCCATGCATTTGCAATAAAAAAATATGCGCACCTACAACGCTTATGTAAATTTTTCCCTTGTTTTGTATTTCGTTTTCAGTGCCAATAATGTTGTTGTTACTATTAATTCTGGCGCTTTTTCAATATTGTATAAGAAGCCGTAGGATCAAGGCATTTTAAATTATTAGCATTATTTTAGCTGAAGAAGACAGTATTTCAGTCTATGCCCAGCTTGAATGTCCAGACGCAAGATGCCACACGGCAGGAAGCTGTGCCCGCGAACCGCGGGGATCTTTTGGGACCACCGGCGTGCGCGGGATCCGCGCATAAACTAAAGAAACTTGCAGGAAAAGATGTATATCCTAAGCCAATCAGGTCCTTGCCTTGTTTCGCTTAGTGCAGTTGTATGGCTTTCTAGCAGTGTCGCGTCGAAAACCCAGTTGACTGCATGCACTATAGGCGATAAAAGGGCAAGGACCTGATTGGCTCAGATGGTTTGACTAGCGGAGCAGAGAAATCCCAAATCAAACCACGTTTTGATAATTCGCAGCGCGAAACAACGGTTTCCTTTTCTCCGAAATGATCCAAATCGTCAATTTGACCGCTGGCGATAATTGTACTCCCACAGTGGTTACTTGGGGATGGATGACTTTTTTTGAACACGAGACAGGAAAAATGTATTTATTACGTTCACACGCAGAAAAATAAGTAGGGGGGCTATTGTGCCATCTACACATTACAATAGTGTAGCTATTAACACATAAAATAACCATAGTTATGAGAATTGACGAACAGTAAGCTTTGTTTGTGCTGGTGTTAGCTTCACAGTAAGTCACACTCAACTGGCGTGTTTTCGCACTTGGCGGCGGAAAACACTATCGTATTTCTGTTTATATCAAAATCCGCAGGAGTTATCTGAAAATAATATCTCTCGGGTCAAAATATCAACTCTTTAACGAGTGGATATAGGGTAAGAATTGCACTGATTTCACTTTTGACTTCTTATCGTAGCAAAACCCAGTCAAAACACGAGCGTTATTGCGACTTTGTCAACGAGTGTTTCCCAACGAGTTGCGCGCACGTGACGGAAATTGCGAGAGTTTTCTTAATAGAAACCATGTGCGATTTCTTCATTTCAAGTGAGCGTTTTCCTTTGAGTAAATTAATACTTGCGGGTCAAACTCAATACTTCTGAATACCGCATACACATCTATGGACTATGAAGGGTTAATTAGGGGTCATAGCCAACACGAAAACTTGGGAGGTTTGCAATAACGTGATTTCTACTGCAGAAAACCGCACGCGAATTTATAAGAGCCCCTAGGTGTTAATGATCCGATTTTGCTATATGATTTCGTGTAAGACCCTTAAGAACCAGGAAGTCGTTAACGGTTGCAAAAAATACTGCAATTGACAACGCTAGATTGTAATTCCAAGGGACCGGAACTATTTAAACAGAAAAAAATCTTGTTACGCAAATGGCTGTAAACAAACCCCGCTATATAAAAGACCTACGACAGTGGATGGCAGTTGGGGCTTAGTGTGTTTACCACGACTTTTCAACTGCGGGGCTTCGTGACTGGGCATTTTTTAACCTTAAATAAAAACCTAATCAATCAATAACACAATGGACAAGGCAGAATGTTAGTCTCGATGAAATATTTTTTTAATTCCGAATCAAATCTGTTTTATATGCGCGGTGCGAACAAAAACCAGAGACATAACTACAGTGTTAGATTTTTTTCAGGAGTCACAGAAATGCCCTAATGGTTCAGAAATCAATCATTGAAATACCGAAAAGCTCCCATGCCATTCACATATGCTTTCCGGAGATAAAATAGTGATAATTCTAAGGCCTCTAATGGAAAATATCAATAAGCTTTTGAGCAAACAGTTCAATCATTGCTGATGACGCGCGGAAAGGCTTGCAAAAAATACTTTCGGGATTTTTTTGTCTGTGCGTTGCTTGTGAGCACTTGTACGTCTTTTAATCGGGACTGTGTTTCTCTTGCAAAGCTTCTTGTGGCTTTAATTCCCCCACCACAGGCGAGTTGTTGATCTCTAGATTTGTCTTTGTGTTCTTTTCTCTCTTACACAACAAAAATGTGACAAGAGTTTGGAATCGAATCAAAATGCGCGCTCAGGATTGGCTGATAGTCGGCGAAAATATATTCATCCTTTTAAATACTTCAGGGAATTGTTGATTTAATGTAATTTTCGGCAACAACTTTGTAAATCACAATTCCGCTTGATGGATGTAGAAAATATCAAATTAAACTTGTTTAAAAGGGTTAAAATTAAGTTTTATCCAAATGATTTAAAAATAATCCTACCACTTCAAAAGCAAAACACATAAAAAACTTAGCACATGACAGCGTCACTGGTCGTCACTCGTGTGTTTTGCCACTTTAAAACTTTGAAAAGAAGGACTTATTGGGGTACAAAACGTTATGAATCACAAATTTATGTTAATATCTGAGTCTAATGACTGACGGTGTTCAAAACAAAACAATTTTCAGGGTTGTTTTTTCGCGGACGCGCGCGATTTGAGGCCACACTTGTCGCTAAAGACATCATCAAGTTGTTCATGATGCGTAGCAAATTGATCAGCCCGTGTCGCTAGTGTAGTAATCACTAGATCACAAAGCTGGGACATCTGTCCCCAGTGAATAAGTGTGGACATCCGATAGGAGCGGAAGTTTCGAGATACAGCTCATCTAGTGTTTAGCTGAAAGAAAAGGTCACTTACTTGACTTGCCATATTTTCCGGTAGAAGGACTCTCTTTATTTCTTGCCGAATTACTTCCGAAGTCTTCTGAACGCTGCATTTGTAGTTACCCCTATAGAATTGCTTCCTCCCATGCGATTCTTGCTCATACTGTTCCTAGCCACAGCAAGTCTTCAATTGCGTTAAAATCTGCAATAAAGTTTGCCATTAGAGGGACAACTGTGTTTATATACCTTGCTATACACGCTATACAACAAGCATACAATGCGTGGCCAATTACTATGCAATGTGACCCCTGGACCTTCTCACGCATGCGCATTTAGCTACTGATTAACCAGGTAATGCATAGCTATGATAATCTTGGATGCTTCAATTGTGTTTACAACTATTAAGTCTTTGATCATTGAGCTCCCTAAAGAAACAGCGAATTCAATAGCAAATTGTAAATCTAAATCTCAATTTAAGGCCAACACGAAATTTTGCTCTTTATTCAAGAATTATATAAGTTTAAAGTGGCATTTCGCTAAGTGTTTATCACTCTAAAGTGTTTGGACGTGTTCATATCGCCTTTCTTAGCCTGTTGGCTTATGACAATGCTTACGACACATGATTTGAAAGGAAAACATCATAAAAACGTAAATTCGAGAAGAAATTCAACTTGATTACTGAAAGACAAAGGTTAGCTTCTTCAACTAATTAGCTGTCAAAACAATTTGCACTTCGCAGTTTCTTTATTCATCAACCGTGATTATCCGTGTGAAATGACTTAACTATTCAATTCTTAAATTCTGTTTTTATACAGAACGTTTAGAAAGCTCGTTTGGATTAATAACGTTAATACTCAAACAAAAAGACTTGTTTTAAGTCGCTCACAAGACACTAAACTCAACACCAAGAACGGCTTTAGATATACCGTAGTGAAATGTGAACTGGACAAAAATATTTTTTCATTAAGTTAAAAGAATGGTTCAGTTTATATACAAATTAACTTTTATTGAAGTTGATTTAGTAAAAATTCACAGTTTATTAGTTATTTCTGGCCATAGTCATTTTTGGAATTCCATGGCGAATGTACTCGCGATGGTCCATCATTCTTTCCATATAGTTTGACAACTGAGCGGATGTTTCAAAGTCATGACCGTCTCGGGCATTTTGTATGTAAAGAACAAATTCAGCACGTCAAGCCGATTGCAGTTTTTTGTTATTACATGAGCAAAAGGTTTCATTAAAGAATTGCAAGAATACAGTGCCGTCAACTTGGAAAATAACTGGAGACCATTGGTTTGGTATATTAGTTACCTGTAGATTTTTTATATTTTCTACTATATTTCTGATATTTATACATGTAATGAGTAGATCTATCAGCTATATGCCCCCTCCCCCCTGTTACGACCCTGACAACACGGAGAAAGCTGACAGAACTTCTTCATGTCTAGTATACACAATTTTGGAAAAGAATAAATGGCAAAATTAATCAATCTTGGCACATACCTGCAAAATCAAAACAAATCAACAAAATGACAGGAGTACAGACGTTGACAAGCAATGGCAATGAATGGTGACGGCACAAAGACCTGATCACAATTGGCAGTGAGAATGAGAATGAACGGCAATAATGATGATGATGGGAATCATTCTCAATATCGACTTAATAAACAATCAAATCTGTCCTGTATTTGCAAATTCTATTTCTACAGCGTCTTCGCGCCACTCCTACAACACACGATTTTCAACTCGACAAAATTTTAGTAGACCTAAAGCACGTACAAATTATGGTGTAAACACTTCATTTCGCAGTTCAAAAATATGGGAAACAATAGATTATAACATCAAACATTCAAAGTCAGTTTCTACCTTCAAAACCAAAAACATCATTCGCTCAACTATCCCTTACCTACAGAGGAACAAAGCTATGGAATAACCTTAACTCAGATTCAAAAAGCAAACCTAGTGTACATTCCTTCAAGAAAAAAATAATCAGTGATCTTAGACTCTAAATTTTTATACCTATCCTGTGCAAAACACACTTAATTCCTTAGAATTTTATCAGCATTGATTTATTTTCTTAATTAAATATCAAAATATCATTATTATCTTTTTTTTTAAAGTTATAATATATATATTCTTGCCGCCGCGTCCGTTCGCTGAAAACGCCTTACTCAATACTCGATACCTATATCTACTTTTTTTCCACCGTAAGCAGTGTCCAACTCGAAACTTTGGACACTGCTCACACATAAAAAAAAACAAATTTATCCACAAGTTCCCTTCTCCTTTATTTATTTTTCGTCATGTTTTACAGTGTTTTTTAATATGTATTCTGTAAATAATATTTATTAGTGGGAGAAAGAAAAAGTGAATTGAAATTGAATTGATGATGATGACGCCGATGATGTAGACTGCTTGCAGTCTCTTCTTTGGCGAACGTCCGTAAATCGAGAGAAAGGGATAGGGAGTCCGTGAGTGCCGAAGGCACGAGCGAGCGCCGAAGGCGCCAAAGAGCGCCAAAAGAAGAGACTGCGGACATTCCTTTCAAAAAAGAGAAATACGAGCGCGCAAACAAATTACAATGTAGGACTAGGACTTTATTCTCGATTTACGGACGTTCGCCAAAGACGGGGCTGCAAGCAGTCTACCGATGATGACAAACGATGATGGATCGATCCACGGATGGCGATCACACTTGCCATGGGCAAAGAGGGGAGGGAGGGGGCAGTGACAATGACAGCTAAAAAGCCTTGCCCACTAAAGTAGCAATGGTGCTGGCATGTCAGGCTCGTATCGGCTCAGGGATCTAAGCTCAAAATATGGCCGTGGTCAGAGGGCTCTCAGAGGGGCTTTTTCATCAAAAGGGTAGATGGTAGGAGTGCGGATTAATAGTATAGTTTTATAGGTCCGGATGGATCATGGATCAGAATTTTTAATGAGAAAGGGGATCAAAATTACTGCCAAAAATAAGGGATCTATGTGCATGGCCAAATATACCATTTCTTTATATACCATTCATTTATATACATCGGCTTCGTTCTATTTATGTTTTTAATAGAACGAAGATAATAGTAATTTAGTCATGTCCCCCAAATGATGATAATCCTTATTTCAAGGCCATTTAACAACATGTTGCCATATTAGGTCCCACAAAGCAATGCATTATGGGTAGGGTAAAAGCGCCCCAGACAAAATTATACTGTCTGCACTGAAACTAGCAATTTTTTGTCGTGTGCCTTCACGATATATAAGCGTGAAGATTATATGTTGTTATGGGTGGGTCGCGAATGTTTTAGCTTCGCTTTCAAAGCATTACAATGAAATGTTTAAACATACAGAAAAAACCTAGAAGTTTAGCCTAAAACAGGTTCTTATCTGATCTGAAAATTTCAGAAAACATGTGGACTATATAAGTAACATCTTAGCCTAACAGGTTCTTAAAATCCAGGTTCTTATATGCGGGTTTTTACTGTACTCATAGAAATAAAGTTTAGGTTCTCATTCAAAATTTATATTAATACAGACAAAGGGCACACAGAGTACTGTTTTAAGAGCTAGCGTAGCTACAAAGGGCTTCAAATTGTTTCAAATGGTACGCAAATGTTTGTATGGGCGTACAAAAAGTTTCATGGGATAGGTTCAATTTTAGTGCGCACTAAATTGTGTACTTTGCGTGTATGGTACCTACGCCTGGTCACTATTCGATACTTTGCTGCATATTATGTCGTGATATCCGACGTCTTGTGTACTATCATAACCATGCATCCTATAAATCAGCAAACCGATTTGCCATGTTTATAATTTATTCTATCATGCATGTAAAATGCCCAAGCATTCGTGTCAATGTGTTGTAGTGCAAATGATAAAAAACATTATACGTTTATTAAATTCATTAACAATTTCTATACGTTGTTGTTATGTGACAAAAGATCGAAAAGAAATTCAGGCGGTGTTGTGTAAAAGGCTCAACGTTTTGACTTTTTAAAACAAAAAAAAGGCACACAATGATATATCGATGGAGGAAAATAATCTATTAATAGAGTTGGCTTTTGTCACTGGTTAATGCAAATGCGCCTTTAAATCTCGCTTGCACTGTCGATATTTAAAAGCATAGGAATTAATTCAGGTATTAAATGTTATCCTTCATGCATTGTTTATTACAATGTATGGGTAATCTCTTTTCCATTAGCTATCAAAAAAGGATTAACTCTTGGCAAACAACTAGTTTCGCAGCTTACAGAACCGCCATTAAACCTTGTACGCTAGAAAACGCACGTCGAGATTATGTTCAGGAGTTGTTTTTCAGTCTTTACAGAAAGTGAGAGCGATGAGATGGAAGATGAAAAAATATTTAGGTTCCGTGAAGAAGTGAGTCCAAAAGTTTAACTTACTTTCGTGTACTTTGAATGTCTTGTGAAAGTTCGACTTCCAGTCCCCTGCATGTGTGTAAAGTCGAAAACCTTTTACGAATTAACCACACGCAGACAGCATCTTTTATCTTTTCACTTCACTTATCTGATATACGATTCTTGCTTTTTGTGCGAGGCATGTGGACAAAAAGGCCGCGAATTTTGCTGCTCCTGTTGAGCAGTTTGGTTGTCACAAAATGGCTTTTCGGCGTTGTTGCTGCGTGTGCAGTGAGGCTTTCTAAATGTATGCGTATCAGCCGATATCTAGCCAGGAGACTCCTGAGATAAGCAACAGAAAATATATAGAACAGCGGGTCATTGATTATGTGAAAGAATATGTTGAGTAAAGTAGACTAGGGCCGATTTGCAAATGGCGCGCGCTTGACTGAACAGATAAGCTAACAGACTAAACTACAAGCGTTTTGGCTGCATCGGGGCAAATGAGTAGGCTAAAACATAAAAAGGCCCATCTGTCAAAATATGGTGCACCTACATGAATCGCGTTATGTGCCGACCGGGACAGATCCCGTGCGTGCGGGATCCGCCTGCAGATCAGGAGCAGGCAGCTTCCCATATTATTTTACAACTGACAGTCTGTATTTTCTGTAGTGCGCTGCCAATGTACAATTATTAGTAAATTAGGCCGTTACTATCCGGCCGGCTTCTGTATTTGTATGCTGTCAGGGGCTGATATATATAGGGGAGCTAGTTTTCAGGTACTGGGATTTGGACACGTTTGGTGTTCTACGAGTAGAGTCGTCATCTCTTCATCTGCATTCGCGGACTAGAGTCGTCTCAAAGGATTTCGTGTGTTCACTTCTTTGATTGACGAAAGCCAAACCGCGGCTTGTTAAGGCGTAGAGTTCGCAGAATTGTAAAAATTTGAGTAAAAATTGTTTTGAAAAAATAGCTCAATTGCATAATAAGTAAAAAAATGTGGTTTAAAATGATATCAAACATAACCGTCGAAGTGCGATTTTCATGTTTTTCAGACTGTTGCCTAATCGCGTTATTCTTCTCACTTCAGTATTTTCAATTTTTTGTCAATTTCGCTTACAGAAATGTCCAGCCGAACACGATAATTTCACACCGAAAGAGCATTTCATTAGGAAATTGCAGCCCTCTCTATTTACACAAAAGGCATTTGAAATTGTCTTTCCCTCCTCGAACCGCAAATAACCCACATTTCATTTTTGAAATACAACATCAACACAACATCTTGCCCACAACCGTCAAGAGTGGAGACGAGTTGTACTGGCCTTATGTCCCACCGGGGATGATGAGGCCTAAGTAAGTAATGAAATATTACTACAACGTGGTCCCCAATATTTAGTCGATGATCCTAAAACAATAAATAACCTTGTTTTTTGACAAGTTTCGACAAAAAAGGTTAATTTTTGCACTTTATCGGCTTATCGTTAGCAGGAAAATGGACTAAAAGTCACTCACTTATTAGATCAACCTCCTTTTGGTGCATTTGTATGAATTTGTACTCAAGTTGCAAGGGCGCGATGAAATAGGACTAGAAAAGTGAATGAAATTTGAAGTGTTAACTTGTAAACGCGAGTTTTATGTAGAATATATTTATGGAAATTCTCCGATATTGGTGGCGAATTGTCAGTGAGCGGTGGTAATAAGTAATACAACATGTGCTTTACTGTACTTTTAAGCGCTGTTTTGAGTTGAATCTCACAGCGTTCTAAATTAAAACGACGCTTATACAAATACTTCAGTTTCAGGGGATAAAAACAGCGGGATATGCAAATCAATTTATATTTTCTTTGGATTTACGATAGAAGTCTCCACAGCTAATGTTTTCCAGAAAAAAAAACAATTAGTACTCGAATGCAAGCATTTTTACCATGTGGGCGACACGATGTATTTCACCGACGAAAGGAGGTCACCGAAAGTGCGGGTTTTTTACAGGTTATGCAAATACTACAAATGTATTTATCGTTTTAAAATGCGTACTATCATAATATTCCTACCTGAGAATCAAACAGGCAAATCTTGAGATAAATTCATGTCATCGTCTCCTCGTACCATTCTAAACTTCTATCCCACTTGTTCCGCGGATTTATATTATTGCCCAGTCCAGAATTAACAGTGAACCCCAGTTTAACAACAATCTTGATATTTTGATAGTTTACTGTTTCGATCACGCGTTTGTTTTTTATTCCCTCCGCATATTGTATATATTATCCTATCTTTCCCGCGTGATAACATATTCGTTATTCGTTTACTGTTCCTTCATTGGTTCAAACCGTCAGAATTCACCTGCTATATATCGAGTACTTCAGCAATATCTTATTGCCATGGTAACCGTAGAGTTAAGGGGGCAATGTATGATAATACATTCAATGTAGAAAAACATTGTAATAAGAAATAAGTTAGACGCTCGCCCCTGGATAGCAATGCATATTTCATAGAAAAGAAGTTGTTTTCATATCGAAACAAAACCCAAAGCCTTTCACTATTGACACGAGATATTTTTTACTGGTTCTCCTAAGACAAGAACTGGTACTGTAGAGGAAAACATGGTTATTGGCCCCGAATAACGAAGGACATAGAAAAGAAAAATAAGCCGTGAAAATAAAAGAAAAGCACACTATAAAAACCAGTGACACATGATAAAAAGCTAAAAACCACAGAACATAAAAAATGATCAAGCGCAAGAAGAAAATTCGTCATTTCTAACGGGATGCAAGTTATTTTAATCCGAGTTTGAAAGTAAAGTAATTCTCTATTTCCTTTCATTTTCAGTCTAAAATTCTAGTCAGTTCACTACCTGTGGAAGACTAGAAGAGAGGGAACAGGTTCTAGTGTGATACCGCTGACCCATTGTACTACTGTAACTTACTGATTTGCATTTTGATTTATTTTCGTTTCGGCGCGCATTTTACGATGATGAAATGCTCTTTATTTTTCTCTCCACTTTCCTCCTTATTTTATCCGTCCATTCTTCATTTATTGACGTGACAGATAAAATAGGAATTGCTAGGATCGATGGAATTTTGGTAGCATTTGGAGACTTCAACGGAGACAAGCAAACGGATCTCTTCGTAGTCACAAATAAAGGTAAAGCCCTACTATTAAAATATGCAAAACAACACTTGAAACCAGCTTTATATTAGTCTTAATTATAAGTAAGCAAAAACACCAGGGAATACGGAAGAACGAAGTACCTATTTTGCACCTATTTTGTGCTAATTTTATTTCTTGATTTTAAGCAATCAATTTGTTTGTGTAATCTCAATTTTAAGACGTGGAAAAAAATTGACGGCGTTTTCTGATCAGCTTGACTGGATATTTGAATACATTTACAAAATTAAAGATTGAGATAAGTTATGTATTCTATATTTGACAGGGAGAAGGCTTGTGATATTTCTTTGGGAGGGAAATGACCAGAAGTTTAAAGAATCAAGAGCTAACATCCAGCTACAGAAGTAAGAACTGACAACACTAAGAACTATACTTGACCATTGGTTTGGAGTAAAGGCAATTTATATACTTCAAATAGAACTTACATTATTCACATGCTTTCTTTCAATCGCCGGACCTTGGATTTAATGTAAATCACCTAGTGGTGGTCTCTTTGGCAATATGCACAAATGTTGCATTGGATCCAAGGTCTAGCAAAAGGCCACTTACACTAGCCATTTGCAGCAGTTTAGTGGTTTCAATTGTTCTGTGTATTGTGTGTTTCCAAAAATATCCATACCCCCCCCCCCCCCCCCCAACGGAAGGGTGTTCAGAAATGACCCCCCACCCCTCTGGAATTTCCGATTTTGGTGCCTGGTTGTTACCCCCCTTGGTGAACATGATCGTGCGAAATGTCACGCCTGATTGGTTTCTGAATGTTTTGGCACTTAGCTGGGATGTGCATTGCTGGCGTAAAATTAATTCTTTGACCAGAATTTTTAGAGTTTTTCTTTGATATTCTAGATAGACTATTGACAAGGAAATACATTTCTGTAATACTTGAGACTTGGGACAAGAAAGCCAAATCACAGCTTCTTTAGGGACTGGTCATAAAGTACTGGGGGAAAAAGGGGGAAGGGGTGGTGGGCCACGATTTTTTTGCCTGCAAAAAGGGCTAGGCCAAACAAAATTGAGCTAGTAACAAAAGCATGATAGAGGTCTGATGATATTACATCTGGTTCTTCTTTTTATACAATTTTTAGAACAAACAACAACAGTTTCTTGTAACTATAACTCAACGGTTATACAAAAGCATACTACCTATTTAAAACACCTCACGACAGAGAGACAAAGACTAAAAATGCAGTGACACAGACAGCGACTGAGAGATGACCCCTGATTTAATATTTTATGTTCAATAATAAATCAGTCACTATAATCAATCACTATATCAGTCACTATATTTTATGTTCAATAATAAATCAGTCACTGTACTCATCTCCCAACTCAACGGACTGACTGATGGTAATAATAGAAACATAAAACCTCTCAAGAATCACTTATTAATATCATAATAACATGGGGTCGACAGGGGTGCAAGGGCAACCAGTAGCTACTGGGGGTGGGTCATCTATATTTGCTCTTGGATTTGAGGGGTAGGCATGGATTATTGCGGCAATGAGTGAGGGTGGGTCACATGAAAAGCGGCTTGCTGTTTTATGATTTTTCCGCTAATTGTAGAAAGCATGAACAACGTCTTTTTAGCGAAAACAAAAAAATTCACGCAAAACTTTCGACTCAGTACGAGAAATGCGGTTTGCTAACCATGTGAAATTTTTTTCTGGTCGTTAACCCCCCACCCCTCTGGAAATTCCTAGGCCTTTGACCCCCAATCCCTTCCGTTGGGGGGGGGGGGGGGGGGTATGGATATTTTTGGAAACACACATTTTGGAATTCATTTGGACAAAACATCTCAGTAAGAGGTAGTTGGGGTCACGTGACCCAGTTAGTGCAAGTGGTCTATTGCATTCATGTACAGTATGATGTACATTAATAAGGAACCAATAATAGGCAATGACGAAGAAACCGGTTTTCAAAGCTACTGTGTACAACCATGCTCTTGGATAATTGCATAATTGTACATATTTTTTTACTGCCAGAGACCTTACTTGCTTTTAAAAATTAGAGAGCTCTGTCCATGTAACCTTACATTTTATAAGGCACGCTACTAAAGTTATGTCTGTTTGTCTGCAGTGTTAAATTGTCTGTCTCTCTGACTGTCTGCCTAAGGGCATGCTTACATCGGGTGGGCATCCATGGGGGTCAGGTAACCCACTTGCCCAAGGTAAAAATACTAATGTCATAGAGACCTGCTGCTTTTGTTGTTTGTATTTTGCAGTAGCTCTGAAAAGATAGTAAATGTTGCCCCAGGGGACTACGATGGTGATGGATGTCTAGATGTTGTTGTGACAACAGAATTATTAGGTCCAAGAGGTCACCAGCATTCCAATCCTAAGAAGGTTTATATCTTCTGGGGGAGCCAGGAGGAGTTCAGTGCATGTGAGTGGACCTTTAAACGAGCTGACACACCCCACAATCCCGGGATGGGGGGGGGGGGGGACTCCCATAGTTTTTGGTCGGGACGATTGTCGAAGATTGTCAGCTTTACCCCCTAAAAGATACCAAACATGGCATCGCTAAAATTATTTCTTACCCTAAAAGATGAGTTCGTGTGTGCCAAGTAGGCGCAAAGGAGGTAACAGGTAAACGTTACCCATGAATAAAATTCCGTGTCTGGCTAAAATCTGCCTTTAATGTTGTCTATTTTATTGTCTTCTCAACGAGTAATCTCTCTTTTTACACGGCTTTAAGGACCACCATCATGAAAGACAAACCAATTTGGACAGATATTTCGGCCCTAAAAGATACCAATCTCCCTATTTTTATTGAAGATTAATGTCACCCCTAAAAGAGACCAAAGCCCCATGATTTTAACCCCTAAAAGATACGACGATCATCCCCGACCCAAAAATATGGGAGTCCCCCCCAGGCCCACAATGCACTGTTTCATCACTTGTTACCCTCAAAATTTAGAGACTTTGCAAAAACCTTTATATTTTTGTCTGTTCAGCACATTTTTACGATAAAAACGAAAGAAAACTCCTAAAAGTACATACAATTTGCATAAAGTCAGAGTTTATGATGCCATGTATCGTGTAATCAATGCAATGCAATGCATTATGGACAGCATGCATCAGCTTCAGCTGCTTTAAAATTTAATATTGTAGTATAATTATCATTATTATATAGCTCATGTTTATTCGATCAAAGTGTGCGCTCTGATTGGTTCTATCATGGTCACGTGGTGGGCTACAAATCCAATGTAGCCAGCGCGGGCTACAATTAAAAAATTGTTGCCCGCGCGGGCGACATTGCTAGAGCGAGAAATTTCGGCGGATGATTTTTTATGATTTTTACCGTATTTTTTTTTTTGCTATATAATAAAACACTTAATGACTGCACCCTCGGGAAACAGTGAGCTTTGCTTTTCCTCGGATCTTGATGTTTCCCTCGACTTCGTCTCGGGAGACATCGAGATTCTCGGGAACACAAAACTCGCTGTTTCCCTCGGAAGCAGTCATTAAGTGTATATTGTTGACCTTGGTTATCACCTTTTTGTTTTAGTTTCATCCAATAACTCAATAATTGGGGATGACTTTACCGACCAGCCAGTAGTAGTGGAGTAAGTTCAACAGAGAGAGGCCATTTTTATTAATTAATTGATATTGTTTTTTTTTTTATGATTTTATGATTTTCATTAGTTTGTAATTTTATTGACCATACAGTATGTACTCTATGTGCATTTTTCCCTCCCTGTACCTGTCTATCCATTGACACTTGTACAGCATCTGTCTGACCCTGCTGGGGGGGAGGGGGGTGGGGGGGGGGGGGGGGTTACCCATGGGGGGGGGGGGTACCCATGTCAATTGGGAGGCAACGTGGTCCTGTTGTTAGGCCATCAGCTTTGCAATCTGGAGAGGCTGAGTCCCACCCTGGGTAAAACAACATGAGCTGGATCCTATAAGAACTTATCTAGATCTTATATTTAAGCGTTTTTCTATGACTTATCGCCGCAATAGAGCATGCATGATGTTGGGAGAGACACAAAAATGTTGTAAAATCTGGAGCTGCAGACAAGTGATTTTAAAATGTTTGGAGTGTCTCTCCCAACATCACAAGTGTTCTATTTGCCTATAAAGTCATAGAAAGTTGTGCTCTTTGCTTTATGATATAGCGGGGGAGAACCATTACTTTATCGGTGAAATAGAGCATAGATTTGGACCAATCAGAGCATGTATTACATTGTAGCTATAAGTAGGAATAGTTTTACTAATCAAATCATTTTTTGTCAATTTTCATTAATCAAGTCAAACTTGTATTTAGTATACTGTATGCCTTGATGTGCCATTTTGGTTACATAATTTATTTTATTATATAGACACGAGTGTTTTACTGGGAAATACGCCACTCGTAGATCTCATACGAAGTTACATCCGGGTCCT
Organism: Scolanthus callimorphus; assembly: GCA_033964015.1. Lineage (NCBI taxonomy): Eukaryota > Metazoa > Cnidaria > Anthozoa > Actiniaria > Edwardsiidae > Scolanthus > Scolanthus callimorphus. Next base: position 28,878,242 of record CM066917.1, read on the forward strand.
GAGTGACATATTTTCCATATCCTCACTAGTGAAAAAAAGTGCTTGGAAATCAATTTGGAATCATTTTTTCTGGTTTGTCTATATAATAAAAAGAAAATTACATGGTGGCTTGAAGATATGAGTTTTATTTTCTCGTGTCAAAAACAATATTTTACTCATTCGCTGCGCTCATTCCTAAAATATTGTTCTTGCCACTCGAAAATAAAACTCATATCTTCGCGCCACCATGTAATATCCTCTATTTATTATATAGACACGAATGTTTTACTTGGAAATACGCCACTCATAGATCTCATATGAAGCTACATCCGGGTCCTGAGTGACATATTTTCCATATCCTCACTAGTGAGGATATCCTCACTAGTGAGGATATCGGTCAAAACAAAAGTGCTTGGAAATCAATTTGGAATCATTTTTTTGGGTTTGTCTATATAATAAAAAGAAATTACATGGGGGCTTGAAGATATGAGTTTTATTTTCGAGTGGCAAGAACAATATTTTACGAATGAGCGCAGCGACCACCATGTAATATCCTCTATATCTCTACAGTGTAAATGGTGATTTTCTACCTGATCTATTTGGAACCAATATGACAAGAACAACAAGACACTGCAGACCAGAACCTACTGGATATCAAAAGGGTAGGGAGAACCATCAAATTGATATTATTATTCATTCAACATATTTCCCACTTCTGATTGGTTGAGCACCACTGGTGAATTCTTGACATTTTAAAGGCGAGCGACTTATCCCACTGATGACGTTTAAGATTGGATGAGTTGAACAATTATTGCACATGTGGTGTCGCACACTTGTAAGCAGGCTGGCAAAACTGCCTGCTCTCTTAAAGAAGTAGAGCAGGAAGATTCATTTTGAATGAATAATAAAACAGTTCAAAGTTTGAATGAATAATAATTAAAACAATTAATGAATTCAGCTTTCAAATAATGTGGAGAATTATTCAGATCAAGGGGGTGTTATCCACCTTGGCCTCGATGGATAACACCCCCTCGATCTGAATAATTCTCTACATCATACTCAGCAGAATTCATTAATAATTGCTCATTAAACCGTGGGCAAACATTTTCTATTTTTCTTTTACAACTTGATGCTAAAGGGCTTAGTAATACACCATAACATAATCAAAAAATCACTTTCCATTCAAAAGTTATGAACTTCTGGAGTTTGGATTTTCCTTGAAAATGGCGCAAAATTCAAACTTCAGAAGTTCATAATTTTTTAATGGAAATTGATTTTTTGATTATTTCTTCGGTTTTGCTCATTAAACCAGGTGGTCTTTCACGTGGTATGTTCAAAATATTCATAAAACGTTGTTTTAAATTGAGTCAAATTTTGATGACCTCATTTTCCTGCCACAAACCGTTAATTTGAAACTTTCAAAAAGAACATTTTTTTCCCCCTTATTGAGTTCTATCCATATGCCAAAAATACGATTCATTGGACAAACTTGTCGAAAGTTATTTAAAATCCTGGCACTTTTGACTCCCTCTTAGCCCACCGTGATAATACAATTATGTCCCAAAGTCTGTTACAGATGCTTTTTTTTTCAGAAATACATTAATTTGAAAAATAAGAAGTGTTTCATTTCCCATACATTGCAAACAGTTCCTGAGGCCCCAAAGCCTGTAGGTGATCATCAGGAAAAACTACGTCCAACCCTAAGGGATGGAAACATGGTGTGGTCAATAGCAAATTTACTCCGTAGAGATGGGAAATTGGGTCTGTTGAAAGAAATGTTTAACCATAGGAGGTAGCAAATAAGGCATACAAAGTGCTGCTGTAGGTTTCGGGATATCCTAAAGGGATAGTAGATTACTTTTTAGATATCTGACACCCTAAAAGCAATTAATGAGTGTTTTTTTTTATATGGGATAGCAGGGCGAGGGGGAAGTCCCAAATTTGCAACTGACAGAGTTTTAAATCTAGCTGCCAAAGTTTGACCATGTGGTGCAGCAGTGTCAACTAGTGGTACAATGTATTTGCATTTTATTTTGTGTTTTTAGGAACAGCAGAAGATTTGAAGCTATAGAACAAATAGCTAATGTCAGTTTGCCTGGGAGTGGTCATGTCAAACTAGATCCTGTACGAGTGCCACATTCCAATGCTTTCCTGGACTTTACAGGAGATATGACTGCTGGTGAGTCTAATATATAGATTTAGGCACTGCCTAAAAGCGGAGCTCTCAGTCAGTTTTATTTAAGCAATAAAAGTACTTTCCGCGTGCTCTCTGCTTTCTTACAAACACGAGGGGGATGTTGGGAGAACTGATCAAAACTTGAAAGACACGAGCCGAAGGCGAGTGTCTTTCAAGTTTTATCAGTTAGACCAACATTCCCCGAGTGTTTGTAAGAAACCAGAGAGCACGCAGAAAGTATTTTTATTGCTTTTAGAAAATAACATACACACGCGCGACAGCGTTGCGTGACAATCGTGTTTCTCAGGTCTCTTACAAACACGCTTTTTAACCAATCAGAATGCGCACATTCACAATACAACATAGGTGTTATTTTCTAAACCTTTTTCAAAGCCTGACGTCATCATTGACGTCTCTATGACATCACATCATGTGAGCTTTTGCTTTGCTTCTCTAGTCATCTAGACATTGTTGCCCAATTTTAGTTGTATTGGAGTGTTCCCTTCACTAGATATGAATTTTCGAACACTGAAGACGTCATTGATGACGTCATATCACATGACCATTTGGTTGCGCTTCACTAGTCACCTAGACAATGCCTTTCCAACACCCTAATTATTTGACTTGGTGCCATCAATAACATGAGCAAAAGGAGCGGAAAAGCCTGTGACATTTCAAAATCAACTTGATAGTTATGTCAGACGTTATTTCCTAAGGTATGGGAATTGTATCATACTCAGGTAGATACTTGCAAGAGTTTCATTTAGTCTAAATTATATATTTGCCCCCCCCCCCCAAAAAAAAATGCAATTGAGTAGCACTATGACTTTGATGATTATTAAATAATGTAATTTTTTTCAGATTTTATTGTGACTTCACAAAAAGCACAAGAATATGGCTTTGAAGTATGGGAAAATAAGGTACACTTGTGTATATATGATTTTGAAGCTCACTTTACAATTTATGTCATAGCTGTCAATTCTCAGGCCTGTCCACAAACTAAGTGATGGTTAAAGTGTATGGTTGTTTTGCTGCTAGTGGCACCATTACAATCCAGTGTAATTCAGCTCATGAGCTGCAAGTCTGAGGAGTTGGCCTCCAAAATTTGATAGTTGAGGAGGTCAAATGTTGGCTTATAATATTTGAAATAAGAAAAAGTAGAGGATGAAGTGTTCTAAGAGTTCTTTTTTTTTATTTTCAGGATGGAAGTTTAGTTTTCAATCCTGAAATTATACATCTTGATCCTGGAGTCAATGTGAAACACATTGGGCAGTCTTCCTTTGGTGATATCAGTGAGTGGTGATTTGTTACTTATTCATTACCTATGATAGAGCAGATCTTGTATCATTGTGAAAAGTGCCAAAGCACAGCAGCCATGTCACTGCGTGGAACCTGGTCTGCTGTGTAGATACAGAACCTCGCCTTCTCCGCCTTGCAGCAAGAAAAATCATGGACAACCAATCAGACTTCATTGTTGTGGCATGTAAGTACTTGCTGCGATCATGGCAAGGCACAGCAAATCAAAGATGGCCAATCAAATTACGGTCCTTAGAACGAGAGTCAATGACTCAGTCGTGACGTGGCACAACTTTGTAGCGCAAATTATGGTGACCTAAAATAAAATTGATGGAGATCATGAAATGATATCTATTTTTCCTTTGATGTTTCACCCAGATGCTGATGGTAACATGGATATGTTGTTGCCAGTTTGTGTAGATGAATACTGTCAACAGAGTGAGGTTTATCTCTATGCCAATGGCAAGGTAAATCAGACAAGATTGATTCATTGATTGATTTCATTTTGCCTGCCGAGCAACCTCTGACATTTTATACGGGAGTCCCCCCCACCCCCCTGGCTGAGATTGCTTATATCCAGACACCTGAAAAAGAAAGAAAATAGAGCGTAAAAATGCAAAATAAATCCAAAATTCCCATACAAATTGGGACTTTATACTCTTCCAAATCTCTGCTTTACCATGCATTTAACTGGATGATTGATGAAAATTGGGCACATCCACGAGGTGGCTCTTCGTCCCGTGCATCTGTGAAGTGTTTTAGTTAGACCTGAAGACCTGTATCAGCATCCCAGGGTTCTTTTACGTCCCCCTCGAATTGGATATGGAAGCGGAGGGAGATGGGACCTCGGTTTATTGTCTCATCTGAAAGACTAAGGAAGCACATGCTTTTTACAGCCCACAATGAAGCCTTAGCTCTCTTCGCGGCAGGAAAGAAGAGAAAGAATTTCCACGTCCCTGCTGGGAATCGAACCCGGGCTACAGCGGTGAGAGACGAGCGCCGTAACGCTGCGCCACCCATGCTTCCTGCATATGATATGCTCTGTGTTAAGATAAAATGATGCTACCTAACACAATTCAAAACATACAAATTTGACAAAATGCTGTATAAGGGTGCTTGGTGGGTCATGTAATATAGTTATGCAAAAGAGATTACAGGGATGCAAACTCTCCCAGTTTTGCCCTCTCCCAGGAAAAATTCAAGACGGGGGAATTTCAGGAAGTTTTGCCATTTCAAAGCAGTCTCCAGATTTTTTAAGTCCTAGGGTTGATGTCCCTGGATTAGCAGGAGTCATGTTTCACTCTCAATGGTCTCTCTTTCAGTGGTCAATGATTCTGTCCAATGATAAGCACCTATGGAAGTTTATTGGCCTGACAAATAATGGCAGCATCCCTGATGTGCCACTCATGAACCTCAGAGTTGGTGAGTACTACTTCAATAACAAGATTACAACTACTCCAGGTTTGAAACTGTAGTAGACAAAACTGGAAATAAATGTATGGGAAAATTTTCAGAGAGAGAGAGGTCACAGCCCTCTAATTTGTGAAATGTATTTATATAAATAATAATAATTATAAAGATTTTCATGACAAAGATCAACTGCGCTTTAGACCTATTACTACAAACCATGCAACTTCCTATACAAATTCCTTGTATAGATGTATAGATAGGGCTTTAGAAATTACCAGTAGTCAGGATGGGCTGCTATAAAATTTATCCACTGTTTAATCTTTTCTCAGGTGATTATAATATGGATGGGTACCCTGACTGCTTGACTATTGTTAATCTCAATACTGCAAAGTAAGTGTGGAAGCTTTTTCAAGTGGAAATGTAGAAGGATAAAATCCACTTCCTAATGATTATTAGAAGAATTACTGGACAAGTGACTGCAAGAAATTGTGTGTGCTTATTGGTTGAGAGTTCAGTTTTTTCTCTGCTATACCTACAGGGAATATGAAAACATTGCCTTGAGTTGGCATATGCAAGTATTTCTTGATTGCAGAAAAATATAAAAAACTTTTTTTTCTAAAACATATTGTGAGTCAGCTGAGTAAAAAAACAATGATTCACCTCAGACCTCATGAATATTGACTGATGTCTTTCTGATTATTTAACTGACTATTGACTATTTTTCTGTATTTTGGGATAGTTTACTGCAGGGGAAGTTTGATGTCTGCAGGGAATAATATTAGCCAAGGCCCTAGCGTGAGGGTTTATATGAAGTTTTAACATCTAATTTCCAAAGAAAAACTGTCCCACATAGTGCCTGAGACAAAATAGCCCTATTGCTTTTATTATACAACACTAAATTTTGAGGAAAGACAGGAACTATTCCTGACATGACCACTCTTGACCAATAGAAATTCGGTTAGCAATGTACCTGTATTTGCTGATATTTATGTGTCAAAAATGTTTAAGACTTCACTTATCATTCTAGTTCTAAATTCTAAGCATTGTGTTTTATAGAGGAGCTGTGAAGAGAGTGGCGATCTTATTGGAAAATGTCGAGTGTGAAGATCATGAGAATGGAAAGGACTGTGCTGAGGGAAGAACATTCAAAGTTCAGTGGAAGGTATAAACCCTATTTGAGTTGAAAGTCTGGAAAATAGTCAAATAGATGCCAACAGCCCGTAAGTCCTCCAACCTCTCCTTGTCTAGCGGTCGTGTACTTTCAACCGCTCTGAGTTCCCTCGTGATGAGAAAAAGACCCTTTCTTTTTCTTTACATAAATGCCTAGTGTATTTGAATTATCCCCTAGCAGTTTTTTAGTTTTCTGCATTTGCCTTTGACTTCTTTGCAAATGTCTCAAGCAAAAAAAAGAAGCATGTTTTTTCTTGATCATGCCCAAGTGCTACTTTCCTCCCTACTGCCATCAGATGTATAAATTTATATTTGTTGTCTTGCCTTTAGGTGTGGTCGTCTTTGGAAGGCGCAGTTGTAGCTACGTTCATCGATCTTTTTGAAGATGTAAGTTAGAAATTGCGTGACTCAATTTTGTGGAAAGGGCAACAATGATTTGCATGCATACAAATTTAAAAGAACGGATTTCATATGACGGTTATTTAGTGAAACAAATCGCAATTGATTACACCAATCCTGAAAAACAAAACCGTGGGAGTAAATGCATAGAGGATATTACATGATGCGAATTTAAAACGAAAAAAAAAAAACATTTTAACACTCGAAGATAAAATTCGTTTCTCCAAGTGGTCATGTAATGTTCTGTTTATTATATAAACATCAATGAAATATAGCATGGAGCACAGGCAAGTGTTATTTTCATCTTCATTGACATTATAATTATTGACCAAAAGAATGTGTAGAAGAAAAAAAAAACACGAAAGGTCAAAGAAAGAGAACTGATCTATATCGTAGTAAACTCTTGCCTCTTACAGGGCATCACTGACTTCATGATAGTGACGGAGTCAAGTAAGAACCCTGGGGAATACCACATGCACGCAATAAGGAATGATATTTTCCTTGATGCATCTTTTCTCAAAGTGGCAGGTAAGAGAGCCAGTCATTTTTCCATCTCCTTAGTAGATCACAGTCACAGCCATGTTATTCTCAAACACAGTGTAGTTTGTTATTATTTTATTATATTTTACTAACCGACTGGTTACTTCCCTCTCGCATCTTTTTCTCTTTCCCAGACGTCAACTATACACTACCCCACGACCAAGAATACATAATATAATATACCGCGAACTTATTTATATTTATTTGATTACGAGTCATATCAAAACTATTAGTGAAGATTGTTCACAGAACGCTTATGACGATCCGTTTGATTTTGCACAGTAATCCACAGTCCAGTGCGCATCATCTATCTGTGTTCCTGTGAAGTATTCCAACCTGTCGCTTTTTCTGGTTTTGTTTTCAGTGTTGGGAGGATCTCTTGCTACTTCTTGTTCTCTAACGAAGAAGGTTGGTTCGTTGGTCGCCCACTTACAGGCGGAGGAGAGCTTTTTTATGGAGAGAAACCAGGGACAAAACTGGATCAGTGATCCAGGGTTTAAAATAGCATCACGGCAGCCGGCACTTTTTACCACTTTGCCGGCCATTTTTAGGTCAAAAGATAACAACAAAACAAACATGGTTTTAAAAAATTGAAAATTGTTTACGAAAACCCCCCAAAATCGATTGCAAAATGTGCGGCATCTTGTCAAATGCCCTGGAGTATTATCTGCTTCTGTTTTTGTGCAGGCTATTTTTGGTACTAGTGCCCTCGAAGCCGGCAAATTTGAGCAGATTTTGAAAAAAAATATTTTTGAACCCTGTGATTAACGCCCAAAAATGTAAGATGGCGGCGGCGATAGCTCAGCTTTCCATCACGGGTTTTTCACCATAAAACAGCTCTCCATCTCCTGCAAACACGTTGGTTTACACACGAATGCAAGCGCAGATGCAAGCGCAAGGAAAGTGTAAATCATAGCGATGCAAGCGCTAAGCGCTAATTAGTTTACCTGCGCTTGTTCGCTTGATTTACGTACTAGACGAAAGCACAAGCGCAAGGGAACGCAACGTCTCGATTTTCTTGTTTTGTGTCTTTGCAAACAGCCCCTTTCGCGGGTAATCGCCACCTTTCCTCTTTCAAGGTGGTTATTAATAATTCGATATATTTTGTAGGTACCATATGGCGTGAATCAGGCTGGTCCCTTTATTGTTTACACGACCACAGACACCAATGGTAAAACCAAACAAGGAGCAGGTACGTGTTTGAGGAAATAGGATTTACAACCAGGATTTATAGATTGATTTTTTTCACGATGAAACGGAAATGTTTACTTAACTAAAGTTTTTTGATCAGTCTCTCCCCTGACAGTAGACCACCTCGGCTTTGGCGTAATGATTTCCCATTTCAGATCACGAGGCATTCCAATGAGTATTCTCTCTTTCTTTTTCTGCTACGCATCGAAGGATATATGAATATGGAAGCATTCCCCAACAAAGAGACTCATGAGAATGCCACGTGATCTGAAATGGGCAAAACATTACGCCTAAGGCGAGGAATTCTATTGAAACCCTTTTTCCATCGATTTACCATATGGTTTGTCGTTTCAGCGGCTCAACTGTCCCAGTCTGGGTATTTCGCCTTGCAATGTCCATACACTGTGTTTGGACTCGGTCGAACTCCCAACTTCGTGGACAAGTTAACGATCGGAATGCCGAAAGCCAAAAACTCGGTGAGTAGGGCCATCTAGTCCACTCCCTTAGAAATGCCAAATTTCGGAATGCAAACCATTGTAATAGAATTGAAAACGTCGAAAATTGTGAGCAGGGCCGACACTAATTTTTGTTCTGAAAGGTTCCATTGGCGCCTCAATAAACAATTCTAGTCGACAGAGTGAAGTTTGGTCGCCATAGTATAGAAATGTGGCGCCCAGCTTTTTCTCCCGAATTAATGCTGTCGAAAAAAGCTAATTTTAGGAAGGGCATTTTTTACTGTGCGACTACGTCAACCGGGCCATCCCGTAAAAAGTTGTCATTTAGATATCCAAACCATTTTAAGCAAATTTAAAACCTGCAATACATCTGACGATGAGTAATTAAGTGTTTTGAAGTTATTTCTGCCCATAATTTCCACAATTTTTACCAGAAAAGCGATATTTCGGTGTCTCAGATCTCAAGAAAGTCGAGATCCTTTGTTCTGTACTCGCTTTCTGATTGGCTAACTTCTTACAAAATGGCCCGGTTGACGTAGTCGCACTGTAAAAAACCTATTAGAAAGGAAAGTCGCCATTTGGCGACTAGATTGATATTTTTGGTCTCCAAACCCTAAATCTAGTGGCCATTGGTGACCATACGGTCGCCATGTCGGACTCTGGTCTTGTCATAGTTTTGATTGGTTGACTGAATTGCTCATTATCTTCACCTGTTCAGTCTGCTTCATCTATTTCAATATTTATGAATAGCTTACTGTGCGACTACGTCAACCGGGCCATTTTGTAAGAAGTTAACCAATCAGAAAGCGAGTACAGAACAAAGGATCTCGACTTTCTTGAGATCTGAGACACCGAAATATCGCTTTTCTCGTAAACATTCTGGAAATTATGGGCAGAAATAACTTCAAAACACTTAATTACTCATCGTCAGATGTATTGCAGGTTTTAAATTTGCTTAAAATGGGTTGAATTTCTAAATGACAAACTTTTTACGGGATGGCCCGGTTGACGTAGTCGCACAGTAAAGGATCTTTTTAAAACTACTAATTTCTGTTAGTATGGTTTTCTTCTTTAGTTCAATTTTGTGTGTATTTATTTGCTTTTTATATATATTCTGCTAGTTTTCCATTTTTAACTCTTCTTTAAATGTAATCTACGCTGCCAGATCATAGTATTTTAGAAATAATTTTATTTTTGTGAAAGGAGGGTCATCTCGCATAAGCCCTGTGGTTTCTTATGGCCCTCCTTGCCACCTTATTATTTAATGTAAATGTATGTATAGTGTTGTATTTATATTGTAGCTCAATTAATAAACTGAGCTAAACTAAACTGAAACTATCAACCAGTGAGAGACAATTGCAATCATCAATCACCCCTAACTCATCTCTCTTGCATTGTTTTGATTGGTCGGTTGGATTGTTTTCAGCCAATGAGAACTCGCTCTTGGCCATCAATCATCCCCAACTTATATCTCTTCAATTGTTTTGATTGGTCGGTTGGATTGTTTTCAGCCAATGAGAACTCGTTCTTGGCCATCAATCATCCCTAACTCGCAGATGATCGTCATACCATATCCACCAGACAGTCCTAACAAGTTAGTATCAGTTTAAACCGGGGGGGGGGGGCTGGAGTCACGTCCCCAGGCCCCCAGGTGTTATGATAAAAATAGGCCTTATCACGGTTTCCGCCGCCATTTTGTTCAGTAGGCAAGTCGCGCAAAATCCCACATAAACTCTGCAAACGCGAAATGAAATCGTTGCGAAAATATTGCACATATCAACAAAATACTTACGTAAAGTAATTCTACGTGGCCAAACAATCACTCTACCAAATTTCAGCTTCCTACGCTCTCTCAATAAAGCGAGCGATTGTAGTTTTAGTTTCCCACATCTACCCTGTATTTTGACAGGCTTTTTACGCATCGATGCATCAGTATTAAGAATTACAAAAAGCGCAATTGCTCGATTCATACAGTAGCTTTAACCTCCAAACTTATTGCACATATCAACAAAGTACTTACGTAAGTAATTCTACTTGGCCAAACAATGACTCTACTAAATTTAATAAAGCGAGCGATTGTAGTTTTAGTTTTTCCCACATCTACCCTGTATTTTGACAGGCTTTTTACGCATCGATCCCATCGATGCATCAGTATTAATAATTACAAAAACGCAATTGCTCGATTCATACATTAGCTATAACCTCCAAACTTTACAGGTAAACTGTTTCAGCCACTTTCTCAATGCTCGATTGATATTTTACTGATATGTTTGATATTTTCGTAACGATTTCACTTCGCGTTTGCAGAGTTGATGTAGAGTTTTGCACGGCTTGCCTACTGAACAAATTGGCCGCGGAAACCGTGATAAGGCCTATATTGAGCCTGGGTCACCGTGGTTAGTGAAATGGATTGTGTCCCCGTTTGTTTTGTAGGTGGAAATCCAAACTGCTTGTGACTCCCAGCAAGTTAGTGTTACTCACGGGGCTGGCGATGCTCGGGATTTGCGCATTCATCGGTCTAATCATTCTGGCTTTGCATTTGAAAGAAAAGGTACAAATGCATCTTACATAGAACCATTGTCAAGGCAACATGTCCACTGTCTGACCGTCGGTTACGCTTAGTTTCGCTTTTTTAGACGGCCAGTACACAGGGAATCTCTGCAGAAACCCATTCTTGTGAAAAGCTGAATTTCCCAAAACACAAGAATGTGAAATGTGTCCATAGGAAAGCTGAACACTTCCAATTCTTGTGTCATGGCAAATTCATATTGCTCTACATTGTTGCTAGGCTGATAAAATGGAGGCTGGCTAAGAAAGCCTACTATCTGTCGCTCGATTTACCAATTTTTGCTCTCTCTTTTTGCCAGCGAGCGGATCAGAAGGAAAAGAGACAAGACGCACACAAGTTCCACTTTGACGCGATGTAACGACATTCAGTGGATTAGTAGTCTGTGGAATATGTTACTGGTGAGGACAAAGGGGCATTGAAGATCTCAGCAGATAGCCTGTTTAACAGAGGCGGGATGATCCGTAAGCCGATTATCTGTTTGCTGCACAAACACTGCCTAGGCCACACCTTTCAGTGACATTGGGCCATTTTATCGTAGGTGGGACGGAGCTAAAACGCCCGACAGTATCGCCAGTTCTGACAAGTAGTGAAAGGTCACGCAACATTTGACTGGTAGTTGTTGTCAACCTCGTTCCGCAGAGCCTTTCCTTTCGCGTGTTTTGTGTGTCTCTGGCCACAAAAAAGGCGCTGGGAACGGTGTTAATCCGGCGGTCCAAGGTGTTTAAGCCGGTGAATAACTTATTTATTTTTTTCCACGAAAACAAGCGTGTGCAAATGGTTACCGTGACCTACAGTCTTAGACAGATTACTTGGGTAAAATTGATGTCCCGCTCTCTCTCTCCTCTGCCCCTCTCAATGTTGGATTTGACCAAAACTGGAGGGGAGAGTAGGGGGGAGAAACGACGACGAATGCTTGCTAAACGGTCAATTCAACAAGTTATTCAAGATAACCTGTCGAAGATTGTAGGTCAAAGATAGGAAAATATTGCGTGAGACAAAAAAATAATTCCAATTTCCATTGTTTCACGGTCTAAGCCTGGTTTCCATATAGTCTTATCTGTCGCATCTGTCGCACCAGTCGACCGTCAAACAATGGAAATTGGAATAAATCATTCTTAAGTTTCACGGTTGACTGATACGACAGATAAGACTATATGGAAACTAGGCTTAAAGCCTGGTTTCCATTAGCCTTATCTGTCGTATCTGTCTCATCAGTGGACCGTGAAACAATGGAAATTGGAATTATTCTTTTGTTTCACGGTTGACTGATACGCCCGGGGGGGGGGGGGACTCCCCTTTTCAGACGGGGGTGCTCGTCCTATCCCTTAGGGTATAAAATTGACAGGTCGTGCTATCTCTTAGGGGTGTTTAAATCAGCCCAGAATATATTGCTACTGACACCAGAACCAATATTTACAAAGGAAACTTGGATGAAAACCCTAAAAGACCTCAATTGGCTTTTATTTATTTTGACCTGCCAAATTTGCTATCTTTTAGGGATAAATTCGGCGTTCGCCACGCCAAATTTGCTTTCTTTTAGGGTTAAATTTGCTGTTGGCCACACCCATTTTGCTATCCCTTAGGGTAAAAATCAATTTTCCCGACGAGCACCCCCGTCTAAAAAATTGGGAGTCCCCCCCCCCGGGCTTATACGACAGATACGACAGATAGGACTATATGGAAACTAGGCTTAAGAATCAATCATAAGGAAAACAACAAATAAGGCGGCAGATCGGTTTTCGTTTCTGTTATTTTCGAAAGTTTGTCATGTCATGTACTTTAGGTGGCCACCATATGTTTTTATTTTAATGTCCTTGTAGAGCGGATTTCAGATGGCTGTTTCAATACAGACACAAATCCGTTTTAATACTAGCTATATGGTTTGTGTTTTGGTATTACTGCTTTTTGAGTCAGGAGAATACAGAGGTGTAAGGATGGTGATAATTTCGGATGTAGTAATTATACAATGGAAAGAATTTTAGAATTTAAGAAAAATATCCACAATTTGTGGCGTACCTGTAAATTTTTGAATATCAATCAAAGACTCAGATTTCAGAATCCTTTGTGACTCATCTATCTTGTGAGTCCCAACCCTTTGCGCGCATCGCAGTCCCTTCTTTGGCGAACGTCGTCGCGCCCTTGGCGCCCTCGTCTGGCTTTTCACACGCTCGTTTCCCTGTTTTAACGGACGTTCGCCAAAGAAGGGACTGCAAGCAGTCTACACGCATCGGGCAATCTCTGCAATTAGAGATTTTTTCCGGCTGCCGCACTTTTCTCTCTTCTAATATATGCATCCTTAAAGGGTTTTTGGAGGCAAAAAAAAAAAGCCGCAAAAAAAAGTTGCATAAAAGCAAGTAACTTGCCTTATCCAACCTTCCTGCGTGGGTAATGAAAATAATGTGTGACACTAAAATTAAAACTTGGATTATCTTGGGTCTCAAGTGATTAAGTCTGGTATCAGTCGACCGCGTGACACAATAGAAAATTCAAAGTGATGACGTCACAAAATACAAATTTTCGATTAAGCAATATTTGTCCCTTAATTTCGAAAGGTCATATCGAATGAAAGCTACACACCAAAAATGAGGCAAGTCGGTTGCCGCTGAATACATAATTTTCTTTAACAAATCACTGTATTTTTAGTTTAGTTCCAACCTGTTTGGAACTGAGTCCAAAATACAGTGATTTTGTTAAAGAAAATTATGTATTCAGCATGCCATATCTCGGTCGCGTTTCAACCGATTCAACTAATTTTTTGCATGCGACGTTCGTTGGAGTTGGTCTTCCATTATTCGAGGACAAAAATCTGACATTTCGAATTTTTTTCAAATTTGTGACGTCACACTTTAGGACTCTATAGTTTCACGGTCGACCGATACGAATGGGACGGCTGATCGACCTTATGAACCTTATAACTGATGCCTCTCTGCTGTCTAAAAGAATCGAATCGATCCTTACAAATCTTTCAGCTAAAATGATTCCATTGACGCAAGTTCACGACCACTACCGCATAACTATGGATGTGTTCAGTCAAGAAACCAAGCAAGAAGAACTGGGTATCAAATTAGTTAAGGATAAACTCCCCCTTGTCATAAAGAACTTGTGGGGAGATTGGCAAGTGGAGGCGACCTTTTCCATCCTCAGTGTCGGAGGGTCCACAGGACTTATAGACACCGAAGTACTTTCATCCGTCGCACAGTTTTGCGTCGATTCAAACAAGAAAGCGAGGATCTTCAACGAGGTTATCGATCCTAGCGGTTTCGCACTGGATAAGTACAGAGCCTTGGCGAAGGCTTTCCCTGAACAGATAACCCGCTTTGCTAATGTTGAAACCGCATTCCACGAGAACAAATATGAGGAGTTCGTCAAAGAAGAGGCACTAAGCAGCCCTAAAAAGTACGACATGGTGCATTTTATGCATACATTTTACTACTTAGAAAAAGATCACCAACAAGCCTTAATAGAGCATGCCGTCAACAACCAGTTGAAAGAGAAAGGAATGCTTGTCGCAATGATGGTTGCTGATTATTCCGTAGTGACTGCCTCCGCCATGGTCGAGATCACGGAATGGAACGACACTTTCAAGAAGGAAATTTTCTCGACTACTCGAGATTTCCTCGACATCGTGGAGAAAACAGATGGCAGTACGACCTCTACCGATACAACTCGCTACTCGATATGACTGAAGTTTTCGATGAAAAATCCGAGAGGGGAAATCTGTTATTAGATTTCTTGGTTCAATACAAGGATTTTAGGGCCACGGCCGGGGCGAAGAGGGTTGCGACAAATCTGGGTGCAGTCAAAAAGGATTGTTTCCTTGACAAGGATGGTAGATTGAAGTCTCTGTATGGAATTGCGCTTATTGTAATCTATAAGCCAGGGGAGGTAGTCCAGTGATTGAAAGAGTGAGGCCTAACCAGGGTCTAAGTCGCCGTTTTTTTTTTTCTTCTGCGACATAAGGGTATGGACCATGGACCGCTAATCAACTAATTTTTTCGAAATAAATATCCTACAATATCTTAAAGAAGTAAAAACAAATCATCATCCACCCCCCCCCCCCCCCCCCCCCCCCCCCCCCCCCACACACACACACAAAAGTCAAATGGGCGGCCCCTAAAGTGTAGTCGGCTGAGGAATTCGTGCTCTTGACATTTTGAAGTAGTTAGGGACGGACCATTTGATATTTGATGGGGGAGTGGCTAATTTTTTTGGGCTCGATATTTTTTTCGCGTTCAGATTTGCTGCTCGAATTTTTTTCCCTAGAACGTGACAGTGCGATATTTTTTTCATTCCTGATATTTCTTTTTTGTTTCGAGACATTTAAATTATTTCGCCCTCAAAATTGATCACTTCAATAAAGTTGAAGTGAGGTGGGGTGGGGCAGTGGCTCCGGCACCTACCCCACCCCCCCAAATTGGGCACCCACAGAAGTACGGATGTTTTGACCTCTCCCCTAAATGCCTTGTTTTATTGGTTTATGCCATATTTGCGTACAAAATGACTACGACTGTTTCATAAACTATTCTTTAGGGCAATCTATGTTCATATAAAGTATTTCCATGCTCATTAAAGTCAAATTTCAAAGCAATTTCTAACCGCGTGCGACGTTTGACTTCATTTTAGAGACAATTTGTGAAAATAAAAAATAAATAAAAAGGATGCGGCTCTAGAAAACGATGCGGGCGGGGACGATAAACATGTATTTTTTTTTTACTTGGCCTTATCGTTTTCTGAAATTATTTCAATTTTAAAACGACTATCTAAGCGTTTTAATTGTTGTAGATGGCGAGCGCGTAGCGCGAGCCGACCAAAAAAACCCTCTATTTATTAAGACATCAGGTTCCCTAAAAACGGTAAATCAGGAGAGTTTTAAAGTGAGTTTGCTCGATTTTTTTTTCGCTGCCAGCTTTGCTACTTGATTTGATTCTTGATGGGGGGGGGGGGGGGGGGGGGGGGGGGCTGATTCCCAAAAAAAAGTTCGAGCAAAGTCTGACCTAGAAAAAAAATTACGCCCAAGCAAAGCTGGTGGCGAAAAAAAATCGAGCAGCTCACTTTGAAACTCTCCTGATTTACCGTTTTAATAGAGAACCTGATGTCTTTATAATAGATGGATTTTTTGGTCGGCTCGCGCTGCACGCTCGCCATCTACAACCATTAAAGCGCTTAGATATTCGTTTTAAATTTAAATAATTGCACAAAGTTAACTTATTTTCAACTGATATGTCGTAGCCGCGTCGCGCTCATAAAAAGCGTATGCTGTGGTGTAGATTTACAAACCATAACATCGTACCAGCAGTGATTAATTTTTGAAAATTTCTATGATGTTTTTATTCAGTGGCTGCCATTTCTTCAGCGTGATTCTCGTTTCAAAATAGCGGCGCGCTTCGCGCGCATTGAGAAACATACAAGCAAACTTCTCAGTTGTCAGTCATCGTTCGTAAACCCGACACGCCCTGTTTAAATTTGCCCCTCGCCCACGCCCGTCCCTAACCATTTCACATTTGCAGATAAGCAAGACCAAGTCGAGCCGAGGCGGATTTTCATCATACCCTTACTATACTCAGATTTTATTTTACTAACCAGGTTTTGCCGGTCTTACATCGAAACTGAAACGCCGGGAAAATACCCTCCTCTCCCCTCTGCAAGCTTCCATATCCGGGGTATTACATATCATGCCCCTGACATGTGAAAGACACGTGATCATAAAAACCGCTGAGCCATTGTGCGTGGGAACTGGGTCAAAACATCGACATTTCCGACATTTCCTAGAAAAAGCTCCTCTTTGTGGCTAAAATTGAGGTAGAATTTTCGCGTTGCTTAGCTGGTGAATGAACACATTGTCCAGGGAATGATAAAGAAATCTATGTTTCATATATATTTAGTGGATAATGGCAGAATAAGGTAAGGAAAGTTGGTGTTGTGTTAGCTTGACGTCTTCGACAACAACTTCATGTTCATGCAGGAAAACTAATTATTAGTTTACACCTTTTTCGTAAGTTACAAAGTTTGAAATATATGGATAGTTGTTAAGGATATGTAGCCCTTTAAATTTAAGTTAGTGGATTGGGAAATAAGTCCATTAACAACGGGCTCATAGCAAAAAGGACTACCTAAAATGAAGTTCGGTAATCATTCTGCATTCGCAGCATTTAACAAAATAAGCTGGGATAAGATCATTTTGATCAACACGAAAGAACCCTTCTTGTCGAAGGTGACGCGTAGTTATTCGTAAGATATATTAATCCATTAAAAATCTATTTTGGTCTGAAATTACCCTGGAAAACTACCAGTCCGGGTTATCAGTAAAAAAAAAACTTACATAAATCGACTATTTTTGAGAGCGTATAATATTACTGCTGTCTATTTTTGGTTTCACTTTTCAATAACCGGAAGTGGCTCTCTTGAGGCTGCCAGCAAAAGCTTACCATTTATGGTTTTCATAGATTTTGATGTTTTCACATGATTGTCATGAAAGCATTCATGAGTAATTCACTATCCAATTAATGTGATAGCAGTTCAACAACAAGCAATCAGAGAGCGAAGTGATTCACAATCTTTTCTTTTTGTGAGCAAGTATTAATCACAAGTAATTTTGTAATTGTTTTCTCTAAAGCCCGGTGCACACTTGCGACATAACGACATAAGAAACATGTCACGCGAACAAAATTTAGTGGTTTCAAGAAGTTGAAGTCATCAAAAATAACATAAGATTGCTTTGGTGAAGTAATCTAATGAAGATCCATGGAAAATATTGATTGTTTCAATTATTTCCCGTACTTTTTTCGTTGCAACATAACGTCCTTATGTGGCTAGTGTGCACCAGGCTTAAGCAATCTGATTGGCTGAAGGATCAAAGATCATGCCCTCTTCCAACCACAACCCAAAGCAATGTAATTACTCATGACAGTCATGTGAAAACTGCTCTGTAACTGATAATTTGACTACCTCAAAGAAGCACTTATGTACATATAAGAGCCATAATATGTTTCTTGCCCAAGGATAAGAGATTCTGTATACCATAGAGTACCTTATTGAAAGATACACTATAATGCTATCCCAGAAATCTTTCCCATGTCTGATTTAAATTTGGCATATTGTTTTAGATTGGTATGCCTAGTATCTAGCAAATATATTTCCCCCTGTGTGCCCCCTGCAGATACATTATGTAAAACATGTGACTGTGTAAAAAAATAATTTTGTCTGCAAAGAGGTTGTGATTAATTACTTGTTATACGGAATTTGAACACCAATCATAGAGCCTATTTAGTTTAATAGAAGACCAGTAGTTAGAAACCTTTGTACCCTGATACTCCAAAAGTCCAGTACCAAGGTCTCCAACCCCTAGAAAGAATTTAAAACAAACTCTGTGTCATGCTGCTGGGGCCAAACCAATCTAACATGCCAATTTTATTGTTCCTTTAGGTGCAAAAGCAATGCTCAGTAGGTACTCAGACATTTTTAAACCAGTTGAAGTCAATAGCACTTTTGAAGATTTGAATGGCCATTTTCACACTAGAAGACGAACAAATCGTCTGGACAGACAAATCATCTGACGATTTGTTCGTCTTTTGTACATCTAGTGTGAATTTAGGTCGTACTTTAGTGGATTTGTTCCTCTACAACGAACAAATCGTCTATGAAAAATTGTCTTCCTAGACGGCAAAACAGATGAACAAATTTAGACGATTTGTTCGTCTGAAAATTTGTTCATCCCATTTTCACATCAGACGATTTGTTCGTCTTGAGACGATTTGTTCATCTCTAGTGTGAAAACGGCCAATCATTTTATAGCTGAACAAGAACCTTGATATTTCTGGATCTTTTTGACCAATATTGAATGGTTCAACATCATTGAACATGAATGAGCACAGTGTTCAACTTGATTCAACACGATAAACCTTTTCCTGAAGTTATATTTTCAGTGATTTAGATTGATAACTTGCATTGAGCAATGTTAAACATAGCAGAGCATGGAGCATTTAAAACTATTTTAATAAGACAGTTTCATCCATTTCTGAAAGCTTGTTCATGAAGATATTGTTGAATAAATATGTATAAATGTTGATGGCTCCATCCTAAACTGTTTACACTTGCAATTTTGTGATTTTCTCGCACTCAAAACACTATGTAAACTAGGGCAACTGGGGTGATCTGCCACGATTTTTGTCGCATGATGTCACAGAGATTGCAAACATGTTTGAAACACTTTGCAACTTGATGCGATTTGAAGAAAATAGAATCAAACCAGATTCACATCTCGTTCACACAAGAGCTGTTGGAATTGCAACTTGGGGAGAAACATTGCCACGACAAATGCAACAAAAATCGCAAGTGTAAACCGGCCTTAATGTTTCGGTGTTGCTCTCTCAACAACACAACAATAACATTTATATAGCGCCTATATCTCCTTTTCTTAGATACATGTACATGATCTTCATTGACATTTATGACATATATATGTTTCAATCAAGAGTAGCTTGACCTGAAAGAATAACCAGTTCATGTTATCAGGGATTATTTGAGTTTGCTGATAGAAAAAAACAAGCAAAATAGATTGGGGAAACAGCATTTCAGGATGTGGTTGCAGGGTTTTAGCTCAACAAGTTCCAAAGTCTAGACTCAATTGTACAGATATTTTCAGGGGACAGTATTTATTGCAGATCTTTAAAGAGTAGTGTAAGAAATGAGCAAAATAATTTAGGTTTGGTAAATCCCCCTTCAGCTGTTAGATAGTACAAATTAGGAGCATTTATTGGTGTAATATCGAGCAGATGGAATTGGATTGTGGATTGTCATTTTTGATTTCTTATCAGGCTGAACAGTTTTCAACTTGGAAATTTGAAAGCGAAAACTATGAAATCTTAAAGGCCCATCACCAACCGGGAGTCTTTGCGCCCCGTTTTCTTTTGTCTTCAAATTCTTCCATGTTTTTCGGGTGCTCTGATTGGCTAAGAGTCCGCAAAGGCTCTCGGTTGGTGATGGGCCTTTAAGTATTAAGAATGTCACTATTTAATGCAAATTTAAGATCCTTTTCTTTCTAAGACTATGTTGAAGCAGAATATAGGTTGCACACCACTGGCCTTATTTAAAAAGAAACATTTTGTTGAAACCATTGCAGCATAGCACCTTTTAATCACCTCCATTTTTACTAATTCAAAAATATTGGCATGATTGTAAATCCCATATGGATAAGCTATTTTTACCAGGTATAAATTTAAGCTACTATACTTGTTTCATTGAGGAAGTAAATGGATGACTACTCATCCATGAAGTGATGTATCCACATTGAAACAAGCCTGTAAGATAGCAGAATACATTTTCTTTTTTGTTAGCTGAATAATTTTTAAAACTAACAAGGAGTACACTTGTTTGCCATGTAATAGAATGATAATACATTTATTTCATGGAATATGGGCTGACGTTTTTCTAGGTAGCTCTCATATTTTTCTTGGCCCTGTAGAGCATGGAAAAATCCATCCTTAAAGGGGCTGTGTCATGGTTGTTTCAACAAAATTTTATAAAATAAGACCAGTGATCTACATAAACATCTCAGAATCCTACATTATACTATTATTTAGTGTTATAAAGAAAAAGGAACTGAAACTTGCATTATATTGGCATCAGTTTACGTAAGTTTATAGTTTTCGCTATCAAATTTCCAAGTTTGAAATCTGTTCAGCCTGAACAGAAATAGAAAATTCCATTTCGCAATCCAATTCCATCCGCTCGATAACACAACGAAAGTACTCCAATTTGTGCTCATGTAGAAGTTGAAAGGTTATTTAACAAACCTAGATTGATATTTTGCTCATTTCATTTGAATTTGACTACATTTAAGCTATCTAAATTAGCCTCAAATCGTGACACTGCCCCTTTAATTCCTTAATTTGGATCTAATAGTAATTATTTATTTCTATATTTCCTGCCATCTGTCATGCCCATATAATTGGACAAGTTCCCATTTTGAAAGCCCAGGTATACTAAAAGAAGTTTTGTCTAAGACTTGAAAAAAGATGTTTTTCAGACACAATACAGGAACATTACATTTCAGACAAGACTCTTGAAAATGTCCTCTAAGACTCTAGGAAATTACAAGCCAAATGCAACGTTTTAAGATGTGTCTAAAATTCCTGATTGAATTACTTTAAAATACTGTGAGGACTGGTTACAAAATGATGTATCATGTTTAATTCAAGAAAAGGTCCATACCCCCTCATTGTAGGGAATAAATTTCCCTCCGCCCCTTGAATTTCCAATAAAAAAGTTACAGTTTTTGCAGGCATTACTACTCTCTCCAAGAGACATGCTTCAATTTGCTCTAGTTTTGTCAATAACATCAAACTGGAAAATCCACTTTACAGCCTTATTTATGATAGATTAATAAATGTCACTAAAACATACTCGCTTAGGTCAGGTTTGTGGGTCAGGCCAGTCTCTTTGAAAAATACCTACTAAACTGATCGATTTTCAAATTTTGTCATGTCCATGTTGAATATTGTAATGGCAATCAAGCCCGCATTGGGCTGTTCCCAAAAAAATTTGTACCCCCTATCGAGGAACCTGGAAATTCCCCAGGGTCGCTGTGTTTGGCCCTGGAATTTCCACAGGGTTGTTGATTTTGACCCTGGAATTTCCATGGGGTCCACGATTTTGACCCTGGAATTTCCACTGGGTCCGTGATTTTGACCCTGAAATTTCCACAGGGCCATCCATTTTACCCTGGAATTTCCACAGGGTATTCATTTGCAACTGTGGAATTTCCACAGGCACACAAGAGAATGAGGAATTTCCACAGGGGTTGCTTCAAATTTCCACGGGTTGGTATTTCCACAGGGGTAGAGCTTTTTTCTGAAAATTTGGAGTTCCTCGATAGGGGGGGTACATATTTTTTATGGAACAGCCATTTCAGTGCATTCTGTAATGGGATTTGAATCAACCATATTACTATTATGGGAAAATATTTGGTCTAATTATACCCATGCACTGTCAACCCTTCTGGAATTTCTGATTCCATCATTAGTTGAGGTAGGGACCTTTTCTGGAAATGCATTATAAAAATTCTATCCATAAGCTTATGCATCTCTCTATTTTATTTTATTAAAGATATTTGATCCTTCATGGAGAACAAAGAGAATGTCCCATCATACGATCATGTTTTTCAAAGTTACAAGGATTTCCACATTAAAGCATGGAAGACCCTTTCAGCAGATGATGCTGATGAGGAAGTAAGAAAGCTCCAATCTCAAGCAAGAGTATATCTCTGTACCGTTAGTTTCCCAGAGAAGTTTGTCATTGTTAACTTCTGCAAATTAACATTGGATGCAGTGAATAGTGAATCTAGCTATGGGGAGAAAGTGTTTGAAGATATCCAGTGTGGTTACAGAAATTTGGAAAAGTTTGGTGTTAATTTGATGAGGAGTCCGTGGCGACGTGAGTTTTACTCAGTTAAGGTGAGTGAATTAAGACATATTCCATTTGAAAATCGAGTAACGATTGGAACAAAATAATGTACATCATAGGTAGACTTCTGTCTTACTGTTTTTGATATCTGATCTAAAAAAAATTCTTACAACACCAAACATCAAACAATGAATCCTGAAATGTTTCCAAATCCAGATCTTAAGATTTTAAGAAATATCGCATAAAACTTGGATGGAAATTAGACTGTCACTTTTCAACACCCTTCGTGGGGGGGGGGATGGATATTTTCTAGAACCACACAATGAGAAAATGTACCTGAGCATGCAAAGTATTGCGGTTGGCGATGGGGTTTTAGCTTGCTACTGCAATCAATAAAACATCCAAAAGCCACCAAAAAAGATCAATCATTTTTATTTTGATTCACTGATGGTTTTACCACTATCAGTTAACTCACATGAGCATTTCGGTCACTCAAATGCATCACATGATATTGCAATCGCATACTTAATAAAATAACTTCTATTTCATGTGATCATTTTGATCGACCAAAGTGGTCATGTGTGAGTTAACGAAAAGGAAAAGACAATTAATTAAAATAAATAAAGAAATGATTGGTTGTCGGTGGGAGCTTTTGAATGGTTAAGTGGTTTTGTTAGTATTCTCTGCTATACAGTTAGACATCTACTTGATGATCTACAATCTATAATTTTTCCATTCTTTTTTTTTTTTTGCTGCAGCTCTACACTTTCTTCTACAAAAATAACATAGAGAGCAAAGTCCCGTTTGGTTCCTCAGTTCTTTCATTGTATGGGTACAAACCAGGGACAGGCCAGCGTGTAGTCATACAAGAGCCCTTAGACCTGGAACATCTTGCCAAGGTATCATTTGAGCTCTTCCTGGCTGGTGTTGAGATGAAGGTACTTTCTTCAATTGCACGTAAGGTTGGTGATTATTCACTATCAATGCTGAAAGACGTTCTCAAAGCACGATTTGAGACCACTGGAGATGCTGATAAAGCAATAAGATATCTTGAAAAGCATGCCCCAGTTAGTACTTCTCGGAAGCGAAGGAAACTTGATAGGGAGGGGGGAGAGAAGCATGATTACACCAAGGGTGATGCGGATGCAAGGACAGATAGTATAGTTGCTGAGTATGGCGAGTCAGGTGGACATGATAGAATGTCAAGGAGCTCAAGAGCTGAGAGAAAAGAACGTCTGAATGGAAATGAACAAAGTGCTGATATTGGGAGACGTGACGATCGGTACCATTCTTCGGCAAGTAGAAGTCTTTCTGATAAGTCTAAAAAATTCGAACATGACGATCCAGGGGGCCGTATAGTCGTAGAATGCATGACACGCCGAGAGAGCGTGACAAGTATGGGCGTGACGACCGTAGGGAGCGTGACGTCACTGACGATCGTAGGGAGCGTGACGATCGTAGGGAGAGTGACACTTCAACGGATCATTACAGATGCGGTGAGAATAACAGATACTCGCGTGATGACCGTAAAGAGCGTGACAAGTACAAAGAATATTACAAAGAACGTGATTACAGAGGCGACTCCCGCAGGCTACGTGACAAACAGTTAGAATGTGAAAAATCTAGCGCCACACAAGATGAACCCCAGAGCATGAAGCGAGTTAAAGAGTATGCACATATCACCAAAACATCCGTGCCGCCAGAGGTCATGAACGCAAGGGAACCCAGCAAATCTTCAAGAGGCCTGCGTTACCCGCCTTGCTCAGAAAAGCATATTCCCGACACGAGCAGCACCTACCTATTGAGATATGGCAACGCTGCACAAATCATGGCAGACAAGATACCTGATGAGGACCTTTATGGGTCTCTAAATGGCCACGAGATGACTAGTTCTCTCATCACACAGAAACATGCTGTGTTACGTGGCCACAGCCCTGAATTGCGCAGCAGGCAGGCATCGAGTTACACTGTGGATAACACATCGACTCATCATCATACATCCTACGGATCTGGAAGAGGGATTTCTGAGCGAGAAGTAGGTTCTGATTATGAGTACATATGGAATCCCGAATCTCAAGCTTCTGAAGCAAGTATTCGAGCTAGATCGGATCCGCCACAGCCCCCCAAAGGCGTGCCACCCCCTGATTATGCAAACCAAGGCTACACTCCTCCTGTTCAGCAGTTTGAGGGGGACTGGGTGATGCTTGGAAAGGGGGTATCAGATATGTCGTTAGCAAGCAATAAGACAAAGCCTCCTAGCCCTTTAGCCTTCAGAAAGGAGATTCTTGACAAAGAGGCCAATCTTTCCCGCCCCTTGCTGCCAAAGAAGGAGATTCGCGGCAGGGGACTGGAGGGGCTGCATCCAGGGATGGCTATCCCGGTGAAGCCAGAAGAGGCGCCGTCTTGGACAACTCCTCGCGACGCCGCATCTGCTGTGGGTTACCCTTCAATGCCGCAAGCACCAGCTTCATCACATCGTGAACAAAGAAGCTATCCAGATGCTGTTCAAACAAAGTCTTTTTATCAAGTAAATGAAAAGCTCAAGTCAGGAGAGAGCACCAGTGAGGCCAGTGCCCAGGGATGCGGGGACCATGCGCAAGTACAGCAATCGAAAATTTCGGATCATTTTCCAGATTTACCACCGAAAACCACGCGTAGCTCATCTCCAAGAAATGTTGTCGTGTCCGGTGGGGAAATTCCTGTAAATGTGGCGAAGGTGACTCGAAGCGATAGATCGTATTTGGCAGGGCCACAGATTGACGAGAAGTATAAGTCGAGTAGAGAGCAGAACATATACGATGCGAGAAAATATTCTGGAGAATCTATGGCGGATGCAAATACTTGTTTATGTGGAATGAAGGCGACTAAAGTGTGCACAACATGCGAGAAAGTTTACTGTGATGAACACGCTCTCGTGTTTGAAAAGGTTCCCTGTGCAAATAGGAATAACCATGTCTTAGTGGAGCGTCAAGCAGCGGACATCAAAGCACAAGAAATGCGCCAAGAAGCGAAACCTGAGACCGCCTACTCACGCGCCGCCCCTAAAGTCGAATAAAGAATAATCCCATTTCAAAAAGCAGTAGCAGTCAAAAGAAATGCGACTTCTGTACACTTGAAGGCTCGTTCATGTGCGATAAATGCCTGAAGATTTCATGCGAAAAGTGTTTAGTGTATTTCGATACAGATCTCTGTGAAAAAGACAAGGGAAGCCATCATTTCAAAGACATGATTGGAATGACTGGTAGCCTAGAAAAGTGGGCTTGTGAGCGCTGCACTTTTGTAAATGAACCGGAGTACGGGTTTGCACCGTTTGCGCCACTTCTCGGGGTGTTACGGGCCCGCAATTCCCAGTATCTGGTAGCAGGAAGTGTAGTCACTGCACGTATGGTAATGAGGAAGGGGCTAAGGTTTGCGCGATGTGCCACAAGACCCTGGACCAAAGCAACCAGAAAGTTATATTTAGGCTTGGCCTTGATTAACCTTCAGACTTCTGCTTCAAATGCTATGTAAATGATCAAAATGACATTGGTTTGATATTATAATGGACGAGGGTTTTGTGTAGGGGTGAATATTTTAGGGGGAACGTGAGGCCTGTAGCATAGGGAACCTAATTGGAGGGAGGGGTATGTGGGTCGCTCGGGTAGAAAAATGGTCCCGAAATGTAACTATTTTAACAAGGCGCGAAAAGGTGCCTTCCCTGCTCTACGGGTGAAGATGCAGCGTTTCGGAGAAGAACATTGGCTGAGAAGAACATTGTTCTCTCATTCTGTTGTTATTTACCGTAGTCTATTGTTTTGCAATGAGGTATCGACCCAATACCTACGTATGCAAATTGCCCATTTCAACCACGTGACCATTTACATGAAAAATTATTTTTCATTTTTCGTCATTTCACGTAGTTATGGAACCATTTCAAAAGATGAAAACATCAAATGTTTTGAAATGGGCAATTTGCATACGGAGGTAAAGTGGAATAAGCTTAGGGGGGTGGACCATTAGAATTGGGGGAGGGAATGGCAATTCCCCCCCCCCCCCCCCCAAAAAAAATCGAGCAAGGCCAATCCTTCCAAAAAAATTCTTGCAGAGACCCAAGCTAGTAAAAAACATTATAGAAATTCCGGAAAAAATATTGTACAACCTGATCCCCGAAAAAAAAATCATGCGCAAAAAAATTGCCACCACTCCCCCAATTAATTTCTAATGGTCCACCCCTTAGATCTTATGTCAGATGTATCATGACTATTCGCTAGCATTTGCCGGTTTACACTTTGCGAATTTATTGCATTGGTCGCGGCGTATTTCCTCGCACGGTTTGCAGTTCCAAAGTGCTAGTGTAAGCGAGATTCAATTAGGTGCGATTTCTGTTTTGAAATGGTAACGAGGTTCGCGCCGGTTTATATGAGAAAACTCGTGGCAAAACTTCTTGTTTGCACAATTTCGCCGTGATTTGTTGTGTCAAAGTCGCAGCGTAAACCGGTTATTTAAACAATAAAGACTTCAAGTTCAGACGGAATTCATGTGTAAAAACGGAAACAAATTATAGGTGCCAAAAACATGAGGCAAAAGTCCTAAATTGTGGTACTTCTTGAAAACCCTGTATGTAAGTCTAATTATCTCCAGTGACATCAACATTTAACTCTGATGAAAACCTGGGAAAATGTTTTTTACGTAAGTTCCCAGAACAAGTTCATTTTTACGATGTAAAATTGTTAATTTCAGTCCTATAGACATTCTTTTAATAATGTTGTTAACTTTGAGAAATGTTTCTGTCCTTGGTGTCAGCTAAGGGACCGGTCATTAATTAAGTCGGAGGGGGGGGGGGGGGGGGGGGGGGGGGGTGGAGGAGAAAATACCTGTGATCCAAAAAAATTTCAAGAACCCCACCTAATAGCATTGATTGTTTTCAGGAGCCCCCCTCTGAGGGACTGAAACATTTCAGGACCCCCCCATTCCCCTCCATCCATGTCAGTCAAAATTATTCAAACAGGTCCTGAAGGGGGTCCAAATCCCATTTCTCGGTGTAAAAGTTTCGCAAGATCCCAGTCCTGAAGTTTTTTTTCACAGAAATCCCAGTCAAAGTTTTCAAATTCCCAGCGTTAAAAAGTGACTTTTAGACATGTGTACAGAGTGTTTGTATTGCCAGTCGTAGGGCAAAATTTAAAAGCAGTTCACAAATTTTTAAAGCCACTCTTCACAGACATTGATATTTGATTGTTGGTTCAGTTAAAGGCAAATTAACCTTTCTTAACATTTTCCCCATTTCTAGTTCTATTGGCCAAATCCCAGTCCCAGTGACTCCAATCCCATTAAGGTCTCCCACAATGGATATATAATCAGGGTCCTGAAGGGGTAAAACGGGAGCCGGGATTCGCCTTATTTTAGGCCGGGAAAACGGATTTGGGTTACCGGGAACGGGATTTATCTACCGGGAATGGGAATTAAGATGCTTCGACGGGAACGGGATTTTTCAAATCTCCCCTTCTATATCCTAATAAAAAGTCATTAATTTATCTCATTTTTCGCATTTTGAGACTGTTCAACGGACTTCAACCTGAAAATAGAATTTTACTTCTGATCTCTCGTAATCTGCGAGGTTTTGGACAACGGTTTGATCAATTGCATAGGCATTTTTAAAATGCCGGATCCACTGTTTAAATAGAATCGTGTGATGTCTCTTTTGTGTCAAATTGAGGACGAGATATCGGACGAGATATACGGGCAGAGGATTTGGGGGGGGGATCATTTCATTTTTGGGCGAGCGAAAGGGAGGATCTCTCGAAAGAAGCCCTGAAACGGGGGTCACTAGAAATTTCGTACGTAGTTATTCCAGTATCTTCTATACCACTTGTATTTTTCTAGTTCCCTTTTTCGTACGCTAAAAATTTTTGCGCGCTTGCGCGCATAAGGAAAATTATACCGTAAGCGATGAGATCGATGTTAAGCATAGAAATTCGTTATTTGGGCCGCAATAATAACAATTTCGTCATTTGCGGCGTGCATGAAGAATAAAACCTACAGGCTTTATTGACTTTATACAAAAAATGAAATGTTCATCGACCTTTTCTTTGAGGCTTGAAGAACTGTGTGTATCGAAATGAGGCCTGCCTTAACATTCCCCGAGTCAGCTAACGGCTTATAGTCATATTAAATCGTTTTAAAAGTTTCGATAAATTGAGAGTACCAAGAGATAGTGCCCATAAAAGCAGAAATCTTAATTTCAACATCGCAGTTTTTCGCGCGCCGGGATTTTAACTATTGATCCTACCGGGACCGGGATTTTACCCACTGGGAACGGGATTTTGCCCAAAAAACGGCCGGGAACGGGATTGGGACCCCCCCTTCAGGACCCTGTACATATAATGGCAAGTCACCTCCCCCTCCCCCTCTTCTGAAGGCAGTATGTGGGTCTCTTAAAATGATCAGGAGTGTTAAGATTGTGTGCGCGCTCGCCAAATTTTTTTTAGACTTTTTGCTGATAAAGACAAAATATTTTTTTCTCAAGACCCCCCTTAACTGCCATTTTCGCCTTTCAAGACCCCCCTTGTGTTCGCTTAAAAAATTTCAGGGCCCCCCATTTTTCTCCTCCACCCCCCCCCCCCCCCCCCCCCCTCCGACTTAATTAATGACCGGTCCCTAAACTGAAATAATATGTTAAAATTTCTGAACCGCGTACATAGAATACACTTTGAATACACTTGCTAGCCTTAGCGCCCCAAATCAAATAGGTGAATATCGAATGGGACATCTTTATAGGGGTTGGCGGAATGAATAGGTAAAAATAGCACTGGAAATCCAGGATAATAATTGGAACTTATAGCGCTGGTGAGTCATTCCAATGGATTCCAGGGTTGGTAAGCAAGTTTCCATGGTGGTCATGAGAAAATTCACTGCCATTCCAGATTTCCAGGTTGAGTAGCTGAAGCTGGGGTTCTCTATAGGGAGATGTGGATCATTTGTAGCTATTTTTGGGGACTTCCCAATAATTTTTGTTGTCGACCGTTGGCGAAAATTTTTCATCCCAGCCAAATGCATGTACGTTATGAATGTTTAATAGACAAAAAGCCGTCGTATCATAATCTATGCTCTTTATAAAAAATTGTAAAAGTGCATGACATCTTTAAAACGATGTCTTTTGAGGTTCAGTCACGAGAAAGCACGATAGAATCTGGCTTTCTGTTCGTACTCCCTGTGGCATGTGAACTAAATTCCTGTAGCTTATTTGGTAAAATATTGCTGTCAATGAAAGAATTAAGAGGCTTCTTATAGTCTAGTTTCAAATTCAGTTCTTCAAAAACGATGCTCTCGACCTGTCATTTGACGATTAAATTCATCAGCAGAGTGAAATCAATTTGAAGTTGACTTACCACACACTAATCTGAACGGCGCTTTCTCAAGATTCACTATTGGAACAAACAAGCACCGCGCGCAGCGAAGATGACTCGATCGCAAAACTGAAAACAACATTCAGTTCCAAAAGATAAAGTTTCGAAAAGTTGAATGCATGCATTACCCGGATGTACAAGTCATAACATATTATTTTAGGGTGAACTAGAATTTGGGAGTGCCAATTTTTCATGGGCATATCATGAATTTTTGTTTCGACGGAGATCGGGTTGTGCAATGTTTTTTTTCTCGACTTTTTTTCTGGGAAATTTTTCTGAAGGATTGGCTTTGCTGGAATGGAGAAATTTCTCGTAGCAAATGTGTTTCTCTTCTTCAGTGGAGTGTGATGACGGGCTTATGCCTCGATACGCTAATTTGCCAATTATTTCGCAAGATATTTTACAGTTTAACAAAAAAACGGAATTTCGGGAAAAATTGAATGAGTGCCGGCAAGAGAAAATGATGAAAATGTTCTCTTATATCACTGATATCATTTTCTCTTGGTGCCGGGTATGGTCACCAAGTAAAAAGGATCTTGTTTCATTAACGTTGCAGCAATCCTTTAGCTAAAAAATATTGTCCAAGCAGATTTAAGTCTAAACCCTGAGTTTCTCATTAAAATCAAAGGAAATAATGGGAAATGCTTGAGAAAGTTCTCTAGGTTAACAGGCCGGTCAGCACCACTTGACGACCAATCATCGATAGTCAGATAATCACTGCATACGTACTGCCATTCTCGAACCCAGAGCTCCCCGGCTCGTAATCTCGCGGGGGAGGCTCTGGTGACAGCCACTGACGCATGCGCGAGATTTAATACAGAGCCGCTGAGAGAAAGACCTTTCAGCGCATGCACCAATGCTCAAAATCAGCCAATCAGCGACGGCCCTCAAATGGATGTCGCCAGAGCCTCCCCTGCGAGCAGACGAGTCGGGGAGCTCTGGGTACGAGAATGACGTACTGCAAGCTATCAACGATTTGTGACCATATTCCGTGATATTCGATACTAGTATTCGTTACGACAGGGAAACGCGCGCTATGGCGAAAGAAGTCTGACAGGATAAAGACTTGCAAATGTATTCTTACGTGTGCGCAAGATTGCCCACGATTTATTTGCCATTTTCCTGTCACTGAAAGAGAACGAGAAAAAGAAAGTGCAAGTCCCACGCAGTATTACACCAGACCAGACACGCTCCTAGCGTGACAAAAACGTGACACTGTTGAATGAAACTTTTCAATTACTTCCTCAATAAGCTGACTCAAACGCTCTAAGACGCATTTAATAATTTATATATAATATATATTATAGTATTTTTTTAACTTAAAAGATTTGTATTTATATTACTACAATTTTAGTATAGTGACCATTGAACGCTATAGCGTTGTAAACGTCAATAAAGGTTATTAGAATCGGCTCCAGTAAGGTTAGCTCTTCGAATCCATAAAGTATCTAAGTCTAAGATTTCAAGTGACCTTTAGCAACGCCCTGAGAACCTAATAACCTTTTGCCGAATCTCGACTATTTTCGCGCGCACACGAAGTGGCCACGTGCTATAGTAAAATTGACTTTTGAACTTGATGTAAGAGAGAATCTGATTGGTCGAGAGGATCTAATTGTTCGGTGTTTTCTATAGCTTGGAGCTGAATCCAGCTTTTGGGCCGATATAAAAACATCCTGTTCTTGAACTCGATTTCTCATTTGAGTTCATTCATTCTATAGAGGACTGAAGTATAAACTATAGTCTTCGGAATGGCTGAAAATAACGAAGCCGCGGAGGAGAAAAACGAGGCCGCAGCGCCCCTGAAAGAGACAGAAGAAGCGAACCCAGAAACGGCCATTCAAGTTGAAACTCAAGTCGCTCTAGAAAAGCGTGTTACACTCCTAAGTGGAATAGCTTTTATTGTAGGCACTGTTATCGGCTCTGGAATCTTTATTTCTCCTACTGGAATTCTGGCAACTTCGCAGTCTATCGGATTATCACTGATGGTTTGGCTGGGATGCGGTGTTTTGGCCCTGCTAGCGTGTCTTTGTTATACAGAACTGGGTACCACGATCCAGAAATCCGGTGCCGAGTATGCCTATCTTAACGAAGCGTTTGGTCCCATTCCTGCGTTTTTATTCGCATGGACTGGTATAATAATCAACAGGCCGGCCATTGCGGCGATTGTCTCTCTGATTTTTGCCGAATATGTCTCGAAACCCTTCTTTCCAACGTGCAAACCTCCGGAGGCGGTCGTCAAGCTTCTTGGGCTAGCGTGCATCGGTAAGTTTTTAGGATTAGTCAGAATTTATTAAGTTATTTTGCCTCCTGGAAATTATATTTCTGGTTCTGATTGGTATCCATAGAGTTTTATACTTAACCTTAAGGGAATCGAAGACCCCAAATGACAGTGATACACGATATATACATTGAGTGCTGATACAAGAACATTCTTGGCTTCACAACACGTGGCGACTGACGAGTCGAAACCCCCGTTGTGTTGTGATACATTTCGTACCAAGCTAAACTGTGTAGTTTGTACAGACAACACGGACATCTTTTTCACAGAAGAGAAAATTCCCAGAACTAGTATTAAAAATATTGGAACGCCTGAAATAAGTAGTAAGGTTTTTGTTATCTTACATGCAGTCTTACATGTAATTGATGTTCGAAATGTTGAAAACAAATACGCGGGTAAAATTTCAAAGGGCAACCCGAAGGAAAGATGTTGATGGCAATTCAGCTGTTCCAAATGACATTCTCCAGTAGGAAAAAACATCAACACGTTCACCTAGTTTTATTCTAAACACCGTTCAATTTTGCCACATAGCAATTATCCCATTTTATTATTAAAACGTAAAGTAAGCTTATAACTTAAGTTTACAGCTTTATTATCGAGATAACATTTTGAAAAAAATCGCGTCAAAACTTTTAAACGTAAGTATTTTTGATTTCTGAAGCATTCTAAATTGTTTCTCACTATGGGATATCAGTATGCTGTAGTTAGGAATTATTCCCTGTAGCTAAGGAAATTTAAGTAAATACTCCACCCATCTCTTCCCATAACAACACGTTTTCCTTGCCTTTTGTTTCAAGTAAACATCATTCGATTTTTCTTCTCCTCAAAAATCATTTCAATTTTTCTTCTCATATCTGAATACTGATTCTTAGTGAAAAGGAGAGAAAAATACTTCATGTGGTATTAGGAAAGCACATGTGAATTGCATCATTCATTTTGTCATCTCTTTTTTTCCTTGTCCCAATACAATTTACTGTAATGCTATGCAAATATATTTATAAATAATTGCTCCCCTGGATCGGAAAGGCTTTTTGTCTAAACTATAATTGTTTTAAAGTGGTTGGTTCCTGGGAGAAACTCGGAATTTGTGCAGGTGTATCTAAGTTTTATTAATATTTCTTCTTATGAGCAATTCTTTTCTGATGGCTCTTTTTCACATGAGAAATATAATTGAGGTTGCACATGACAAACATTTAGGCAAGTAATAAATATTATATTAACACAGTTAAAATGTCATATGGAGAGTTTGTTGGGAGAATAAGTTTTTTCTTATTTTAAAACAATATTAGGAGCTCAAACCCTAACCAGTGATAGCAGAGGAAATGCAATAAACCCTTCTATTGGGAGGGTCACTCACTCACTATGATCATCTTGGGGTGGGGATTTTTACTGGAATCACAAATGGAAAATGGAGTTGAATCACAGTGGTGTGAAGATATGATTTTTATTTTTGAGTGACAAGAATGATATTATACGATGAGTGCAGCATACGAGTTAAATCTAGTTTCTGACATGAGAAAATAAAATGTCTATCAAGCCATCATGTAATTTTCTTTTTATTATTAAGACAAACTAAAAAAATGCTACAAATTTCATTTCCAAGTGCCTTTATTTTTATGGATAACCTACTAGTGGAGATGGAAAATAGGTAACTCAGATATAGTTTTGTATGAGATTGTAAGAATGACATTATTTTCCAGTAAAACATTCATGTCTATATGGAAAAGTACAATCATACAGTAGATGGAATTTCTTTTAGTCACATAGTGACTATAGTGTAGTCTCCTACGCACCCGTGTTTTGTGTCGATCACACAACATATCCCTCCCCACACACGGCTGCTTGCTTTTGGATCACATGCCTTTCCCTGTTATTTGATAGACAGTGACATGATTTCTTTAGCCAATTAAATTCGCTGCATTGTTATGTTTCAACCAATCTTGTGTCCGTAAAATGTAAACATGTCAAAAATTGTGGAAGCACATTTCAGCACCCGCTCAAAGTAATCTACGTCTTTCTGTGTGAGTTGCAAAAGGTCACGGGAGAAACTCTAAGAAATTAGTCGATGGGAATCGCTGTTTTATTTCTTCCACAGTAATAGAAAAGAAACACAAGATCTACAGATATATATTTGTTGCTGTTGTTGTTGTTGTTGTACTCATACACTTCGTTTGTAATGTTAAAACATAAGAGTTCCATAGATATGAAGTGAGGAATTACTCGGTGACTGATAGTTTGTTGATTTGCAAATCACGCTGCTTCAAAGGTCTCACTAAATGTCAGCGAGCATTAGCCAACCTTCCCTGAATTAAGCAGGACATTGGGGAACTATTTGGCAATCGAGAGGCACGCTCAAAGATATGTAGATCATCCAGGCTAACAGCAGGACTACAACAACGACAATAACACAGCCCATACTCGAACGAAGGTGATCAAACACATAAAACACGTCGATAGAGTTCAATCAAATAAGCGGCTTTCCAAAACCTGTAGACAAATTAACTAGTACATCCTTTTTTCTGTTATAATCTGGATATCCTTCTTCTGATGAAAATGTAGCAAGGAAAATTATGGAATTTTTCTCTGACAAAACCGAGAGCTTCTTCTAACTTTCAACAAAGTGCGAACTATGTCATAGTTTTGAATTTCAATTGCCTTATCCGATTGGTCAATTTGAAGTGGCGTGAACGGTTCCCAGGAAATGGAAACCGATTGGTGATTGGTCGAATCGGGGAAAGGCATGTGATCCAAAAGCAAGCAGCCGTGTGTGGGGAGGGAAGCGTTGCGTGACCGACACAAAACATGGATGCGTAGGAGACTAACTATAGTGCAGTAAAAATATTTATTTATTTCTTCATTCCCACAAGCTTACAATTAATGCAAGCATGTGGCGAGAGGATCTCGAAACCCAACAGCTTGTTCAAGGAGATCCCATCGCTACATATATATAACGAGAAAGTGCAGAGAGGACAGATAAAAAAAAAGAAAAAAACTAACGATTATTGTCTGCAGGCTAACAAGACCCAAGAAAGCTTACATTTAAATGGATGGTATATATTTAAAGATGAGAAATATAAGATGATTTACTAATTTAACTATTATTTGCTTTTAGTTACTGTGACTGGCATTAACTGCTGGAGTGTGCGCTGGGCGACTCGTGTCCAAAAAATCTTTACCTATGCCAAACTGCTCTGTATTGCTATGTTGGTTGTGATTGGTATTGTGGAGCTTTGTAAAGGTAAGTTGAAAAATGTGTAATGTGTGGTTCCAGAAAATATCTATTCCCCCCCATCCCCCCCCCCCCCTGTTGAAAAGTGACCGGCCTCTGGAATTTCCATCCAAAGGAAAATACAGTATTTGTAGACAGACAGATATTTTTATTTGGCAGCTTGCATACGAAAAGACCCCCTCCCCCTCTGTAATTTCCAATCCCTTCTGTGGGGGTGGGGATATTTTCTGGAACCACACAATCCCAGACTCCAACAGATCAAGGGTTGAGATATGACCTCCAAGCTCATTTATTAAAGTCTCTTATTCCAAAGGATAAAACACATTGTTAAAACCATTGAAATCATTTGTGTGATAGGTAGAATCCATAGGCTTAAATTTAATGGACTATCTTTTTGATTGCAGGCAAGACCCAGCACCTAGAAAATGCATTTGAAGGCTCTGAAACTGACCCTGCCAAAATAGGCTTTGCTTTTTACATTGGACTTTGGGCTTACGATGGCTGGTAAGATTTAGTTCCTGGTAAACAATAATATTAATAGACCTGTTTTGCTTGGGCATAATGTTGTCCCATTTCAGATCACATGGGCATGGCATTCCCATGAGTACTCTTTCTTTGTTTTTCTGCTACGCACGAAGGATATATGAATATGGAAGCATTCCAAACAAAGACAGTTAGATTATTCAGATAAAAAAGAGCATTTGCTACTACCTACATACATAGATCATCTCTTTACAATCATGGGAGTGCAGGGATGTCAACTCCATAAGCGGATTTAGGGGGGGGGCTCAGGGGGCCCGGGCCCCCCTTTTTCGATAGATTTCCCATACATTTACTGTATTTGCAAGAGCAAGGTTACAACTTTGGCCTCCATTTTTTTTTTACTTTGGGGAACCCCCTTTCTGCAGATGCTGGATCCACCCCTGAACTCTCCAGGTTTTGCTGGGAGATTCAAGATTTTCACTCCTCTCCTGGTTATATCATTTTTCTGGTTTCCCGTATATACTATATTTCTCCTGGTTTGGTTTCTTGGAATTTTCTCTTAAAGCCTTTGTATTTCGTTTGACATACCATTCTCCCAATTTCTTAAGTCTCAGGGTAGACATCCCTTTCATGCCCCTGTATGAAGCAGCCCATATTGTAAATGTTTGAGCTCTTGATTGAAGTTTAATTGAATCACATGCTCTCTTTATGCAGGAATACACTAAATTATTGCACAGAGGAAATGAAAAATCCTGCAAAGTAAGTTTAGTCATAGAAAACATTGCTGTGTATTGATATACTGTAAAATTAGGTTTATAAGTTTTTTTTGAGTATAGTAATGTAGCTAGTGTTTCAGATTACTTTAAGGTTACCCATTGCTAATTCACTGGATATCACACCCTAAAAGAAAACTGCTTTAAAGGCCCATCACCAACCGGAAGCCTTCCCACCCTGTTTTCTTTTGTTTTCAAATTGTTCCATTGTTTTCCGGGTGTTCTGGTGATGGGCCTTTAAAATGAAGTTGCTGCAACTTCCTTTATCATGTTCGCATGAAAAATATCTAACATTTGGCCATCTGTTCTAAGTAATTAAGGTGATTTATTTTTAAGGTTTTGCTTTTGGTGAATTAGCCATGGGCCACCTTAACGTCAAAGATTCTGTAAAAATTCATAGTTTGCAAGGGGATGTCACCTAGAAGGACGTGCCAAACATTTTCATAAATTAGAGTTTTTTTATACTAAAAATAAGAGTTGCAATCCATTCTAACCCTGTACTCTCTATTTCCTGTTTATAGAGATATGCCACGTGCTATTATTATCGGGATTTCCATCATTACCATCTGCTATTTAATTGTAAATGTTGCTTACATCACTGTACTTGGTGGGGCTGGAATATTGGCCTCTGAAGCAGTTGCTGTGGTATGTTTTCAGAGTTTTTACAAAATAATTTTCTTTCATCCCTGTTATTTACTAACGAATCCAGAAAAATGTCATTCTCCCAAGATGGCATCATAATGAATGTTTTTGTGATGCACAGTCTGGATCAGTCTGCTGCCTTCGTTAGTTTAAATAATATTGTATTTCCTGCTTTTCATGGTCAAGTTCATCAACTGCCCCTTCCCCCCAAGGGTTTTGGAACTGACCTCCATGGCTCCATCCCAAAATTGTGAAAATGTAGAACACTGTCTCTCTGTGGAAAAGGCTAATAGGGCAGGGGATGGGTGTGGTTGAGCCAATTTTATGAAATTTGATAATTGGAGTTTTCAAAAGTATATGGCATGATCAGTATAAGTTGTTTTCTTGCAAAAAAAAAATGAGTGAAAATGAATGTGCTTCAAGTTGTCAGTGGATAGAATCTGGTTTTGCTATATAAACCAAGTATTGTAATATATTTTTTGCAGAGTATTGGCAATGTCTACCTCGGCCCAATGAACTGGATCATTCCTGTGTTTGTTGCTGCCTCAACGTTTGGTACTGTTAATGGTGTGGCCTTCACCAGTGGAAGGTAACCACCAGTGAAATGCACTTTTTAAGTAAACATTTTTTATATCCTGACCTCTTCTGACAAAATCACCCTGGTTAAAATCAATTTGCTGTTCATGTAGACTGCTAGCAGCCCCTATGTGAAGAGAACTCTTTGCTCTTCTTTGGGGGATATGCCAAAGAAGGGGCTGCTTCAGTCTACTGTTACATGACATTTTTTTCCACTGGCTGGTTCATTGTCTTCCACAGATCCTCTCAGTCTGTAAAAGTTCTGGTTGCAGACAAATAAAAATTCCTAGATTCTATGGACATCCATATGATAATTCTCTCATTCCTAACTCCAGAATGCAAAATGGCATACAAACATATTATTGCCCCTGATCATTTGCCATCATTCCCTGCTAGAAGAGGTCTCTCAAGGCAATAGGAACCTTTCAAGCATCCAAACAGCAGAGGTGGATCCAGGTTTTTGGAAAGGGGAGTGCACTTCTGGTTTGAAGAGCCAGATTTGTCAATAGGGCTACTAGAACTTAGTCTTAACTTTAGGACTACTTTACGTTTTAAACCATTTTTGCATCCACACCCATAGCCTGCTAGCCGGCTCTCCAGTGGGTTATTTTGGATATTTGATCTTGGGGGCGCGCGGGATTCCTTTGAATCCCGCGCGCTCAAAAAGTCAAATATCCAAAATAACCCACTGGAGAGCCGGCTAGCAGGCTACACCCAACGCATCTCCCCTGGATTTGCCACTGAACAGAGAGCCTCTGTGAACAAGAATGATGATGTTTATTTGTACACGGGAGGAAAAAAATTTTCAAATGACCATTTGGGGCGCAAATTAAAAAAACGTCTTTCATTACTACATGAGTATATTATTACCTTGGTGTGTTACTGGGATTCCTAATGTCAGGCCATGTTCTCTGATTTGTAGGCTGACATATGTCGCAGCTCGTGATGGCCAACTGCCGTCAATACTGGCCATGATTCAAGTCAAGCGTCTGACGCCTCTACCATCCATGTTGCTGACGGTAAGATACTCAGCAAGATCAACCTGTACGGTGTTTCGTTTTTGCTCCCCTAGAGCACTACAGCTATATGCTTGTTGGTAGCGCTAGGCAGCAAAATTAACCACATTTTTTCGTTTTTGTTCCTCTAGAGCACTATTTAACAATTAGACGTAAATATTGCCGATATTCACGGAGCCTGAGGCGACTAATTGTTTTAGCATAATTACTCAAATGAAGTGTGCGGGCGATCCCGAATGCCTTCAATGTTATAGGTGAATATAGCAAAATATGACGAACGTCTCGACCAATCAGCGCGCGGAATCGCTTGAGTAATTATACTAAACTTATAGAGCAGATTTCGTATGACTGTGAAACGTACCGCGACTACGCGATTTCATTGGCGATTTCATTCCATCAACAGCAGGCCAGGTTCCGTACCGCGACCGCGACAGTACCGCGACAGTACCGCGCCTCACCGCACCGCGGCACTTTTCACAGTCATACGAAATCTGCTCTATGCATGTTACTAACACCAGGCAGCAAACAGATCTGCTGACTTCTTTCATAAAATAACTCATTTCTGAATGCCAAAAATCTCACTTTTACTTTAGAGTCTTCGAAAGAAGCAAAGAACATTTTGAGGGAATAAATCTGCAATTTTCTTCGTAAAAGATCGTTTCAGAACCACAAAGGAGTAGTTACAAATGGTACCCGAGCTATCTTTGTCGTGAAAAAGGACTGAATTACGCGAGATTACGCGGCTACGCGGCTGTTCAAGCGCGTAATTCCAGAAGGCTTGGCTATATGCTTGTTGGTACCGCTAGGCAGTAGAATTAACCACACAGTTTCGTTTTTGTTTCCCTAGAGCACTATAGCTATATGCATGTTGGTACCGCCTGGCAGCAACTTCATGAGTTTAGTAGGATTCTTCAGCTTCGCCGCCTGGTTGTTCTATGGTGGTTCCTTTGCAGCATTGTTGTTTTTGAGATACAAGAAGCCGGATATGCCACGCCCATACAAGGTTAGTACCCTTTACCTTCCTACCCCTCCAAAGTTCTCCCTTCCACGACTCGAACGGTTTCTGCGTGACACTTACGGGAATCGTGTTTGCACAACATTTGTGTTAAGTACCATCTGTTGTTTCGCTAAACATGTCAAAAGCAGACAGCGAGATGTACTCTTACAGGATCCCCCATCACCTATGGTGGACGTCTGAAGGACAGGAGTAGATGAATCTATTTTAGATGGTAAAATTTGAATACTGCGACAATTAGTTGCCATGGTTACTAAATATATTTTAGCCCGCTAAATTATCCATTGAAGCCCGCAAAACATGCCACAATGCACGACAAAGCTATTACAATAAAGGATATTAGACATATTACATGACTGCTTGGAGGAACGAACTTGATCTTCTCATTTATCTTTTTGTGATAGAGTGTTTGTATAGACTATAATCATCCCGATATTCATGCTCTTGTCCTCCGTGTATCGGCGTGTACCGGCTCGGCGTCGGTTATTGGTAATAGTATTTTCATTGATATTAATATTCAGGTACCTATAATCATCCCGATCTTCATGCTCTTGGCCTCCATGTATCTATGTATCGCTCGGCTCTGTGGCTCGGCGTCGGTTATTAGTAATAGTATTTTCATTGTTATAAATATTCAGGTACCTATAATCGTCCCGATCTTCATGCTCTTGGCCTCCATGTATCTATGTATCGCTCCGTTTGTTGCTAAACCTGTCGGCTCCGCCATCGCGCTCCTCATCATCCTATCCGGGTTGCCGTTTTACTTCTACTTCAAGTCGCGCTTTGTTCCAAAGTGGTTCAGAAAGTGGTTCGGTAAGTTCTTTTGAACTGTTTCTCAAACTCGATGTAACTATGGAACGAAGGTTTTTGATTGGCTGAACGCGCTTGCCTTATGACACAGGAAGACCACAATTCATATTTGGCAGTCCCCCCCCCCCCCTCCTCGTCTAGTGTCAACGTGTGGGGGAACCCCCCCACCACCACCACCACCACCCGCAACACTAACACCACCAGCAAAACAAAGGATGACCAAGGCTTGCCCCCCAGACAAATATTTCTAAATACGGCCTTGGTTCGCAGCATTCTAATAAGTTCAATTGATTTGATCGAACATCAGTTTTCAACTTCAGTTATCCTTCTCCGTTTATCCATCTATTCGTCTGTTCATGTTAAGTTTATTTTCGATTTTCAAACCGACTTTTTTGCCTGCCAGTTTGCATTTTTCAGACAGCTATTTCTCATGTATTTCCTTCTTTTCGTAACTTTTCTTATCTTTCCTTGCTAGAATCGTTCACATACGGATCCCAGAAGCTCTTTGACATCGCACTGACGGAATAACTGCACTAGATGACTAGAGGAACTAATAACGTAAGAGAACAAAAATGAGTCAAACGTGCTATAGAGCAGCTCACACGGAGGCAAAATAGTGAGAATTAGAAAAGTTGTTTTAATGACTGCTAAAAAACCAGGACAACATTTCCACATGAAATGGAATATTATTTTTGTGCGTACTTTAACGTACCTACTTGTGTCCTCTTTGAGGAGATTGAAAAAGATAAGGGACCGTTCATTTTTTATCAGGGAGGGGGGGCTGGTGGAAATGAGGGGAGACCCTGTATTTTTTTGGGTGCCCCCCCCCCCCTTTCATGTCCGTATTTTTTTAGGTGGCCCCCCAAAATCCAATGTATTTTTTCTGGTGCCCCCCCCCCTTATAAATGCTTGCCCTGTAAGATAGACTCTTGCCTAAGTGATGCAGTCTCATTCTTCTTAACGTTTTTCTTACTTCCGTCAAAGCTAAGGAACCGATCCCCCCTCAGAACTATTAAACGTTTTCGTGACACCCACCTCAGGTCCCCTATTTGACCTAGTAGAAGACATTTTACATAAAGAGGGGGTCACATAATCTTTGCGCGCCAAGCGCGCCCAACTTTTGATAACCGCATTTCATCAAGCCTCAGAAAAAGGGTAGATGGTTTTTTGTGTATAGTAAGCAAAGCCTGTCAGGAGCCCAGGAAATACGCTAATTATATAGGTTAGATGAAAGCTCCTAGTGAAGGGCTCCTGAGCCTTTAGTTAATATTTTTCATGCGATCCGCAAATGAAGAAATTATTATAACTAAACGTTGAACTCACGCTTCCCTAAGGTGTGTTCTTTCAAACATAGAGACTGCCCGGCTGGCCTATCAGTGCATATTATATGTTAAATTCTGCATGCGCATGAAGCGCACCGAAATTTTTATTAAGTATTGAGTGAAATTAGAAACATAATATAAGCGAGTTGAAACATGTAACAAACATATTGCATGCTGTAAAAATACAAACTTTTCGTTTCCTCCCTGTGTTATGTGCTTGTATTTTTTTGGGTGACCCCCCCCCCCCCCCCCCTTTAGTGGCGTATTTTTTTGGGTGACCCCCCCTTTGAGGCCGTATTTTTTTGGGTGACCCCCCCCCCCCCCCCCCCCCCTCATTTCCACCAGCCCCCTCTCCCTGATAAAAAATGAACGGTCCCTAAGTTATTTCCTTGGATATTTCATATTTATTTCAATTTTTAATATATCTCGGAGGTACCTTGCCTCACCTCTCTCGGGGGAGGTAATAATACGAATTTTACATTTTACATGTTAGTATCTATATTTTATGTCATAATGCTTCGTTGTACTTGGTAGAATGTCGTCAGTTAGAGCATAGTTTATAGAGGGGAATGGTTAGGAAACCTGATACCCTACTATTGTACTATCTCTTTGTTCACTTTTTCAGAGGAATCCTTTTGTCTGAGCAGGGTCACGGTACATAAGTACCAAAATTCAACCAGTAAGATTCAATGTACAACCAGACATTCATATTAGATTAGGGTGAAACAAAAGATTGTGCAGGGTCAATATCACGTGATAGCCCCTCTCGACATCCAGCCCACGCTATTGTGTCGACCCTTTGAAGTTTACCGGGCTTCCTAACCATTCCACTCCATTAACTATGGTTAGAGCAAGACCAAATACACCTAGCCAATCACGAATGAGAGAAAATACAAGTTGCTGTTGAATGGTTTCCAAGTCAGCCAATCACAAGCCAAGTAAAAACACTATCACGCGGTGAGCACGTGGTCGGCTTCTTTGTAAGCCAAGCCATGTTAAAACACTATCACGCGGTGAGCGCTGAGCAATACGATTGGTTGATAGAAATTAGCGACCAATAAGAATGCAAAGTTCCCTGCGAGCAGAGGCTACTTTTATCTCCCTGCATTTTCTTTTACTTTTAGTGTTTTCTTGTATTTTTACTGATTACGCAAAAGTAGCCTCTCGAGGTTAGTCCCAATTCAATCAGTCTCGTACCCAGAGCTCCCGCGAGGTGACGAGCCGGGGAGCTCTGGGTTCGAGAATGCCAATTCAATAGCCCATACATTAGCAGGCGCATGCGCGGACAATAGGTCTTTGGATAAGATTGGTCATGCTGTGGTATTCAAATAGAAGACAAACACGCAAGTGGTAACACTCTAGCTTGACCATGGAATCATTCCACCTAAAAATCCACTCCGAGTCGATATCCGAGCAATGTTTAGCAATGTTTTTCTTCAAAACAACGGTACTTTATAAGTATCCAGGATTTTCGACTGCCGATATCTCGCGAAATAGTTGGTGAATCGTGGTAAAAACCCTACCGCTGTGCTCTACATGAAGAGAACAACCCATTTCTGCAAT
The DNA here is from genome assembly GCA_033964015.1 of Scolanthus callimorphus. Classification (NCBI taxonomy): domain Eukaryota; kingdom Metazoa; phylum Cnidaria; class Anthozoa; order Actiniaria; family Edwardsiidae; genus Scolanthus; species Scolanthus callimorphus. Next base: position 28,921,916 of record CM066917.1, read on the forward strand.
ATTTGTGCTTCGAGAAAATAACCACTGGATACTTATTGGTTTGGTAGTACCCGATACCCCACCACCTTATTCGCCATCCCTGATACCAATCGAGTACCGTTGGTTTGACCTCTTCCCTTAACTCTTTCTTTCTTAAAGAAGGAAAGAATCAGAGAAAGGATTTGCCAACTAATTTTCTAGAAATGCTGCAAACGAATATTTCAATGACGGGTGACGTGGTATCCTGATATCCTTCACAGGTGACCAATAAGCGAGCGTGTTAGAAAAGTCCAATGTGATTTAATGTATTATGCACTACGGTCATTACATCGTTTACTCAATACAATACATTTATAATGAAGCTCGGGGTGGTGGGTTGCCAATGTGATTTCCAATGTAACTCGAACGTACTCGAGTTGAACTGAACTAGTTAAAGATGGTTAATCATATTTACGCGATGGCAACGGCCGTCCCATTACCTTTCCGAATAATGGCAATAGCTGATCTGAAAGGCAATGACCGTTTACAAAAGACATCTGGCGTACATTAAAAGAGACTGCAATAATATTAACTTTGCTGTTTCATGAGCTCGCCGCCCACAAGGAGACTTTAAACTAGGATGATTATAGTATAGAAGAATTAAATTAAATTAAATGAAGTCGAGTTGAAGAATGATGGGTGTTTTAGTTGTTTTTTAGTTTTTAATTTGTGATTTTGCAATTCGAGGTTCTTGGGCAATTATATGCACATCTCTGTGCATAAATTGTACTATACTTCCAGTAAAACCGTATGGTATCTCTGTTATGTCGAAATTGAGGACGAGATATCATACGATTTAAGTATATTCAAAGTCTTCAGTCGGTAGATCCCGCCGAAAATAGCTGTCAAAAAGGCGATATCGCCCTTGACTTTTTTCGTGCGATATCGCTTTTTTCGTGATATTTTCTTAGCGGAATCTAGCCTCCTAAAGCTTTGAATAATCCTTTTGATGGTGGAGCAACTTTAACCCATGCTCACTCCAACCGAGCGCGCGCTCTTATGGCTAAATAAAGGTCACGTGGTGAAATACAAATCAAATATTCCCCGAACAGTCAATTTCGAAAAATTATTGACTGGTTAGGGAATAAATATTGACTGATCGGGGAATATTGCTTTCGCGCGTCGCGTTTGAGAGCGGGCCAAAAAAAAGTTTATTGTAAACACGCGAGTCTTTTTAAAAACCTTTGCTAATGCAAGAAAATTGTGTTGTTTTAGGAGTGTTTTCCCTTTACATGATGTAGTCGCGCGCAAACTTTGTAACTTCTCTTTTCATTCTTGAAATACATTTGTTTTGACTTAATAATTGCAGTAAATTTTCTGCTATATAACAAAACACTTACTGACTACTCCCTCGGGAAACACCAGTTTCGACTTCGTCTCGGGAAACATCGAGATTCTCGGGAAACAAAACTAATGTTTCCCTCGGGAGCAGTCATTAAGTGTATAATATCGCCACTATACATTGGGACCTCTTACATCTTAATTCGGTTTTTCGCGTTTGGGTTTGAATTTTTTTTTCTCTCTACCGCCAGTCAAACCATCTAAGCCAATCAGGTTCTTGCTCGTGTTTCACCTAATGCAGACAACTGGCTTCCGTCGCGACGAAAAATCCCTGATTGGTGCCAGCGGAAGCCTCTTCCTTTGTTGTTGTGGACTCAACCCCAAATCGAACCTTGTATTGAAAATCCCCCCCTATCTTCACAGCGTTTTTGACTATAATAGAGGCATGAAGGCCGTTATTGATTTTTTTTTTGTATATTTTAACGTAAATAAAAAAAAACTGATGGATTTCGCAGTCTCCGCCGCCATATTGTGTAGGCTATATAAACCGGGCCCAGACGAGTTGTATTGTTATTATTGGCATAGGTTATTTATTTATTTATCATTTTTAATTGATTTTAAAATGTTATGTAGTGTAGGCCTTATATTTTAGGATACGACTTCTCTCTAAAATAAAGAATCGAGTACTACAATGCTTGGTTTATCAGTAGCATGATTACCAGTTTGTCTTGAGTGCGAAAAGTGACTTTTGAAAATCAGTGTTCAATTCGCTTGATTTTTAAAAAGCTGATTAAAACCAGTAAGGAAAGAAAAACAAGTTAAGGTAATTCACATTATGACGTTATTCTTGCGGTTGCCTGTTTATGAAATATTTAATATTCACAAGTAGGTGCGTTAAAAAGCCGAATTTCATAATTCTGCTAACTCCCACTTTACATTTTTGATCGCCAAACACCGTTTTGGCTTCCGTCAATCAAACCTTTTACATAAGATAGGCGCATTGCTTTTTTTTTCGAGAGTTTCGTTTGCATTTTATGGTGGGAAATTTGGTTTTGAAGCCTAGATAGGCCTTATTTGTTGAAAAAAAAAACTGTCAAAGGCTGCGTGAAATCACCCAGAGCTGTTCACTTGTTTGATTAACACGGAAGCCAAACTGCGGCTTGTTAGTTGGCGTAGAGTTCTCAGAATTATGAAAATTACAGTCCCCAACCACGGGTTCCTGAAGACTGCGATTTCCATCAGAAGCTGTGTAAACTTCTATTTAAATTATTCTGTTTCACAAGGACAGCTGATATGTCATGTCAATCGATAGCTTTGAAATTTCGAGAGAAATTATTCAAACTGAGGGTAAACTGTTGACTTTTGTTGCTTTTGAAGTCGCGGGTTTTTCCGCCATTAGATATTGAAATTAAAATTGGCCGTGCTTCATCTCGTTGACATGAAAAATCAATAAGTATTGAACGGTTACTAAGGAGAGCAATTATTAATGTGGTATTCAAGTCGTCATTCGAGTGTGAACGACTGAGAAGAATTGAACATTAAAACTAGTGCTCAGTTGCAGTAATGAACACTTGCAAAACGAGGACTGAATGGACTGAGAAAGTTAATCGATTTTCTTAATTGAAAAACAAGGCTGAAGATAACGAGGGTTTTGCAAAAGGAATCACGGCAAAAAAGAAATCGCGGAGTTGAAGTATCAGAAGTGACTAAAATTTGTTGGCGAAGCAAGCAAAGTGGTTGTTTACAGCACTCTTATATGGGATAAAGTGAAATCAATCGAATGGTGCTTTCAGTGGCTAAATTTTTGGTATCATTTGTACAGCTTTGGCTTCAAGTAAAGGCAGCGTTTTTACAACAGCCCAAGAAGCCTTTTATCAACTAATAAACAGGAAAAAGGTTTTGCAAAAGAATTCATGGCGAGTTTATTGTGACAAATCCTCGGTTCTTCAGGAGAAATAGGTGAAAATGCAAGTCAACATTTCAAATAAATCCAACGAAAATCTGTCCCGTTCTGTGGGCGTGGGAGCAGTGGTAGTGATAATTTCTGTGGTTATTGTACTCGAGAGCGTGGCAATCGTCTTAACTAACTCCCTGATATCGGTTGCATTTTACCGCCGCCTTTCCTTACGGACTCCGTCCAATATGATATTACTGAGTCTATCGTGGGCGGACATTTTAATTGCGCCATTACTACTTGCACAGTTTGCTCAAATACAAATACGAGACAGTCATCAACGGGAAATAGCGTGTTCACGAATCAGTCAACTCAACTTTGCTATCATAGCAATCATCTTGGCGCATCTAGCCTTGATAAGCCTTGAGCGCGCATGCGCTATTCATTATGCTTTGAGATATCATTCGCTCGTCACCCTAGCTAGAATGCGCAATGCTCTCTTGTGCTTGTGGGGTATTTGTATCCTGAACACTATCGTAATCCCGAATACTTTGATGCTAGGAAAGAAATTTGCAGAGTATAACAGTCTAACTCGCATTTTAGTTCCATGTGGGACTCATGATTTCAACATCCAAGACCTCAAGTGGTCATACTCCCTACAGGTCTTCGCCTATTTTTCATTCATTTTCCACTGCATATGCCCCTGTTTACTGGTCCTTATTTGTTATATGTACATTTTTCGTGTGGCGTGGCATCAGAGGAGAACCATATTCATATTCTATTCTCAGATACATTCACGACGCATGCGTGATATGAAAGCTGCCAGGACCATAGCCATCGTGATTGGTTTATTCGTGTTGTCGTTCTTCCCTCTCGTTGTAGTGGTCGGATTGCGCGTGTTTAATCCAGATGATCTAATATTCTCATATACCATACATCATGTGGTCTACTTCTTTGCCAAACTTAGTGCCCTGTGGAATCCCATTGTGTATGCCTGTAGGGTTGAAGAGTTCCGTGAGGTGTTCCGCAGTATACTCAGAAAATAATGCACAATTACAGTATTATGAAAGATGGCCAGATAAAATACGACGGTTATACACCTATTTCAGACGGGTTGCACCGTCATTTAAGGTGGCCCGCGCCTGTTTCACTGGAAAAATATACTAACATTTAATCGCCGGCTTTTTCCAGTAAAAGCGCTCCGATTGCTAATATTTTTGGCTGCTAGAATAGTGGATTACTAGAGATTATACTGCAGGGAAATTATAATATATATTTGGTTCCTAATTTCTCCGAACCGATTGTTTCTCGTTTGCTGCCACTTGGTAAGTCGCTTAAACATTCATTGTTCTTCTTCATTATTTGAAAAAGACGGTAAAAAATCGGTTAGAAGTTTTATGTATGACCAATTTGTTAAATTCTTTGTTTATGAACTTTACACACAGGATAAATCGCAAAATTATACTAGAGTCAGCTCTGAGAGCGTCCGTCCTGTCTTCTTGGTTCTTGCACTGAAGTTTCCTTGGATACTGAAATGTTTGTCATTACAGGTAAGATTAGGCTCGCAATTCAGTTGCCGTCGTGCTACTCGAGTCTTAAGTATCTTGAGGCGTATAAGCTAAACAATTTTAGTCGACCTCATCAAACAATTTCCATGAGGTCAATTGTAATATACAACTACAAATACAAACTAGAATACTTAAGTACTTTATTGAGCCTACTTAAAAGAAAATTTCTCTCGTCTTTCTGTTAAGGAAAACTTTTGTTGCTATATGTCTACCTTCAGGAAATTGATTATTTTGTGTAATCTGTGTAACTTTTCTATTATAATTTCCCTGCAGTATAATCTCTAGTAATCCACTATTCTAGCAGCCAAAAATATTAGCAATCGGAGCGCTTTTACTGGAAAAAGCCGGCGATTAAATGTTAGTATATTTTTCCAGTGAAACAGGCGCGGGCCACCTTAAGGGTTTGAAAACACTGTTTTAGTGACTAAATGGGCCAAACAGACGACTGCAGTCACTTGGCATACAGCCAGTTTCGTATATTTGCTTTTTCTGCTGAATTTCTAAGTAAATTCATACCACGTTGGTCCGCTTTTTCTAGATTAGCACCCTCCCCCCCCCAAAAAAAAAAATCCCTGGCTACGGGCCTGTTTCATGAGAGCAAATAGTTATGCCAAAACAGAATCATGGTCTCTGGTTTTTAGGATAAATAGCCATCCTTTTATCTACCTGCTTATGCCAAATGATTCTACAATACATCGCAAGAATTGTGTACTTCTTAGTTTCTCACATGATGCACCGCGGGCTACAACAGACAGATCATAGTGCAATGTTTTCTGAAATAGATGTACACTTATCTGTTAGCAGATGCCTGATCTTTTAGGACCGGAAAGAGGCCTCTGCTTGCAGGGTAGTGTATACTCTGTTCATAGAGCAGATTTCGCATGACTGTGAAAAGTGCCGTGACACGGCGCGGTACTGTCGCGGTGGTGGCACGGAACGTGGCCTGCTGTATATTCCGAATGAAATCCCTAGTCGCGGTACGGTCGCGGCGCGGCACAACTCTTTCGCGGTACTTTTCACAGTCATGCGAAATCTGCTCTATCTCGAAAAGTGCAAGATATAAGATGCCTTTGATGGGGCGTAAATCCCACTAAAAATATCGAGCGAGTGAGAAATCTATCAAGTATCCGCAGTACCAGAAAAGAAAATATATAAAAGACTCTGAAAACAAATTGTACTGGCAAAGGTCAATAAAAAATCGAGCGCCTGTCTGAAAGTCACCCAAACCAGACAAAATGTAAACGGTCTCTCCGTCCTGAAACGAGACTGTTTTGGAGCTGGGGTTGGGGGTCAAAAACTACCCCCAAAAATACGCCCCTAAAGTGGGGGTCACCAAAAAAATACAGGCACATACCAAGGGATCGGAGGGAACGAAAACTTTGTATGTTTTATAGCATGCTGTAGGCAAGAAAATACACAGTGCAACTACAAACTCAATGTCTATTCTAAAGGCTTGGTATTACAGTATGGCACTTTTTATATGTACACTCACTTTTGTATCAACTAAGAGGGCTGGAACCCCATCAATTCCTATTGGGTTCCCCCCGTTCCCGCCAGTCAAACTCTCTGAGCCAATCAGTCCTAGCCGTGTTTCGCCGTCACACTGCAGTTAACTGGGTTCCGTTGCGATGACAACCAGATAAATGTCGTGACGGAAGCCAGTCGAATGCACTAGGCTAAAAAAAAACTGATCATCCAGCGGACTCCAAAACGTCGTAGTCCTAATGCCCATGTTTCGTGCGCTGGGTACTCCACAACCCTTGAATAGATAGACAAGTGTTTCCGGAACTACTCCACGGAATCACTGTAGGCGAGGCGCATTTCCCTTTCGTAAACGGTCGTTGCCATTTGGACGACACTTAGAAAATTTTCACGTTTTATTTTTGATATGTCTCAGTCAAGGTAAAAGGAAAAAATCTTGTATAAATTCTACCCTGTTTAGAACCCTAACCCTAACGGTAACCCAATTACTAACCCAAACCCTAACCAGTACGCTACGAGTGAATTCGCTGGGTTGTAAGTGCTTTTTAATTGGATTTGTACTATCTTTCATTAGCATCTATAGAACGAAGCTATATATATGATAATTACTAACTGTCCCAAGGGATCAGAAATGGCAACGACCTTTCTGAAAAGGCATCGACCGTTCACAGAAATGGCAACGACCGTTCTAAAAGGCAACGACCGTTTACGAAAGGGAAATGCGCGTAGGTGAGAATGTTTTGATCACTACCAGGAAGTAGTGAGTGTTTTTGTAACACCCGCCAACGCTACGGGACAAAAGTTGTCCAATTTAAAAGAGGTCATACTATACTAGCAGCTCAAAGAACAAGCAAAGCGCAATTGCGCGCGTATTTCTTCAGTGGGATCTACACGAAACTGTACGCACGCCGGAGGCGCACAAGGACATGAGTCTTGATTGACAGTTTTGTATTGACGCTAACGTTTCTTGCGCCGCATGTTTTGACTGTGAGTATCAGGTTTTTATCTTGTCCCTGCGTTGTCCATCATTTATCGTCTCTATGTTCTCACTTGTCTACCTACCTGTGCATTGTGCCTGTTTGTTTGTTGCGCCAGAAGGGCAGGCTGGGGGGCTCACAGGGACGGACCATGATGAGATATTTGCTGGGAAGGGTTGCAGGTTTTCCATGTGCAGGAATTTATTTTTTTTCACTCAAAAAGACGCTAATGCGCGTTATTTTGTTTTGGATGTCTGCACTACCCTCCCCGGAAGAGGTATTAAATGCTCTGCCCTAAGTTTTACTTGAAAGATCAACTTCAATATTTCATCCGCGAGAGATGACAGAGAAAATCCAAATGTCATGAAATGAAATCCATATTCAGTTTCCAATGACTTTTAGTTTCCAGTGACTGTTCTCGAAATTATTGCCGCGTCATTATGGCATAAAGGATTTAATTTCCCATGAAACTCTAGTAACTCAATTTTCAATACCAATAGGCACAGAATAGACAGAATGCCACAGGCAGCAATTATATCTGATTAATAGCTTTGTGAAAGACATTTTCTCTTAGCTTCTCTTGATTTTCTATTTTCGCAATTTCCTCGCTTAAAACCCACGAGAGTACATGGCAAGTGCTATACCCCGCCGAAATTCTGATAATATAGTTATTTCTTAATACCAATAGTTCCTGATGTCAAATAGATTACACACTAACATGATTATCCTCATTTGCCCTAGCGCCGAAATTCCCTAGCCATTAAAGTCGCATAACACCCTCCCGTCTTACATATTTTGCGTCTCTCGGTAAAGTCAGGCGATTCTTTCGTCCAATCCGAGCTCGAGATAAACTCATCCTGTGAGGGATCTCGCCGGAAGGTGACGACCTATACACGTTATATCGGAAACGCGATAACGGACCAGACCGTGGCTGGATCAAACACAAAACAAACCCACACTGGAGACGATTCCTCCTGAGATATAGAGTCTTTTACGGCAGAATGAATAATTATTTCATTTCAGGAAAACCCTGAAATGACGCTCTTTTGGGCGTGGACTGGACTGTGGTTCACGTTAGTGGTAAGTTCCATGTTTTGTTTTGATTACGCGAGGAGCTGTAGTGCAGTGCGAGAACGTTCTGTCGAATAACGCGGCACTATTAACTGCAACTAGTAAACATGTCTAGCTTTTTTTTTTATTAATATTCACATATATTTATAATTATCATTTACGATACGTTCTCGATTAACAGAAAATAGATTCATTTCTGGAGTTACATTTTCTGCATGCATAGTATCGAGCCCTTCGAGTTGGTCGAGAAAGTTCCTTCAGCGTTATGCGTTATCTTAATTCATTCACGACTTGGGGCTTTCAATCATCAAAGTAACGTTCTTACGCTAGTAAAATATACACCTTGAATGGGAAGCAACATACAGTGTATTCAAGAAGAATATTTTTAGTGTTTTAACTACGACGCCGTTAAAACTTTCAATCATCAAAGTAACGTTCTTACGCTAGTAAAATATACACCTTGAATGGGAAGCAACATACAGTGTATTCAAGAAGAACATTTTTAGTGTTTTTAACTACGACGCCGTTAAAAAAATAATGATAAATATATGTTATTTGCCGGTGGGACCGGAGGTACGTATAGGGAAAAGTCTGGGCGGAGCATCCCCGTACAAAATCCCCCCTCCCTCTCCGAGTGCTGGAAAATGCCAACCTTAAGCCGGTAACTGACTTTATTTATTTTTTCCAACTCTGAATAATGATTTTTTTAAGCGCGCGCAAATGCATGGTTTATACCGTGCCTACAATCTTGGACAAAAGGGTAGAGAAAATGTTAAATACCACTGAACTTTTGAGTTTTTGACTAACTTAAGGCCCCATTTCTTCCCCTTCTGGTGATGAAGGGCGTCCATCCCTCAAATGACAGGAGGAAAACGAAAAAAGAAGCGTTTTCAGTCATTTTTTCTACACAGGTTTTGTCCAAGATTGTAGGTCAAAGGAAAATACTGCCCCCGCGCGCACGCTCTAAGAATCAATCAGTACTGCTCTACTGGTTGTAGACTGGTATGAATTATCAACGTTTTTTTTAGTCATAAAAACTCGTAAGAAATTCCCCATAGCCACATTGCACATTGACACACTGGTATTTACTGTCATGTTTTTATTCTCAATGTTGAACAAAGTTAAAAGAACTTTTAAAGCCGAGAACAACATATAGCGAGAGAAAAAAGTATCCTTTAAATGATTAAATAGGGAATCTCAATCAAAAGATACTCGCCCACCACACTTTTTTCTTTCTATTTTTTTTTGGTGTATTTTCTTGTGTATTGTAAGAATCTTTTCTTTATTGTTTGTAATTATTGTAAAAAGCAATAAATAAATATTATTGAAAAAACACACATAGCTTTCTAGTTTTCAGATGTTCGTAAAATAATACCAGACTATTTATATCGTAAGTCTACCTTCCTCCTTATTTGTTTCCAGATTACTCGTGTCCAAGCGAGTGGGAAATTTGTAGTCATCCTCAAAAGACTACGAAACAATGGCGACGACTGGGATGACAGCTGCTGCGACAAGGTGTTTTTCACCTGCAGCGGTACATGCGACACGTATTTCAGGATTTGTCTTTCAATCAATCCAAGCCCTTCATCATTTAGTGGATGCCTTGTACAGCCTACAACAGGAGAGCTCGGGGGAAACTCGTTTACTATGAACTACAAAGTGGAGGCTTCCTTCCCCACTAGGAAGGTATGAATAACACGGTGTTTAAAACGGCCTGATTAGCACGAAACGAAACACAAAGTAGAGCAGAATACTTTTTCGCGGAAAATTCAAAATCCAAAATCCACAATCTACTCCTGTGTTTATGATTAGACCCAGTGGAATAGATGCAGGCTTCTGTTGATGGGTTCCTGATACACAAGCAGGTCATTTCTGAAATAATGACAAAAATTGAACTTATTCCTTTTTTAAGAAGTAGTAAATAGAAGAAACTTTAGATACGTTTTTCCTTCCAGGGACCATTAGGTTTATATATCGAAGCTTGGGACGATGACACAGCAGGAAACAGCGATGACTTAATCGACAAATACTCGACATCATTCACCGACCTCCCGAGCATCAACGGGACATTCACGACGAGATCGCGAACGCTTAAAGGTCTCCGACGCGTGTCAAAAACGACATTAGACTTCCAGTACCAGATATACTGTGACCGATATTATTACGGCTCTGCCTGCAGTATATATTGTAAATATAGTGACGACGACGCGGGACATTATAGTTGTCTTGCTAATGGAACTAGGGCGTGCCACAGCAACTACTATGGGCCCTTTTGTAAAACGTACTGTTTTCCTCGAAACGACACCGGAGGTCACTATGATTGTGACGACCAAACCGGAAATAAACTTTGCCATCAAACCTGGCACGGACCCTTGTGCAACGTTTACTGTGTTCCGGAGAATTCCACTTCCGCCGGATATATTTGTCGCGGCGACGGAAGTAAGAAATGCATTTCCGGTTGGTACGGTAGCAATTGCACAACTTACTGCATCGCGAGGGACGATGGAGCTGCTAACTACACATGTGACAACAAAGGAATTAAGCTTTGCGGCGAACACTGGTATGGACTGGAATGTGATATTTATTGTTTGCCACAAAGTGATGACTCACAGGGATATTATGAGTGTAATAATGCAACTGGACATAAGGAATGTCTCACCGACTGGTATGGCTCTAGCTGTACTGAATATTGTGTTTTCAGTAATGATTCTTCAGGGCATTATTTATGCAACACGACCACGGGCGCTAAGGTGTGCCTCAGGGATTTCTATGGGACCAACTGCAGTCGACATTGCGTTCCCAAAGACGATGAGACAGGTCATTACTCGTGTGATCAAACAACCGGAGACATAGTCTGCCTTCAAAACTGGCATAGCAGTTTGTGTGATATTTACTGCGCTCCCCAAAACGACAGTGTCAAAGGTCATTATACTTGTTTAAACAACGGCAGTACGCAATGCATGCTGGGATGGCATGGTAGCAACTGTACAGTGTATTGCGTAACGCATGATGACGTCACTGGTCATTATACTTGTAGTAATGAGGGTACAATAATCTGTATGGACCGCTGGTATGGTCATATGTGTACTAACTACTGTTTGCCGCACAATGACCCTGATAATGGTTATTATAATTGTAATAATAAGACTGGAGCAAAGATGTGCTTTGCAGACTGGTATGGATTCAATTGTACCACGTTTTGTTCTCCTAGGAACAGCAGTATTGGACATTTTGAATGCGTTCCTTCTAATGGGTCTAGGGTGTGCCATAAGGATTATTATGGGGCCGATTGTAATAAATTTTGTGCTGCAAGAAATGACACGCAAGGACACTTTACTTGTAACTCGACGAGTGGCGCAAAAGTGTGCCATAATTCATGGTATGGACCGAACTGCACGCAATATTGTTCGCCAAGAAATAATTCCAACGGACATTATCGCTGTGACCTATTGAATGGAACGAAAATTTGTCATGATGACTTCTATGGGTTAAACTGCAGGAATTACTGTGTTGCTAAAAACGATTCTTCTGGACATTTCTCTTGCGATTCAGCTACAGGTGATAAAGTTTGCTATCAGAGTTGGTACGGAATCAACTGTAGCTTTTTCTGTAGCCCTACCAATTCATCTCAAGGACATTATAATTGCAATGCTAATGGAAATAAGGTGTGCCACAGTGACTGGTTTGGGTCCACTTGTTCAGTGTACTGTGTTCCCCAAAATCTTAGTACTGGACATTATTCTTGTAATATCTCAACAGGGGCTAAGGTGTGCCACAAGGATTTCCATGGGACCAACTGCTCTGTGTATTGTGAACCTCATAACGACAATTCAGGACATTATTCTTGTAATGTCACTTCGGGAGAAAGAGTGTGCCACAAGGACTGGTATGGGTCCCATTGTTTAAATTACTGCAAATCCTTTAATGATTCTAATGGTCATTATCTTTGCGACGTGCAAACTGGTTCTAAAATTTGCCACAAAGACTGGCATGGTCCGAATTGTACGGTATTTTGCAAGCAACAGAATTCTTCCAGTGGATATTTTTACTGTAACCAGACAAGTGGCAAACATGTTTGTTTTGAAGGATGGTACGGCAGTAATTGTACAGCTCATTGTATACCAAGAGACGATTCAGTGAGCCATTATTCGTGCGACAACACTGGGTCGAAAGTTTGCCATAAAAACTGGTATGGAAAATCATGCCACGCTTATTGCAAACCCAGGAACGACTCCTTTGGACACTTTCATTGCAATAACAGTAGTGGAGAAAGGGTGTGCCACAGGGATTGGTATGGGACCATGTGTGATACGTACTGTGCACCAAGAAATGACTCCTTTGGACACTTCTCTTGTAACAGTAATGGAACTATGGAGTGCCTCAGGAACTATTATGGGGCCTTTTGTAATGCATCCTGCATCACAAGGAACGATTCCAGTGGGCACTATGATTGCAATACCAGTAGTGGCGAAAGGGTGTGCCACAGGGATTGGTATGGAACTATGTGTGATACGCACTGTGTACCAAGAAATGACTCCCTTGGGCACTACTCTTGCAGCCCAAGTAATGGAACTATGGTATGCCTCAAGAACTATTTTGGGGCCTTTTGTAATGCATCCTGCATTCCAAGGAATGATTCCAATGGACACTATCATTGCAATATCAGTAACGGAGAAAGAGTGTGTCACAAGGATTGGTATGGGACCATGTGCGATACGTACTGTGTACCAAGAAATGACTCCTTTGGGTACTACTCTTGTAATGGTAATGGAACTATGGAGTGCCACAGGAACTATTATGGGGCCTTTTGTAATGCATCCTGCATCCCGAGGAATGATTCTAAGGGCCATTATGACTGTAATTCGACAAACGGACATTACGTGTGCCATAATAACTGGTATGGATCTTTCTGTACAGTTTACTGCAATGTCGGCAACAGCATTCGCTATATTTGCGCTCCCATCAACGGCACCAAAATCTGCCTCCCCGAATGGACGGGACCAAATTGTTCAATTCCTGCTATAAAGCCTTCACAAACATATTCGACGTCTCCATTGTATCTTTCGACCTCAAACCTCGCCTCTTCGAAATCATCTTCCAACCTAACATTTCGTGCATCGTCTTCGATATATCATAACCAAAATATAACAAGCATAACCGATACTATTAAACCTGCCATTAATATCAGTTCACCTGTGCGTCTAAATGCAACGTCATCGGTCTGGTGCTCGTCTACAAGTGGCATGACAGATGCATCTTCTATCGAAATTCTCCCTTCGCCGACATCAAGAGCTAGTACATCGTTGCTGCTTTCTACCGTCAGTAACGGGACACTTTCCAAAAATGGCGAAGGTATGTATACTAAGTAAGCCCTGCTCACTCTGCTCACGTACGTAAACATCATGAGATCATGATAGAGCGGATTTCAGATGACTGTCGTGATTTAACTACGTTTGCGATTTGTTTGCTTTCTCATTGGCTGCTTATTTCTATCAACCAATCAAATTCGAAAGCAATTGTGTAACTACTAAGTAATCCTGAATTGGTTCGGCTCCTGATTGGCTGGGCTGGAAACCATTCAACAGCAAGTTGTAATTACTCCTTTCTGACAGGCTAGTGATTACACTATTGTGTTTACTTTCACGACGGTCATCTGAAATCTGCTTTCAATCTCGTACCCAGAGCCCGTCATCTTTTGGCCAGCGGCAAGATTCAGGGCTCTGGGGGAATCGATTTTTTTAAAACCCAGATTCTGGGTTTCCGGTTTGAACGTTGTATGAACGTTCGTTACGTTTTTGACCTACCACGCATGCTCACAAATCGGATTCCCCCAATCTCGTACCCAGAGCCCGTGCATCTTTGAGCCAGCGGCAAGATTCAGGGCTCTGGAATAATCAATTTTTTTATACCCAAAATCTGGGTACTCTTCAGTGCGCATGCGTTTGACCTTGACCGCTACTAAAATCACGGATTTATTACACAGTTCTTCAATATGTTATAGGAATTTTTCACATTTTACAGTCGTGGCTATAAAGCCAGCCAAAAAGAGCTTTAAAAACATGAATTACTGAGATATTTCACTAAGTTTTGAGCAGGTTTTGTTTTAGCAAAACAGCGCTCGTTCTGCTTGATCGAAAGTGGCGTGATCTTCGTCAGCAGCGCGCGCGCGACAAATTTTGTCAACAACTGAACATTTGCCTCAGAAACAAGACTTTCGTTGCATGATTTTGTCGTGTTATAACGCTAGTTTTGGAAAATTGATCTTACGAAATGCTTACGAAAATTCATAAGAATAGATCTACCAAGTATCTTGGCGCTGGCCTAAAAGATACGCGGGCTCTGGGAACGAGATTGGGATTCCCCCAGAGCCCTGCATCTTGCCGCTGGCCAAAAGATGACGGTCTCTGGGTATGAGATTAATCTGCTTTATCCTAGAGACGCTAGGATGCGCGCGCATGCTACAGAGTACGAAAAACTTGTTTGATCCTGTCGTCGTTTTTTACACTGGATTTTTGTTTCTTTGTGACTACCTTTGCCTGCGATCATCATACTCTTTGTTGAAATGCGTGTGCAACTCTGATGCCTGCTTCTCGAAACCTGCGACCATAAGGGTTGTGGCAACTTATCGCGACCTTTATGGTTCTCAAAGCAAAATAAGGGGAATACGAGGTGAGATGAAGGGCTTCTTCACTCTACTCCAGCCCCTCCTGTCTACTCGCTCGATGTACTCTCGATTTGTGGGCGAGAATTTATTTATCAAAGCCTAGCAGGATATCACTTGATGCTTGAAGCACTATGCTAACGTGTGGCAAATTATTTCGACAGCGTCTGGGAAACCTTCAGACACGTGGAGAATCATAGTCCTAGCGGTTGCCATGGTGATTATCGTTCTTGTGATAGTGGGGGTTCTGATATACTTCATCAAATATCGGTAAGCTCAAATCCGATCTTTTCGGACACGCAAACACTTTTAGAATGGCGAACACGCGAACTTGTGTACAGCGCCCGAAACCCCTAGGTCCTTCATATATGGTTCTACCAAGTGTACCACTGTTACCCCCGTTCTATAAGACATGGAGAGATTCGTACAGCGTGAAGCTTGTTCAAAATACCCTTCTATACCCCTACTAGACGTAAAGGTTTTTTTTTAAATTTTCCCCAGGCGTTGCAACAAGAAAAACAGTGTTGGAGCCTGTCCAGACGACGGAGTGGACGAACAACACCACAGAACAGGGCGCGACGAGCTCTACGAGGTACCGCTTATTGATTTAAAACACCGTGACAGCAGGAAATGCTCCTCCTTAGATGGTCTTACGCCGCCGGAAACACCCGAGGCATTTCACATCCGGGATCCATCAGAATGGCTGTTGCCATGGCACCAGAAGCGCGGTTCGTTGTCACGTGATGTCACGGGAAACTTGAGGACAGTGCGCGTTGTAGGCAATCCATGTAGACCTTAGGGGATCGTAGGAGCCACCACAACTGGGACGCTTTCTGTGCATTTGAGAAAAATTTTCGGTCAAAAGTCAAATGGAAAGCGCCAAACGCGGGAAGGAATGTCGGAAATTTTGGACAACTCCCAGAAACTGAAAAAAAACAAAACAAATTGGGACGCTTTCCATTTGACGGGTTATAGACGCTATTCGTTCTCGCGCCAACAGCCCGGGGGATACTCACTGATTTTTGAGTAGGGCAGGCCTGTACCCAGTCGCCATGTTCCAGTGTCGAGTAAAGCAAAATAGGTAACAGTAACGCAAAAGCGAAATAGAAAAAAAAAACAATTAACAACTGGGTGACAGAACCCAAAAATGGCAAGATTTCTACCCTAAGGTCAGGTAAAGCCAGATAGGCTTGATTCTTTGCAGAGTATCCTTATACAATAAGAAACAAAATAGAAATGAGTATTTTTTTCTAGTTGATCCTTGGGATCAGGGATCGCCCCCAAAATAATATACCTGGAGCCGGTTCCTAGAAGGCCAGTTAAGGTGACTCATTCGAAATTCAAAATGCACCCAACTGTGTCTAGAGCGCAAATCTGCATCGCCAAACTCAAGGCTATAACTTTTGCGTCTTTTTCTCTATTGTTATAATTCTTTTTTCAAATCCTACTTTAATGATGTATAAATAAGGTCTTAATAACCGATCTTCTTGGAAATATTTTTAGAAGTCACAATCTAAATTTTTGTGAGGCCCTAATTTCATATTCAGGTCGTACTAGAAAAAAAAATTGCCGGTTTTTTTGGCCCAAATTCCAGGAATCGATTCCAGTTGAAGTAATCTCAAATCAAGCTAAGTTACAGAAAATTCGTCGGAACAGAAACGCAGTAATAAAAATGCCGCCAACTTTGGCCAAAGTGGAGGGCTGATTCCAGTGATTCTACTTGGCTTGAATTGAATTTTAATAGTGCTCCGAAAGCTCATTATTTTGGGCTCTTCCCTCGGCACTATGTTGTACAGTAATGTATTAAACTTTACCGAAGGTCCGATTGCAAATACCATGAACTACTAAAATATTCGAACATTATCTACCGAGGAAAGAAATTGTGAAAGCGCAATGAATTTATTACAAGAATGTCGCGTTAAAATGTGTCGTTATTACGTATTATTTCTTGCTAAGATATATATAGACGAGAACCTTGTGGCATTGGTAAAACTTAGTAACCAAGTTTGACCATTATATGTGCTTATTCGGTATAGAAGAAAATTGCAAAGTTACGGCATTCACCCTCTAGTCTTGCACGCAGATTTGAAGCTCTCTTATTTGTGAATGATAATGAAATCTGGCGTTTCTCCAGGGGGAGCACAGTAGGCCTACTCTAATCAGCGAACAAAGAAAGCTTTTATCATAGCAAGTGTTTGTGTTCCACAGGGACTTAAACAGACAATTGTTATTTTCGGAGCGTGACTGCTATTGATTAGATTGGGCCTAATGAGCTCCCCCTGGAAAAGCGTCAGATTTCATTATCATTTAAACAAGAGAGCTTCAAATCTGCGTGCAAGACTAAAGGGTGAATGTCGTAACTTTGCAATTTTCTTCTATACCGAATAAGCACATATAATGGTCAAACTTGGTTACTAAGTTTTACCAATGCCACAAGGTTATTGTCTATATACATCTTAGCAAGAAATAACTCCTAATAACAACACATTTTAACGCGACATTATTGTAATAAATTTATTGCACTTTCACGATTTCTTTCCTCGGTAAATAATGTAATAACATTTTAGTATTTCATGGTATATGCAATCGGACCTTCGGTAAAGTTTAACACATAACTATACAACATAGTGCCGAGAGAAGAGCCCACAATAATGAGTTTTCGGAGCACTATTAAAATTCAATTCAAGCCAAGCAGAATCACTGGAATCAGCCCTCTACTTTGGCCAAAGTTAGCAGCATTTTTATTACTGCGTTTCTGTTCCGACGAATTTTCTGTAACTTAGCTTGATTTGAGATTACTTCAACTGGAATCGATTTCTGGAATTTGAGCCAAAAAAACCGGCAAATTTTTTTTCTAGTACGACCTGAATATGAAATTAGGGCCTCACAAAACTTTAGATTGTGACTTCTAAAAATATTTCCAAGAAGATCGGTTATTAAGACCTTATTTATACATCATTAAAGTAGGATTTGAAAAAAGAATTATAACAATAGAGAAAAAGACGCAAAAGTTTTAGCCTTGAGTTTGGCGACGCAGATTTGCGCTCTAGACACAGTTGGGTGCATTTTGTATTTCGAATGAGTCACCTTAAGAGTTATCAGTGGATAAACGCTTATCCAACGGATAAATCCTGAACAAATCCTATCCCTGGATAACTTTATCCAACCTTTCAGGAACCGGCCCCGGGAGAGGACAAAACATGGAGTAGTACTCCATGGAGTACCCTTTGGAGTACCTAAAATGGAGTACCCCTGAAAAGTGTCTGTGATCATTTTCATGTACGCACCTTTGTTTACCTCAAGCGTGAATGCTCATCGATGTTCAAGCATTAAGTTCAGCGATTTTGGCCGCCATCTTGAAATTTAGCGGTTGGTACTTCAAGTATGCATCATGTTAGTGTATCATGTTAGTATCGGTTAGTACAACATCTACATACATCTTCACACCTATCCACACCATCATCATATACATCATCATTAAAACACAGGTCATTTGCCCCTAATAATCAAAATAATCCTCCTGGTTGATAGAAAAACCTTTTAAGTGGTAGACAACAGCTATCCACACCATCAACGGCTATCCACACCATCATCCACACCATTGTCACCAATCCACACTATCATCATCACCTTTCCACACCATCACCAGCTATCCACACTATCATCACCTATCCACACCATCATCCGCTATCCATACTATCATCACCTATCTATTTATTTATTTTATTTTATTTATTTAATAGCTTTCACCAATTCACAAATATAATTTACAAAAAACAAACAATAGCACAATAAAAATATAAACAAATGATAACAAAACTTTGGTGAGGGTCGCACAACAGAGCGAGGCTCCAAATTAAGTGCGCCCGTTTCCAAATTAAGTGCGCCCTATCCATTCCATCATCACCTATCCACACTATCACCAACTATTCACACCATCACAAGCTATCCCCACAATCGTCACCTATCCATGATAGTGATGATAGTGCATGTTGATAGGTGACTATGGCTTGGATAGCTGTAGTGTGGATAGGTGATGATAGCTGGTGATAGCATGGATAGCTGTTGGTGTGGATAGCTGGTGATAAAATGGATAGCTTGTGATGGTTTGGATAGGTGATGACAGTGTGGATAGCTGGTGATGGTGCGGATAGCTGGTGATGGTGCGGAGTTTACTTTGACTGGTGCATAACATGATACACTTCAGTTCAGGATCCGTACTTGAAGTACCAACATCTAAATTTCAAGATGGCGGCCAAAAATCGCTGAACTTTAATACTTGAACATCGATGAGCATTCACGCTTGAAATTAATAAAGGTACGTACATGGAAATGATCATGGACACTTTTTAGGGGTACTCCATTTTAGGTACTCCAAAAGGGTACTCCATGGAGTAGTACTCCATGTTTTGTCCTCTCCCACCGGCCCCTGGTTACTACCCTGTAAATAAAGTTCACTTATTTCTTATTTCCATGTCTCTTGTTTATTGTATCATTTGGTTAAGGTGAGGAAATCACTTTTCTCGATATGACTTACTTGGTTTGCCATTTGTGCGGGTTGTTTTCCTTTTCTGCTCTGGGTACAGGCCTGCCCTACTCAAAAACGGAGAGAAAATCTTGAGACTCCCGCCAAAACCGGGATAGTTGACGTCCCTGTGATTTAGTTTTCTCATCAAGTTTGAATGAGGAAGCAATGTAAATAAATAAATAAATATAAAATGAAATGAAAAGTGGAATTGTAAATAAGTTGCTTGCCGGCGGTAGATAGTGTTCCGCGGAGAAAGCCGAGTTTCAGATCGCCGGGCGCCATCTTGGATATATTGGTCGCGCGGCCTGGGGACGAACCAAAAAATACCCGTCCCCGTCCCACCCCGTCCCCGTGTCCCCCTCCCCGCGTCGCCAATTTGTCAAACCACAAAATCTATATTGTATCCTTTTGTTTAGCTCGCGAAACTTATAGAGTCCTAGGTTGTCTAATTTTTTCAATTACCATGATATATCATTTTCTCTTGCATGAAGTTATCATGCATATGTGGTAAATACAAAAAGAGCTGGTTACTTTGTTAGGGTCGGAATATCGCACTGAGCTCTCCCAAGTGAAGGACAAGCTAAAACCTGTCTGGTTTGTTTTGCCAAAGGCAAAGGTAAGCTTAAATGATATTGTGGCCAAAGAGCATTTTAATAGTTTCAAACTGATATTCAACCTTTTAACAATTACATTTGACCTTTGGCGATTCGAAAGTTAACATGTTCAGTGTTTTGTTTCTACGATTTAATAAACCTTACATTATTTCACGGCAGTGATCTAATATCTAGAGCTAGAGTCAGAGAGCTCGACAAGGTCGACAAGTTTATGGCCCCCCATGACCCATTAAGCTCTTAAGCTCAGGAGGTTATTTGCCTCACAACACTACCAAATATAGTGTTTGTATGGGGAACTAGGGGGAATGTATGGGGTGATACAATACACTATATTTTCATTCTCTTACCCAGAGCTCCCTGGCTCGTCAAATGGATGTCACCGGGGTAAAATTCACTGTTGACTATACCCAATTTCCCGGCGTACTTAGTCGATAAAGCCAATAATCGATAGCAATCGATACCAATCAATATCAATCAATAACAATCAATTGATTGATATTGGAAATCGATGATCAATCGATAACCAACCTGGCTGTGACCTTTTATCGATTGACATTGATTGGCATCAATTGATATTGATTGGCATCGATTGTTATTGATTGGCAACGATG
This sequence comes from Scolanthus callimorphus, assembly GCA_033964015.1. NCBI lineage: Eukaryota > Metazoa > Cnidaria > Anthozoa > Actiniaria > Edwardsiidae > Scolanthus > Scolanthus callimorphus. The sequence goes on from CM066917.1 coordinate 28,942,621, forward strand.
TGCTTCGATTGGCATTGATTATACAATCACGTGCCGGCAAACAACAACTACTGATGCAGTAAAGTGACCTATCAAGTATAATCAACTTGAACTCAAGTTGAAATATGTTTTATTGTAAAGCTTCGTAGAAATAAATAAATACTAACAATCCATTATCTTGTATTATGTAGTAATGTATTTTTGAGGGGACTCCACGGCAGGAAAATAATTTGTACAAACCCCATTTGTGTAAAGGAAATCGTAGGCGGCCGGATGCTTTGAGTTGTGGAACCCAACGTTTTGAATTTGTTTTAGCATCGATTTTAGCAAGCATGAGGCATTGTTATAATATGATGCGCCACAAGTTGAACTTGGCTCGCTGTAAAGCCAATAGCAATCGATGCCAATCGATGTCAATCAATGTAATTTCGGACGATCTTCATGTGACTATCGATTGGTCATTGATTGATCAATATCAATCGATAATTAATTAAGCAATTTCCATCGATTGATATTGATTTATTGATTGGTTTTCGATGATCGATTGGCATCGATTAAGTACGCCGGGCCAATTTGCTATCCCTTAGGGTTAAAATCAATTTTCCAGATGAGCACCCACATCTATTTTTATGGGGAGTCCCCCCTCAATGCAATCTTAGGCGCAATCTAGGTGTAATTGAATTAGCATTTTTTTTAGAGAAAAATACAATAAACATTAAGAATCAAAGGCACCGAGTGCCTCGGTGAAATCATGGATACTGTTTATCCAACTAGTTTTGGACTTTTGGTCCTGTTCCCTTCCTTCCCGAGATATCAATTTTCTAGTTGTGATGATGTCATCGATGACGTTATACCATGTGGCCTTTGTGCTGGACCCCCATTGTCACAAAGATAATTTACCTAACTTTGGTAACCTAGCGATGTTCCCTTCTCGAAATATTGTTTTTTCTAGTTTTCATGACGTCATCGATGACGTAATGTCATGTGACTTTGGTGCTGGATGCCCGTTGTCACTCAGATAACTTTGTCCAAGTTGTGCCACCAAGCGATATTTCATCTCCAGATATTAATTTTTCTAGTTTTGATGACGTCATCGATGACGTAATGTCATGTGACTTTGTCGCTGGACCCCCCTTGTCACTAAGATAACTTTGTGCAAGTTGGTCACCTAGCGATGTTTTGTTCTCGAGATATTATTTTTTCTAGTTTTGATGACATCATCGATGACGTAATGTCATGTGACTTTGTTGCTGGACCCCCCTTGTCACTGAGATAACTTTGTGCAAGTTTGGTCACCTAGCGATGTTTTGTTCTCGAGATATTAATTTTTCTAGTTTTGATGACGTCATCAATGACATAATGTCATGTGACTTTGTTGTTGGACCCCCCTTGTCACTAAGAGAATTTTGTACAGTTTGGTCACCTAGCGATGTTTTGTTCTTGAGATATTAATTTTCTAGTTTTGATGATGTCATCGATGACGCAATGTCATGTGACTTTGTTGCTGGACCCCCCTTGTCACTAAGATAACTTTGTGCAAGTTTGGTCACCTAGCGATGTATCGTTGTCGAGATATTAATGTGTTTAGTTTAGATGAAGTCATGAACTAACACTTGCGTTATGAGCGAGCAAGCGAGCGAGCGAGTGACATCTGGCCCACTACAATAACTCAGATAACTTTAAAATTTAAGAAGGACAGATGTGACTCCCCCCCCCCCCCTCCTTCTTTCACAAATCCGAGCTATGCCCTTTTGGGGTCAGTCCAGATCTTGAAATTATACCATATGACCTCTGCCTTGAAAGTATTGACCTTGACCTCCCAGCTGGTAAAATATCATTTGTATGTATTATTCTGTCTATCTGTAGATGACAAGTGACCCCATTTTATATGAGGATCAACTGGTAATTCATACAACACATAAATCAGATGTTGAACCAGGTGAGTAGTGGGTGTTGAACCAGGTGAGTATTGGGTGAACCCAAAAATGAAGGCTGGAAAAATTGTTTGCTGCAGTAAATCTTCTCATTTTATTTTACTTAGCAATGCTTTCTTTTTTCCTCATCAGAAAAGCCTAGAAGGATATGGAACAAAGTTTTCAACAAAACGTTAAGACATGAAGCCTCGCTGTTACTTCAGCTTGCTTGGCCAATAGCACTGACATCTGCCCTCAAGATGGGCATAAGCACTCAAAGTCTTGTGTTTTCGGGTCATCTTGGGAAAACAGAGCTTGCTGCCGCTACTCTAGCTGTCTCCTTCATTAATGTCACTGCATTCTCCATTGCGGTTGGACTTTGCAGTGCCCTAGAAACATTATGCTCCCAAGCATTTGGTGCAAGGAACTTGAGCATGGTTGGCGTGTTCACACAAAGAGGCATCTGTATTTTAAGTATAGCTATGTTATTAGTATGTGCATTTTGGATAAATACTGAGCACTTCTTGGTTGTGATTGGAGTAGAACCACATATTGCAAGGTAAGTAATGGACAATGTGTGGTTCCAGAAAATAGTTATCCATCCTCCTCCGATGGAAGGGTGTTGAAAAGTGACCTCCCACCCCTCTGAAATGTCCAATCCGTTCCATGGGGAGGGGGGGGGATGGATATTGATTGATTTTAAAACTAAGAAGTGTAAAAGAGCAACAAAAAACCAACATGATTGTTTAGAAGCTGAGTTTTGGCTAATATGCTATCAACCGCCAAGGAATATTGACATTAGTTTGACTAATTGATAAGTCCTCATTTCATTTTTAATTTTCACCATTGCTACACAGCTACACCATTACATTGGACCTTCGTGTGTCCTTTAGGAATTAAAATTATGGCTTTTTATAGCCACCCCCAGTGGGTGGTATCTTTTTGGCATCCATTGTTTTGGCAAGCCATCCTCCCTCCTTTCCTACATGTTTAAGTTTGATATTTAACTGCCTGTGGAGACAACTAATGCATGTGAATGAATTAATGATGATGATGAAATAATCAATTAATGTTCTTGCAAATTCTCTGTCTAGGATGGTTGATAAATATATCTTTCTTTCAATTCCTCTGTTGCCTGTAAGTACTAATTTGCTTTTTTTACCCCAACTAATTTCAAGTGACGTGCAATAACATAAAAACAGAGATGTTAAAATAATAATCTTGCTGACATAATAATTAAATCCAGACGTCTTCTCCAGGCATTTTCCATCTCATCTTTTTCGTACCTTGACAGGAGACCCAGATTTTGGATCAGAGAGGGAAAATGCAGTATTTGTATGGAAAATAACATCTTAACCCTCTGGAAAATCAGTTAAATTGACCCCTTGCCCCTTTTGGAATTTCCAATTCCAATTGCCCTATACCCCTGTGGAAATCATAGGCTCCTGTAGAATACAACCCCTGTGGAAATTCGAACCATAGCCCCATACTTGCAAAATGCCCTTTGGAACTTCCGTGGTAAAAAGACAGCTGTGGAAACTCTAGGCTCAAAAAAACAATCCGGCCCCTAGAGGGACAGCAGATATTAAATGGAACAGCCCAAATTAAAATATTTTGTTTCATGACAAATGAATGTTTTACTTTAATGCAGGCCATGTTTGGACAGCTTGTTATGCAGCGGTATGTTCAAGTGCAGGGTATTGTAAGACCAGTGATGTACATCGGCTTGGTGGTGTTTGGTGCAGACATTGGGCTAAATGTTCTACTGATAAATGTCCTAAACCTTGGATTAAGGTGAGAGCAATCATATATAAGGATTCTAATAAGAGCTAGTCTGCATAGCTGATTGTCATCATGCCTCCCTGGTTTACAAAGTGCCAGCGTATGGCATTCCATCTATTAGGTAATTAAAACTTCAGGACAATTTTTAATTTTTCTCTTCAACTTCTTTTCTTCTCCAGTGGTGTAGCAATTGCGTATATGGCAAGCTTCTACTTGAACTTTTTTCTCACGTTTTTATACATATGGGTCACAAAGGTACATAGAACCACCTGGCAAGGTAATACTATCCTCCTACATGCAGCCTCTAGTTAACCATTATCCTGCGAGATTGCGCAGAATATCGTCTGATACTTAGCCGACGAGGGACGAAGTCCCGAGTTGGCTAAAATCAGACGATATTCTGCAAAATCGAGCAGGATAATGGTTTTATTATTCAGCACATCGATAGCACAAAAAAACCCTGAACAACATGACTTTTGTGTATTATTTACGAGCTCAAAACATCATATTTCCCTGAGAGATGGATATCGCAGGATAGCTGTCATGTACAGAAGACAGCTATTGGCGTTCCAATGACCATATTTGGGCAGTGCATCGATGTGCTGAATAATAAGACGCTTTATTGTGTTGATCTTTGCCACTTGAAAAGAAAGCTAAAACTTGTGCACCTGATACCATGGTCCATAAACTTCCAGTCTGTGCATGACGCACACAACAACAAAAAGAATGGGAAGTGTGTGAGCCCTATTTGTCCTGTTGAAGAATATAATGTTGGTCTATCAAAATACCGGGGCAGATCCAGCAATTTCAGGTCGGGGCTCAGATAATACAAATATCTAGGGTCCAAAAATTGCTAATATCCTTCAGCAATGTATGGGAAAATCTCCTGTAAAGGGGGGGAAGGGGAAGTGACCCCCTCACCCAAACGGCCCTAACACCTGAACACAATCGGCACAGTTGAGAGGAGCCGACACTCTGGCAATAATGCATAGCTTTGCTAACATCAAATTCAGAGACTCTACAAAATGCTTAAAGCATGGTTGTATTTCCAAATAAGGAGAAATAGGCATGCTCTGTGCACATTGGTAATTGACTGTTTATTTTTCACTTGCCCAATTCAGGCTGGTCATTGGAGTGTTTTCAAGGATGGGGACAATTTGTAGGCCTGGCTTTTCCTGGAATGATGATGCTCTGCCTGCAATGGTGGAGTTTTGAGATAGGAGCTTTTGTTATTGGTAGGTAAGATTGGTTCAATCTTTTCCCAGAGCCTACTCCGCTGTATGTTGTTTGCTGTAGGCTCTGGCGGCAGACAATCTTAGGCAGATTCTGATTGGCTGGTGTCCCCGCTCGCCATTTTGAAATGAAGTCATGTAAGGGAATTTTCACCAAAAGTAGTCTGGAAAACTACTGGAAACATGAAAAAAATTAAAAAGTATTGAATTTTATCATTGATTATTGGAATGATATGATGATGCTCAGTTGTGTTTTGTTATTTAGTCAAGTTTGTGAGTTACCGCATTATTATTTTTTGGTCTGGTTGCCGTCGACGGAAACGTCTCGAAGTGAACTATGGATGTAGATCACGTGTGCTTGTCATTTTTATCTCATATTCTTTACTGAGCTATTCCATGGCTATTCATGGGATTATTTCATTGACGTTGGTTGTTCCCTGCAGGTCGTTTTGGCGAGAGTAGCCTAGCTGCTCATGGAATTGTCTTTCAAATTGCGGTGGTAGCGTTTATGGTAAGAAATAGTAAATTTCATAGAGCGCATTCTAGTTGTCGTAGCAACGTTTTTTAAAGTACAATACGTAGACAATGAACGATTTCATTCCAGCTATTATTATACATTGTACTCACTATCTCGATTCTGATTGGCTAAAAGCGCGCGCTTTACTTTGGGAATCACGCACTTTGAGGGTCTCCAAGAATCAGCTAGCTGATTCTTGATACGCGCGCAATGCATCATGGAACTAGAGCGCTTTCCCTATTTTAACAAGGCGCTTGTGCAAAATAAATTGCTTGACAGAAAGAAAAGTATTTCTATTGAATCAATGTATAATAAAACAATTATTGAATTCGGTTTTTGTGATCTCCAGAATAAACAATATCTCGCCAAGTGGAATCAGGCTCGGACTTACGGCCTCGCCTGATTCCACCTGTCTCGACATTGTTTATTCTGGAAATCACAAAACCTCATCTAATAATTGCTTATAAGTGCGCGTGCTCTTTTTTCCCAGCAATATCCATATCCAATCCATGTCCCACATCTACCAGAATGCAACGCGCGCTTTTTTAACAGTTCGCTCGACAAATGTCCCACATCTACCCTCATGCAGCGCGCGCGCATTATAACTGGAATCGTCCATTTGCAGCCAATAACGTTATTTAACAAATAGATCTCGTTTTGCGTGCGTGTGTACTGTAATAGATACACAGAAGACGTCACAGAATGTCATGAACAAAAAAGTACGCAACGAGACGCAGTCGAGTTGCGTGACTGTTTTTCATGACATTCTGTTACGTCTTCTGTGTATCTATTTCAGTACTTACGCACAAAAACGAGATCTATTTGTTTTATACAACAACAAACAAGAATTTTTGTCAATCGTGTATCTGTACTCTTATAGCAACATGGCTCTCGACCAATCAGAGCTCGCGATTTACTAGTGTTGTTGTATAAACAAGTATAGTAGCAACCGCCTCACCGTCAGTCCAGTTGGTAGAGGGCCGTTCTGACGAGCAGGACGTCTTGGGTTCGTACTAAGACTCACGTCTTTTTATAAATAATTAAGGTGAAGGTGTTACCTTTGCTTTGAACATCTTCACATGTTAGACCTTCGCGTCTTTTCGCATTAGTACGTTAAACCGTAGGTTCCGTCTCTCACATGAAACCTGAACCAGAGGGACGTTAAAGAAACACGGCACGTCAGAAGTTGCCCATCTTCAGTGCAGGTCTCACAACATTTTGGCAACGATCGTTTTCCAAAGGGAAAATTGCGGAGACGAACAGAGATCGATATGTGCCGTCGCCTGAAAGTAAAATCGAGTCGCCTTGGCGACTTGCTCTATAGTTAGTAACTGTACTGTGGATTCTTTACTTACCCCTAGGGCTTTGTTCTTTAGTTCCTTTATAGTGGGTTCTATACTTAACTCTGGGGCTTATCGGTTGCAATTTCGAACCGTGTCCGGCTATTAAAGTGTTACATTTATATCTCCTTAGATTCCGCTGGGCATGAGTCTGGCAGCCGCTGTGCGCGTTGGGAATGTTCTTGGCGCTAACAAACCGAACTTGGCCAAGCTTATCACCAAGTTATCCATCACGCTGACAGGTAGGACACAAGGTTGAATGGGTGATTCACCGGATAAAGTTGTGAGACCTGCTCCCTGCAACAATAACAACTAAGACTACAACAACATTGAACTACAGCAGTAGTAACAAACAACATCATAAACAGTAACAACATTGTGCATTGTTCCCTTTTATTTTTCAGTTGGTTTCAACATGATAATAGTGTGTTGTTTGATTGGATCAAAAGATTATGTTGGCCTGGCTTTTACAGAAAACGGGTGAGAAAAGGAACCTACACACTTGAAACGAATTTGAAGAAAAATACTCCTTTCGTGAGAGTATACAACCGGATCAACCATGTTTTTTAAACCTGTAAATCGGTTTTTAGTCATCGAGCTCGGACTATTTGGTTATGCCCCTATTTCCGGTTACTCGTCTGTTACTCAATGAACTTCGGTTTCAAGCTGTGCCAAGTTTTACCAACCCCGTAGAATATAAGCAAATAGCTTCCTGTACGCTCTGTGTACCTATGTTTCGTTTGCTTGACGCAATCCCCTGTTCTCCTTACTTGTTCTGCTAGTTACCTTTTTTTTCACGGAAATTCGCCTTCTCGTCAAAATCTAGCCAATCACATCGCATGAAATGACTAATAAGCCGATCAAAATGTTTTTTTTTTCACAGTAATACGAAATCTCCTCTGTTGCATAATTCAGTTCCTTTTCCTTTCTTGTACTAATAAGCTGGGGTATAAAATAAGATTCTGAGTTGTTTGAGGAAACTACAGGTTTTACTTTATAACATTTGGTGAAACAACCGTGACACAGCCCCAATTAAACTACTAAGCCTGATTGCTTTAAAAATGCCTAGTAGCCTAATTATCGGCCATGCCTCTTTGTTGCAGAGAAGTACTTTCTCTTGTTACTAAGGTCATTCCTCTGATCGGAGCTTATGTACTTTTTGATGCTACACAGGTAATGTCATGGACTGTAGTAATCTTTGTCTGTGAGTTCCGTGCCGCTTATTATCTATGCATGGAGCGATGATGTGGGGCAAATCCTCTCAATGCCTCTGACACATTATTGACATTTTAGCGACACGTTATTGGCACGTTATTGGCGCGAAATTGAAACGTTAATAACGCGTTATTGACACGTTATTGGCCATTCTCGTACCCAGAGCTCCCCGGCTCGTCACTTCGCGGGGGAGGCTCTGGGGACATCCATTTGAGGGCCTTCGCCAATTGGCTCGTTTTGAACGTTGGAGCATGCGCTGAAAGGTCTATTAAATCTCGCGCATGTGTCAGTGGCTCAGTCACCAGAGCCTCTCCCGCGCGAGGTTACGAGCCGGGGAGCTTTGGGTTCGGGAATGGTTATTGGTACGTTACTGACACGTTGCTGACACGCAATTGGCACGTTATTGACGAGTCATTGACACGTTACTGAAACGTAATTGGCACGTTATTGACACGTTATTTGTTATTGACACGTCATTGGCACGTTATTGACACGTTTGGCAAGTCATTGACACGTTATTGGCACCTTATTGGCACGTTGCTGACACGTAATTGGCACGTCATTGACACGTCATTGGCACCTTATTGGCACGTTGCTGACACGTAATTGGCACGTTATTGACACGTAATTGGCACGTTATTGACACGTTATTGGCACGTTATTGACACTTATTGACACGTAATTGGCACGTCGTTATTAACACGTTTCTCCGCTTGCTAGGGTGTATGTTCGGGTGTGGTTCGTGGCTGTGGACGACAGAAGATTGGTGTTCTTATTAACTTTGTCAGTTTCTATGTCGTTGGTTGCCGTTAGGCCTCATATTGGCATTTGTTCTTCAAAAAGGGTTAATTGGTGAGTAGAACCAAAGAGTTTTTACATGTGTGATGTATTATCCTAGCTTCGATACATATTTCTTCGTCTGGGTGAGAGCACAGTGAAAACCCGTATAAGCGGGCCGCGTATAAGAACCCACAAATATTTAGCCTAAAATTTTCAATAGGTTCATATTTTACAACAACAAAAAATGAAAGTACAGATAAAAATACAGAAAAAATGTTCTAGGATTTCAGTTAGTGAACTAGAAATCTAAAAATTAACCTTACTTATCATAGCCTGTAGAAGTTACTTGTGCTGATCTCTAGTACCTAATTAGCTTAAATGCCATTTCTATAAGAACCTATTTAGGTTTTTACTGTAGTCCTGAGAAGGAATGTTGATGGTGACTGACAGTTTGACAACCTGAAATCCTATCAACAGCTCCATTAAAATCCCCTCAAGCGCGCCATTAAAATCCAATTAACAGCTCCAACAAAAAACCCATCAGGCAATCCATTAAAATCCCATCAACCGCTCCATTAAAATTCTATCAAGCCCTCCATTAAAACCCCATCAAGCACTTTCTTAAAAAAAACATCAAGTTCTCCATTAAAATCCCATCAACCGCTCCATTAAAGTCCCATCAAGCGCTCCATTAAAAACCCATCAAGTTCTCCATTAAAGTCCCATCAAGCGCTCCATAAAATCCCATTAACCGCTACATTAAAGTCCCATCAACCGCTCCATTAAAATCCCATCAACCGCTCCATTAAATCCCATCAATCGCTCCATTAAACCACTCGATGATGGTGATTGGTGATGATGTTATCTTTTCCAGGTTTTTGGTGGGGAATCGTGGCAGCTCTACTTGTACAGGTTAGTTTTTTCTTATTTGCTCTGTAAATTGCTTCTTATTTATTGCCCCCGGACTATGTGCGGACTATTTCGGTTCACTCGGTTGGTACTCCATGAAGTTCGCTTCAAGCGGCGCCGAAGCGTGGTGTCGCGGCTCCAACCGATCTCGAACTTAAAGTTACGATTATCATCACTTGTCAAATAGCCTTCAAAATTTCGATGATCGCCATTTTTGCGACATGATTGTATTACAACTGTCCTCGTTTTGTTAAAAACTATCAATAGAAGGAAGCAATGTGTATAAATGAACATGAATAAACATGGCCTAAAACCGAGGGCGAACCAAAAAAGATAACAGCCCCAAGACTCCCATCCACTGCACCCTTAAAGGGGCACTCGCACGCTTAATATTCGTCCACCGTGGACATAAAATAAGTAAAATTGTAACCGTGAAAACACATGTACAATTGCCCGTAGTAATCAAAATAATCCTCCAGATTAATAGAAAAACCTTTCAAGTGTTATACAAATGCAATTCTAGGTTGTTTTGACTAGGATGGAATTGGATTGCGATTTGAGCTATTTTCTTGTCAGAGAAGCGGCCCGCAAGCGTGCGAGAGCCCCTTTAACGCCTACGGCAAAGTCGTGCCAGAGTCGCAAAAGGAAAGGTTCGACAGAAGTTCGACGTTTGCCGTAGGGCAAAGAGCGCTTCAAACAAGTGTGCTAAATATATGTATCCATGCGAACATCACTTCCATTGTTTAAAAAACCAAGCCAGATTTCCTGTTGATTCTAGGCAACAACATATGTTCTGTTAATTTCTTGCACGAACTGGCAGCAACAAGCAGACATGGTAAGTTATATAGATAAAAACGGCTCTTCAGGGATCGTGCGCGTCCTGGAATATCCTGGATTTTCATTTCTTTCCTGAAAAGTCCTGGAATTTGAAGGAAAATCCTGGAAAATTCCTAGAAAAAATTTTCAACTCAAATGTGGTTGAATCAGTAAGTTTCGTGAATCTGATTTTGGGCTGCAAATTATGACATCCTCCAGACTTATTTTTTTGGGGGAGGGGGCATTTGTACCCAATAACAACTCCTGGAAAAACTAGAAATACTTCAAGGAAAATCCTGGGTGTTTGTCATTCAGAAAGCATACAAACCCTATTATATGTCTTCGACGTTTGAGTGATAAGTTCGCAATATTTTTGTCGTGGAACGAGCAACTAGAGCCGGCCTGTTGATAGGACGAGGGTCATTCAACAAGTGAAATTAAAGCTCGTTAACCAATATTACTAATTTTATGTTGCTGAAAAAGGGATAATTAGTTAATCAAGGATAAAAAAGAAAAAGAAAAAATTGACCTAAACCGTCGGATTTCTTTATTTCTCCGATTTTGCTGTAATGGGCACATTCCGAACAAAGATCTCGTCAACTACCGTTCCCGATCTGTCGAATGAATAACGGTTAGTCATCGGCCAACCGATCTAAAGGCAAAAACCCCGATGACTTGAGCGTTTCTGCGTTCCAGGGTAATTTATAGCTCTGGTGCTCAACGCCGTCAGAGCCATCAACTTTGAGGAAGATTTTAAGGAGAAAAACATAATAGTTCTCAAACAGCAAGAGCTTAAATAAGAGCTTCTGCAAAAAGCAAACACTGAAATACTTTATTTCTTCCTTTTTCCAGGCAAGGAAAAGAGCTGCTATTACTAGTAAAACTACTGGAGGAATGGTCACAAATGGCGACTGGCGGTCACATGGTAAACGGTTCATATTAGTATAGTTACTCAAGTGATATTTATAAGAATTTTCGCGCGCTGATTGGTCGCTTATTGGTCACCTACGCGCTGATTGGTCACCTACAGGTGATTATAACATTGAAAGGATTGGGAATGCGCGAGCGAGTTTTGTTACGATCGTGAAAAAATCCAACAAAACAAGTTTTTTTGTCTAAAAACCTTATGAATCACTTGATCAATTTGATCAATTATACCAAAACAATTAGTCGCGTCAGGCTTCGTAAATATCTGCGAAGTCACCTCGACTTCGTTTCGATGACTATTCGCCTATATTCACGTCTTAAATAATAAACAGAAAATAAATAAGGGGGTCTTCTATTTCTCTCGGCCCCCTCCCCATCGCTTTGACACTCAGTCCAGGCTATTTCCTCCGCGCGTCCAAGATGGCGATGGCGACGGCGACTACGAACTCGGAGGTTTTTCGCGAGATAAAAACAACGCCTACGTGCAGGCTCGTCTTCTCTAGAAAAATAACTGTCGCGCAGCTCATAGTCATGAGGGCTTTATTACAGTATACAGCTAATCACAAAACGGGGGACAAATATTATGTATCCCCTTTTGAGGACCCGACTTTTGACTATCCACGGAGGGTAACCCACGTAGGGTATTTTCAGTAAAATACCCACCCACAGTAAAAACGTTCAATCCTAAAGGCACTTTACCAGTTATTGAAATTTTTTTTTACAAACAATGGGGCATTGATTTTGACTTGGAAACAACCTCTGTCTTTCTCCTCTTTAGATCCAGTAGCAATGAGACTATCAATGTATCATGGCATCTCCACTCCTGACATAAGACAGCCTTTCGCGTCACTCCCGAATCTTACTGATCAAGAGGAGCCTGAATGCAACGGCCATATGGTCAGCAGTCGAGTGACTCTGACGCAGGCGCAAAAGCGTCTGTTGCTATGAAAACGACTATTGCCGTTTGTGTTGGCGTTGATCGTTTTGGGGGCATCCGTTGGGATTCGTTTGCTGGTACCTGTACAGCACAAGGGCTTTAGGAATGTAGGAAATTACACGAATGGATCAAATATTACGACACTTAGGCCCTCCACAATACCGAGGAATTTTACTACTAGATGAGGCTTGTGAGTTGTGACACATCCACAATTGCACCAAAACTTGCTACATTTCTAGTGATCCTACGAGCCTGGAATTTCACAATTGTCTCACCCTCAGATCCTCCAAGGAAAAAAAATATGACCCCAATTTGCCACTCGATACCAAACCATACTTTTATTTGTCTAAAAATATTTTGACTTTTTTCATACTATTATTTATGTAGAAAATATTTTCTTGTTATATACTATTATTTATTTTGAACATTACCCTCAATGAGGTCAGTCATTGTGTAGCAAGGTGTCAACAAATTGCGATCTCGGGAGTAAACAGAACATTCCATACTCGTAACATGGTATGTTTGGCTCACACAGACCCCTTATTTTTGGCAGTAATTTTGACTCCTGAGCCATTTTGCTGCCTTCATTTCTCTTTTTAGAAAAAATCTGATCCCTGATTCCCACTCTTACTATTTATTTTCCGAGCCTGCTCCTCGGAGCCCTGATCCCGGCCATATATAGGGCTTTGTTGATCCCTGCGCCCATATATCATGTTACGAGCCTCGCTGTGTTCACACTCGATAAAAAAAACCTTTGAGGCGGAGATTTGCACCAAAAATAACAATGTGCCCATATACATTTACTTTAAAATACCCCGTTTTACGGTCACTTTGCGAAGTGAAATACGATGGAGAGCTTTGCTCTACTCCCTTAATGACTATATACGCTTTTTAACACATTTTATGGAAGTAGACTCGTGTTTCTGTGGCGTAAGTAGCATGAATGTCAGCCTTCTCTTCGTTGTAGATCGTACCCTCAAGAGCGAAGGGAAGGCTGAAATTCAGGCTACGCCTAGCCCAGACTGAATCGATTCATCTTTTTAATATCGTTAAAATGATAAAAAAAGGGTTGTGGCTCGCATGTTTGATGCAAGTGTGCTTTTCTTTTCTAGTCATGGCTAACCACTAGTTAGTCTCACACGCAGTAGCCCATTATTCGTGTCGGTAACGCAACGCCTCCCGTCGTGGTGAGGGGAGCGTTGCGTGACCGACAAAGGACGGACTGCGTTGTGGGCTAAAATATTGAAGAAGAAAAAATTTTTGTCTACTATACTCATCTTCTAGTCTCCCACTTGCAATCGTCAGTTAATTCATAGTTCCGACCTGCCATTCAAAGCCATAGTTACTGTTGTTATGTCCCACAAACAAACCAGGGTTTTCCTCAAAAAAACCTCCAAAAATATTCCGATCCAGCTTAGGTTTACCAGATATCTCTATCTTCGGATCATCTCAGTTTATACTGTCATAAAAGGCAAAAAAGTGCTGCAAATCGGACTGATTTCGGAAGTCCTGAAATACTGTTTGTTGGACACGATCAGTCCCCATTGGAGAATCTTTCCAACTCTGATTGGTATCTCCAGATAGCGTGAAATGGCTCAATTGTTTGATCGGAACTATGAATTGTCTCATTCCGAAAAACGTAAAACAGGAGAAATTACAAATACAAATCATATCGTGCCCATGATCAGTGGCGGATCCAGGGGGTTCGAATGGTTCATGGAACCCCCCCTTGAGCACAAACAATGAGGATTTTATAAGCCTAGTTGGAGTTAAAATTTCGTGTTCAGTGCGCATGCGATTTTAGTCAGAATCTTTTGTTGAACTTTTCTTTGTTCCATTCTCGTACCCAGAGCTCCCCGGCTCGTCTCCTCGAGGGGGAGGCTCTGGTGACAGCCACTGGCGCATGCGCGAGATTTGATACAGAGCCGATGAGAGAAACATCTTTCTGCGCATGCACCAACGTTTAAATTCAGCCAATCAGCAAAGGTCCTGGACATAGATGTCACCAGAGCCTCCCCTGCGAGGAGACGAGCCGGGGAGCTCTGGTACGAGAGTGCTCTTTGTTCTTGTTAAACAAAAGATATCAAGAAATTCGGACTAAAATCGCATGAGAAGCATTACTTGGAAGACCATTCGACAACTTTCCCTGCTTGTTTACATCGGAACGGTTAAGTTCTAGTCGACAGTAAGTCAGATAACTTCTAAAAAACATTTACCACAGAAACGTCGACACAACGTAGAGTATATAGTTTTAAGTACAATATTTCGGCTGGCCAAATCAGCCTTCTTCAGGTATTTTGAATACCCCCCTCATACGGTCCGGAAATTTGTAAAAAAAATTAATAAAAATCTTTTTACTCAGTATTTCTAGAACTCTCCATACAAACACTGTATTTTGTAAAATTCTGAGCCTGGGTCATGACCAGTGGTTCAACTGCAAAAGAAGGCGCTGACAGGGATCTTTCAGTCTCGTATCCAGACGTTATTTTTTTGCCGTCTCTTGAGGTGATTTATCTGTGAAAATTGTTTTGGAGGCGTAGGGACTGGGGTTGAGTATCATATGGCGCGCAATGAACTCTGGGATAAAATTCTCCGCATATCTCATAACTCTGCGCGCCCTGTTAACTATCCCACAACTACCTGCGCGCCCTGCTAAAACTATCCCACAAGTCTTTGCGCGCCCTTAAAAAAACGGAAAGCGTCTGGGTACGAGACTGTTTTCTCCGCATATCCCATAACTCTCTGCGCGCCCTGTTAAATATCCCACAACTCCCTGCGCGCCATGCTAAACTATCCCACAAGTCTTTGCGCGCCCTAAAAAAAACGGAGAGCGTCTGGTAAAAGACTGGGGATCTTTAGCTTGCGTGCATGCAGCTAGCATGTACCTGTTTTTGTTGCGGAGTGCCCCATACATCACGGAACAAACAACGATACACCAGACAAATCACAACACGCAGCGTGTATTTGAGAGGCCGAGGGTCGTCAGGCCCTCTCAGCCGTTGAAAAGTAAATACCGGGAAATCGAGATTTTTCTATCGGAAAAATAAAATTCCGCCTGATACTCGGACTAAAGAGGACCGAGAAAGTAACAGTATAAAAACTTGAGTATATTTTATAAAAAGATCACTTTTTATAAGCTTGGTATGTAAAGTGTCATTATCTAAACAATCTAGACAAACAATAGCCTGCTTGCAGGCGGTACTAAGTGTTTTTATCGCGGAAAACCCGGTCCGTTCGATGATCGGGCGCCATCTTGGAAGTTTGAGGCGCGCGGTCCCGGGGGCGAGTTGCGCTCGCCCCTCCCGTGACCGCGCGCCTCAAAATTCCAAGATGGCGCCCGATCATCGAACGGACCGGGTTTTCCGCGATAAAAACACTTAGTACCGCCTGCAAGCAGGCTAGACAAACAATAGTCCACCCGATTTTTAAGATCAACAAAACAACAAACAAAGTATTGAACTGAAAAATCTTTAACGGAAAAAATTATTGTCATAGTAAAAACTAGGAGCGTTGCGTGACTCGATTCGGGCGGCTGCCGTGCTCCCTCGCTTTTAGCATTTCTAGTATAAGCTACGAAAAAAAAAAAAAAACTTGACATGCCTACTGCTAAACTTAAACTAGAAAACCAATTATCTCTTTATTTGAAAATGAAATAAAATATAAAAGAATCACGACAAAAAAGGAAAAAATATAGATAATTAAAATGGAATGTAAAAAAATATATTAATTAAGGAAATGCAAAAAAAGTATTATATTAAAAACGTCTGGACAGAAAAAGAGATAAACTTCGAACGTAACCTTTGGCCAGCAGGAAGTAACTTTTTCTGTATAGTTGGACTGCCAGGTGTTTAATATTGTTGCGTGACAGTGTAAATAGATACCTCGCCGGAAAAACCAGTTTAGATGACCGCGAGTGTACGCCTTTTCTCTTCAGCTTTGGGCCTACAAAGCGATGAGTAGTAATCGATAAATTCGTATCCTAGGCGCTGAAAAAATACACAGAGCCTGTGCTTCTATTAACACTGTATTTCAATAACTTCTCACCACCGACTGGATGTTGGTTTGCTTCAATTCACGGCGACAAAGGCGGTCTTAGCTGCTGTTCTATCTTGAACTTTGAACTGGTATGTGCATTTGTCGTAGATTTAAAGCAGTTAAGCATTTACGTAGAAGCTTGCAAGGAAGGTTTTCAACCTCCTTGCTTGAACAGTATGAACTGTATTGTAGGGGTATAGAATCGAACACGCGAAGACCTTGTTTTAGAATTCGAACGTTAACTTTTGTATAGGGATGATGGGACGATCTTTTTAAAGTAATATACTAAGAGATTATTAACCAAGCGCGCGGGTCTGTACGGGAACTATCAAACCGAGGTCTTGCAGTACGGACCGAGCGATAGCGAGGAATGTACAAAAAGACCGAGGTCTGATATTTCCCGTTCAGACCGAGCAAGTGAGGTTAATAATTCGTTTATTATATGGCTCATTTAAAACTGTCGAAAATTGAATTATATTTTGTCTACATCCGGGAAACGGGGCTAAATACGGAAAAATATAGCCCGTGGGGAATACGCAAAATACAGCCTGTGTGCCAGCCAATCAGATCACAGGAAATTATCAAGCCATATAATAACCGGGAATATAGAAACTGATCAATTCACTCCGGTGAACAGCACTTGCATTTTGAAAGGGTGAGAATTCGAACATCGAGAGAATTTTGCGACAAGAGATCATTCTATACCCCTTATAGTTTCAGAATATTAATGTGAAACAAGAAGTTAAAGACGAAGCGAAAGAGTGAATTTGGATACAAGCTGACTAGAAGATGAACATTTGACCTGGGGAGGGTTTGGGGAGGAGGGGGGGGGGGAAGGGTATTTCAAGGTTAAAATGGGATAACTACGGTGGCGGGTGGCCCGCATAAGTGCACGGCAAAACTCCATATCAAGATAAATGTGTCGTTTTTGTCAATGCCAACCCGTGCGTGACGCGGGCTACCTGTGTTTGAATTTCCGGGCTCCTGGGGCCAAACTAAAGTGGCGGCCTACAAGAACAGCGATTCTCACGGCAAAACTCTTATTTCTCATGGCAAAACTTTGATTTCTAGATCTCACGGCAAAACTCTTATTCCTCACGGCAAAACTCTATTTCTCTCTCGCGGCAAAACTCTTATGGCCACGGCAAAACTTGATATCTTCCACGGCGGAAGTGAGCTTCACGGCGGAAGTGAAAAAGCAACCGGGCCCAGTAGTACCCGACGTGAAGTGCCTATCTTTGCACCGGATTAATGGTTAATGGCTAATGGAAATGAACTAATTCGATCAGATATCTGAACTAAACGTAAATCATTGGAAAATCGTGCATTCGCCGACCTATCCGCCAATCTACATTCACTTCCGCCGCGAAGCTCACTTCCGCCGTGGAAGATACAGTTTTGCCATGGCTATAAGAGTTATTGCCGTGGACAAATAAGAGTTTTGCCGCGAGAGAGAAATGAGAGTTTTGCCGTGAGAATATAAGAGTTTTGCCGTGAGGAATAAGAGTTTTGCCGTGAGGAATAAGAGTTTTGCCGTGAGAAGTAAGAGTTTAGCCGTGAGAAGTAAGAGTTTTGCCGTGCACTTAGGGACCGGTCATTAATTAAGTCGTGGGGGGGGGGGGGGGGGGGGGGGGTGGAGGAGAAAATACCTGTGATCCAAAAAATTTCAAGAACCCCACCTAGCATTGATTGTTTTCAGGAGCCCCCCTCTGAGAGACTGAAACATTTCAGGACCCCCCATTCCCCTCCATCCATGTCAGTCAAAATTATTCAAACAGGTCCTGAAGGGGGTCCAAATCCCATTTCTCGGTGTAAAAGTTTCGCAAGATCCCAGTCCTGAAGTTTTTTTTCACAGAAATCCCAGTCAAAGTTTTCAAATTCCCAGCGTTAAAAAGTGACTTTTAGACATGTGTACAGAGTGTTTGTATTGCAGTCGTAGGGCAAAATTTTAAAAGCAGTTCACAAATTTTTAAAGCCACTCTTCACAGACATTGATATTTGATTGTTGGTTCAGTTAAAGGCAAATTAACCTTTCTTAACATTTTCCCCATTTCTAGTTCTATTGGCCAAATCCCAGTCCCAGTGACTCCAATCCCATTTCCAGGCCTAACATAAGGTCTCCCACAATGGATATATCATGGCAAGTCACCTCCCCCTCCCCCTCTTCTGAAGGCAGTATGTGGGTCTCTTCAAATGATCAGGAGAGTTAAGATTGTGCAGATGGCGAGCGCGCAGCGCGAGCCGAATTTTTTTTTTAGACTTTTTGCTGATAAAGACAAAATATTTTTTTCTCAAGACCCCCCTTAACTGCCATTTTCGCCTTTCAAGACCCCCCTTGTGTTCGCTTAAAAAATTTCAGGGCCCCCCATTTTCTCCCCCACCCCCCCCCCCCCCCCCCCCACCCTAAAAAATACCTGTCAGAAAAACTGTATCAATTATCTAGGTGAACCCATGGGCGATTCTGTCAACATTGTTAATATTTATTCAACAATTGATAACTTTACGGAACAAGCTTCCAGAACCCGACGTCTGTGCAAGCTGATAATCAGGGAAATTCGCCCACTCCCAAATTCAGGGGAAAATGAATTATCGCGAATTAGGGCAAGTTGAAAAAGTCCCCGGATTCTAATGGTCCGTCCCTAATGGAGGTGCTCAAGGGAAGTCATGAAACTCACTAGATGCGCACTCTTTATTCGAGAGTGAGTTTGACTAAAATGCTGCCTTTAATGTTGTCTAATTTATCGTCTTCCTGTCGAGTAATCTTGATCTCTCACGCTGGTTTTTAGAAGCACCATAATAAGACAAAACAATTTGGACACATATTTCGGCTCTAAAAGATGCCGATCTCCCTAAAATTTTATTGAAGGTCAAGATCACCCCTAAAAGAGACCAAATCCCGTGATTTTAAAAGATACGACGCCATCATCCCTGACCAAAAAATATGGGAGCCCCCCCCCCCCCGGGTCGGGGACAGGGCATATTGACCTGTTACAGTCTTCTAACATATGGCCCTCATGAGTGTGAGTGTGTGTTAGTATGGTGTAGAGTGCCGAGCTTATGTGCGGGAGGTTGTGAGTTCAAACCCTGGCCGGACCAACACTCAGGGTCTTTTCTAAATAATTGAGGAGAAGGTGCTGCCTTTGTTCCAAGGTCTGCAAATGGTTAGACCTTTGCGTCTTCTCGGACGCATTTAACACGTTTAACACATTACTGTGTTTACTTGTGCTTCAGACTTCTTAGTTCAGTTTGCAGTAAGAGGCAAGTGGGATCATGTGGCGCGCGACCTCCTTCGCGAACTGTGTACTGCCCTTCTGTGGACGAATTGGAAGGTAACTCTTTTTTCACGGCACTAGAGTGGTCCTCAATCGAGCCAGTCATCTTTTGGCCAGCGGCAAGATTAGGGCTCTCTGGTGCCGATGTTTTTCGGTTTGAAACTGAGGTTGTAAATTCGTTATGTTCTTGATATTCCACGAATGATCACAAATTGGATTCCCCCAGAGCCACGAATCTTGCCGCTGGCCAAAAGATGACGGGCTATTCAGAGTACGAGATCGATCCCCTTCCCCTTCCTCCGCTCCCCCTGTCCCTCCCCACCCACAATAGATCCTGTACTGAATAGCGATGGATATAACACATAAATGCCAAGTTGCCCATGTTAAAAGTAGCCTGCGTAGCAAGCGTTTCCGTGGGGTTTTAAGGTCAGTGAAAAAGCCTCTAAAAATGCGAACCTCTGGCACGCTTAATATTCGTCCACCGTGGACATAAAATAAGTAACATTGTAACCGTGAAAACACATGTACATTTGACCGTAGTAATCAAAATAATCCTCCAGATCAATAGAAAAACGTTTCAAGTGTTAGACAAATGCAGTTCTAGGTTGTTTTGAACTGTTATCAAGAGGATGGAATTGGATTGCGATTTGAGCTATTTTCTTGTCAGAGAAATGACCAGCAAACGTGCGATGAGCCCCTTTACCACTGTATACATTGCTACGCGACCTTCAAAATTCAATGTTGCGACGGGCGATTTTACGCAAGAAAATTTTAATATCAATTTTCTTGAACAGAGAGTTAAACATTCTAGGCAAGGGAAGCCAAAGGATAGCTTAAAACCATTTTGGTTGATTTCGCAAGTAAAGCAGCCGAATCCAGCGTTTTGGTTTGATATGATTGACGGCTAAAAATCGCCAATCGCACATCGCAACATTGAATTTTGAGGTCGCGTAGCAATGCATACAGTGATAAGTGCTCAAAACGGATTTGTCCTCGCCCATCAGGGGTTTGACAGACAGTCAAGAGGGATATTTCACACATCTTTACTTCTATTCAGAAAGTTTCCAACTTCCCTGCGCTCTCCTTGTAACATAAACCCAACATGTGTTGGGAGTGCTGTGCCGCGACGAGAGAGAAGTACCGACGTACCCCTCCCTTCTCAGGCAGAAATTGTGATCGCGGGTGGCGGGGTGTTAGGATGTTCGGTTGCGTACCACCTTGCAAAGGCTGGATGGAAGGACATCTTGTTACTCGAGCAAGGAAGGTACAAATTAGTAAGGCCTCGGGACGAATGCACACATTTATCCTTACTTAGGAAGGTACAGATTATAGTAAGGCTTCGTTCATCTTACCCGAGCTAAGGAAGGTAAAGAATAACGCTTCGTTTCATACTACTTCATGCCCACTGCTGGGCGTTTTTGTCAATGCCAACCCGTGCGTGACGCGGGCTGCCTGTGTATGTATTTCCGAGTTCCTGGGGGCCAAAACAAAGATGGCGGCGTTGGCGGCATACACGAACAGCGTTTCTCTCCAAAATCTGCAAGTTTTGACGAACTTTTGACAATTTAGGTTAAGAAATAGGCTAAGAAAACATCTGGAATTGTAAATATGGTAAGCAGAAACTTTAAAACGACACGTTTCAACGAGAACTATATTGATATGTGAACTCGTTGTGTTTCTGTGGCGTCAGTGATAACTTAAGTAGCCTGAATTTCGCTACTCCTAGATCATACCCTCGAGAGCGAAGACACGGCTGAAATGCAGGCTATGGTGTCAGTGCAATCGTAAGAACGTATATACATTTAAATGTTTTTGTTTGTGTTTTATTTTTGGTTTTGTATGTTTTTCATGCTAAAATGCGTTTCATGCTAAAAGTCTTTCAGGGGGAACAACCTGGCATGCTGTAGGTCTGATTGGCAAATTACGAGGTACTGAAGTAGAGACGCAAATCAGTGATTACGCAGTGAAGTGTTTTCGTACTCTGGACGAGGAAACCGGACAGGAGACAGGTACTGTTAACAGGGAAAAACGGTTTTCGGTCTTTTTTATCATAGATGGGGGATCACTCCTGACAATCTTGGTGCACTATGTTGCGCTTTAACCATAACATCCCGGCTACCAGAGGCTTTTCCGCCGCGGTATTGGTTGTCGCGCGTATTGGTTTACAGGGACTACGTGAATGCGTGACAACGCGAAAATGCTATAAAATATTAACAAGAACCATTACAAGAACCGTGAATGAGCAAGAAACCAGAGTGAACACCTTTACATAATGAAGATTTACTTCTCAAACAAGGCCGTAGCTAGAGATTGTTGACTGGGGGGGGGGGGGGAGTTTTTCCCCACTTGTTGACACTAAAATTTTTACTTCGCTGGGGGGGGGCAACTGCCCCCTCTGACCCTATGCTATAGCTACGGCCCTGAATTAATGAGCCTCTGCTCAAATCTTATGTGAGAGTTTTAACTTAAAAGCATGCGATTGATCATTGTTATTTTTCCATGCGTTTTCACCAGGATTTAAGCAAACAGGAGGAATGCTACTTGCAAGATCTACCAGTCGACTAACAGTGCTGAAAAGATTAATGGTCAAAGCAAGGTCTGTATAGACTCCAGCTAGACCAAGACTGGCTCTTCTTCTTCTTTTTTTTTTTTTTGGGGGGGGGGGTGGCGGTGACGGGGGAAGGTCAATTGAATGCACACTGTCTGTCCGTCCGTCCGTCTGTCTGTCTGAATGCAATTATTCTAAAATATTAGAATAACAGTATTATCTTGCTGTTATGACTATTCAACCAGTTTTAGACCAAAGGATGACTCGAAATTCCATAAGATTTAAACGGATTTAGCTCACTACTTGTACCATTACCTCATAGACTTTCATAAGCTTATTCAGAAAGAATGTGCATTTCCACTGTTTCAGATCCTTTGGAATTGATGTCGATCTCATTTCACCGAAAGAAGTGCAAGGAAAATTTCCTTTTGCGCGAGTTGACGACTTGAAGGTATAAATCCACGTGTACATCTTACTCAGTATGCAGGACAATTTATTCATTTATAAGAAAACTCGAATCTAATTCTAATTCTAACTATTTTTATTTCTTCCTAAGGGAGCACTGTGGGTTCCAGAAGAGGGTTCTATAAGTCCAAGTGATCTTTGTAGCTCATTTGCACGGGCAGCTTCTATTAATGGTTAGTCAGTAAGGCCTGGTTCACACGAAGCGACATAAGAATGACATCACGCGAACAAGATTTTCCACTCCGGAAAGCGAACATTTACTAATGATAGCATTAGTAAATAGATGGCTGATAGCATTTTCTTTTTCACCAAGGGGTGAGGGGGGAGGGGGGTCTATCTAAGCCCTAGGAAATTCCAAGTGGGAGGTAATATGATTGGGGGGGGGGGGGGGGGGGGGGGGTCCACGAGGACCACGGACAATTCCAAGGGGGAGGGGTCTATCTAGCCCTGGAAATTCCAAGGGGAGGGGTTCTATCAGAGCTCAGGAAATTCCACGTGGGCGGTAATATGATATAATCTACCGTACATTGTTCAAGCCAATGCGAATTCAGTTTATTTCCATCACTTGAGGAAATAGAAGGGAAAAAAATAGGACCATACTTCCAGACAAAGAGCTGAAGCGTCGTATGGCGACCGTACGGTTCTTACGCCCACGCCAGAGATTTCGGCCCTGACAGTCGCTATCCTGGTGTTGAATTGCTCAGTAGCTAGATACCTATGGGTGAGAGTACGCCCGGCCACCAGACCATATATGGACGCCCCTTGTACCGTTAGTGAACAATCAACATTGATTATGCACCGCGAACGTATTTATAGGTCAGATTAATGTGTAAGAGATCCATGTGGGAAACGTTGGTTTGTTTTAAACTAGCTTATCTGATGGTAATGCAGAGTTGTTTCTCACAGTTGCCCTTTTGCAACCGTTTAGCATGTTTTATTCACTTATAATTCAATAGTGGCCATTATAATGACACGAGAATGAGCTTCTCTTTTAGTTTTCCGTTGCGCATGCGCACATACGTCATCTCGTCTTATTTTATTTTCCGTGAACAGACGACCATTAAACCCCTGAAAGCTTATCTAAGGATGTCCAGTGTGATGTTATCTCCGCTTCTTAAATTGTCTGGCCGAGAACTTTGTTTTGAATTTTTTATGGATTTATCAAACTCGTTTTTCCTTTTGTTTTACCCTGCTGATTTGAATAATCTATAACTCCCTTTTCGTGGTTATTTCTATTTTATAGTATTTATAGAATTACGTTAGTTTAAACCGAACTTTTCGTGTACAATCTTAGTGTCGTTCTGTCATTGGATGAACATCACATTTGCTCAAAGATTTTAGTTTTAAAAAAATCTTTGAAAAGTTCTGTTGGATAAATAAATACATGAGTCAATACTTGGCGAAAACTTTGTAAGCCAGTGCTTACAGTGCTTAAAGGCAGATACGCCCCTGACTGAGATGTACAACATGAAAGCAAACTGGAGATCGGAATGATTGTCGAGGTACCCCTAAAAATACATAACTAGCCACTTCAACACAACGGTGTTCAGTAAGCTCTACTATAAATAAGGTGGGGCCCATTAGAGCTTACTGGGGTACGATCGAGAGCGAAGGGGTGGCTGAAATTCAAGCCAGATAATAACTAGTTTACTATTTTGTTTTTGTTGGGGTGGACGGAGGCGTCACAACGCAGGCATCCCGCAAAAGTAAGCGGGTCACCTAACGGGTAGCCTCTTGTCCCGTCAAAAATTCTTCACGAAACTGATCGTGGGATCTGGCGTCACCCAGATCGTTATTTTCCTTACTCATTAGTTTAAGGCAACGAGACAAGCGAATGGCCATAGGAAGTCTCTAGAACTTTCGCCCTGGTCCATGTGGGATATGACTTATTAATATGAAAACTTCTCGTTGTAAGTTATATCTCTATTTTTAAGATGCCTTGAGAGTTGTTTAGCTCATTTTGAGTTTTGTTTTGTTATTTGGTCAAGTTCGGTACGAAAAGCTGGTTAAAATTTATTTGAAGAGTGCGCATGCGCAATGTAGCGTTATTTGGCTCTGGTGACATCCATTTGAGGACCTTTGCTGATTGGCTGTTTTTGAACGTTGGTACATGCGCAGAAAGATCTTTCTCTCGACGGCTCTGTCAATCTCGTACCCAGCCTGTCATCTTTTGGTCAGCGGCAAGATTCGGGGCTCGAATATAGCCTGTTTACATCTGGTAAAACACTAGAGCTCTTGTCAGCCACTCCATTGTTATTGCTTTCGATTTTC
Organism: Scolanthus callimorphus; assembly: GCA_033964015.1. NCBI lineage: Eukaryota > Metazoa > Cnidaria > Anthozoa > Actiniaria > Edwardsiidae > Scolanthus > Scolanthus callimorphus. Next base: position 28,967,559 of record CM066917.1, read on the forward strand.
GAAGGCGAAAAATCTTGAACTATCCACTACAAACGAAGTTTTATCCTTTATATACCGAATTCAATCGAAAATATCGGACCACATTCCCTCAATCAGCCGTGTGGGAATGGATGCTTTGTCCGACTTCGCCCTTCCCACAATCCTTTGCGCTCCTACCAAGTAACGCAATATCTCTAACAGTCCAGTGTTACCCAAAAATGCACTATATAGAAAGAAAACACGAGTAACGATATTAGATATTGGTATCAATCAATTTCAATCAACCAACTTATTTACTTTCACAAAGAACAAGATAGTGTCACACACAACCTGCTAATTAGCTGAAAGCTAGTCTAGGCAGGCAGTGTGGTTGACGTGAAAAAAGTAAAAAGGTATTTTACGTACAATTGCCTGGCTTACAAAAACGCATTTTCCTGAGTATCTGAATATTCCTTGGCTACTGTTTTTTTGTTGGGGTGGACGGAGGCGTCTCAACGCAGGCATCCCGCAAAAGTAAGCGGGTCACCTAACGGGTAGCCTCTTGTCCCGTCAAAAATTCTTCACGAAACTGATCGTGGGATCTGGCGTCACCCAGATCGTTATTTTCCTTACTCATTAGTTTAAGGCAACGTAACAATCGAATGGCCATAGGAAGTCTCTAGAACTGTCGCCCTGGTCCATGTGGGATGTGACTTATTAATATGCAAACTTCTCGTTGTAAGTTATATCTCTATTTTTAAGATGCCTTGAGAGTTGTTTAGCTCATTTTGAGTTTCGTTTTGTTATTTGGTCGAATTCGGTACAAACAGCTGGTTAAAATCTATTTTGAAGTGTGCGCATGCGCAATGTAGCGTCATTTGTAATGGAATGTGAACATTAGGAATGGATAGTAAGAGTAAACTTTTTACGTACTGTGTGCTAGATCACCAGTAAAAGACATCTTAGCCTGCGTAGCAAGCGTTCCCTTGTGTTTTCAGGGAAAAGAAACCCAGAGAAAAAGCGCGGGGAGAACCATTTTCACGCGGCCAAAAACTTTTTACTAAAACACACGGGAACGCTTGTTACGAAGGCTCGAGAGATCTATTGTCCGGCAATGCACAAATACTAGTAAATAATCTCGAAAGGATTTGTGGTTCGGAGTCGGCCGTCACAGTTGTATCTGTTGTTTTCCGAACAAAAATTATAAGTTACGATAAGCATCAAGGGTAAATGACTAGTTGATAAATATATATATAATATATATAAATATATTGCCCGTATCCGAAAACAGATACGGGCAATATATGTGCAAAGCTCGGCTTTGTGCTAATGAATCTGGATGTCACAATGAAATCCTCAGTGTTCTGATGCTCAAGGGTTCCATGACACTTCTTAGTCTGTGGAGGGACTAAGAATTTTATGTGTTTAAGTAATCATCCATGCAAGAACTAGGCAAACCTCCATTGTTCTATGGCATGGAAGGTTCCCCACGTAGGATATGTCCTATTTTTTATCACAGTAAGTTATCATGGCTAGTAACATAATAACAGTGAAAAATTGATAGTTTCGCCTTGCTTTGAGAAAATATGGCAACAAAAATTCTCTAGACCAATCAGATTAAAGAAGAACAAAGGAGTGAGAATCGGCATTTTACGCTAGGTTCCCCACATACAAAGTCTTTTAAAATTGCATAATCCTGTTTGTGAGTACCACATGTGCTTATGTCTCCCTAAAAATCCTCAGACAAGTTTTTCTAGCATAGTAAATTTACTGATTTTCATGTCTAAGCCAATGAAATTGCCTATATTTTCAATAGAAATTAATTGCATTCCAGCATGCTTTGCCGTTGGCTTGCCTAGTTCTTATACAGACCATTACTTAAATAGGAGTGCAGATTCACCAGAAAGTAGAGGTAAACGAGGTCACCACAGATGGAAGAAGAGTGACTGGAGTCAGAACAGACAAGGGGGACATTTCATGTAGGATGTTTGTCAACTGCGCTGGAATGGTGAGTTGCCTCTGTTGCTATGAGAAACTAGAGTTGTTCAAAATATCATGAATCAAAAGAAAGAGGTCCAAAAACAAATTGCGAAAGTATGTGTGGGAATGTATGAGGGAAAGAAAAAACGAAAGGCGTTAAAGTCCAGGGGGCACCGTGACATCGGCCTCTTCCCCCCCCCGCCCCAAACAAAAACAAAAGAGCACAAGGGAATAGGAAAGGAGAAAAAAGTATCTGAACAATTAGCAAAAATTGAAAATACTAAATGATAATGATAAGAGAAAAAAATCAAAATAAAAAAATGGATGTACACTAAATGAACAATGAACAATGAATGAACATTTTTTTTCTTTTTTAAACTGCTATTTGTATTGGAAAACGAGCCTATGTAACCGTTTGCGCTACACAGTGCCAATAAAATATGTCTATGTCTATGATCGTCGGAAATTTTCGGTTTCACCCCTAAAAGATACCAAACATGGCGTGGCTCAAATAATTTGTTACCCTAAAAGATACCCTGAAAGATATAGAGGATATTACACGGTGGCGCGAAGATATGAGTTTTATTTTCGAGTGGCAAGAACAATATTTTACGAATGAGCGCAGCGAGTCTCCTTGAGACTCGCGTACGCGTGTGAACTCAATTTAATTTAGATTCTCCCATTTCAATTTTAGTGGGCAAGACAACTCGGGTTGGTAAGTTGACTCATCACGAATTATTTAGAGACTCATTTCACACGGCGCTCACACATGCAGAAACGAGAAAAACGTTGGCGATGTTCAAGTTGCAGCAATTGACTCGAAATTGACATTTAATACAGAAAAACAGAAAAGAAGAGAACAAGTTGCTCTTAGGCCGCGTATAGTTGCAAGTTAAAGGAGCCAGTAGCTTTCGTGTTGGCCACTGTTGATGTCATGTAGTCTCGTTTCTTGTACTGGCACGCCATATCACGAGACCCATTGTGTTGCACACCTATCCCTCTTGAGCCTATGTTTTTCTCTGCCATTTGTCCCAATAGTGATCACGATTCTTGTGCCTGAAAGTCCGACCAAAATCGAGCGGCGCTGTTTGCCATTACTAGAAAATCAAATAGAGCAGATTTCGTATGACTGTGAAAAGTGCCGCGGTACGGCGCGGTACTGTCGAGGTGGCGGTACGGAACCTGGCCTGCTGTAAATGGAATGAAATCGCCAATGAAATCGCGTAGTCGCGGTACGGTCACGGTCGCGGCGCGGAACAACTTTGTCACGGTACTTTTCACAGTCATACGAAATCTGCTCTATATTCTACACACTAATTGTTGTCATGCCATTCCCTGATTAACGCTTCATTTGACATCCTGCCTCAGAAATGCAACCCACCTGTCAGCGTGCCTTTACACGCCGTGGAACATTTTTACATCATCACCCAGCCTGTCGGAGCCAGCCACAGGCTACCCATGTTGCGAGATTCTGACGGACATGTCTACTTTCGGGAGTGGAGTGAGGGAATTTGCGCTGGAGGACTGGAACCAAACGCCAAACCCATATTCACAAACGGGGTTCCGAACAACTTTGAGTACCAACTCTTCCCCGAGGACTGGGATCAGTTTGGTGAGTGGTGCTTGTCGGAGTTTATGTGACGGTCTTGCGAGCCTATTTGCTATTGATTTGATTGACAGCTTTTTTGTAAGGTACTCAAGGGGGTAGTCTAATGACATAATCATAGAAATTTTTTCTTGTATTATTCATGTTCATTTAGCATTGCAAACGATCGACAATACATTACTATTTCATTTTAGTATCACCCAACTAGTGGACTATTGCCAATGCTGCATTCTGATTGGCTACACTACTAGGGGACTATTATCAATAGACCTCTCGATTTTGAACATGAAAACAATGGCGACCACTTTTTTTCCCAACTAGTTGGGTGATACTAAAACAATTAGGCCTCTCGCCCTCAAGGGCCACGGGTCAATAGCCCATTCAATCACGTGAATGATAAGTGTTAAATGCAACTTCTTTTGAAAAACTTAGAAACAATATGTCAATAAATGTTTTAAAATGTTTATTACGCAGCTGCGTGTTTGCGTATTGGTAGCTACGCCCCTGACAGTGAATATCTATTTTCCCTACAAACCTTGACAAAAAGAGAGCTGTTCGTCGGCGCCCTTGTGTTTTGGTAGCTACGCCCCTGACAGTGAATATCTATTTTCCCTACAAACCTTGACAAAAAGAGAGCTGCTCGTCGGCGCCTTTGTGTTTTGGTCAGCTGGCAAAGTTTTAGTTCGCAAAGTGACGGTCGCATTAGGAATTAACTGGCAAATTCTGACCGCAAAGTCAGAAGAGTTTCCAAGTGCAACCCTCGAAACTCATCGGCTCTTTATGAGACTTATAGCAATAGAGGCGTATAGTCAACACTTACAAAACGTAAACTGATTCTATGTAGTCGTCCCCTTAATTCTCTGTCAGGAGGGCTGAATTACGATGTTTCTCTGCACATAATCGAAAAGTATTGCAGCAAATATGTTTTGCTATTCGTCCTTCAGAATATCTCATGAATCAGATCCTGCACAGAATACCAATGATGGAGAAGACAGAGATTCGTCAAATGGTGAACGGCCCTGAGAGCTTCACTCCTGATGGACGGTATTTGCTAGGGGAGGCGCCAAATGTAAGTAGCGATTAAAGGCGCTGAAGTACACACCCACGTAGCCTACTAGCAGGGGCTTTCGTTGGCTGTTTTTAGGTCGTTTTACGGCGAGTATCGAGCGAGAATCCCGATGCGGGCGCAATCTTGGACGGGTCAAAGTTCGGTCTGGGGTGGCGACCGAAAAACAGCCAACCAACGCCTGCTAGCAGACCCACGCCGCTTAGGTCGTTGAGTATTAAAGAGCCTGTGTCAGCCGCCATTTTGTCAGCCGCCATTTTGTCAGCCTAGCAACATACCGAGTCAGACAGAAAGCATCCATTTGCATCGGCTGATTTAGAGAATCTAGAGCAACGATCTCGATTGAATTTGTTAAATCAAAGATGAAACTTTGTTTTTAGACGTTTATTTAGCGATTTCTACACGTAATTCGTCTAATATCAAATGAAAATGAAAACAGAGGGACTGACGCGGGCTCTTTAGTAGCCCGCAGTTTCGTGTTCTCTGCTCTACCGCTGCACATAGGCATCAACGGCGCATAAACACATTGGGAGCCTCAATGTGAAGTCGAAAAACTTGCGAATACCATCCAGTTTTCTCAGTTTCTCTAGTCTCTCAATTCAAGCTTCATCAGCTTTCGTCGGTATTCGCAAGCTTTTCAACTTCAAACTGAGGCTCCCACTCTATTTATTTATTCTCGAACCCAGAGCTCTCCGGCTCGTAACCTCGCGGGGGAGGCTGCTCTCGTGACAGCCCTGACGCATGCGCGAGATTTAATACAGAGCTCAAAATCAGCCAATCAGCGACGGCCCTCAAATGGATGTCCCCATAGCCTCCCCTGCAAGCAGACGAGCCGGGTAGCTCTATGTACGGGAATGACAGTAGAGCAGAGAATTCGAAACTGGACTATTACCAACAGGGAGGCAATTGCTTCCGAAAACTTACTATGATTTGTCCAGCGTGTGTTCTACAGCGTGTACCTTTTAGGTTTAGTTGCCTTTCGGGATCCTGTGCCGAGATATAATTCTAAAAAAAAACGATTTTTCTTAATTTCTTCCTGCAGGTTGATAACTATTTTGTTGCTGCCGGCGCCAGCTCAACTGGCATTGCGAATGCTGCAGGAATAGGCCGACTGCTCTCCGAATGGATCACGGAAGGCCGGCCTTCTCTCGATGTATCCTGTCTCGATATCAAACGATTCACTAGTTACCATAACAACGCACGTTTCTTACGTGATCGCGTAAAAGAGGTTGTGAGCGACACTCACTCTCTTCCTTGGCCTATGAAGGAATTTACGCATGCGCGGAAACTACGATGCTCGCCGCTGTACGCGTTGCTTGATAGCGCAGGCGCATCCTGGGGTGAGAGGTCAGGATGGGAGACAGCGAATTGGTTTTCCTGTGGTATTGAAGGTAAGAAAACAGTTATCAATCCAGGGAAGGAATTGAATTGAACTGTTTAACATCACACGTTTTTCATCTGTTCCGGGCGTCTTGAGGACTAAAGTTTTAGTTAATTTTCCTTATTTGTTTGTGTTACTTGCATCGAAACATTAAATGCCTTCGTTTCTATGACTACTCAGATCATCGCACTAATCAGGGTACGTTTGGCCGGCCACACTGGCTCACGAACGTGGAGCGGGAGTACATGGCTTGTAAGAATGGCCTGGGTCTAGTGGACCTAACTTCCACAGCGATCCTGGAGATTAAGGTAAAACTTCCTTTTTGCGATGACTGGTTTCCATATAGTGGGCCCTACCAGGGGTAAATTCCGACAAGCGACACGGCCTTGAACTACGTTGAAAACGCGACAGGGTCTTTCCGAAACAGCGACGAACCATTCTATCAAAATACTGACAGCGACTCTAGCAAAAAGCCTAATCGACAGCGACATTATAATTTCATCAAACGTTGACAGCGACATGCGCTCTCTTCGCCTCTTTGATGACGACTCTTCGAAAATTATTTTACACAATTATACAACTCCCGAATAAAGTCGAATAGTACTTACGAGGGACAAATCGGCTCGCGCTCGCAACTCGTCAAACTAACATGTCACGCATTCTATAAGAATGTCATCGCGCGTCGTCAAACTAACATGTCACGCATTCTATAAGAATGTCATCGGGCGTCGTCAAACTAACATGTCACGCATTCTATAAGAATGTCATCGGGCGTCGTCAAACTAACATGTCACGCATTCTATAAGAATGTCATCGGGCGTCGTCAAACTAACATGTCACGCATTCTATAAGAATGTCATCGGGCGTCTTTCGAAACAATGTCGACTTCGGCTGTTTCCACGTCGAATTAATATTGACGTTGTATGGTCTTACTAACATAATCGAAATACCGACAACGACACGCGAGCCCTGCGAAATCGCGACACGGTCAGTTTTGAAACGCAGACTAGCGACACGGTGACCCCCCCTGGTAAGGCCTCTATAGTCTTATCTGTCCTATCTGCCTCATCAGTCGACCGACAATGAAAATTGGAATTATTCTTTTGTTTCACGTTGACTGATACGACAGATACGACAGATAAGACTATAATGGAAACTAGGCTTAAAGAGGAAAATAGTTGTGAACTAGGTGCTTATGCACAATCTTAGGCCCTGGCTAAACTAGGACACATGCAGCGCGCAACAGTGTAAACGGACACGTTTCCCTGTTGACTGTTTAACCACGCGAGAAACATTGTCGTGCAGGACAAATTTTGTAGCCTGGATACAAAGAAATGTTTCTTCGCCAGACAAGAAACATTTTATGTGTCCGAGACACGCGTGCGATGTTGCCTAGTTTAGACACTCGGAGAAGCATACACGACAGAAATGTTTCGCGCTACATGTGTCCTAGTTTAGCCGTAGCTTTATATTACTAAACCTTACATACTGTGAATGCTGTTTAGGGAAAGAGCGAAGCCGATTGTTTAAAGCTGCTACAACACCTTTGTATTGATGATGCAGACATACCAGTCAGCGGTGTACTGCACACAGGCATGCTCAACAATAAAGGCCGATACGAGTTGCTTTGCACTATCATCCGCACTGAATCAAACAGGTAAAAACAGTTTTGCTCGTTACTATATCAACGCGAGGTGCTAGTTGAAGGTCTATGGACATTTGGGCCTACTGAAGACATTCCCCTATAACCATTTTAGATTTTGACGATAAACTGATTGGTTGAATATTTTCTACAACCCAGGGGGCCGCCATCGCTGAGTGAAGACCCTAGTAAAATATCTCTTTCTTTGAGACTGACCTATTTTATCTCATGCCAATAGACCTTTTGTATTGCACTTGAGCCAGGGTCTGGATCGGGTTAACTGTCTAACGAGGGCTTGGATAAAAAATACCAATTAACGACAAAAAGTGTTTACCGGCTAGTGACATTTTTACAAAATATTCCAGGCAGTATATTAAATTAAAAGTTTATTCTGAGAAATAGCGAGTGCTTTGGACTCTTCAGCGCCTGTGCCGGAGAAGATCATGTGAATTCCGTCCCATCGTGACACTTCCCGAGCTTCAAATTACAAGAGATTACTGAGATTCAATAAGTATAGCACTCTTGGCATCCTTAGATGATCTTTCAAGGGATTAATGGTCGTCTGTTCATGGAAAAAAATCAGACGAGATGACGTGTGTGCGCATGCGCAAACGGACAACTTATAAAGAAACTCATTCCCGTGCCATTTTAACCTGTTTAATGCATAATATTACTTACAACGGACATAGAATATTTTATTTGCTTTGTGAAAATGTGTCATTTCCATCTAGCGCGTGCTCTGTGAAGCAACAGTGGTGTACGCTGGTTCAGGCTTGAATGAAAATTTTTATCAGCTGAAAGCTTTCGAATTAGAATTATCCCTGCACATTCCTGTATGTAACATGTAACAGAACCATCTAGGTCTGGATGCCTATGGTACTTACGGCTGGTGCGAACTGAGTTCTTTTTTAGTTTCTGTGGGAGATTTCAAAATGGCGGCGATTGCGGCTTTGTCTCTCGCTTAAGAAATCGCTTGAATTAGAACTTAGCCCAAGGTGAATCTTTTGCAACAAAAATACGCTCATTGTCGAGATTTCCACCTTCTCTTCAGGTCTGTGAACTTCTTTTGGTGGCACAGCTTCAGGGCTAAGCGGAGTGAGTGCGGACACGATTTGGCTCACGGTATTAATATATAGATAGGTTACTATCTACATGATCTACGTGTCGGATTTCAAAGCCAGGTAATGGCAAATGACCAGACCGTAAAACGTTTTTGGCTATACAAATTGACCTACTTGTGTGATTTGACTAAAATTTGGCCTTGGGCTAATTGACAATTGACTCAGAGGCCATGAGGGCATTTATAGATTACAGACCCCCCCCCCCCCCCCCCCCCCCCACACACACACACGACCCTGTTGAGCGAGGACGAGGAGCCTGTGGTTTTGTTATCCCGACTGGCACTCGTGCGCAACAGAGAAAACATTAATTTGATAACTTCGCAAGCTTAGTAGCTCAGGCTGGGGCCACCGTCCTTAATCTAAAAATAGCTTATTCTGTGAAAGGGTTCTCTCAGAGGCAGTGTAAAGAAGTTGTTGGCTCTTTGCATTGTGCTCTTGGTGCCTTTGCTAAATGTAATAATTATGCATCAAGAAGTTTAATAATATGTTTTTTCTTCTAGTAAAGTGAAAAGTAATACTTTCTTTTCGCAGGTATCTCTTGCTAACCAGCCCTTCTTATAGTACTAGAGCTTTGAGCTGGGTAGCCAGGCACGCAGGAAGTGACGTCACAGTGACGGATTTAGCATCAAGCTTGTCGATTCTTGGAGTCCTAGGTCCTGAGTCACGTGACGTAATTCAGTCTATGACGCAAACTCCCTTGGACAATGAAAGCTTTCCGTTGGATACCATTAAGGTAAAGCAGGAGTCCATTACCTAGGAGCGTCCATCTCTCATGTTTTCACAGTGTAACAGCGTATTAGAAAACTGAACCCTGGATGAAGTTATTTTTGGTCACACGTTCGCTCAGCCATTTAGAATGCAGTTAGCTTTACTTTGTTCAGAGAGGTTTATTCATGTGGCAAATCTATTGTTCTAAAAATAACTCCACACCTGGTCAAAAGCTCATCATGAGCTTTTGACCTGGTTCATTTTCCAATTCGCTGTTACACCTGCCTACCCCTGGATGGACGCTCCTAATGAATGTTAAAGAGCTCGTGCCAAGCACTCCTTTGCTATTGTTTTGGTTCATTTTCCAATTCGCTGTTACACCTGCCTACCCCTGGATGGACGCTCCTAATGAATGTTAAAGAGCTCGTGCCAAGCACTCCTTTGCTATTGTTTTGGTTCATTTTCCAATTCGCTGTTACACCTGCCTACCCCTGGATGGACGCTCCTAATGAATGTTAAAGAGCTCGTGCCAGGCACTCCTTTGCTATTGTTTTGGTTCATTTTCCAATTCGCTGTTACACCTGCCTACCCCTGGATGGACGCTCCTAATGAATGTTAAAGAGCTCGTGCCAGGCACTCCTTTGCTATTGTTTTCGCTCGATATTAGAAGACAAATTCAGTGAAGAAATCTCAAAACAAACATCTAAAAACAAAGTTTCAGATTTGATTTACCAAATCCAATCGTGGACATTGCTCTATATACTCTAAATCAGTCGATGGAAATGGATGCTTTCTCATACTTGGTATGTTGCTATGCTGTCAAAATGGCGGCTGCACAGGCTCTTCTTGTAAGAGTGGTTATGGGTAATAAGCTCCAAGTAACAGGTAAGCACTCAGTAACGCGCTCTTGTTATTGTTTCAGACTGTTGATATTCATTACTCTTCTGGTGTAATCGCAATCAGATCTTCCAAACTCGCAGAATCTTACAATGGCTGGCAGTTGCTAGTACCTAATGATGTAAGTTAAAAGGCTTAGATCTTTTTCATAGTCATCATTTTCTTTCAAATGCCAAATGTTTGTGAAAATCTTCTTCTGTGAACGTCCATAAATCGAGGGTGCGGCGATTTGTTTTAGTTATCGAGTTACTCAGGGGGTGGGTACATACATACATACATTCACATTATACATACATACATTCACTTAATTTACCCACGGATTAACACTCAGTTACAGGTAGCTCAGTTTCATGTATCTGGTTTCCAGGCTAACCGCGCAAAAACTAATTAAAATCGAAGCCCGCCGCGCTTAAAAAATATTTTCCTTGATTTACGTACGTTCACTGCGTGAAAGTGTTTTTACCTGGCTAGGCTTACAATAAACCAGTCACGTGCTCACCGCGTGATAGTGTTTTTACTTGGATGGGCTTACAATAACCAGTAACGTACTCACAGCGTGATAGTGTTTTACTTGGCTAGGCTTACAATAAACCAGTCACGTGCTCACCGCGTGATAGTGTTTTTACTTGGATGGGCTTACAATAAACCAGTAACGTACTCACAGCGTGAAAGAGTTTTACTTGGCTAGGCTTACAATAAACCAGTCACGTGCTCACCGCGTGATAGTGTTTTTACTTGGCTGGGCTTACAATAAACCAGTCACGTGCTCACCGCGTGATAGTGTTTTTACTTGGCTGGGCTTACAATAAACCAGTCACGTGCTCACCGCGTGATAGTGTTTTTACTTGGCTGGGCTTCAAAGAAAACAGGACGTCGAAGCCATTCAGCAGCACTTGTATTGTTTTCTTTCATTCATGATTGGCTAGATGTATTTAGCCGTGCTCAATCACAGTTGGCATAAATGCACCCCGCATCGCCAGCATAAGGCAAGCATGACAGTCATAGCTGGCCAGCGGTCGCACGCATCAAAACACCCAGCTAATCCAAAATGGCGGAAACGGAGAAGAAGGTGAAATGTTTTTCAGAGGATTTACGTTCCTGATAGGAATCTTCCGGTCTTGCCAAAGGAAAAAATATATATATCTGGTACTTCCAACATGAAGAATACTCTCGAAGAATGCGTGAAAAGAGAACGAAAATGAATAATGGCAGAGGAAGTACGAAGGGATGGCGAACTTGTGTGTTGTGTGTTCACTAATAATTGCAAGCACTGACTTAACTATAACTTCTGCGAGAATGGAAATGCAAGTTTATCAGATGACTGCGAATGCTAACAATTATTGGAAATTGAATCTTCAGTAGTTCACTGGTGTTTTAACTCTCACGCAATGAGCAAGACATTCTGTACTCTGGTTTCTGTGAAGACTCTTTCTTTTTATGAAAAAAAGAATCTATTATCATTGTTGGGGGAGTGACCTGGAACACACAGAACTGTAGCTTGGATAACAAATTGGAAAAGACCAAGATCCCTCTGCTTTTCTGGTAAAACTTTAATCACTAACAGGGGAAAAGAGTAACCTGGAACACACAGAACTGTAGCTTGGATAACAAATTGGAAAAGACCATGATCCCTCTGCTTTTCTGGTAAAACTTTAATCACTAACAGGGGAAAAGAGTAACCTGGAACACACAGAACTGTAGCACTTGGATAACAAATTGGAAAAGATCATGATACCTCTTCTTTTTCTGGTAAAACTAACATTGCTACAGTGTTTTACATAACCTAAATGACTACTAGATGTTTCTGGTATCATTTTTATGGAACATGATTAAATTACCTCTATGAACAACTCAAACATAGCTGCATGTTGTGATATCAGTCTCTGAACTAAGGGAATAACTCTGTAGGCATGTATCAGGACTGCCTGCACAAAAGTCTACACGCTACTAGAAAATGTTTTTCACAAACACACTGCTGCCACCAGTCAGTATTTGCTCTAGAATTTGCAATACAGGAAACATCGACATGCATGTCAAATGCAACTTATTTTGATTATAAATTTATTAAACTACTTTAACAAATTTTTGTGTGCAGCTGCATACTTTGCGTGTTGATAGCTACGCCCCTGCCTGTCAGTTGCACAAGGTGGTACTGTGAAAACAAGCCTAAAGTGTGATAGCTGAATAATTTAGACATGCTTTCAGTGAAACAAGAGGAAGGCTAATTCCTAAACAACATGGAGGGTAATAATATACACAAAAAATGACATGAAGCTTAAGAAATCAAAGTCAAAACATTTTATAATTGACAACCCATACAGAGCACAGGGTACAAATAATCAGATAAATGGATTGAGAGCTTTTGTCTTAGACAAAATTTGCTTTGGTGACAATGTTTTCTTTGGTTACCTAAATGTTCATTAAATGTAAATAATGTAATGATGATATCAGTGATGTCATTGTTACACTCCCCTTAAATGTTGTCTAACTTTGGTTTGTCCAAATTTGGTTTCCTTCCTGAGATATGAATCTTATAAAAATTGAGCTTGATGGCTATTTGGATGTTTTAAAAAAATTAAATTTAAAAATTCACAAGCATCTGTCACCACATGTAATTTGCATAGGGTATTTTTAGGCTGAGAGTTGAAATTGAATAAAAGTTGATTTTTTATAGCAAAAATATTAATCAATCAGCAGAGCTCCATGGGCAACTGGCTTATAAGAGGTGGAATAATTTACAAGCTTCTATGTCAACGGTTACAAGCTAACTCTAAAATTAATCACTGATGCTACAATACAGAATGTACATATCAGCAGTTAAGTGTTACTTTCTAACCACTTGCCACCATGTAAGTCTATGACAGTGAAGTGTTGCGTCACTCTGTAACAGGGTCCAAACTTCAGTATTAAAAAGAGGAATTGTAGTCACCAACTGAATACCATTATACAAAAGTTTATCCAACATACTGACATTTTTAGTCCAACTGTGAGAATGTTGGTCACTTTTGCAGCACATACAGTTGTGATTTGAAGCCCCTCCCAAGGAAAACTGGTTTCTAGTTCCGAGAAGAAGACAAGAATGAAAATAAATTATAGCTTTTCAGTGAAAAATAACACAAAATATTACACCCCCAAAAAATCAAGGAAATCTCCAGACAATTCTGATTGCAGAAAAAGCTTCTCTTTATTCACATATAGAAGGAGTACCGTCAGTGACATACTAGCTGCCCTCAATTAAGTCCAGGTAGTCATGAACATGAAAGGTTTTCTTACCATCAATGCTGAAAATTTTCTTGATTTTGCAAATTCATAACAAGAAAGTAAAACCACTATCATTGGGCTGTTCCAAAAAAATATCTAAGGAAATAAGAATGAGCTGTTCTTATGATTTCTGTCTCCCCTAACGAGGAAAAAAATGCTCTATCCGTGTGAAAGTTCTAGGCTTCTGCACAACCCCTGTGGATATTTGAAGCAACTTTTGTGTAAATACCACATTCTCTTGTGTTCCCTGTGGAAATTCCAAAGTTGCAAAGGAATACCCTGTGGAAATTGGAGGTGGGCAAAAAGAAAGTCCCTGTGGAAATTTAAGGGTCAAAAACAATGACCCTTGCTGAAATTCCAGGGTGAAACACAGACCCCTTTGCCCGGGGGTGCTTGTCGGGAAAATTGACTTTGACCCTAAGGGATAGCAAAATGGGTGTGGCCAACAGCAAATTTACCCCTAAAAGATAGCAAATTTGGCAGGTCAAAACAAATAAAAGCCAATTTGAGGTCTTTTAGGGTTTTCATCCAAGTTTGCTTTGTAAATATTGGTTCTGGTGTCAGTAGCAATATATTTCTGGGCAAGGATTGGTCTGAGACTCCCCTAAGGGATAGGGCTGATTTTAAACACCCCTAAGAGATAGCAAGACCTGACAATTTTATACCCTAAGGGATAGGACGAGCACCCCCGTCTGAAAATATGGGGGGGGGGGGCTATGGAAGTTCCAGGTTCCTCGATAGGGGTAACACATCTAAAATGGAACAGCCCATTCTGAAAACAAAACGAGAACAGGACAGGGAGATGACCTTCCCCAGCAGGTGACTGGAAACAAAACAAAAGTAATTTTGCCATTGATTTACTGGGCAATCAATATTTAAGATATTTCCTTGACCTGGTTTTACTACATTCTTCCACCAATTTTCCACTTTCTGACTTTCTATTCATTGCCATTGATTTCTAGATTGCTGGCATTAAAAAGGTTAATAAGCTGCAATGCATTAGAATGAGAATCGCCGACTGATTCTAAAAAAGCTGATTGCACGTACAGAGCAATAATATCACCTGAAAAATGCGCACTTCTCTATAATTTGAAGAAATATTACCAAAGCAATGAATATTATACGTCAAACCTTATTATTTCTCCATAAGAATCGTCCTTGTTTTGTCCAAACTATGTTTTGTTGTGAGTCCAGAGCTCGTAGAGTCACGCTTCCTTCCCAAACAAAGCAACGATATTGCGTACGTTTCGAAGCGACGAGTGGCAACGCAATGTCCGCGAAATATTAAAATGTGCTCTCATGGAAGCTGAATTCAAAAAACTAAAAAGAACAACTTTTAGAGAGTTCATTGCACTTTGTATTCATCGTTCTGTTTACATTCCATCAGGTGAAACAAAAAAGTTATTTGAAGCCAAAAATAGGCATGAATTTGAAGCCGAATGGCTAAATGCGATTTCCACAATATTCACCATTTCAACATTGCCGAAAGACTTGGTGGTTACTGCAAAAGCTAGTCATATTTGGTATCAAAATCTTCCTCT
Organism: Scolanthus callimorphus; assembly: GCA_033964015.1. Classification (NCBI taxonomy): domain Eukaryota; kingdom Metazoa; phylum Cnidaria; class Anthozoa; order Actiniaria; family Edwardsiidae; genus Scolanthus; species Scolanthus callimorphus. The sequence continues at coordinate 28,982,720 of CM066917.1, forward strand.
CTCCTTCCTCTGTCGAGTCCGCCATTTTGCAAATCTCTGTGAGGCTCGAGAGGTCTTCTGGGAAGTTCTAAAAATAGTTGTCAATCGATCCTTCTGATTAGAGCCCAGTCTCCCCATTTAAGCGCGCGTCCTTCGGGAAAAGCCGTCACAAAACATGCTGTCGATTTCGGGTGCATTTGTGCCAAGCGTGAATGGCTATCACGGTGTTAGTTCGCGGAATTGAATGATGTGTACTAGTTGCACTTGCTGATCAGTTATAAATGTTTCTTGTAGCACGTCACTACTCTGTACGAACGTCTCAAAGACTCTGGAGCCTGCGATGTCGGGTGGTACGCAGTTAATACCATTACAGCAGAAAAAGGCGTTCCTACTCTGGAGACAGAAATCACTCCTCACACCACACCCCTAGAAACAGATCTGGGGTGTGCAGTTAGAAAGGTTAGCAGACCTTGCCGCGGCTTTGTAGGAATTTGTTCTGCTCAAAAAACACTATCCAGGTCACAAGTTAAAAAAGATTCGGATCACAATCGCGTGTGCACTGAACGCAAAATTTAAACTCCAAATAGGCTTATTACCCGAGAAATCGAAAATGAATAATGACGGGATTTGTAATTTAAGTGTAAATTCGCACTATTATGTAGCAATATTTCTTATAACTATTTCATCTTTTTCCTAGGGATCTATTGATTTTATTGGGAAAGAATTCCTACACAGCATGGCGGAGAAATCTCCTGCAAAGCGTCTCGCTTACATGACGGTGGATGAGTACGACGACAGCAATTTCCCATGGGGAGGGGAGACAGTTCTCTACAAGGGTGACGTCATCGGTATGACGACATCAGCAGTATATAGCTTCGCGCATGCGTGCCCGGTGTGTTTCGGTTTTATAGAGAAAAAAGGACAAGTAATTGAGAAAGACTTTCTAGAAGGAAAGCCCTTGAGATTAATGTAGCGGGTAGATCATATCCAGTTAGTGCGCATTTTCTTGATAGTAGACTTATATCAAGAAGCTACCAAAGTATATAAAGGTATGACTTACCAAATGCTCATAATATATCATGGCAAACAATGAATAGGGCGAGGCTGTATATCAAACCACTTCAACGCTTATAGTCTCTTTCCACAGAGGCGCCCTCCCGCGCGACTCGTGACCCGCGGGTTACCCTCAGGATGCTTTACCACAGGTAACCCAAGCAGTCTTCTTCTATCTCGAATAACCTTGTGACTATTTCAACACCACGTTATGGCTGAATTGGCTTGCAGCATGTTGAAGGCGAACGTGGTTTGACAAGCCGTTTCAGTTTCAACTTTTCATTTGAAATGTATAACTGATTTGAAACACGACCCTTACATAAATGAAATAATGCACGCTGGCCGCTGGGGACCAGAGGGAGGTATTATGCCCTTAGCGGTGTGAGGGAGCAGGGGGTTCATTTCTTATTGAAAAAAGACATTTTCCTGGCATGTTTTGGCTTGTTGCAACACTACAAAATACAGAGTTTTATATTGGAAGTTGGAAAGTTTTATAAAAAAAATACAGATTATATTGGAAATTATAAAGTTTTATAAAATAAATGTTCGTAAAGCTTTAACCTACTGCTAAATTTGTAAATTGTTGTCGTCAAGGGAAGAGGTCAAAACAGCGGTACTCGATAGGTATCAGGGATGGTGAATAAGGTGGTGGGTATCGGGTACTACCTACCCCCATAAGTATCCAGTGGTTATTTTCTCGAAGCAAAATAACGGATACCCGGTTTTACTGCAGAAATGTGTTGTTCTCTTCATGTAGAGCACAGCGGTAGGTTTTCGCCATGATTCGTGAATTATTTCACGAGATATCGGCAGTCGAAAGTCCGATTAGGAAAATTGAATAAAGAGGTAGTGGGTCTCGGGGTACCCACCCTACCCATGATGCATTGCTATGTTTTTGTTACAGATTCATTGAATCATTACAAGTTTTTCTGCGTTTATGGTAAAATACGCAAATAAGGTAAAAAGCAGACAAAACAGGAGCCGAGAGATGCCAACGTTTCGGATTTTACTTTCAATCCTTCATCAGGGTAAAATACGCTAAACTGATCGACAAGAAATATAGCTTTCTCTGGGTATTTAAAATGGCAGCGAAGAAGTGCATTGCGTTGTGGACGTGGGAGTCGGCCCCTTGATCATGCCCACCATCACAGTCAGCTTGCAGCTAGACGGCGGCGCTAGCGGCAAGCTGGATCTGCCACTGGCTTGTGACGATGCTCTGACTTAGGGAAAGGAGCGCGTCCTGCACGAGCTTTCATTTCTTTATATTTCTTTTGGGTCTGATTGTTTTGATAATCCGGCGCAAAAGGCAAGACAACAATGCATGCTCACATGACGCGAGGTCACCTCACGATAGGTCACTTATTCAAGATGTACTTCCGCTAGAGCTGCTTTGGTTCTTGGAATTGAGAAGAATAATTACCCATACTCGTAAGAAGGACCGCTTTGATAGACATGGAAGCCTTTTTAGAAGCCTTAAAAGCGGAAATCAAATGCTCACTTTGCCAAACGGCAAATGTGGAGTTGAAAATACTAAAATGCCTTCACGTTCTTTGTGAAAACTGCCTTGCTCATATCGAGCTACAGGAAGATGGAAAAGCTCTTCAATGCCCTTCATGCCGAGAGATAACAACACTTGATCAACCGCGAGATCTCAGCTCAGTACGAACCAGTCAACTTCATTTACACATTAGCAAAGTGTTGTCTAATGTAGGAGAGACTAATTCTTCTTCAGGAAGCCAAAGTCTTCCAAGTTGTTCGTGCAAGAAGCAAAATCCAGCCATATCTTATTGCAGTACTTGCCTTTTGTGGTTGTGTGAACACTGCTCAGAGGGACACGATATGTTTACACAGGGTCATAAAGTTTTAAGCTTGACAGAAGTGAGAAACCAGCAATATCGAGTTGTTTTTCAACAGCCTTCCTTTTGTGAAAATCCATTGCACATGAAAGAACTGATGACATTTTATTGTAACACTTGTAAGCGCTCTGCTTGCCCGAAATGTTTGTCGGAACATTATGCTGATAAGGGTGGAATGCACGATCACGATATTGTTACAACTGAAGCGAATGCCGAGATGAAACGGAAAACGTTGCTCGAAAAGCTGAAAGAATTAGAAGAAAAAACGAAGCAAGAACAGCACAACTTAAGGTGTCTCGATGAATTGGTATACAAGAGTAGAAAAGAGTCCACAGATGCGAAAGCTCATGTAACACAAGCGTCGAATGAATTGATTGCTTTTATAAAGGAAAGTGAGAGGGATTTGTTTAAAAAAATAGATGAGAAAGTCCAAGAAAACGTTACTCTCAAAGAAGAACTTCAACTAACGTTGCAGCAAATTGCCGTTGCTAAGCAACACGTCCAAACACAGATAGAATGCGCCCCGCTGTCTCTCAGTGAGATGCCGAGCGTTGCCAGACTGGATGAGTTGATTGGTCGAAAGACAAATCTAGGAAATTATGGTTATTTTCAAATACAGTTTATCCCCAGTGGTGAATTATATGCTCTTCAACAAGCAAGTCTTGGAAAAATACAAAGCCATACATTTCTTCCACTCCCAACTTACATAGAAATGGATAACCCCAACTTTTTGGCATTTGCACAAGAAATGCGCCAAGAAGCGAAACCCGATGCGGCAAAATATTCTGGAAAAGCTACGGCGCGGCGCGCGGATGCAAATGCTTGTATATGTGGAATGAAGGCTACTAAAGTGTGCACAAAATGCGAGAAAGTTTACTGTGATGAACACGCTCTCGTGTTTCAAAAGGTTCCCTGTGCAAATGGGAATAACCATGTCTTAGTGGAGCGTCAAGACTGTCAAGAAGCGGGCACGAAAGCACAAGAAATGCGCCAAGAAGCGAAACCCGAGACCGCCTACTCACGCGCCGCCCCTAAAGTCGAAATGAAGAATATTTCCATTACAAGAAGCAGTAGTACTCAAACGAAATGCGACTTCTGCACAATTGAAGGCTCGTTCATGTGCGATAAATGCCTGAAGATTTCATGCGAAAAGTGTTTAGTGTATTTCGATACAGATCTCTGTGAAAAAGACAAGGGAAGCCATCATTTCAAAGACATGATTGGAATGACTGGTAGCCTAGAAACGTGGGCTTGTGAGCGCTGCACTTTTGTAAATGAACCGGAGTACGGGGTTTGCACCGTTTGCGCCACTTCTCGGGGTGTTACGGGCCCGCAATTCCCAGTGTCTGGTAGCAGGAAGTGTAGTCACTGCACGTATGGTAATGAGGAAGGGGCTAAAGTTTGCGTGATGTGCAACAAGACCCTGGACCAAAGCAAACCAGAATGTTATATTTAGACTTGACCTTGATTAGCCTTCAGACTTCTGCTTCATATTTAGCATGTCATGTGATTCTAGCCATGTAAATGTCAAAAAAAGCCTGCAATTGCAGGGCAAATTTATGGAACATTTGAAATGACATTGGTTTGATATTTATAATGCACCGTGGACATAAAAATGTAAAATTGCAACCGTGAGAACGCAGGTACATTTGCCCGTAGTAATCAAAATAATCCTCCAGATGCAATTTTAAGTTGTCTTTTGACCTGTTATCAAGAGGATGGAATTGGATTGTGTGATTAGAGCTATTCTCATTTCAGAGAAGTGGCCATTAAGCGTGCGAGAGCCTCTTAATGCATCACTACCACGAAGGATAAGTGAACTACAAGAAATAAACAAAAGTTTTGTAGGGGGTGAACATTTTATGCACTACAAGAAATAAACAAAAAACATTTCTGAATCAAGCTTCTATAATGGTGCCATGCTAATGGAATTCCCTTTCAAAAGAGAGTCTAAGAAATAGGGATGTTTCTGCTGGGCTTGCTAGTTTAACAAAATTTGCATACCATATACCCATGTTCAGTTACGCCCCAATGGAAATCATTAGCGTCGTTTTTAACTTTTTTTAAAGTTGTAAATAGACAGTTGTTGTGGCCAGCGTGCCTTAGATATAATGTATGTATGTGTGCACCAGTCAAAGTAAACCCCGATGATATCGGTGAATTTTCCTTCGCAGTTAAAGAAATATAATTGTTTACATTCTGAATGCCTATTTTTTATTTTTGTTGTTGTTACAATAAAGGTCTCCTGTAAAAGGAGGGAAGTCGTTGGTGATAACTGCTTCGGTGCTAAACCACTGTTTGATAATACCAATGCCGCATCTAGGGCTGCCCCAGGGGGTGGGGGATTTCCTCTATTTCCCATAAAACCTGTCCCCAGGGGGGCTCGGGGTTTACTTTGATTGGTGCATTATAGGAACGTAGGCTAGATGTTATCGACCCAGTAGACGTAGATCTTACGTGAGATGTATCATCCATGTATCATTACTATTGTCGCCGCGTATTTTCTCGCGCGAGTTGCAATTCCAATTTCTGTTCACTCTTTTCTTAGGGGGATGTTTATACTCGGGGAGGACAAAGAATAGGACTCGGGGTAGTTCGGGGTCCCTTACAGCCATGCCTCCAGGGGGTCCGGGTAGAAAATACAAATAATACAGAGAGTAAGATATATGTAGTACAAATTGTAGTAAATAACAAAGTGAACATGCAACGGAAATAAAAAGTGAAAATAAACAAAACTTGGCTAACAGAATCTATGATAATAGTCCAAAAGAGCATATTGACAGGGCATATTAACACGTACATGACAAATTTTATAGGCGGCGCAGGACCATAAAATGTAGGGGTGCTCATTAGTAAGGATGTATGGGAAGAATGAAAACACAAAATACAGTAAATGTATGAAAATTTGACGAAAAGTAGGGGTGCTCGAGCACCCCCTGCTCGAAACACCCTTGGAAACATGATTGAATTTGCCTTAGATTTCAGGTGAACAATGTTGAAGTATCCCACAACATAAAACAAGTAACTTTTATCGGAAGCTCATAAGGGGTGGACCATTAGAAATTGGGGGAGGGGGTGGTAATTTTTTTGCGTATGAATTTTTTTTTCGGGGATCAGGTTGTGCAAGAATTTTTTTCGGACTCGAAGGCCATGTGCGATTTTTTTTTTTCGCAGACACAAAATATCTTGTAATAGCGTTGTTCACGCTGACGTCATCCATTGTTATTAATGTGCCAACCAGAGATCGATTGGTTTACAGAACAAAGGGCGCTATTCAATCTACGGTTGGCACAGCATTAGAATAGAAATGTTGCTAAACAGTGAATAGCGCTATACACGTTATACATGTATAGACAGTGGGAAAGGATAAACGATAAACCCACGAGGGGTAGAGGGTAGACCTGCGCATCGAGAAAGACCTGTTCCCGTGGCGTTCCGTTCCCACAGGCCGTCCAAATCCTATTACTGTATGTATACGCATCAACAAAATTTTCTTATACTATTTTTATACTGGTTCAGAAATGTTAAGAAAATCATGTTGCTGGCTGTATGTATAGGTCCAACAAATTTTCTTATGCTATATTTTTATTGGTTGTGTAAAAAGAATGAAGCTGCTGTTGAAGTGCAACTATGATCAAGTTTGAAAATTATTTACTTTGTGCCTTATTTGAAAGAGCTGAGGCTCAGAAGAAATATATGCTTCTTTCCGTTTTCAAAGATCTTTTTTGGTTCCGAAGATATTAGAGTTTGAAATGTGGTCGCCATTGCTCCAAAGTGTGACTTGATGATGTCACACACTCAACAAACAAAGTGGTGAATTATTTGATGGTCTATAATTTGATATCCTATCAAATTTGCCACGGTTATTGAACTCACTCTTCCTGAAATTTTTTTTTTACCTTAATTGATTGCCATGGCAACAGCCTTTGTTCCAGACCACCCCTATCCAAAATTCTAGATGAGGCTATATCTTTTGAATAAATCAATTGTAACCTCCATTGCCTTGCCCACTTATTTAGTAGTAGCTCGCTTTTAGTAACGGGCGGAAAAAATCGGGAAATCCTAAATCGTCTGGGGAGCCTGGGAACCAGGGGTTGCCATGGCAACCCTGATTGATAAGTAACATCACTCTGTTCAAGTCAAGTATTTTCATCCTGCCAAGTTTGAGCACTCTAACTTCAAGAGGTATAGAGATATAGTATTTAGGCATTGATCAAGTTGAGAGTGTGACGTCATCACCCATGCTAATTTGCATATCGTTCTTACCTTAATAACTTTTGAACGAAAAGAGCTATCAAAAAACGGAAAACGGCATTGTTCTAGTTTTGCAAAGCTGGCTAACATATAGAGAATTGGCAAAAAATGGATTCTGTAATTTTTGATATAGTGGCACGTTTTCGCCATCTCGGCGGTCCCCTATTTGACCTAGTAGATTTTTCTTCCGTTGCGTGCGAAGCGCGCCCGGATTTTGATAAACACATTTCATCAAGCCTCAGAGAAAGGACGAACATTCCGTTTTTTGTGTCAATAGTAAACAAAGCCTGTAGGTTTTATTATTCATGCGCGCAATTTGCCTGTCCGGAATGATCCGTGGGACAGAATACTCACAGTTTGGGTTTTATGGGTTTTTACTCAAATCACTGTTTCACTGATAAGTTCACACACTCGCCTCTCGCGCTTGTACTATGATTACAATTTTTAGACTTCAAACGTGACTATAAGATTACAAACTAGGGTGCGGCAATACAATCTTAACAATAATCTACCAATCAAGTTGCGCTATTGCGGTAAATCAATGTTGTCTTATGAAACTGTTGCTATGGTTACAAACTCTCGTGACTAATATATGATACGAACTCGCGTGACTGATACTTTGCTTATTTCGCTCAGGATATGTTTACATTTCAGATAACTTGCATGCACTAAATCAATGCTATAGATTGTGACCCCTATCTATCTCCGACACCCTCCCCACATTTGTCTCGAGGAGAGCAAATGTTTACTAATAGCTATGCGCGCGTATGATTACAATTGGTCATAACAACGTGGCTACACTATATAGCGATATACAGACGCGTATCTGCTTGCGCATGTCTACTGCTCTGTTTCAAGAATCTCATGCACTCGGAGCTTTGCTGCTGCAGCTGCGTCACGTTGCGGGCGAAAGGTGCCCGCGCGGGGGTTTAGCTGTACTGGCTGACGCGCTCGGTTGCATGATAGGTGCTGTACAGGTCTTACCATATACGACTTACCTGCACGTAGTTTCGCTCCTCTAACAACACCATCCCTTCCGGTAATCAGACCGTCCACTATGCCAAGTGACCACTTACCACGACTTCGCTCTTCTGACTTAATGACAACCACATCACCTACCTTGGGATGCTCCGGCTCCCCCTTGCACTTCAGCCTGTGTTGTTCATGCAGGCTGCGCAGATACTCATTCGTCCACCGCGACCACAACGAGTCTTTGCATTTGAGCAGATATTTAGCGCGTTTACGTAGGTCGTAGTCTTCGATGCGATGAGGTAGCAGTTCCGGGAGCGCGTTAGGTTGGATATGTAGCAAGGTGTTGGGAGTTAGTATAGGCAATTGTATATCATCCTCTACGTACGAGAGGGGACGGTTGTTTAACGCTACTTCCACGTCCAAGATCACCTCTTGCAACTCTGGCCATGTTAACATACCGTTACCGATGGTCTTATACAGAGACGACTTAACTAGACCAACCATCCTCTCAAACTGCCCTCCCCACCACGGCGCGCGACTTAAGTTGAATTGCCATTTGATCTGCTGTCGGGCTAAGAAATCTCGTCGTGCATGACCTGCTTTATCCACTTTGAAGCACCCACGAAAGTGCGCGCGTTGTCTGAGAAGATTTTTTCAGGTCTCCCGCGTCGCGCAATGAATCGTTTGAGACTCGCCAGGAATTCGGGAGTCTCCATGTTAGGCAATAGATCTAAATATACACCTCGACTGAGGCTACAAAAATAGAGTAAAATGTAAGATTTACCTTCAGTTTTGCCTTTAGTGCGATACTTGATAGGCCCTGCGTAATCTACTCCGATTACCTGGTAGCTCGTATGGCCTTCTGTTCGTTCTCTAGGTAGATTTCCTGGGGTAGGGGAGGCATAAGCTTGAGCTTGGAAGCGTCGACAGCCATGACACGATTTCACAACTCGTTTTACAAGGCGTCGAAGGCGGGGTACCCAGTGGTTCTCGCGCACTTTCGCCATTGTCAATCCTACTCCCCCGTGCAACGTTGCCATGTGACAATGTTCAATAAAGGATTGTGTAAAAGGATCCTCGTCTGGCAAGTAAATAGGATAGTGGCCTTGGACCCTACCCCGACATTCCAAAATACCTTGCTGGTTAAATTGCAAATTTAACTGCAACTTGTCGTCTTCGAACTTACCATTATTGGCTGCTCGTACCTGGGCCCTCTTCTGCCAAAACAGCTGCGCTACTTCAGTTTCTCTGGTTGTCAAGGGACCTTTCGCTCGCTCTCGGTTTGAAGTACGGCTATTGTGGATGAACCGATTAATCCACGCGCACACTCTGAGTGTCGTCCAGTAACCGCACTTTTCCAGGAGGGTATCTAGCTCGTCTGGCTCTGCTTTTATGGCTACGGAAAAAACTTCCTTTAGTGTTTTAGCTTCCGCTTGCGTTTCTGAGGTTGCAGATGTGATAATATCGGGTGGGTACTGCTCCTTGTCACTGAGCCATGTTTGCCCCGCCCACCAGATTGACTGGTCACTTACATTTCCACCACGGCTCCCAATATCAGCCGGGTTATCCGTGGTGGGCACGTGCCGCCATGTGACACCCTCGTGACTTTGGATTTTATTAACCCGGTTACTCACAAATTGTTTGTACTCACCCTGTCCGCGTATCCAGTGTAACGCAACACTGCTGTCGAGCCAGCAATTGCGTGACGAGATATAGAGCCCATCGAGCGCTGCAGCGACATTTGTGATTAGATTCACTGCCATGTGCCCGGCGACTAACTCTAGGCGAGGGATGGTTAGACCCTTCTTTGCTAGCCTAGCTTTAGCCGCGACGAGCCCTTTATTGACACCTGTAGGTTGCTTGGTGACAGCATAAACCACCGCGCTTACTCCCTTTGCGCTCGCATCTCCGAAAGCGTGCAATTCTATCTCCGATATTGCTTCATGATGCTTTGCTAGCGTTCTTGGAACAGACACCTTATCTGGTAGACCCGTCTCCCACCGTGACCACCTGTGAGTCAAATCGGCAGGTAACTCCGCATCCCACGCCAACTTTGAATCACAGGCGTCACGGTAGAGAAGTTTCCCCCCGAGTATTAATGGCGAAGCTAACCCTAAAGGGTCATAGACTAAAGCGGTTTGCCTTAAGATACCGCGCTTCGTTGCTTGCGCGCTTTCACGTGGAAACTTGACACTTATGGTGTCAGTCTCCTTATCCCAGGTAAGCCCCAGTATACTAGCCTGTGCTCCCTGAGGTACCCCTAACTGTTCCTTAGCAAAAGTGTCATTGTCTCCGTTTTGCGCGATGCCTGATCCCTCTAATTCTGGAGCATTTGTGTGCCACTTATGCAGCTCAAAGCCCCCCTTCGCAAAGATCTCTATAGCAGAAGCTTTGACTTGTGACGCATGCGCAACGGTAGTACCCACTGTTATGAGGTCATCGACGTACAAGCTCTTCTCCATTTCCTCGATAACCTCCGGATACGTGGATTTATGGAGCTCCAAGTGGTGTTTGAGCACGCCCCCCAGCAGGAAAGGTGAAGGGGCTAACCCAAACAACGCGCGCGTAAACCTCAGAGTTTCCACTGACCTTGACTCCAAATCCCTCAGCCAATGAAACCGCAGCGTGTCGCGATCTTCCTCCTTTATGCGCACCTGCAGGAACGCCTTTTTGATATCTCCTGTAAGCGCAATGGGATGAAATCGCGCGCGCACACGAACGTTCCATAATTGGTTCTGCAGTGGTGGCCCCGGATTCAAGCAATCGTTGAGAGATGGTGCGTCATTAAAGGCACGTGCGGATCCATCGTAAACGACACGAAGAGCGGTTGTCGAGTTCTCGCGCACGACTGCTTTGTGGGGGATGTAGAACTCTCGGCCGACCGGGGGGTCCGTGGCGCGCTCCACGATGCCATATTCCAGTTGATCTCTTATCACCTGATGGTATCTCTCTGTAAGACCTTCCTTGTCAAGCTTACGCTCAAGGCTGCTCAGCCTGCGCAGACTCCCTGCCTTGTTGTTTGGGAGGAGCGGATGATTCCCCTTCCAGGGGAGCCCCGTCTCGTACCAGCCCTCGGGAGACTGCACCAGCTGTTCCTTGAATTCCTCGTAGACTTGTTGCTGATCACCCTCTGGATAGTCTTCCAGCCCCAGCACATCCAGTCGACAGAGTTGCTCGTAGTCTCCTGCTGAGGTCTGCGTGAAGAACATTGGAGTCAGGTCCACTTGTTTCCCAGGGGACATGATGGTCCACCCAAGTCTGGTTAACTCCGCAATAGGCTCCCCCGGTTCACCTATCCTTGGGACTGTTTCTGTCTTAATCTTGGCGTAGTCACTCGCGCCAATAATCAGGTGCACCGGTAGCCTATCCTTCCCGTCTGTATCGTCCATCTTCACGCCGCGCAGATGCCCGTGCGCAGAAATGCATTTCTCATACTGCGAATTGTCCAACTCTAATAGCTTGTCCTTGTTGACCTTGGTCACATTAACTTGAAAGCCAAAGTCCCCAGACAATGATTCCACCTTCACGTCATACAGCTCCACGTGTTTGGTGACGCAGCTCAGCATCATTTTAATTTGACGCACCTCCCGTTTGACTGGGCGCACACCAATTTTGTCCAGTAACGCCGCTGACCCATAGCTACTAGCACTTCCGGTGTCGAGGAGTGCGCGACAGATAACCCCATTGACCTTTATCACAACAACAGGGTAGATTACAGGGCTATCGTGAGTGCTAGTTGTTGATAGCATTTTCTCGGTCTTTGCACTTTTAAAGACCCCGACCCGCTATCGTTCTTGACAGGGCAAATTGATGTGTGATGTGCTTGTTGACATACTTGACACCGAGATTTGCTTTTGCAATTAGCAGCTAGATGTTTATCTGCGGTGCAATTAAAACAGAGCCGTCTCTTACTTAAGATAGCTCGCCTGTCAGCAATTCCGATAACCTTTTGACATTCCGTTGACTTGTGGGATTCATCATTACAATAAACACACACTCTTTTGTACCCTGTTTGATGGGTTTGATATGCCGGCTGACGGTTTCGTGACTTATCTGGCGCCCGTTGTTGTTGATCCGATATCTTATCCTTTGGAGGAATGGGATTGCGCTTCGTCCATTTATCTAGGGCACTCACGAGATCAGGGAAATTCCATTCCTGCCAATCATCGTCGAGACGAACAAGATCACCACGAATTCCTTCTAGCTTATCTAGTGTCAGCCTTACATAGCCATTTACGCTGTTGAGCTTTCCCATTGTTTGCAAGGCTTGAACATCGCTTAGTAAAGAGCTATAGAACTCATGGATCTTGGTGGGGCTTGTTCCGTTATTCTTAGGCAAAGACATAATGCTCTTGACGTACGCATTAACGATTTCACTTGTACGCCTATATTTGTCCTTGAGAATGTTCTTAGCACGTTCGTACCCTTCCGTGTTGAAAGGGAGCCCCTCAATGCAGCAGCTCCTCACGCTGGGCTCCACTAGTTCCTTCAATAGTTGAATTTAGTGACACTGGGAACACTTGAGCTTTCGATTTCAGCCTCAAACTGATTCCAGAACCTTAGCCAATCGATGTGAGTTCCATTAAATGGCGTGATGATCAGCTTTGGTAACTTCGCGTGATTTCCATTACCACCACTTTTCACATTCACTGACTCACTAGCATTTTGTTTTTCGAATTCAGATTTCATGTCCAGTTTTGCCTTCTCGAATGCCAACTGAGAGGCACGCGACTTAGCCAGTAATTTCTCCTCATCCTCTTTTTGTGCTTCAAGTGCTTCTTGTCGTGCTTTCGCAAGGCACTTCTCTAGCTCAGAAATCGCATCATCAGCGGATCCTTGCTTCTCTTCGATTTCATTGCTCCATGCAGAAAGATCCTCCAATGATTCCTCCGCAGCGATTTTCGCTCCCTGAATTTTCACCTTCAGGCTCTCTACTTGTTTAGAAATAGTGCGTAGTGCGTCTCGTTGCCGCTCTATTCCCTCCACATTTTGTTTCGCGATTATCCCCTCACTCTTCCCCTTATGAAAAATATCTGACCTTATCGAATGCACCATTTCCGTTTCTATTCTGATACATTGTTCCTATTAAAAGTTACTGACAATCTGCAATCTGACAATGGGGATCCTGGACAGCGGTCTCTCGCATTGCTCGGCATAGGGGCTGGGGCGAGAAAAGGATTGAAATTGCACATGGCGGACGATCGAACAAACTCGAGGAAACTTTATGTGAATTTCGTATTCTGAGAGCTTCTTTATCAACAAATGGCCAGCGAGAGCTTAAAAGGATAACCTGGGCTGTTCGATTCCAATCTGGTTGATCATACGAAGTGATTATTTGAGCCAAAAATGCCCAAGCGCGCACTGGAACCATCGATCACATCGACTAGACGAGCCATAACAGAGGTACGTTTTGTAATATAAAAATCTTAGAAAACCTGACGTCCTGTGAGTGTCCTGCATTCTTTAAGACGTATCAAAGCTGAAGATAGAGTTTTTTAAGTCAACTGGTCAATGAGTGATGTTAGCTATTTTGCTATCAACTAGATACCAAAGTTTGTTACACAGAAAAAGTAATGTGTTATTCCAGAAATTATCCATACCTTCCCATGGAATTTGCAGTGAAAAATACATTGACTATGGGAATAAGGCATTTGTACCCCTTACCCCTCTGGAATTTCAAATCCCTTCCATGGGGGAGTTACGGATTTTGTCTGGAATCACACAATTCATCATTTACAAGTAGATTATTCTTTGCAGGATTCTGTTGACTTATTTTCAAGATCTGAAGACAAGTCAAGTGAGATGCTAGATGATGATGTGACTGATAGTGAAGAGAGTGAATATTCTGGCCTTGAGGAAGATGATGATGAGTCATCAGATGAGTCATCAGAACCTGATGATGCTCCAGACTCAGTAAGGGATGATTAATTGTCATCAATTTACTACAGTATTACATTATAAATGAATTTGTAACAAAGGCTCCAATCACATGGTACCAGTAAAATCATTTTTGTTGGAGGGTGGGGGGGGGGGGGGGGGGGGGAAGGGGGGATTTCTATTATGACAACTAAACTTGATTATTATATTATTATTTGGCAACTAGAATGTATTATTTAGGCACCAAGGGTACATCATAAAACAATAGTTTAGTGTTGGGTCCCGCTGATGTGTTATTTTTTATCAGGATGAGGATGATGAAACTGGAGAGAGTGATGATGATGAGGAACAAGATGAGGAAGACAATATTAAATCAACAGAGGAAAAGAAAAATCAAGTTACATCAAATGAAGAAATTGAAAACATTAACAATAGAATAGAAATTGAGGAAGATGATGCTGAGACTTCGGATGAAGAGGTTCGTACTTGTTTTGTGAAGATTACAGTGGTTTCAATAGAAGGCGGCTACCGGCGGTCAACTGCCGTCTACTTCACTGCTGACCGCCGGCAACTTCAAAACCCCATAGATTAATTTGCTCTCAATAGATGAATATGGCAATTATCTTGCCTTCAAAAGCAGGAAATGGCCTCTTTGCTAACGAAATTAAAAAAATTCCCGGAGGGCATGCCCACATACCCCCTTATAGAAGGCTCATTCCTTACGCCCTTCATAAATTTCCCGGAGGGCATTCCCACGTACCCCCTTATAGAAGGCTTATTCCTTACGGCCTTCATATGGGAACCCCAAACATAGCCGCCTACTTCCAAAACTTAGCCTGCTACTTGAAAATTTATTGAAACCCCTGAGATTAGAAGAAAAATAATATTCAGAAAAATAATAAAAACAAACAATTTGATAATTGCATGATCAAATGTGAGGCAGGCAAACTTCCATCAGTGTTACTGGTCAGAGGAGTGACACAGCTGACCAGACATTGATGCAACTGCAAGCATGGGCACTAGGATATACAGTGGTGTAGTGTTAACCTTGCCTAAATGATATTTAGCCTCATTTAAAACTTTAGATACTTATTTGAGTTATGCTGAAAAATGTATTCCAGGACGCTCGTAATACTATTGGTAACATCCCAGTGGAATGGTACAATGACTACCCACACATTGGTTATGACTTAGAGGGCAAGAAACTCTTAAAACCTGCTACTGGAGATGAGGTGAGTTTGTGTCTAATTACACCTCCCCCTATCTCCCTCTCCCCAAACAAACACACATACACACACTTGATTGCAGAGCTCAAATTGTGCCTGATACAGGCGTAAGTATGGCTAAAAAAATTCATTTTATGCCTAACTTTTTCACTTAGGACATAAAATAGCAATATGTTTTCAGTTTCTCCTAATGGATATGCATGTCTAGGTATAATATTCAATGATTATTTTATTTGCCATTTTTTTAAATAGCTAGATGAATTTCTCTCCAAGATGGACAATCCAGATTATTGGTGAGTACTAAGTGAGTTTAAACAAAAGATGAAAATGATGTAAGTTGAAGGTCCGTAAATATGTTTGTCCTTCCATATTGCACAATACCATACATACGGTATGGTACCATAAAAATCTGAAAATTTCAGAGGACCTTTTGGGGGCCTATATTCAGGGAGGGCCTATATGTAGTAAGAGGGCAATGTGGCTGTTTTGCATAATTGCTGAACTCATCTTGTGAAGAGTCTTCCCTTTCTATTCTGCTGAGCTCAGCAAAGACAAATGATTTTAGTATACCCATGACCTTATGCTATGTCACAACATAGTCAATGTTTTGTGGATTACAACATTTACTATAATTGAACTGACACATTGTGATAACTGGTTATAAATGTACCTCAGTGGACTGAACCCATGGACCTCACAAATCTGGAGACCACCTTGAAATTGCAAAATTTCATGAAATTCTCATGGGAGAAATACAGTAAATGTATGGCATTCGTCTTCAATTTTTCCTGGGAGATGAAGTGAAAAATCTTGAGACTGCAAATCCGTCACTGTACCTCATGGGTAACAATGGAATGTAATTCTAAAATGAACATAACTTTTCTTTTCAGGAGAACTGTTCGTGATAAAGCAACAATGAAGGAAGTAGTTCTAACTGATGAAGAGTTGTCCATTATTGAGAGAATACAAAATGCACAATTCCCTGAGTCTGGCTACAATCCATATGAGGTATGGCACAGCATTTCCTAATACATGTGCATTATAGCCTTGAGGTTAAAAGCGGGTATCATGATTTTAGCTACACTTTGGTCTGCTTGGTATAACATTTGAAATGTGCAAAATTTAGACAACATTACCTTGCAATAAAAACAATCTTGTGTGTTTCCAGTAATCAGCTCACACCATCTCTGTTTTTTTACTATTTTCCTCAGCCTTATGTGGATTTCTTCACTGGTGACAAGATGGTCCATGCTGTACAGGAACTTCCAGAACCCAAGTCTAGATTTGTTCCTTCAAAATGGGAACATAGAAAAGTAAGGCATTACTTCATAGTTGGCAGGCTTCAGACTCAATAACCAATCCAAAATTATAGCAAACTATGCAATTATACAGCTCCATAGAATATGCCACCAATTACTCAGACTGGTGTGCATGTTCAGTCTGGGCAAAACGTTACCACAAAGAGGGCATACTAGAAGTTGTCATTTTAGTAAACAGAGATGATAACTTCATTGCAAGCAGGAAACTCTTGTCACATTGCCTACTTGATCTATTTTATATCACAATTTCTAGCCCTTTCGTCTGTTGTGCATTCTAGGTGATGAAGATTGTTCGTGCTATCAGAAATGGCTGGATCAAACCCAAGCGAACAGAAGATGATAAACCCAGATATTACTTGTTATGGGATAAAGATGATGATATGGTATGCATTTTGATTAAGTTTCTTTTCCTTCAGTTTGTTCTAAAAATCAATTTACAGCTCTACAGCTTTCCTCTTCTGTTCACTTTCCTCAGCCATCAGTGAGACATGCCATGCATATTCCAGCCCCAAAAATGAAACTACCTGGTAAGTCCAGCTACAACATCACTTAGTATTACTCATTTGGCTGGCTTTGCTCATTTATATCCTAAAAGAGGTCCAGCTTCTTCCTAGTCGACTATGCAGCATGTTACAATGATTTTCACCTCTTGCCTCTAAACCAAGCAATCAATTCCCAGCTTCCGGGTTGGGTAAGTTCAGGATTTTGTCTTCTGCTTGGATTGTGTTTCAGATCTTGTTTCATTTGTTTTGGGCGAGACAATAAACCAAGGTCCTTAGTGCAATAGTGCAGACACCAAAGAAAAAATAATATATGATGAGAGACCATCCTCAGTGATAGTTGTCAGATAGCTAACCCGCACTGTTTTTTGGTGATGAGAAAATTTACACCTTCAACGTCGGTTGGGAAGGTTTTAGGAAAACAAAAAAGTCCTGAAAATATTATTATCTTTGGGGGTTGGAAAACAGTATAACTTACAAAATAATTTAGAAATAAACGGAAGAACCTCAAGAACCTCAGAACAGTATTTATTTTTCCATGCCCTGAAGTAGGTGCTGCAATTTAATTAATGTGTTTAGTTCCAAGCATGTCATAACCTTTTCACGTTCTTATGAATCCCACTTCATTTAGAGTTCATTTCCTTTTTCTACTCACAAATCTCTTTCAGGTCATGAAGAGTCTTACAATCCGCCACCTGAATACCTACCATCACAGGAGGAGGTTAAGTCTATTCTTTTTCCATTCATGTCATGGGAATTTGACTGCCACACATTTACTGTATTTCTTAATTCTCCATTTCTAGCAGTCAACAGATTTTTTAAAGTCCTGAGTTTGACGTACCTGGGAATTAGTAACTAAAACAGATGTTTGCCTTAAACTGGAAGTGTCATGATATTGGAGTTAAATTAGGTAGTTTTAATGCAGTCAAATTCGCAAGAAATGAGTGAAATAATCAGCTAGGTTTGTTAAGTAAGCTTTCAACTGACAGATAAGTACAAATTTGGATTGGAATTGCCCTTGTTGATTTCTTACCAGGCTGAACTGTTTTCAAACTTTTAAATCTTACATAAGAATGCCTGTTTTATGATTTTCTTTCCATTTTACTTTCTAAAACTAAGTTGAAGTACAATATAGGACTCTTTGTTGTTTATGCAGACCACTGTCTTGGTTTTGAAAAACAACCGTGACGATGTCTGATTAAACGAAATGGATCATTTATCTTTTGCAGATTGATGCATGGGAAGCAATGGATCCTGAAGACAGACCTCGCAATTTCCTTCCTAAAAGTATGAAAAAGAATCATCAATAACCCCCAGTTTTGGCATAGGTTCAGGAATGAGAGTTATACCATTGACGCTACAGCTGTGTAAATCAATTATTAAATAATAACTGTACTTCTGGATTTTTTTCATCTAAATCAGGTTATGATTATAAGGTTTGTTTTACAGGTATTCTAGTTTACGCCTTGTCCCAGCGTATAATAACTTTATCAAAGAACGATTTGAGAGATGTCTTGACTTATATCTATGTCCACGACAGCGCAAAATGAGAGTAAGTGATATCCCTTAAAGTTTACATATTTGCAAAGCCTGGTAATGTTTTCTTTAAAATAAGTTGAAACTGCTCCAATGTTTTCTCATTCCAGGTTCAAATAAACCCAGATGATTTACTTCCTAAATTGCCAAAACCCAGAGATCTGCAACCCTTCCCTACAACTGAATCTATGGTAGGTGATTGATATTGCCTTGCCTGCTACAGTATTTTACAACAAGCTCGAGGATGCAGCATTATTCCGCCATGACTGTGGCCAAGATGTCTACTTCTGTTCCATGAAAATCTTACCTCATTTCAATAATGGCAATACACATACCCATGAAACATTGCTCATTTTCACTGCTCGAAGATTTTCTCTCTGGCTTGGACTGTTTGCGCTAAGAATTTATCTGTTTGTAGGTGTATGAAGGTCATAATGGCATGGTGCGATGTGTAAGTGTTGATCCTACTGGCCAATGGCTCGCCACAGGTACATATGAACTTGTAAATCTAATAAATATTTACCACACACACTCCGTAAAAATCGCGTATTAGCCAATTGTAAGTAGTACAATCTTTATGGCAGTAGGATTCAAAAGCCTGTTTGCAAGCGGTTGCTAGTTTTTTCATAGGTGGACACACTCGGTTCACAGGGCGAGCGAAAAAATCAAGCGAGGGGGAGAGTGTACTTCTCAAAATCCAAGATGGCGGCCGATCAGCAAACGGACTGGGTTCTCCACCATAAAATACCCAACAACTGCCTGCAAGCAGACATAGATTCTATGAACCTATACTCATATACTGAACATAATGAGCCTTTACTTCTATCCAGTGTTCTAGTGATGCAAATAAAATGTTTAAGAGTAGAATGTGAATGATATGTGTCACTACTCATCAAATTTCCAAAAAAAAGTTGGGAGCTTTTCGTTATATTTTAAGTGGCCTTGTTTTGCACTTGAGTTAAATCACCATTTTAAGATCTTGTCATTGACAAGCTGGCCTAGATTTCAAGCCCCGATGCATGATTTCAAATTGTTATTTATGGTCTTTGCTTCGCTTTTAGGGAGTGACGACAAATTCGTCAAATTCTGGGAAGTCACCACTGGCCGATGCATGAAAACAGTGCAGATGGGGAGTCCAGTGCAGTCCTTGGATTGGAACCCGAATCCCCAGTGCAGCTTGGTTGCTGTGGCTGTGTGAGTTGCACTTGTTTACCATAGATAAGCAAACACTTTTATCGCTGCGATGTACGGCACATAACAGCCTCCTTTTATACAGGGCTCATACAAGCCTTGAAAGTACTTTAAAAAGTAGTCGGCTTCCAGTAGTCAGTGCAGAATCTGACGTCCCATCTATTTTTCCGACCACCATCACACGAACTTTGCAAACTTGATAGGAAATGTATACATTTAACAGTGCTGGTCTCCAAATCACAAGAAAATTGTATCCAGTTTAGTTTGATTTATTTCTGTTGCAGCCCCCATGACGAGTCCGCATTGTATTTCGTGACATAGCTGTTTCGGTAAAGATAGCCTCCTGAAAGCTTTCCTCCTTGTATTATTAGGTCATATCGTCATCAAATTTCAACTTCTTTCTCGTAGGAACGATTGCGCGGTCCTTATAAACCCATGTCTTGGTGATAGACTTGTTTGCACTGCAACCGATGACATGTTGTTGACATTACCATTTCAAAGCGAAAGTAAGTTCACTGACTGATACAACCACGGGGAGCAAGGATAACGCGGCATACTTTCGGGAATTGCCGAGAACCTCAGGCTATATTAAAACCAGTTTTTTTTCAAAACATTGGGGGACATCATTTGGTGTGGTCCCTGTGGTATGTTAAAAGATGATCTCAGCGTATTAACTTTATCAATGGTATCTAGGGAGTCAACTATCTTAACAACGTTGAACACGATGCTAGGAATGATTGCTTGTTGTTTCATTCGACCACGCAATGAGTTGTTCGACTCGTTTTGATGATAAAGAATTTCATGAGATCGTTATTCAATTTGTTATTAGCAAAAGAATCTTCTGTAGCGTGGGAAACAGCAGGTAGTGAAGAATATCAATATGGAGTTAGAATCACAATTAAACACACCAAGGTGAGCTGCAATTGAAGCTTTTTGTTTGTTTGTCTGTCTGTTTGTTTGTTTGTTCCCTCGTTTGTTTGTTTGCGTGGAAAATGGTCATTACACAAACAACGACCCGTCTGGCTCCGGATGGATACAAGTTCCAGAATAAATAATGAAAGACGACAGAAAGGCTACAATCGGGAGGTTACAATCGCCCTTAAAAAGAGCCGAAGCAAAAGCTCGAAACGTTTGCGAATTTCTTCTGTTTTGTCACTTACTGTCGTCTCTTGTTTACTTGTTTTAAACTCTTTCTGTTTGAAACACCCTGTTCACTTTCCAGGCGATATCTCAAATTACGTGGCATCATAAAGGAGATTACTTTGCAACAGTTCTACCTCAAGGTAGGTCATCGTGGATTTTTATCAGTCTTTTGTGCCAATTTGGTGTCTGTAAGTAATATATCAAACACGAGACAGCTGTTCGATCAAGATTTCCAAACATCGAAAAGTAATTGAAAAAATCTTAAAATTCTATGCAAATTAAGATCGCGTATTCATACCTCCTCCATGGTTATGATTTTCCTTGTTTAAGCTTGATTAATAATGAGTTGGAGAACGCGATATCTTTGCTTGCTTGTTATTATATTTATTGCTAGTGAAACTGTGAAAATTGTTGGAATTCGACAAACACACCGCAAAGATGTCTGACCGTTGCGAAGTGTGAAGTTTTCACTAGAAAAATTTTCCCTGAGTAATTCCGTTTGTTGTTATCCATGCAGGTAGTAATAAGTCAGTATTTATACATCAACTCTCAAAACGGCGAACCCAAGTAAGTCTGTACAGTGTAAAGTGCGTTCATACGAGGACCGAAACATATTCAGACATGAAATTTCATCTTATCCCATTTTCACCCCCTGTGAAACATCACATATGCCAATGTGTTGTTTGCCTCTAATAATATCTGTCTACTATCTACTGAAGTTCTCAATATTTAAGGAAACATGCTTGACGAGTGTGAATGCAGCATTATATTGTGACATCCATCTATGCCTTCAGATGGTCAACCTGTCTTTTTATTTGTTTCCAGTGTCCATTTAAGAAAGCCAAGGGCCTCGTACAATGTGCATTGTTCCATCCAACAAAACCTTTCTTATTTGTATCGGTGAGTAACTCTCCGAGATACAAAATACGATCATGATTTGGCTCTCCAGGTAATTCTTTATTCAAAACTTTATTATATCTACCGGTGAGACCGTGGAATCCTCCTGGTCGGGACCTGTTGAAAAAATAACATATAATAATATGTACGGGGTGGTTTCGGGGAGACCAATGGTAGGTATTTCAGGGCTGGAAATAAACCTTAGTTTTCTTAGTCGCCTGCTGGCGACCAAGTGCAAAAAACTGGTCGCCTGAACATAACATTTGGTCGCCAGGTGGCATCAAGCTTGAAAAGAGTACCAAAATATTTGGCTGCCACCTGGTGCCTAAGTTTTTTTAGCCGCCTAGCCTTGATTTGTGGTCGCTCGGAACTGGTCGCAAGTTCCAGTCCTGTATTCATGTTAGTTGAATTGGACATCGCATGGTGTTAAGTCAAATATTGAAAATTTTTTGTGATGTCTTTCTCAACAGACTCAGAAGTACATTAGAGTATATAATTTAATGAAGCAAGAACTGGCCACAAAGCTGACCAGTAATGTTAAATGGATATCAAGCATGGCTATACATCCCAAAGGTCTGTGAAGTAAACTATAATAAGACTATTAGGGACCTGTCATTATTCTGTCTAGCACAATTAGGGGAGGGTAGCAATTTGTTGGTCTCAAAAGGATAGTTGTTTTAACCGAATGCCTTGGCCTGCATTCTCGTACCCAGAGCTCCCCGGCTCGTCTGCTCGCAGGGGAGGCTCTGGGGACATCCATTTGAGTGCCTCCGCTGATTGGCTGATTTTGAACGTTGGAGCATGCGCAGAAAGGTGTTTCTCTCAGCGGCTCTGTATCAAATCTCGCTGGCTGTCACCAGCCAGGGAGCTCTGAGTTCGAGAATGCTTGCTTTTGATTTCGGGTCGCTCTTTTGCGCACTGTGTCCGATGGGTGTGTCAATGTTATGATTTGCTTGCTGTGTTAATCCAGGGATCGGTTTATTGTGGTTGATCAAATAGGAAACTTTCATAACACAATAATTTGCTGTTCTATGACGTGTCCGCTGTTCTATCCATCACCAACTGGTAGCCTTTGCGCCCCGTTTTCTTTTGTTTTCAAATTGATCCATTGTATTTCGGGTGCTCTGATTGGCTAAGAGCCTTTAAATGCTGTAGTTTAGTTTAATTCGATTTACCACACAAAGAACAGTAATTACAAGTAGCAATAGACAATAAGTACACTACAGGCAGGAGATGATGACAGGGCAAGGCCCCATTTGGCTATCAGCCCCCTCCTGTACATCGCGATATAGTTCTCTAGCAGATGGCAGCCCTGAACAGGAGATTGATTCATTGTTGTTGGGCTGCTCTGATTGGCTATTAGACCGCAAAGGCTCTCGGTTGATGATGGCCCTTTAACCACATTCTTTTGTCATGCAACACGAGTCTGGTTGCGTGACAGAGGTTGCGAGAAATGCTCATTTGTTGCGCTGCTCGGTACTAACACGCGATTTGCTATTTATTTGTCATTTCAGGTGATAATCTTATCGTGGGCAGTTACGACAAAAGGATGTGTTGGTTCGACATGGATCTGTCAAGCAAACCTTACAAAACACTCAGGTGGGAAAACAGCTTACATCGACAAAGAAACTAGCGGGTTTTAGATGTTTTGGAAAGTATTGGAATTTGTGTTTCGCTAGCCTGCCTGCAAGATGCAGAGGACGCCGGGAATATTAGCTTGTCTGTGGCTCGCGCGTGCACGTTTGCATGGA
This sequence comes from Scolanthus callimorphus, assembly GCA_033964015.1. Taxonomy (NCBI): domain Eukaryota; kingdom Metazoa; phylum Cnidaria; class Anthozoa; order Actiniaria; family Edwardsiidae; genus Scolanthus; species Scolanthus callimorphus. The sequence continues at coordinate 29,006,274 of CM066917.1, forward strand.
TTCCTGTGGAATCTCATCTGGACCATCTGCACGAAAACTTTCAAAAACCTCCAACCAAAAAAACATCCTCAAAACAACACGCGGCTACTAATTGCTTTTTTACCAAAAGCAGGGCACACTCGCTTGGCTATAGTAAGTTAATCTCGTTATGAAGTCCTGTGTTAGGCTGCCGGCATATAATTATTAGTTTCGAGTTACGATTCCAGCTATAATGCACGCGCGCGCGCTGCATATCGGTACACGAGGGATAGTCTGAGGGATATTTGTCGAACAAACTGTTAAAAGGGCTGGCGCTGCATCCTGGTAAATGTGGGACGCGGCTTCGACATTCTGAATAAAGAAGAGTGTGCGCCGCGTGCGCGATTATAGCTGGAAGCGTCCATTAGAAGAGTGCTCGCCACGACTCGTGCCTTCGGCAGTTCGCACAATCGACGGGTTTCGGCGCTCTTCGGGCGGAGCTCGGTTTGGATATTTCACCAAACGATATTTAACAATTAGACCTCGAGCCCGAAAAGGCTACGGGCCTGGGCTGTTTTAGTATCACGGGCCTGTTAGTCGGGTACCTTAACGCAAAATTGGGCTGGATCGTGACACGGCGGACAAAAGCGCCAAACTTTCTATAGAGTTTCTTTGGGATATAAGTAACAAATCTGGGATGGGTGCCCAAGAAAAAAATTTCACGTTGCGGAATAAATGACTAAATACTTTTAGCACTTCAATGCTGTGCTTGGTAACCAGGCTTTTTTACTATTTTAGCATTGGGTCTGTTAAAAGTGGGCAAATAGAGGACGAATCGAGACAATTTAAATGCAAACAGTCGTCATTTAGTTTGTTGATATATTTCTTCGAACACGTGACGGCTTATCAGATTGCCTGGCTACTAAGCTCATCCTCGCATTCCATAGTCCATTGGCCAGATTGCCAAAAATGGAGGACTGGTTCCACTCAAAGGGACAAAGGTTATCATGTATCAAATTAAAGCTTATCACCAGTAGATTCCAGAAATATGTGATAAGGATGTTTCCGTTGTAGTTTCAGCTGGTCACGTGACCTCAAAGATTGCGCAATATGCCCATGTTGAGAAAAATATACATGTCAGCTATTCATTCATTTTTCGTTTTTATTTTTTCAAACTCGTTAATAATTCATCAACCAGAATCTTGAACAAAGGAAAACATAAGCGTGAAGGAGATCGGAAAACACAGTCTTGTTTTTGGGTAGCATGTTGAGATTTATTCCTTCTTTTTCTCACATTAAACATAGCAAACACTCGATATAAGGTTCTTCTTGTGTCGAAAAGCACCCGTTTGAGGAGTGATGTATTTTCTATCCTACATATATGTCCTATGTAACGCAGGTGTTGGGCGTGGCAAATTGTTTGAATTGGTTGGCTCTGAGTTATCTCATAAACACGGGCATTCCAGGGGGAGGAGGGAGGGAGGTCTTAACAAAACAAATCACCAGTGCGTTGGACACGGTTTGCCACGCTCACCTTCTCCAATTAAAGGCTCGCTAATCAAATATCTTAGGAAGCCTCAGGGGAAGCCTTCATAAGTCAGGTTGAATTGAGTGTCGGTGAATTGTTTGGTCAGCCACTTGGAGGTGGTCCGCTCATAGCCCGGGGGGGGGGGGGGGGGGGGGGGGGGGGGGGGGGGGGGGGGTACTTGATGTAGGGTGGGTATTTACGGCTGCAAATTTCAAATGCGGACATCGTTCTAAAACGATTTTTTTCAAAAAGCTACCCCGTTCAAAATGAGACCCCAAAATGAGACCCCGTTCTAAACTGAAATTACGTTGATAGTGGTTAATCTCGTGTTAATCTTGTTAGAAACGTTTTTCTAATGTCCTTCCTGTAAATCAAAATTGTCGTTGTTTACATTGTTACGGTTTTATCTGTAATAGTATGTCAAAGCTTGCTGAATTATTTACATAAATAATAATAAGAGTGATTCTTGTTCAATGACCAACGCACAACATTTTGATCAAATTTCTGTAGAAAATAAAACGATCTCCAGCGAATTCTCAAAAACAAACTTTAGAATGAGTATCAGAGCAGCGTTTAAGACCCTTTAAATTGAGTGAACGAGCCATTTAAAGGCAACAAAAAGTGATTTTGTGTAAGTTGTAGAGCAGATAAATTGATGTTTTCTTGCTCTCGCACACAAACTTGATCGACCAGTTTTTCCAAGCTCACGCCATTTTCTCGCACATGCGTGACAGAGAAATGACATTGGTGTGGAGAGGCTACTTAGCGTAGTTGAAAAACACAAGAAAACATTAAAAGTAAAAGAAAATGCAGGAGATAAAAAGTAGCCTCTGCTCGCAGGGAAAGAGGATGGCTGTTGGGTGCCCGAATGGCTTAAGCCGGGGAAATACGAGGCACAAAATCCCTCAACTTGTCGCGCAACATTGCTGGCGTTGCAAGTCTAATGTTTGTTGCTCGTTTTTCATCAAATTCACAACTTGTCGCGCCACATTTTGTTTTGATGATCACACACATGCGAAACCAAGGCGAATTTGACCCCTTAGTACTTCATTTCTATTGACCAACCAACTTGAATCGTAGGCAAAATGCTGCGCGACAAGTTGTGTGTTTCATGAAAAACGAGCAACAAAGCCAGAATTTGTGTCTCAAAGTAGACCCGCGTTCTACTTTGCGCAACAAGTTTTCACAACCTGCAACAAATGTTTTTGTTCATGCGCGGCAAGTTGTGGCGCGAGATGAAAAACGCGCAACATCGTTCATCAACTTGCAACGCAACAATGTTGCGCGACAACTTGAGGGATTGTGTGCCTCGTATTTCCCTGGCTTTACACTGCTCTCTCAAGATCATTCCTCGAACTTGTCAAATGCTCTTGTAATTTAATTCAATTTTATTAATTTAATTTTGACTCGCATAAGTCAGGTGCGACCTTACAAGAGAGCCAAATAGTGTCTTCTGGATGCCTTTTGGGTAGTGCCTGCGGAAGAAGCCGAGCATCTTTTCATGCCTTTTTGCTTTCGAGACACGAACGGACGGCGGAGCCTTCTAGTAGCTCATCAATCCACAGTGTAGTCCCTCAGGATGATGCGTTCTTTACCCCTGACGCGAAAGTTTTCACATTTGGTTGGCTAAACGAGAGCTCGTTGATCTGTCTGCAGTTTCTGAACGCCGTTTGGGGCATTTATGGCTCAAAAGCACTTGGTGTCGTCAGCAAACATGGCAATGTGAGAAACTACAGTTTCTCACACATTATTATTATTTATTTATTTATTCGTGAAAGCGCGCAATAATGTTTTCGAAGCAAAAACACTGACGCCATTCTTGTAAAACCAGCCAAACCAGTCAAGTACGTCCACGATCGTGGACGAGGTTGTGACATTTGTGTGCAGAGGCTGGCCTCCGCTAGCAGGGAACCATCCTCTATGTTTCAGCCAAACTTGTCTGTGAGCGCGGGGTTGTTTTTATGGTTTCGCGTCGTATCTCGTACTCCAAGATATGTCGTTCACATTGCAGAATAAACGCATATGAGCTGCGTTTTAGAATAAGTGAGAATGAACACTAACTATACACACATCGGCACATTCTCACTTATTGCGATTTAGAGCCGACTTCAAATGACTGTGGTAAACAAAGCGCAAAGTAATTAAACGTCACAGTACTGTGAACAAAACGTATAGAAGTAAACGCAATGTGTCATGTGAAATCCACTTATCAGGCACCTTATTTTACAGATCTTTAATTTTATAAAGCCGAAACTCAAGGTTGAAATGCAAGAATCCGTCGTTATGACCATAGCTATTTCATATTTGCAAATTTGGTGTTTTGTTAATTTACATTCGAATCATCGTACCAATTTCTCGTTTGATTTTCGTTTTGAAAATTAAAATTATTCAAACTAAACATCCGAAAATGAAAAAGAAACTCATTAGCCGTGTTATTTTCCATGTATTTACAACTAAATTGTTCAAAAGGGTTATTTTTGCGCCAAAATACTTACAGGCTCAGTAGTTGTTCATGGCGGCCGCGGCCATTTTGGAAAGGTCTGAATGGACGAGGGAGTCTGGGCACGAGGCATACACTAAACCCTTTTCAAACACGCTTAAGCGTTTTCGAAATGCTCTTTCTTCTTTCTATGGACGATCAATATTTCTGAATGCATAATACAGCTTCACAAGTATTTATTCATCTTTGTCTTGGCTTTTAAAGCAAAAATATGATAATTATGATATCCGCCACAGGCAACCCATCACACGAATTTTTCACTCAGATTTTGATCTCTGGTAAAATGAGAAGCAGGGGGGTGCCAACTGGGCACCCATCCTAGGATTGATTAACTAGCCCAAACCAACACGTATACAAATTTTGGCACTTTTGTCCGCCGTGTCACGATCATTCCGCTAAGGTACCCGACTATGTTTTAGTATCACCCAACTAGTTGGACAAAAAAGTGAAAAATTGTGTTAAAAAATCACCAGAAACCTCGACAAAACGAGAAGCGGCCGCCATTCTTTTCATGTTCAAAATCGGCGCTTTCGCTACTAGAGGTCTATTGATAATAGCCCCCTAGTAGCGTAGCCAATCAGAGTGCAGCATTGGCAATAGTCCACTAGTTGGGGGATACTAAACTTGGATATTTAACCAAAAATGTTACCCTTACAATAAATGGCGAGGACATTCATTATCAGCTAATACTACTCACGTGATGTTTTTGCAGGAGTCACAAGAAGGCTCTGAGGCAAGTGGCATTTCACAAAAAATACCCATTATTTGCATCAGCGAGTGACGACGGCACAGTTATCATCAACCACGGGATGGTCTACAAGTAAGACATTACTATGGCTTCTTTATTTTTGATTTGTTATTTCCAGGGGGCGATAAAAGTGCGCGTAGCAAAGACGAGTTTAGACTAGTTTTCTCTTTTCTTTATGGACGATCGCCAGATTAGGGACTGCAAGAGGTCTACAATATTTCATATTGGCTTGATTGAGAGAAGTTTTTAGTTCATTCTTCAGTTCTTAAATTCTGTTCTCTTGGTGATGTTTTACCACATTCTTTCCAGTGACTTGATGCAAAATCCACTCATCGTACCAGTCAAGATCTTACGAGGTCACAAAGTCACCAACCAACTAGGTAAGGAAACAGACTCAACTGTTCGGAAAAATTGTGTTCGATCGTTCCTCGCTTGCTCTGTTGAGGACCTTTCAAGCTCCAGAGTGTGAACTCCATACCAAGGGTAACATTTTTTTTTGTGTGTGTGTGTGTTGGGGGGGGGGGGGGGGATTATGGAGTAGATAGGGAAATGTTGCCCGCGCGCGCATACTCTAACAACTAACAGGACAAAGAAATTCGCTACCAGGCCCTCTAGGGAACAGAAATTAATGTATTTATGTAATTGTGTGTACAAGCTGACCGCTGCCTCCGTATCAACCTCTCCTTCCACAGCAGCGATCTCGTTTCCCCACCCCTAGGGATGCCCGGAATAGAATAAGAATAGATAGAATCTCGAAGTCATTAACGTTTTGGTTTCTGTTTCATTGTTTCTCATTGCTCCTGTTTCTTGTTCCTTTAGGAGTCCTTGATTGTGTCTTTCACCCTGTACAACCCTGGATATTTACGGCGGGAGCGGATAACTTGGTGCGACTTTTCACGTGACGAACAAATAACCTGTTAGTTAGATTTAAGGTGGCACTCGGGTATTCTCACAAAAAAGCGATCCAAATGTTTGGTTAGAAAACGTCTTTCGAATCCACATATAGAGCAGATTTTTAGATGACTATCGAAAACTAATCGCAAATACAAAACCACTAGCCAATTAGGAGTGGAAGCCATTCACCAACAAACCAATCAGAAGTGGAAGCCATTCAACAACAAACCAATCAGGAGTGGAAGCCATTCAACAACAAACCAATCAGGAGGCGAAGAAAGTCAGACTTGCGTGTCGTCATGACGTGAGCATTGGCGCGTTTTGATTTAGTTCGCAATTTGATTGGCTGACAGACAAAAGACTTTGCTCTTGACCAATAGAAACGCGGACTAAACGCAAGTCATCTTAAATGCGCTCTAATTTGGAGTTGCTGATAAAGATATATTTGAATGTGTCTATCAATTTTTGTTTTTCGCTATGAAGTGCCTTTACTATAGTAAGGTTTATCTGGAATGGAACATTTTGTAGGCAAATGTCGTAAAGTATTTCTGGATCGTGTTTTGTAAACACCCGCACGGCTCCTAAAGTATCTTGCCAACCAAGCAAGACAACTAACTATACCATCTTCCAAGTTAATACGAATGTAAGGTTCTTATTATCGTGTGAAATAAATATTTTAGATAACAGTGTCTTGCCACTCGCAAAAATCATTCTGTCTCGTGTTTCGTGGATTTCTATTTGCTGAAAGGAGCGCGCCCATGAACAGGAGCCTTCATAATTATACTCCACTAGGTCTAGATATATGTACAGGAGTAGAAGACCATCAACCGGAGCATCCATCTACTTCACTAGGTCTGCTGATGGGTATTGCACCAGCACTCAGTTATCTAAGGCTTTAGTCCCCTTTTATAATGATTTGCGTGATCTAATCATGAGCCTTCCCTAATGCGAATGAAGAAACTCTATAGACGATTCCAGCTCTAATAATGCACGCCGGTAGTTGTGCTTAGTGCCTAGAATGCGTGCGTTGCATCCTGGTAATTGCGTTACATTCCAAAGGAGTTTTAATTACCAATGGACGATTCCAGCTATGCCAGAATGCAGCGCGCGCTAACAGTTCGAAAAATATCCCACATCTACCTACATGCAGCGCGCGCGTGCGTTATAGCTGGAATCGTCCTAGCATTTGGAACGGCTAACGTTTCAACATGTTCTCAAGAATAGATTAGGGATTATCACTATTGCCAAATGCGGCAATTAGTTGACATGCGCAAGTGTCCCGCATGGTTGTAGGTTGCTATTCTCGTGCCCAGAGCTCCCTGGCTCGCCACCTCGCGAGGGAGGCTCTGGTGACATCCACCGACGCATGCGTAAAATAAAATGGTGGTTTTATGCCTCAGAATTACATTTAGAGCGTTCAATTCGTAGGTAGGTTGACAAGACGACTAGGAAATGAATGTCAGTGCTATTGACAGATATTTTTATAAAGCGAGATTAAGCTACTTCTATGTACGCGTGCGCGCCAATTTAGCCAATCAACGAAGGCCCTCAAATGGATGTCACGAGCCCCCCCTGCGAGGTTTGAGCCGGGGAGCTCTGGGTTCGAGAATAGGCCATTTGCACTAACTGGGTCACGTGACCCAAATCCCATACATTCTGAATAAAATATTGAAAATTCAACTCGCTACAATTTGATCCAGGTTAGAGATTTTAAGCTGAAACTTGAGTTTCTGACTAATATCAATTGGTTCTTTGTATTTCTGGAATTGATTTTGACAAAACATTAGAAATAGTCCCTAAAATAAGCGCATTTGCCAATTAGGGATGCATACCTGCCAACCCTGAAAACTCCAAAACCGGGAGATTTTGTCTCATCCCGGGAGATTTTGTCACAAATACGACAACTGTATGAGAAAATCGCAAGAAATTTACCCGGGAGATATACAGTAAATATATGGAAAGTTTCAATTTTTTTTCCCGGGAGACTGAGGGTTAAAACCGGGAGTCTCCCGCGTAAACCGGGAGAGTTGGCAGGTATGGGGATGTTCCTTTATGTATTCTTGAGAACATGTTCAATGATTTACACTGTGTTGGCCAAGGCCTAAATGTCCTAAATGCGCTACAGTGCTTCAAAAATCGTATTGTCATCAGGACTTCTATAAGGGAGAGAGGGATGAGGAAAAAAAATGTTTCCGCCCAGGCTCGAACTGGGGACCTTCTGCGTGTGAAGCAGATGTGATAACCACTACACTACGGAAACGATTGTGATAGTCGAAGGAGACATTTTTTCTGACATTGAAGGCGATTTGGTATTTCTAATTTTAAAATTCAGTGCGGGTGTCTGTAATAAAGAGTGGGCTCACACTACATTGACTACATTCTCAAATCTGACTTGAGGCCCAGTGGAAGTCTGCATAGCAGGTTGCCTTTAAAAAACCTCGGATCCTATAGAAATAGGTGTAAAGAGTCTGGAACTCCCGCGTTGCGTGACGGACACAAAGGACAAGCTGCGCAGGAGACTGGAACTACTAGCGCGAAATTTAAAATGCAAATTATTCGCTTGAACCTGGAATAGAAATGGCGGCCATGTGCTCGATTCTCTTGGCCAAGAAACAAGGACAAAATGCGCCCCGCTTTACTGCTAGAAACACTTTAGCGCCCTAGAATGTTGTACAGTGATTTAGGTAAGTATACGTGATATTCAGTCACCTGCTTTCTACTCTTAGTAAATTCATGAGTCAATTTTCTATCAAATTTTCGTCGAGGTCAAGCTTGAGGCCATTTTACTTATGATGTATGTCAATCGCCGCATGTATAGCCCTTTCTACACGCTAAACAGGTTTAATAGGAACACTAAGCTGATTGTTCGTTTCTCGGTAATAGCAAATGTTGTAGCTTTGAGTGGTTTCCATAATCCCGTGAAACAATATGATTTTGCAAACCACTCTAACCATTTACATTCTAATAAAGTTCTAAACATTTTATTTCTGGAAAAAAAACATTTTATTTTCAAGTTAAACTCAAGTGCAGTACATTTCATTTCATTTCAGTACTCGAAGTACAAGAACCAAGAGGGTAATTTACCATCAACAAGACGACAGTTCCCCAGCTCCTAGAACATAGGCCTTACAGACTATCAGCCAGACCAGTGCCCAGTGGTATGTATGTGTGTGTGTGTGTGGAGTATGGGTATGTTTACTGTTGTGGTGATGATGCCTATCATCAGGCAGGCTGCAACACATGAATCAAAGCCCAAAATATGACCATGATAAAAGGGCTTGAAGGAGCAGAATATGTTGTGGTAGAGATTCGCATAATTGGTAGTCCACACTGGGGTCTTCCTGAACAGAGGGTGTATATATTCTTGTGGCTGCCCATTTTAGCTCACATTCAGTGATTCTTATGCATTCTAATCTTCTCATTCCAATATTCAACAGAAAATTGGAGTACTCCTGACTATTGTCCCACAATCCAGCCTGCCAGACCACAGCAACCCATTCACGTCAAACCGTCAGCCAAACCACAGTGACCCCCACAGACCATCAGCCAAGCCACAGTGACCCCAACAGAGCCAAACCACAGTTACCCCATCAGACCATCAGCCAAACCACAGTGACCCCATCATACCACAGTTACCCCCTCAGACCATCAGCCAGACCACAGTTATCCCATCAGACCATTGTTGTCATTGGTGACATGACCTGCTTACTACCATTGGGCAGTCTCCCAAAAATAATTTGTACCCCCCTGTTGAGGACCACTGGAATTCCAGGGTGGGTGGCCCAAGAGCAGTTTGGAATTTCAGAGATGGTGACCTGTTACAGGAGTGAAATTCAGGGTGGAGATCCTGATAATATGGAATTCCAGGCTGGGTAAATATATTTCATGGTGGTCATTTAGGCTGTGTGGGGACTATAACTTCCAGGGTGGTTTTAGGTGAAACTGGACAGGGGTGTGTGAGTTATTTTTTGACAGTCTGTTTGTATCCATGAAGTCTGTTAATGTTTTCACATATGCTCCTCTCAGCCGCAAGGATCAGAGTCACACAACACTCCCCGAAGCATGCCTCAATTATAACCTAATGAAACATTGCTTTCATCCACATCAGACACAATTTTGGTGCTAGAAGTTTATATATTTTTTTACAACAAATTGATTCTGGTAAGCATGAATATTCATTTTTATGCTTGATATCTTCAATTCGTTTTTTAATTACGGTAATACTTTGAAGCCCATTTGTAATTTCCATGATCAAGCATATAAGAGCACAAAATGGCCCAGATCCAGACAACATTGATAAAAATTAGTCACACTTCATGGATACAAAAAGATGTAGTTGTAAAACCTTGATTTCATGATTGTTTATAACCAGGGCCATACCTAGGGGGGAGGGCATCACAATCAATGTGTGAATTTAGAGAATAATATTCCTGTTTCCTGGGAGGTGACCATTTACACGTCTTATTCCAACACATTTTGGTGGCTTCATTGCCTCCTTAACAAAATGGCTTCAATAGGTATGGCACTGGTTACTGAAAAGTTTTTCATTTGAAAAGGCTCTAACTTGCTAACAGGCACTGGCTTGCAATTTTCCTTATATTTCAGGATCTTACATTTTTCTACAGCAATTTGACCAGAATGATTGCTTGATAACCAAATTATAAGAAACAAGGGCTCTTCATGCAGCTGCCTCAGGTTTTCGTATTAATCTCAGAGTTTCATCTAATTATTGCCTCAAGCTAGAGCCTTTTCATGTTAATTTGCAAACCATTTTGTTAAAATGTGCTTCAGTGGTTGAGCCAGACATTTCTTCAAATTTTAGAAACATAAGGGTATTGATTTTGGTGGCTAAACATGTTCATCGTGTTCTGAGTATTGTTTCAGTGGTAGACATTTTGCCAGAGTGATTGACACAAAATACAACTCATGACGTCTTTTTGCAGGCAACTGGTTCAACTACTGATGCACAACATTATAACAGAAAATACCCATGGCCCTACCACACAGAAGGGGATTGAAATTTCAAGTGAAAAATACACAGATGACTGCAAATGGCATATAAAAGCCAAATGGCATATAAAAGCCAAATTGAATCCCTCCCCAACCCACCCCTCTGAAATTTCCTATCCCTTCCATAGGAAGGTAAGAATTTTTTCTGTAATCACACATTTTCCTTCTTGTTGTTGTAAAGGACATGGCATGTAATTTTTATCTATGCATTGTAAAGGAAACAAAGTCCCACAAGCCTGGATGGCCCCAGCTGGAAAAGATGCTCCAAATGTCAAAACTGGTAGGTGTGTCATCTCACTGCATTCAGTACTGAGGCTTCAAGCTCCTCCTGCTCACCAGGCAGTATCTCCTCAGCCCTCAAGGCCACAACTCTAGTGCAACAGGGTGATATCATTCACACTCACCAGGTGTCTCACATGACTATGTTGTCATGATGGTAGGTACAAATACATTTAGTACATGGCTGATCACATTCAGATTAAGGTAGCATGCCAGCAAATCAAACATATTCGGATGGACGGTGGGCAATAAAAATTATTCAAATACTTTTGAAACAATTGTAAGGCATCCTAATATGATCCAAGTCCTTGGCGGGCTCGGATGAGAAGCTCTGCTACTAAAATGATTTAATTACGGTAGTTTCAAATTTCTTGTAAAAAAATTAGCACACTCTTTCGGTGATAAACATAACCAATAATTTTAGGATAACCTGTTTAAAAACACCAATACTTTTTACATTTTTTAAGGCTAACCATTTAGTTAAACAATGGACCATTTAAATCTGCATTCGGCAGAAAATAATAATACAAAAAATAATAATAATACAATGTGATCCTCGCATCCTCATTATTTTAAAATCATCTAAAATGAATATTGTGTGATTTCAGAAATTACCACTCCCATGGAAGGAGTTTTAGATATGACCTCTCTGGGATTTTCAAGTGAAAAATGCAATGAATCTGGAATCACAGATTTTCTAAAGGGTGTGAGTTCACAATTTATATAAGATGAAACCGGGAACTAAATTTAATCGCAGCAACTAAGTCTAAACAGCAATTGAAATGATTAGTGTTTGTAAAGTAAACAAGTCATTTTTCTATAAGGTGGGGCAAATGGTGTGTGACTTTGTTCATATTGTAGTTATTTGAGAATTTTCTACAAAATGAATGTCAACTTCACAAGCTTGGAAATTATTTAGATTGTCATTTGGGACCTCTGTGTGTTGGAAGATACACCATACAAGATGATAATAATTATAACCATTTGCCGCACCTTCAGTAAATCTATGGTTGTTAAAAACAAACCAGTAAATGTTTTAGTAGATACTCAAAATGATGATCAAAATACCACAGAAACTCTCAAAAGTCAACTGCTAGCTTCACATAACATGCTTTGATATTACAATAAAATAATTTATTTGGATCACTTGATAACAGCAAGGTCAACCCCGGAGAATGGAAATCTTTTGATGTTGTAGAAAATGCAACAAAATTTATAAGATGTCCAAGGATGTTATGTGGTAGAAATATAAGAGTATAAATACACGAGATATGAAGCAAAATTAAGTTAACCTTGAGTTTACCCTGCGAGCAGTGATTTCCTCCTCTCTTAGGCCGGCGGCCTCCCTCGCTAGCCGCCGGCCTAAGAGAGGAGGAAATCACTGCTCGCAGGGTACCTTGTATTCTTAACACCTAGTATTTAGCAAATAAACTGACTGCAATTTCAATTTCCTAATAGGGATTTAGTTGCATGTTTTCATGGTGAGGTGAAATTTTTTCAAAAAGCCACTAAGATAAATCCAATAATATGACCAATAAACCAAATATTTAGTATAACAAACTCCAGAAACTATTGCAAATTGCTTAATAAAAAAATTAACCTTTTTCTTTTTGATCAAAAACTTGTCAGTGAATTGCAAAATATTGTCTAGTTTTGTAGGACATTTTTCTCCTAAAATTTTGAGAATAAAACTCATGAAAAAATTAGTAAACATTTAAATGATGCTAACATTCAAAATGTGGGTGATAGGGTGTTTTGTGAGTACAAAATGTCTTTGCTCAGTGAAATAACTGTAAAGTACAATATTTTGAGTATGCAAAAAAGTTGGCATCCCTGAATCACTGCTGATAATGTTAAATTTCTTTTAACTTCTATCAACATTATACAATGTAGATGTTCAGGCAAGCCTGTGGCCGCGTAGCACTAAGTTCAACAGAGTGGAGATAAGGAATTAACCTTGTGTGAAAGCTAACGTGCTAATGAAATGGTCCCATGTGTGCTTATGAGCGTTAGCCCTAATAAGCGGAGAAAGAGAAAAAAATCTCTGACCCCGAGAGGGATTCGAACCCAAGACCTCCGGAAGGTCGGAGGTCGTGGGTTCGAATCCTCTCGGGGTCAGAGATTTTTTCTCTTTCTCCGCTTATTAGGGCTAACGCTCATAAGCACACATGGGACCATTTCAATAGCACGTTAGCTTTCACACAAGGTTAATTCCTTATCTCCAACATTATACAATGTACTTTAAAAAAACACTAAACAAATAAATAAAGTGTGCAATTTGGCTTTCCTGAAAGCAGAGTCATAAACATTCCAGCCCTAATTGTGGGGGAAGTTAGGATGTCTGTTTCAAAAGTTGAATAATCCCACGTGGGTTGGAAGAATATGGAGTGATTTGCTGGCATGTTCCCTTAATAACAGAATGCTATCAGTCTTATTAACATGTACTGCATGTATTTGTATCTATCACCATGCAACATTAATCATGTGAGACACATGGTAAGTGTGAATGGAATCACCCTGTTGCACTAGAGCTGTGGCCTTGGGAGCTGAGGATATACTTTCGGATGAGCAGTCTGGAGCGTGGAGTCTCAGTACTGAGTGCAGTGAGCTGGCACACCACTGGTGCTGACAGAGGCATCACCGGCTGGGGTCAGAGGGGCCTTGTGGGACTTTTTTTTTAATTCAAAAAGGTACTTACATACCATACAGAGTTGGAATAAAAAAGTCAAACATTCAACCTCTCTCTTTATTTCCAAATTATAACACACTTCTATAAACTAAGTCAATACTACAAGACAGCTAAGGAGGACAACTTCACTTCTACTACAAAAACTACTTGGCAAGACTCTGGAGATCCAGCTTTCTTGCACATTGGTGTTAGTAGTAGTACAGACACAGGCTTTAGGATAGTTTACCTCGGTATTATTGTGGCAACTCTATTAGACAATTGTTTGTGTGCAATAAGGGTTGAAATTGGCTCTTTATTCAGGTTGCAAAACTTCTTGAATCACCCTGAAATCATACATCTAGTCCTAAATACAGTTATTATTTGCTTACCCATTTGTACAAGATATTTTTCCCCTTTTAAATGAGGAGTGGATCCGGTGTGTATGCTCAAAAGATGCACAGCTAAGTTAGTTAATCTGCCTAACCGACATGCACCATAACTTCATCATTATAATAACTTTGGCGAGCATTATGGCGTATTATCTGGGCTCTAATGAACATTTTGGCGGGCTCTGATATATTAGAGCCCACGCGAGTCAATCGGCGTTATGATGGTCGCCATAAATTTTCATCTTTGTACTCAATAGTAGTAAGGTAGCTGATGTTCTTGGGCGTAAATATGTTTTGGGCCCTTCTCAGTGTTCATTTTAACCCTCGCTGCGTTCAGGCTAAAATCCCGGGGCGGGGGGGGGGGGGGGGGGGGACTCCCATATTTTTGGGTCGGGGGTGCTTGTCGTACCTTTTAGGGTATAAAATTAGGCCTCTGGTACCTTTTAGGGGAAAATTTGAACAATTTTTTTTCCAGATAGGTACAAGTTAGGGGTCCGTTCTAGCAAATCAAGCAAATCACGCTTGTTTGAAGCCTGAATTTCAGACATATTTTCGCTTGGAAAAAAATACAAGAGAAAATTGAGAGGGAAAAAACGGCTTGTTGGTACCTTTTGGAGGTCAAAATCAACTAAGCGACGCCATTTTAGGTACCATTTAGGATTTAGGGGTTTAATCAAAAGTTCCCGATGAGCACCCCCGCCCCAAAAATTTGGGAGTCCCCCCACCCCCCGGGGCTAAAATGAGCCTGAGTCGGGCCCAAAACATATTTACGCCCGCGAACATCAACTATATTGTTAGAATAACCAACACCTTTCCCCACTGTTTTGTCTTGATTGAGGAAAAGGTGTTGGCTGTAACATGTTGGTAGGATGAATAACTAACTTAGCTGTGCATCTCTTGAACTGAGGGCATACGACAACAGATCCACCCTTCACTTAAATGGGAAAAAACATATTGTACAAACCGGTAAGCAAATAATAACTGTATTTAGGACTAGATAGACAATAGACCGATCCCGTCTTTGCATTAATTAATCACCAAACAATGGGCAGTTTTCCCTATGGAATTCAAAATGTCTGAGCAACAAACTCTTAGATTTTTTAATGAATTCTTCAGCTTTTTGTGACGAAAATAAAAAAACATATAATATGAGCAAACTTCTAACACTTTCCTGCAATCAGTGTATTTTCCATGCTCTACGACAAAGAAAAATTTTGGCTTCTCCGACGTAGCAAAAATAACTAGGGAGTATAACAATGAAGCGGGATTGGTCAATTGAAATTCTGCCTTGAGAGTAGTTTTTGGTATAAAGTATGATCTACGGTGTGATTCATGAAGTTTTGCAACCTGAGTAACAGCTTATTTCAACACACAAAAACTTGTTGAATAGAATTGTTGTACTCACCAGGTAAATTATCCTATAGCCTGTGTCTCAAGAACTGAAAGTGTACCTAAAACCCCTAAAAAATAAGAAATATCTACTTTGTTTTTTTTTTCTTCCAAATTTAGTACAATCCCTACCCCAAATCATAGTCAGTTAGTAGAGAGTCTCCCTCTACTAACTATGGGGGCTCTCACGCGCTGAATATTCGTCCACCGTGGACATACTTGTAAGTAAAATTGTAAACCATGAAAACACATGTACATTTGCCCATAGTAATCAAAATAATCCTCCAGATTAATAGAAAAAACTTTCAACTGTTAGACAAATGCAATTCTAGATTGTTATGACCTGTTACCAAGAGGATGGAATTGGATTGTGATTTGAGCTATTTTCTTGTCAGAGAAGTGGCCAGCAAGCGTGTGAGAGCCCCTTAGTCCTACATTTGGGTCTGACAACAACATTTAATCTCACCAGAGCCTTTAATTTTGCTCTGCTGGACAGCAAACAATGTTTAAAGGAACAATATTGATTTCTCTTTAACTAGATGACATTCCAAACAATCCCTATTTATATACCGTTTCTGGGAAACATTGTCACTCGAAGCCTTATAAGCTTGAAGCGCAAAGGATAATTGGGGTATCTAAACTGCTCCGTTTGATCTTCAATTACAGATGTCATGTTTACTCATGAATGTTTGTATGTGCGCCAGTTACCTGAGAGAAATGTTCCAGTTTCCTGACATGACTATGGCCTCTCCTGATCTGTGAAATAAAAAATGAACCAAGAATTGGAACACAGAACTAGGGTTTAAAAGCATCCTCATCCCCTTGTAATGGATTAACACATGATTGAACCATTGGCTATTACTAATAGGGAACCTTAGATAACAATTCAGTAATTAGAACGTGGCTGCAAATGAATAAAGCCTATCATATGAGGCCAGTTAATTCAAAAGGTGGTTAAGCTAGTACCATTTTGTGCTAACTGGCCTCATCTTGTCAAAGGCATTTAGCTGAAATGGGTCTCAATTTGGTTCTGAAAGTGCTGAAAAGCTACAGTAGGGCTTTAAGTGAGCAGTGGCAGTGCTAGAATTGTTGGCTGTGCACAAGCACAAGCCTACATACAGCCCTATGGCGGAAAGTGTCAGGGGTGTGTGTGTGTGGGGGGGGGGGGGGGGGGTTTCTGGTAAAGTTCCTCTAGCTGAATCTCACATGGCACACAGGTAACCCACTAGGTCTAAGGGAGTTTTGGACTTAAGGAGGGGATGCCCTAATTTCACAGAACAACCTTTCATATTAGCAACAGGGCCTTACCTTATAGGCTACACACACCAGGTGCATGTGAATAGACAAGAATCACACCCCAGATCAACTACCTTGACAGCAATCTAGCAGTAATCAAGTAACAGTAAGTAAGATCATACAAGAATGTCAACGGCTAGCTGAAATGGGTCTCAATTTGGTTCTGATGTGCTGAAAAGCTACAGTTAGGGCTTTGAGTGAGATGGCAGTGCTAGAATTTTGGGCTGTATGCAGGCAGTCCTGGGAAACAAAGTGCCAAAGGTGGGCTTCCAGTCACATTCCTCCAACTGGATCTCATATGGAAAAATTTAAGACAACTGCAATACATTTACTGTATTTCTCCCGAGAGAATTGCAGGAAATTTTGCCATTTCAAGGTTCAAGATTTTTTAAGTCCTGGGGTGACAACCCTGTGTTCTCCTGAAACCTGAAGCCTTTAAAGTGCATATCACCCCTGAGAGAAGAGAAAGTAAACTGAAAGTTGTGCTTGAACAAATAAGAATGGCAAAAATTTTGCTATATGATGTTCAACCATACAGCAATGAAAACGATCCGTAAAAAAATAAAGGTTCCCGTCATGGAGAATGATTCAAATCTTCTTGGCAAGTATAAAATGCAGACTGGAAAATATCCCTTACCATAAAAATTGCTACTATCATATACAATTTATGCATAACACCACTGGTGACCCTTTTTAGTCTTGACCTTTTTGCACTGAGCCTGCACGCAATCCTCTTTCAGTTTCTACGTGCAAAAACTATCATCTAGCCGCCTCTCGTAAATGGTCCACGTTTCCAACCAGTGGTCGAACGACTCGATGGTTACGATTAATTTTTCCTCCCCTTCGTCGGTAGGCGAGGCTGACCCACGGCGGGGCAAAAGAGTAGCCAAATCCACATACTCGTATGCCTCGCATTTACCTGCAGTAGGAGGTTGTTGATTCGGCTGCTGTTGTTTCTGTTGGGGTTTCGGTTTTGGTTTGGCATCCTTGTCTTTGCCTTCCACCTTAGCTTGAAGGGCTGTCTGCACGACGCTGAGCGCACCAACTTGGTCTAAAAAAGGTCTGATGGCAAGAAGTAGCTCCGAGTTGACTGGAGCCGGGGCAAAAGTCAAACTCGTTGCCTCCGCTTTTTCCGCCAATGCTTGCTCGGCCTCGTGCACAGAATTTTTGTCCTCGCTTTGCTCGGAGAATTCGGCATGGTCGTCCTCATCTGGGCCGGAACAAAACTTAGACATCGTGTCAAAGCCATGTGCCCCGCTTTCCCGGAGACACCCTGGACAGACTTTTTTCTTCGGCGATTTCTTCTTAGAATTTTTAGGCATTGTTGAATGCACAGAAAAACGAAATTACTAAATACAACGAAATGATGCGACTAGCGCGAACGAGGTCAGAAGCGGAATGATAGCAACTGCGTGCTGCGTGTAATATGAACCTACCGATCCCTCCCATTAAACTATATTAACTTATTAATATCACAAAACTGCAAAAATAGCAGCAAAAGCAGCGACCTGCAATCTGTGAGTATTTACACTGAATGATGTCTTGGGTAAAGGCTGTCAACTAGAATGATTTAGACATCGGGTAATAAGCTCTGTGCCCGTGGAAAAGCTTTTTTATCGTGATTGGCCGCTGAACCCCATGTGTTATGAGTCATTGGTTATTTTGCACAGTAATATTTAGATTTAGCATGCTTTGTTTATGCAATTCTAGTGCTTTTTCTATTTTCTGTCTGCATTTTTCAGTCTACATTTTATACCTGCCGTCTTTTAGCTTTCAACTTGTCGAGCATCTAGCTGAGCATCGCTCAAAAGCCTTCGATGTAAAAAGCTAGCTTCTAAATCTTACGACGTCAGATAAGAGCTCGCTTTTACGTATCTAATAAAGGGAATTATATCTTACTTGCTGAGTATTAGTCTTTCTGTGCTCTTAAATCGACGAGTTTTCTATTTGTGGAGAGAAATCGAGCACCGTTGTTCAAGTCCAGTGGAAGGCGCCATTTTGAATATACCACAGGCTTCCCAACCCAAAACCTTCTGCAAACCATCTGACACTGCGACCACGCGACAACCCACGTGACAACCCAACGCGGTAAAAACGCGATAAGTCTCTGAAGTCTCTTCGCGGCTCCGTCAGCCGCGAAGGGGAGTTCAGGCACTGGACTACCTTGATATTTCATGGGGGGTGGCTAATTCCCCTCAAAAAATCGAGCAGTCTCTGGCTGACCAAGAAAAAAAAATTTCGCGCAAGCAAAGCTATGGGAACAGTAAACAGAGTGTTTTTTTGGTCGCGCGCTACAGCATTCAGAAATTAGAGAAGCTCATAAGTACTACTTATGAGCTTCTGGAAATTACTATGTTTACTTTTAGAGCAAATGACAGAAGCGCATTGCGCATTGCGCTTCCTTTCACTACTACTATCGATCCACTTAATTGCTACTATGAAGATGTTCGGATTCCGTTCCTTTTTTTATCTAAATGCTTCCAGCTCGGTTTTGGAGAGCACCAATGTCGCCAACAGTCGCGAAACTCCAGTTGTCTGAGTTGCAGCAGTCGCAGAGATAGAACACGGGTGATTCTAAACGGGTGATTCTAAACGGGTGATTCTAAACGGGTGATTCACGGGTGATTCTAAACGGGTGATTCACAGTGATTCTAAACAACACGAGTGAACGCCACAGGTTTCCATACTGTCGCAACTGTCGCCGAACAACGCCGCGCCTAAAAACGACATTTGGTAGTCAGTCCAGTAGTTGCTCGCCACTCAGTCAATAAAGTGTAACAATGAGCGTGTTCAAAAAGGTCGCACTTGCGACCAAGGAAAGAAGAAAAAAAAGTGTTTCCGCCCGGGCTCGAACTGCAGTTGGCCGCGAAAAGACCTGATTGAGAAACTATGAGATTTCAGTTCAACTGCAGTAATCATGCATGAAAATTAAAAGAATGAAAACAGGAAAATACATACTGGTGATGTATAATTGTATTCTAATCAGTACCCTGCTAGCAGAGGCTTTTCCTTGACATTTTCCTCTCTCGTTTTGTTGTTAGCCTTCACGGTTTTGTATGTTTCTCGATGCGCGCGCGCGAACCAACGATTTTGAAAATCAAACTTCGCGTTAGTGAGCCGGGCTACCTGTGTCGTTTTCCCAGAGCACCAATCCCCCCAAGCGTCGCCCGAAACAGCACAACGCGGCAAACATGGCTTCTATAAGCCGCTTTGCAGCTCTCTTCATTTGCGCATTCTTTGCTACGTCTGCCCTTGCCGAAGACGAAAAATCCAACCCCCGACTTATCAGAATCAAAAGATATCTTGTGCTCGGAGGCAATGGACTTCTCGGGAGTGAGCTTGTTACATTGCTACGAACTCGTCCAGAGGCCGACGTGACCATAGTCAACCGCGGCAACTGGTATTGGGACAGCTACCACCGCATAAAACCTTTCGTAACCTGGGTTAAATGCGACAGATTTACCATCAAGGAATGCACAGAGCTAAAAAATGTTGGGAAGCAAAAGTTCTTTTTCGATGCAGTGTACGATTTCAGCGCTTATTTCCCAAATCAAGTTAGGGTGAGTAGAGATCGTTCAAAACACTACTAGTACTGCTTCTGTTCTTGATGTGTTTCATGTGTTGGCCTGGGCGTACTGTGAATCAAGGGCATAGCAAACAGTCTGAAGGCATCTTGCATGCATTCCCCAACAGTAAAAGAAAGGCCCAGCGAAGTCAAATATTCACTTGCGGCTTTCATATCTGCGAACTCTACATGTGAATTTATTGTCGTTATTACGCCCTCGTGCGTCGCTGCGTTGCGTTTTTATCTAGCAACTAGCTAGGGCGTGAATAGGATACGGTGATAAAGTTGTTTCTTGGGTTTAAAACATTTAAACTTGGCATATCAAGAGATGAACGCACAAACAATCATTTGTCCAAGTACAGTCTAGACTGACCTCGCGTGACACAATTTGCAGTTAGATATTGCGTGACGTTTGCCTGCTCATTATATGAGTGGTATGCATAATGGCTGAAGTGGGCTGAAGCACGAGTTCGGATTCTCGCGGGATTGATCCAAATACAATACAGGATTTAGGATGAGGCAAGATGTTCTCACGAAAGCTACCGCTCGCCGATTCGGAAGCGGAATGCGCGATAATTTCGGCTCAAATACCGGGAAAGCGTGATGCGACAGATTGGAAGGTTCATCCATGATTTTTAATCCTTTAAAACCCGGCGTAACAAATCGATAAATCGATAACCCAATAAAATCGATATGTGTCGATACTAATCGATTTTAATCGATTGATTTTATCGGTAATCGATAAAAATTGATCGCTAGCTCTGTTGTGATTATCGATTTTTCAATAATTATATCGATTTTCATCGATTTTTATCGACAGGCACAGGATTGATTAATGTGATATTCTTTGAAAAGATGCCTCTAATAGAAGAAATTCCACTTCTAGTCTTGGGTAGTCGGATCCGGGTAGTCTACCTTGGAAACCAGAGGCTCGAGGTCCAAAGAATTTAAAAGATCGAGTTTCCTGAGAAACAACAAAAACGTGAGCGGGCAGAGTTTCAGCTTCTAGTAGTCCAGAATCTTCTCGGATCTTTGTATTAATAGCATGGTATAGTTTCCTGCTCGTCTGCTGCGTCCATTGGTCGAGACACAATAAATTTAAATAACTTTTATCTTTGGAACTGTGTTATGCTATACTTTCGATATCAAGTGATATCGATTTTATCGATCTGTTGGGGATGGTTGTGACTATCGATTTTTATCAATTGCCGATATTAATCGATAATGATCGGTCAATCTGATCGACAAATATCGATTTATCGATCAGATTTCGATGATCGATTTCTATCGATTTGTTACGCCGGGTTTAAAAAGAGCTGTTCTTGATAATACTTAATGAACTTATAGGCGTTTCGAAACGGATCTGGCAGCAATAGAAATCGTTTTCTTGTTATTTTGTGTTTTTTTTAGTTTTCTCTCCACAGGTATATCCAGAAATCTTTTAAACTCAAATTTCAACGCTTGACTACTTTGAACAGTGCCCCTCGCACGACTCTATATGGAAACGCACACATCTCCTTTGCACATTCGCGCGCACGAAATTCCTTTTCTATTGGTTTAATTGCGATAGTGCCGAAGGAACAACAGCGTGCGAACAGCAGGCGACTTAGGCGCTGTTTATAATCTTGATTTTGCGCAGTGGTAGAGAGAAAACCTGGCATTAACACAAGCTCTTTCCCTTAGGATTTCCTGGAAATAATGCACCATCGCATCGGTCGTTATGTCTTCATCAGCACGGACTCGGTCTACGAAGTCTCCGAACTACCCCCAAACTACAAGGGTGAGCCGACTCGCGAGGAAGAGGCGGTTAGACCCGAGAGTAAACAGAAGCAAGAGGAACTGGCCATGATTGACGGATATGGGCACCGCAAGCTTGCATGCGAGGAGATGATCCAAGAGGAATTCTCTGTTACTAGTATTCGTTACATGATTATACGAATTCCTGATGTCATTGGGATACGGGACAACACCGATCGAATGTGGTTTTATTTCCTGTGGGTGAAATTTCACAAAGCGCTTGATATGCCTGTACACTTTCCTCCTCGACTCCACAACAAGAAACTTAGTTTTGTCTATTCCGAAGATGTGGCGAAACTCCTAACCCAAGTTCCATACATGCCTAAGAGCGTCTTCAACCAGGTTTACAATTTAGCCTTTAAAGAATTGGTAACGCTGGAAGAGTTTGTGAAATTAATGGCAGAAAAAATGGGAGTTGGAGAGGTTAAATTTGATACTACAAAAGAAAATGGCATTACTTACTACCCATCAGTACGACGCGGGCCTGTTAATATAACTAAAGCGGAAAGAATGTTGTCATGGCAACCGCAGACATTAACCAGTGCACTCGAGAAGTCTGTACAGTTTTATAACTACGCTATGACTGCAAGTGAGTTTAGAGTACAGAGAGATGGCGCCATACAGGGGTTTCTACCTGTAGATTTGGATCAAAAGTTTCAGCAGAAGTTTAAGGAGATGTATGGCCAAGATTTGAGCATGAAAAAGTACTCACAGGAATTGTAAAAGGTACTCCATGTGATCTCACATCAACAAAGATACATTTATAAAACATCTGACCAGTAAAACTCGCTTTGATTGGTTGTCCGTCCATGCGTGGATGTCGTCGTGAAAAACACTCCCGTGCGTCGATGACACAGGGAGCTTACCTTTACAGTTTAAATCAAGAAAAATAATACAAATCTTTCCATTTTCCGCTGAAGTCTAGTCTATTTTTTTTTTCGCAGCGTACTGGTCTTTTCTGATTCGCTAATTATGCTTTGCCAAGACTCGCCCCCTAAGGCCTCATTACCACGACATGGCTTCCCTCTGGTGCTAACCTCTCGTAAAAAGAGTGGGAAGAAACAACGGCTAGATTTTTAAATAGACTTTTTTTCGCTTTAAGCAGCGGTAAATTGAAATACTTTTATTATTTTTCTTGATTTAAACTGTAAAGATGAGCTCCCTGTGGCGTCGAGAAGTGCTTTCCACTCAAAGATCGCAGAGTGCACTTAGAAGTGTGTGTGTGTGTGTGTGGGGGGGGGGGGGGGGGGGGGGGGGTATAATAAAACTTATAATGACGCAAGAAATTGGAGTAGGGGGATGAATACCTGAAAGCATGCATTTCTCGAAATGTTGATTCTACCCAAACTTAACTTTGTCAGGCGCTTGCTAATTCGGGCTTGCAGACATTGTTAGAGCGCCACTACAAATCAAACAATCGGGCACAATTTACAGTATTATCAATTTTTATCGTTGTAGGTTCAACGTGAAGTTATGTACTGTGTAGCAAATGTGAATATCAGATAGTGAAGGTAAAATACTTACATGGGCTGTAAAACCGTCAATAATAGCATCTCATCATTACTTCACAATTCATTCCATTTTTATCGTTGATTTCTGAAAAGATAAGCAGCTTTCTTGTCTTGCGCCGAAAACAACTGGACATCTGCCACAAATAGGCTCTTTATAGAACAGTGTGTTTGTTTGGATTTCGCTTTAGATTTCCAAACGTAAATCAACAGAGCATGACTGCGACGTAAACAAGCATTTTTGTTGACTTGTTTGTGAAATTCCAAAGAAATGTGACTAAAAACGTGGCATATTCGAGGTGACTTGACCAAGTTCTTTATGAGCTTATGAGCAGGTAAAATACAGTTCAGTCACTTTTTTTATTGTTTTGCGTCCCAGTAGAACCACATGACAGACAAACTGCAAAAAGCATATTGGTCCCTCAACTTTCGACCGTCCTTTTCGACAGATGTACATCATTTTGAGAAAACAAATATCTTATCTAAAGATCTAAACTGAGCAATCACCCTCCATTAGTTAATCCAAAGCAGGAAAGTGCTGCCCCAAGAAACAGTTTTCATGGACAAATGCCCGATCAAGTAATATACACTTAATGACTGCTCCCGAAGGGAAACATCAGTTTTGTTTCCTGAGAACCTCGATGTTTCCCGAGACGAAGTCGAGGGAAACATCGAGATTCGAGGGAAACAAAACTGTGTTTCCCGAGGGAGTAGTCATTAAGTGTTTTGTTATATTGCAGAAAATATACTACTGCTATTTTTTTCTCGCTCTCAAACGCGACGCGCGAAAGCAATATTCCCCAACCTGGCATGTATAACTAAGCGGGCTAAACGCTTGATAAAGCTCGAGTGCTGCTTCAACGTGTAAAAACTCAAAACCAAACGTATCACACGTCTCGTTCGCAGTACCATTCAAGGATTCCCATTCACGGAGTGGTTTGCAGATACCAATTTAGTAACGCTTGATTTCTAACCAACAGTAAGTCAGATAATTCTAAAATTTTACAACAAAAGTGGCACACAAACGTAGAGAATATAGTTTGATGTAATTAAAACTATATTCTCTACGTTGACACTGTTGGGACGAGTTTGAACTCCAAAAACAGGGCTTTGACTCTAGTCTCTTTCGCAGCCCCAGCGACCTGAGTCACGCAACACTCTTGCGTGACTCCGATCGTCGGAGGTACGAAGGAAATTACTCCGACAACAGATGCACATGAAACAATCTCCAACCAAAAATTGTCGTTTATCAACACCTCACGGCCAAAACCATATTTGGATTAATTTACCTTATAAGGAAGTGACAGGAGATCCTCTTTTGATAAGAATTTCGGCAAATGTAGGAAGAAAACTGAAATTTTGAATGAAAACTTGCAGGAATCACAGAGACTCGAGTTCTCGATCTGTCCACCATTGATTTTGGCTTGGTAACCACGCTAAAATACCCACGCACTAGCCCGCGCGACTCGACCCAGTCCTCTCAAGTGCATTCAGCAAAAACGACAATGATCATTGATTCATTGAGATGTACACAGCGGTTTGCGTTGACAATTTTATTTCTTATTTTGGGTTTTACCCATACTACGTGAAAATAATGTGAATATATAAAACGCACACTTTGTGTGTCTTTTTAAAATAAACTAAATAAATATCTTGCTATTTGGAATTTTTAAACTAAGCTGAAGAAGACAGCTGTAATAAATAAAAAAAAAATGTCTATCGAACTTCAAATGCCTTAGTGCATGTACTGTAAATATTTTTTCGCATATCTACAATGAACTGGTCGCCAAAGTAATATTTTATACACTTTCTCGTGGATGTTATTTGCAGGACCGTGGGCTCCGCAGAATCATGATAAAATTGAAGCTCCGCATGAGCGGAGCACCATAGTCACAGACTTTGGTATGTTATATTCTCTTTGTTTCTGTTTTGTGGCAGCAATAGTATTTTAGATTACAATCACTAGAAAATAACATCACATGACGAGAAAGCTCCAGCTGCCTATGAGGGAACTACCCTCTCCTCCCTTACTTTTATTTCTAGCACTCCTCCCCCTGTTTATACGATTCCAGCGAGGGAAGTGGTCTCCCGCGCGTGGCTAAAGGAGGGAGCTCAATTGGCTCCGGAGTTTTGCTTCTTTTCTTTTTCTTCTTTTTCTTGGAGCCTTTAGAGTTTATTTCAGTAGAGTTGTCTCCGTCTAAAGAAGACTTTTTCTTTTTGGAAGTCTGTTCAGTTTCTTGTCTCTTCTTGGGTTTACTCTGAGCAATTGGCAGCAAATCTTCTTCACTATCGTCATCAGCCAGATCTCCAATCGTACTCGCATTTCCTTGAGAACTCATATCATCCTTCACTTGAATCGCTCGAGTAGAATTGGCTTTTGCTTGCCGCGATGACGTGTCACCAGCTGATTGGTCGGCTGTTTTTCCCGCTGACGTGGGACCGGCTGATTGGCTACCACCCTGTGACGTGTCCTTCTTTGATTGGCTAGATTTAGAGCGAGTTCTACGAGGTGAGGGAGATGGAGATCGACTGCCATCTGACGGTGGTTCTATATTGATGTCAGGAGGGGGAAACTCTCTCAGAGATTCGTCTGAGGAGCTCCCCACGTCATTGTCAGCATACCCGGAGCTGTGTAAGACTACACGCGGGGACTGGCCTGAGTCCCGTGGTGTGTTGGGGGATCCCTGACGCTTGATGGCCTGTAATTAATGAAAAATCCTCAAAGGTTAAACATACTACCATTACCAGTTACATGTTATCATCATACTATCATATGATTTTACCTATGAGCTTATAATTATATTTCCAATTATCATGATTAGCTGGGAATAATTTACAACTTCTTCGCCTCGCATATCATCATTACATACTCATAGCGCGCTGCCTATGCTCTCCAGAGCTGCATAGTTTGGTATGTCGAAATTGCTCTTTGAGCCTGCAGGTTAGCCTACAGGTGGCTAGCAGTTACTTGGACTCACGCATGCGTGATTGGGCAGGCGTCCTATCATTCTCGAACCCAGAGCTCCCGGCTCGTAACCTCGCGGGGGAGGCTCTGGTGACAGCCACTGACGCATGCGCGAGATTTAATACAGAGCCGTTGAGAGAAAGATCTTTCAGCGCATGCTCCAACGGTCAAAATCAGCCAATCAACGACGGCCCTCAAATGGATGTCCCCAGAGCCTCCCCTGCGAGCAGACGAGCCGGGGAGCTCTGGGTACGAGAATGGCGTCCTATGGCCGATGTGCTTTGCTCGTTTGCTTGGTTCGTGAGGGACGGTTTTTGTTGCGTTCCCTCCCTCCCACCTACACTGGTTAATGTAACTTCAACTGAGAAATCAGTGTGACTGGTCACATGATCTATAAATGATGATATATTTGGGAAATTACCACATTGAACTGAATTGTCATGTGCGAGAGCAGAGCAGATCTCGTTTGACTGTGAAAAGGCACGGAACGGCACGGAACGGCACGGAACGGAACGGCACGGCACTTTGCCTTCTCGTGAACATTCAGCCAATCACATCGCGCGGAATGACTGATCAACCAATCAAAATGTTTAGACCCGGCACGGAACGGACCTTTGCCGGCCTTCTCGTGAACATTCAGCCAATCACATCACGCGAAATGACTGATCAACCAATCAAAATGCAATACAATTTTACTCACCCTCTTTCCCCAAATGCAAATATTAACAATCCTATAAGCTTAGCTATTTTACCTTCGAACTAACTTCATTCATTATTTTGACTGCAGGCTCATCCTGTTCACGAGACACCGCGGACTGGTCGTTATCTGTAACGTCTTCGTTTCTCTGAAAACTGAAACAGCAAAGTCAAAGCATGTATTTGATAATATATCCCCCCCGGGCATTAAAAAGCCCTACTCTGACACTCCTTTGTTATTAATTTGATTAGAAATAAAAAGAAAATTATGTGTAGAAATTTCGAAATAGTTATCTAAAATCAAAGATGTATATATTAATTGATTTACCGAATGCAATCCAAACTATTGCCACTACATTCCCTATAAATCAGCCGATAGAATGGATGGTTTCTTTGACGTATGTTGCTAGGCTGACAAAATAGTGACTGACTTACTGACTTAATACTGGGATACTGACTGGATATGGGAAACTAAATGTAATGGAATATATTTTTTAAAAATGTGACGCACTCGGAAAAACGAACTCGAAAAAAGTTGGAGCGCGCTATTTCTCATGGAGAAATAAAAACACTATTTTATTACCTTATTTCATTGGTTTCCGTTGTAGCAGAAGGTCTAACTTTGTTATTCTGTTGAGCACAATAAAAATATAACGAAATGAAGACGTAGTATACGTAAAATGGGATCATTTTTAACCAATATTTTCTTTTCTTTTTTTACGTGAGCCAGCCAACAAGGCGAATAAATAATTCAAGGGCTTGAAATAAACAAAAAATAAAAATAAACTTAAAAAAAAACAAATCAATAAAAGCACATTAAAGTGTGATAATAGATGAAATGAATGATGCCTTGGTTTTGGAATGATTTATGCCCCATCTTGGAAAAGTACAAAGTACTAGTGGTTTTGGGGTATTAAAGCATGAAAAAATAGCGCTGTTCATGCAGACGTCATCCATTGTTATTAATGTGCCAACCTGAGATCGATTGGGTCACAGAACAAAGGGCGCCTCCCCCAGGGTCTTCTCCCGAGTCAACCGCCATTTTGAAAAACGACCGAGAAGACCCTGGGACGAGGTTGGGAAAACGTTTACAAATCTGGATACTGTAATTCCTGTACTCTATAATCCATTTACCTTAAACTTTTTTGATCTTTGACACCCAGATTCAACATCTGCTGTAGTGGATTTGTCTCGTGAATTGACAATATATTCATAAGTACTAATATTCAGACAAACTGGAAAAGAAAACACAACTACATTAACACCCAGGAGAGGAAAGAGAGTCTTCCTGCTGGTGACAAATTGGTTACTGAGGTTAAAACACAGTCAAACAGTGTTTTAACGGCTGATTAACTCCCGCATCGGGGGTCTCAAGGACCTGGGAAAATTCCAGGGTGGAAGAGTCTATTAAGGCCAAGGAAATTCCAAGAGGAGGGGGACTATCTGAACCCTGGAAATTCCTAGCGGGAGGGGTCGAGGACCCCTGGAAATCATGGAAATTGCAAAGGGAGGGGTCTGTCTAATCTGTGAAAAAGGGGGTGTTTTATAGGCAACCTGGAAATTCCAAGGGAGGAGGTGTCCAAATTAAGCTGAATTATTTGTGATCCTAACAGCGCCACTGGCAGCCAAGTGGCCATAAACATGGGCACTGAGGGCAGTCACTTCAAGAGGGATTATTACCTCCTCAGTGATCCCCCCTGAAACATTGCTATTTAGAGAAGTAAAGGCGAGAGAGGACCTTGGTTTATTGTCGATGTGAAAGATGTGAAACACAGAGAACAACATGCAACTCACAAATGAACCAGTTTTAACCAGGACCCAAGCCGAGAGTCGAACCCGGACCACAGCAACCAGAGCCATAACACTGAACCAACTGTGGGTGCTTCACGCAATGAAACATTCCCTTCTCCAAACCTTTTTTTTACTTCTTTTGACTTTCAAATGAAAATTCTAAAACACAGTGGTGTTAAAAAATAATGTATATTACTTACTTATGTAAATATGAAATCCTAGTAAATGTCCTAAAGAGCAATGGTCACCAAAAGCAAGGCAATCACAGCACCAACAAATATCACAAATACATTATCAGCAACAGGAACAAAGAGCTTGAGTTTGCCATCTGAAGGACAAAGGGAAAAATACATAATTAATTAAAGTGCAGTGCAGAGTGTAATTGAAGAAGGGCCATGGGTATGTGGGATCTGTGCCTGCCGTAAAAAGTCATCGGAATAGTAGGGAGTACAACCCCCTCCCCCCAGGAGTTCACCTTTTCAGACAGTTCAAAACTCTTAGGAGACAACTACTGAGAAACATCATGAGTGACCAAAATGTGTGGCATTCTAAGGTGCCAAGAAGATATTTGCTGAAATGACCATGTTAGGGATAATTCATAAAAGCAACATAGTCTGAATTTTCATGCTCTTTTCATGTCCAGGCTACACCCTGGCCCCACCTAAAACAAAGTTAACCACACCATACCTGTCTGTGTTTGCAGTAAATCTGACTTGCTGACAAAAAATATAACAAACAGATACAATGTGAATGCTAATATGATTAATGCCAGGATGAACCCAGAGGCAACACAGCCTATGAAGAGCCTGAAAAAAAAAATGGAACAAATTTCAGTATTCTGCTGTTACTAAATTCTAACAAACTTCAAGCAGTACCTCCTTTGAGTAATAGCATTTATTTGGTCTCCAAACGTATCAGGCTCTAAAGCTCAGTATTTAAATTTACTAGATTCTGTAATCTTATGTCACTTCTAGGAGGCTCATTTTGAATTTCAAATCATTACGAAAAGGCCTGCAGTCTCAAATTATTAAGGCTAAGAGCTTGGACTAAAGGAGCTTGGAGGGGAGGGATACTCTTCTTAATGTCATAATTCCCTTTTGGATCTTCTTTTTAGAAAACATGTTCTACACTGTATCTTATACCTCCTTTGGCTAAAAATCTATATTAAACACTAAAACACCCCCAGTTGCCAGAGTCCAATTGGTTTTCATAGAACAACCAAAGAAAATATCTCTTATTTGACATACTTGTAATTTCTGCCACCAACACATGTGTTCAGCCACTTGCAGTGGTGATCAAAATCTGAAATGCACTTGTTACAAACTGAACAATGCTTGCTTGTGGGACTCCTGTGGTGACAAACAAAAAATATTTTTGTAAAACATCTGGCTTTGGTAATTTACAGATAATGTATGGAAGAAAGTTGATATCCTATGCAGCATCCATAAAAATCTTTATCAAGGTTAACAGAAATTTCTGTTCTCCTTGATAAAGGCAGTACTGTGGAAATGTCCAATGTCAAATATTCAGAGTTGTATATTTATATTCAATTGTTTACTACAGATAATGTATGAGGAGTAGACTCTGGTGGCCTAAATATCTCTGATTTTCAACCTTGATTTTTCCCTCTCGAAAAATCTAGTAATCACCATACAACACCCATCATTAAGAAAATATGATGTTCGTAGTTTAGATACTCACACATCTGTTTCACATATGTGACAGTGATTATTCTCTATGACATGCGCATGGAGATTACGATCAAATGCTTGTTTCTCTTTTAAGTAAGTACCATGTATATTTCTATCAGCGGGATCAATAGACAATGCTGCTAAGTGGAAAACTACATGGACGACAAGAAGACCACCTGGAATCTGACATCAGTGTTGTCAAGGTCAAAAAGTCTGACAAAAAATGAATTTACCAAATCGAAAATTACAGACATTAAAAACAACTAAAAGGAAAACACAAGGGCATTAGAACATTGTTGCAAATCTGATATGACATAGCTTTTCTGTACTTAATCAGTATATAATTATTAAAACATAATGGATCTTTTGATGTTTTTTAATATCATACATAGACCTTTTAGTGTCCCTCTGGGGATAAATGTTTTTTTTTTTTTGCTAAAAGGTCTAATACATGTAAATGTATGATTATTTAAACTTTAATACAAGCCTCAGCATCTCTGCAAGCCTGACATTTTACCAATTTCTCCCTACAGAATGTATATTATATTCTTAATAATAGGTTCCCTGCTAGCAGAGGCCTCTTTTCTCTGCATTTCACTTTCAAAATGGTTAACTTGGTAGGCCTAGGGGTAACATGGAATGAGAGTCACGTTTTGGTCATTTGAGAAAATTTAATCTGATCTGGCTGGTTTTTGCCCCATGGCTAACATTGTGAAATATTCATGATTTCCTGCAAGAAATATTGAACAACAAAGTGGGTCATTTTGGTCTTTTCAGTTGCTGTTGTTAGTATCTAATACAAAACACAGCTTTTGCAAAGTGATATGCAACTTGAGACATCAAAAGGAAATTGCTGTTCTATAACAGCTGTCAAGAAATGATACTTAAATGGTATGATTGAGACCCTTTCTTAACAAAAAAAAATTCTCAAATTATTTTCCTTTTCATCACAACTAGTTGGGAATTTAATATGAAAAATGTACATTTCTATAAAATGATCAACTTTTAGGCACAAAAGATTTACTGAACAACAAATAATAAGTAAGTTTTTTTTATGGATAATTTTTTCCTGGATTTGTTATTTTTATCTGCTCATTTTGGTGTTATTACATACTGACTTTATAATCATTGAGAATATAAAATTGCCACTTTTGGGGAATCCTGACACAAATAGGCAAAATACAAAGGCACATAAACAGGATTAAGTTAAATCTCCATGCCGCAGACAAGGATACAATATATCCAGCCGCCTTCCATTCGCTTGGTAAGTGAAGAACAAAGATCCCAAAATATACGATTCCGAAGAAGATTATAAAGAACCAAGCAACAAATTGCAAAGGGTGCCATGGGCAAGTCCAACCATTTATTCGCTCTTTTCGTCCAACATGAACTGTTGAAGGTGTCCTAGAAGACGTAGGCGCTTGGTTTGTGCCGTGGAGGAAACGAGTCATGGCTACATTCGACTCTAGAAAGAAGATAAGATAGCACGTTTGATTCTTTCATGCTTTCAACGTTTCGTGCAACAGCAAGACTGAAACAGATTTCGTTTTTTTGCTAAATATGGCAAATTTGAAGGCATAATAACGATAGAAATACTAAAGAAATATCTTACCTTTGTAATGTTATCTTTTAATGGTCCAATATTTACGCAAAAGCCGCGAAAATCTGTCTGATTTTCTGGGCATGATTGTTGTTGATTTGTCGTCGAATGATCTGAAAAGTGTTGGCCGCGAGGGACTAGGCAAGTATTTGCCAATCGTTGTTATGGCAACATATAGCACGGGCGCCAGGATAAAAACAAATCAGGCATAAGGTAGGTAAGGCCGCAAACGTCGTGCCAGAGTCGCGCCGTTCCAATCCAAAACAATAGAAAGTTTTTGATAATAAAGTCTAATGAAGCGGCATCCTTTGAAAAAGGAAAGTTTCGACAGAAGAAGAGAAGAGCGACTGAAGTTCGACGTTTGTCGTAGGTCTAGTATATGTACTGTTCCAGGGCTATCACAAGTGAGAATGAACACTAACTATACACACATCTCTGGCCTAGACGGAACGCCAGCACAGTCTATTACCCGTGCAGTTCGGCAACCATGTACAGCTGTTTCGTCCTTGTTAGGACTCATCAGCATGGCATAGCCGGTGTTTGCCTCAGTAAACTTCATTGGCAAACAACTGCAGTAGAGGCGACTTCGAAAATCGAAGTGCTTTAAACCACAGCAAAGACCCATGTGGGACCTTTAGCTGCGACCGGGCTAGCGTTCCGTCTAGGCCAGACTTATGCCGATGTGTGTATAGTTAGTGTTCATTCTCAGGGCTATCACAGACTGTCATGTTGGAGCTTCGCCAGTCCTTCTGAGAAAAAAGAAACCATATATTGTTGCGAGCAAATATGCGGCTCAAGTATTCTGAATGTATGACTGGAGGTCCGTGCGGGCCTCGTTAGATTGTTTATGGCACTTAAAGATGAGACAGCCTTGCAACTTTTCTGCGCTCCTGAAGCGACCCATTTGACTTATTTCCGAACCTGAATTATATATGCCGTTACAACTAGTGCTTGTATGAAGGAACTGAAAGGATGAGTCAAGAAGCTCCATTCAGGGGCGGATCCAGCATTTTAGAAAGGGTGGTGCGTTTCTGTTTTGAAGAGCCAGATCTGTCTATAGGGCTACTATAAACCTAGCTTGGCTGTCATGGACTACATTTTGCCGTTTCAAACCATTTTTGCATCGCAAAGGGGGGTGCGTCCACACCACCCCTGGATCCGCCACTCCAGTATTCAGTCTGGTAAAACAAGATGGCGCGCGACAGGCGAATGGGCGCGCAACCAGTTTATAATATAGCACGGCTGCCATCGTGTAGTACGAGTCTAGTGCGTAAGACCAGTGGTGGCGGATCCAGGGGGTTTCATTTTTACTACTGCACCACGCCCCCAAAAAAGAGGTATACCAATCCTTCTTTGTTGTCCGTGGCCCTCTCACGAGGCGAAATCGTGGTTGCTACATCATGAATTTAATATATATGCTGGTATACAATGGGTCACATAAGAAAAGAACCACTCTGAAATAACAAAAGTCTTTTACCAACTGTTAGTCCACACCACCCACTTACATCAGCATGTCACGCACTCACGCAGTGACGAGAGAGCCTTTCGGAGAGCGAACGTTTTCACAAAACAACAAGACATTTTCGAAGATTTTACTGAAAACCTTAAATGAGAAGATACACAAATAAGCAAGTACACATTGAAACATTACCTTGAGCCACAGTTTCTTTAAAGTGCCTTAGAATTATACAGTGGTTACGGATTCCGATCTCCATTTAGGCTTTGCACTGCAGTTCTTTCTCACAGTTACATGTGACCGATAGTGTAAATAAAGGGCATTTCGTAGTTCCATTTTGTAATGTCCAGCTAGATTATCTCATCTTTTGATAACTTTGCAGGTGTGTGCTTGTTCACTTGCTGTTGAGTGTTGCTTGCTTTCTAAATCCAAGTTTTGTTTTCGAGCTCCGCAATTCCCCGGGCCCGAGAGAGTTTTTTGCCTTCTTCAGCTTATTTAGAAACTTTTCAAGCTTTTACGAGCATCCACTTGTGTTCTACATGTTATTCTATAGTGATTCCCTTGCCGTTTTTGAGATTTTCTCGATCCGGCTTTTTCTTCAAGCTCTCTTCTTCTCGTAGCATCGTAGCGATTGCACGTCGTGGGGCATTGCTAATCAAAAATTCTCGCCTGCGGCTCGTGAGTCCACAACATTTTGACCACGATTATTGCGTAAATCGTGGGAAGAGTTCATACCACTGTAAAGCCCTGGAAAAACCGATCCCAAAAATCGGTTCGTTGGGAGAGGGGGTTCATTTGCACCCGATGAGCCCCCCCTGGATCCGCGCCTGTAAGACGACTGAGTGTAGAATGAAATGACGTGTCACAAACGTATAATAAAAGCTCGGCATTTTCAGCAACGCGAATCAAGTATAAAATATTGGTGCTCATTTCATAAAATAGGAATGTCTATTTCAGTATCAAAGGATTCGATAGGGAACAAAACGGACAGATCAGTGAGAATATAAAACACGTACACGAGTATTGTGCAAATCTTTCATTTATAAACCCTTTTTCTATTTACAAATTCGAGTAATACCGAGGTCCATATTACTAAAACGTGTATTTACATAAAATCTGCTCTAATTATATGAAATTGATGTTAACTTTCGTTCTCTATATCTCGAGTTTATCTTAGAATAGTGATGCCAGTTTCCCCGGATCTGGTTCTGCTAGCGATGACTCCAGCCACGGCTCCTGTCCCAGCTTGGCAAAATGACGATGCCTAAATAAATTAACAGTCTCTTTTGCTGCCGTCTCCACGAGTTGTCCCATTCGCTGACGTCTCCACGTGTCCGTCTCCACGCAGGGGGGGGGGGGG
Source organism: Scolanthus callimorphus (assembly GCA_033964015.1). NCBI lineage: Eukaryota > Metazoa > Cnidaria > Anthozoa > Actiniaria > Edwardsiidae > Scolanthus > Scolanthus callimorphus. The sequence continues at coordinate 29,041,362 of CM066917.1, forward strand.
GGGAAATGTGACGAATGTTAACGCGGATTGACTGAGAAAGTTTTCTCTGTGTAATATAAAGCTTTCTGTAAAATTTCTGCTAAGAGGCCCTTCATATAATAGGGTCTAACTCAGCCTATGTAGGCTCTGGCTTTCTGCTTTGAGCGGGGGTCCTGTGGTTTGTTTCCCTAGGCGCTCTATTTCCAGCTCTCCTTTCAAGCCTACCAAGGAACAACTGTGGGATATCCCGCCGTATACCGAGACAAAGCATTGCATAACTATTCTGCACCACACTTCAACCATAGTTAGTAGTTTAGCTGTTGTGCATTGCAATCTGATTGGCGGGCGCGGATCCAGAAAAAAATCTGACCTATATAAATACGGTCGGCTTTTTCGCGTGGAATTTTGCAAATACGAGAGTATTTTTTAAGTAAAGATGACAATAATAATAATTTAAAAACATACCAAAAATTTGACCTGTTTCTGTCAACAGGTGTAAATAGGTCTGGATCCGCGCCTGATTGGCTATACTTTCTGCGAGCTATTTTATCCGTTACTTACAAATATCAAGACAATCAACCGACAAAAGCAATTCTATGTACTCTCGTACAGACACGGCTTTCGGCTACCAATCAGCGCGCGAGATTCACTGCTGTTATTTGATAAATCTTGATATTTGTAGAGATGATGGATCTCTTTGTGTATCTCTCTAAATATTGTTCACATTCTGCTTTCGGCTTCGTCTTCAGAGTTCGTGCCGCTATATACTTCATTGTACAGCTGGCTCGTCAATCTCTGCATTTCCGCATGGGCACTGCGAACCTCCTAAAAAAAGAAAACAAAATAGCGTGTCAGTAAACATTTACGATTAGAGCAGATTTCGTATGACTGTGAAAAGTGCCGCGACACGGTGCGGTACTGTCGCGGTGGCGGTACGGAACCCGGCCTGGGCGAATTTATTTTTTACGCCCACTTCAAGATGGCGGCTAGCTAGTATAAATATTCATTATGATTCACATATTCTCGTTCTATGAGTGAATGAAAAGGAGGATGTTGACCTGCGAACTCTCTCGTAGCTCATGTGCAAGATGTTGGGTTATGAATAAGTAATTTACACAGGGTTGAGGGTTCGCACCACCATGAATACTTTTTCTTTTTCTCTCAATAACTTGCCTGAAAAATTTCTAAGTGCCATAAAGTGGGCGTAAATAAAAAAATCGCCCGGCCTGGTGTAGATACCGAATGAAATCACTTAGTCGCGGCGCGGTCACGGTCGCGGAGCGGTACAACTTTGTCGCGGAACTTTTCACAGTCATACGAAATCTGCTCTATAGCCAAATCAATGAATAATTGCATTGAGTGGGTCGACTCGCGCGCGGGCTAGCCGTGTGTTACGACGATGGATAGTTCGAGAACTCGAGTCTCTGTTATTCTGCGAGTTTAACATTCAAATTTCAAGCTTATGTTGGTGAGAGAACTCAAGGGCAAATACTCTCGGTGAGCAAGTTTTTCAATTCTGCGACCACTTTTATCATGATAAGCAACAACTGGCGAACAGATAGTAAATAATTAATCACGGGACCTGCATGATCACTCTTGCTGTTACTGATTTATTTGTTGTATTTATATAGTTGAGAGAAGATCAATATTGATCAGTTCCTCACCTGCCGAGTAAATTTTCTTGTAAAGAATGGCAAGAAGTACTTAGCATCCAATTTGACGAATCCCTTCCGAGCCTTACGCTGAACTCGCCACTCGTCATCCGTGAGCTGGTCCGCATCCAGAGCGGTGCCCTAAGGAGAACACATTACAAAGGGTTATCGTATCCTATCGAGGAACTCCAAATTTTCAAACATTGTTCTACCCCTGTGGAAATTCCAGGCTCCTGTACAACCCCTGTGGAAATTTGAAGCAATCCCTGTGGAAATTCTTCATTCCCTTGTGGGCCTTGGAAATTCCAGTTGCAAATGAATACCCTGTGGAAATTCCAGGGTCAAACACAGCGACCCCTGTGGCATTTCCAGGTTCCTCGATAGGAGGGTAACGGATATAATATGGAACAGCCCATTGTTTGTTGTCACTTTATCTTCTCAAAAACTCTCGTCTATTCACTCGCGACATGATATGAAAACTCGTAAAGTCAGAAAGGCAAAACAAAATTGTCTTCAATTGGAGCAGAGCACTATCGAACTCCGCTGCTTTTGAAACCCCATTTTATCCTGCTGCCCGTGGTTGTGCTAACGACACATGCAAATCGCCCCACCACTATAACATAATTCACGCGTTAAAAATAAGTGGAGCTATAGTGTACAACATTGATACCCGCGTGCGATGTATATCATCAGCAAAGGAAGGATGAAATTCCTATGCATCTCCGCGTGGCCATGTAATAACCACAGGACTAAAAACAAGACTCCCTCACCGGTCACCAGACAATGTTCATCCGTCCAAAATTGAAACTTGATCGGTCAAATCTTTTTCTGGCCGGACATTTTCACCGGCCACATTTAACACGAGTCTTCATCTCTTGTGTGTATATGGCCGGTCAGAAACAAGGGTAGTCTCCTCGCAGCCGCCCAGGCCGGTGTCACGCTACGCTGATTCGGGTGAGCGTAGCGTGACACCGGTCCGGGCGGCTGCCAGGACTAAAACAAGGTATGACCGATTGATTGATTTGACTGATTTGGGGTTAAAGCCTGGTTTCCACATAGTCTTATCTGTCGCATCAGTCGACCGTGAAACAATGGAAATTTGGATTATTCTTTTGTTTCACGGTTGACTGTTACGACTATATGGAAACCAGCGTTGAGCCGTTGTTTTTGGCCCTGTATCGCTATCCCAATCAATCCGTTGTTTTTGGCCCTGTATCGCTATCCCAATCCCATCATCATTGTCTTACTTCTGTTTGTGTTTTGCTGAGGGTCAGGCCTGCTTCCGGGCTAGTTTCAGCTTTTAAAACTGAAACAATAAAATCAAAAACTTTTTGTTAATATGTGGAAGGGGGGGGGGGGGGGGGGGGGGTTGGTTGCTGGAAGAGGAAAATCCCATAATTACATAAGATAAAATGCCTTTATTTAAACACGGTCGACGGTCGATAATTCATTCCACATACTTCGGTGAAGGTTGTAGATTTCAGTGGTGGATCCAGAAATTTTGGGAGGGAAGGGCACATCGCCGAAGGAGGGAATGCACCGTTATATAAAACATGTGACAAAAGATAAGCTTACATCAAAATTTGCTCACATATTTCCTATACATTTTCACTTGTAAGGGGGGTGCACAGGCCCCCTGGCCCCTCCCGTAGATCCTCTAGTGGATTAACACCCCGACTATCGACTGAGTAGAACATTTGGTAGTGAAGGTAGCCTGATGGCGGCTCTCCAGTGTTTTTTAGGATATTTGATTTTTTGGCGCGCGGGATTCCTGTGTCGCGGGGGGAAGGACAGGAATCCCGCGCGGGATTCCTGTCCTTCCCCCCGCGACACAGGAATCCCGCGCGCCAAAAAATCGGATGACAGGAATCCCGCGCGGGATTCCTGTCCTTCTCCCCGCGACACAGGAATCCCGCGCGCCAAAAAATCAAATATCCGAAAAAACCCACTGGAGAGCTGGCTAGCAGGTTAGTATGAAGGAGAGGTACCTTTAGTAACGGTAAGGTAGAACCACCAAGACATAGGATGGTGAAAAGCACAATAATAAGGGTGGACGTGATTAGCACGTGGCGTTTGTCATCGTCCATCTGAAGATGAAGCACAAGGGCAAACGCTACCGCACCTCGTAAACCTTGAACAACAAAACAAGATTCTATCAGTATCCATTAAGCCCTGGCTAAACTAGGACACATGTAGCGCGCAACATTATAGCCGGACACATGTTTCCATCATGTTTTCCAATTTAGCCGCACGAGAAACATTGTTGCGCGCCACAAACTTTGTAGCCAAGATGTTATTATTATCCATCAAGCCATGGCTTAACTAGAACACATGTAGCGCGCAACATTGTAGCTGGACACATGTTTCCATCATGTTTCCCAATTTAGCCACGCGAGAAACATTGTTGCGCGCCACAAATTTTGTAGCCAAGATGTTTAGTATTATTGTCCATCAAATCATGGCTAAACTAGAACACATGTAGCGCGCAACATTGTAGCTGGACACATGTTTCCATTATGTTTCCAATTTAGCCACGTGAGAAATATTGTTGCGCGCGACAAATTTTGTAGCCGGGACATAACAAATGTTTCTTCGCCAGACAAGAAACACTTTGTGTTTCCGAGACACGCGTGCGATGTTTCATAGTTTAGCCACTCGGGGAAACATTCAGGACATAAATGTTGCGAGCACAAATGTTTCTTCCTTGAGCCATAATATGGCATGAACTGCTGCAAGAATTCTCATTGCCAACTATGAAGCATGGTTCATGATACATGGTTTCATGAGCAGGTGAAACAGGTGTAGTTAAAGAGACCGTGTCAGCAACTCCTTTGTTATTGTTTCGTTCGCAATTAGAAGACGAATTGCGTGAAGAAATCTCTAAATCAACATCTAAAAACAAAGTTTCAGATTTGATTTACCAAATTCAATCGAGAAAATTACTATATATTCTCTACATCAGCTGATGGAAATGGATACTTTCTCCGACTGGTATGTTGCTATGCTGTAAGGCGGCTGACCAGGCTCTTTAACGCTACAACAAACTAGAATCATTTTTTGCTTACCACTAAACCACATAATAAACAATGTTTTTCTGTTCAGTTTTGTTTCCCTGAACTGGTTGACGAGAGCAGATAGTGGAAAGATGTTCACTGCTCTGCCTAATAAGCACAGGATCTGTGGAACACAAAGAAATAATTATTTGTAAATTTCTTTGTGTAAGCTGCTCGTAAGCTGAATTACGCTGGTTCTCAAAGCAGTATCATGAACTTGAAAAAATATTATCGAAAAATATTATCTACTTACAATACTCCATATAACAAATGCAGGTTTAAATATGTGTTTGAAGCTGAAGATTGCCATCCCAAGGTATGCGAATACACAAGTTTCTACAAAGAGACAAATTTATACAGAAAAAGTGGTGTAACGTGTTGTTATCAGAACATACCACTGGAACCTTGGGTGTTTATGGCAACATTTTGTTTTCTAGTGGAAATTTTTTTTTTTGGGTGGAGGGATGTTTTAGAGGAGGGGAGGGGGAGGGAGGGATTATGATTCCCAACATTGAAGGATCAATATGTGCCAAATGAACAATAGATGAACACTGAATGAACATTTTCGTATGTCAGCTTGACAAGAGCTAGCGAAATACAACGTTTTTGGCCTAATATTTTCCCTTCTTTTCATTGTTCTTTTCATTCCCTGGGAAAGGAAGGAAGAGACTAAACGTCAATATTTTGTGGTATTGCCATCTCAAAATCGTGATTAGTTCATAGGGTTTAGATATCATATCATTATTCTAGAGTGTTAACTCACCTGCCATGAATGCTGCTGTGCGGAAGATCTGTTGTACAGTGATTTGCGTCATGGGTGATAAGTTGAAATGTGTGTAGTGGGGACATACAGATAGCACAGAACAAGATTGCCATAATGCCTGCAAATAAGTATCATAGTTTCAATTTGTGAAGTTTCTGGTTGCATTGTTAAACTGGTTGAAGCTATATCTCCTATGTTATAATGCGCAATCGTCCAAACTCCCCTGTTGAAGACCACAGTATCAGCATCCCTCCCCCCCCCCCCCCGGCATTTTTTAGCTGCCCCTACCCACCCTGGAACTCAGTTAATTTATTCATGTTCAGAGGCTTTTTAGTATTCCCACACTGGAATTCCCCCCTCTTATAGGGTATCCACTCTGGGGATCCTGAGAAGCCCTCCGAGGGTGCAGCTTTTAATAACTGTGCAATATGGTCCGAAAGTTACCTGATAGCTTTAGTCTTCTGCCAGACCATATGGAGCATAGGCAAAAATGAGCATAGTAGCTACCTCTAATGAGGGTGTCCGCCGAAGGTCAACATGTTTCAGAAGGTAACATACATTAAGGATAATTAATAGCATTTGGTAAATTATGTATCCCAGTTTTTTAGCCTGCAGGTGACTGCTTCCAACTGATTGCATGATCTGTTTTATGTACAACGTGATGCTTTGTTTATGTACCACGTGATCAATTAAGGCATAAGTTTGAGCATCCTTTATTTTGTTGTTCTCTTACAAATTGACACTTAGTTGCAATGTGAAACATTTTGGTTGCTTTGCCACTGTATTGGTTGCAATTTCAGTCCTACAATCATAGACTAAACAGATAATGAACAGAGTATTTCATAATAATAAGAACACTGTTGTTGTGCAATACAGAGCTTGAATTTAGGAAGGAAACATAAGTATCAAAAGGATATCAAAGCACTGATAAGTGCAAACGCAATACCAATCGCAGCAGAGCCAATAAACATGATGAGAAAGTGACCAACAGCTGAGAAGAATGCTTCATATGATGAACTGTTTGCATATTCTTCTCCTCCTAGAGACAGGATTGTACTAGGGAACAGAAAAGTAAATTAATGCAGCATATACAATTTGTGGACTTGGCCTATCTATTATAGTTATTTATCATTTTCCATCCAAGGTCAAAATCAAGTGCAGATACCCCATACGTAGTTCATACAGTGAAACAAACCAGTTCCCCCAAAAAAGGTTTCACATATTAATGAACTTCCTAGCCATGTGCTTATAGATGTACATTTTAAAGCTAAATCATAAGAAGGGATAAAACTATAAAACGTAGACTGTGTGTTGTATTCTAATTTATTAGATGTTGTATGCTTTTCTCTCTGCCCTACAACACCAGTAATTGGAAAGAAAGACAGAACTTAAAGACAAAGTTCTTGAAGTATTGTCCTATTCTCATCTGTCACAAAGTCTCAAGAATATATTAAGTCTAATTTGAACAGAACTTCAGGCAGAACTTCAGGAGGAAGTTCTTGAAGTAAAACACTTTGAGTGTCCTATCCTTGTCTGTCTCAGTAACATCTCATGAGGACTGTGACCCGGGGGGGGGGGACTCTAAGGTTAAAATGCTAGGGGTGACCGTCGGGAAACTCGAATTTTGACCCTAAAAAATACCTGGTCGGAAAAAATTTCCACCCTAAAAAATACCCCTCAGTCTGAAAATACCCTAAAAAATACAACAATTTTGACAGATTAAATTTTATTCGGGCCGTTTATTTAATATACATCAAATGTATCCTCTTGACTTTCAAAAACACTACCTTATTTGCGTGAGAACCCCCTAAAAAATACCTATTTTTCTTACTATACCGTTTTTATTTTCGAACCCCTCAAAAATACCAGATCGCCGATTTCAACCCCTAAAAAATACGACGGTCACCCCTAGCATTCGAATATAGGGAGTACCCCCCCCCCCCCCCCCCCCCCCCCCGTGACTGTGACACTTACTTAGTCATAACAATAGATACAGCATCATTCAGAATACTCTCTCCAAACACCAACATGTTAAGGGTGGGGTCCACATCCAGCGCATGGAAGATAGCCAGTGTTGCAACAGGATCCACAGCAGAGATTAGAGAACCAAAGGCAAAACTGAAAAAATTGGATGGATTTGTCAATAAAACATTGACAGGGAAGGACCTCTGAGACAAGTCCAGAGAAACACATAGTACATCCTTACCTTTCTCTTAGATTCAACTGATAAGCAACTCCACCCTGTTAAAATTAAATGTACTCAGTGAAATTCCCAGTACAATTTGTTTCCTGACTTACTGTTGAGTCATACACTGTCAGGTTTAAATATAACAGATAGACTTTTAGGGGTATATAATGGTCCTTATAAAAAAGTGAGGCTCATAAAGCTTGGAATTTTATTTTGTTGGGTTTACTAATGTGTGATGCAGGGCACTGACTGCAGGAGGGATCACGTGCAGATCATCTTGGCCACAGCGACGAGCTTGGAATTAATGTATCAGGAACAGGCATGCGGTCAGATTCTAGAATAAGGGGCTGAGCAGCTAGACGAGGCTCAAATTTTACCACTCTATACCGCTACTTGGTTTAAATAGAATTCATACTTTTATTATTTCGATAGTCACACTGCATTGAAACCCCATGATCATCTTTTCACATAAATATACACAACTGTAATGCGTGATTCCAGAAAAATCCATACCTGCCTCACAGAAGGGATTTGGAAATTCCAGAGGGGTGGGTAAGGGAAGGTGAGGGTCATATCATGAACCCATATTATGTGGGATTTGTAAATTCCAGAGGGGTGGGGTAAACTCCAGAGGGGTGGGGTAAATTCCAGAGGGGTGGGGTAGGGGAGGGTGAGGGTCATATCATGGACCCTTATGTGGGAGGGGTATGGATAATTTCTGGAATCAAACAATTGTATTTCAATATATCTTCATGTGCTCACTACATCCCATAAAAGTCATGGTTTTTTTTCAAGACCACACAAAACTGACCAGAATGTACTACAGACAGAAGGTGAACATCTAGTACCTTGCCAAGCAGATATATGCCTCCCCTATAACAATAGCTGACACAGCGGTACCAAACACTGCAAACACTAAAATGGATCCAATATTGGCAAAGAAGTTTCCCTGAAGTAAAAAAAAGAGGAATTAATAGATTTGAGCCACAACTCATTTGGTTATTACTACACTTCTTAACTTTTAAGAGGAAATCTGCTGAGAAATCGAGTTTGGCACAAAGTGGAAACAATTTTTAGATAGAGTATTACAAAACCAAGTTCCTTGTTTCTAGCATTTTATGAAAGGTATTGATAAAATAAAGAATTGGCGATAACACAGAGAAGAAATTCCCAGGGAAACCTGAGAAATGTTTTTGTCAAAGTTGTGAAGATAATGGTGTTGGCTGTTGATGTTTATTCATAGTGCTGTCAATACAAATTGTATGGATTTGGACAACTTTCAGGATTCATTTTGATGTTCGGTGTTGTTAAAAAATGTAAAATGATTTTTTTAGATCAGATATCAAAAGCAGTAAGACAGAAGTCTACAATATGATGTAAATAATTTTGTTCAAGAATTTTTTCCAATCGTTACTCGATTTTCAAATGGATTACGTCTTTAGCTTTACCTTATGTAGAGAGTATCCTGATTCAAAAATAATGGGTGGAAGTAGGATCAGGAAGAAGGCAGTTGGGTTAAAATGCTCCTCTCTCTGTAGGAAAACAATTATAAACATATTATTATCACATGAACAGGCCATTCAATCATACTAAAAGATCATGCCACTGTCAAGACAATGTTTATCCTGCTTTTGTTTATCATTAATGATAGCTATGGTCATGGTACCCCTGGACATGAATTCATTTTTTCCCCTTTATTTTAATTTTTAATGAGATTAGTCATAATCAGAGTTAGCTGGTCAATAAAGGTGCCACTTTAAATATTGCTTGTTGCATGTCACGGCTGAGCTGTAATTGCCTTGTTGGCTGCTGAAGAGCCATATTACTATGTGTCAACATCCTGTACAACTTGCAACTACTGGAATTCCAGCATCTACCGAGCCTGCAGTCTGGCCCAGTTGGCTTGCGGTTGCCCCATAAGCGCATGCACACTACATGGGCTGATTGTGCAATCGGCCATGTACTTGCTACTTGTTGCATTGGGGAAAGGTTTGCTTGCTTCCCACCCTCCCTCCCCAGCTGATCATAGTGTAAGGTAAGTATAATTTCCACTGAGAATCAGTGTGACCTGTGCCGGGGGTGTACTCATGGCATCGTTGCCATGGGACCCTCCTTACTGCTGCTGCCTTGCTTAAGGACGGTGCCTACAAAAACGAGTATTTTTTTCGCACTTAATGACTATGTGGAAATGAAAGGTAACGCGAAAGGCTATCGATTTCCGGTAAAAAAGGTAGGGTACCCACGCAAGTTTTCGAGATAACCCATCCCCAACACCCTCAAAATTAGCGTTTTTTTAGAAATTACGAAAAAAAATTATTTTTTCTCGATAGTTTTATTTAAATTCTACTTTCGCTCCTAAAATCAGCAGCTGTTATTACATTTGTTGGATTCCATAACAAATAAATGTAAATTTCGGCTTTTAAAGGTATTTTAGGGGTTAAAATGTTCTACAGAAGGCCCAAAATCTACCCTGACACCCCGCTACTTTATGCGTTAAAAAATAGCCTCAGCATATTTTTCGCACGTGAAACTGCATGTACGCCATATAACTTAAAGTATAAATCTACATTAAGTTTTCTGATTAATTTGTGGTATTTTTTTGCGTAAAGATATCTAGACTTTTAGTATCAAACGGATGGCTACTTTTACTCAGAGAAAAATCCCGATATTTTTACTAAATGTAAACTTTTGTAGGATATTTCCCAAAAGAAAGTTCTAACTGAAGGTAATTCACAGAGAAAAACAAAAAAAAAAGAAGAAAAAGGAGAAAAAAGAAAAAAAATCCACGGCCCCGAGTGAGTTCCGAACCTGGAGTACTTGCTGTCCGTCTAGCGCGCTAAGCACTTGCCCCATCGAAACATAGATGGAAATCTGGTAGAGAAAAATGCTACAAATACAGACATCCGTATAGAATGCGCGAGCAGGATGCGCAGTAGCAATTGTAGGCACCGTCCTTAAATGGCACCGACCCTCCATCCCATTGTTCCAGTTAATACTGTATTTTGGAAGCCAAAGAAGAAGGGGAGTCACTAGTAGGCAAGGACAGTCCTTAGGTACAACCCCTTGTCTTCAACACAATTCTAACAAATAATAAAAAATCAATAATAACCAAAATCTCATTAAATACTAAATTGTACTTTTACTCTACCTGCCAATCTCCCAGAGCGAAGTGCCGCAGAGTCTTCATGACCAGGCCAATCAAGGCTCCTATATAAGATGCATGAAAACACAGAGAATTGAAATAATACTCATGAAATGTGTTGCATTATGCAAGGCACTAACAGAAATTGTTTCTCCAGCATTGGCATACAAATGAGGACTGATAGAAAATGGCAAAATAAAAGTATTTGATGATGCCTGGACAGAGTAGAAAGTAGATGAAATATCTTTAGACCTTAAAAAAGCTTGACATCATTTTTATTCATGAGTATTTGTGTCATATCATGAGAAGAGAGACTGCAAGGGAGTGAACATTTATGATACGAAATGACTGAATAAAAAAGATTATAGTTCTAACATGTAATAATTGTTTATATATTTTAGATGAATTTTGTAATGAAAAGTAGTCACCAAGCAGAACCATAAGTGATATTGTATCACTTCTTATTCACGGCTTGATCACACGGATATTGACACTGAATGTGTAATATATATATAATTAATATACCCCTGAAAGTCATCAAGATCTACTATCAAGTCTACTGTCTTCAGGGCATATGATGCCCCTCCCTACAAGTAAGCCTCTTAGCGAGGTAGTGTAGTAATGAGAAATAATAATAATAAAAACATTATTAAATGTGGCTCACCTAAGAATACAACTGCAACACTCTCTGGCAAGTAATGGAACTTTGTCTTGATGAGGAAATGTGTCAGAAGAATACAAAGTGCTAAAAATAAAATCATATCATTACAACATGTTAGTATGAATGGCAAAGTACAGCCCTGTGCTAACACTCTAAATGTTTTAACCCAGAAAAATCTAAACCACAAAGAGGAACCTTAACACACTGGAATTTCCAAATGATAATGAAAACAATCATCAGGGCTCAAAATTAAGAAATAATCAACTTCATATTTTACGCCTTGTACCAACTTTCTATCTGGTGTTAATCCACCCGGAATCAATTCCCTAAATGGTACATACTGTATTTTTGAATTATAATGCAATCTGTAAAAAAATGCTGATCAATAGTGTGATATTATCTCTGGTTTTGTTTTCAGTTTCTGTTTTGACTTCCAAAATCACGAAAGATAGTAACTCTTAGATTAGTTATCATAATATGTCTGATACCAGGGGCGGACCCAGGATCCCCAAAAATGGGGGGGGGGAGGGGGGGCAAAAGGAAAAAAAATGGAGGCCAAAGTTGAAACCTTGCTCTTACAAATACAGTAAATGTATGGGAAATCTATTGAAGAAGTGGGGCCCAGGCCCCTGAGCCCTCCCCCCGCTCCACCCCCCTAAATCCACCTATGGATACTTTAATTAGAAGGTGTCTCACTCATTTTTGGATCCAAAACACAGTTTTAGTTATGTCTTTCTAAAATCATGTAAGATAGTTTACTCTTACCAGAGGCGGATTTAGGGGGTCCAAAGCTCCCCCTTTCTCGGGAGATTTTCCCATACATTTACTGTATTTGCTGGAGGAAATTTGAACACTTTTGTCCCATGTTTTCACTATCCGACCCTCTTCCCTTAAGAATTCCTGGTTCCGCCCCTGCTATAGTAGATAGAGCGGTTTCACATGACTGTCGTGAAAACAATTGCAATTGAGCAATCACTAGCCAATCAGAATCGAGAGAAATCACGACTTGCTCCTAAATGGCTTTTCTCTCAGCCAATCACAAGCCCAACCAATTACTAAGTAATTACACAATTGTATTTACTACAGCATTTGATTGGCTGAGAAAAAACAAGTAGCCAATGAGAACGCAAAGCAATCGCAATTACATAACAAGTGTTGACAGTCATGTGAAATCCGCTCTAAGTAGGCAAGTTATCATGATGTCTAGTGTTTTAATTAGATTACACCCATTCTGCATCCAAAGTATGATCAAAGATTGTCTTAAATAATTGATTACTTCTAGTAATTTTTGACCCCATTGTTAGAAATATAAAATTAACAATTATATTTCGTTGACCAACACTGAGCATCTTGGTTGTTTTGACTTGAGATAGTTTTTTTTATAATATTGTGATATTTTTATAATTTCTCTTGTGTTCTAGTGTATTACGTCTACAAAATGGAAATGTAAGAGCTTGCTTGACATCCTTGTGCTTGGATCTGTCTGTAAACCAGCCCCAAAGCTTTGATTCCTTCTAGTGATTAGCCTGTCTGGTGTAACCAAATTTAGAATAATCCTGAATGGCACTGAAATATTTGACGATTGATATTGCTGTAGAGAATATGTCTAAAAGTCATATTGAATTGTGATTTTGAGATCTTTGATATTGACTTAATGCATCAAGGGATCCCATCCATGGAAATGATACTGTCTCTAAGGAATTTATTTAAAAGACCGAACCAATAGATGCATTCAAATGGCAAAAGTATTTTAAAATAAGAAAAGATTAAGATAACAAAATCGAAACTGTGATTAGAACACTGTTAAAAACCTTTATATGCATGGAATACTGAGTGAATACTGAGTGTTGGTAATTCAAACTTGTTCTTTTTCAAGTATATTCTTGTTCTTGTCAAGTATACGGGGCGACATACATATCGATGTGGCTAAAACCGCATAAGTTGTAAAACACTCACAACTCATTTGCGCACTGAGAAATTACGAAAAGCTTACCAACTACAAGAAGAATGAAAAAGATCGTCATCGAGCTGTGCTGCTCGACTTCGGGCGATTCAACCTTTTCTTCTGGTGGGGAAGGAGAAGGAGTTGTTGTTGGACGACGAGTAGTTGTCGTTGCATTTCTCGCTGGAGTTGTTACATTTCTAGTGAAATAAAACAGTAATTTATCACTTTTCGCTAAAATTCAGGATAATACATGTTTTATAACTTTATGGGAATCAAGAAAATAACCTGAATCATGATTAAACTGATAAATAAAATGAATCCCGAACTTACAGTGACGAGATGTTGTTGGTTGGTCCAGGAGAGGATAGGACAGCAGGAGATGAAACCGCGGAGTTCTCTCCCGAACATTTTGCGATAATTATCAAACAAAGGAGCAAAATGATATTTGAAATATTCCCCATTGTGTTCTAATCCTTGATTACGGTAATGTCAGGCAGAGAAGTAGTATTTCATTGCAGATTTTCCCAAACATCTCACTTTCTAAAATCTTATCATAGAACATTTCTACAACGCATGCGCAAAATCACCAAAATAAAAATACGTAATCAAATCAATACTATTTCGGAAGCACTCGCTATTTCTTCGAGAAGCCGAACATAGAACGGTAAAACTCGGCACGACGTCGACGAGACTTGAGTTGAGCCTACGTTGTTTGCACAGCAGTATGTGAGTGCCCATTGCTATAGCAACAAAAGTCAGCCATTATTAGATTCCGAGCTCTGTTGCACATACAAGAGAAACAACAAGAAAAGTTTATCGTTTCTATCAAGATCTATTGGAATCTACTCTGAATAATACCTCTAAAAGGCTTAAATAGTAGGAACATGCCCCAGAATATCAGAAATGGAGGATAACAAAGCGCCCAAATACACCATTCCACTACATAGAAAATTCAGTTCAACTCAGTAGTGAAGTCAATTTCTTAGCTTGGTTTTCCCGCCGAGAACGATTAGCTCAACGTGATGGCGTCAAGTCGATTGATGAACATAATAGAACAACGGACGAAGCCGCATTCCTCTGAGAGTTTTGGTCAAGTTAGTTCTCACTGGAAACTTATTCGTGACTCGGTACAAAATAGATCTGAAGATCCGAAACAGTTTGACAAACAACAACCAAAGACAGTCGGCCATGGCGTGCATGCAGTTAGAACGATTCCAGCTATGGAGAACGATCTGCAAAGCGTTGTTTATAATTCATATTCGGGAAATTATATCGGAATAGATCCAGAGGGTAGGATTACTATGTATTTACCGTCTGGATATAGGGAAAGAAATGTGAAATACCTCCAGCAACCTATACATGGGCTGGTTTATGCTTCCAAAACAAGGCAATATGTTGGATGGGGCCACGATGAAAATATTAAGGTAAACGAACTTTACTTTGGTAATCGAAATATCTGAAAGAGATGATCTCTATATTTTACTATCTGTTGCATGACAATTATGGGATTGTAATAAAGTAGAATTTCAAGAGTGAAACTTTCAGACAATTTTACATTTATTATTTATGTTTAAGATTTGTTGATACCAGTAGGGTTCCTGGATAAACAAAATCAATACGAAATAAGATACTTGGCAGTAAAGAAATTTCATTGTTTAGTAGCTATAGAAACATATTAAAAGTGTAGCTTGTCTGAATTCTATTTACAAATACAATCCTTATTTTTTAAGGACTATAGATACTGGACTATAGGTGCATGGTCTGTTGCTACTTCTGAGCTACATTTTACACAGTCTATAATAGATCTGTTACAATACAGAGTGTATGACAATCCCGATTTCCTCAGCTCAGGATTTTGCTGATTTCTCTTGAAATTCCAGAATCCTGATGCAAATTATTTTTTGTGATTTTGATGACATTTTCTGGAACTGCAGTAGGTCCATTTTCCAGTAGAATTACTGGAACAACTGCAACCTACCCTTAAAGTGCCACTATTATCAAAAATAGGGTCTCCAATCTTTGCCAATTCTCCATATGTTAGGCAGCTTTGCAAAACTAGAACAATGCCGTTTTCCGTTTTTGATAGCTGTTTTCGTTCAGAAGTTATTAAGGTAAGAACGATATGCAATTAGCATAGGTGATGACGTCACCCTCTCAACTTGATCAAAGCCTAAATACTAAAAAGAGGTATATCTCTATACCTCTTGAAGTTAGAGTGCTCAAACTTGGCAGAATGAATACTTGACTTGAACAGAGTGATGTGACTCATCGGTCAGGGTTGCCATGGCAACCCCCTGGTTCCCAGGCTCCCCAGACGATTTTAGGAATTCCCGATTTACCCGCCCAGATTCAGAATTAACCAATTTGCTTGTTACTAAAAGCGAGCTACTACTAAGTAAGATAAGTGGGCATGGCAATGTAGGTTACAATTGATTTCTTCAAAAGATATAGCCTCATCTAGAATTTTGGATAGGGGTGGTCTGGAACAAAGGCTGTTGCCATGGCAATCAATTAAGGTAAACAAAATTATCAAGAAGAGTGAGTTCAATAACCGTGGCAAATTTGATAGGATTTGATGGAAATCCAACAAAAATATAGACCATCAAATAATTCACCACTTTGTTTGTTGAGAGTGTGACGTCATCAAGTCACACTTTGGAGCAATGGCGGCCAAATTTCAAACTCTAATATCTTCGGAACCAAAAAAGATTTTTGAAAACGGAAAGAAGCACATTTCTTCTTAGCCTCAGCTCTTTCAAATAAGGCATAAAGTAAATAATTTTCAAACTTGATAATAGTGGCACTTTAACCACATAAGGCAAATGTAATGTAAAATTAACCAACAATAGTAAACTATTTGTTTTATTAATTCCCATAGCTGATATCTGATGGCTTCAAAGTTATAAGTGCCACATCCTCAATTAGTCAGATTTCCTGGTAAGTCAATATTGATATGAAAGAATTTGAATGCTGATATGAAACATGTTTGTAATAGAGAAATCTTTGAAACTTGCTTTCCTCTTTTTCCATCACTTGGGCCATTGGTGTGTTAGATCCAAGGGGATTTTGCATGGGCAAAATTCCTTTATTGTCGAGAATAAAAAAAAAAATTACAATGCATGGAGGCATAATACTGAGTTTAGTATAACAACTGAACAAGATAATATTGTTTTTATCATAACAGCACAATCACCATTTATTCAACGAATGTACCCTTAAAATTCTAGTTGATGAAGCATATTAATTCTTAATCAAGATCATTTTTTTCTTTCATATTTCTGTTTCAGTGGTGTATTTAATGAGACCACTAATGAGGTCATTACTGGTGGAGCTGGCAACATTACTGTAAGTACAGACCACTGCAGCTATAGAGAGAATGAATGCTTTCTCTGACTTGAACAGTGAATGACATAAACTAACTGAGACTCTTATTTGTGTTTCTTTATACATGACAGTGCTGGAGTTTTAGATATGGAGCCAAATTTCTTCTACAGAGAAAAGTACTTACAGTAAGTTTATATCTGCATTTAGTAGAAAAAGGTTACAAAATATCTATAGCCTAAATTTGAATGCTTGCTTTCTATGAATTATTCCAAATAGTCATTACACATTGGGAAGTTATGCTTTAGTTATCAGAAGACCAAAATATGTAATTTTAGTCGAGAATTTTCAGCCTTAAAAAAGACTGCATTTGCTGGCCGCCATTATGGTTTCCAGTTCCACTAAACACAGGCTTTCTAAAGATAGAGCTTGACTATCACACATCTGATGGTCTTGAAAACCATGAATGAGATGCGACTAAAAAAATCAAAACAAAATAATTCAGTTCAAGAAAAAGGTATCGCAATCCCTGTGTGTGTATCACAACTAGAGCCCAAATCTGGAACACATTAAAGCTGATTAATGGTGGACTGATTTGCATTAGGGACTTTTCTCTTCTGCTTGAGCTGTGTTTCTGACCTGGATGCTCATTATTATTTCATTTCTCTAGGATCAGCTCCCCTCCAGCTGCATTATCAAGCACCTGTGCCTTGAGGACACACCTAGCAGAGCCCAGCGCTGTTTTGCTGTGTACAATAATAATGTTATTGTGTATACCCTACTGGATGGCACCTGTGTTGCACATTACAGAGATATACATTCCAGGGAGATCACAGCTGTCTTGTACTTTAATCCTCTCAAGGTGGGTGGATTTGTCTCGGCCAAAATGTAAGATGTAATTTACATATTACACTGAGCCAGGACCCTGTAGCATTAAGGGCTTGAGTGGCTTCCAAAGTGGGATCAGAACTTATCCCAGACATATTCTAGCTCACAAATGATGTTAGGTGGATTCAATTGTCTGCCTCTACATACCATTGAGAGGTCCTGTTTATCCCAGCATGACTCAGCCTCCCTTGAGAAAAACTTAACCAGGGATCTTGACTGTGGCTCCTGTATGCATAACTGCATATATCTCGAAGCATCAAATTTTTAGAGATCCTTGAATCTCAGATTTTTAGAGAGCTGTCTCACAATCTGGTTTTCTGACAAAATTAATGCAAATTACAGACAATGTATGAGAAGTCTTTAATGATCATCTTGATCTCAAATTTCCAAGCCTTGATCTTCGCTGTGTCAGAAAATCTCACATTTACCTTCCTCCACCCCCCCTGTTTCTATTCCTCCCAACCAACCTAGTGTTTACACAAGGCTATGTAAGCCCAGAGAAAGTCTTCTATAACGCTGTTCACGCTGACATCATTATAATGTGCCAACCAGAGATTGATTGTTCCACAGAACAAAGGACACTATTGAATCCACGGTTGGTGCATTAGCATTAGAATAGCAGTGTTGATAAACAGTGAATAGCGCTATTGCTTAAGTAGGTGACAGTGAAATGCTGCTGGTAGCTCTATAGCTCTATGTCTTGTTATTTTTCAGTATCTTGTAACAGCTTCCAAAGATGGATCCATCAAAGTGTGGGATGATAAAGGAAATGTAAAGACCATCTTTATTGGTCACCTAAAGGCTGTCAGTGCCCTTACAGTATACCCCTTTGGCCCTTACATTATGTCTGGCTCAGCCGACTGCACTATACGGGTGTGGAGTCTCGATACATCTGATGAAGTCGACAGAATTCAAACTGCACAACCAGTCATGGGGTTAGGCTCCATGGTGGGAAAGGATGATCTGTACTCGTTCAGTAGCAGTTCCTTGGATTTGTGGAAGATTGAGCATGTCCACAGTGTTTTTACAACTGTTGGTTGTAAAGTCAAGTCCATTAAGACCACAACACATCCAAGGGTAAGTCAAAGACAGTGTGTTTTTATATGCAAATTTATATTAGCTGAGCAAGGTAGAACCAGTTTTGTGGACATGTACCTGCTAAAGATGTTTGTGCAGGTTTAGAGTGGGGCTTCAAAGTATAAAATAACATGGCGTGTCAACATGATTGACATGTTGCATATGTCATCAGAGGTAAACATCCTGTGAATGGAATGAGGATTCCATATGGGACAGGTTGGTTCCCACCTGGGATAAGCAGGATCCCATGTGGGATAGGTGGGATCCCAACTGGGATAAAGCAGGATGCCATATGGGATATGTGGGATCACACCAGGAATAAGGCAGGATCCCATATGGGAAGGTGGTATCCCACCTGGGATAGGTGGGATCCCACCAGGAATAAGGCAGGATCCCATATGGGAAGGGTGGTACCCCACCTGGGATAGGTGGGATCCCACCAGGAATAAGGCAGGATCCCATATGGGAAGGGGTGGTACCCTACCTGGGATAGGTGGGATCCCACCTGGGATAAGGCACAATCCCATGTGGGATAGGTGGGAATCCCACTAGGAATATGACAGGATCCCAAAGGGGAAAGGTGGTACCCAACCTGGGATAGGGGGATCCCACCTGGAATAAGGCAGGAATATGGGATAGGTGGGACGCAACCTTGGATAATGAAGGATCCCATATGGAATAGGTCGAGCCCCACCAGGAATAAGGCAGGATCTCATATGGAAAGGGTGGGATCCCATATGGGATAGGTGGGCAGAGGATCTCACATCACAGCTTTTGTTACTGGGATATTTTGTATTTGTTAAGGTTTTTCTTGTCTCCCCTGGAATCCCTAACACAGGATGGTACTATATACTAATCATGGCACATTTTGCATGTTAGGTTCCAACCCGTATGGTGTGTGTGTGTAGTGATGCAACAGTAAGAATGATCTCCCCTGGGTCTGGTGCTTGTATTACAACACTGTTAGTTCCCAATATGCAGACAGTAGCTGATGTTGTGTGTGCTGCAGCTGACAGTAAGTAGATGACATCTAAAGTAGAGGTGTGCAGGTGATGGAGAAGTATGGTGTGGCATGGTTTGGTATATGGTACAATTTATGGTGTAATTTGTTGTGCTATGGTACAACTTGGTGATGGTATGATATTGGCATGACATGTTTTGGTGGTATGACATCACACCAAAATACATGGAAGGTTTGGTTATACGGTAGGGTGGTATGGTATGGTATGTTTATGATGGTATGGTTTGTTGTAGTGTGTTTGGTCTGGCATGTTATCATATAGTTTGCTATGGTATGGCATTGCATGGTATGTTTTGTATGGTATGGTATATGGTATGATGTGGTTTGCCATGGTATGGTGTTGCATGGTTTGCTATGGTATTGTTTGCTAAGCTAAGGTATGTTTATAAATGCAAGGTAAGTTATATGGTATGGTTTGCTATGGTATGGTATTACATGGCATGGTAGGATATGGTATGACACATGATGGGATGTAAGTCTGATAAGCCTGCTTGGTGCATAGTCCATTATTAAAAGTCCATTATTTAAAATGCTACATTTTTATCAGATGTTCTCTTCACCTTGCTTACAAATGGTGTGATTCTGAAGGCATCTACTCTTACAAATCCTTGCAAGATTGTTCAACAATGGAAGAAAGAAGATACTAAAGGTATTAAATTTGGCATCATTTAGGGTGAATGGCATATTGATTACTGTTGTCCATTCCAGCTAAAAGGACACATGCACTGTACTCAATCTGGAGTGAAAAGCTAACTTAATACAACCTGTTTTCTTCTAGTTCCCAGTACCTGTACTTGTTTGTGCCTCTATGAATACATTGTTGAGGTGAGCGAATACATTTTCCTTGCAGCATTTTTTATTTATTCTAAAAAAAGATACCACAGGTCCCTCTGCCAGCTGTAATATAAAGGCTGGCACTTGAGCTACCAATAATGTGCACAACAATAATCAATTTAACATTGTTCTACCCCAAAAACGTCCTTCAAATCAAATGTGAAACTCTTTCTTCATTCAGGACAAATTACAGTTAGAAACTGACAACTGGGGAGGCCTGGTATCTAGCATGACAACCCGGCAGACACAACTGGAAGAGTCCCAAAATGTCCCTACCTCCAGTTCTTATGATAGGACATTATTGCTGGGGGGTTGTGTGGATGGAACTATTGTGGTATATGATTGGATGAATAGGAAAACGCCAGGGGCAATATCATTCCAGATAGAAGTAAGTGTTAAAAGGTGTATAACATACTTATTGCACTGCAGATTAGCACCAGACAATGGCTTTGAACATGGAGATAATTTTTATGGTTAGCACCAAAATGTTAGGCGTTGCTCCCCAGAATTTGATGCAATTTTCTTAGCTGAATTACAAGAGATTATCTGGATCAGACATTTAAAAACAAAACACTGACCATATTTATGTCCGTACCTTAAAAAAAAAGCCTACTAGCTGAAGGACACATGTATAGTGCACTCTCGCACAACATTTGTGTCCTGCATGTTTCCCCTAGCAGGCTAAACTAGGAAACATCGCACGCGTGTGTCTCGGACACATAAATTGTTTCTTGTCTTGTGAAGAAACATTTCTTTGTGTCCTGGCTACAAAATTTGTTGCGTGTGACAATGTTTCCCGTGCAGCTATACCGGAAAACACAAAGGAAACCTGTCCGGCTACAATGTTGCATGCTACATATGTCCTAGTTTAGCCAGGGCTTTATACGTTTTTGGAAATGCACATAAAAGTATAACTAATCTTTTTATAGCTGATATAACTAATGTTTTTCGACAGCCTTTACATTTAAAGCCTTGTTATGTTTTCCTCTCTGCTAGGCACATAGAGAAGAAGTCGTTACCATGGTGGCAAATCCATCAGTTGATCAAGTCTTATCAGCCGGTCTTGGTATGTAGTGAATTTTTACCCAGCATATCAAGAAATTTTTTCACCCTAAAATTTTCGACTTGCTGACTACCTTATAGAAAATCCCTGGAAGGTCTGTAAGTATTTTCCCGCATATCTTAGGGACAAAAGCAGACTTAGGCACAAAAGCAGGAAATTTCACCCAAACTTGCAGATGTTCGAGAAACATCGTTCTCTTGGTCACCAGTTTTTTTTTTACTCGGCCAAAGGGCCTGTTGAAAAGATTAGAAAAAACACAGGCAGCCCGCACAAATATGTAATATTTACATATCAGTACTTTCTTGATATGTAACTTATACACCGCGATTTTCCTCCCCAGATAACTGCATTAAAGTTTGGCGACTGTTTCCATTTGCACAAGAGGCCCTTGCACCTCTGATGACCCTGTATTGCCAGGAGACTCCTCGTCACCTAGCTGTCGCCCATCACAGGTTGTGTGTGGCTCTACACGAACCTGCTACTGCTGCCTATAATGTAGTTGTGTTCAAGACAACCCAGAAAGGTAAAATATGACATAAATAGGACGCTTAGATTGTGTGTGAACAGTAGATATGGTATAGCGCTGCGGCGTGTACGTAAGGTAAAATAAGACATTGATAGGGTGCTAAGATGGTACGTGAATACTAAATATTGTAAAAGACAACACAGAGAGGTAAAATGAGGTGTTCTTTTCTCCTCTAGAGCGTTTTGACCACAACAGCGATGATGACCACACTGATGACATCACAGGTGTAGCCAGTTGTCCGAAAATGAGGATCTTTGCCTCCTGTAGTACGGACGGGTCTGTCCGGATATGGGACGAGGCAAATAATCTTTTACGTGTTATAACGCTGAACGCCTTGCCTACTAGCTTGTGTTTCTGCAGCCAGAAGGGAGACCTGCTAGTGGGAATTGGAAACCATCTGCACAAGATCGAGTACGCTACATGTAAGTGCAGGTTACTTAACTTACATATATAGGGCGTTAAGATTGTGTGTGAACAGTAAATATAGTATACCGATGTACGGGAAGGCCGCAAGTTAATCAGCCTCTGACTGTAAATTGTAACCTGATGCTTAGAAGGGAGAAACAGATTTGGCTCAAGTTCTTGAGAATCACGCAGTTTTTTTTTTCTCACGCAGCGAGTCTTGGAGTGTAGGGAGAAGAGACGGTTGAAAATTCAGGCTACAAAAGGACGTGCATTTTTGTTTTACCGTCATCAAAATCGTTGACGTCACCACCGGCATAATTTTTATAGTCGGCAGTAATTCCTAGTTTAATTATTTAATTAATCAATTATTAATGTATTGATCAATTTATTATTAATATTATTTATTACTAATTTATTGTTAATTGATTAATTATTGTCATCATAACTCGCACGCCCTAATCATCATCGTCATCATCATCATCGGCGGCGACATTGCCATCCTAATATATGTTCTTGCTCCTCTGTTTTTTTAGACATACCTCGTTCCTATATCTACCGCATGGTAGCCATGGAATTCCAACGTGCGACAGCCGAGAAGCCACTCCCCATCGACGATACCGTCCTTGCTGCCATTTCAGGGAGCGATCGTCAGCGCCTCACGAGAGCCAAGTCTTCCTTGTTCAAGTTCACACACTTTGCAGATCTGTTATCGCCCGAGGAGATGAACGAGAAAGTAGAGGAAGAGGAACGACGATCTCAGGTGGTGTAGCAGTCTGTCTTTGGTTTACTGCTAAAAGTTTTAGCAAAACCGTTGCATCGCGACCCCGATTTGTTGTTGATTTGCTGTTTCGCCAGTCAAACCTAATGAGCCAATCAGATTCTTACCCTGTTTCGCCTGTGCCGTCGCCTGGCAACCGTCGCGGCTGGTTTTCGTTGAGAGGGAAGCCAGGAGAGTGCACTGGGGGAAACTGGGCAAGGATCTGATTGGCTCAGATGGTTCTCTTGTTGGAAAAGCTAGTGCAGTCAACTGGCTTCCGTCGTGACGTCGTCTGGTCTGGATTTCGCTAAGTGAAGTCAGGCGCGTGAACTGGGCAATTATCTGATTCGCTCAGATGAATTGACTGAGCTTTGTTCTGACAAGACGTGTTTTTTGTTCTAGGCTTTCTCAAAATTGCAACAGCGAGAAGCCGAGCTCAAAAAGCTCCGTGATGGACTTTTCGAGTTTCAGAAGCGCCGACCACGCCCTAACAGTGAACTAGTCAGACGGAACGGCTTCCAAAAGTACCTAGAGATCTTTTATAAGCGACCAGACGTTGAGATTCCAGAGGAGGACGAGCTGAACGAGGAGAAAGTTCCGGAATATAAGGAGGAAGATGTTTTTGCTCCTGACAGACAGCCTACGGGATTCTTCGCTATAGATATGAACGCTTTACAGAAGAAACCGCAACCTGAAAAGCCGGTTAAAGAGGAAATAATGTGTCTTTCTATGCCCGAGTTTCAGCCGGAGGCTAGGCCTACATCACCTCAGGTTGAAGAAGCTGATGACGTGACAAGGGATTTCGTAGAGAGTAGAGAGGGATTTACCCCTCACGACTTAGAAATGGAAGACAAAGATGACATGATTAATAAGGACCAAAAAGCAACATCTAGAGCATCCACTGCGCCAATACATAGGCGTATCATGGAGATCGGCCCTCCTTTGATTGGCCAGGATCGCGAGCGATACATTGTCGAGGTTCCGAAGACAGAGCGATACCCGTCGTCGACGCATTGTCGGCAAATGAACGCGCGGCGGGTCGCGCGGATGGCTAACCGGATAGCGGAAGGAAAGGAAGCATTCGTAATAGCACCGGACGGCTTCATACCAAACTCTGTTGTTGTATCTCTGTTTAAAGATTTAAAGAAGGAAGTTAAGGAAGAGCATAGAATATGGAAACCACCGACACTTACCGAGGAACAGTTGGCTGAACTTCTAAAGAGAAAGGTAGGGATACTACATGTGTGGGGTTCGTTGTTATCGCAGATTACGTGATGAAGATGTCTTGTCACAACCCCCGCCTTCCAGTCCGTCTTACCATACAGTTGCTAGTGCCGCGTATTACAGAGCGCACAGAAGTCATTTTACCTGGAATGGTCCATGCTACAATAAGGGGCCGACCATTTAACTTTTGAGGAGGGGGGGGGGGGGGTGATTTGGTCCGTGTAAGATTTTTTTTTATACCTCAGTTATGCGGCGAGAAAGTTTTGTCCAATAAGAAAGAAGGGTTTTAGTCACATTTTTGCTGTGTAGGAATTTTTTTTGAAATCAGTAATTAGTAATTACTGACACCCTTCTTTTTTTCTTCCTTTTTTGTAGAAGAAATCCAAATCGCCCGAGGTCGAGCCAGTGGTGCCGAAGAAAAAATCGCCAACAAAGTCGAACTTCGCGGAGCAGCTCAAGTTTGCAATGCGTGATATTCCATCGCCAGAACCAGAACCAGAAGAAGATATCATGCGCTCTCCCACGCCAACACCTCCCCCTTCCCCTACCCCCAAGGAGCCCACTCCCCCGCCCACGCCTAAGCCGTCACCACCGAAGGAAGTCAAACCCAAGAAACCGATAGAGAAGTTTATATCGCGGCCAAAACCACCAACACCACCCCCGTGAGTATTAAGATTTAATATTGTAGCTTTCATTAAACTGCATGATCTACACTAGCCAAGTTATGGACGATTCCAGTTACAATTTGGCGCGCTGCGTGAGTAAATAAGAAACATTTGGCGAACAAAGTATAAAGAACGCGCACGCTGCTTTTTGGTAGTGGTATTAAGCCCGTTCACACGGCGCGATCTTAGCTACGATTTCAGGGGCGACTTTTGCGGCGATCGTCGACGTCATATCGCGCGATGTGAACGGCGATTTGGCTCTGTTTGTTTGCCGCATCCCAGTGGAATTTGAATATGTTCAAAACGCCTGCGATGTCGCCGTGAAATCGTCATAAGATCGCCGGTCGTTCATACCGCGCGATATTACATCGCCAGATCGCCACAGAAATCGCACCTCAGATCGTAGCTGGAATCGCGTCGTGTGAACGAGCCTTTACATGTCAATGGCATTTCTAAACTTAAAAGTGTACACGCGATTATAGTTGGAATAGTCCATTGAGCGCAAAATTAATGTTGGTAGCACTGTTAGTTCTGCTGTCCTAGGGATGAATTGTTTTTGAAAATAACAACATCTATGTATATTCACGAGGTTATAGGCTATATTTGATATTTGTAATATGATCGAGCATGGCTGCAATATAAACATTGCATGCAATTATATTCTTTCGCTTTATGTTACATTATTTTCAATAATTGGACAGATAATTAATTTAATGAATAAATTAAATGAATAATGCCCTGATGGTGGTTAATGCATTTTGAAGCAAAAACCATGCACTT
This sequence comes from Scolanthus callimorphus, assembly GCA_033964015.1. NCBI lineage: Eukaryota > Metazoa > Cnidaria > Anthozoa > Actiniaria > Edwardsiidae > Scolanthus > Scolanthus callimorphus. The sequence continues at coordinate 29,067,306 of CM066917.1, forward strand.
GATAAGTTACCAAGCGTAAAATACAACTAAAGAACAGAAATAACTCCACCGCGCATGCATATGCATTTGATGATATGTTAGAGAGCCTCGGTAAGGCTCCGCCATTTTGTTAGCATAGCAACATACCGAGTCAGAGAGAGCATTCATTTCCATCGGCTGATTTAGGGTAGATGTAGTTTCTATTGAATAGGCTTGTTGCGCTAGAGGTCACGTGACCCAGTCACCCTTAAATTGGGCAGCTTCATAGAAATGATGATCAGAAATGAAAAGAGCGTATTGATTTTAGTAAACAGCCCAAATTTCAGCAAGCTACAAAGCAAACTCAAAGAATGGGATCAAAAATGGGATCAAAAATAAAACTTGTTTTTTTTAATAGATTTTGTATGGCTGGATTGAGAGCCTTCCTATCCAGTCATACAAATCCTAGTAAAATAAGTGTTTTTGATCTCTCTTTTCGCGTATGCATTGTAGAGAGCTTGAAGCATGTTCTTTTCATTTCTGAGCATCATTTGGATGAAGCTGCTCATTTTAAGGGTGACCGGGTCACGTGACCTCTAAGTGCAAAAGGTCGATGTAAATCAAGCTTACAATTTTGTCGTAGATGTTTATTTTGAGATTTATACACGAAATTCTATTCTTAATATCGAATGAAAACAATAATAAAGGGCTTGCTGACACGGGCTCTTTGCAGGCTAACATGTTAATGGCCTTTTTAAAACGATGTTTTATTCAATGTATTAGCGCATGGGCTGCGGAAGAGTTTAACCATAATGACAATGACCATAAAACCGAACCAGAAGATAACGCGTATAACCAAAGGTGAGGCTTAAATAATAAATGATAACATTAAACTAAATCGGGTTAAATCTACTTAAAATAATTTTTTGTTGCATCGCCAAGCGCCCCAAACAGGTTATGCATAAACCCGTTCCCATCTCCTCAGAAAATGGTGGCTACTGTCAAATGTAAACTGGATTAGACTAGTTTTTGCTTCGTCGAACTGCGAAAATTCTGGTATCTCGCTGGTCCGATTGTAGGAACGTCTCGTTTCACTTCAAAGTGTTGTTGTTTTGTTCATTCAATTAAATGTGACGTTGTCTTTTGATTATTTTTACAAATTGTGAATACTGTGTATGCACGTTGTTTCACTTCAGTTTGTTGGTCAAAAGTTATTCGGATGCATCATTGACAGCTTCGAGTCCTTACATCTCCTGCTTGGCTTGATTGCTTGTTCATGCTTGCTGCATGCCGTTCTTTCGATAAAAACGTTCCTTTTTTCCTTTCTCTCCTGCATGCATATACTTGCATTGATTCTTGATTCTCACCAAGTAGAAAGTTACAGTTCACCCTGTTGCTTGCTGCATTGTTGACAACATGCTTGCTCGTTCTGGCTGCATGCCTTTCGCGCGCTACAAACTTGCCATCTTATTTCTTTCTTCATGCTTTCATTCTTTTCTTTCTTGCACTCTTCTGTCTCTCCATCAACAAGCAGTAAATCAAGGGAGGTCCAGCTTAGACGTCCTCGCGTGCCTCGACATCATATCGAGGCTCTGGACGAATCAAGCGCTGCTGAAATGATCAAGAGGACAGATTACAGTCGGTATGCGGAGATAATCACTGGTAAAGTGGAACAGAGAGTGGATGATATCATGGCCCTTGCATTTGCTGGGAAGAAATTAGACTCTACATTCCACGTAGAACCGACAGACAACGCTGAGAGTTTAGACCAAGAGATAAGTTTCGATGAACACGGACAAAATACCAGAAACTTGCAAGTATATTCAACTTCAAGCCAATCGTTTGCTACCTCGCCGTCTAGCCTTGGACATAATGATCCTAATACCGCGTTTCAAGCATCTTCATGTTCTACCCCTGCGTTATCACGCTCCACTATTGCAAGCCCTATGTTAGTTGTAACTCCTCCACCTGATAGAAAAATAATACAAGACAGAGAACAAGACTCTTTGGTATCCCCAAGCGCAGATTTGCTTAAGCCTCCGCCATTTATGCGTTCCTTCGCACCATCTGGTAAAGTAATCCTTAAAAACAAAAACGTACCGAATTCTACTAGAAATAAACATTCTAGGCATCGCAGATCAACTGGTACTTCGAAACGTTTTGAAAGCGATGTTGGAATGATCACAGAAGACAAGAGCAAATGTTCAAGTTCACAAAAAATGACATCACAAAGTGGCGCACTGCAGAGAAGCGATAAAAGCGTTGAGGTCGAAAGTGCATTAGCAATGGCCTCACAGCCCTTGCGAAGGAACAGCAAACTTAGTATGTCCTCTATAGCTCAGTCTACAAGTAGTGATCTCGGCAAAGTTTCTCTTATCGAGGTGAAATCTACATCGGGTAGTAGCTCATTATCCCCAGCAATAAAAAGGCCTGGGCGAATGTCACCCATCGAGGTTGTGTCTTCTTTTAGCGATGAAGAGCCTACCTCATTTGTCCCGTTTTCAGTGTCCCGTATATTGCAGGCAAGAGCACCTGATTTAAGCATATTCGACTCAGTGCTGAGGATTAGTAACAACGAGTTGGCATTTCTAAGCTCGCCGCCATGTTCTGTGTCGAGTGAGGATTCTATTGACAGCATCGACGAAAGCCTCATTGAACGTTATACGGGAACAGACGTGCATGTGGATACAATACTGAGTTGCATTCGCCCGCCATCTGATGACTTCCAACACTCGCCAGTACCTTCCCTGACAGGAAATGTTTCCTCGAAAGATCTTGACACTTGCTTTAAAACCGCGAACAGGAAATATCTGCATCGAGACTCAGCTTCCATTCATTTTCCAGGTAGTAGCAATTCCACGCACCTTTCAAATAGTGTTACGAGCTTTGCAAGTATAGAAGCTGATCAAGATAACTGTGAAGGAGAGGAGAGGAGTGGCGTTGTGGTATCAGTTGCTGCTGCTCCGAGCGTTCTGACAGATAGAACAAACGACACTCCAAATATCTTGGATGCTGCTAAACCAGAAAATGAAAGACACGAACATGCGCTCGATGATGATAAGGACACAGCTGGTTCGGTTATTCCAAGCGTTTGTCGTATAGCTCAAACAGACTATCTTTGTCAGGCACTCCTGCTCGGTTCAGCGATATTTCACAAGATGAGTTCATCAGTCATACTTTTAGAGACGACAGCTCCCAGGACGAAACAGGTATTGATTTCTCTCGCTCAAATAGCACTAATGAATCCTGGAATAACATGGGGCACAACCCAAACGTTGATACTTCAGAAGGTGAGTGTATTCATCAGCTTTCACAGAGTAAACTTGCATTAAACAAGACAGCATTAGTTCGCCAGGAATGTTCGTTAACTAAGGAAGACAACGTGGACCTTTCCATAGAGGCCAAGACACAAGATAGTGCATCGCTTGGAGCCAGGTCTTCACCCGACTACAATGAAACATCACTTCATATTTGGCCTCTAGTGGAACTTGGTGATCACGAAGATTCAGGTAACAGATCTTCATCCGGGTACTGCATTGAAACACACTCAAATACAGAGTTATCAGTTTATCTTGGCGATTCCGAAGCTTCGAAGAGCCAACGTTTGTCCACCTACAGGCAAGGAATATCTCCAGAAGTAGAGTTCCCAGTGCAATCCAGTGATGTTAAACATGCAGAGATGTGTTCTCCCAAAGACTTCATCGAAACACCACCAAATACAGAGCTGTCGTTGCACCCTAGTGGACGTGATGTTCGGGCAAATAGATTTTCGTCTGATGGTTCTAATGTCATAACAGCGAATGTAGTGTCTCTTGAAAGTCTTGGTGACTCACAATTCACGACGACCAGTTCAGCGACTTTGTCAGAGTGCAACCGAGCGAACGTTCCAAAGAATGAGCTCTCCCTTTGTGACAATGAAGACTCTGAGAAACTTTACACTACATATGTTAGTAGCAAAGCTAATACCCCTCCTACCTACCTGAATTCTCAGCGATTTCGTTTAGGCGGCCCGAGACAGAACAGACATCTGGTGTCCGTGAACTCCCGCTCAATGCTGCAGAGAACTAAGACAATGGAGAAATTAGACTTGCCATCACTTAGGAGGTACATGCATACATTTTGCTTCAATGCTAGGATAACTTTTGTGTTATTGCTCTGCTTGACAAATGCTTTGACAATTCTGACATGAAGCATTCTTTGGTTGCCACATCCATTTCCTTTATCTTTTGTTCTATGTTTGTTTCTTCTTCTTTCCTCTCTAGTTGGTAAACGTTCCCTTCCGTCTTTTTTACTACTTTTAGCGTCTATCTCCAGTCAGGTTCACCTCTAGTTGTAAATTATTCACTCGAAAAACAGAATAAACCAAACATAAGCCAATGTTTTGATAAATATAAATTAAACAAAACTATACCAACCTTGATAAATAATATTTCAGACAGGAAAATGGAGCTCCTGTTCGTATTTCCTTTATTGCTTGCTAACATGATCTGATCATTTCCCCCAGTCCTACCCCTCCACGGGAGCCAACACCACCACCACCTCCTCCAACGCCACTGCCAGAGTTCATTACGCAGTTTATGGGAACCCTGTGGTTTGAGAAGTTCTTCCCCAACGCTCAGTCTGACGTAAGTAGTAACACTGTGTTATACCTTGTATATTAGTTTGGCATGTTTATATTTAGTCACGTCCATCAAGCAAATAGGTCAATTTATCTGGTCCATTGAAGGGATCTCCCGCCTCATGATGACTTTCCTTTTATCCGTTGTACTGATATGAAAAGGCGGGTTGAACTGCTAGCTATTGAGAGATGGTCCCGGTCCCAAAAAAATTGTTCACACGAGCAACTCCTAACGCCGGGTCAGAATTCGTCTGTTCCGGTTTACAAGATATCTTGATACTATGTAATAAGTCCTGTCATGTTCACATTGTCTGAAAGTATCGACTGATATCACTAACATTGTTCCTTTTATCTTTGTAGACATTTCCCAAGCCGTGGAGCGTCAGTAATTTCATCGATGAGTTGCTGAAAATCCTTCCGAAGTGTAACGACTTTGAACTCAAGACCCAGATCCTCGCGGTAATTTGAGCACACAGTTTCTTCTTGGCGTTTTATTTAATGAAAGCAGAAAATATACAGTCTTGGATCTCAAAACATAACTACTCTTCCAGTGAGCATGTTATCAAGAATACACTCGCCTTTGTTCCCCTGCAAAACTTATCAATTGAAACCACAAAAATTTCGCCAAAAATTATCGACCGACGTTGCAAAACTTCCTTATAGAAAATTTCCCCTTTACCTTATTTGGAAGGTCTGTAAGTATCTTTCCTCATATGTTAGCAAATATTATAGAAAAATTCACCAAAACTTGCGTACTCTTGATCGCCATTTTGTTTTTGTCTCGGCCAAAGGGCCTTGTCGAGGTTAAAAAAACAAAGGGAACCCACGCGGATTCCCACGCGGAATGATGAAAATTATTTAACTTCTCTTTGCAGGCTATTATGCTACTAAACCGTCAAGACCCATTAGAGCGGGAATGCTCTGAGCGCGTGAGCCGCGCCCTCATAGCGGAACTAAACGTCCCTGATCCCCCATCCGCGCACGGCCCATCCAATGCCAAACAGTTCCTCAAGGTGGATATGCAACTGTTACAAGCGATGAAGATCTACAACATCTCCCTGGTGGCGGAGCTTATGTCCCAGTATGTTGACGGGGACGAGGAAGTCAGGTATAAGGTTATTTGGAAATGAATTTCAAAATATTATGTCCCTAGGACTTGTCCCCTAGTCTCTGCCGGCTTTAACTCACTTGGATTTTCTTCCTGTCACAGACAATTTGTCCAAGAGATGTTTGTCACAATCGGTATCCACGACCCGGGCAGCTTCTTCCCTCAGGAACTCGACAGCTTTGAGATACATGTAAGTTATAGAGCGGTTTTCACATGACTGTCGTGAAAACAATTGCAATTGAGCAATCACTAGCCAATCAGAATCGAGAGAAATCACGACTTGTTCCTCAATGGCTTTTTCTCAGCCAATTGCAAGCCGAACCAATTACTAAGTAATTACACAATCGTATTTGCTACAGAATTTGTTTGGCTGAGAAAAACGAGTAGCCAATGAGAACGCAAAGCAATCGCAATTACATAACGAGTCTAGACAGTCATGTGAAATCCGCTCTAAAAGGGTCATTTGTTTTGTGCAATAACTTAAAACTGGGAAACTGAGTAAGCCCTGACTTGAATACGCACTGACTTGAACAGATGCTCGATACACAGCTGTCACCCCATTTACGTATCTTCACAGGGAATTTCTGCAGAAACCCATCCATGGGAAAAGCTGAATTTTCCATGGTAGAAGAATGGGAAGTGTTCGGATTTCCCATGGATATCCATGTGAATTCCGAACTCTTCCTATGTAGGGAAATTCCAGCCTAGCCCCTGGCGTTCTGGGCGGGCTTCCTGTGGTGAAAGCGCGACGTCGCAAGAAGGTGACGCCACAGGAAAAGTTTGAGCCCGCGCACATTCATTCAGCGGTTTACCTTCTCACACTGCACACAAGGAACGCGTGGGACCAGACTGGGGAAATTCAGCTTTCCCCTGGGGGGGGGGGGGGGGGGTGAGAATTGACAAATAATGACGAGTTGGTTTACTTTGTGTATTTAGTATTTTCTGCATCACTCGTGCTTTGAAATGTGAGCTATAACCAGAATGTTATGTCCTGAAAGACAGGCAGAAAAATTTGTCGCCCAGTTGATCGTTTTCTCAAATCTCCTAATCAGTTTCTCTGTACGATGTATAATTAAGGTTGGGAGAAGTAACACATCGATAAATGTAAGAGGAAGCTAATATTATCACTGTCTTTGGCAGGATTTGCCGGGAAACCGTCGCAAGGCTCGTGTACGCGAGATGTGTCTCAAATGGCTCGATAAGTGGCTCAAGCAGTTCAAGGAACACATTCGCTCGTTGGCGGGGAAGATCGGCCGAGCACAGGCTGGGAGTGTTGTCAAGTGAGTGTCGAAAGTAAATCAGACTTGCGTGTTCTATGCGTTCTATTGGTTGAGTTCTGGGGTCTTTGTTTAGTCAACCAATCAGAATGCGAAAAAAATACAGTTGACTCTTGTTTCTTGGGTCACGACTAAACACAAGTCGTATTTCGTTTTGATAGTTTTGCGTTTGAAACGGCGCGTTGTCAAGGCCGGTTCATAATGTTGTCAAGGATTGCCGAGACAAAGGTTCAAAATTTACGTGCTTTTCCTTGCGAAGTCCATTTGAGAACTTACTTTTCAGACACACAAACAATCGCGAAAACTTAACAACAAAACTATAACTGGCTTACTAACTGGAAAGCGCAGTAAGACTTTATTCGTTCCCTGATTGGTTGGTTGTTGAATTTGTATCGTTTATGATTGAGTGTCTTTACTTTGCGTTTAGTTTTACGACATCCTGCAATCCGCTCTATCACATTATTAATCATTGTCGCCCCATTCGTTACCGTCAATCCGCCATGGATCAAATCCCCGTCAATCCGCCAAGGATCAAATCATGACGTTTCGCTGTTTGGTGTTTTCAGGGGAACAAAAACACCCAAGACGCCGTCGACCATCAAGGGGATCCTGAAGAAGGAAGATGGGAGCGAGGCGCCCAGTAAATCCCCAGCAGGTTAGTGTTCAGGTTCCTCTGCTAAGCACTTGCCGTATGGAGTTTTATACCAAACCTTAGAAAATAAAGTCAATCAGAAAGCAGTATCGCCGTTGTGTACTATTTTACTTTAGTATGAGTCAACTAGAGGTCTATAGCAAATCCTGCATTTCTATTGGTCACGCTACTAATGGTCTATTAGCGATAGATCTTGATTTGGAAACTGGCGATTATTGCTTCTGCTTTTCCGCGAAGAAAATATGGCACAGGTAATAATTTTATCTGTGATCGACCATTTAGTTGATTTATACTAAAACAATTAGACCTCTCGGCCTCAAGGGCCAGAATTTCTGATAGACCATTCGACCTGGCCTCCTCCGCAGGCATCTCTCGGCTCAAAACAAGAAAACAACGCGCGGGGTTGCTGTGCTGGGGCGAAAACGCGCGAGAAGACTAGGCACGAGCAAAACGTCGAGGAGAGGAGCGCGGGCTCACCTTCAACTGCCAAGGCTGGAAACCGAGCCGAAAACACTCCACAAAAGACGCCTGTGGAGGAGGCTACATTCGGCCCAACGGGAACTGCTATGGACTTCAAACCGATTTGTAATGTTTCTAAGACTTGCAAGACATGTTCGTATTGCAGGAAGTTTTCGTTCAGTATTAGAAGACGAATTACGTGTAAAAATGTCTTTATAGACATCTAAAAACAAAGTTTCAGATTTGATTTACCAAATGTCATCGAGAACGTTGCTCTATATTGTCTAAATCAGCCGATGGAAATGGATGATTTCTCCGACTTGGTATGTTACTATGATGTCAAAATACGATTCAGTCATTTCTGGCATCTTGCCTTGATTACCCATGATGCACCTGGGGCGAACTCGTCTGTTGCAGTGTGAGCTTCACTGATACTTGTCATCTGTTTTATTCCAGTCAAGTTCGACATGGAGGCGCTAGGTTCAGTTGCAGCCGATATCGCATCTCCTGTGGAGGCTGTCAACTACTTCTGCGAGATGAGAATGCAAGACGAGCTCGAGAAAGCCAAGGCCAGAGCGCGTGTCAAGACCCCTCCCCAAGCCAAGGACAACTCACGTAATACAATACTGATACTTCCCAAGATCCATAGCAAGCGTAGTTTAGCACGCCTCGGCGAGACCCATTGTAGTCATTGTCATCCAGAGAGGGAGACGTCACTTTCGCTAGGTAAGCTGGGATACCTACTCTCCATTCTCGTACCCAGAGCTCCCCGGCTCGTCTCCTCTCAGGGGATGTTCTGGTGACATCCAATAGACCTCCTCGGCTTGGGCGTAATGTTTTCCCATTTTAGATCACGTGCCATTCATTTGAGTAAACTTTCTTTGTTTGGGTTGTTCCCATATTCATATATCCTGAGTGGTTGTCACCAGAGCCTCCCCCCCCCCCCCCCCCATTGCGCATGAGTGCTATTTTCAGGGCACTCATGCGCAATGACTACTGTTAAAAAATGCCACCAGAACAATACATCGTGGTCCATGTTCGTTTGAAGTGAGCGAAGCGTTACGACGACTAGATCTTAGAAAGTTTGACCGGGGCTGAGTGTGGGGATGGTCTCTGGTGCCGATTTTTAGTATTTTCGAGCAACACCCACCCACCCCCTTCACGCGTCCAGTCTGTAACAAGAGGGCAATTGGAATAGAATAGAATACATGTTCTATATAACGTTTGTCGGCGAAACAGGCACCATTGTTTTTTTATATGTGTTGTATGTATTATACTCGAAGACACTAGCTTTAATGACTGTATGTCAGCGGTTACAAGCTACTCTAAAATTTGAGTGAAAACGAAGCACATTTTTTCCGTCTCCAAAAGCGGCCCTCTTTCCGTGTCACGTGATCACTGTCCACCAATGGGAATGCGCCAAGATGTAGCATTGTATTATAATGCCATATTCTGCTTTTAATATTTGACTCGGTTGTTCTTCTACAGCCTTCCCGCTGCCCCCTATATACGCGCACAGAAAGGAGATCCCGTTATCTAACGTTTCACTGCGCCTAAAGACCATGACGCTCAACCCATTCCCAGAGGAAGCCGACATACAGCTGTACGAGGCGGCCCGGCACGCACAGCTTGTTACTTTACGATCTGCGCAAAAATATTTCATCCCTTCTCAGTCCTATGTGCAGAGAGAACCTTTGGAAAGCTAGCATTAGTGGAGGGAATGCGCGCCAAATTTAACTTTATCCATGATGTACAAGAGTGGTACAATTTGGTGTGCGCCCGATTTTTATTCAGTGATTTGCAATCTGTGCCCGGAGTGAATATCATTGTGATAGATAACCAAGTCATTTGCTAGCGCACTCCAGCATTTCATGCTCTTGAACAATTAATAGAATCAGGTAAAAAAAAAGTTTACATTGTCCTACAACCTGGTCGTATATTTTTTAAATGCTACAGAAAATTGATATAATCGTAAGGACACGCCTCAATTCTAAAGCAGTGAGCAAAATTATAAATTTTAGGGAATTTATGATCAGGACATAAAGAATCAGATCCTGTAAATCATTTTAGTATTTCAAGATTATTAAATTTATAGAATATTTAAATAGATTGTATGTTTGTTTATTCAACCTTCCTATATAGAACAACTGTAATGCTGTAGCCAGAAACGCATGCACCCTCCAGTTTTAGGTACCCCCACCCCCTGGAAATTTCTTTCTGTCCCTACCCACCGTGGAATTCCAGTGAGTTTTATCATGACCACCCTGGAAATTATGTTTACCCCCCCCCCCCCCCTGGAAACCCATATTTTAGGATAGAAGCTTATTACCAAAATAACAAGACCAAAAGTTCAACACGTCCTTTAGACCGTTATTACGCGAGTTGAAAGAATTTGTCAAAAACGTTTTTGTTTCTAAATGATATTTTCTCATCATTCTGTTTCTTGTACTGTATTCTACTTGTACGCGTTGTAGATGGAACACTTGTTTTACATAACTTACTACAAATACAAGACTATGGTAATGCATGCAGCCCTAAGCCGAACAAACAAACAAACAAACAAACTGGTAAAACAAGCAAACCAAAATAAATGTCAATTGAAAGGGGAAGCCTTCCTTCAGCTGGTCCAGCGTTTTCTTTCCTCGTTAATTGTTTTGTTTGATTTTTTTTTTGTTGCTCCATCGTTCGTTTGGTCGTATAAGTTTGTTTGTTTGTTTGTTTGTTGCCATGACCGCTAGAGATCGTGTTTTTGGTAGGCAGAAATAAGTGCTAACACGGAAAAATGACACCCAATAACAGCACCCACGATTCCAAATATAGCTACGAATGAATCTATGAAAAAATCATACCACTGCATTCTTTGATAGCAAATCTTCATGTGAAAGAACGCGGGGAAAATAAAGGCGAGGCACATGCCCGTGAAACTACCTACAAGTGCCATGTAGAGGCCAAAATGAGGAATCAAAACGCCAACGAGAAGAGTAAAGGAAATAACGCAAAGGCGGGCAACAAGAGCTTGGAAGTATGAAAGTTTGTCCTTTCCTTTCGCATGACTTGGGCTGTCCATTCTTCCGCACGGGAAGGAAATATTTTCCAGGATGTCAAACACCGTATAGACTGGAATTGTGTATGAAGTTGCTGCAAGTAATAATACAAGCAGATTGATACCCATGTGTAGACTGCCCTCGGGGAGATTGTTTGTAATGACTTGATCGGTGTCGCGCGTAAAAGTCAGATAACCTATGAATCCGAAAAATACTTTGACGAAGGTCACCGCGATGTAGGTAACGTTCATGACATTGTGGAAGTTGCCTGGGCGCTTCATGCTGCCTTCTATAGCAGGCATATAAGGTTGGGAGGAATAACTTACTACCACGATACCAAACGCCGCTCCGAATTTCTTGATCGCAAAGGGGGGAAGGGAGGCTACGTCCCAGCGCTGATGATGCCAACAGCTATAGAGGAATACGATGAAGTAAATAATATTTCCAATAACTACTGTCAGGAAACTCACCCAGGAAACATCCGACAAGGATTTTAACATGACATTAGGGAGTAAGATGATCGCAGCTAGAGCGGTCCAGTCACTTTGTGAAAGCCTTGTGTTTGGAAACGTCGATTCCAGAATTGATCCACAGAGAATAAGAAGTAAGGTACAGTAGGAGACCTGCTCGAATATTTGTGCGGCATTTACCAGGTGGTGCCCAAATCGAGGCGAAAAAGCTTGGCCAATTTCTACGTAACTGTTTCTTACTCGATATCTCGAACCATCGCTAGCTTGCTCATATAAACAATTCACCAGCCTCTTGTTTGTGAAATTTGAAATGAAGGCTGTAGCGATGATGCTTAGCATAGCGGGGTAGCCTCCGTTTTTGATGACATAAGGCATGGCAAGTATAGCTACGCCCTGGTTCGCATTAAATATGTTCCAGAATGTTTGTAGATTCGAAGTCTTGTCTTCGTCCTCTTCGGGATCTCCGAATCCGAGCTCCGAAGGACATTCATTTTCTTCTTCTTCAACCTCAGTTTCGGATTCATCTCGTAGAAAGCTGTATGCCGTGAATATCTGCCGCTTCAAAGCAGAGCGCAGCTCAGATTTCATCCTCACAAAATCAAGCAATCCTCCTCTCTGCGATTTTCTTCCTCGATGAGCGATTCAGTTTTTGTGAGATTTGGATTTTGTGGATTAGGCAGCATTTCGTCATACGACCACAAATTGATCCAAACAAGCGACCGCTCGAGACCGCGAAACAAGTCTACGCGTGATTAAAACCTTGCAAAGTTAAGAAATCCTCTTCATTACAGAAATATTTAATTGTCGACAGAGTAATTCAAAACAATAAAAAGTGATTTTTGCTCAATTAAGGTCATACTTTCTTTCGTAGTAAAAGTAAGTTAATTGGGAGTTTCTTGTAGTTCAAAAAGAATTCCTATTGAAAAACCATTCCAGCAGATGTTCTCAGACGTGTTAAGTTCAGCGTTCATTGTTTTGGTCGATTTTATCAAGAAATAAACAGATTTCAGAAACAACGGATAGTTATTAATTAATGACAAGAACTCTATAAAATACTATTTTGCCGCTATTTTGTCTATTTGACCTTTTGATAAAAAAAGTACTTAAAGTATAATCATTCCCGAAATTATCCAAAGCTTCAAACAATTTATATTTAGATTTCGAATATTAATACGATTTTAGGTATACATGTACGTAGGTATAACTGAACAAAATATGAATCCCCGACAGTTTCTTTTTAAAAACGGCAAAACACACATTTTTATATTTGCATATATATTTATCTCATTACTATTCTCACTTGGGACCAACAGTGCCTATATAGGATATCAACTCATTAGCATAATTGTCAGTTGCCTTTAGTCCTCGTGCTGAGAAGACCTCCTCTGCTCTGGCCTCGCCGTTCAACTGACTCAACTCTCCTTCCTTCGTCAAGAATTAAAGTCTACATCATTCTTCTCGTCGCCTCCTATCGCTTTCCTCCCCTTTGCAGCGTTCAAGATTTTCGTTATTCAGCAGTTTGATTTTGTGTGTTTTTATCGCCTTTGAATTTCTTTTCGCGCTGTTCAGTTATGCTAAATTTGTGCTTTGTATTCTCTTACAGGTCTACAGCTCCGCCTGGAACCTTTGGAACCATAAGTTCTTTTGCTCCTGGAATTATTGTCGTCTATTCAGTTTGGCCAAGCTGAACTGTGTTCATTCTTGCGGATGTTTTCTCGCCCTGTAGGAACATTTAGTGTTTTACTTGCGTCTGGTTTGGCCTTTGAATTTCACGGTGAAGGCGGTGAATCTAACGATTGTGTTTCGCATGTTAACAGTCATATGTTGACCAGATACGTTCGGCATAGGCGTTAGACCTGGGCAAATTGTTGCCGCTACGTTTGGTATATAATAGGCGTTGGACCTGGGATACCTACAGTTTGGCAGGCGAATTAGTTCAGCCACCAGCGAATTTTGTTCTGCTCTAAAATTATTTCTCTTACATAAAAGTTTGGCAGGCGAGTTAGTTCAGCCACCAGCGAATTTGTTCTGCTCTAAAATTATTTCTCTTACATAAAAGTTTGGCGGGCGAATTAGTTCAGCCACCAGCGAATTTGTTCTGCTCTAAAATTATTTCTCTTACATGAAAGTTTGGCAGGCGAATTAGTTCAGCCACCAGCGAATTTGTTCTGCTCTAAAATTATTTCTCTTAATGGAAGTTTGGCAGGCGAATTAGTTCAGCCATCAGCGAATTTGTTCTGCTCTAAAATTATTTCTCTTACATGAAAGTTTGGCAGGCGAATTAGTTCAGCCACCAGCGAATTTGTTCTGCTCTAAAATTATTTCTCTTACATAAAAGTTTGGCAGGCGAATTAGTTCAGCCACCAGCGAATTTGTTCTGCTCTAAAATTATTTCTCTTACATGAAAGTTTGGCAGGCGAATTAGTTCAGCCACCAGCGAATTTGCTCTGCTCTAAAATTATTTCTCTTACATGAAAGTTTGGCAGGCGAATTAGTTCAGCCACCAGCGAATTTGTTCCGCTCTAATTATCTGGAAAAGGCAAAATAAAAGTATTTAGTCAATACCGAAAGTAATTCTTGCATTCTGATTATACACAAAGAAAGGTGAATGTGTTATGAGTTCAGCCAAGCGAATTTTGTTATTGTTCCTTATTCTCATCATGCTTATTCAATTTTGCAAAAGCTCAGAGATTTTATCATCTTCCTCAATTTTTGTCTTGACTATTCATCACTTAATTTGAGGGTGTCAACGCGTTTAAATACGATTTTAATGAGCTATTTCAATCGTTGTTATAGTGATATAACAGAAGATGGATATTTAATAGCTCGGTGTTCTCTTTTGCAAGGAATTGTTTTGTTCCATTCTCTCGCTCTCCGGGGTAGCCGAGGCTACCTTTTTTGTTTAGTTTTCTTTTGTTTTCGCCACACCTTATTTAGGTTGCTTGACTCGGGTTTCTCAATAGGTTGCCTCGGCTTCCCCGGAGGAGTTATCTAATACTCTTCATTGCTCTGTCCTCGGACGGGGTATTCCGGGGTTGCGGACGGCTGGCTGTTGAAATCCTGGTTTGGTTTCTCGCGTGTACATTCAAGTCTTTCTGAAATTGTTTACTTGTTACCTTTCCTAACTTGATCCTCTGCTATTGATTAGAAAACAATTTTCATCGTTTCTGACCTTAATGTACCTGTATTGGTGTACTTCTCGTTCTTGTTATTATTGTTCAAAATTTCCTTTGTTGAATTTTTTGTCTCTTTTCTGCATACTCGAGGGTCCGGCGGAATCCGCGAGAGTTCTTAGCATCTCGTCCCCTCGAGCATGCTTTTTCTGAGTTTTGGGGAGAAGTACACCTTTTGTGTGGTATAATTAGGTTTATTTCATTGGACTTCCCACTCTCTCCTCATCTCCATGGTTGTAATGGTATTTTGTCAGGGTAAATTATTTATAAAGTTTCGGCAAAGCGGCGCTTCAAAATCTTTCGGAGTT
The DNA here is from genome assembly GCA_033964015.1 of Scolanthus callimorphus. NCBI lineage: Eukaryota > Metazoa > Cnidaria > Anthozoa > Actiniaria > Edwardsiidae > Scolanthus > Scolanthus callimorphus. The sequence goes on from CM066917.1 coordinate 29,082,373, forward strand.
TGGGCTCTGCCTCCGTGTAAGAATCTGTGTATTGTTCACGAGTTGCGTCACAAAGCCTCCTTTGTTTAGTAGAACGAATCATGATGAAATAGTAAATGAACGCAATGGCGTTCTCTGGGAATGGTTCTTACACGGAGGTATACCCGGAGTTTGGGAGTGAGTCGATTTTAGTAAGTGGAGGACCTGCAGTATTCGTCATACAGGCCGCGGAGCCAGGTCTCCTTACCCATATCTTATATAGAGCACAATGGGACCAAGTGAGAATATATAACTATTCTCACTTGGGACCAACAGTGCCTATATAGGATATCAACTCATTAGCATAATTGTCAGTTGCCTTTAGTCCTCGGCGCAAGATGGCGTCCTTGGTAGAGGACGCTGTGTTGGCGGGTTTCATTGTGCTTATTTCGAGGCCTGATGGAGCTACTTTTCTTGTTACCCGCCCTCCCTCCCTCTTTGCTCTGTATTGTTTTGATTTCGGGTTTCATTGTGCTCATTCCGAGGCTTGGTGGAGCTACTTTCCTTACCCTCCCTCCCTCCCTCTTGCTAGATTGTCATCTTTAGCTCCGCCAGGTCTCCTTACCCATATCTTATATAGAGCACAATGGGACCAAGTGAGAATATATAACATTTCAGAGTCCGTCCTCCATCACCTATTGGTGCGCGTCCACAGCGCAGAGGAGTAGATGAATCCATACATAGATTGTATGAGAACAGGACAGGCTAGTGGAAAAAGTTTAGTATACTTCTATCTATCTAAGTTTATAGAAACAAATAAAGGATACTTACGCCTTTGTAGTTGCTAAGTCAGCTAAAGTATTAGTTGTGCGCCGAAACATACAAGTTTCTAGCTTAGGGACCGGTCATTATTTATCGCCTGGGGGGTGGGGGGGGGGGGCAGAGGATTTTGGAGGGCATCACTTTATTTTGGGGCGAGCGAAAGAGGGGATCTCTCACAACCTGCAGCCCTGAAAGGGGGATAACAAGAAATTTTCTAAGTATAGTTATTCCAGCAACTTCTCTATCATTTGCATTTTTCTACTTCACTTCACAATACATAATAAAATTTTCGGCGCGCTTCGCGCGCTTAAACAATATATTATTTGCCAACTCGCGCAACGACACTACCTTCGCACCGTTCACAAGAACAAGTGTATCTTGGAAAAACAAACTGTAGCAAAAATGCCCTGCAGTGATAGGCCAGGCGGGCAGTCACTATGTTTGAATGAAGAGTAAGCGTGAGTTCGACGTTACAGGCATAGAAATTCGTCATTTGGGCCGCGCTTCACGCAAATGAATAATAATAATTTCGGCGCGCAATTGCGCGCATGAATAATAAAACCTACAGGATTTGTTTACTATACAAAAAAAAACGGAATGTTCATCTACACTTTCTCTGAGCCGGCGATAAATAACGACCGGTCCCTTATATGCTTCTGTTGTACGATCGAGGGAAGCTGCTATAACACGGTTTGACGGTGCTTCAGCGTTCGCAAAATTGGGCAAACTGCGGTAAAACCACCCAAAAAACTTCAAAAATCCCTCGAAACACAGTATCAGACTTTATTACGCTCTAGCTCCATTGTTCTCTTCTGTATTGTATGGGCTATTGGCTCTTTGACTATTACGTTTTGTTTCACGGGAATATGGAAACCACAAGTTGCTTAAAGCGGGACTGTCACGGTACGCGCATGCTCGAGCAAAGACTGCCGATCCCATAACTACCATTCAAAACGGGGATTCCCTGTTTAAATAAACCAATCACGGGACACTTCGTTTTCGCGGGAAAGTACCCACGCCCCGCGCGACGTCGCCTCAGGGAAAACATAATTTGGAGTTCATTCGTCAGGAGGCGACATTATGGTAAGTTTTTAGGGATTTTTAGGCAAATGAGCTGCAAAATCGTTGTCTAGGTGAAGATACCGTAGCCCTTGAATAATTTCCATATCTCGTGGACCCTTTTCGATATCTAGATCCTGCTTTTATTGTGTTCCCAAGCCATTTTGGCGTAAGAACGACCTCGATTAGCCCTTTCTTGTTGGGCAGCCATCAGTGAAAATGACGCTCGAGTCTCATTCAATTTAAAACGACAAACAATATTGCATCGACTCCATAATTTGGTCACGATACTAAGGAGATCTCAGGAGAGAATACCCGTTAAGAATTAAGGGTAGATGGACCCCGAAACAACACGATTTGAACGGATTCTACCAGCGTAATTCCTCCCTCTCACAGCCATCGTTCCGGCCCGGACCAAAGTGATCAAAATTCGCACATGCGCGTACCGTGACAGTCCCGCTTTAAGCCCTGGCCAAACGAAACGCAAGTTCACGCAAGTCGATGCAAGCTGTGACTTGCACAGACTTGCGCTCACTTGCGTTGAGGTGGCCAAACGAGATGCAAGTTTTGATGCAAGTTGAGTGTTTTGGTGCTTTGCGCCCACTAATGACGACATGATCACGCCACTTTCGAACACTAGCGCGCGCTCAAGCTAGTGTTTGTCTTAGTAAAAAAGACAAGAAAAATAAAGAAATCTCACCCAGTTTCTTTTAAATAACAGCTAGAAATAGATGTGCAATATTTTCATGACTTATTTTGGTCATAATATTTCCGTTAATCCGGAAAACGAAGAAAATTGGAAACTTGGATCAACTTGCGCACACTTGCGATGTGGTGGCCAAACGAGACGCAAGTTGTCGCAAGTTGCGTGAAAATTTGAACATGTTCAAAGTGGACGCAAGCCATCGCAAGTCGGCGCAAGTCATCGCAAGTTGGTGGCCAAACGAGCGCAAGTCGACGCAAGTTACAAAACTTGCGTCGACTTGCGTGAACTTGCGTTTCGTTTGGCCAGGGCTTTACCATTTTCTGTTCGTATTCTTTTGTTTTCGTAAAACAAGTACAGTACAACTTGCCATATCTGTGTCCAGTCACTGTTAGCTGCAGCAAAGATTTAAACACTTGTCTACTTTTAAAAAAGTGTCTCAGGCAGGGTCCTTTCCCGGAAAATCTTATCGTTTCGCGAAAAATTTGTTGCTAAGACAACGCGATTATGCGACTATGACGTCATTAATTCGCGCGCGCGGTTTCCATTGCCCATTGTTGGAAACCAATAATAAGTAAAGAATAGTGTATTCTGCATTTCAATGCCAAAATTCCAAAGCAATATTTACCGAATTAGGTGTATAAAAAGCCCAGTAATGGTTTCACTATAACGCAGTACGCCAGGGCCGAATTGTATTTGTTTTTCTACATATTCCATATGACATTGCAGCGCGCAAAGTATCATCTTCCCATTTTAATTGTATCCCCGAATCCTCTGACCCACCGTGACCATCCTCCTCTGGCTGAGGCCTAGGGAAAAAATGTCTTTATTTTCAAAAGCTGCCGACTATAATAACACTTTTAAATAACAACTTTTCTATTATAAGACCTTAGCTAGCACATCAAGAAAGTTTTGTCCCTTTTTTAACGAGGCCGCTCGGGCTGCCTGTGCAATTTCAACCGCATCTCAGGTTCCGTTGACAAAATGGACGACCAAAAGTACGATGTTTATCTAGTCTGCGTGCTTGTTTCGCTAAGATATGAGGAAAAGTGCTTACAAACCTTCTAGACAAGTAATGTGGATTACAGGGACATTTTTTAAATATGTCTGAACACATCAAACTTACACTGCAGCAATCTAGTTTTCACAGTCTTTACTCGCATTAAATTTCCTTTATGCACATTTTCTAAAAACTGACCGTCTGCGTTGCCAGGTGGTCGATAACGGGCCACCGTTGTCCGACAGATCCTTCCGTCATCCAGTGTCTTATCATAATAACCTAGTCCAAAATCCGTGGATCCTTTCCATACAATGGCAGTAAAGTGGCCAGCATTCCATGACATATCGTTGTTGGAAAAGTTGTATCCCGGATCGCAAACTTCATCATACCTATGAAGGGAAATAAATTTGTTAGCATGTAGCTTGTGGCGGGAAAACTTTGATTTGGAAATTTGTTGGGACAAAAAATTTACTATAACAGAAGGGAAAACATGACTAAACACTTTACACACCCTCAATCCGTACATCCTCTTGCACAGTCATACTTCATTCGGGAATAATTACAAAGAAAAAAACAAGTTCTAGGGGATATCTTTGTGCAATGCTTCCTTCTTGATAAAAAAAAACGGGTTAATTTAAGTTTACACCGACCACTTATTGCCATTAAAATCTTTTGTTCTGCAGTCAGACCAGGGAGTTTTAGTAAAACGTTTCCTTTATCTTCTATGCAACTTTTGAACCCTCACATTGCGGTAAGCGCAAAGGAAACTTCTCCGCGCCCGGTTGCTCTTTCCCGAGCTCTCTTCTTTTGCGCTTGCTACGAATACTAGAAATTGTTGTAGATCTTAAATTCTTTTACCATCGTTTTGTAACCTGAGCCGCCGGTTCAGGTTTTGTGTCGCACCACGCGGCTATATTCTCCCCTTGGTTTGGCCTGTTGTCGCTCGGCGAATGCTCAAACTTGCCGTTTTCCACCAGATGTTTAGCCCACTCCAGAGCGCTTTTGCTCATTGTTAAATCGAGGGTCAGCGGTTGCGCGTCGTGGCGCGTTCGGTAATTGTTGGTGGCGTTGAGGCCTTCCTGCGCGAATTCTACTAGTTCTACTAGTGTGGCTGGGAATTTGACAATAATCTCAATTAAATTTTCTAATTACGTTTTATTCACTGTCCCATTTTATATCTCTGTCTCCGCTGAGCAGCAACCATTCCTCGTACCCAGAGCACCCGGCTCGTCTACTCGCAGGGGAGGCCCTGGGGACATTCATTTGAGGACCGTCGCTGATTGGTTGATTTTGAGCGTTGGAGCATGCGCTGAAAGGTCTTTCTTTCAGCGGCTCTGTATTAAATCTCGCGCATGCGTCAGTGGCTGTCACCAGAGCCTCCCCCGCGAGCCGGGGAGCTCTGGGTTCGAGAATGAGCAGCAGCCTGAATCTCAGGGGAGTACTATGAACTGGAAGCGGCCAGTTGAGCACGGGTTTAAAGTGCGAATATGACCAGAATCTTACCTACAAAATCGCTAACATCTTCCCCAAATTATGTTCAGGGGGTTCCCGGGCATTTTTGGCGTTAGCCAGCCCGCAGCCTGATTTGATGTAATGCGCATTTGATTATTCATACGATAGTGCGTAATATATGAAATAAATTTTATATATACCGTTTCCGGGAAACGTTGTCACCCAAAAAGCCTATAAGCTTGAAGCGCAAAGGATGATGGGGGCATTTAAACTGCTACTGTTTGGTCTGAATTCAGACAGTTATCGCAAACACAGGTGAAATGATTAAATTTCAGCACATTTCCAAGCATGTTTGTTTCTAATATTTTACAGAAATTTAAATAAATCTTTACCCATACTCCCTAGCGCACCAAGCTTATAGGCTTTTTGGGTGACAACGTATCCCGGAAACGGTATATGTTCTCGCGATAGTAGTCTATTATTCTGAAGGACGATGTTTTGCAAGCTAAACGAAGATACCACTGTAATAATAACAACATCTTTTTGCTTGGTATAAAGATATTTTACAACAAAGATTAGTGTTCGTGCCTTGCACTTAGCGCAAGCATGCAAAACAACACATAAACAATCAGTGTGCATGTTTCCTGCATCTGTGAGTCTGATCAATATCAAGCTTTAAACAAAGAAAATCAGAAGCGTGGAGAGCTCGGAGAAGGCAGTTCGATTTGCATAAAATTTTGAGATTTTATTCCTTCTTTTTATCCGCATTTAATCATTCGTTTGAGAAGTAAATCAAACACTCGATGATAGTGTTTTTAGTCATCAACGACTCGACTTTGCCTCGTTTTTTGAACCCACTTCTCGTGTTTGAAATCCTGTTCTCAAACTCATTAATAATTCATCAAGTTTGAACAAAGAAAATCAAACCTTGGAGTAGGGTTTGATACCCGATCTTAATTTGCATAGAATTTTGATTTTTTTATTAATTTTTATTTTTTTCTCAACATTAAATCATTCGTTTGAGAAGCTATATCAAACACTAGATATAGTTTTTGATCAGGATTTCAAACACCTCTTCTCAGTGTTTGGAAATCCTGATCAAACACGCTCTCTAGTGTTTGATATATTGCATCAAACGCTCTCTCTAGTGTTTGATCTATTATTTAATGTTGAAAAGTCCACCTGAGTAGCTACAAAAGATCGTATCTAGCGCTCTACGGCGCAAACAGAAAAAAAGGCAAGGGGGCTCGGCTTGTACTGTAGTCACTTTCTACATTCAAATGCAAGCCTTCGAGGTTTTATCTTGCGGTCTGATTCTCGGCCGTGTCAATGTTCGTATCTCTAAAGCATGAAGTAGTGCCAGACCCGAGAGCCTTCTTGCACCCATAGTGGAGCGCAGATACCTTTTAACTCTTCGGATAGTACTAAAGGATCTTTCCAGTGTTGCTGCTGAGACCAGGCGAATGGCGCCACGGAAGCCAGGCTAGTACAGTGGGCGAAAATGGGCGAAGATGAGAGCGGCACAGTCGGGTTTGATTACCCACCTTAAATAACTATAAATTCTGCTTTGCTTGAATGGTAAATGTCGAACTAGGCGCCATTTCATTTGAGACTTTTTTCAAAGCTAATTTTTAAAGAAATCTCACTAAAATCTCAAAAGCCGTGCTTAACTGGCTAACAGTGAGGTGCGCGCCCGAAGCCAAGCCAGTATCAAACTGCATACCCAAAATAGCGATATTATGTTTCAAATACAACAACATATAGTTTACATATGGAAAGTTAAGGTTAAAAACCTTGAGTCTCCCGCGTAAACCGGGAGAGTTGGCTAAATGCAAATTTTAGACGGAGAACGCCTGACGATGCGTGGACAGGTATTGCATGCTGCGATATATATTTACATTTTAGTTCATTACTCCAGAAATTCTCAATAATATATTAAAGATAATGTTTTCTACTTACCATTTGTCTGAGCTGCAATGCCTTTTAATGTTGCAGATGCGAGTAATACTAGCCAAACACAGCAAAACGAAACTGAACGGTGGGACGCCATATTTTGTTCACACCAGATCGATTGCCACGTGATTAAACGCAGGGTTCAATCTAGTCCCCAGAGCCTACGATTCTGAGCCAGCGGCGACGATCCGCCTAGATACTACTGTATTGTAATTCTGCATATCCTCGTTGGAGGTCACAAAGAAAGGCATCTTCCATTTACAAACACTGTCCAGCCAAACACAACGTTATGTCGGCCAAACGTTTAACGACAAAATAGTATGATGATAAAAAAAATTTGTACTTCTAATATCACAGTTGTAAATTAAATGAATTAACCAAACATGCCATGAGCAACCAGGGATTTGCGCGGCCGGAAAGTAGAGTGAACGGTGACTGCGAGGAAGGCGTACAGGTAACTGCTGTCGTCTCCAGTTTCAAGAGCAAAGTTGTGCATCCTCGAAATCCAAAGCATGTGAAGACCAGCTTCGAAAATGACAAGTAGGGAAGCTCGATATTTTTCGTTTACGTTGATGAAAGTACGTATACCTTTAGCAGAGATGCCAACCTTCGCCAAACACATTCGCGCGGGCTACCTGTTTTTTTGTTTTTGTTTTTAACTCGCCATAGTTCCCTTGGTCGGGAACCAATACACAGATCTCCCAAAGGTGGATCTCCCAAAGGTAACGGTGATTGCCTATTGCCTACTAATAAGGAAGTCAGTTTTGCAACGTCGATAAGCCGAGAATAATTGACAATTAAATTGTCTTGAAATGGTCTGAACATAAAGCTTACATTATAAATCTAGTTTTTACAGTCTTTACTCGCATCAAACTTTCCTTTCTGTACGTTTTCTAAAAACTGTCCGCCTTTATTACCAGGCGGCCGATAGCGGGCCACCATTGTCCGGCAGATCTTTCCGTCTTTCTCCTTATCATAATATCCTAGACCGAGTTCCTTGGATCCTTTCCATACAAGGGCGGTAAAGTGACCAGCATTCCAGGACAGATTGTTGTTGGAGAAGTTGTATTCCGGATCGCAAACTTCACCATACCTATGAAGAAAAACAAATTTGTGCTGTGTGAACATTTATTGATGAAATAGGATTTGAATTGCAGTAAGCAAAGCAAAGAAACGATTAAAGATATGAGTGTGTGAGTAGCTTGTGGCAAGATTCTTTGATTGGGAAATTTGCTGGGACAAAATTTACTAAAACCAAAGTGAAAACGTGGCTAACGCTTTACGCGCCCCTACATCCTAGAGCGGATTTCAGATGTCGTGAGTAATTCGCAATTACTTTGTACTCCTGTAAGTTTTATTCAGAATTGGTGTAATCACTTTGCAATTGGTTTCACTACAGTCATATGAAATCCTCTCCGACTTGCACAGTCAGACTTCATCCGAGAATATTAAATTACAAAGAAATACAAGGCCCATGGGGTATTTTTGTACAATGCTTCCGTCTTTGATAAATGAAAGGTTGATCTAAATTTACGCCTTTATTTCCATTGAAATCATTTGTTCTGCAGCCAATCCACATATTTTCGTAAAACTTTTCCTTTTCTTCATTGCAACTTTTGAGCCCTTCATTGCGGTAAGCGCAACGTCGATGTCTCAGCTTTTTCACGGAACTCTCCTTTTGCGCTTGGTACGAATACTATAATAAGTATACGGCATCTATGATTCGTTTACCATCGTTTTGTAACCTCAGTCGCCGTTTGAGGCTTAGTGTCGCACCACGCGGCTATATTCTCCCCTTGATTAGTCATCTTGTCGCTCGGCGCATGCTCAAACTTGTCGCTTTCCGCCAGATATTTAGCCCACTCCATAGCGCTTTTGCTCAGCTCTGAATTCAGGGTCAGCGGTTTCGCGTCGTGGCGCGTGCGGTAATCGTTGGTGGCTTTGAGGCCTTCCTTGACGAATTCCGATGCGACTGCGAATTTGTCAAGAATAACAAACTCAAATTTTCTTATTACGTTTTATCCATCACATTTTTGATATTCATAACATAACATCTCTATCTCTGATCATACCCCATTGATGAGAGCAACTGTAAGATTGTTGGTTATAAATAGAATATGAAATACCAAAAAAGAAACGTCCGGGGGTGCACCTACGTGCTTCGAGAAAATAGACCATGAAAAATCAGGAGAGGAAGGGTGCCAATAGACCAGCAGGTACCCAGCATCCTAATATTCTAGTCTTTTCGTATCTTTTTTTGTATTTCCGAGACTTTTTTATAACCAACAAACTTACCCGAATGACGAGCTCCCACAGCTAAAGTTATTATCTTTTGCCCTATATAAATGGTCCACAATTTGTACTCTACACGTGACTCTAGATATACTTGACGCATCATAGATGTGCACAAAGCAAAACTATTAAAGAGCCTCTGTCAGCCTCCATTTTGTCAGCCTAGCAACATACCGAGACAGAGAAAGCATCCATTTCCATCGGCTGATTTAGGGAGTGTAGTGCAATGTTTGCGATTGAATTCGATAAATGAATAATACAACTTTGTTGCTCGGTTGCTCGGAGCGAGCGCAGCGAGCGTAGAGCAAATCTAATCTCTACCTCGCCACAGTTTTTAAACAGTTCGCAAGTGCACTTTGTACTTCCACTCGATTCCCATTGCATAGGACTCACGAGCTCACAATGCAGAGCTTTAATTCGCATGCGCAGTATGATCATATGGGGCAAGCGATTTCAACTGTCTCCTGGCAAACTCGGCAGACCATAATTTTTCGCGTCAACAACAAGTGTGGGCTGATTTCGGTGCTATGCAGTTCGACAGCGATTATCGGTAAGTTAAAGTTATGAATTGCCTTAATTTCATCTGTAACTTTTTTGTACAAGTTCTAGCAGGTTTCAAAGCGTGTTTTTCACTGGTGTTAGAACATTTTCACTGCAGTTTTCGCGCGTTCTAGAGCGAATTTCGAACGCACATCCATGCAATAGCTAGATGTCGGTCGAACACGAAAACAACAAGCTTGGCTTTGCCAAAGTCTCCCCATCAATTGGGGGCTTTCAGTTTCAGTGACTTGCTGCCTGAAATCAAGTCTCCTCCAATTGCATTCGTATGAGCAGAGTAAAGGCTTTATTTTCTTGTGATATAGAACCAATTACCTACCAACGATTACATGCTTATATAGCTAAAATCAGCACCAAGCTTACTTACAATATCTTCTAGATTGAGCGAGATTGAGCAAAATAGGCTTGAAATGATGATAGCACAAGTAAAGTTGAGCAATTCGTAGTATAGTTGCTGCAGTACTTAGCAGTAATAAAGCTGATGCATTACCACAAAGGAAATTGCCCAAAATGTCTGCCCTATTTGGCACATAATTGCCCTATGTGGACCAGAAACCTAAATGAGCTATTAAAAGCTAAGCACCCAATATTTATTTTGGTACAGTTGCCACCAGCATGTCATAAGCTAAACAAATTGTTGCAAATATGTTCCAAAAATAGCACACCTTTATGCAATGTATTCGTTGTGTGATTGTCCAGGCAAGTAAATTATGTAATTAAGTAATTTTTTTTCCTTTTTGTAGATCCAGCCTAGCATCATAATGAATAACCCCTCTAAGCAACCAGGTCAATTACCTCTTCACTGGTCACAAGGTCGATCTGCTAATTTCATATGGAAAATAATAACAAGACTTAACATGTATCACTGATCGGAAGCACGAAAGCCACATCTTCACCGAGCGACAAATTAAGAGAGTGACATTGTTTGCAGTTGTTGAGGAGAAAAAAAAGACTCACAGGACCACAATTGATTGATATTATTTTAAAAATGCATATTTACAAGGAGTTGTTGTGCAATTATGAAGCTAGGGGCCAAGAAATTACATTTTACAAACAAACGATGACAAAATTATTGAACAGATGACACCAAGCATAGGCATTACTTTGAAGGACACCAGTGCCTGGTATGTTAATAATTAGTGTCAAGAACAAGACTGGTAAAATGTAAAATCTGGTTCAATGTGCATCTCATGCATGAAAAATGTAAAGCTGTTGTTATTTTTTATCTGGAACATACTCAAACTGAATCAAGGAAATGGCTGTACTGCAGCTGGAATATTCAACCAACACAGGAAACCATATAAATCGCCTCCTTTTTATATACTAGGAAACAAAACGCTTCCTAGAAAAGAGTAGCCTCCGAGCACTTCACTATCTAAATAGATACTACTAGTAGAAGACTATTTCAAGATTTCTACACGTAATTTGTTGCATGATGTCGACTGAAAACAATAACAAAGGAGTGGCTGACAAGGGCTCTTTAATAATGGAAATAGTGTACAGACGCGTAGCCATTGCATTGTATAGTTCGTGCTGTATATTTATTGTATTTGAGGCTTCATGGGGTAACGCAAATGCGTATTTGCGTACAGGTAGCTACGTGCGCTGGTGTAACTCACCTTCAGAGCCATTTCCAGACCCTTCGCCGTTTCCCGTTTCCCCTCCTCCTCCCCCAGGGGTAGGTTTTGTCTCGCCGCCTGTTTCTTGGTCAGGATAAATTTTCATGACAATATCCATTTCTACTTCGTCGTCTTTCTTTATCTCGTACATCCCAAACCCTGCCAAACGGAATTACAGACATTATTGTTCATTGTTATATAGCGAGTGCTCACTCCAACCGAGCGCGCGCTCTTATTGGCTAAATCAAGGTCACGTGGTGAAGTACAAATCAAATATTCCCCGATCAGTCAATATTTCGAAAAAAAATTTTTGACTGGTCGGGAATATTGCTTTCGCGCGTCGCGTTTGAGAGCGGGAAAAAAGAGAAAGTTTATTGTAAACACGCGAGTCTTTTTAAAAACCTTATTAATTTTGATAAGTTTTTGCTAATGCAAAAAAAATTGTGTTGTTTCAAGAGTAGATTAACAAGAGTTAGAATCTCTCGTACTGTATTTGTCCACATCACAGTCAGCAAAGTGTCTATTTTTAGATTTGAATTTCGCGTGCGACAGTATTCGAATCCCCTCTTGATTCCCCTGAATTCATCGTATACCCAACATACACAAAAATAGAGAATATCCTACAATATCTTTGCGACTTTAAAGGTTTTTCGAATGATCTGTGATTTAATTTTAGGCTGGATCTCACAACTCTTCGCGTGGCGAGAAAGTGGGAACCCTGTGGATGACGAATTTTAGCGGGAAACCTAGTTCTAAAATTAGACACTTTTCTGACTGTGATTCGGGCGTACATAGTAAATATGGAAACTCTTGGTAATCCACTCTTGGTTGTTTATGAGTGTTTTGTCGCGCGCAAACTTTGTAACTTCTCTTTTCATTCTTGAAATACACTTGTTTTGACTTAATAATTGCAGTATATTTTCTGCTATATAACAAAACACTTAATGACTACTCCTTCAGGAAACACCAGTTTTGTTTCCCTCGAATCTCGACTTCGTCTCGGGAAACATCGAGATTCTCGGGAAACAAAACTGATGTTTCCCTCGGGAGCAGTCATTAAGGTATGAGTATACCTTTGCGCGAGGGATGTCAATTTTTCGCGAAAAAAAAAATCACTGTCGCGTCATTATTTACACTACAAGGGCCATTTATATATCGTTTTAAAGCTTGTAGAACGGCCTTTCTTACTAAGTAGTATATTATATGCAACGTTACTTTGATGGATCGTTTTCGTCGTTTTGTGCTTCAAAGGAAAAGTACCAATTTTTGCTTTTAAAAAGCTCCTGCCACTTCCAGTTAATGTTAAAAGCTCCAGATTTCCGCAAAATGTATTCCTTAGAGGGCGATCTGAAAAAAGTGTGCGGGATTTTGGGTATTTTACATATTTGCGGAAATATCACGTAAAACAGGTTGAAAATCGATATTATTGGCAATGCTAACACAAAAATTAGCATAAAATATGTTTTGAAGGGAAAATCAAAATCCCACACACCCTTTTTTAGATCACCTTCTAAAGAATAGACTTTGCTTAAATTTGGAGCTGTGCAATTTAAGTGGAAGAAGTTGGAACTTTTTCAAGAAAGTCAGTACTTTTTTCTTTAGAGCTAAACAAATATATGTTAATGTACAATATCATGAAAACAAAGTTACTCATCAGATAGACCAACCTTTTAGCTTTAAAATGATATATGAACGATGTTTGTGGTGTAAATTGTGACGTGATACGAATTTTTTTCCCGCGACACCCTTCAAAGGTATACTCATACCATTATTTATCTTATCTCATTTATTTATCTTATTGATTTTTTTTTTTTTTTTATTATTATTATTTATTATTATTATTTATTATTATTATGAACATTTAACATTACATAATTTATATGCACCTTTTTCGTCTTCTTCGTTACATTGTCCATTTTACATTACACAAACATATTTCCATTTCCATTTCATTTTTACATGTTTTTTTTTTCTTTTACAGACACTTAACATTACACATGCATTTTTTTATTTCACAACGATGTCATTACATCAGCTAAACTAGCGCATCAAATGTTTACTTGTTTTGCAGTTTCTGCAGATTCTACTTTCAGCCAGTTGTCGAGAACAATCAGGAAAGCTTGGAAAAATACATCTTCAGTTTTTCTATATGCTCCGTAAATGTAGTGCTTAGCAATCATTAAACATAGGTTTAGGGGGAAGTATTTTGGTTCGCCCGGCATGTGTCCATAGAATATATTTTTTTGATAAATTTCTATGCGGACATTATTCTTTTTTTTCCACCATTCAATAAAATCGTTCCAGAAAACAACAATACGAGGGCAATCAAGAAATATATGTTTTAGGTCTTGTTTTTGTGAACAAAAGTGGCAGTTTTCAGAATCAATTAATTTATCTCTGAACAGTGTAGCATTCGAGGGTAATATGTTTTGAATAATCTTGAACTGAAAGATTCTGAGCTTAACATCTTTGGTTATTTTATATGGAAGTGAATAAACGAGAGTTGCTTCGCGTGGTGAAAAGCCGCACTTTAGTAACCGCTTTTCAGCAGTAGGAGGCTTAAAGGCTTTTGTTACAAGTTCTTTTCTGATTTTCTTACATGTCAATAAGGCAATACTATCCTTTTCTGTTCGATTTGCTTGTGTGACCCGGGGGTGTTCCTTAATGATTTTTTCCAATCTGACGGAATCGCTTTTACGAGCCCAAGAAGGGCTAAGTAATGAGTTTTGATTTTGAATTTTGCATAAAGGGATTCCACGGTTAACAATTTTCCTCTGGTATCAAATAAATCTTCTACATGTGTGACCCCGCCTAGATACCAATCTTGATAAAAAATCGATTTTCCTTCGATTAATACATTCTTATTGTTCCAAATAATCTCTTTAGCGGGATCACACTTTTCACTATGTATGTTGAGATCTTGCCAGGCGTTCATTATTTCTAGGTAAAAGTTTGGCAACTTTGGATTTAGTTGTTGTTTTTTTATTTCATATTTGCATTTAAAAAGGAAGGCTCCCCCCAGATTCCGTATTAATGTTAGAGGTAAATGTTTCCAACTCTCGGACCATGACTCGTCAGTTAATTGAACAAAGACGTTTAACCCAGCATGCTTTTAAGGACTTATTAATAATGTCGAAGTCAGGCATATCTAGACCACCTTTGTCTTTCGGGCCTATCATTGTACTCGTTTTTACCTTCGGTGGTTTTCCATTCCATATAAAAGCACGGGTTAAGTTGTTTACCTCGTCAATGATAGCTTTATCGACACACATGAGAGAAGCGATAAAAGTAAGCTTAGACAAAGCTAAAGTTTTAACAATTTTTATCTTCCCTTCTAAAGTTAAATTCCTCATCCTCCAGATGTCTAAAACTTTTTTCATCGCTTGAAGCTTATTTTCTAGATTTAGTTTGGTTGAAACGTTTTTGTCGTACGAAAAATGAACACCGAGTGCATACACGGATTTTGGTGGCCACTTAATTCCTAGTGGTTTTGCTGTTGATTCTTTGTCCTGTCCAAGCCATAGCCCCTCTGACTTGGAAACATTTAATTTTAAACCTGAGCACGATTCAAAGACTTTTAAGAGAGAAAAGAGATTTTCGGCGGATTTAACATTTGCTAAGAAGACAGTTGTATCATCTGCATATTGTGTTACTTTGAATTCATGATTATATAATTTAATTCCTTCTATGTCTTTGTTGTGTCTTATGGCGTTTCCTAGGATTTCGGCAGCGAGGATGAACAAGGTACCGCTGAGTGGGCAGCCCTGTCTGAGCCCGCGATACAAAGTGAAGAAGTGCGTCGCGAACCCGTTATTTACAGCACAACTAGAGATGTCGCAATAAAAAGTGTTGAACCACCGCAACACGTCAGGGCCAAAATTAAAAGTGTGTAATGTCTTTTCAATAAAGCTCCACTCCAAACTATCAAAAGCCTTTTGGAAGTCAAGAAAAGAGCCATACCGCCAATATTTTCTTTTTCCGTCAATTCCATAATGTCAGAGATCATCCTGATATTTTGACCTAAGTAGCGGTTCTTAACATAGCCTGTCTGGTCGGTATTAATAAGTTCCGTAAGAGTTTTTGCTAGCCTACTCGCAATTGTCTTTGCAGCGATTTTGTAATCTACATTTAATAGAGTTATTGGCCTCCAGTTTTTTAGAAAGAATGTATTTCCGCCTTTTTTCGGAATAAGGGTAATGATTCCTCTTTTTTGAGAGATTGACATTTCTTTTTCTCAAAAGCAAAATTAAAACATTGAGTTAACTCACTTCCTAGATTTTCCAAAATTTCAGGTAGAATTCAACAGTCAAACCGTCAGACCCAGGACTTTTGTTTTTTGCGAATTTATCTTATTGATATTATCAATGAACAGTCCTTTAGATCCAGTGCTATTGCAAGAGTTGATTACCAAGAGTATGAATCTTCTGTGAGTGGCAAAAATGAAAACAAAAACGGTGTTTTCATTGGTTCTTTTAGCGCGAGCGCATTCTCGTACCCAGAGCTCCCCGGCTCGTCTGCTCGCAGGGGAGGCTCTGGGACATCCATTTGAGGACCTTTGCTGATTGGCTGGTTTTGAACGTTGGTGCATGCGCAGAAAGATCTTTCTCTCAACGGCTCTGTATCAAATCTCGCGCATGCTTCAGGGCTGTCACCAGAGCCTCCCCCGCGAGGAGACGAGCCGGGGAGCTCTGGGTTAGAGAATGGCGCGAGCGCTGATGATACTTTTACGTACCCATGGCCGAGAGCCAATCAGAATTCGAGAAACACGCGTTGTGATATAAAACACTCTTGTTACCTTTTACCGCTTTATCGTCTATCTTGAAGCTTCCAATTGTTATTCCATTATTCGAGCCTTCCTTTGCCTTGTCACGATAACGAGACGTCAAATCAGGATTCATCGCTTTGTAGTCGGCCAAGTTTTTCTGCTGCTGGGAGCTGGTACCAACTTTACTTTCATCAATTGGAAGCAAAGCACTAAAAGCAGAGTCTTGTGAGGTCGAAGACCCCTGTGCGTTACCATGGTTACTTGTGAACTGTACGTCGTTGTCCCTGATTGGTGGTAGTCGCTTACTCAAAGTGTTGGAGATAAACTGTGCGGCGACATTGCTCGGTGAAGCGTGGTCACTTTGGTGATTGTTAATTCTTGGTCGCCGTTCGAGATATCCGCTCAATGGATCACCTAAGTATTGCCTCTTGTTTAGTTCCTTTCCCTTTCGGTATTCTTTGTCACTCTTCGTGCTCTCCCGTGAAAATCCTGAAACAAAGACGTATATAGAAGGTAATGGGATCAAAACCCATCAAGAGACCCAGAAATGTTTTTCTGAGATATTCGCGCGCTGCAGAAGACCATGTTCTTCCTGAAACTGTTCTTCCTGAAACTGTCCTTCCTGAAATTGTTCTTATCGTGCTGATTGTTGCCTCTACGGACGGACCATTACACAATGTTATTTTAGCTGTCGCCTCGATGTATCCATCGTTCTTACTTTAGGGACCGGTCATTATTTACCGCCTGGGGGGGGGGGGGATCACTTCATTTTGGGGCGAGCGAAGCCCTGAAAGGGGGGACCACAAGAAATTTTCTAAGTAGTTATTCCAGCAACTTCTCTATCATTCGCATTTTTCTACCTCACTCACATAATAAAAATTTCGGCAAGCGAATAGTCTTTGGCAATTCGCGCAACGAAGACACTACCTTTGCACCGTTCACAAGAACAACTGTTTCTTGGCGAGGAAAAACAAACTCTACCAAAAATGCCCTGCAGTGATAGGCCTGGCGGGCAGTCACTTTGTTCGAAAGAAGAGTAAGCGTGGCATAGAAATTCGTCATTCACGCAAATGAATAATAATAGAGCGGATTTCACATGACTGTCAACACTTGTTATGCAATTGCGATTGCTTTGCGTTCTCATTGGCTACTCGTTTTTTCTCAGCCAATCAAATTCTGTAGGAAATACAATTGCATAATTACTTAGTAATTGGTTCGGCTTGTGATTGGCTGAGAGAAAAGCCATTTAGGAGCAAGTGGTGATTTCTCTCGATTCTGATTGGCTAGTGATTGCTCAATTGCAATTGTTTTCACGACAGTCATGTGAAATCCGCTCTAAACGACACCAAAAGCGCGCGCTTTCATCTTCCTCGTGTTATTACAGTAAAAATAGCAAGGCGGCATTCTATATTTTAAGATGATAAATCCAGCAGAAAAATGTTCATTAGTAGAACATTCATTACGAGGGAATGACGCTACTAGAAGTTTTTCAGTTCACTGTCAACTTGCTACCTTCACTAACCGTTGCCGATAAGAATTGTGAAGAACAACACCACAGTTCCTGCGGCACGCTTCATTCTGTGAAAAATATCAACAAAGAGAATTCCTGTCAGTGATAGCCAGTTATTTACCTCGTCTGAGCCGTAACCACCAAGACCTCAAGGATGTTTATCCTGCGAGCAGAGGCCTTTGCTTTTTATTTCCATGTGCGTTGTTGCCGGGGCAACGGGAACGTGTCTGTGTGTGTGTGGGGGGGGACTCCCTCATGTCGACTATACGGGAATGCTCCGCCCGAAAGCAGTAGGGTTTTGAGGCTCAAATAAAATAAAATGGTAGTCGATTTTGCGAATTTCACTATATAAAAGGGTAAGCCCCCCTCCCCTCCCCTGGAACAATGAGTTTTGAAATCTTGTGGCGATGAACAGTTTTCAAAGTTTGAAGTTACATCAAAATATTGGTTCTTTGGCTAATATCAAGTGATAAAAGTGATTGGGGATAGTTACATACAAATTTAGAGCTGATTTACGAATTTATTCAAATAACTGTGTGACACACAGCGGGGCGTCAGTCACTGACTACAAACGATCTTGCAGAATTCATTCCCCAACGGGGATCGAACCCATGGCCTCTACGATACCGATTATTATTATTATTACCTAGACCGGCAACTACCATATTTTTTTCATCATAGTTGTTGTTGTTGAGAGTGCTCAATTTTGTCATTAGAAATATCTAACGTCAATCCATTTTGTGGTGAATTTAAAAGATACATTTTCGTCTCCGTTTGAGATATAGATATTTAACATTGAAATTAAAAGCACAAAACGTTTGCCAGTTTGCTATAAAACAATTCTGTTTCAATGAAATCTAAGAAGCATAGAATTAAATTAAATTAGATTATAAAAGAAGACTTACCTGCAAAGCCCTCCAATTCTGTGTTTTCTTGAAATCAAAAATCTTACGATATTAAAATGAGTATTTCTATCAATAAGATATGAAATATTTAATGGGTTCCCGCTATGGTATGGCAGTTACATACTCGAATTACTGGTATATTAGCAGGTCCTTGATTCATATAATTGATCACGGTTTATAGATTCTGTGTCTAAGTAGTCACGCCAATTTATGGAAGACATTTAATTCTTGGCTTGATATGGAAAGAAACGATTCCTGGCTTCCAGCGGAGATTTAACCCATGGAGTTACGATACCGGTGTTACGCTCTACCAACTGAGCTATGGAAACCATACATGCACCGTACATGCACCGTACATGCACCATACATGCACCGTACATGATGTAAGGATTGGTTAGTACTGCGCGGTATATGAAAGCTTCCAACAAATTTTTCTGCCCTCTCCACCACCAAACGTAGTATAAACTTGTATCACGGGCGGTCTGTGGTATTTTTAAAATCTTCTCAGTGCTATTAAGGCATGGCTATGGAAGGAAAAGCGTAGGGGGTGGTCTATATTTCATGCATTTACTCATTTCTTTACGAAACTTAATTCATGTTACAGAGCACCCGGAACTTAACAAAGTTTGAGTATCGTTTCTATGACAACCTGGAATGTGACCTTGGTACCTCATTTTTAACGGAATTTTAAAAACTACCCCTGCTGACAGGGAAAATGCATAAGAGGCAAAAAATAAATTAGTGGAAAAAATAATACTTAACTTGGTGTTTGTAAATCTAATTGGAAATGGTGCACAAATCATATGGATAAGAAGTTATCAAAGGGTATCGAATTTCACATTGTCCTAAAATAGGATTCCCAATGAAGAAGTCAACTTTTCCAATTAGATCAACAATACATATGTACATACCCAGACTTAAGTCACTTAGCACTTAAACATTTTCAGGATTTAAAGCCTTTCCCTGTCCACAGGAGCACTATTTAAAAAACCGTTACCTTCGAGTTCAAAGGTCACATTTAAAGTTGTCATAGAAACAGCAACCAAAATTTACTTATTTTTCAACCCCACACAGGCTGAAAAACTTTAAATAACCGAACAGTTGAAAGCACTGGAGTTAGACCACCCCCTAGGTTTTATGACAATTCGTTTGTCAGCCATGCCTTAATGGTGCTGAGATCGATCCAGGGCCTTTGGCCGAGGAAAAGCAAAATGGCGATCAAGAAAACGATGTTTCTCGAACATTTGGTGAATTTTTAGTGAATTTTCCTGTTTTTTTTCCGCTAAGATATGAGAAAAAATACTTCCAGTCCTTCCAAATAAGGTAAGGGAAATTTCCTAATAAGGAAGTTTTGCAACGTCGGCATTTCGACAGTTTTTTGGCAAAATAGCAACTGTATTGTTATTGTTATTTTGTTGTTAATTGTTAACCAGAGTTGCCATAGCAACGTTTTAGCCACACGCTCATAATTAGCACGTGTTAGCAACCCTAAGACGCGTTGCTTGATCACACTAATCCCTGAGTGTCTGACCAATTATACCCAATTATCTCGGCTTTCGTCAACATTTTCCAGCCCTCGGTCATACTGATTCCATACTATGATGCGGACCACTCAGCGCGCGGTAATGAATTCTATGTTCTAATTGTTTTTTAAAGGGTTGGCGCGCGTTTCATATGTTTCTATCTCTGATATGACCACTGTCATGGTAACTGCTTGTGTGCGCTTTTGTTCATCAAAATAACTAACCCAAAATAAGTTGTTTGCCAGTCACTTATCGTGCTCAGCGTTACACATAAATGATACTTCTTAGGGGAAAGCTTGATAGCTCAGATCCTTATGGATCTAAACCATCCTCCGATAAAATGTTTGAATATATAAATCATCTTCAGGGACTTGGAACGTACGTACGCCAACCAGAGAAAACTCACCTGGATTTGAAAAAAACCCAGGTTGAGTGGGATTCGAACCCACGACCTTCGGGTATCTAAACCGCCGCTCTACCAACTAAGCTATCAGCCCGTTGGCATTGGTGTGTGGGTCGAATCCATATCAATGTCAGTCAGTGCAATCTTGTTCGGCCGGTTTTAGGTCGGTTAGTATACGAGTATAGGAAAAAACTGTGACCTCGACCTTTGACCGCGGTCAAAGTTTTTCCCTGTCAGACCTAATTTCAGCACAGGTAAATAACATATCATGGAACAAGGATTTCAATTAACCATTTTATCACTATATAACAATATCATCACATATTATTCGACGCTTCTTTTTCCCGGTCTTTACACGAAAAATTATGCCAGAGCGGAACTTTAATCTCTTCGTCTTACGTTTTAACTATTTGCGCGTTTTTTTGCAGTGCTTAGAGGAATTGAACTTTCCCTTGAGTACATTTTTGATGTATTCTGACGACTCCCCGAAATTTCCCCTGGGCATATACCGACCAACATAATAAGTGCACTTCTGTGTGCCCTTTGTGCCAGTGTATGCGCCAAAGCCCATTTGTTTGCTTGCCTTCCAGACCATCTGGGTAAAATGAGTGACGACCGAACCACCAACGTTGCCGCTCTCAAAGTTGTAATCGCAGACTTCATTGTACCTGGAAGTGAAAAAACACACTCGTATTAAAGAGGAAGCTCAACATAAATGGTCAGGATCAATATACATTGTCAGTGGTTGTGACATCTCCCCCCCCCCCCCCCCAAAAAAAAAAAATTATTTAGTAAATGCTTGATACACCCCTGCTCAGCTTTTGCAAAAGCTCATGATGTACATCATGAGCTTTTGTCAGCATACATCCTCCATGATCGAACAGTGGAGACAGCGCCTTGTTTCTGGTTTTACATAAACTTTATTAATCGCAATTTTTCGATTTCGAGGGAATGATGAAGTCATGTCATTGCCCTAAGACTTCTTTTAAATTTTTTAAACCTGATTTCAAATTTGAATTCTCAATCTGTTCTTAGTTTTTATAAGGCCCGGATTTGATTGGCAGTCTGTCAGAATAATAATAATAATCTTTATTCGCATCACTTTGTTTCCTCGACCGTTCATTCACCATCGTTCTCAAAAAAGGTAACTGTATAATTCTATAGGAAAAGTATTTCTTCTTAGGAAATTTTCACAATCAAATCAAATATATTTTCTCGGTGGCGTCTGTGTGTCCTATGGTGAGGAAGGATCAGTGTTTAAGTTCATGCGTCGTTCTACTTAATGAATCTGTGACATCATAATTCTATTCTAATCGCTATTCTCAGCGATACACTTTTTTTTACAGGTTTCTTTTTCATATAGTTACAGTTCTTTGTCATGACAACTCTGCAAGTGATGTTGACCCCCCTAGAATTCCATATTAGGAGCATAAACCTTTTGAAAGGATACCAACCCTTACAGGCTGCTCAATGAATATCCCCCCCCCCCTCCGAAATTTTCTCAGCGGGGGGTACTAAGTTTTTATTTGCCACTGCCTAAAATATACCATCCATCCATGGCGTTCTGAACAGTTCGTCCAATCTCTCCGCTTCCGCATCCATACGCCAAATTCTCTCCATAGCCGTTGCTTTTAGAGTGTTGCATGCTTCCTCCATCGAAATTAGCTTTAGCCCATTTTTGACACTCGTCGCTCAGCGTATCATTCAGCTTCAGTTCTCCAACCCCATGCCGCTTTCGATAACAGTTATGGATGGCCAAGGCTTGCTGTGCATCATCTGCAATGAATATGGCAGAAGCACAGTTGCTAATCATTGTCGTTTTATCTGTTTTATGTCTTTTTCACATGTCTTATCCTGACAATTTTGTTTTAAAACGACGTGTTTTTATCGTTTTACAAGGATGGGAAATCATATAGAATTCCCAGTTTAGTGGACATAAATTCCCATTCCCAGTGCAGCCCGTGGTCAAATCCCAGTCCCAGTGACCCCGATCACACTTTTCCAGCCTAAAATAAGGCCAATCCCAGCTCCCATTTTACCCCTTCTAGACCTGTCTTTAGAATTTTGCAAACTTAAAGCTTTTTTATAAAGAGCCCATTCTATACACCTGATTGGCCAGACATGCTGTGTTATATATATCATGTTTATTTCCTTGTGCTCAACACGAATACGTACCATTGCCAGAAATCGTACAATTTTCACCTCCACCTCCAGGGCTTGTGTTATTACCAGGGCTTGTGGTATTCCCAGGGCTTGTGGTATTACCCTTATCGGGTTTCTCACTATCGGGTTTTCCACTTCCTGGACTTCCCCCACCGGGGGTCTCGCCCCCACTACCTGGTTTTCCATTTGCAGGTCCTTTTTTTGTTGTGTCTACCAGGATCTTTATGTTCAGAGTTATGGCTTCGTTTCCATCCTTTTGAACTGTTATAGCAACTTAAAAAAAAAGAAGGCAAAACGAGGTGGATTTCGAGATGAGAAAGGATTTCGAGATGACGTCCCGTGCGTGACGCGGGTTACCGGTGCAGTAGTGCCAGGCTCTTGGGGGCCAAAACAAAGATGACGGCCTATACAGACAGCGTTACGTTCTTTGAGGAACTTTAATACGGCAATTTAGGGTAAGATATCAGCTAGAAAATCATCTGGAATTACACATATGGTATAAAGTAGAAACCGATTCCATATAGGGACATTTTAGAAAACGACAGTTTAAAAGTAGAAATATATCTTGAAGAGGTCTTGCCGAGTCTTTACGCAAATGGTTTAGTTCAACAAATAAACCAATGTCGTGAACTTTCAGCAACCCAATAGTCTGCTCGGGAATCTACAGTACGGACAGTAAAACTTCGAATATAAGAACTAATATTTTAAGTTGATTTTTCAGGCTGGTTAGGTTCTTCATAGCCTCTTATTTTCAGAGGTCGTCGTCAGGTATAAATACTTTAATACATATAAAAATATAATACAATCACATGCTGAACAAAACATTTTGGGTTATGTAGTATTTTAATATATCTGTTAGGGGAGAGGTTAAAACAATGGTACTCTAGAGCTCTAGAGAGGGACCCGATTTAGGAGGGGTGGACAGGGGTACTTCGTCCCGCAACCCACCACCTCCCCTGACAAGATCGGCCTCCAAAAAAGTACCATTGTTTTGACCTCTTGGCCTTATCTGTCTGTCCCTATGGCCAATGCGTATTATTATTCAGCCATGCCACTATCTCGGTTCTGATTGGCTAAGAGTACGCAGCGAAACTTTGTTGGCGCGCAGTGCCTGACGTCATACTACAGACATTAGGATTGATGCACTCTAATGACGTCATAACGCAAGCCAGTAGGTTTGGCCGCCATCTTGGTTTTTATTTCCGAATTGAAAGCCGGTTTTGCGAATATTCTCGTTGAATCTGTTATGATTTTTGCCAAGAGATCATTGCTCAGGATATCTGAACATCAACTATGGCTATTTGAATTGAATACGAAAAGGAAAATACCAAATGGACGTAAGCTGAAGTTGAAAAACCATGTCGCCGTGCATGGCCTCATCGTCGATTTCGTTTAGCTAGGTAAGAATTCTTGGTTGCTGAATAATAAAACAATTATTGAATTCGGTTTTCGCATGATAGTGAGATTTGTCAACGCCTCGAGTTAGTGTTATCCGCCTCAGCTTCGCTTCGGCAGATAACACAAACCTCGGCGTTGCCAAATCTCACTATCATGCTCAACCTCATCCAATAAGTGTTAATTGGCGTACAGGTAGCTACGCGTGCCTGGGGAACACCGCGGCATAATGGAGCCTATGTTTTGGAAACCGCCATCTTGGAAGCAAATGCCAACATGTCTTGATATAACTGAGAATTCCATTTGTTGCATGTTAAATATTTCTTACCAGCAGCATTTTCCGAATTAGCACTAGCAGCTTGAATCTCCGGTCTTTCTCCAGAACCATCACTTTCATTAGTTTTAGAGGAGTCGCCATTGTTGGAGCTTTCACTGGGTGAGCTGGCGCTATCGAGCACTGGCTCTCCGTCGGGTGCTTGGGAGCCTTGCAGACCTTGCAATTTTAGGCCTGACACGCAATAAACTACAAATAGCGGAAACTCATTAATTAAAGGTAATTCCCTTTTTTTGCACCGCATCTCCCTGCACGGGGATCTTGTCAGCAGTCAGGGATTACTTGTTCTCAAATTTAGCGTGTACTCATTTCCCACCTCTGTCATTTTCCCATCTATAAAAACTGGTGGGTTGCCCGTGTGACGACGGACAAACAGTACACACATCCATGATGACGATGCATATTACACTGTGTTGGACATGTAGCTATGGGGCTTCAGCGCCCGCGGGAACTCCGCTTAAACAAAGTAACTACTTAATGGTGCGTAATCGAGCACGATGACCACCTCATTTGATTGCATTTTATTGATTGCCCTAAACATTGCCCTTGATTGCCCTAACAATGTTAAACATGGCAAGGTTGAAAAAGAGTTAATTTGTGTTTCAATTTCAGAGAATTACGATAAGGACAGGGCCGACATTGGGGGGGGGGGGGGGGGGGGGGGTCACTAAATGAGAAACTAACGTGAAACATTAGCATCTATTTGGGTTTGCGTGTAAGGTACCCAAAACGTACAAAACAGATATAAACTTTTCAAAATATAAGAAACTGAGTCGGATGCTCACGGTTCAAAACGCGCAGCTGTAAAGTCTGTTCGGCTATGTGACTAATTATTGTTGGTTCAGTTTGGTTCAAGCTGTTCTGATGGCTGACCACTTGATTTACATTTAAATCGTTTTCACGTAAAAAAAAAAGATATTCTCTCGAGTTTGATAGTAATATAATAAAATTTACAATGCCAAAAATAAGCATAACATTTTTTAAAGTTGCAATAAATTAGTAGCTAACGGTGATTAAATTAAAAAGTCCGCCCCGCTGGAACAGGGAGTGAAAGGGTGTGTTTTATGGCTTAGTATCAGTGTCACAATAATCCAATGATTATTATTATGATTATTACCCGATGACCTCCAAACATTCTTGACACTCATAAATACGGTGCGATAATGAGTTAACTGCTTAACTAACTGCTTAACTGCTTATAATACAATTGTTATCAAAATCTGAGAGCCTATTTGTCGCCTTTTTCAGTGATTTTAACACCTGTTATAAACACACCAAACAAAGTAAGAAAACAAGCAGAAATGGGGATACTTACTAGAAAAAAGAAGAGCAAAGAGTAGTTTCCCCTTCATTTTTTAAACTCTTCATGTAATTGACAGGTAAGTCCTTTCTACGCACACGATCAATTTTTAAGTAAAAACGATTCACTTAACAATCGATCACTTAACAAACGATCGATCAAATTCTGAAGGGTACCCGTTTTTAAAGAATTCAAATCACTGACCCTCATAAAGTAAATCTTACGTGAACTTCAGACACGGATAACGATAAATGAAAAAAAAAAACAGCTCAGTTCCCATTACCCGATTTATTTTATTTACGCCCTTCGCCCTATAATCCAAATTAGTGTTGAGTACTGGAAAAGTGCAGAGGCCGAGCTACGTTTGCTGATAGCATGGGCGTAGCCAGGGGGGGGGCACAGGGGGCCTTGGCCCCCCCTTTCTCGGGAGATTTTCCCATACATTTACTGTATTTGCTGTAGGAAATTTGACTAAATTTTCGTTCCATGTTTTCACTATCCGCCACCCCCCTGGAAAGAGGAGTGTTACCATAGAGACACGGGCACCAGAGTGGGAAATATTTGGCCACCCTCCGTGGCCATTTATTTAAAATAGTGTTATACAATAATTATCTCACCTTTTGAGCAAAGGTGAAGGCAAAAAGATATAAGAGATCAGAATAGGGGAAGACGACGGATATGATTGGATAGAAGCCGCAATTGACAATTGAAAGTTTTTATTGAACAGACTGTTTCACAAGCAGTGGTTCCACCATAGCCTGGGGCACCGGTGCAGAGTGGAGGGTTTTCCTTTTATTAAACGTTTGTCATCTTAAAAGGGACTTAGAGTTGATCATTTTTATTCATTTGTATTTTTTCCTGTTATTATAAGTTTTCTGTTTTCATTTTTGATGTGTTTGCTTCGATTCTAATCGTATTCCCCCTCGAATATTAGTATTCCCTCCCCCGCAGTAAAGAACAAAACCTGTGTCAACAATAAACCGCAAGCTCGACATTAAATATTTCCGCGTGGTGACGCTCATTAATTCACCCGCAGTAAAGAACAAATGGACACCCTGTGTCAACAATTAACCGCAAGCTCATTAAATATTTCCGCGTGGTGACGCTTACTAATTTCCCCGCAGTAAACAACAAATGGACACCCTGTGTCAACAATAAACCGCAAGCTCATTAGATATTTCCGCGTGGTGACGCTTTTTAATTCACCCGCAGTAAACAACAAATGGACACCCTGTGTCAACAATAAACCGCAAGGTCATTAGATATTTCCGCGTGATGACGCTTATTAATTTCCCCGCAGTAAAGAACAAATGGACACCCTGTGTCAACAATAAACCGCAAGCTCATTAAATATTTCCGCGTGGTGACGCTCATTAATTCCCCCGCAGTAAAGAACAAATGGACACCCTGTGTCAACAATAAACCGCAAGCTCATTAAATATTTCCGCGTGGTGACGCTCATTAATTCCCCCGCAGTAAACAACAAAATTGACACCCTGTGTCAACAATAAACCGCAAGCTCGTTAATATTTCCGCGTGGTGACGCTTATTAATTCCCCCGCAGTAAACAACAAAATTGACACCCTATGTCAACAATAAACCGCAAGCTCGTTAAATATTTCCGCGTGGTGACGCTCATTAATTCCCCGCAGTAAACAACAAATTGACACCCTATGTCAACAATAAACCGCAAGCTCGTTAAATATTTCCGCGTGGTGACGCTCATTAATTCCCCCGCAGTAAAGAACAAATGGACACCCCGTGTCAACAATAAACCGCAAGCTCATTAAATATTTCCGCGTGGTGACGCTCATTAATTCACCCGCAGTAAACAACAAATGGACACCCTGTGTCAACAATAAACCGCAAGCTCATTATATATTTCCGCGTGGTGACGCTTATTAATTCCCCCGCAGTAAAGAACAAATGGACACCCTGTGTCAACAATAAACCGCAAACTCATTAATTCCGCGTAGTGACGCTTATTAATTCAACCACAGTAAACAACAAAAGATCACCTGTGCATGAAAACAATCAAACCGCAAGCTCATTAATTCCCCCTCAAAAAAACACCGGCCCCTACTATTCGCCAATATCATGTTTACATATTTATAGCAATAGTGAAAATCGACTAGCGTAACGGAGCTATTAGAAAGTTTTACGTTCGTCATTCGAATTATGAGCGCATTGCGGAAAGTTCAATTTACAGAAAACATGTGGGCTAATGAGCCTCTTGCCATATCCAAGCAATTTTGACATTTTGAGAAAGCCACTTTGCTCTTAGAAGATGTCATAAAAATGCTCGAGATCAAATAATTACTATTCCCGAGAACGTATTAACGTTTTCAGAAAGTTTTGGAGGCTCTGTGAAGGTTTTTCACTTCACTTAACTTTATTATATCTTCTTCCTCCATTATCTAGATATATTTGCACAGAGCTGGTCAGACAATGGCGGGTTGGAATACACATCAACTGAGACCTGATTTAAAGAATTCCAATCTTGGATTGTGCGTGGCGGAAAACTAAACTTAAAGATATTTGTGCGCGCAAATAAATAATTAACAAAAGTGATGGGAGTGCATATGCCTAGATTTCCTAGTTGGTGTCGTGAGTTCTTCGGCGAGAAAAGAAAGGTTTGCTTGGTTGGTCAGTCCTTTAGAGAACAAGCAATGTCTATCAGCCTTACGTCTATCTTCTAGGGACGTCCAACCGAGGTCAGCTAGGAATTTTGCGACAGTTCCTGGTTCGCGAGTGCGATAGTCACCGCACACAAAACGCGCGGCTCTGCGTTGGATTTTCTCGACCTCTTGGGTTAACTCAGCTGTGTATGGGTGTCATGCGCTTGAAGCATATTCTAGAAGTGGTCTTACTAGGCCAAAATAAGCAGCTTGCTTTTAATCGCGAGTACATGTCTAGAGATTGCGCCTGAAGAAGCCCAGCAGCTTGCTCGCACGACAAATGATGTCCTGCACGCGTGCCGATTCCATCGTAGATCACTGGAAATCGTGACGCCAAAGTACTTGGACAGTCCCCAAGAAAGAGTACAAGTGGGAGTTCTTCTGGTAATGCCCATCATCCTGTATATTTCCTGGGCGCAAAGTTCATTGACCAGAGCTTAATAGACCAGTGTAGTAGGCGGTTGATATCCTCCTGGAGTATGTCACGTCCCCTTTTGTTCGTTGATGCGTCGGTAGCAGACGCAGTCGTCGGTGAATAGCCTGATATCAGACCTGATATCGGAGACGATGTCATTAATGAAGATATTAAAGAGTACCGGTCCCAACACTGTACCCTGCGGCGCACCAGATTCCAAGCCATTTGAGTGTTTTACCCATAATAGTGCAACTTGGCCTTCAGTCGTTCGTGGGGCATTGAGTCAAAAGCTATAGCAGAATCGAGTATAAAGACATCGGTCTGGTAACCTGCGTCGATAGTCCGTGATCAGTCGTGAACAAGTACCGTGCAAAGTTGTGTAACTCAGCTGTGGAATTTATGGAAAGCGTAAATTGCGTGATTGCTTGTGGCAAAAAGCTCATTAGCCTACATTTTCTCTCATGTTCTTTCTAAAATGAACATTTAACTGCGCAGTTACAACTGAATGTATAACCTTCAAATTTTCTGAGTAAGTTTCATTGCTTTTCCGCAATTGATATTCAGTGCGCGCTGATTATTTTCGAGCTCTCTCAAACATTCTGAATCTACACCCTGTTTATGTAAATAAATTCAGACTGTAAACAAAGGATCCTTCTATACTATACTAATAGCGAGACTGATACAAATACAAAAGGAGACAGGAACGGAAGCCATAAAGATAGCACAGGACATATAAGCAACTGAACTAAGCAACGTGAGGTATTAAATAATATTAGAAAATAACACCTATGTTGTATTGTGAATGTGCGCATTCTGATTGGTTAAAAAGCGTGTTTGTAAGAGACCTGTCGCGCGTGTGTATGTTATTTTCTAAAAGCAGTAAAAATACTTTCTGCGTGCTCTGTGGTTTTCTTACAAACACTCGGGGTATGTTGGTCGAACTGATAAAACTTGAAAGACACTCGCCTTTCAAGTTTTGATCAGTTCTCTCAACATCCCCCTCGTGTTTGTAAGAAAGCAGAGAGCACGCGGAAAGTACTTTTATTGCTTAACGAGCATCGCTGAGATATTATGCGGCTGATAAACGAGTACAAATAGTTTGTACTATTTTCACTCGGGAATTTGCGCGAAATTCGACAGTGCGTGAGTACGTAATCGCCATACTCCCTCAGGACATTCCTTTGCGTGGTACGCCTAGTCCATTGGTCAAGTGTCGGCCTATTTTTAAGAATTCACGAGTCTAGCTTTGTGGGCATGTCGACATATCCTCGCAACTCGTAAGTTTTGCAGAATTATCGACCCTCCCACCTCCCCTTTGGCGACGTAGCTCATCCTCCCCGCGTTCTTGGGGCATTCAGCCGCATATTGCCTCGCCAAAATATCTTATCCATATCTTAATCATACAGAGACAATAAGCGACGGGTCCCCAAGTGAAAATGGTTTATTTTTTAAAGTGGCACGCAGGCTTAAAATACTGAAGAGACCCGATTAAGATTAGACAGGAAAATAGGTATAACCTAAGGTCATGCTGCACAGTGGTGCTATGATCTTAGCACAATGTTTAAAAAGACCGCTCATTCTCGGCGGCGGCGCCAAAGACTTTCGGGATTCTCCGACCAAAATAGAGCCGGGTTTTCACATGACTGTCGTAAAAGCAATTCATAAGTAATTCACTATCCAATAAAATGCGATAGTAATTCAACAACAAACCAATCAGAGAGCGAGGTGATTCACAATGTCTCCTTTTCGCGAGCGAAGTAATCACAAGTAATAGAGCGGATTTCAGATGACCGTCGTGTTTGCAATTGGTTTGCTTTTTCATTGGCTGCTTATTTCTATCAACCAATCAAATTGCGAACTAATTACAAGCAAGTAATTACTAGCCAATTGGTTCGGCTCCTGATTGGCTGGGCTGGAAACCATTCAGCAGTAAGTTGTAATTACTCTTGTTTCTGATTGGCTGGGCTGGAAACCATTCAGCAGTAAGTTGTAATTACTCTTGTTTCTGATTGGCTAGTGATTGCACAATTGCGTTTACTTTCACGATGGTCATCTGAAATCTGCTCTATTGTGTAATTATTTTCTCTGTGTGATCTGATTAGCTGAAGGATCAAAGATCATTGCTCTCGACCAATCACAACCCGAATGAATCGCAATATTTGATTTTGTAACTGTAAAGTTTCAGCCAAAATGTAAATAAGTGTAAATTTGTCATATGTATATAGCCTTAACTTGCGCATTTGTATTTACCTATAATTCAGTGTTTCACTGTAAAAGGAATTAATAAACCATATTATTATTATTATAATACCGAGTAACAACTTGTAATTACTCACGACAGTCATCAGAGTCATGTGAAGACCGCTCTAAGGCAGGTAAAAGAATTGGCGAATTTAAGCGCCTTCTCAAGACACACATTTTTCAACAAGCACTTTACGGTGATAATATAGTCGTAGATTTCCTTATTATCATATTGTTATAAGGTTAATTAGTAGCTTTTGATTTAATTTCACAATTTATTTCAGGCTGATCTTTTGCGCATTTGATCACAGTCCAATGTTAAAATGCGCACTATAGTGGTTGGTTGGCGACTTAAGCATACGCATAAGAAGAACGGAAGCCTTTGATCCTTATGCTTACGCTTATGTCGTAGTTGATCCTCATGCTTATGCTTATGTTGCTAGTGAAAACTAACCCTAAGTAAAACTAATCCTAAGTATTGAATATTGCTATTATGATTTAGTTATTCGCGACGAAATTGCTTTGTTTAGAGCCAGATTTCACATTGGCGCAGTATGACTGCTTATCAAACTTGCCCTGTGGTACATTTTTGTCATACGTCCCCTCCATATTCCCTGCCTTTTTGTACCGACCAACGTAATAAGCGCATTTCATTCCTTTTTCTTCTACCGTAGCGCGTCCAAACCCTAACTCTACACTCTCTTTCCAAACCACCTGGGTAAAGTGACCTGTTCCACCTCTGCCACTTTTCCCGCCAAAAGTGTATCCTGGTGAACAAACTTCGTTGTACCTAGAGAGAGGACAAGATGATGATGATCAAAATAATAATAATGATGATGATGATGTTGATATTACAAAGCGGCCCTTGTTATTATATTATATGTTGATTATTATTACTAAATCAGGGTGTAAATATAGAGGATATTACACGGTGGCGCGAAGATATGAGTTTAATGGTTAATGACAATAAAGTACTGATAACGATAAGTAGCACCAACGGCAATTCCAGAAACAAACACGGACACGGTGACTATGTTAGTCACATCCTCCAGAAAATCGACGAAAAGTGAAAACAATTTTTTAGATAGAATAATTTGAAGGCGATTCGCATATCTGAAATTCCTGGATTTCAGAAGGCAAATATATTAGCAGGGATATATTAGCAGCATTTCCCTGTAGGTATCATCTGTATATAGTAACATCAAGAACAAATTCGTATGAAAAACGGAGAAAGATCGCAGACTGACTACTGTAAACTTGTGAGGTAAATATTTATGTGTCGCTTTCTTGTTACGTTCTTACGAGGTTTCAATGAAGTTCGCAATTTACTTTCAGTATGCCAAGTAGAACGAAGACATAAAAAACAAACATTTCTTATAATTTTGGAATTTCACTTAGTCGTTATGTATTCAACTTTCAACTTTGGCGTTATCTTAGTTGCTTATTTTGTGGTATTTAACTCGTACTGGCTAGAAAAGCTCATGTATCCCTACTTTACTTCTGGCAAACCAGGCAATTGTTCCGAACTTTCTTCTCCTGGCAAAAATGATCAGGTACATTTTACATTTTTGCCATCAGTTCATAAAAGGCCAGTAGCTTGCTCTACTGCACGCTAAATACTATTTTAAACCTCGTTGTGTGTCCATGAACGTTACCATTCTTTTACCAGTCTTACCACTTTGTGATCGCTTCCTCTGGTTCCTGACCTTTGTCAGATGAGCACCCCCTTGACAGATTTTCCCCCTGGTCTTTTCGCTCTTCTTTTGATGAATGTTCCAGGGTACCCATATCGGCTATTTTCTTTGCGTATGCCTCAGCTTCCTTAGACATCTCATCGTTCAATGTCATAGGGGGGACTCCGTGCACTTTCCGGAATTTGTTGTGCAATTCCAGAGCTTTTTTTTGCATTTCAGAACCTGAGGATGAGGAGAGACGATGAGAAGAAAATTGTGTAAGATCACATCTTCGAATTCCGGGATCCGTAAGCGGAGAAACATACAAACGAAAACCGGTATAAGATTTTTCAGGCAACCAAAATAGTGTTCGTCGCTCGGAAAATCCAGAATCTGGTGATATTGTTAAGGTCCGTTCACACGGCGCGATTTTAGCCGCGATTTGACTTGCAATTTCTATGGCGATTCCATGGCGATGTCATATCGCGTGGTGTGAATGGCCGGCGATCTTATTGCGATTTTACTTTTGCGATGTCGCCGCAACGTCGCAGACGTTTTAAAATTTGACAGCGATGCGGGTGCGATTTCTTCAGATCACCAACAAACTGACAAATATCGCAGAGCCAAAACCGCCGGCCGTTCACACCGCGCGATAGACGTCGACGATCGCGCCGTGTGAACGGGCCTTAAGGGATTTTCGAAATCTCAGATTTTTAGAGCGCTGTCTCGCAATCTCGTCCAATTACAGACAATCTCGAATTTTTTTAAAAATTAAAAACATTCATCTCAACTGTCTCGGAAAATCTCGCATTTGCCATCACCCTTCAAAGTATAGTAAGTCACTATGAAGAGCTCCGCCTTTTTCGGTGGTGCCAGAAGGCAGAAAAGTGGCGCTAATACGAGAACATCAGTTTTAGAAACCGAACGCGAACTTTTTCTAGAAACAGAAAATACGATCTCCGAACGACATAGAACAAAAGCCAAGTTTCAGCAACAGAACAACATCATCCAAACATTGAAACAATTCTAACATCGCTTTTGGGGTAGCGAGACGAACATCCATATTTGAAATTCCGAACTTCTAGATTCCGAACAGCACTGAATAAAAAGTTCGAACTTTGCTTTTTTGGACGTCAAGATTCCTATATAATTTTGCAAACTTCAAGCTTTTTGAAGAGCCCGTTCTGTACATCTGATTGGCCTTATAAGGTGCTTTAGTGTAGATATAGCCTGAGTATCAGGACCCTCCCCCTCCTCGAAAAAAAAATGAGAGAAGGAGGGAGGAGGGCCTGACACAAATGCATTAAAAAGTTCATGCTCAACCATGATTCAGAATCTGAATGCTGTGCTGATTGGCCAAAAAGACAAAGGGGCGCGTCACGTGATTTAAACCGGAAGCTAAACTGGAAGCGTTTGCTCGTTCGAGTACAAGCCGCGATGGGAGAGAGGAATCTTTCGGGAAGACGAATGCATGTTAATAAATTCGTCCTTTCAAATTCGGAATATGGACGAAAGAGAGTTGAATACAGTTTTTTCCTGCTATACAAGTAAAAGAAGAGAAGACCGCGTGCCTCAAAATCTAGTAGTTTTTGACAAACGCTAATTTATCAACACCGATGCTGTACGCTAGCTTCTGGCTTCAGAAAGATGGAGAGAAGACCCTTGCGAGTATCGTTACTAGGCCCGAAAGCAGCAAGTCGTGCTACATCCTCCCTCTAAGATCAACGATAACAAAGAAACCTACTCGGCAGCGCTAAATTTTCCCCCAGCTCAGACTAGATTGTTCCCGCAGGATTCGGCAGCTTTCTCTAGAAAAAAACGATCCTTTGAGCTGATGATAAGCTTAGAAATTTCCTTGCGGAATTCCTGCACACACCGAACCCGCTCGCCGAAGTTCCCACGCAGTCCATACTTACACGCAGATTTCCCAAAAATTATAACCGACCGAGCTCCAAGCTTTCCAGATACTTTTGTTGGAGAAAATAAGTGTACTGATCCGGATTTGGGCCATATTTAATAAGCTTGATCTTTTACAAACGAAAGAAACAAGCAAGCTCGACTGTTTTGGTTTTGGTTCAAGGGAAACGTACGAGAGACAATAGGCGAGACAATAGGCGATGACAGCTGACGACAATTTTTGATATGATTTTGACAGCCGCCTTGAAGGGGGCGGAAGGCGCCGCGACAAGTGATTGTGTCAGGCGTAATATTATTTTTCCTCTCTCATTTTCTCACTGAAAAATAAAATTCCGCCTGATACTCAAGCTAGTGTAGATATCATGTTTATTTCCTTGTCACTTCACATGCATACGTACCATTTCCAGAAATCGTACAATTCTTACCTCCACCTCCAGGGTTTGTGGTATTCCCAGGGTCTGTGGTATTCCCAGGTCTTGTCGTATTCCCCTGATCGGGTTTCTCTTTTCCTGGTTTCTCACCATCGGGGTTCTCTTTCCCTGGCTTCTCACCATCGGGTTTCTCTTTCCCTGGCTTCTCACCATCGGGTTTCTCTTTCCCTGGCTTCTCACCATCGGGTTTCTCTTTCCCTGGCTTCTCACCATTCTCACTTCCTGGACTTTCCCCACCGGGGTTCTCGTTTCCTAGTGGTGTTCTAATTGCAGGTCCTTCTTTTGTTGTGTCTACCAGGAACTTTAGGCTCAGAGTTATAGCGTTTCCATCCTTTTGAAGTGTTATAGCAACTTAAAAAAAGATTACAACTTCGTCGGGAGTTCATGTCATAAAAAAATGGTTGTTTTGTCAATGGCTGATTGCATTTTTAAACCGCACCGGGGGGTTGAGGACCTCTTTTAAAAAGACCCCCTCCCCTGGAATTTCCAACCTCATAAAGGACCCCCCTCCCCTGGAATTTCCATTTTTCCTGGCAAAATACCCCTGGAAAATCTATTTCTGGATAAAATTTCCCTGGAAAGTCACCTTTTTTACCCCTCCCCCCTGGAATTTCCAGTCTCCAGACACAACCCCTCCCGTGGAATTTCCAGAGTCCAAAACAACCCCCCTGGAAAATTTCCATAAGTCCTCAACCCCCCCTGTGCGGATTAAAAATGCAATCAGCCAATGCCTTGCATCCGTCGTGACGCGGGTTACCTGTGTAGTGGTGCCAGCCTCTTTTGGATTTCTGACTTTAAAGAATGATCATTTCACTGTATTATTAATGGTTAAACCATCACAAAATGTCCTCCGAAGCAATTTTCATTGCCAAAGATTTACTTAATACAATGAAATTATCATTCTTTTAAATCAGAAACAATCATAGTTTTTTGCCAGGCCGGCGCTACACTCTGTAACAATCATTCTCACAAACAGTGTAAAAAATGTTTAAGTGGTGCGAAGAACAAAGGCTTACTAGCTGTCGAAAGAGATCGGTGTAATTTTGATCTTTCGCATGATTTTTGTCGATTTTTTTCCTCTGCAGAGTGTCAGGAACAATATTAAGAAGAAAAACCTTCTGTTGCAATTTGTCCCATGTTGAGCTCATTTTCGGCGTAAACCGAGGTGTTGTTTGGGAGAATTCGAGAGCAGATCATGAAGCACGAGACGAAGTCGAGTGCTTCATGATCTGACTCGAGAATTCTCCCAAACAAAAGCCGATGTTTGCAAAACTCTATGAAGGCACAGAAAAAATTTCTTTTATAAAATAATTTCTAAAGCGAGAACAATAAAAATCCGGCCATTTTCAAGCTATTTGCCGCGTTATGGCGTCATTTCTAATGACCATTTCTGAGAATTCCCTGTGTTGCACTATGTTACATTCTTACCGGCAGAATTGTTCGAATTAGAACTAGCAGCTTGAATCTCCGGTCTCTCTCCAGAGCCATCATTTTCATTAGATTTAGAGGAGTCGCCATTGTTGGAGCTTTCACTGGGTGAGCTGGCGCTATCGAGCACTGGCTCTCCGTCGGGTGCTTGG
The DNA here is from genome assembly GCA_033964015.1 of Scolanthus callimorphus. Lineage (NCBI taxonomy): Eukaryota > Metazoa > Cnidaria > Anthozoa > Actiniaria > Edwardsiidae > Scolanthus > Scolanthus callimorphus. The sequence goes on from CM066917.1 coordinate 29,119,022, forward strand.
GAGCCTGGCAGACCTTGCAATTTTAGGCCTGACACACAATAAACTACAAATAGCGGAAGTTCATTACGTAAAGGTAATTCCCTTCTTTTGCATGGCATCTCCCTGCACGGGGATCTTTTCAGGGATTACTTGTTCTCACATTTAGCGCGTGTTCATTTCCCACCTCTTTCATTTTCCCGCCTATAAAAACTGGTGGTTTGTCTGTGTGACGACGGACACACTGATACCCACGTCCATGTAAATCAAGGTTGATTCATATACACTGTGTTGAACATGTAGCTATGGGGCTTCGGCTCCCGCAGGAACTCTGCTTAAAGTAGAACAAATTAACTGCTTGATGGCGCGTAAACGAGCACGATGACCACCCACGGATATAACTTTTCAAAATGTAAGAAACTTAGTCGGGTGGTCACGGTATGTGACTATTTTTTTGTTCGTTCAGTTTTACAAGTTCTTCTATGCCTTCTATTCTTCTCAGTGGCCTACTATTTTCTTAGAAGTTACATTTGATTTACATTTAAATCGTTTTTACGTTAAAAATGTATTCTCTCGAGTTTAATAATATAATAAAATTTAATAAGCATAACATTTCTTTTAAAGTTGCAATAAATAAGTAGTTAACGGTGATTAAAGTCCGCCCCGCTAAGTTCATACAAGAATCCAATGATTATTATTATTGATTATTACCACTGTTATTACCCAATGAGCACCAAACATTCTTGACACTCATAAATACGGTGGATAATGAGTTAACTGCGTTTTGAGTGCTTATAATACAATTGTTATTGAAATGAGCGCCTCTTTGTCGCCTTTTTCAGTGATTTTGACAGTGTTATTTAACATACCAAACAAAGTAAGAAATAATAATAATAATAATAAATGAATAAGTAAACAAGTAGACATGGATGGGGATACTTACTAGATAAAAGGACAGCGAAGAGTAGTTTCCCCTTCATTTTCATTGCACTCTTGTTGTTAATTGACAGGTTGATATTATAAGTCCCTTCTACGAAGACGACTTTTTTTTAAATAAAAACGATAAACTTAACAATCGATCACTTGGCAAATTCTGCAGGGTACCCGTTTTTAAAGAATTCAAATCACTGACCCTCATAAAGTCAATTTTCCGTGCACTTCAGGAGGAACAGATAACGATAAATGAAAGAACCGGCTCAGTTGCAATAAACCGATTATTTTATTTACGGAGCAATTTTCATAATTCCGCAAACTCTATGCCAACTAACAAACCGCGATTTGGCTTCCGTCAATCAACAAGTGAGATATTTCTTTAGAACAAGGACTAGCGAGGCTTCAAAACCAAATTTCCCACAAGTAAAATGCAAGCCAAATCGCGGTTTGTTAGTTGGCGTAGAGTTTGTGGAATTATGATGCAAGCACAATTAGACAGGAAAATAGGTGTAACCTAAGGTCATGCATGCTATACAGACAGAGGGGCTATCCTAGCACACAATTAAACATAAAGGACTTATAGGTGGCAGCTTGCTTTCCACGGCATCGCCAAAGACTTGACTTGCAATTCTCTTCCGACCAATAGAGAGCGCCTGGGGGGTGGGGGGGGGGGGGGAGGTCAAAATCGACTCTCAGGTATTTTTTAGGGGGTGGATTTTTTTATGTCCTGGTATTTTTTAGGGTATATTTTCCGATGTTCCGACGAGCACCCCTATCACTCTTACATGGGAGAACCCCCCGGGATAGAGCGGTTTTCGCGTGACAGTCGTGAAAGCAATTCATCAATTCACTTTCCAATCAAATGCGATAGTAATTCAACAACAAACCAATCAAAGAGCGAGGTGATTTCCAATCTCTCCATTTCGCGAGCGGAAGTAATCACAAGTAATTGTGTAATTATTTTCTCTGTGTGATCTGATTGGCTGAAAGTTCCATGCTCTCGACCAATCACAACCCGAAGCAATCGCAATTACCATAATTTGTAATGACGACAGTCACTGTGAAAACCGCTCTCTAATAGAGCCTGGTGCACACTAGCGACATAACGACATAAGGACGTTATGTTGCAACGAAAAAAGGACGGGAAAATAATTGAAACAATCAATATTTTCCATGGATCTTCATTAGATTGCTTCATTAAAGCAATCTTATGTTATTTTTTGACGACTTCAACTTCTTGAAACCACTAAATTTTGTTCGCGTGACATTTTTCTTATGTCGTTATGTCGCAAGTGTGCGCCAGGCAGGAAAAAGATTGGAACAATTTAAGCGCCTTCTCACTAGGCACACTTTTTTCAACACACTTTTACGATTTTTAATTTTTAATCATATAGTTTTATCATTTTTATAGTGCAAATATTTAATACGTATTATGTATTTGTAGATTTCTATTAGTCCTCAGGGCTCCTGTTGATAAAAGGTTGTTTTAATATTCAATTTGAAAGGGCTACCCTGAGCCTTATAACTAAATAAAGGTTTCTGTCTGTCTTTACGGTGATTTTAGAATAAAGTCGTAGATTTCCTTTTCATTATTTTATTTTATTATTAGAGTCATCATATTATGATTATGTTATTTAGTAGTTTTTGATTTAATTTCATAATATATTTTAGGCATGTAATGCGCATTTGATCATAGTCCAATGTTAAAATGCGTACTATAAGTACGTACTAAATAGAGCAGATTTCGTATGACTGTGAAAAGTTCCGCGACAAAGTTGTACCACTCCGCGCCCCGCGGCCGTGTCCACGCCTCGACTTCATTCGGTATCTACAGCAGGCCAGGTTCCGTACCGCCACCTCGACAGTACCGCGCGCAGTGTCGCGGTACTTTTCACAGTCATACGAAATCTGCTCTATTATTGTTATTATTATTAGGCTAATTTGCGACGAAATTCCTCTTCTTAAAGTCATTGCTCACATTGTCGCAGTATGACTTATCAAACGTGCCCTTTTTTACATTTTTGTCATACTCCCCGCCCATATTCCCTGCCACTTTGTATCGACCAACGTAATACGCGCATTTCATTCCGTTTCTTTCTACCATAGCGCCTCCAAACCCTAACTTTACACTCTCTTTCCAAACCACCTGGGTAAAGTGACTTGTTCCACCGCCACCTTTCCCGCCAAAAGTGTATCCTGGTGAACAAACTTCGTTGTACCTAGAGAGAGGACAAGATGAATAATAATAATAATAACAACAACAACAGTACTGGAAAGATGATCTTTTGGCAAACCCTAAGCCTAACCAAGGAAAAAATATGGACTATGTCGGAGATTTTTCATGTTGAAAACGACGATTTTGTGTGCTGTTATTTGGCCGGCAGCCGGCCACAAGACAGCCTCGTTGTGTGCCCGTGACCAGTCTTACGAGTGTTACCAGTTTTACCAGTCTTACCAGTTCTCGACCGCTTGCTCTGGTTTCTGAGCTTCCTTAGTTGAGCACCCCATTGACAGATTTTCCCCGTCGTCATCTCGCTCTTCGCTTGATGCATGTCTCATGCTACCCATATTGGCTATTTTATTTGCGTATGCCTCAGCTGCCTTAGACATCTCAGCGTCCAGTGTCATAGGGGGCGCTTCATGCACTTTCCGGAATTTGTTGTGCATTTCCAGAGCTTTTTTTTGCATTTCAGAACCTGAAGTTGAGAAGAGAGTTTTCAAATTGTGTTCGTGCGAAGTTACTGGGTGTTTTTGTCGCGGAAAGCGTTACAACATTGGTCCAGAAGGACGTTCTATTTGTCTGTGAAACAATAGAACGAGGAGCATCACAGTATATATCTATGCCTCGTTCTATTGTTTCCCAGACAATAGAACGTCCTTTTGGTCAGTGTGAACAAGTGCTAACCGCGGAAAACCCGGTCCGTTTGTTGATCGGGCGCCATCTTGGATTTTGAAAAATGCGCGATCCTGGGGCGAGCACAAAAATCGATCGTCTAAAATTGCGTAAGAACCGTCTCTTCACACGTCCCTGGTAAGAACGATGGCGTCTCTCGGGAATCCGCACAAGCGGAGAAACATATACTCACGATAAGATTTTTAAGGCAACCAAAATAGCGTTGGCGAATGGTCGTTCAGAAAATCCAATATTTCGCAAAATTCAAGGGAATTCTCGAAATCTCGGATTTTTAGAGAGCTGTCTCGCAATCTCGTTTTCTGACAAATTATAGAGAACCTCGAATTTTTATAGCCTTCATCTCGCTGTAAGTAAGTCATGGCGAAGAGCTTCGCCTTTTAAGTGGTGCCAAAATCCAGTAAAAAAGTGCCACTGATAAGTTGTCCGATTTCAGATCACGTGGCATTGATTTGAATCATCTTTTGTTGGAATGTCCGCCTCTTTAAGAGCATATAGCTATAGCTTGTGTCTGAAAAAATAATGAGCGTCTCTTCATACGCTCAATGTCATCAGAACGATAGCCGGAAAGGCTGCTATGAAGAATTGACATGAGTCATTCCAAGCCTGATCTTACAATACTGCAACAAAAAAGTAAGTTTCGTGGATCGGGAATCGACAGATAGTGTTCCCAATGATTTTCTCGCAGTAACATAGAGTAGATTTTACCTTCAGCGCCAAAAAATTATAGAGAACAAATTATAGAGAACCTCGAATTTTTATAGCCTTCATCTCGCTGTAAGTAAGTCATGGCGAAGAGCTTCGCCTTTTAAGTGGTGCCAAAATCCAGTAAAAAAGTGCCACTGATAAGTTGTCCGATTTCAGATCACGTGGCATTGATTTGAATCATCTTTTGTTGGAATGTCCGCCTCTTTAAGAGCATATAGCTATAGCTTGTGTCTGAAAAAATAATGAGCGTCTCTTCATACGCTCAATGTCATCAGAACGATAGCCGGAAAGGCTGCTATGAAGAATTGACATGAGTCATTCCAAGCCTTATCTTACAATACTGCAACAAAAAAGTAAGTTTCGTGGATCGGGAATCGACAGATAGTGTTCCCAATGACTTTCTCGCTGTAACATAGAGTAGATTTTACCTTCAGCGCCTCCTTCTCCGGGCCCTTCTGTTGGCTTTGCCCCGGGCCCTTCTGCTGACGGCTTGCCTCCGGGCCCTTCTGAGGGTTTGCCTCCGGGAGCTTCTGTTGTTGGTGGTGCTTGAGTCCCCGGACCTCCTCCAGGCGCACCACCGCCGCCACCATTTTGTCCCCCGCTACTTGTATCGATTTTCATTTTGATATCAAGATCCACAACTCCGGCTTTAACTTCATAAGTCCCGGCACCTGTGGATTTTAAGCGATAATATGGACACGGTTCACTACGAAACTCTGTTAGTTTATATGGTTACGGTTCACTACGAAACTCTATAGTTTGTATGGACACGGTTCACTACGAAACTCTATAGTTTATATGGACACGGTTCAACACGAAACTCTATAGTTTATATGGACACGGTTGAACACGAAACTCTATAGGAATGATTAGCATAAATCAAACATATCAAGAATATTTCGTCAAAACCTGCCGACTTGCAGACGTCGCAAAACCTCCTTATTAGGAAATCCCCCCCCCTCCCCCTTGTTCCTCATATCTCAGCGAAAGCAAGAAAATTACAGCCAAAGACGCTCAAGCGTCCCCCCCTAGAGCGCAATCATGAGTTGATTCTTGGAATATTGGATCCATTATTCGATTCAATAATACTTTCGGCTTGGGAAAACGTCTTTCGATTTCAACTGGGTTTTCGCTTTTTGATTGGACGATAGGCGACGGAGACGCTTCCATATATGGAAAAATCCACAGGGAGCCTTTTGTTTTCGAGTTTTGTTACCAATATGGCGAGTGTAGGTTTTGGTCGAGGGTCGAGTGTCGAGGGTAAGACGTCGAGGGTCGAGGGTAAAATGTCGAGGGTCGAGGGTAAAATGTCGAGGGTCGAGGGTAAAATGTCGAGGGTCCATTTTTTTTTCTCAGGGTCCATTTCTTTTTTAAATGCAAATTCTCAGTTTTCCCCGCTTTATTCGCTCACATGCCCGCATGTTGGTGAAAGCGTTCTTGCAGATGTTTCTTCAGACTTGCCGCTACAAGTTTTCTTATCGCAGACATTTGTCAATCAAACCTTTTGCTTCGCTAATTAGACTGCACGTGAAGGGAAGCAAAATCTTCTGTTTAACCGTGGAAATCTCTAAAGTTAAACAGCAAAATTCGAAGCAAACTTGCCGAGTCTGAGTATTTTGGGCAAGAAAAGATTTTAATGTTTTGCTTTTATTCAATCTTCGGGAAAACCAAGATTTCCGCGGCATTTTCACAACCTATTTCTAGCGCTCACTTGACACTAGAGTGCTTCGTGCGCAAATGATATTCGACCTAACTTCATTTCGCTTCGTTTTATTGTGCTACCTATCCCTGAGTCTCCTAAAGTTAGCTGTAGTATAATGAGTAGCATGGAAGCAAAACTAGTAAGTGCTGGGTATAAAATCACGTCGGCGATTGCTTTTTCTTTTTCTGCGCTGGCAGCATATCGTTGGCACTACCAACACTCCAGTTCATTGCCAGTTGAAGAACGCCGTGTTCAAAATCTTCGAAAAACACCAGTTCGATGAACGTAGAGTGGACTTCCTTTGGTTTGATATTATCTCAGACCAAAAGATTTTATTGTTGTTCTCATTTGTGTTCTCCTGTTTGAGCAAGATCCCCGTGCTTACACGCTCGGTACGCTCTGTCGAGGAACCCTTTCTGAGAACTCCTGGCGAAAAAGCACAACAAATCTGCCAAAGTTTTAGGGAATATCATTTTGAAAAAGATTGCCCGAAATTTACGCCTGGAGTTTTCGGAAACAACATTTTGTTTTATCCCGCTCCGCGAAGGTCGAAAAAGGTGGGAAAATTCTCAGCACAACTGTGTCGAAGTCTATCCACGTATCAGTCAGGAAAACCAAAATTTGCATTCTTTAAAAAATATTCAAACATGTATTACGGAAAAAAATAATTTCATTTATTTGCAGAAAAAAATTGGACCTTCGACATTTTACCCTCGACCCTCGACATTTTACCCTCGACCCTCGACATTTTACCCTCGACCCTCGACATTTTACCCTCGACCCTCGACGTCTTACCCTCGACACTCGACCCTCGACCAAAACCTACACTCCAATATGGCGGGCCCGGCCTGGTAGACTTTACGAGCTTGATAAATCTCTCCCTCGTTCATTGAGAGAAGAAATTGTTGAAGGGATATTCCAAGAAGCATAAAACTAGTGACTTAAGAGTTTCGGAGCGTGGTGTCAGGAAGATATTATCTAGCCGAAATCCGAGTTCAAGATGAAAGACGTTTTCCCAAGCCGAATGCATTATTGAATCGAATAATGGATCCAATATTCCAAGAATCAACTCATTATTGCACTCTAGAGGGGGACGCTTGAGCGTCTTTGGCTGTAAAACGTGCAGAAGTTCGAGAAATCTCGTTCTCTTGGTCGCCATTTTGTTTTCTTTCCCTCGGTGAAAGGGAGGTCCCGTGCACTTTGTTACCTTTTTTTGGCACTTTGTTACCTAAAAACTGCACTGCTCTCAGCCAATCAATCAAGAGATTTTTTCATGTGTATTATATTAGTATAGGAAATCATACGACTTCGAGTTCAATTTGGAATTTATTTGCACGAGTGGGTTTTTCAAAAAGTATCAAAATTTCACGAGCCGCAGGCGAGTGCAATTTGAGCTTTTTAAAAAACCCACGAGTGTAAATAAATTTCGAATTGAACGAAAACAGTCGTATGATTTCGTATTAATAATACACATGAAAAAATTTCCAAGGAGTCATTCACAAATCTGCTTACAAACTGAACAAGCCTCACGCATTTTTCGTTGATTGAAATCTGCACCAAAACCTGACAGAATTTGAGCATGAAACAAAAACCAAAGTTTCCATAATATGGCTCTGTGTTATCAAAATATTTTAGCATTTCAAAAGAAAATTTGCATTTTGTTAACCATTTTTGCACTTTGTTACCTTTTTTGGCACTTTGTTACCTAAAAACTGCACTGCTCTCAGCCAATCAATCCAGAGATTTTTCATGTGTATTATATTAATTGTGAAATAAAACAACAATAAAAAACCTCGTTGGGCTAGCATTTTCCCAAAAAATGGGAAGGATCTCTCGTACATTTACTTTTAGATTTTATGTGGTTTCGTTCTGATGCGAAAGTCTAGTATGTCACAAACTCGTCTCGGGAAAGATCGAGATTCGATGGTCGAGAGAAAAGAAAACAAACTGATTCCTGAGGTTGAGCCATTGTATCATATATTACCGACAACGTTCCCGTCTTGTATTTTAAAGCTTCCCATCTTCCCGCCTCCAGCAGCCCCTTCATCTTGAAATTTGCTACCATTTGGCGTGGGCAAATTGATCATTTCTCGGCGGTATGAACTGGGGAGAACCTGGGCTTCTGAGAAAAGAACATCGGGGAATTGTTAAGATTAAAAGCTCTTTTGGGACCTCATGCAAAATTTAGCAAAAATGACACGAATTTGGAGACCATCTGAATTACCTTCGTACTCTGCTGGGGCTCGTACTCAAGGGCTTGTCGTTTTTAAAGTGTGAGGGGGTCGGCGGGTTTAGTGCTCCCAATAAATTAATTTCTAAATGTTTTGAACAATCTGTTTCCTAAATGGCGCGCATTTAAATGACCGTACTATGCCTCCTACATTAGAAGAGCGTAAACCTACAACATAACACCCGTTCTTCTGACCAATACTATTCAAGGAGTTTCTTCAGTGTGCACCCCGCTACAACGCCTCTCCGCGTCTTGTAAAATTGTTTTATCAATAACGTCATTAGATATTCAAGGATACATACCCCTCTTAGATGGCCGTAAGGCGATGCGAATGCCGCACCAAAAAGGAGTGAACCTGGGGACAAAAGGACCATTGTCTTCTATACCGGTAGCAAGGCCGTAGCTGGGAGGGGGGGGGGACACGTTGCTCCTCAGCACAAACAAAGGATGGCAAGGCCGTAGCTGGGAGGGGGGGGGGGGACACGTTGCTCCTCAGCACAAACAAAGGATGGCAAGGCTTGCCCCCCTCCCCCCCAAAAAAAATATTTACGGCCTTGGGTAGGTAATTAAAATCATCATTAAGAATTTAAGCGTCTCTTTTCTAGTTCACATAAACCGCGAGTCCAGTTTTGATGTCTCTGAGGGTTTTCTGCTTGGGAAATTTGACACCGGAAAAACTTGTTTTTGTTGGACTTTTTCACGATCATAAGAAAACTCGCGCACGCGCACCCGAATCCTTTCCTGTAGCGCGTCGAGAGGTTCGTTTTCTCTCGCTATAACCACCTACAGGTGATTATAACACTTGGGAGTGCGCGCTCGAGTTTTGTTATGATCGTAAAAAAGTCCAACAAAAACAAGTTTTTCTATCTAAAAACCTTATGAATCACTTGAGTAATTATACTAAAACAATTAGTCGTCTCAGGCTCCGTGATTATCTGCGAAGTCACCTCGACTTCGTCTCGGTGACTATTCACCGATAATCACGTCGCCTTCGGCGACTAATTGTTAAATAACATGTATAATAGGGTATGAAGCTTTTACGAAAAGAAGAGAAGACTGAAGAAAATACAAAAAAGACTTCTTCCCATTGAATGGAAGTTCACAGACATAACAAAAAAAGAAAAAGAGTAGTGTGGTCTACTTATGTTTAAAAAATAGCTATTCTAAAATCAAAATGCCAACGAAAGGAAAGTTGCTCTCATAGTGGACATTATTAAAACTAAGATGACTTACATGGCAAGCATACTAGCACTAGAAATCCCATGGCAAGAAGTAAGAATCCAAACCGCTTGGCAAGCTCGTCGTCAGAGGCGTCTGAGCTCTTTTTGTGGTAAAGCCATTCAAATACTAAATCACATAAAGCCATAAATCACTGATAGCACGATGCTTTCGCACCAGCTCGGCCAGCCCTCTTCGCTGCAACCTGCTCCAACTGTTAACTGAAGTGGCGGGGCTGTTGAATAATGCATCAGCAACCAACGGCTTTATTGGATTATAGTACGGCCAAATTCGAGCCACTTTATCTTACTTAATCTTTTGTTCATTTATCACCATGGACAGTAAACAAAGTTTGGGGTTCTCAGTTGCTCTAAACATAGACTACAAAAAACATACGCCATGCAGCTACACGTTATAATTGGCCAAAGTCTTTTCTACTTAGACTACTGTCCTTCTCAGAGCACAAACATATAAATCACAAATGCGAACATTCCTCTAAGAAATTGTTTTCATTAAATATTATTTGCTGATAAAAACTCAGCAATTTCACTAGTGAAATTATCAAAAATAATTGCTTGCCATGAAGGGCGTGACATACACACGCATAGGCGTGTTCGAAAGTGCACGCACGAGGTTGGTAGCCACCGCTGTACCCGCTAAAGTGTCACAAATCACAGTTCTCTTAGAGAAAATACTGTTGACAAAAACATTATATTCTCGAGCGTGACAGCAATAAAAGAGGCTATAAAATATGGCGACTCACTTGTGTAAAAGTACGGCGTATCCAGATTATTCATATTACGTGTCTTATACAGTTACATTTGGCTGCCGGTTAAATATAGAATACTTTAAGTGTCACTCACTACATTCAAGGCAATCCACAATCTATGGCCCTAAATACTGAAGAGACTTAATAATAATAATAACAATAATAATATATATAGTATTACACAAAGTTTTAAGGCTTTACAATCTTACAATCATTTAACTTATACTCAAAAACCTAGCCAATACAAATTACAACATAATATTTATATATAAAAACTAATTAACTAAGAACTTAGAATGATTTCAATCAAAAGACCTGCAGAATAAGTGTGTCTTAAGTTGTGAAATAAAAGATGCAAGAGTTTCTGCTTTCTTGATGTGAGGGGGTAGAGAGTTCCACCACTTAGCTGAATATACGGAAAAAGACCTGTCCCCATATGTCTTAGTGTTAGACTGCGCGGAATTACTAATATACTTTGTCCTGCCGAACGAGCAGGTTTATAAAGAGAGACAAGTTCAGTTATATAGTTATATAGTATGAAACCAGAAACATATAAGGGAGTTGAAACGTGTAACAAACATACATTGCTTTAGTGCCAAGCTGCGGAATATTCGCAGAATAAACAATTGAACAGATTTTGAAAATAATGTTGTTGCAAGACTTCAAGATGTTAAATGTTAGCATATTATCACTTACCACTGTTGCTCTACTTTATTTGAGCGAAAAATGAAATATTATGAAGACAAAACCTGCTTGGGTTAGCAATCGAGAGTTCATTATTGACCAAATATGGTCATAAGTGACCACGAATAATCCACAGCTTGGTTCGCCGTTACATGTTTCAACTAAGTTATATGTTTCTGATGAAACTTGATTAAGATTAGACATGAAAATAGTTATAACCTTAGCACAAAGTTTAAAAAAGACTTTAGGCGGCAGCTCGTTCTCAGCGGCAGCGCCAAGGACTAATGGATTCTCTTCCGACCAATATGCCTGTAGGCGTTTAAATTTCGTGTTCAGTGAGCATGCGATTTTTATATAGGATTATTTAAAGCTTCAGGAGGCTAGATTCCGCTAAGAAAATAGCACGAAAAAAGCGATATCGCACGAGTCGCGCAGCGATATCGCCTTTTTGAGTGCTATTTTGGGCGGAATCTATCGACTGAACGCTTTGAATAATACTTGAATCCTATGATATCTCGTCCTCAATTTACACATAAGAGATATCATAGGATTCTTGTAGTCCGAATCTTTTGTTTGACTTCTTTTTGTTAAACAAAAGAAATCAAGAAATTCAGACTAAAATTGTATGCGCACTAAAAAGGAAATTTAAACTCCAACTAGGCTTATATAGAGGGTCATGGCTAAAAGGGATGACTCAGAAGGACCTGATTAATAATTCATAGGCTTCACGGTAGAACGAAGCTACATATGCCATGTTATGCAATGTAGCTTCGTTCTATTGTTTGTCCTATGAATTATTAATCAGGTCCTTCTGAGTTATCCCTTTTAGCCATGACCTATATGGAGCGGTTTTCAAATGATAATCGTGAAAGCAATTCATGAGTAATTCAATACCAATCAACAACAACCAATCAGAGCGAGGTGATTTATCTCTCATGTAATCATGTAATTGTTTTCTCTGTGCGATCTGATTGGCTGAAGGCTCAAAGTTTCATGCCCTCGACCAATCACAACCCGAAGCAATCGCAATTACCATAATTTGTATAGCCTGCGTAGCAAGCGCAAAAGGGAAAAGGGAGAGCACGAGCGCGCGCGGCATTCCCCTCGCCCCCGGCCGCGCGCGCCCGTTCTCTCCCTTTCTCTCCCTCTTCCCTTTGCGCTTGCTACGCAGGCTATAATTTGTAATGACGACAGTCACTGGAAAACTACTTGGCAGGATTTAAGCGCTCAGTCTCAAGACACACTTTTCAACAAGCACTTTACGGTGATTTTAGAATAAAGTCGTAGATTTCCTTTTCATTATTTTATTTTATATTAGAAAATAACACCTATGTTGTATTGCGAATGTGCGCATTCTGATTGGTTAAAAAGCGTGTTTGTAAGAGACCTGAGAAACACGATTGTCACGCAACGCTGTCGCGCGTGTGTATGTTATTTTCTATTATTATACATTGTACTCACTATCTCGATTCTGATTGGCTAAAAGCGCGCGCTTTACTTTGGGAATCATGCACTTTAAGGGTCTCCAAGAATCAGCATGCTGATTCTTGATCCTATGCGCGCAATGTTTCATGGGACTACAGCCCTTGAATGTTTCCCCTATTTAACAAGGCGCTTGTGTAAAAGAAATTGCTTGACAGAAAAGAAGTATTTTCACTGAATCAATGTATAATAAAACAATTATTGAATTCGGTTTTTGTGATTTCCAGAATAAACAATATTATCTCGCCCAAGTGGAATCAGGCTCGGCCTTACGTCCTCGCCTGATTCCACTTGTCTCGACATTGTTTATTCTGGAAATCACAAAAACCTCATCCAATAATTGCTTAAAAGCAATAAAAATACTTTCTGCGTGCTCTCTGCTTTCTTACAAACACTCGGGGAATGTTGGTCGAACTGATAAAACTTGAAAGACACGAGCCAGTTTTGATCAGTTCTCCCAACATCCCCCTCGTGTTTGTAAGAAAACAGAGAGCACGCGGAAAGTACTTTTATTGCTTAATTATTAGTTAGCCTCCTCCGCAGGCAACGCTCGAAAGAAAAAGAAAAAAAAATGCAACGCTCGAAAAAAAAAATGATAAGGAAAGAAAAAAAATGGCGGCCGAAGGACCCCGTCTCGCGCTGCGCGCTTCCAGCCGCCAATTTTGTTTTCTTTTTCTTTCGACGAGCGTTGCTTGCGGAGGAGGCTAATTATTAGTCATCATATTGTAATATTGCAATTATGTTAAAGCGGATTTCATCCGGCTGTGAAACAAAAACCAATAGTTAGTGTCTACTAGTCATAATTACAAAGGAGAATACAATAGAAATGACTTTCGTAGTGTATAGAAGTGCCTATTTGGTTAGTATCTATTTCACTTTCGGATGAGAACCACTCTATTTAGTAGTTTTTGATTTAATTGCACAATATATTTTAGGCTGATGTAATGCGCATTTGATCGACAGAGCGGAAATGACCAAAAATGAAATGTCTAACTTCGCCATATTTTACTATATAAGCTCAAGATTCCGTATAGAAAGAGTTTCTATGAAGAATATGAATTTTAGATATGATTGAACAAAGTTTGCAGAATTCCTGATCAAAGTACTAATTCTCCCATAAAATGGTACAGAAACTAAAGTTTAAAGCCTGATATCTCAAAGACGGATCCATTAGAAAAAAGTCATTTTTGATATTTTGTTTTTAATCAGGCAAGGAGTCTGTATGCAAAAAATCAAGCTTATCTGAGTTAACCTGTTCTTATTATTTGAAATGTATTGATCTAAGCAGGTCATTTCCGCTCTGATCATAGCCCAATGTTAAAATACGCACTATAAGTATTAAATATTATTATTATTATTATTAGGCTTAATTTGCGATGAAATTCCTCTTCTTAAAGGCATTACTCACTTTGGAGCAGTATGACTTCTTATCAAACTTGCCCTGTGGTACATTTTTGTCATACGTCCCCATCATATTCCCTGCCACTTTGTACCGACCAACGTAATAAGCGCATTTCATTCCGTTTTGGTCAACCGTAGCGCCTCCAAACCCTAACTCTACACTTTCTTTCCAAACCACCTGGGTAAAGTGACCTGTTCCACCTCTGCCACTTTTCCCGCCAAAAGTGTATCCTGGTGAACAAACTTCGTTGTACCTAGAGATAGATGAATAATTAACAACTATCCCCTTAAGGGGAGGTGAATAGCGGTGGATATATACCGAGACGCGAAGCACCGCTAGGCACCGACCCTGAGGGGGATAGTTGTTTTAGTATATACCAAATCAGTAGAATAAAATACGATAATTAAAAGGTTCAAAACGCAGTATCGCGCGCCAAACGAGCCGCCATTTTGAGAGTTTTCTCAAAACAGTAAATAGTTAGCACTTATTCTATTTCAATTGAGGTGGATAGTGGCAGAATATTTACCGAGAGCCGCAGGCTCGAGGTAAATATTCCTAAAGCCACTATCCACCGAAATTGAAATAGAATAAGTGTTTTAGTATATACCAGCAAGGCAACCTGCCGAATTTTCAGTCGGAAAACAATAAGAAAAGTTGTGTTAGCTTTTTAAAATTACGTGCGTGACAAAACTCACGCAAACTTTATAGATGATTTGCATAAGCACGTTTTTGGTCGATTTTGACAGCTCTAGAAAGTTTGCAAGCATTTACTTCGAAAAGCTGGGGGAAAAAATGGACAATTCAAGGGATTTTCAACAAATTGGACATGTAGAGAGCAATATATTGTATCATTTCAATTCAAGAAGGAATATAGGTTCAAATGGAAGAGCATTTGTAAGCAAATCGCCAAACGTTTCCGAGATGAAAATTATTTGTCGGCAGCCACTCGTTGCACAAGTAACTTAACTTAATTACTTTGCTGAAAAAAATGGAGTGAACAAACACCTAAACACTGGATATTTGAGGGAAAAACGATTTAGCAGGGTAAAACAGCTACACGAAACCTTGTGAAAAGGCTTTATGGGGTTATCATCAGACAAGAAGAAGGAGAACAAACTACTAACAGAAGTCTCCTTTGTGGCGTGCAGTTCGCTCGCAAAAAAACTACAAGAAAGCTGCCGATTAGTCGTTGCAAGACACAAACCATCCTCAGGTACTTTGAAAATTAGCTCTTTCGACTGTATTTTCTCGACATATTGTAGATTATAATTTTGATTTTTGTCAAATAAATAAAATAAAGGGAAAGTACATGCCCAAAAAGAATTTTCATTCATGCTTTGCCAGCTACTAACTTAAAGTTTTTCAACTCGGGTTTCACAGTGCAAGCGTGTTTTTCACAAACAATGCTCAGACGATTTGTGAGACATATTAAATCCAGAGAGACCGATTTTGAGACAAAGAAATCTAATTTGTTGCTTCTTTAGTTTTGTTGACTGACATTTCTTCGCCTCTACATGAAATTTGCTTGCCAACACAATATCTACTGTTTCGGAGGTAAATAATGTCTCAGATTCCGAGACTCTAAACCAATCAAATTCGTCGTTCTTAGGAGGTTGCCGAGCTGGTATATACTAATGCTGGTTATTATTCAACACATCGATGCACTGCCCAAATATGGTCATTGGAGCGCCAATAGCTGTCTTCTGTACATGACAGCTATCCTGCGATATCTGTCGTCCTAGCGAAACCTCACAATCGTCCTAGAAAAACTGCTTAAAAGCAGTCATAAAGAGCTTCCAAAAATACACAACATTTTTAGAAAGTCACACGAGTTTCTAAACAAAATATAAATTACTATAAAAAGAAAAAGAAGTACTTATGCCTTTTCTA
Source organism: Scolanthus callimorphus (assembly GCA_033964015.1). NCBI lineage: Eukaryota > Metazoa > Cnidaria > Anthozoa > Actiniaria > Edwardsiidae > Scolanthus > Scolanthus callimorphus. The sequence continues at coordinate 29,134,927 of CM066917.1, forward strand.
CCTCTTCGATCATATTTTGGTTCGGCGATTTTGTTTTTCTCGAAACTATTTTGATTCTCGCTCCCTTGTGTTTTGACAGTCCAAACAAAGTTAAATCCGATTTAGTAAAAATAACCCATGGGTTTTACTACAAAATATTGGTCTTTTTGAGAGATAAAGTGCTTTCTTGAAACAAAATCAAGCGAACAACATTAAGTTATTTGCAGCAAACCAAAGACACACAACACTATTTGTGCAACAAGGAAACCGAAATAAAATAACTTACTTCTTGACTTACCAGAAAGTCGTGACGAGTTTTCTGGCTTCTTTTAAATTTCCACCCAGAAGTCAGTTTGGAAACTCAGCTTAGCTCATTCAGTTGTTTTGTTGATCTGTCCGTTTAAACGCTGTTTACTGCCATTACTTCACACTCGCTTGATTCTCGATTTGAAAACTTTGTGCAAAACCCTCCAGTGTCTGCCACAAAACCCTGTGTCTTAGCTCGTCTATTTCTTTCTTACTCAGATTAAAGAGAGATTACGTTTCTCAAGAACATCACTAAGGATTTTGATGATTATTTGAGCTTGCTTTTGAATTTCTTTTTGCGTTTTAGTTCGTGCGATAAAAATCTACGAACGTAAATTTTCAGCAGTTCTTTTGTTTTCCTTATTTAGTCAACATGGCGCGCGTTGCAAAAAAGGCGCGAAAAATTAATCAAAGCAGGGAAAATGTAAAAATAAACTTGTGGATAGATTGTGCTATCGATGTGTTGAATAATAAAACCATTATCCTGCTTGATTTTGCAGAATATCGTCTGATTTTAGCCAACTCGGGACTTCGTCCCTCGTCGGCTAAGTATCAGACGATATTCTGCGCAATCTCGCAGGATAATGGTTAAATATCTACTAGTTCAGGAACCCATCAGAGCGCGCAAAAATGACTATTCACTGATTTTGTATATACTAATAATAATTACAACAACAACAACAACAACATTGCTCAGTCACAAGTTCACAGGTTACACTATACGCGCTGTAGCATTCAGATGTACCTTATTGGTGCTAATTTTCGCGGGCACTTACTAGTATTTTCGCGAAAAAAGGTCGGCATATTTCGCGGGTCTTTATTTTTGCGATTTGGGTGCAAACTTATTTTCTAAGGAAATTTTTTTTCGCGAAAATGAAAACACAACCACTTTTATTTCGAGAATTTTATTATTATTTTACACTTTTTATTGCTGAAAATCATCAACTCGTAGCAAAACTATTGAGGGTATTAAATTTCACGACATTAAAGTTCGCGGGAACTTTTTTCGCGTCGCTTTAAGTTCGCAATTTTTTTCAAATCACGAATTTAAAGCGACGCGAAAATTAGTACCAATAAGGTATATTATACTGCTCCAACAAAAAAATTATATCACAATGAAAATACCGGAGAAAGATCGCAGCCTGGTTGCTGTAAACTTTTGAGGTAGATATCTCTGTGTGTCGTTATCTTGTTACGTTCTAACCAGTTTTCATTGAAAGTTCGCAATTTACTTTCTGTATAACCAATGTTGTAAGAACGATTCTATTTGACAAGACATCAAAATCATTGACATGGTGTCCTGGAAAATTTTGATTCTAATTTTGGAATTTATGTTTAATTGGAAATTTCTTAGTCGTTACGTATTATTTTTCATCCTATCTAGTTCTGTTAATTCTTTTGTTGCTTTTTGGCTCTTGTGCTGGCTGGAAAAATTATCCCGCCTGCTTGTTGCTTGCAAGTTTCTACCTCTCTGGCAAGAATTAACAGGAAATATTTTGCCAGCAGCAGAAAAAAAAACAGTAGCTTGCTTTGCACGCTTAGAAATGACTAAATACGCTGTTTTTTTTTAAATGCGTTTATTGAGGGAGGGTCGCTGTGTGCCCGTGAACGTTACCAGTCTGACCAGACTTACCAGTTTGTGACCGCTTCCTCTGGTGCCTGGGCTTTGTTAGTTGAGCACCCCATTGACAGATTTTCCCCGTCGCCTTTTCGCTCTTCCCTTGATGCGTGTTTCATGGCACCCGCAGCGGCTATTTTCTTTGCGTATGCCTCCGCTTCCTTAGACATCTCAGCGTTCAATTTCATCAAGGGGACTCCATGCACTTTCCGGAATTGGTTGTGCATTTCCAGAGCTTTTTTTTCCATTTCAGAACCTGAAGTTGAGAAGAGAGTTTTCAAATTGTGTTCAGGCAACTACTCGGTGTTTTTATCGCGGAAAACCCGGGGTCCGTTCGCTGATCGGGTGCCATCTTGGATTTTGTAAAAGCGCGCGATCCCGGGGCGAGCGCAAAAATCGATCGTCAAAAATTCGATCACGATGACCTCTCTCGGGGATCACCGTAAGCGGAGAAGCATATACTCACGAAAACTGATGTAAGATTTTTCAGGCAACCAAAATAGCGTTGGCGAATGGTCGTTCAGAAAATCCAGTATCTCGCGAAATTCAAGGGAATTCTCGGATTTTTTTTTACAGAGCTGTCTCAAAATCTCGTTTTCTGACAAATTATAGAGAACCTCGAATTTTTATAGCCTTCATCTCGCTGTAAGTCATGGCGAAGAGCTTCGCCTTTAAGGCATTTTGCGAAATATATTTTCGTCTACAACTTAAAAATATACTCGCTATGAACTTCAATCTTGATAATATAAGCATGTATCTTTTGGCAATATTTATGCATTATCATATTTATGCATTTATGCATTTTCAGATCTCCATTAGCATTAATACTTTTATTAATATCTGAGCTTAAATGGAAGCAAAGTAGCTATTTTAGAAAAATAGGCCAAAAACACAACTAAAATAGGCACTTTGCTTCCAACGAATTTCCTGAAACTTCGTTAATACTTAGTCCAACTGACTTCAATATAAATGATCAACGGAGTTTCGTTCAAAAATACCAGCAACTTTTTTTGCGCGGGGCTGATCTCCCAAGGAAGGGGTCCATTTAAGCTCAGATATTATTAACGCTAATGCTTATACTCCTGCTTATATTCTCCAAGATTGAAGTTCATAGCGAGCATATTTTTAAAGTTGCGTTATTTTTGCGCTCGCCCCCGTGACCGCGCGCCTCAAAATTCCAAGATGGCGCCCGATCATCAAACGGACCGCTCAGGTGAATTAAGGCTTGGTTTTCGAATAAAAAAGCATAAAAGTATATTTTGCAATAACACTTTTGCTATTCGACATATCATGTTTAGCTGTTTATGGGAGGTACATATCAAGACCCGTGACATTTTGATGGGGATACAATTTCATTTCAAGGGTCACGTGACCTTAAGGCAGCTAAAATGAATTTGTGAAAATGGGGAGTACTTAGCATTAACACAGCTAAGTGAAATGCATATTATTTATTAGAGGGTTAGAATAGCTATATGAAATAGACTTTGCAGGTTGACTATTGCTAATTGGAAAAGAGATATTGAGGAAAATCTCATATGCAAATTAGGTCACGTGACTTGTTTTGCAGGATATCTCACTTTTTGAAAGGTTTTTCCAAACTTCAAAAACTATTCCTTAAAGTACTCTAGGAAAGGAGCAAAACGAATGGTAATTTGTGGTATCCTATATTTTCCTTGTACTCCCCATTTTTAATTGAAAATTTTGGCTCAAATTCCAGTGCTAGCTTGTCACGTGACTACTCTTCGTAGCGGAACAGGTATCAGTTTTTTGGGGTTCAAGGTTTTCTATTAATACATACCAAAACATTTGATATTCCATCAGTTTGTAAGATGAAATGTCTTAAAAAATCAATATATTGACAAAATTGGTGTCTAGCCAAGCCTTAATCCGCCTGAGCGGGTTTTCCGCGATAAAAACACCCAGTACCGCCTGCAAGCAGGCTAGTCTACCTTCGGGGTACTTTTTGTTAAAATGGCATAATTTCACGAAAAATGGTCGTATCTTTACAAGTGATACCTCATTTTAAAGCTTATATCCTGGGCTAAACTATGGTATATAATTTCATTTAATTTTACAAAACACGATTTTTTTATGAAGCTCCCTTTTCGGTGCATCAGTTCAACTGTTTAGAGTTCCAACCTCGCGAATATTTGCTATTTTCGTCCATTGACTCCATATTAGCATTGACTAATGTGTTCTAAAAGAACCGTGTCGGGGATTTTGAAAATTTCTATCTCCTTTTCAAGTTATGATTTTTAAAGATTTTTTTTACACTTTTTATATAAAAAACGTAGCGGACACAAAATTGGCTCTAAAATCGGCGGTTTTTAAAATTTCAAAAATCCCCGACACGGTTTTTTAGAAGTTGTTAAAGAACAAAAGCGTCGTGAATCTGCGTGCGTGGAGCTCTAGAAATAGTTGTTCCCAATGATTTTCTCGCAGTAACGATAGAGTTACGATAGAGTGACATGAAGCAAATGATACTCATAGATCGCAAAGACTTAGCGCTGAATTATTCTTACTTGGATTCAGCAGTTTTTGCTCGTACTTTTGCTCGTACTCTTCAAACGAGAAACGATTATTTGAGCTGGTAATATGCTGCTGTGTAGTGTACAATTTTCCTTGCGTACTTCTTGCAGTCTACACATTCGGACCCGCTCGCCGAAATTCCCCCGCATCTCAGGTTTGCCAAAATAATCAAGGCCGAACTCACTGCTTTCCTGTGATAACCTTGGCTGTTTGCTGGAGAAAACAGGTCGCTGATCCGGATTATAAGCCACATTTAAAGCTGTATCTAGATAAGTGTTTCTTTCTACTTGCGAAATAAAACACTTGCGCTCGACATTGTTTTGGTTTGGTTATTTTTCCTGGTGCTAGAGCGATGACAGCTGACTCTTTTTTGACATGATTTTGACAGCCGCCTTAAAAAGGGGCGGCGCGCGCCGCGACAAGTAATTGTATCAGGCGTAATTTTATTTTTCCTCCCTCATTCCTTTCGGCAAAATAAAATTCCGCCTGATACTCAGGTTAAGATTTTACCATCAGCGCCTCCTTCTCCGGGCCCTTCTGTTGGCTTTCCTGTTGGCTTGCCTCCGGGCCCTCCTGTTGGCTTGCCTCCGGGCCCTTCTGTTGGCTTTCCTCCGGGCCCTTCTGAGGGAGCTCCTGTTGTTGGTGGTGCTTGAGTCCCCGGACCTCCAGGCGCACCGCCGCCGCCGCCATTTTGTCCCCCGCTACTTGTATCGATTTTCATTTTCAAATCCAAATCCACAACTCCGGCTTTAAGTTCATAAGTCCCGGCACCTGTGGATTTAAAGCGATAATATGGACACGGTTCAACACGAAACTCTTATCTATAGTGAAGAGACAAAAATGTTCAAAATATCAAATAATTTAGAATTAAGAATATTTCGCCAAAACCTACCGACTTGCAGACGTTGCAAAAACGAAAGCAAGAAAATTACCAAAAACTTGCAGAAGTTCGAGAAATCTCGTTTCCTTGGACGCCATTTGTTTTTTTTCACTCGGCCAAAGGGCCTGGCAAAGAGATTGGAAAAACCACAGAGAGCCCGTGGATTCATAAAAAAAAGACGTCTATAGGAAACGTTGAGGCTAATCAAGAAGATTTTATTTGGAGAAAGCAACAACAAAACCTCCTTGGGCTAACATTTTCCAAAAAAAGTCTAGCTAGTATGTCAAAAACGCGTCTCGGCCGAAAAGATCGAGATTTGTATCATATATTACCGACAACGTTCCCGTCTTGTATTTTAAAGCTTCCCATCTTCCCGCCTCCAGCAGCCCCCTCATCTTGAAATTTGCTACCATTTAGCATGGGCAAATTGATCAGTTGTCGGCGGTATAAATTGGGGGAGAACCCGGGCTTCTGATAAAAGAACATCAGGGGAATTATTAGGATTAAAAGGAAGGAACCGATCTTTTGGTATTCTCGAAGAGGATACACGGAATATAATTGCAGGATCTGTAGCTACTATAAGACGTTTATGAAAGTTGTCAGATATTAGCAAAAATGACACAAATTTGGAGACCCTCTGAATTACTTTCGTACTCTGGGGCTCGTACTCAAGGGCTTGTCGTTTTTAAAGTGTGAGGGGGTCGGCGGGTTTAGTGCCATCAATTTAAATGAATTTCTAAATGTTTTGAACAATCTGTTCCCTAAAGGGCGTGTATTTAAATGACCGTACTATGCCTCCTACATTAGAAGCAACAACACTCGTGCTTCTGGCCAATACTATTCAAGGACTTTCCAAACCACAATACTCCTTTTCAGTGCATTAAGATTTTCGACAAAAAAAAATCCGCTAAGGGGTATTTTTTAGTTCTCGTAAGGTGCGCGCGCGATCCCCAATGTTTTCAATGTTTATAATATACAGGGCAAAATTACTCGATGCTGATTGGCTAAGAGCGAGGGTATTTTTTTCTTAATTGAGGGCAAAATTACTTTGCACACGTCTAAATACGAGAGTCAGCACGCGCGCTGAATTTTACCCTTTTATATCATAAACAAGTAATCACATGGGTTCCTCGTAAAATTAGGGATTACAGCCATTCTCAGTAACACGCGGTCGCCGGGAAACTAGTTTGTAAGCGCAAACTCATTTTTCTGTCGTTTCTGAGCGCGACAAGCCGGCAAAAGCACGTGCGTTGCCATGGAAACTTTAACAGAAAACGAGTTTTCGCTTTCAAGCTTTTTTCCGGCGACCGCGTGTAACTGAGAATGGCTGTAAATAGGTGGCGAGGGCAATTTGAAAAAAATTGAAAACACAAGTGAAATTACTAATCACTTATTTTACTCGGCCAAATATGACGAACTTCTCGACCAATCAGCGCGCGGAATCGCTTGAGTAATTATTCTAAATTGTTTTGTCAATAACGTCATTAGATATTCAAGGATACATACCCGTCTTAGATGGCCGTAAGGCGATGCAAATGCCGCACCAAAAGGAGTGAACCTGGGAATGAAAAGGGAAGGCGTCATTAACTTCCACCAGACAAAATAGGCACGGAAAGCATGCATGCGGCTACAACTTGATCGAAAGGTTGTATAGAAACAACTTTGAAAAATGAAAAAAAAAATCCGACAGATCTCTGAACCACCGGTCTCGTGGTTCACGTATCAAGAAAATTTCGCTAAAAACTGTCGACCTGCTGACGCTGCAGACCGTTCTTATTCGGAAATCCACCTTACCTTCACGTGTACCTTATTTGGAAGATCTGTTAGTATTTTTTCCTCCTATGTTATAATAGCGAAAAAAAGCAGTAATAATTCACCAAAACTGGCATATAACCTCATGGCATATAACTGGCATATAACTACCGTCCCAGTTGACGTCTATAAGCAAAACGTTCCTGCTTTTATCCGTTTACAATATTTATATATAAGTCTTTATTTTAGCCGCAAAATGAGAGAAAGCAGCAATTTTTCTAAACAAAGTCAGGAGCCCATTACCTAGGAACGGCCATCTCCCAACTTGTAACTTTAAAGGGCCATTGTGACAACTTGAGCCCGGGGGGGGGGGGGGGGGAAGTAAACACTTTAGTGTATTTGAAAATTAAAAATGTCATTAGAGAACAAAAATGTCTTAACGGAAGTCTACTTTTTAATTATCTAATAAACCCTCCAATATCAATTCAAAAGGAGGTTGCTAAATTTGTTTACGCCTGTTTTTAATCTAGGGGTGACTAGACTCAATATGAATCACTTGTGTAATGTATTTTAGACACACATACATACACAATAAAATATAGCTACGGTCTTGGGTAGTTAAAATTATCATTAAGAATTTTAATTCTTTAAAAAGCGTTTCTTTTCTGGTTCCCATATTAAACGCAAGACATTTTGTTTTCTACCTGTGAATTTTGACACTGCATGAATTTGGTTTTCACTTCGCTTTAAAATTTACTTCACACTCGGGTAAATACATAAAGAAATCTTATATTGATTATATAGGTAATGTTTAAAATATCGCATTATAAGGTCGTTAATTTTCACCTCAATAATAAAGTTACACGTTATTTTAGGACACTAATGTCTATGAGTTATATTCTATAGATCGACAAATACATGGGAGAATTCATTGATTTTTGATCATTACTAGATCAAAAATATCAAACAAGACAGTAGATTCTGTTCTTTTACTTAGCAGCCGTTCTTAGTAATACATTTGCGCCCGATCGATTGAAGTGTGTGAAATGCAACTTTCTACCGTCTTTTTCAATCGCGTTAATTTCCTTGATTTAGAGATCTTAAGCCCCTGTTCGCGTTGATTTTCTTGATTTGAAAGTAATTCCCTCTCGGGTTAGTTTCCTGTAACGTGTAATAAGGTATAAAGCTTGTACTCTAAAAGAAGAAAAGACTGAAGAAAATACAAAAAGACTTCTTCATTGAATGGAAGTGCATGTACATAACAAAAACGAAAGTTTAGTCTACTCTCATAGTTGCTCTCATAGTGGACATTTAAAACTAAGATGACTTACATGGCAAGCATACTAGCACTAGAAATACCATGGCAAGAAGTAAGAATCCAAACCGCTTGGCAAGCTTGTTAGAGGCGTCTGAGCTCTTTTGTGGTAAAGCCATTCAAATACTAAATCATATAGGCTGTTAATCACTGATAATACGATGCTTTAGCACCAGCTCGGCCAGCCCTCTTCGCTGCGACCTGCTTCAACCGTTAACTGTAGTGTCGATGAAGTGGCGGGGCTGTTGAATAATACATCAGTAGCCTGGCTTTATTAGATTATATTTTGTTTGTTTATCACCATGGGCAGTAAACAAAGTTTGGGATTCTCAGGTTAATTATCCTAAATTTGCTGTAAACATAGACTACAAAAAACATACGCCATGCAGCTACACGTTATAATTGGCCAAAGACCTTTCTACGTAACTACATTCCTCCTCATTGGCCAAGCAGAAATGAGACCTCCTCCTCAGAAACCTCCTCCTCAGAGGCTTTTTCAGAGGCCAAACACAAATGAGATTGTAATAACAAAAAAAAAAAAAACTAAACACAAACACAAACGAAAATTCCTCTAAGAAATTGTTTTCATTAAATATTATTTGCTGATAAAAACTCAGTAATTTCACTAGTGATATCAAAACGAATCCCATAGCTCAATTCTTACGCGCACTTTGATTGGCTAAATACGAGTGAAATTTAACGTGGAATTCAATATTCGATAGAACAACAGGTTACCCGCGCGCAAAGAAAGTTCAAAGCTCACTCATTATACACTTATATATCAAATCTTTGCTATTGGATTCAAGAAAAGGTCATCACTTGACTCGTGAATTACACGTTCGCGACTCGGGCGATATCGTTTTTCTCGTGAAATTTAACGTGGAAATCACGCGTCATGCGATGAACTTATCTATATAATTGCTTGCCAAGGGCGTGACATATACAACGCAAAGGCGTGTTCGATAGTGCACGCACGAGGTTTGTTGCCGCCACTGTACCCGCTAACAAGTGTCATAAATCACAGGTCTCTTTAGAGAAAATACTGTCGACAAAAACATTCTTTTCTCGAGATTCGAATTCAGTGTATAGTAAACCCGACTTCACGATCCTCGATTTCACGTTATCCCCGATTTTACGAACGTTTCTGCCGGGTCCCGGCGGAATGTATAAAACACAACCCGATTAACGATATTCGGTCCAACGATATTCCCGATTTATCGATGAAAATCTAGGGATCCAAGCGTAAATTTGTTCCCCGCTACAACAATATAACTGATACTGTCTATGGTCAAAGAGTAACAGAAACTTAGCAATCATACAAAGCTTTATTTCCTTGTTATTGTAGCTACTGAGACCCCGTCCACACTACACCGTTTTCAAACGAAAGGATACTTTTTGCTCCGTCCACACTGCATTTAATGGGCACGCTCAAACAAACTCAAGCATGCGCATTTCGATCTGTTGGCCCGCGAAATTGGTCGGGTTTGCTGTGGTGACGTCATCGTTTTCAAATAGCATCGTTTTCACCCGTCCACACTAGAAAACAGCGTTTTCAAACAGCCGACAACCAAAACAATAGAAAGGCTTTCTATAAAGTCTCATGAAGCGGCATCCTTTGAAAAAGGAAAGAAGAAGTTCGACTGAAGTTCAACGTTTGCGCTGGAACCTTGTCTTTTTCGCCCCAACCAAATAGCCCATTTCGCGGTTAGGCGGGCAATGTTCTCTGTGGGCACTTCCCTTTGCCAAAATACTGTAGCAAGTCATTTCGATCTACCTGCCAGTAGTGGCGAAAATGTGTTTCTCAGCTTTTCTTCCCGCCATTTGAACAACACGCGCGCTTGAAAAAACAGTGCCCGCTTCAGCCTCTCTTTAGTGTTAAATACAGGCTTACCGCAGTGCTGCGTTTTTAACCGCGAAATGGGCTATTGCAATAACACTAGTTTAGGTGAACAAAACGGACCTGTTCCGCAGCTCCTTCCTCAGCCAGCTGGCAGCTTCCTACACGTCATCGCCCCCTTGTTGTCTGGGAAAAATTGGAGCCGAGGTTTTGGCAAAAATGAACAGTTAAATGACCTGGATTTTACTAAACAGAAAACCCTCCTGAATACGCATTTTAGTCGGGAGGTTACTCTCTATATTCGGATGGTAGGTATACCTTCGTATTTTTAGGGTTAACATCGGCGATCCGGTATTTTTTAGGGGTTCTTTGAATTAAAACGGTACGCCGAAGAAAATCTGGTAATTTTAGGGATACTTTGAAATAAAGTGGTACGCTGAAGAAGGTATTTTAGGACTGAGGAGAGTTCTTTAGGATGGAAATTTTCGGAAGGTAATTTTTTGGTGGAAATTCGGGCATCCCGACGGTTATCCTTACTTCTTGAAATAAAATCAAGAGAAAGATTTCTGTTTGCATTTGTAGGGCGGATGCGTCGGATATTGGTAAAAAAATGGAATTATTAGGTCCCCTGTACTCACTTGTGACACAACATAGGTCAAAAGAAATGCCACGAAACAAGTTTTGAGAACCGTTGTTTTACCAACACCTAAAAGAGAGTGATTCAATTAATACACTAGGAGGCGCATTCCTGGCCAGTTTTAAAAAAATATTGGCATACAATATTTTTAGAGTCAGGTATTCTTTTAGCTTAGACATCTTATCCATTATTGAAAGATCTCGGAAATCCTTTTCAGGGAAATGTAGGCGTGTCCCATTGCAAGAGTACCTTCCACAGCAAGTGACCGCCACTACTTAACAACCCGCACGGCGTCGAGCTATATGGTGGCAAAAAAGGCCTCGAATTCTGAAATTTCAGGTTCAAAGAAAAATCAATGGATTTGGCCCAAAAATAAAACATAGGAAAATAAGTTGTTTTCGAAGATTTGAGTTTTGCTCACAATAACTTGGAACTTGTGAAACGTAACTGTTGGCAATGTCAAAATTTTAACTCGCCTCGCTCGTCTCATGTTGGTTACGGGCCTGCCCTCAAGGCAACAAGACATCCAACAGGAGGAGAGAGATAAACAAAGAAAATTAAAACAGTAAGAGATTTCTGTTTGCATTTGTAGGGCGAATGCGTCGATACTGGTAAAACATGGAACTATTAGGGCCCCTGTACGCCCTTGGGACAAAATCCTTTTGACCCAGGTCAAAAGAAATGCCACAAGGAAAACTTTTGATACCTAAAAGAGAGCGATTAAATTCATCATGATGGTATACCAGTTTTTATTTTCCTTTTAAAAAAACTGGTCAGGAATGCGCCTCATAGTGTGGCACTATGAGGCGCATTCCTGACCAGTTTTTTAAAAGGAAAATAAAAACTGGTATACCATCTTTTTAGAGTCGGTATACGATTTTAAAGCCATCAATTCGCTGTTTTGTTGAGTGGGATTGTGGGATTGCAACTTTATCAAATTCTTGGAACTAGGGTTCCACTGAAAGGACGGTCGCCTCATACTAAATATGCTATCTGTTTTCTGCGTAGGACTCAAGTTTGTGCGTGCGCAACAAACTCGTCTTAGGACCGGCACAAAAGAGAGCCAGTCATTCAAATTTCTGCTTCCAAGTGATTACACAAGCACAAGAGCTTCCACACAGACCGACTCCCTAGCTGACCCATTCTCGTACCCAAATCTCCTCGGCTCGGCACCTCGTGAGGGCGAGAAACCGCCACTGGCGCATGCGCGATATTTATACAGAAGTCGTAATCTCGTACCCAGAGCCCGTCAAAGCTTTTGTCAGCGGCAAGATTCAGGGCTCTGGGGGAACGATTTAAAACACAATCTATAGTGTTGCTTACTTCTAGCCTGCGAAAGCCATATCGCTTAGCGCTATAGACTTTTGCAGGGGGAGCGCTAGTGTTATGGGCGGCTTTCGCAGGCTAGCTTGGCCAAATACAGAATTTGATTGCTACTTTTATGCTCTTAGTTATCAGCCCGGGCTGCGGCCAGAAAGCGAAAAAGCAATGCTTGTTCCAATTCCCTTGTTCTATTAAGAAATACAGAATTTCCGAGGTGGATATTAGATAGTTCTGTGCATATGTCGATTATCCAGGACTCAAGCCTCGAAGACGAAAACATTGACGAATTCTGTGCTGCAGCTTCGCGAATTTATAGACTTTAACCAGAACGATTCTAGGTCGCGATTTTGTGTTTTTTAAAACCATAAGCACCATCAACCCCTAAACCACTTTTGATGCTATCACAGTATTCTTCACTAAATGATCCCTTTTTCACGTTCTTTGTGTAGGCGTCATCACCGGGGTCAAAATCTCCCATAGGCTTGTAGCGCACCACGATATAGTAACACTGTTTACTATCAATTTGTTTTGTGGCAACGCCCAATCCAAGCTCGGTGCTGGCTTTCCAGACGATCTGGGTGAAATGGCCTGTTAATCTTGCATGCCTCCAACGGCAAAATCGTAAGAGCAGACTTCATCATACCTACAAGCGTTAAAGGAAGAGATGCAAGTGTTAGGTCGTAATTAAGGTCCAAGACGCGACACTGACTCATTCAACCACTTTCTAGGAGTTTTCAGAATTTTCCCTAACCATTCCAGGACTTTCCAGGAAGGAAATGAAAATCCAGGATATTCCAGGACGCGTACGAACAGCTGTAAATCTTTCGGCTTCATAAGCCCCTACAAGATACGAGCATCCCCGCCTGGCTGAATTGAGAGTCCCCCCCTCCCCGTGTGAATAAGCTAAGGCAAAACAATCTGGTATTTTCGGTAGATTACTATACCATGCTTTAATAGCGCTTTTGACACTCTCCGTAACGTCATCTTTACAAGACACTGTGTCGCTCTCTCCCTGATTCGGTCTGTCACTGTACCCAGAAATCACCGGGCCCCTACGTCAGCCATCTTCTGCGCATACTCCGATGCTTGTTTGCTCATTTCGCAGTTCAGCTTCATTACGGGCGCGTCATGCATGCGGCGGTACTCGTTATGGGATGCCAGAGCCTGTGTTTGAGCCGGGTCATCTGATAAATGACAACGAAAAACCGGTAAATTATACCCAGATTGTTTGAATAACGCAGAGATACACAGATTAAGGTTGCAGAGAACCTTCGCGGCACGTCCTCGAGAAAACAATCATACTCCTCCTTATTTTAACCAAAACATGTCAACCTATATATCGTTGGAAAGCTTATAGAATGGACTAGCAGGGTATGGGAAAAAGAAATAACTGATTGATAAATCTAAGTTTTTAAAGGATTTACTAAATATTTTGATGTGCCATTTTTACGAGCTAACGCCGCCGAAAAAAACGTGTCTGCGTTTTGTTAAATTTTGTTTAGTTCAAAAGTTATGAAACTTTTAAATTTTTAGAGCGTGAAAATGCTATAAAATGTCCTTAAAAATTCTAATTATTCAAAAGTTATTTCTTCCATAGCCCGTTATCTATTTTATAAGCTTTCCAACGATATATAGGTTGACATGTTTTCGTTAAACTAAGGACGTGTATAATTTTTGTCCCGAGGACGTGCAGTCGCGAAGGTTCTTAGTAACCTTAACAACAGCAAACAAACTGGTATCTGCTTCATGGCAGAATGCAACATAGTGGTCTCCTTAAAGAACGAGGCATAATCAAACAAAGAATATTCATATTCAATAAAGCGAATATTGAGACATTCAGCCATGAAGCATATTCCTTGACAATCTCGTCACTTTTGAAGTAATATATTACACATGAGACAGCATATCTCATCAGGATTTCCTAACACTAAGTGGGTGAAAAAACCTTCGCGAATTAAAAATGAATTTGAGAAGACGCCTTAATGAGTCATATTAGAGTGAAAAAATTTAAGACCTGTTCATTTAGATGCTACCATTAATTACCGCAGATTCAGTTTATGCATCGAACCTTATCACTTAAATCAGGAACCTGAAACAAATACTTGCCCTAGCCAGTGCCAAAGACATCACTTTGTGTTCTCCGAAAGAGAGACTCTCCTTTGCGGGAGTCTCTTTCGGCGAGCGCTAGTGGCTTTCGTAGGATAGGGGTTGTCCAGGAGGTAAAAGTATAAAACCTTTGTAACTGTAAACCCGTTGTAAAATGTCTTGATCCGCCACTGACGCATGAACCATCAACTTTCTAATACTCACCCTCACACCATTTATAATAGCTGTATAGTCAAAAGTGTGAAAAAACTTTCTAGAACTCTATTCACCAAGTCAAGCTTTAACTCACCCTCGCAAGACGGTCCTGTGGTATTCGGCTTGGTGGCTTCTGTAGTTGATGCCGTAGTTGCCTTTGAAGTGCTCTTTGTTGTCGGCTTTGTGCTGGCTTTGTAGTGTTCTTCGTAGTGGTCTGTGTCGTTGGCGTTGTGGTCGCCTCCGTTGTTGCTGGTTTGGTAGTTGCCTCAGTGGTAGGTGTTGTAGAAGTAGGCGATGTAGTCTTTGATGTTGTTGGCTTTTTGGTCGTCGACGGCTTTAAAGTGGGAGCCTCCGTTGTTGACGTTGGCTCTTTGGTAGTCGACGGCTTTGAAGTGGGAGCCTCTGTTGTTGACGTTGGCTCTTTGGTAGTTGACGGCTTTGAAGTGGGTGCCTCTGTTGTTGACGTTGACTCTTTGGTAGTCGACGGCTTTGAAGTGGGAGCCTCCGTTGTTGACGTTGGCTCTTTGGTAGTCGACGGCTTTGAAGTGGGGGCCTCTGTTGTTGACTGGTTCTGTTTATTGATGGGCAGATTCACAGAAATACTTAAATCAATTACGCCGTTTGAAACTGCCAAGTCAACTTTACCCTTTCCATCAGGCTGGTCGAATGACAATTTCCCACTCTTTTCGCCTGGAGCAGCTGGTGAATCAGCTTTGGATTCATCACTCGACGAAGTTATCGGTGGAATCTGAGGCGATATTTTTCTTCTTCTTGGGTGTCAAGCTGCTTTTGCTGTTCCTTATTCTGTTGTTGTTTATTTTGTGACGAAATTTGCAGCGGAATTCCAGCTGCTTTCTCGGCGTGAGATTTTAGCTGTTGCTGGTAGATCATCCCTGGAAGCGTAACATGCTGCACAAGGTTCTCCAAATTGTGATCCGACTCAGGTTTCCCCTCTAGACGAGCATCCTGTTGTTGTTTATTGTGTGAAGAAATTTGCAGCGGAATTCCAGCTTCCTTTTTTGCGTGCGATTTTAGCTGTTGCTGGTAAATCATCACTGGAAGTGTAACATGCTCCTCAAGGTTCTCCAAATTGTGATCCGACTCAGATTTCCCCTTCTGATCAGCATCCTGTTGTTGTTTATTTCGTGAATAAATTTGCAGCGGAATTCCAGCCTCTTTTTTGCGTGAGATTTTAGCTGTTGCTGGTAGATCATCCCTGGAAGTGTAATATTTTCCACAATCTCCAACTTGTGAGCCGTACCAGATTTCCCGTTTTGATCAGCATCCTGTTGTTGTTTATTTCGTAAAGAAATTTGCAGCGGAATTCCAACTTCTTTTTTTGCATCAGACTCAGATTCGCCCTCTTGACCCGATAAGCGCTGTGGTTGCTCAGCATGCGAAAACTGCGTCTTGTCTCCCTCTTCGTCCATCGGTAATGGATGCTGATCCTGTTCTGATCCATATTTCCCCTGACCATCCACAAGGGACTGAAGCCCACTAGTTTGCAATTCCTGTTTACCATCTTCATCGCTTAGAGTTGCAGTATATTGCTTTTGGTTTTGAAAGAATTCGCGCATTTTCTTTTGCGCCTTCTTTGTGTCGCTGTTGCGGAGAATCACGTAATTTTGGACCCAAAGGTTTAGCACCCTGCTGTTGTGTGAGTGCTTTGGATCTTATCTCATTTTGTCGCGCACGCTCTACTAGTTTTTTTTGTAAAATGTCCTGCTTCCAGCTATGTGCAAACCAGCGATCCATTTCCTGCTTAATATTAATCCGGTGTCCTGCATTGTCACCGTCGCTTCTCATTGTTTGCAAAACATGTTGAACAGCAGGGACGTATTTTAATTGGTTTTCAGTGCCGGGGACGTTTTCTCTGTGGTGTCCTATTACAGGGACGTTTTCCGCCATGTGTTTTGTGACAGGAGAGTGCTGTAAAGTGCGGGAACTTCCCGTCATGCTTTGCAACAGATGCTGTACAGAAGGGACTTGCAATACTCCTACATCCCTGGAAACACGTGACTTGAGTATTTCCTGGCCTGCCGAACCTATTAAATAGGAAAAAAATATTTGTTAGTTGAAAAAATTATCCCCTCTTCATTATAGAGGTCCCATATGTTAATCGACTTCTCAATAAAAGAAGCGATGAATAGGTCGCATTTCAACAATGCAATGTTAACTCATTCACAATAAACAAGAACTGAAACGTTTCGGATGCTAGATTTGTAAACGGTCCTCGGCCAAGACAAACAACATTGATGCTGGTCTTGAAGAATGGCTTTAACATTGTTTACATGGCATTCAGTCATTACATCTAAATAGACAAAACACGAATTTTTGATTCCTGACAATTCAACTTGAAACCAACTTACCTTTTGTAAAAAGCAACGGGAAGATTACCGCCATAATAATAAACATCTTTGGCTCCATTATGTCATCTAACCAAAACTTTATTTTCGCTCAAAACGGATTTCGCGAAAACATCCCAGGTTTTGACAACCGTTCCATTTCGCATCGAAAGCTTTCCTTTCGTGAACTCAGATATAACTTCAATGTGGTCACACTTTTAAGTTCATAAGATTAAAGTAATAAGCTATTTTTGTGGCCATTATTTTGTCTAGTTTTCAAGGGGCTTACCAAATTGGGTTTTGATTGTCACGCTGTCTAGGCCAGGTACTGAGGCGTGTTGACCCCTGTTAAAACACAATAGGGTACATGTTTGGAGTTTCGTCCCTTGACTGTGAGGCCCTTTTATTATTGATATATCTGTTGATTTACTCGGCAGTATCTTATGATCTCCTGTCTGCGGATATTTCACTTGGACTAAAGAACCATCAAGACCATTAGAAAAGTAATGGGGGAGGGACTTTCCTGAAATTCTTTTAGTGTCTCTGCAGGAGCGTTTTTCAGCAATTTATGACTCTGAAGGAATTTTTTAGTTTGCTCGATGTTTTTCCTTTATTTGTGCTTGCTCGCGATTTTTTTTTGCTTTTTGCCCAGCCCCATCATTTTCTAATCTAATATCCTGTGTCCGATGGGCATGACAAAAAGTTTTTTTGCCCTTGAACGCCTGGGGCCGGTTCCTGAAAGGTTGGATAAAGTTATCCATGGATAAAAGTTATCTGTTGTATAGGTTTTGTTCAGTATTTATCCGTTGGATAAGCGTTTATCTACTGATAACTCGTAACTGACCTTCTAGGAACCGGCCCTTGATGAGTTAACGGTAAAAGTAGTGATATGTCGTCATAGAACAACAAATAATCGTGCTATTTGGAAAGTTTCTGACCGCATTTGATCAACACATCAAAACAATCATAACATTGTCACACCCATCGGACACAGGGTCTTCAAGTCTTGACAAGTCATTTTGAAGCTACAAGATATGACGAGATCTCCATTCTGATTGGTTAATCATTGAAGCTATACGGTATATATGCGAGATCATTCTCCATTCTGATTGGCTAATCATGTTGGCAAAACGATCTGTATTTGACTACGGTCACTTCGGCCTGGGAAATGCTAACCTCGGTCAGTCGCTGGCTGATCTTGAGGTAAATAAAATAGCTAGTGGCAACGTAAACGGTATCAAAACAAGGTCTTGAAAGCGTGTCTGACTTTGCCATTGTTGTTATTACAAAAGACGACGAGACAGTACTTGCCCAATGAATTCTATATGAAATCAGGGAAGATTGTATTAAATTTCTCGTTCGAGATCAAAACAATCCAATAGTAATTGATATTTTACTTACTTTGCTCAGTAGCACTGGAGCTCGTTCCACCTCCTATAAGATTTTATAATATTTATCCATTATTCATAGGATGCTCATCCAATCTCTGCACTGGATTCGGATCAGGTGACACTACTTGTATCCCCCGACATGGCTAGGTGTCTGATACAGAATACTAATTGATCTAATTAGTATTCTGTATCTGATACAGAATACTAATTAGACCAATTAGTATTCTGTATAAGACACCTTCCAGTGCAGCCGTCAGTCTTTGAACTGTTGGATATTTGTTTCAAATAACAAATATCCCCTACTCTCCAAAGGCTGAAGGGGACCACTCTAGTGAAGTCCAAGTATGGTCTTCTCTCGTAGAGCAGTACCTAAAAAAAAGCTTCACATGAGAGACTATATGTTGTTTTGGTCCGGCTAGTTCCATGTGGGACAGGAATCATGCCTTCTGCGCATGCTTTCTGCAAAATGATTGGCGTTTTTTGTAAACACCCGAAAATTCTTTCATTTTCAATGCACATTCAATTTAATATTAGTACAAAAGTTAGAATATCATAAGTACTTTACAATATTCGTGTCTATGTTGTATCGGCAGATACAACATAGCCACTCATATTGTAAATAGTACATACCCCCTTTCTCCTCGGCGGCCAGGAGAGGGCATCGGTGGCGGAGGGGAAGGACGAGGGCAAGGCCGTCAGCTTGGATAATTGGAAGGTCTTCGATATCGATACGACGGCCGTTGATATCGATAGGATGGCCGTCGGTGTCTGTACGAGGGTCTTCGATATCTACTGTAATACCGGCAGTTCGTCCAATACTTGTATTAGTTGGGGTATCAGTGATAACGATCATTGGATCCCTGTGTGGTTTGTTTCCTCCTGCTTGTGCTCTACTGCAATATTTTGCTCCAGTAATTTTGGAACTATCGGGGTTACCGGTGTTACTAGTACTAAAGTTAGGAGGGCGACCTCGATTTTGGTGCGATTCTATAAGTTGCATGACTTCAGCGTCCGTTATGATAATGTCCTGGGGCCGGTTCCTGAAAGGTTTGTTAAAGTTATCCACGGATAAAAGTTATCTGTTCTATAGGATTTGTTCTGGATTTATCCGTTGGATAAGCGTTTATCCACTGATAACTCTTAACTGGCCTTCTAGGAACCGGCCCCTGGGGTTTTGTTTCCATGTGAGTTGAACTGTTTGTGTTTTCTTTGCTATTAACAGACGTTACGTGATCTAGATCGCCTATATTCCAAATGGTGAGAAGTTTCCTTCCAATGAGACCTTCCCCTCCAAACATTGTTTCAGTCTTGTCGTCCCTATCCAGATCAGATCAAGAAAATGCTGTCGTTTTTATGGCAAAATCCGCGCGGGCTGCCTGTGGTGTTCAAATCGCGTCTCAGGCCCCTCGGCGGGGGGCAAAAACAAAATAGCGACCAAGAGAATGATGTTTCTCGAGTATCTGCAAGTTTTGGCAAAATTTCCTGCTTTTGTCGCTAAGATATGAGGAAAAGTAGTTACAGACCTTCCAAATAAGGTAAGGGGGAATTTCCTAATAAGGAAGTTTTGCAACGTCGGCAAAACGACAGTTTTTGGCGAAATTTTCTTGATATCGGTTCTTGAGTTTTAATGCGTCCCTGGATCTCTTCACTGCCTACAAGCTGTTGGTCCGTAGTGCTATTAACATGTTCCTTGTACCTATCGGTACTTGCTGTTGTCCTTGGTTAATGTGATTGACAGTGTTCTCGTGTGGTGTGGCTTCTAGTTGTATGCTATAGCGAGTTTTATTTCCCGCATTGCCATTGTTCAGTAGTAAACCGATAAAAAGAATGTAGTCTTGAATTAGTTCCAGGAGTTACTTCATTAGTTAACGGTTCCGTCCGATCATTGAGTTTTCAAGGGCTTTTTTCGGAGTACAGCTGGTACAAGTGAGTTCGACAGGGATGCCAACGCTACCCCCGAGCCTTTTCTGGCGACCCTTTGAAAAACTAGAAAAAAATGGCAGACATATAATAATACGGTGGGCATTTTAAAGATACCAAGGATTAATATTCCACTCTATTCGACAATATTAGTCTAACTAAGAAATGCAAAAAAGCAAACAAATCCATGTCAGTTGCTTCAAAATTATCATGAATACCATGGCTCATAAATTGGTTACCACGTAGCTCTAGCCTGCCTCTTCTCTTACTGGTTTATCCAGCATGGTAGGCAGTCACGAAGATTGCCCGATTTCCACGCTCTTCACTCCCCTTCAATTCCATTCGCAACTTCTGCCCAACCGACAAATAGCGATGTAATGTAGTTTCCGTCTTTCAAAAGATGAATTTTGAAATGAGCTATACAATTACAGCCGCACTTTCCACTGAAGATGCAATTAACACTTCAGAGTTGTAACCTAACAGACCCCTAACAGAGTTCTAAACGCAATCAAAGCCCATTCCACGGTTGCGAGCCCCGAGGCTAGTTAAGTCGATTCTTTGAAAAACATAATAAAAACTTGAATAAACCTCATGTCGAGAAGGGTATGGTCAACCTTTTTGCCACCTTGCTTTATTGAGTAAGCATTATTTTAAATTTAGTGCGAAAAAAAAAGTGACAAGAAGTACATCAAAAGGCTCGGGGCTCGCAAAGTAGCAACCCCAAGATTTTTCAACACGTTTCACGGGAACGTTTGCCAAATTTTCTATATTCTCTAGGCTATATTTTTTAGAATTTTCTATATCATTCGTATTTCGCCTCTAAAGGTTTTTTCTCGATTTCAGGGTGAGACGGATACTTTAAAAGGCGGCAAAAGGTTCCACGGACAATGTTCGACGTTTACTCTTGGCCGAATTCAATCTTAAATATCACACTACATTCCCTAAATACACTCGAATGAAATGAATGCTATGTTCTCTGGCGGCCAAAATGGCGGTCGACTTTTAAAAGCTCTCTAACTGTAGAATTCATACAAGAATTCTATTGTTTTTAAGAACAGTAAAAAACAACAACAAAAAGATATGTAAATTTATATGGTATCGTTTTTTCTGCATAATTAGTTTTTAGTGGGTTATTGAAACTCGGTGAAGTTAAAGCTCGGTGAAGTTAAATGAAGAGCTAGTTTCATAATACTGAGAATATAGGAGAAGCCAATGTCTTGTAAGTATCAGCAACTGAATGTATTTTATTTGAAATCAAAGTTTTAGTTTTAGGAAAACATTTTAACTATGTTTATTTCTGTAGTGAATCGAAAACTCGCATGTAAAGACATGGCAATAAAGAAGAGATGGTCGTAGATCAGTGAAGTCTACATTTATTCAAAGACAAGCATGTCTACAGGATTAGACGCGGAGCTTGAGTTGGAGGCCGAACTTCAACTTGAAGATGATTTAGAGCGACTAAATAGTAGAGTCTGTTAAGGGAAAAAATAGGTAAAATCGTGCACTTGTGCGTAAAGGCGCCAAATTTGGACCAAATGTTCCTTAGGTGAAATAAATCAGTTTTCGGGAGGGGTGCCATCATTTCGACCCAAGGGTGGTAGGGTAAGGGCAATTTTGTCTATTTCCTAATTTCCCAATATTTCCTTGGTATTAAAGGGTTATAGATAAACAAGACCATGACAATTCTTCCTGTATGGTGCCCTTCACATTGGACTAGGTGGGGGTGCAACAAATGTCCGGCAAGGGGGGAAGGGGGAGTTTCGGGTCACATTTTCGTGTTACCCTCAGAGATCATGATTTCATCGTACAATCACAAAATTTGACATAAATGTTCCTTAGGTATTATTTAACAGTTTTCGGAAGGGGTGCCACAATTTCGGCCCAATGGGGGGAGGGTAGGGAGAATTTTGTCCATCACCTGATTTACCCTATATTTCAGTGGTATAAAGAGTTATCAATAAACAAATCCATGGTAGTTCTTCATGAATGGTCCCCTTCATATTTGACTAGATGGGGTGCTACAAACATTTGAAAAGGGGGAGGGGCGAGTAATGGATGAAATTTACATGCTATGCACTTTTTAATTGCAATTTGATTGTACAGTTACCAAATCAGACATGAATGTTCCATAGGCATCATCTAACAGTTTTTGGAAGGGGTGCCACAATTTCGGGCCAAGGGGGGGAGGGTAGGGACAATTTTGTACTTTACCTGATTATCTCTATATTTCAGCGGTATTAAAGAGTTATTGATAAACAACACCATGTCGATTCTTCATGAATGGTTCCCTTCACATTTGGCTAGATGGGGGTGCTACAAACATTTGTTGAGGGGGAGAGGCGGGGTGATGGGTGAAATTTACATGTTATGCTCTTTTTAGTTGCAATTTCATTGCACAATCACCAAATCTGATACGATTGTTCCTTAGGCAACATCTAACAGTTTTCAAAAGGGGTGCCACAATTTCGGCCTAAGGGGGGGAGGGTAGGGACAATTTTGGCCTTTACCTGATTATCCCTATATTTCAGAGTTATTAGAGAGTAATCGATACTGCATCCAATCTAGCCAAATGCGAAGAGAATCGTACTAACTATTATGCTGTTGTTTATAGATAACTCTTTAATACCTTTAATAAAGTAAGGATAATCACAATGGGCAAAATTGTCCCTCCCCTCCCCTCTTGGGCCAAAATTGTAGCACCCCTTTCTAAAACTGATAGATGTTGCCTAAGGGAATATTCATGTCGGATTTGGTGACTGCACAATCAAATTATAATAAAAAACAATGTAACATGTAAATTTCACCCGTAACCTGCCTCTCCCCCTCAACAAATGTTTGTAGCACCCTCATCTAATCAAATGTGAAGGGGACCATTCAAGAAGAATTATCATGCTTTCTTTATCAATAACTCTTTAATACCTCTGAAATATAGGGATAATCAGGTAAAGTCCAAAATTGTCCCTACCCTCTCCCCCTTAGGCCGAAATTGTGGCACCCCTTTTGAAAACTGTTAGATGTTGCCAAAGGAACAATCGTATCAGATTGGTGATTGTGCAATGAAATTGCAACTAAAAAGAGCATAACATGTAAATTTCACCCATCACCCGCCTCTCCCCCTCAACAAATGTTTGTAGCACCCCCATCTAGCCAAATGTGAAGGAACCATTCATGAAGAATCGACATGGTGTTGTTTATCAATAACTCTTTAATACCGCTGAAATATAGGGATAATCAGGTAAAGTACAAAATTGTCCCTACCCTCCCCCCCTTGGCCCGAAATTGTGGCACCCTTTCCAAAAACTGTTAGATGTTGCCTAAGGAACATTCCTGTCTGATTTGGTAACTGTACAATCAAATTGCAATTAAAAAGTGCATAGCATGTAAATTTCATCCATTACTCACCCCTCCCCCTTTTCAAATGTTTGTAGCACCCCATCTAGTCAAATATGAAGGGGACCATTCATGAAGAACTACCGTGGATTTGTTTATTGATAACTCTTTAATACCACTGAAATATAGGGTAAATCAGGTGATGGACAAAATTCTCCCTACCCTCCCCCCATTGGGCCGAAATTGTGGCACCCCTTCCGAAAACTGTTAAATAATACCTAAGGAACATTTATGTCAAATTTTGTGATTGTACGATGAAATCATGATCTCTGAGGGTAACACGAAAATGTGACCCGAAACTCCCCCTTCCCCCCCTTGCCGGACATTTGTTGCACCCCCACCTAGTCCAATGTGAAGGGCACCATACAGGAAGAATTGTCATGGTCTTGTTTATCTATAACCCTTTAATACCAAGGAAATATTGGGAAATTAGGAAATATACAAAATTGCCCCTACCCTACCCCCCTTGGGTCGAAATGATGGCACCCCTCCCGAAAACTGATTTATTTCACCTAAGGAACATTTGGTCCAAATTTTGCGCCTTTACGCACAAGTGCACGATTTTACCTATTTTTTCCCTTAACAGACTCTACTAAAAGAGAAGCAGAGCTGGTCACCTTGGAGACGTATCAAAGAAATACAAGGCGCTTCAAGAGGTTTTATCGGCGACTTCAGAAGAGGAAGTTATCGAGGAACTTAGGGGGAAATATGAAGAAGCTTTCAAGAAGTTTGTTAATGTACATGAGCGGTACATGGAGTTGGAAAAGGATGAAGAGAAACGGACTTTAGTAGACTCTGTTTACGCGGGACTAAAAGATTTAAAGTGTGCAACAGATGAACGTCTAGCTCGTTGGAGGCAAGGGAAAAATCGGGAGCAACCAGTATCGAACTGTCCGGCATCCCAAGCTCATTCAAAGGTTTCGTCAAAGGGATCTTCCAAGAGTTCGTCGCGTGGTACTTTCAAAGCAAGGAAACAGTTAGAAGAAGCAAGATTGCGTATGAATGAGATAGAGGCAATGCATGATCTACAGCGGAGATATGAACACGATGAGTTTGAAGAAGATAAGCGGCGGGAAGAAAGACGAAATGAATATAGAAGGAGTTTGGAGTTGCTTGAAGCTAAATCAAATTTGGATAAAGCACACGTGAGTTTAATGTTGGAGGAGAAACAGTCAGCACAAGGAAGCATAAGGTCAGAATATTATTTACATAATAAATCCTGCGTAAGTCAGAAATTTGAAATTTCTAAGTCTGTTGAAAAATCAGAAAAACTTGAATTGGTAAAACCAGAAACTTTAGATGATAAGAAACTGCATGTCAAAGTTCAAGAGGTTTTCAAGGCAGAAACACCAGATTTACCTAAGCCGGAAGTGAGCGTTGAACCGGAAGTAAACAAAACGGAAGTAAGCAAAACGGAAGTAAACAAAACGGAAGTTAAAAAACTAAGCAAGGAATCTGAGGCTTGGGCTGAAGTAGCAAGTGCTATAAGACAAGGCCCCTCTCTGCCAAGAATTGAACCTATCAAATTTAGTGGGGATTCCTCTAATTTTGTAGAATTTGAAACAAATTTTCGTGAAAATGTTGAAAACCAAGTGATCGATAGTGCTCAACGTTTGACACACCTTATTGCCCAATGTACGGGAAAGGCAAAAGAAGCAATTCAAGGCTGCGTCACTTTATCTTCAGACATTAAGTATTCTGAAGCTTGGGAAATTTTGAGACGAAATTTTGGTCAAAAATACATGATAACTGATGCTTCATTGAAAGGACTATGTGACATGCATGTAAGAAGGGGGGATGCCAGCTCTTTGTTGGAGTTTGCAAGGAAGTTAGAAAATACCGGGAGGATCTTAAAGAGTATGGGCGAGGGCTATTATCGTCGCTTAGATAACGAAGAAACTTTAATAACTTTGATGAAAAAGCTACCAGAAGAATCGCAAAAGCGTAAATGGGTTGATAAAGCTGGGGACATAATATTACATAAGGGTTACGTTGTATATTCAGACTTTGTGAGTTTTGTGAGAAGATTGGCAGAACGTCAAAACAATCGCTTTGCTAAAGAATTGAAGCTGTTACCAACTACGCTTGCTGGGAGTAGTCAAAGCGCGAAGCTCGGGAGTAATCAGCAATTGAGAGGGCAAAGTAAAGTTACAACCTTAGCTATCCAAAGGGAAGCGCAAGCTGGAGGGACAAATGAAGGGGTACAGCGTATGTGTCCAAAATGCTCGGGTTCACATCCAGTTTGGCGTTGTAAACAATTTAAAGATTCCACTGTCAAAGAGCGCATGAAGGTGGTCAGAGATCACAAGCTCTGTTTACGTTGCTTAGGATTTGGTCATTTCAAAGATTCTTGCAGTAAAGAATTCTTTTGTAGAAGAGAGGGTTGCGGGGAGCAGCACCATACTTTACTTCACCGTCAAGAAGATGACAAGAGAGGAAGTCAAACTGAAGGCGGAACTGAGGAAGTGAGTAGAGAAAGTAGAGCGCCAGCGAGGTCAGCAGGTGCAACTCAAGATTCAAGCATATCATCAGCAACAGACACAAGCACAAGTCGCCAGTCTTCTGTTGGGGCAGTAGGAGTAAAAGGATCTCGTGTATGCTTTAAAATAGTTCCTATTAAAGTGAGGAATACTCTGAATAACAGAGAAGTTTGTACATATGCTTTTCTCGACAACGGGTCTGATACAAGTCTTTGTTTGGACAGTCTAGCTAAGAAACTAGATATCATGAGTACCCCGGTGAATTATATTGTAAGTACCTTGGGAGGGAAGCAACAAGTATGCGGTCAAGAAATTTCTTTGAACATTGAAAGTATTGATGGAACTTTCCAATCTAGTCTCAATCACGTTTTGACCACGCCAAATATACCAGTTTCTGAACTGCATTTCGCTACTAATAGTGATGTTGAGAACTGGCCTCATCTTAAAGGCATTTCTCTTCCGGACATAGATGAGAAACCGGAAGTTACTGTTCTAATCGGAAATGATCGGCCGGACATAATTGAAGAAAACCAAGATAAGAGAATCGGTCAAATTGGGCAACCTTTTGCGGTTAAAACACCATTAGGGTGGACTGTGTTTGGTCCTATGGAAGAGTGTTTTGTTCGTGACACTAGTATTCACTTTCTCAGATGCGAGTGTGATGACATTCTAAGTAAGCAGTTGAGTGTATGCGGATGTGATGCGCCTATTGACATCAAATCACAAGATGTTGAAGTTGGTCTGTCAGTTGAGGACATCAAAGCAAGAGACATTATGGAGAAGTCTGCTGTGCTAGTGAACGGTCACTACCAAGTGAAGTTACCGTTTCGTCATGATCCTCCACACTTTCCTGAGAGCTTAAGTCTAGCAGAGAAGAGACTTGCGCTTTTGAAGAGGAAAATAGAAAAGGATCCCGAGTTTGGGAAGAAGTACAACAGTGTATTGGAAAAGTACCAGACAGAAGGGTCAGCAAGGACGGTACCAGATGAAGAATTGGTGCAACTCAGAAAGAACAGACGATTGTTCTACCTACCCCATCATGCTGTATGGCAGATCTCCAAACCGGATCCTCGTGTGGTTTTTGATTGTGCCGCCAAAAGTTGTGGAACATCCCTGAACGATCTTTTGTTGCGAGGACCAGACAACACAAGTAAACTGCTTGGCGTGATTCTGAGATTTCGTGTTGACAACGTTGCTGTTGCGGCGGACATCAAACGCATGTTCCACCAAGTGTTTGTAGCTCCTGAAGACCGAGGCGCCCTTTGTTACTTGTGGTGGCCGACAGGGGATACATCTCAAGAACCTTGCACGCATCAAATGATTGTACACATCTTTGGAGCAACATCTTCGCCAAGTATTGCGAGTTTTGGACTTCGCAAAACTGCAGACGACCATCGTGGGAAGTTTCCGTCAGAAGTTGTGGATGCTGTATACAGAGACTTCTATGTTGATGATTTTCTTAAGTCCTTTGAGAGTTCTACTGAAGCCATCCGAGTGTCGAAGCAGTTACACGACTTACTTTTGATGGGAGGATTTACTCTAACTAAATGGTTGTCTAATGACAGAGAAGTTATGCGACACTTTCCATTGGAAGACCGCGCCCCCAGCGTGAAGGAGCTGAACGTCGAGTCCGAGTGCCTGCCGAATGATAAAGCATTAGGTGTAGTTTGGAATGTCGAGTTGGATACTTTTGACCTGGTCGTCAACAAGAAGAACTACCCTGAAACAAGAAAAGGTGTTCTTGCGTCAGTAGCAAGTATTTATGACCCACTTGGTTTTGCAAGCCCACTAGTTTTACCTGGAAGACAGATAAATCAAGAACTATGCAAGATGCAAAAGGACTGGTCAGACGAACTACCAGCAGATGTGCTTTACAGATGGCGCGAGTGGAGAGAAGGGCTCGAAAAACTGAAGTTTGGAATACAGCGTTGCTACAAGCCGCAAAACTTTGGAGAAGTTGCAAGAACCGAACTTCACCATTTTGCAGATGCATCACAAGATGATGGTTACGGAGCTGTGTCTTATCTTCGCTTTGTGAATCAGCAAGGAGATATTCACTGTGCCTTTGTTAAAGGGAAATCCAGAGTAAAACCATTAGGTAGCGCAATGACAGTACCCAAGCTAGAGTTAACAGCGGCTACTCTTGCAACTCTGATGAACGAGCTGATCGTCAGTGAGCTGCAAGGTCGTTTGAAGATTGACAGTGTAACGTTTTGGACAGATTCCACCATTGTGTTAAGATACATAAGGAACGAGACAAGGCGGTTTGTTACGTTCGTAGCAAATAGAGTAGCTACCATTAGACAAAGGTCAGATCCGACGCAGTGGCGCCATGTGAGGTCAGAGGATAATCCCGCAGATTACGCCTCAAGGGGAGTCAAAGTATCAGAAGCAGAGAAGCTAGAGGTATGGAAGAAGGGACCGAAGTTTTTATGGAATGATAAAAGTGAGTGGTCTGCGCAACCCCTAGAACTTGCATCAGAATTAAGTGAAGATGATGAGGGAGTCAAGAGAGAGAAGGTAGTAAGCTGTACTGTAACGACGGGACAGGGATTTTGGGAGATGATTTTCAAACGGTATTCCAGTTGGAGACTGTTAGTGAAAACCGTGGCTTGGCTACAGCGCATAGTTCGTGTATGGAAGAGCAAGACGTTCAAGAAAGGATGTGCAAGTCAGAAAACAGAATCGTTGTCTGTTGATGAGCTTAACCAGGCTGAGAAAGAAATCGTCAGACATGTCCAGAATCAGTCATTTCCGGAGGAATTGATTCGAGCGTTAGAGAAGAAGTCTTCGCGAGGAAGATTTGCTTCACTCAAGCCCTTTATAGAGGAGGGAATTCTTTGCGTAGGAGGACGTCTACAGAAATCTAGTCTCAGTGATAGAACGAAACATCCTTACATCTTGCCAGGAAAGCATCCAGTCACAGAAATGATAATTCGCAATTGTCATCATCAGAATGGTCACGTAGGAACACACCAGGTGTTAGCCACAATAAGGCAAAGATTTTGGATTGTGAAGGGAGTATCATCGGTATACAGAGTTCTCCAGAAGTGTCATGTCTGTCGTCAAGAGAGTGCACAAGTAGGGAAGCAGTTAACAGCACCACTACCAGCGATAAGATGTTCTTCTGATGAAAATAGACTAGTTTATCCCTTTGCAGCGGTCGGAATTGATTATTTTGGACCCATGTACGTCAAAGCAGGTCGATCGACAAGAGCCAACAGTTCTACTAAGAAGATATATGGTTGCTTATTTACATGTCTGAGATACAGAGCAGTCCATATTGAACTTGCTGCTGATTTGTCCACCGACAGTTTCCTGAATACCATCACACGCTTTATAGGAAGACGCGGACCACCGTCTATTTTATTTAGCGACAATGGAAGTAATTTTAGAGGAGCTGAGCAAGATGTTCTAGAAGCTCTTAAGGCACTAGACCAAGACAAGATACGCAGTAAACTCCACGAGAAGCAGATTTCATGGAATTTCAATCCACCTGCTGCAAGTCATCAAGGAGGAGTATGGGAACGCCTTATTCGATCAGTCAAGCGAATCCTTCGATCGATGCTAGAACCCAAGAGATCCCGAAGCCCTTACTCCAAGCCATATACTGCTCATGCGACGAAGTCCAAGTGAAGAAAGTCAAGACGGAGCAGCTCGTTACAAACAACGATGGAAGCAAGTACGTCTACTAGGAGAGGAATTTTGGCAAAGGTGGATTAGGGAGTATCTCGCAGCACTTCAAGAGCGCCAGAAATGGTTAGAAGAAAGACCAAACTTCAAAGCTGGAGATCTAGTCCTAGTTGTAGATAAGTCGACCCCAAGAGGGCAGTGGCCTAAAGCTATTATCCAAGAGACCCTACCAGACAGCGACGGCATTGTACGACAAGTTATTGTCAAGACTGCGACTGGAGAGCTTCGAAGAGATATCAGGAAACTCTGTTTGCTGGAAGAGGATCTTCTGTGTGCATTTGAGAGAAAGAAAGAAGAACAGAGGAACAGCAAGTGAGAAGTCTGAGGACAAGTGGAAATCTCTTCTTGGACAGGAAGCTGCAGAGCAGTCTTGGGGGGGAGGGTGTAGAATTCATACAAGAATTCTATTGTTTTTAAGAACAGTAAAAAACAACAACAAAAAGATATGTAAATTTATATGGTATCGTTTTTTCTGCATAATTAGTTTTTAGTGGCCATTTTGTCGCCATTTTGTTAGCCCAAAAATTGAATTATGTATGAGTTTGACAATGTTTCTCAAAATCCGTAAATCCAGCAACCGGAAGTCCAAGATGGCGGCGGCCAAATCGGCATTTTTTACGCGGAAAGTTAGGAAGTGTAAAAACCTACCGGGTGAACAGTATTCCTTAAGAAGAAAGTTTTTCACCCAAAAGTGTTTCTCGATCGGGGATCCCTTAAAACAATTATTCAGATTTTCATGACGAAAATATAAAACCTAAATATATGGGGAGGCACTTCTAACACGTTCTCCGGTGTAGCAACAGTAACTAGGGAGGTAGAACAATGAATGCAGGATCGGTGAATTGCTGTTAGTTAAAGGCCCATCACCAACCGAGAGCCTTTGCGGACTCTTAGCCAATCAGAGCACCCGAAAACCAATGGATCAATTTGAAAACAAAAGAAAACGGGGCGCAAAGGCTCCCGGTTGGTGATGGGCCTTTTAACTTTGATTTTTAGCCCCAGCCCCCTCCCCTCACAGTGCAAGTTAAGCACCACAGGACCGAACACGCTCATGCTACTTTGCTTTAAATAACATCAAGGAGTTGATCAAGTTAATGATATCAATATTTTGACTTCCCACTGGAGACACGGCAGGGCGCCGGAAAGAAAAATTATTGATCGGCTTTTGAGTAGAGACAAAAGTACAACACGTATGTCTTGGTCTGTAGGGTAAAGCTGATATAGCGATGTCCTATATACTGTGTCTGATAAACATTTTGCAGTTTCTTACTTGAAATTCAAGTAAATAACTTAGATATTGTTTCATTGTAACTTGAATTAAACTGTGTGACAAAGACTATTAAACGATGGTATCATACCATAATGTCATTGAAATAGATTGCTAATTACGAGGCTTTCTTATATTATACGCAGTGTTATTTAAGTATTGTTTTTGAATTAAAACATCCTGACGGTATGCTCTTACTATCAGCTGGAGAACAGTTACCCGCTGGAGTTTTAGCTAATTAATGTTTGGTTTTCGTGTGGCAGTTTAGTCGGGTAGTAGTGCGGCCATACTAAGGCTGAAACTAACTCCAATATTCAGACTAAATCAAAATTTATCTCGCCCACGGCCTCCTGTAATAGACATCACAACTACCAATGTTTTGTTTGCCTCTATAATACCTATCTGTTGTCACATTTGCATCAAATTGCACCTGAGGTTTAAGGTTATTGAGCTCTGATAATAGTTTTCTCAAACTTAGTTTCATTTTTAAAAGTTATCAAGATTAAAGTAAATCATAAAGGTGAAGGAGATTTGAATACCCGGTCTTGATTTGAATAGATTTGTGAGATTTCATTCTTTCTTTTTCTCGTCATAAAATGATTCGTTAAAGAAAGTTATATCAAAAACTTGACAATATTTAATTTCAACAAGATTTCAAAATACCTGACGTCTGCTAAAGAAACTCAACTTTGTCCACTTCTCAGTATATGGAAATTCTGCTGAAACACGCTCGTGTTTGATACATTACATGAAACATGTGCGAACGCACTTTTAAATCAAAAGACTATCACGGACATCACGGGTTGCAATGACATTTAAAAATAGTGATTCAAAGTACAAAGCATTACTGAAGCCAAGGTGAAGGAGGTCGTGGTTGAATCTCGACCGGATCAGTTACTCAGAGGTAAACCGCATTCCTAAATATTTAGATATCTCGAAAATGGATACATCTCCGTTTTTATTCGTCCATATTTTGCTTGAGGACTCAGTAGTATTTTTCCTGGATCATCGAACGTGACGCATAAATACACTTTGTTAATAAAAAAAAATTGTATCTTTTATAACAATTCGAAGTTAAGAAGGAATCCACTAGCAGTTCAAGCAAGCAGTTGACAAAAATCGTGTACCAAGATCATTTGCATTGCATTGCAAACTTCTGTTGTACTGTGTTCAATATCTTGTGAAAAGAAACCATTTCTAATTACACCAAACTCTAAAAACGAATTTTGAAGTTCTTACAAAACATTGGAAAATGGTAGTGGACTGAAATTGACAACAAATGTTTTCCTTTGTTGTCAAATTTCTGTTTCAACTTTGAAAATTATTTTTACAGGTTCCAATGGGAATTTATTTTTGGTGTTACTACAGTTGATAAGTAACATCTCTAGCTTGAAGAAAATGCAAATAGAATTTGAATATCTTTGATGTTACTCTGGTACAAGATTTTGTCCACCAAAACGTGAAATTGCTCGATCTTTTCAGGTTGAGCACAAGCCAACCCGTAAAAAGGAAGCATGCATTTGGTAGCAAGGCACTAGTGGGCGAGTCAGGGCGGCGATGCACGCCACCCAATGCATGGTTTTTCCAATCTCATAGAAAAAAAAACACACAAAATGGCGAGCAAGAGAATGTTTCTCGAACATCTGTAAGTTTTTTTTTATATTTTCCTTACAGACAAATAAAGTAAGGGGATTTCCTAATAAGAAAGTATTGCATATTCGGCAAATCCACAGTTTCTAGCGAAATGTTCTTGATTTGAATTTCTTTGTTGTCTTTTTTCTTGCCGTTCTCTCTAACTAGTACATTTCGTTTGACGTGTTTATGCTCGGCCTATCAAAGCTCGTGTCTAAGTTGCGTGAAGGCCTCTCGGCTTATTTAATTTATTACGAAAATTGAACGCTTTAAATTTGGAATCCGTGTCAGTCAGTGCAATCCATAGTTCAGAATTAGCAAATGTTCAGCTGCTGTGGCTGTGTAAACTTGAATGTTCACAAAGCTAAGAGCTCTAAACCTCATAATAGTAGTAAAGCATTCAAAATGGTTGCTATTGTGCTTAACAATAGGTCCGCTACGAAAGAATGTGATAATTTACCGACAAGATTTCCTTTTTATAAGTTCACAAAACTTAGAAAGTGGACTTTAGAATTATTATTTTTTGCATCAGCACAAGGGAGAAGTAGGCGTTTTTGTCTTCTTCCGATGTGTGCGCTGTCTGCTGTGTAATGGTTGCCGCTAAAGTATACTAAGTAGGTTAAAATAGTACCTTTGTTGACCGGAAATCTGGCAAGGGCGGAACGCGTTTTTTAGTTCTGTTAAATTAAGTTCTATTATAAGCTCTTTAGCAGCTTTAGGTGATAGCTGGTATAAAAACGCAGATATAGGTTATTAGGGAGCAGCGATTGAAAAAGAGCAAAAGCAGAGAAGTCGCGAAGCAGAGACAGCCAACGAGAGTCTAAAGTCTTGTGTTCTGTTCTCCGTTGTAAGTATTTCCGGAAAGATCAATTGGCTTTAAGCTTTCAAGTATTCATATTCATATTCATAGAGTTTTCAACAAGATTTTTGTGCGCAAGTGTTTCTGAGTAAGAATGTGTATTAATAGTCGACACAATAGTTTTCTGACGAATTTTCGGTATTTCGCTAGAGTTTCGTAAGAGTTTCGACGGCTTTTCGTACTTTTGGTTAGAATTGTTTGTAGAGTTTCGGCTTATAGAATTTCACGTGTATCTTAACGGTTTTGTAATACAACTGACAAACTCCAACAAGCTGATAACGGTGGGTTCGCGTGTTCGCGTGTAAAAATGTTAATTGAATACTTATTACATCTGCATTTTAAAAAGCATGGGGGCAGCATTAGTGAGAACTATTACTAGTTTAAATAAAGGAGCGGCTTACATTTTACGGTTTTCTAAATTCTCCTTCAAACCCCTTTCAAACCCTTTTCGTTTATGTGTTATGATTACGGTCTAGATTGTATTTTTACGGAAATTACCCTTTTAGTCGGAGATCGTAAGATCAAAAGGAGAAAATAAAAATAGAATGTTTTCGTTTAGTGCGGCATTTATTTATTTCGTCTATAAGCAATCATACAACACTAGTAAAACGCGCGCTCTGATTGGTTGACAGGCCTGTGTTATTACATTAGACACGCACGATTGACGTCATAAGGCGCCCACTCTACCAAAACTGAGTTGAAAAGCGCGCGCTGTTTGGGCTTTTCATGGCAAGAAAGATAGTTTTTCTTCTTGTATAAAACAAATAGATCTACTAGTTCCATGCGTCTGTACTTTAACGTTTATGACAGGTTGTGACGTCATCTATGTATCTATTATAGTGACAGGTTGTGACGTCATCTAGGTATCTATTATAGTGACAGGTTGTGACGTCATCTATGTATCTATTATAGCGGTAGACGAAAAGTAGATCTGGGTTCGTACGCCTAGACAATTTTAGAAATCCCAGGAGTTTCAAGGAGATTTCTCAAAACTTTTCCAGGATATTTAAAGGCTCATCATCCGAAATGTTAATACATGGGAAATCAGCCGCACTCGATAAAAAAGGTACTTTATTTACGTCTCAATCTTCTAGCCTTCCGCAGACTAATGGGGGAGACGGGGCCTAGTTTTATTGTCCCATTCGAAAGACGTGAAGCAAAGGTGAAATGACGAAGCGATCAACCCACGATAAGCTCCTAAAGGTCTAAACACAACTCAAACTGCAGGAGAAAAATCCCTACTGCCCAAGCCGGGAATCGAACCCTGAGCACAGCAGTGAGAGGCAAGCGCCGTAACACTGCACCACGGCTTCCCATTCTGATAAAAACAGCTGCGTTTAAACTGAGACGTCCCCTTTCGTTGTACCATGAGAGACAGCCGTTAGCAAATAATCTATGAGAGACGGCCGTCTGCATAGAATATGTTTCCCGTATAGGCAGGTTATAGGTTATCAAGCAATGCGAGCAAATGAATAAATTAACTAACCGCAAAACAAAAACGAGGGCCCGCAAAGCATACCAGTTAGAGGCGGGCCTTTAATTACCCGGGTGCGCAACGCGGACCGTCGAAAATCTAAATCCAAATTCCATTGGATCTCAAATTAACAGTAATACCATATAAATCATGTTTGTAACCATACAATTTCCATGTCTAAATAACAATTCTTCACTACGAGCACTTATGCCATGATTTATCAAAATTTAAAATATATACTAACTAGCTATACGATGCTTTCGAGTGGCATACTGCAGGTTAGTATAATTTTGCCAGTAAATATAGAGATTCGAGCGCGCTGATTGGCCAATAATGTTAATTTATTCAGCAATATTTGCGCCATTCCTTACTCTCCTGATTGGCTGTGTTTTCTGTGACGTGGGTATAAATATATAGATATGCTACCAACACGCAGCCTAAGTTGAAAATTAATACCTTGTTTCCTCATCTTTTGACTTTCAAGAAGACCTTTTTTGCCTTTTTTTTATCGCTGGTAGAATGCCAGAGGCATTCAAGGTGCGAATTCCTAAAATAATTCATATCACCTGGCTCGCACGGTTTTTGAACGGGTTCAAACAAAATAAAACGCTCTTGCAAATTGTTTATCTGTGTAATAAGGGCAGAGTACCGTAGAGTCTGGAGAGTGTAACAGTCTCATTTAAATTCATCGGGTTCGGGTTCAAACAAAATAAAACGCTCTTGTAAATTGGTTATCTGTGTAATAAGGGCAGAGTACGTCGTAGAGTCTGGAGAGTGTAACAGTCTCATTTAAATTCATCGGGTTCGGGTTCAAACAAAATAAAACGCTCTTGTAAATTGGTTATCTGTGTAATAAGGGCAGAGTACGTCGTAGAGTCTGGAGAGTGTAACAGTCTCATTTAAATTCATCGCTGGTTGTTTTCATTTTATCATTTTTCAACAGGAAGTTGTGGAAGCCTTGCTGGAAGTATCCGCCCGCATCAGACGATCTGTGAAGCCGTACAATATTATAAAATGCTCGTCGCAAAGCTGAATGGCTTAAAGAATACCTGATAGCCAGAATTGCTGCTAATCAGTGATCAGTAGACGAGAGCTGTAAAGGAAATGATCAAAAAAGCCGCCAAGAAAAGGATAGTTAGCAACGATGCTACCTTGATAGAACGTTTCAAACATTTCAATTGACGGGTATTATCCGCACTGATCAAGCTAAAACTTGGATGTCATCCAGTGGTTAAAAAAAGCTACGAGGAAACTCAAGAAGACGGCGATAGCCTGGCCTACAGTTTTAGCTAAGTGTCGGGATCTTGGTTTAAATATGGACAACATTTCAATGACTTTTATGCCAACAATCTACGGAACAGATCGACAAGAGTCGAGGCAAGATGATAAACATCTCCTGGCATATGGTATAGTCATGTTTTTAATTCTCAGTCTGGGTGCCATAGGGAACATTCTCACGATTTTAGTGCTAGCTCGCCGCGAACACAGAGCAAAGAAAATCGTTCCCTATATTATAAACCTCGCGGTGTTAGACCTACTGATCATCGTCTTTGGGTATCCTGTGGCTATTGCGGCGAATTTTCTGGGTCACCGCTTGAGCTCACAAAATGCGAGATGCCACTGGTCAGCGTTCATTAACGGAGCTGTAGGAATTTCTTCAATCATCACTCTGTCTACAATCAGTATTATAACATGGCGTACTATTACACAGGTGAATACACACAGGCGGACAACCTCCCTAAAACGGACAGCAGGGGTTATTCTTGGTATTTGGATGTACGGAGTCCTTGCAATGGTACCTCCGTTGTTCGGATTTTCCAGATTTGTTCCAGGAAAGGCCAGAATTAGCTGTGGTCCTGACTGGGGAAACCAAACGAACACGGATTTAGCGTACAATGTCTGGTTAGTGGTCGTAGGGTTCGGGATACCTGTCAGCATTATTTCTTTCTGCTACGTCACAATATTCAGGTATGGTGAAAATAAAAAGCAACAGATATTTTTTGCCTTCGCAAACTTCGATATCAGCTCGAAAAATCCGAGCTTTTTCTGTTATTATCTACCTGCCAAAGCATCGGTACTCGTTTTGCATGGCTAGTGACCGTATGATAAGGAGTACCGGGTCAGTGTTATTTTCTTACGCTACTTAAGAATCTTCAGGTTGAGAATAATTCCTGAAGGCGTGATTATATAATTTTTTTATCATCGCAAACTTCGGTCTCAGCTAAACAAAAATCTAATTACCTGCCGCGGCACTCGCGTTGTCTCCGCTTACGATTCCAATAAAACTTAATTATCAAAAAATCTTGTGGGTATTACTTCGATGAGAGTTCTAAAGAAATTCTAAGAGCTGATTGGTCAAACTTACCAATTAGCCCCCCAGACTATGAATTTCTTAGACGTGATAAAATCTACAAAGACAGGGTTCTTATGAGAGGATTATGAACTTCCGCGTCTATCAGCCAATCACGGTACACCTTCATGGCCAAGCCGTTACTTTTGATCGCACAACTATAGCGAATCTGTTGCAATTCACCGATCCCGAATTCATTGTTCTATCTTCCTAGTTAATGTTGCTATGTCGGACAAGCCAAAATGTTTCTTTTACATAGACCATGGAAATAACGCCGATTAAAAGAAAGTGTTAAGAAGTTGCCTCATAATATATGACTTGAAGAATTCAGTATTACGAGTTTGTTGCTTGTATGTTTTACTGCGCGACTACGTCAACCGGGTCATCCCGTAAAAAGTTTGCCCTTCAGAGATTCAAACCATTTAAGGAAATTAAATACTTGCAATACGTTTGGCGATGCGTAATAAAGTGCTCATAATTTTCACAATTTTCAGAGAAAAGCGAACATTTCCAGTGAAACAGCATAAAACTTTCAGAAATTAGCGCGCGCGCGATTCATCCGGACCCGGGGTCCGGATCGTAGGATTCCGGACCGCTCGCGAGCCAATCAGAGCGCGCGGGTTTGATGGATACCGTACCGCTGAAAAAATAATGATTCTTTTGTCGTCTGTTTCAGATATCTTCGCAACCAGCCAGTTCCCAAGTCCTATACCTCCCTATACTATCGTCGTCGGCGCGCTAACATCAGGGTTGCCTGCATGGTATTTGCATCGGTACTGGCATTTCTCATCAGTTGGTCGCCATATTGCATTGTCAGGTAATTTATACGTTTCTTAACCTATAAACAGCCGTCCCTAATCACAGAGGCACTCAACATTTCACTTGTCTTTTGCTGGCCAAAAAATCAGGTCTCCTGGCAAATTTATTCTAATTTTGAATTAATTCCTATTCTGGGATTGCAACCATTCCTATGGGAATAATATAACAAAAGCGTGGCGGCCATATTGGTGCCAGGAGGGCCATATTGGTGCCAGGGAGGGCCATGTTGGTGCCAGGAACAAAAGCGGTAGACGAACCTTCTTTTGTTTTCAGCACCAATATGGCCGCCAGTGACGTCATATGCAATCCAATATATAGAAAGTAGAACTAACATTGTTCAGACGGCAACTGAAATCGCACTGAAACATGTTTAGCGTTTCAGACACAATTTACTTTTCATTTATTTTTCAGCTTCATGTCCATGGCGCATTCGGGACCTTCAGAGTCTGTAGGAATAGCCTCGGAAATTGCCGAACTTATGGCGAAGGCATCAGTAATTTATAACCCTTTTGTCTATACTGCGATGGATAAAGACTTCCGATGCTCCATGCGCCGATTGCTAATGTGCATTGTTTGTTTAAAAGAAGAACGGGTCCCTCAAACACATGGCACATTCAATGAATGGATTGTGGCTGCTAATTGTGTCCCTGGTAGAATGGACGAACCATTGGCTGTGGTCGCTTTCCCACGTGCGTCTGATGCTTCTTGCGTCGCTCTATTTGAGCGCAAAAAGCCCCAGGATAGACAAATTCAGCAAATTACAAGTACTGATTCTAGGGAAAATGAAAGTACTACATTTCGCAACAACAACATTTATTAACCGATGGTCGTGGCATGTAGTAACGGTCGCAGTAGTGAACTCAATCTGTTTAAATCTCACGGAATTTCGATCCATCCTTTGGTCTAAAACTGGTGTAGGTGAAATGTAGTCATAGAACAGCAAACTAATAGTGTGTTTTTAACGTTTCCGACTCCGTGTAATATTCAATTTCCAAAGAACAGACCTTTCTTATGGAATTACTACATTTAAAACTAAACTAAGAAGGCGGTAAAACGGCTAGGAAAAACCGGAAATGCTAGATGTGTTCTGGAAGTGCGACCGGCCGTAGCATAGCAACAGACACCTTTTTCCGTCTACGCTCAACGCAGATTATGCGAATTAGCTGTCAACGCAAATTCTCCTCATCTTAAAAGTCGTCATTCATTTCATTCAAAGAATTACAAAGTTAATTGATGTAAAGTTTTGGGGTCAGTACTTTCTGCTAACCTTTGTTATGTAAGACCCCATGTTCGATGGGTGTGACAATGTGTTGATCTGATCTCTTTGTTGTGTTGATCTAATACGGAGAGGGGGAGGGGAGGGAGCTTTTAGCCTCTAACTCAGTCTTTCAGCCTCTAACTCAGTAAGCTTTCAGCCTCTAACTCAGTAAGCTTTCAGCCTCTAACTCAGTAAGCTTTCAGCCTCTAACTCAGTAAGCTTTCAGCCTCTAACTCAGTAAGCTTTCAGCCTCTAACTCAGTCTTTCAGCCTCTAACTCAGTAAGCTTTCAGCCTCTAACTCAGTAAGCTTTCAGCCTCTAACTCAGTAAGCTTTCAGCCTCTAACTCAGTAAGCTTTCAGCCTCTAACTCAGTCTTTCAGCCTCTAACTCAGTAAGCTTTCAGCCTCTAACTCAGTAAGCTTTCAACCTCTAACTCAGTAAGCTTTCAGCCTCTAACTCAGTAAGCTTTCAGCCTCTAACTCAGTAAGCTTTCAGCCTCTAAACTCAGTAAGCTTTCAGCCTCTAACTCAGTAAGCTTTCAGCCTCTAAAGCCATTGTGAATACGCTTTTCTGAAACACGGATGGTGAATGTTTGTCTTTGTGCCAAAACGCGTTAGTATCATTTTGTCCCGGGAGTGTGTTCAGCTATGTACACTTCTCACTTCTCACCAAGTGAAACACAGTGAAGACCAAAGCACATCTGACGATCTATCGTCAGCTTTGAATGACATCCTCTTCCCGGCAGCGCTAAGGTGCAACTGAGAGGCTCTTAGGACGATCTATCGACAGCTCTTAAATGACATCCTCTTTAGTCCAGTGCTAGTGTAGGCACCGCTAAGGCGCAACTGAGAGGCGCAACTGAGAGGCGCAACTGAGAGGCGCAATTGGGAGGCGCAACTGAGAGGCGCGCCTTACTTGCAAAGGCTTTGAATAATTCCCTTGCTGCCATCTCTGTTTGTGATCTCCGGAAACCAATTCTTGGTCTTTCGATCCAAGCTGGTGTTCCATACCAAGCATCAAAATGATATATCGAGAGCGCGTCGAAAACGATATGTCGAAAACAAACGCGCGGACAGTCGACTTTCCGATGCATTGATAAAATATCCACCATATGGACGCGACGCTCGATGCGATTGCTCAAATTATCTGCAAATATTCTTCTCGTCAGGTACACCAGTACAAAAGAAACGAGCCGTAGATCGCGCGAGTTGAAAATGGCGCTTGCGGTGAGATTCCTACCTCGTGTGCGTGAAGGCAGGTAACCTTGTGTTATGGTGCGAATGGTACTTTGTAGTTCTTTTGAAACGCCTCTTGTGCCTGAAATACGCCCAGTCAATTAGAGAACAGAACAGAACCACTAGCCAATCAGGAGTGGAAGCCATTCAACAACAAACCAATCAGGAGTGGAAGCCATTCAACAACAAATCAATCAGGAGTGGAAGCCATCAACAACAAATCAATCAGGAGTGGAAGCCATTCAACAACAAATCAATCAGGAGTGGAAGCCATTCAACAACAAATCAATCAGGAGTGGAAGCCATTCAACAACAAATCAATCAGGAGTGGAAGCCATCAACAACAAACCAATCAGGTGGCGAAGTAAGTCAGACTTGCGTTTAGTCATTACGTGAGTATTCGTGCGTTTTGATTAATTCGCAATTTGATTGGCCGAAAGACAAAAGACTTTCCTCTCGACCAATAGAAAGGCTGACTAAACGCAAGTCTGGCCTACTTTCATCTGAAATCCACCTCTATGAAGGAGAGAAATTACTGGCCCACTTAAAACTGCCCGCCCCCCCCCCCCCCCCCCCCCCCCCGCGACACAGGAATCCCTTGCGCCAAAAAATCAAATACCCGAAAAAACCCACTGGAGCCAGCTCACAGGCTAACTTAAAACACAAGGGTGAATGGGTAGAACTAATAGAAAACCAATCAGAATATCTCGGGGGAAAATAAAAATTCGAGGTGTTTCACAATATCGACTTTTAGCCGATAATCACGGAACCTAAGGCGACTAATTCTTTTAGTGTAATTGCTCAAGTAACT
The DNA here is from genome assembly GCA_033964015.1 of Scolanthus callimorphus. Taxonomy (NCBI): domain Eukaryota; kingdom Metazoa; phylum Cnidaria; class Anthozoa; order Actiniaria; family Edwardsiidae; genus Scolanthus; species Scolanthus callimorphus. The sequence goes on from CM066917.1 coordinate 29,176,329, forward strand.
GATGAGATTTTTAGACAAAAAAGACTTCCCGATTTGCGAGGATATGCCGAAATGGCCAGAAAGCCAGACTCTTAAATGAATTCTTAAATAGGTCGATACTTGACCAATAAGGCGCACCACGCAAAGCAATATCCTGAGGGAGTATGGCGATAACTTTTTTATTTTTTTATTTAAACCATATTTGGCATTTATCCCAAGAGCTAGTAGCTCATCTAGGGGATTCATGCATAATATTATACTTACATTTCATTTTGCATTTTTTTTGTTATTTTTTTTTTTAGATACAAACTGTTTTATTTTAAGGCGAACACACACGTAGATAGAAAGAATGTTGGCCAAGAGGAAAAAAGATTAAGTAAACCTTTTCGTTTCTTTGATGTATTGTCTTACTGCTGCAAAAATTGCCACATTACCATTGAAGTTAAAAGTCAAATTTCCATTTAAGAGAATCTCGGTTCTTTTAGTAGTATTAAGGTGGCTCCCGAGTATTTATTGCAGAAATAGACCTCAACTTCTAGCGTATGTTTGACCCTGAAAAAATCTTCCGATTTCCATAATTGTTCTCACAGAGCTTAAGCAACCTCTGCACTACCAAATGGTGTAGTTCATTTCAAATTTTCCAAAGGAGGTGTTTTTAGAATAATTGTTATAACTTGAAAATTCGACCGTGAATGATCTTATTACCAGCTAAAATCGCATCCATAGTAACAAGGGTTTACTCAGAGAAATGCTCAGGTCAGCTTTTCCCATGCGATTTAAGTTGTAACCGATGTAATAATTTTACCTCTAAAAATGTCTTATCCCGCTTCTGTTTAGTGTGCCGAGCGCGGATATCAGAAAAGCAGGGAAGCTCTTCAGTATTATCTCGGCTAATGTTCACTCTTAATTATATAAAAGAGAAAATAGAATCGAGTATCTACAGAAAGCGATATTTAATAAACGAATGAGAGCAACGTCTTGTCCAGAATGTGATGTTGCTATAATATTCAATTCGAGCTCGAAATACCTAAATTGCTGGAATTGTTTCGCAAGTTTCTTTCGTGAGAGGTAGAGTACAACCAACTGAGAAGACTTACCAAGTTTGGGCTCGTCTTTCCAATACTATGTTGACAAACATTATCCACAAGGAGTCAGTATTTCTTCGCTCCAACACAACCCCAAGAAAACCCATATGTTTATGAACTCAGCGTTCTCGTCTCAGTGCACATGGTGCTAAATACTTCACGTGCGACGCTTTGTCGACCCGCGGGATCGCGGAACAGCTACCGGTATTAACTTGTCTTACTTCGGGACTAGGAAGCGTCGCACGTGAAGAATTTATTGAAGTGCACTGAGGCGAGAACACTGCGCTCATAACATGTGGGTTTTCTTGGCGTTTGTGTTGGAGCAACGAAACACTGACTCCTTTTGGATAATGTTTCTCAACATAGTATTGGAAAGAGGAGCCCAAACTTGGTAAGTCTTCTCAGTTAGTTTTACTCTACCTTTCACGAAAGAAACTTTTGAAACAATTCCAGCAATTTAGTTATTTCGAGCTCGAATTGAATATTATAGCAACAGCACATTCTGGACAAGAAGCTGCTCTCATTCGTTTATTAAATACTGCTTTCTGTAGATACTCGATTCTATTTTCTCTTTTATATAATTAAAAGTGAACATTAGCCGATATAATCCTGAAGAGCTCCCCTACTTTTCTGATATCAGCGCTCGGCACACTAAACAGAAGCGGAATAAGACATTTTTAGAGGTAAAATTATTACATCGTTTACAACTTAAATCGCATGGGAAAAGCTGACCTGGGCATTTCTCTGAGTAAACCCTTATTACTATAGATGCGATTTTAGCTGGTAATAAGATCAATCACGGTCGAATTTTCAAGTTATACCAGTTATTCTAAAAACACCTCCTTTGGAAAATTTAAAATATCCCAAACAGACGAGCTTAATATATCAAATGAACTACACCATTTGGTAGCGCAAAGGTTGCTTAAGCTCTGTGAGAACAATTATGGAAATCGGAAGATTTTTTCAGGGTCAAACATACGCTAGAAGTTGAGGTCTATTTCTGCAATAAATACTCGGGAGCCACCTTAAGAGAATTCCAGGTAATGCCAGCAATTTCTTCGACAGAGGCGAAAAGAGAATTACGTTGAGCAGCATATCTAGGGCAAAATAGAAAATAGTGTGCGACATCTTCGGCCCTGCACCACAGGAACAAGCTGGCGAGTCAACACAATTAATTGAATACAGGTACCAATTAAGGGCACACTGCTTTAATCTTAATATTGTATGCAAAATTGAAAAATATCTTTCTTGGCGATAACTTACAACCAATCAGAATGCAAAATCGATTATAGACTACAGTGGGATCTGACTAAAGAGATAAATTATGCAGATACCTTATGAGTAGTCATTCTTGCCGAATGTGGTATAGCCGTCAATTCGTGGTCATCTTGAAAACGCTTATATCGTCCGTGCTTCGTCTGTGAATCAGGGCCAATGCTGATTGAATGCACTTTATTTTTACTGTATGTATAAAAAGCGGCAACATTAATTAACACAGCACTTAAGAACCCTAATCAGCAGCGCCTAAGTTACTTTTTTCACTAGAAATCAGAAGACGAATTACGAATTGAAAATTTGTATTCTTCAATTAACGAGTTTTATAGATAAATTCATCACATGAAGAGTGAATTTCACGGTAAATTTCACGCGAAAAACGATATCGCACGAGTCGCGAATTTTCTTGAATCCCATAGCAAAGATTTGATATTATTTTAGTGAAATCATTTTCAGTTTTTGTCGCATTCAGCTTTCAAACATTGAATACCACGTTAAATTTCACTCGTTTTTAGCCAATCAACGCGCGCGTAAGAATTAGGCTGTGGAAATGTTACACTACATTCCCTAAATCAGCCGATGGAAATGGATGTTTTCTCTGACTCGGTATGTTGCTAGGATGACAAAATGGCGGCTCACCGAGGTCCATCACTAGTCGACAAACATAGATGGGAAATTTATAAGGAAAAAATACACGCACAAAAAACGAAGTGGATAGTACAGACAAAAGAACAGAGCAAGAGAAATTGCCTTTGATACACGCGCGCACTCTTGTTTCGTTACTGCAATGGAATCGAGGCCAAACGCGTGTCGTGACATGCAAAAATGTTAATATGGCGGAAATGATAGCAACATTTTTTAACACAGAAGTTTGAAAACCGTGCCGAAAATTAATTACGAGCGTGAGAATGGCGATTGCCTCCTGTTTGCCTTGGTCTCCATGCTCAAGATGACGCGCGTGACAAAGGAGAAATAACGAAAAGAGAGACAATATTTTACCTTAGTAAATGCCTTCTCGCGATTGTCATTACGACAAGTAAAATAATAATAGCTGCTAACGCTCCCAATATGTACGGTAATGGCCCCCGGAAGATGGTGATCACTGCAGGCGCGTGGGTGGTAGGCAAGACGGTGATTGGTGGAGAAGACGTCACGTGATTTGCATCACTGGCCGTGATTGGTGGATATGAAGTATATTGTCCAGTAGGATGTTCACTGATTGGCTGAGTAGGCAAGATGCTCTCCTTTGTTGTTAGTTTCATGCCGATAGTTTTCTCGATGAGCTCTTTATTTTTACTGATAACTCCTTTTATTACAACTAAGGGGATCTTCACAGAAGGTATTGTAACACCTAGGGTAAGAAGGACAAGCGCACTTGGTTAATTGAAACATTTCACATTTGCGGATTTCCGTGGTTTACAATGACGTGATAAACTCGAGATAAACGCACGAGGGATGCTGGAAAAACACGAGAAAAGTTTGGAACTCACGAGTCGTAGGCGCGAGTGAGTATCAAACTTTTCAAGTACTTTTTTAGCATCCCACTTCTCAGTGTTTGGAAATCCTGATGAAACACACACCCTAGTGTCTATTACTTCAAACTCAAACTCGTTTGACATTTAATCCCATTATCTAAACAGTTCTAGCAATTGCCTGCAAATAATATCAGTTTGGCTGATATAGTATTACCTGTACCAGGCAGTTTGGCTGATATAGTAATGTAAACGCGCCCGTTGGAGGAGTTTTTGGCGGTTATATGGACATCTGTTGTATTCAGTAGGATTGAGCTGGAAACAAGAAACAAATAACATAAACGGGCATCTCCAATTATTATCGCATTCGACACACCGTGGCCGAAACTGAGTAAAGAGGGAAGGAGACCAGCGGGCAAAACGGTATACTGACATCCGGGGACACAGGATTAACAAAAACCCATTCGTGGAACCAACATATTTCATGGAACTCCATTCATGGAACGAAATCTTTTATGGAACTTTTATGAAACCCATTTATTGAACCGAAATATTCAATGGAACTCATTCATGGAACCGAAGTATTTCGTGGAACTCAGTCATTAATTGAAGTGAAATATTTCAATGGAATTCATTCATGGAACTCCTTCTGGAACTGAAATATTTCATGAAACTCGTTCATGGAACTCATTTCATTGAGCTGAAATATTCCATGGAACTCATTCATTGAACTGAAATATTTCATCGAACTCATTCACGGAACCGAAGTATTTAATCGAACTCATTCACGGAACCGAAGTATTTCCTGAAACTTGTTCATGAACCGAAATACCTAAATAGCAGGCCCTTTTACGCTTCACTCGAAAATAAATTTCACCACATTTACTTGTGGGAAAAAAGGAATTCCTCCTGATACTCAGGCCAATTGTCTTCATCGGAATGGCAAAACAAAAGCTGAACTTTTTGTTGCGATCGTATACTTTCGACGGATTTGAGTTCCCTGAAAATACCTGTAATCTCTTGCCTAGATGATATACCGTTTCCGGGATACGTTGTCACCCAAAAAGCCTATAAGCTTGGTGCGCTAGGGAGTATGGGTAAAGATTTATTTGAATTTCTGTAAAATATTAGAAACAAACATGCTTGGAAATGTACTGAAATTTAATCATTTCACCTGTGTTTGCGATAACTGTCTGAATTCAGATGAAACAGTAGCAGTTTAAATGCCCCCATCATCCTTTGCGCTTCAAGCTTATAGGCTTTTTGGGTGACAACGTTTCCCGGAAACGGTATATATCTGCTCGACAACCATAAGACGCGTCTCTTTCGCGTAGGCGCATGCGCTTACCCGTTTGTCTGCTGGTCCATTCCGCATGCACGCGGGCTCTTGTTACAATATTTGTTCACGTGATCTGTTATCACCTCTTTCAGCTCTTCCTGGGAAGTTGTTGTCCACTGGCGAAAGAGAAACATATGATGTTGGTATCCAAGCAGTTCCATGGGTTCCATGGCCCATGATGTTAGGGTCTGTTTACATGGAGAAAACTTGGCCCGGGCAGCCGGGTCACCCGCCTAGGCTAACTACCCTGGGCGAGCCAGGCTTCCATACATTTCCTTATAAAACGCGACAAACTGTTTACATGAGAAAACAAAAGTTGGCTCGGTTAGGAGGGTCACTAAGTCTCCTCGCAGCCTCACTCGGGCGAGACAGGAGGGTGACCCTTCTAGCCGTGCCAACTTTTTCCCATGTAAACAGTTTGCCTCGGCTACCCGAGCCAACTCTCAATCATTCTTAGTACTTTGAGTATTTTTGCCGTATTTTTTAGTATCTTGAGTACGTTTATCTGAAGAGTACATTTTGTCATATAAACGCTCGCCAAAGTTAGCTCGCCTAGGCAGGTGACGCGGCTGCCCGAGCCAAGATTTCCCCATGTAAACAGGCCCTTAGTCGTTTCTTTCTTTCTTTGATGCAAACCAGTGGCGGATCCAGGATTTTGCTAAGGGGGGTACCGTTTCTTCTACATTCCTTCGAAGACTGATACGGGCAATGTATTAAGCAGGGCTCGTCCACGAGCGGTCTAAGTATCACAATAATACTCCTTATTATTCTGATGCTCAAGGGGGGTTCCGTGGAACCCTTGGAATCCCCTGGATCCGCCACTGCAAACGGTGCACAATATGACATTTGTAGAATGTTTAGAAACACTTTTTTCCACAACATTGAACAGCGGTTTTCAGTAAACCAACTCGTAGGACATTGCTATACGTAATATAAGCACCCTAAGTGACACGAGTGAAATGCAACAACAGCTGATTGTTCTATTTTGATCCGTCGGTTAGCGGGAACTAAAGCCCTGGCTAAACTAGGACACATGTAGCGTGCAACATTGTAGCCGGGCACTTCATGTTTCAAAGTTTAGCCACGCGAGAAACATTGTTGCGCGCGACAAATTTTGTAGCCGGGACACAAGAAATGTTTCTTCTCAAGTCAAGAAACATTTTATGTTTCCGAGACACGCGTGCGATGTTTCCTAGTTTAGCCACTCCGGGAAAACATGCAGGACACAAATGTTGCGCGCTACGTGTGTCCTAGTTTAGCCGTAGCTTAACAAAGCACCAAAAACACAGAAAACAGTGAAAAGATGTTAAATGTAATGTAATGTAGGCACTTGTATACCGCAAATTATCATATGAATATGTTCAAATGCGGTTTACAGATGTGGACATGTCTGATCCCTAAGATGCGGACTGCGTTTATACAATGCAGTTTACAATCATGAGTGGTTGTTACTAAAAATAGACACTTTTGTGGCGCAACACTTATACAGAATTCTCACTCTTTATAGTAATGGACTCTTGGTACAACTTACATTTTCAGCAGGCGTAAGCTCAATCACAACTACATCTTTCCAAGGTTCTGTCGGGGTTGACAGGATGGAGAAGTGAATCTCAGACGTCGAAGAGGGCGATGATTTCCATGTTGATAAGTTTGTTAAGGAACGTGAAACTGTCTCTATTGTCGCCGTTGGTACGTGACCTAACAGCGTCATAGAAGCATCGGTCGTAGTTGGCAGATTCATATACGACATCGGTGTCAACTGCACCCGTAAAACTGATGACGTTGTTGATGATGTCCTCAGAGTTGAATAGACATTTACCGACGTCGCTAAAATTGCAACACTTTCCACTTCGCTTGTCGAAAGAAGGTCTGTATTTTGTACTAAATGGGTAGACGTTAGTAGATCTGTATTTTGTAGTACAGGAGTAGATGTCGGAGGTTCAGTTGTCGACACAATTGTTTCCGAGCCTGATTCTCCCGATCCTTCCGACTTGGAATGGATCTCTCCCACTCCCGAGGTTGTCGATTCTAAAGAAATAGTTCCCTCATATGTCTTAGTAGCGGTACTTCTAGCTGTTTGTAGAACATCTGACTGGGACGTTTGTAAAGCTCTGCTAGCGGAAACAGCAGGATTAATAGTGAACAACGAGGAGGACAAGGGAGACGATAATGATGATGATCCGGGTGAAGACGATGATGATGAGGAAGAGGACGATGAGGGTGGTGGTGATGTTGATGACGAGGAAGTCGGTGATGATAGTGATGTTGTTGTTAACATTGATGACAGCAACGTCGATGGCGGTGAAGTCAATGCTGAATGTCCATGCAATATCCACGTAGTTTGTACTATTACATCTTTGCTCACCATAGGCGTCGGTCCAAGAAAGATGGTAGATTGGGTGTTAGGGACTGCAAGCAAAATTGACCAAGGTCAAACAAATTTCTCGTGCCACAGAATTACCACGACCTGCTTCCAGGTCCTGACGCTATAGTTCTACAGCCCCACTTTGGAGTCACTGAAATTTGTTCTTTTTTCTTCCTTACGAAGGGATTTTCTCTGTGACTTAGTGGTGATTCGGTAGTACTTCTCTCGACAGCATTGTCCGGAATAATACATTGAGCATCTCATCATAACTTCACTATTCATTTCTCACAGAATTTTGAGACAATTAATAATCATGTAGAACTACAGCGACAACATTTTCTGGAGGAGTAAGCCATGCCAATTGCACTTGTAAATACACTTGCAAATAAGTGGGAACCGGTCCCAATGTCTTTTGAAACTTACCTTCTGTGCAGTTTGGTCCAGCCCACCCGGATAAGCAAATCTTCTCCCCACTAATGGGATTACAATCAAAATGACCCATGGTGTCATTCCGGGGGGTGCAGTCCTTCTTCTTTTTCGTACAGTTCGTCAAAGTGTCATACCATCCTTCCCGGCAGACCTTGCGCCCGTTGACATAATCACACACGTAATGTCCCTGGTGATCAGTATCACGTGGTATACAATACACGCTACATTGCGGGACAAAGTAGTTGTTATCACAGTAAACATCGACATGGACATTCATGCATGAGCGTAGACCACAAAGCCTGTGTTTGGTAGAGGACGAGGCGGCCTGGTTCCTAGCTGGATCACGTGATATGTCGAGTTTGTATTTGTCCACGAAGTCATCGAGCTTGCCTATTACCATGCCCCCGTCATCGTCCCAAACCTCCACCACAAACGTTGCACCCTATGGAAAGCACAAATAACAATATTGACATATGCATGATTTTATTTCGCGAAGCCTGTGTACAAACCCCAAAAGGAAGAGAGGCCGGTGACAAGTCTTGATCCCCCGCGAAAACAAGAAGTGCCAGAAGTAGTTAGCTTACTTTTTTTGGCAAACGTTGATAAACAAAACGGAAAGGTTTTATTACGCAACAGAAAGGTTTCATAGGTTTTATTACGGAACACCAAATCTTGGTACATGACGCCCCGTCTACATGTAGATGCCTTTAAATCCACCTTACCTTCCAATCCTGGAAACGGTACGTAAGTGGATTCTTGAGCCCTCCACCAAGGCTCCCTCCGTTGCCGGGGAAACTGAAGCTGTCATCGCCAAGACGCTTGGTAGTACCGGTACCAAGGGAGCACTCAACGCCCGAGTTCACTGCATTGGCGCAGAACTTGAAAAAGTTGTCACACTCGTTCCAGCTGCACCAATTAGGAGTGTCACAACATTCTCCGTTGTAAAGGAGGTGGTCGGGGTTTCTGTAGTCAATGAGCTTGATCTTCAGTTGCCCCGACGATCTCACGTAAGTCTGGAATAATTCAAAGGAGAAGAAAATTTGAACGAAGGCTACTTTAAGTTTCAAAGAGACCCGCCATAATATCGACAAACTGATAGACAAGGCCATAGACAGACACAGACAGACACGAACAGGTCTACACGCAAGGTCACAGAGGTCAAAGACAAACAGGCGGAGAAGCTAACACGTCCGCAATATATTTTTTTAGTCATATTTGACTGATTCAGATTTTTTTTTCACTGTCTTCAGACCATTCTTCTGAGATGTCACACACAGCGTCTACCGTAGACTGCTAGCAGTCCCTTCTTTGGCGAACGTCTGTAAATCGAGAGAAAGACACGGAGCGTGCCAAGCGTAAAAAAAAAAAAGAAAAAGATTCCCTCGATTTACGCCCGACGTTCGCTGCAAGCAGTCTACGTCTTCCTTAGGGAACAACCATCATCAATATCTCATTCCGCTTCCTGATCCGCTAATGGTTTAATGTGACGTGCATATACAAACCTCTATTTTTTGGGCGTTTTCATCTTGATGATCGTCCCCAAACAATTTGACGAAGTTTCGGCTCCGAGGTGATGTTACAGTGAAGTCAAAACTTGTAGCATATTCACAATTTTCCGTTTGGCAATACTACCTATTTTTGCGCAGTGACCTTTGCTTGATGATCGCGAGGAGGGCGAAAGATTTCATAATTGAGCGATCCATTAAAGATGTCATGGTTATTGTACTAGAGGTCCCGGAAGGTTACGCAAATCTTTACACTGTCAATAATATCACGGATGTTTTATCTTCCCAGTGACATAGGTATTTACAAAGGGTTAAGTGACCTGATCTCATGAGAAGTTTAAAAATACAGTTGCTTTTGAAAAAAGATTTCTTGGGCCGAAAAACAATTCCAAGGAAAATAGTCAACTACAGCAAAAAATATATATATCTATATCTGAAAAAAATATCCTGCTCACCGAAAAAAGCAAGTGCGGCAAATGATCATGACATAATCACAGCCTATTCCAATACAGATCTGTATATCATGTCCATGCAGGCAATGTAACTCGATTCCTTTGAACAAATGACAAATCATAAGTCAATCAGCTCGGTACTCAAGTAAAGGACGCGTCGGGTCGGAGCACGGAACGAAAAAACAGTGTTCAAATAAACGTTTTTTTTATCAATTCAATCCAATGCAGACAAAGAATCTAAAACGTCTGGGCAATATAGAATTGGGCGGCGTCGTTTTCAGTTTTTGGACAGTTTGAATACTGCGAAACGTCTGATCCGACGTCATAATCCCGCTCAGGGAAACCAAGGAAGAACCGCTTGAATTTCAAGTTCAAGTGGAGAAACGGGGAAAACATTGTCTTGCATGAAACCTTCAAGGACTTTCACGCATTTTAGGATTAGAGAATAAAGCTTCATCGTGGATATTCAGAATTTTGCAATCGAAGTCTTGCGGTACTGTGCAAAACCTATATTCCAATGAGCTCTTTCAGGCGTGAATCAATGTAATAGCGCACACATTTTGAGATCAATGATCCCTGTTTTCTCTCCCTCCCAAGATTTGTGCAACTGCAAGCTATTACATTTGATACCAAGCATTGTCTTGGGTGGACAATGGCGTATCTAATGTCACTTATATGAACCTAACTTGTTCTCTAGGTGGGCCCGGAAATGCAGGACATGAATTCCCTTAAAGAGTAATTGTAACAATGTTTCATACTCGATCATACTCACCAGAAACGCAAGCTCCAACAGGCATGCAGTAATCAAAATGTTGTGCCAATCCATGTATCCTTTGGTCAGTCCATGAAGCGGGCAGAAGCTCTGCGGTGCAAGTCAGAGTCCACGCAGCCTACAGCTCAGTGCATCTTCAGTACTCTCATTTAGTAATCGTGCTACTATGAAATCGAGGAATGTAATCACGGTGTTTATCGAGTGGTGAGTGCGCGTTTTCTTTGTGGCTAAGTGTAAGCTCCAGAAGCTCATGGTCGTAATCGTATTCAATGGAAATGACAGATGGACATGAGGGCTGTCAGTGTAATGTCGAGACATGTGAGGCGCGCCGACACTTACGCGCGCAAGGCACGCCGGGTTATATGGCTCTCATATGGCTTCCGCCATAGCCTAACCCCGAGGAACTCTGGCCTTGACGCAACTACAAGGGAGTTGGAGAACCTTTAGCCATCAGCTCTGTACATTAGACAACCGGAAGTGGTCACCATTTATCTTGCATCACGTGGCTAGCTCGCGCATGTGCGATTGCTGAACAACCTCCGCGTTAGCCCGATTTTTCGCATTCTCGTACCCAGATCTCCCCGACTCGTCACCTCGCGGGGGAGGCTCTGGTGACGACCACCGACGCATGCTCAAAAGAAAATGGTGGTTTTATGTCTCAATTACTTATAGAGCGTCCCAGAGTCGAAGGCATAGGCTGACCAGACGACTAGGAAACGAATGCCAGTGTTATTTTTGACAGACGTTTTTACAAAGCGAGATTAAGCTACTTTTATGCTACGCGTGCGCGCCAATCCAGCCAATTAGCGACGGCCCTCAAATGGATGTCACCAGAGCCTCCCCTGCGAGGCGACGAGCCGGGGAGCTCTGGGTTTGAGAATGGATTTTTCGCTGGTACGCTGAGAGAAATATTCGAAGGAAGTAGAAAATCTTGGTCAACACAAAAATACACAAAGCAATGCATCAAGTCTGAGTTGGTTTGTATTGACTTTGTCTCGCTTTCACAAGTAATACAACACTTTCGAGATGTATAAGTTTTATTTCTTTTCTATCTAATATATCCACGAATGAGTGTAACACAACTGCGACAGCTGATCAAATTACAATTTTTTTGTTATTAGTTTGTTACAATTCTTTTGATGACTAATTGTTTCTACGACATTGTTTTTTTTTCTTCTATATTACACTGGAGCACTGAATAGCGACATTTTTGACATCTTATTTTCTAGGCTTTTATTCTACGCTTAATAAACCTTTTCAATAGAGCAACCTTTCTTTCGATTCCAAGAAAATTTATACTCAACAAAATTGATAAATAAACGACTACGAGATTCTTCGCATCACACATGTGGCGCAACAACAATGTAAAACTGAATCGTCCATAATCTTCCTTGGTCAGAGTAAAAAAGAAAGGCACAATCACACAAAATTACTAGGGGAACGGCCAAAAGGATGACCAAAATGTACAGAAGAAAAACAAAATAGAATGGGAATAACGTTTCATAACACTCACTCTCCCACATGGAATGATGCTTCAGCTCTTCCATATGTGGAACAAGCGACAAAATGCTTGGTGAACAAAAAGCGTCCAAATTTTGATCTGGTAGGGGCGACTTTCCGAAGGGGCTCGATATTTTGTCGACCCGTTTCTTCGTATGATATTTTTTCCAAGTCTTGTATATATATTTCTTTTCGGGACTACGGGTGCTTGAAATTCTTTCGGGACTCAAATGGTTCGCTCGATATATTTTTTGGATTTTGCACCCCTGCACTCTACCCAAATTTAAACAGACCGTTCCTTGGGAAACTCAGACTGGAAACGGCCTAAGGCAAATCGAATCTCAAACAAGCGAATGTTTCGATTATAAAGTATGACGAAGCGGCATCCTTTGAAAAAGGAACAGTTCGACTGAAGTTCGGCATCTGAGCCGGGTCTGATATAGTTGCTGCGTTCGTTTAAAGAGCCTGTGTCAGCCGCCATTTTGACAGCATAGCAACATACCAACTCGTAAAAGCATCCATTTCCATCGGCTGATTTAGAGAATATAGAGCAATTTTCTCGATTGAATGTGGTAAATAAAATCTGAAACTTTGTTTTTAGATGTTGGTTAAGAAATTTCTACACGTAATTCGCCTTCTAATAGCGAAAAGAAAACAATAACAAAGAAGTGGCTGACACGGGCTCTTTAAGCGTTTTCCATATATTCCGCGCGTCCCGCTTGACTCCATCCCAAGATAGAATTTCATGAACGTGATTTGCACCATGTTGATAATGATGATGATGATGATGATGTCGTTGTTGCATTTGTCTACAACTGTTTTAATCTTCCACTACAATATTAACTTGAAGTAACCAGCAATAAAAGCTAGTCACCCCAAAAACCGCTGTATTGGGACTCGTTTTCAAGACATCGAGTTATTTTGAGTTCTGTTCCGACACTCAAACCGTTTCAGCCAATCAGGTACTAGTGCAGTCGACTGGAAACCATACAGATTTCGCGACAGAAACCATTCGACAGTACTGTAAATGTCGCAACAGAACCCGGCAACCATTCAAATGTCGCGACAGAATGCATTTGACTGCACTGGGTAACCATTCAAATGTCGCGACAGAAGCCATTCCACTACATTGGGAAATCATTCAAATGTCGCAACAGAACCCCGCAACCATACAAATGTCGCGACAGAAACCATTCAACTGCACTAGGCAACGATACAAATGTCGCGTCAGAAACCATTCGACTCCACTGGGCAACCATACAAATGTCGCGACAGAAACCATTCGACTGCACAGCGTAACCATTCAAATGCGCAGCAGAAACCATTCGACTGCACTGGGTAACCATTCAAATGTCGCGACAGAAACCATTCGATAGACATCTCCAAAGTCCTTTGAAACTTTCTTTTGACCGTGCTTCGGCGATGCGAGTGGCGGGACAGAAAGCAAACAAACAAAAATAAATCGGTTTTGAAAACGTGGATCGCGATACAAAAGTTCTGAAGCGTTTAGACTATTTGTCTGCAAGTTGTACGTCTCATCATGACTTCTTGTGCATAAATAAATATTCTCTCTAAAACATCATTCAAAAAATACATCTCCCAACTAAAAACTTATGCATAAGAGCAGACTACTAAATAGACCTCCTCAGATCACGTGATATTTCCCTAAGTGCGATTTGTTTCATTTCCTGCAACGCATCGAAGGATAGATTAATATGGGAACATCCCAAACAAAGAAAGATTATTCAAATGAATGCCACGTGATGAGGAGGTCTATTTTTTCGAAACCTTGTAAATGAGTAAACATCCGTCCTTTATCGCGCCGGTCTCTGGGTTCCCTGTGCAAGAAAAGATGTCTGGAGCAATGCATCATGGGTAGGGTTTAAGATTCATCCATTACAAATTGAGACTGCTTTGACACAGAACTGATCCGTAAATTAAGAAATAAATCCTGATTACTTGCACTTTGTGGGTGCCCTCGGCGCCTCGCCCCATTCGTTGTACCTTTAGATTCCTTGGCGAGGTGGACCGAAACTCAAAATCAAGGAACGTTAGTCGAAGATGAGGCTTAGCAGTCTAATGCAAAGTTCCCCAGCTGGGATACCTGTGGTACAGATCCAACACAGGGTTACCAATATGATGCTGATCAGAAGCTTGTGACGGATGACTGTGATGAGTGTCTTCGCCCTCCTTGGGACGAGCGGCGTCTCTCCTGAGGGGGTAGCTCAGTCGGACGAACCCTTAAAATGTTACAAGGAAACATTAAATAACATACCAGGAGCCAGAAAATAACCAGTCACCTAGCCTGAATTGTTGGGCTCTTCCAAAAAAACAAAAACGTACCCCCCTAATTTTCAAAAACTGCTCTACCCCTCTCGGAATTCCAGGCTCTTGCACAACCCCTAAGGAAATAAATTTAAAGCAACCCTGTGGAAATTTGCAGCAACTAAAATTTAAAGCAACCTTGTGGAAATTTGCAGCAACCAAAATTTGAAGCAACCCTGTGGAAATTTGAAGCAACCCTGTGGAAATTCCAAGCTCTCATAACGGGGGTAACGATTCCATGGCAACGCTACCCTCAAGGAGAAAAGTGTCAAAAAACGTCCGACCCAGGCGACACTGTTGAAAAAGGCGTGCGTTGTCTTTGAATGATCACTAGCACGCCAAACACCCTTAACTAACTGTTCATAACTTTTGCCAGGGGGTCCTTACTCGCTTTATACTCAAATCAAATTAATATCTGTAACTAATTTTGGGAATATGCAAAACCATTGTGGTCTGATTCAAAACCCTCCCCTCTATGAGCTTTAAATATATTTTCTGCTGTTGCTATGGAAACCAGTCACACCCCCGCATGTAGAGGTTTTCGTGGTGTAGCATACTTATGTTACGCTCTGTGCAATATTGCGGTCAAGTCTAAAGTGTCCGTATACAAGCAACAAGCACATGGGATTTATTGGCAAGACCACAGGTACAGTAAAAACCCGCATAAAAGAACAGGTGTTTTGGAGATTCAGGCTGATTTTGTTCTTGTATATTGGGTGTTTTCTGCAAAATCAGCCTGAAAATGTTCTTAAGGTGTTCTTAAAATTGTTTCTGCATACACTACCAACAGTCAAATAAAGAATGTCAAAACAATTGCTAAATGCACCCTGGAATTCCGCATACAGTGCCGGTACCTGTTGTAGAACTATGTGTGCAATAGACCCAATCGGCTAACGGTGTTTACATCTTGTTGCCACCCAATTCATATCATGTGATGATTCCCTTGGGTGGTTACAATTGTCCAATTTCTTACACACGACCGAGCGCATGCCAGTATGTATAAGATGAACAATTGTAACCACCCAAAGGAATCATCACATGATCTGAATTGGGTGGCAACATGATGTAAACACCGTTAGCCGATTTGGTCTATGGTCTAGCACATTACATTGATCTACTCAGTACTCTACCACAGTGGGTTACTGTACTCGAACCCAAGTGGCAGCTATTTTTTTATACAAGAACAATTTTCATTTTTCAGAAGGTACCTTTCTGACCAAATTTCAGCCTGAGTGTTCTTAATCTACTTGTTCTTTTATGCGGGTTTTTACTGTATTCAAACATGCTACAACACTACTTATTTATCGTTTATCTTATCATATCTTATCATGCAAAGCGAGCAGCTTACTGTACATGCATAGCACATCCGCGTTATTCGTCAAAAATACAAAAACATAAACAACAAAAACCTGAAAACGGTGAATTGCTGGGTAAAATTCCAACATAATTGTTTTAACAGGGACGGCGGTATAGGGGGGAGGCTCCCCCCCCCCCCACACACACACACTTTGAAAACTGTTCCGAAGTCCCTGTTTAAAGTAATGCCATTGGTTACTACAGAATAACATGAATAAATCACAGGGAATTGCAAATAGCCGGGTAAAATTCCAAGACAATCTCAAATGAAATATATCGTGTACGACCTAAATTGGACACCAAATTTGATTACCTGAAACAGGATTTTAATGTTAAAGGTTTCTGGGGCCGTCTAAAACGCTTTGATGTTTATAGTCCACAAATATGCCAAGTACTACAGCTAGCCATTTATCAGCTCTTGCTCTTGTAACGAATTCATGCTGCTACATCAATTTGCGCATTAAGACACTTCATGACCATTAACTAACTTAATTACAACGCCCCCTTAGCAAGCTCTTTTATGACATATTTTACTTTACGTTTTATATTACATTAACACACCTTTAAACATCAGGACAAGACACTAAGACACAGCGCTAACCCCTCAAGAATACCTAGACGCTCGCTCCTTCTGTAGTTTCTGTAAATTCGTCTGATTGGCTATTAGCTGTTGGCCTAAGGTCGCCATGTAATTCTCGTGCTTGCTACGGTATTCCTGTGCTTCGAGAGAGAGTGGGCCTCCATCGCGACCGTGCAGCTGGCTCATGGCCTCGCGGGCTCGCTGCTCTTCGCTTTGCATCTGGTTTGAGATTTCATGGACGCGGTCGCGGAGGCCTTGGATGGAGGCGTACAGGTTCTCGTCGTCTCCCTGCATAAAAGGAAATAAAAATATGTAAGCGTGAGTTTGGTTTGACGGCTCACTTTGGGCAGCTTCAGTAAGACTGATCAGACGGGAACGCGGGGGTCCTGTGCTTTGCTTTCCCCGCACGAGCGAAGTCATTAATATTTATGTTACCATACAAAGAAATTACACTGTTTTTGTTTACATTAATTTAGTGCATCAGGAACTCTTGACGTCGTGCAAATGTTTTATTCTTCTACAAGCACTTCTCGCGTTTTGTCCGTTTTATAGCTAACTGTACAGAACTGTCAACATTATCTTAAATTTTAATGGTTTTAAAAATGGCGAGCGAGCAATGCATTATGGGCAGGGTGGCCCGATTCCTTCAATGAAACTGTCATCATTTGGTCATTCCATGAGTTAGGAATAGAAAAACACAGAAGCGATAAAGCTTTTGTAAACCGACACACCTTTGCACTTCGGATATCAATATGCACGAGCAGCGTTGACATCTCGTAATCCTCACTAAACGAGTTTTTCAACGGAACAGACCTGTAACCTGTGGACGAAAAACACTAATAAGACCATCCTATCAGATAACTAGAATACAGGGCCAGACAATGCTACCATATGGTCGACAATGGCGACTAAATGTGGAGGCTTGGCGACCACAATTTTAGAGCTAGTCGCCAAATGGCCCCCAAACTTTCTGAGTTCAGCTGAGATGCACGTTTATGTGGCGACTAAATCTTTGCATTTTGGCGACTAAATCTTTGCATTTTGGCGACTAAATCTTTGCATTTTGGCGACTAAATTTTTTAATTAGTCGCCAATGGCGCCTAGCGAAAAAAGTTAATGTGGTGCCCTGGAATATGTAAAGCTAAAAAGCATGGTCGGATGGATTGAGAAGTAGCGACATTATATACCGTTTCCGGGAAACGTTGTCACCCAAAAAGCCTATAAGCTCGAAGCGCAAAGGATAATGGGGGCATCTAAACTGCTACTGTTTGATCTGAATTCAGACAGTTTTCGCAACCACAGGTAAAATCATTAAATTTCAGCACATTTCTAAGCATGTTTGTTTCTTTAAGCAATAAAAGTACTTTCCGCGTGCTCTCTGGTTTCTTCAAACACGAGGGGGATGTTGGGAGAACTGAGTGTCTTTCAAGTTTTATCAGTTCGACTAACATTCCCCGAGGTGTTTGTAAGAAACCAGAGAGCACGCGGAAAGTACTTTTATTGCTTTTAGAAAATAACATACACACGCGCGACATCGTTGCGTGACAATCGTGTTTCTCAGGTATCTTACAAACACGCCTTTTAACCAATCAGAATGCGCACATTCACCATATAACTTAGGTGTTATATTCTAAAATATTTTACAGAAATTCAAACAAATCTTTACCCATACTCCCTAGCGCACCAAGCTTTGTTGCTTTTTTCAGTGACAACGTATCGTCACGGGACGATACTTCTTTGATTTGAGAGATGCGCAGAACAGCTGCGCAGTTGCGTGAAAGGCTCCCTTTAAAGCCGGGGAAATACGAGGCACAAAGTCTCTCAACTTGTCGCGCAACATTGCTGCGTTGCAAGTCTAATGTTTGTTGCTCGTTTTTCATCAAATTTACAACTTGTCGCGCAACATTTAGTTTTGATAATCACACATGCGAGACCAAGGCGGATTTTGGCCCTTAGCACCTCATCTCTATTGACTAATGAACTTGAATTATAAGCAAAATGTTGCGCTACAAGTTGTCAACAAAGCCAGAATTTGTGCCTCAAAGTAGACCTGCGCTCTACTTCGCGCAAGAAGTTTTCACAACCTGCAACAAATGTTTTTGTTGCGCGACAAGTTGTGGCGCGAGATGAAAAACGCGCAACATCGATCATCAACTTGCAATGCAACTTGTGCCTCGTATTTCCCCGGCTTAAAGGTTGATGTTTGTGCAAACCCAGGCTTGTAGAGCCAATGTTGAGCGGGGGAGGTGGCTGGTCTGCTAAGAGGCCATATGGACCGAAGGGATCGTTCACTCGATGAAGCGGGTAAGGATATAGAAAGCGTACGACGAAGACTTCAAAACAGGGAGGTGGGTCACAACCACCGAACAACTGCCAGAGCCTTCGAGCATGAAACGACAAGCTTTTTGCCAACCAGAATATAAACAGAGCTACAATCTGCGCCAAAACTAGTTCACACACTCACCCCATTTAGTAACGCTAAAAAAAGCTCGCAAGAACGACAAAAGACAGGACAACATTAATGCGCCTTCCCCTCTTCCCGTGTGTAATGTTGAAACACCAACTGTACACCGTACAAAACTCCGATGATATCCCTACAGGAACAACATGGATTGGGGGGGGGGGGGGGGAGGGAGAGAAAAGAGCTTGTTAGTGGGAGACTCTTGCTAAGGAACCGAATTTTAAGAAATACGGTTAAAACGTTGAGATATGGGTCAACGGGGGTTGGGGTTGTAGATCTTCGCTACTATCGACATTAAACTTGACGATTTTACTCATTTTTGGGCGCTCTTTCCAATGGTGTCGATAGATTTTAGATAGCTAGCTCGTTTCTTTCTTACCTGTTCTCAAGCTGCCCATGGGGAATATAGCGTGGCCGATGAAGTTCGGTTCTCCGAACATATCCTCGTCAAAGACGACAAATCTGACGTAAGCCAGCGGGGAGTTGAGGATATCCACCTCAAACGTCGCGAACCACAACGGATTCAGACCATTATCAACTAAGGAAAACAATAAAAAGGAAATAATCTTTGTTTTACAGCCCGAACCGTTGTTTCGCGACCCGCGTTTTCAAAACATCGAGGGCGTTCATTTCAAAGGTGCATTGCGCACTACATCGATGGACGCCGCTCGCTACCGCTGTTGGGTCATCCATTTCACACTTAAAAAGCCGCCTTCTCAAGGAGGAGATCATGCTTGAATATGTCGCGCCTCTCGGGTCGCTGGCAAAGAGTCATCCCAGCGAAAAAGCGAAATTATGCGGCCGTTTAGAGTCGTCGCGATCCTCGAGCATGGGGTTCGACCGGTTGTGGTCCATAAATTAGGAAACTATTACCTTTAGTTTCTGTTCGCCGTTTACAGTAATCATACGGAGCACCAAGCAACTCCACTTCCACAAATGGTGAGGCGATGCCTCGTCCTGACTTGACCAGATGTCGAGCACCGATTACCTTTAATTTAAACGGAAACGCTTTTAATTTGTACACAGAAAAGGAACAAGATCTAGTAGGGACTAATGGAAATTTACTCCATTAAGTTAAGGTTCGCGGAACCAAATCTCAAGCAAAACAAAACAATAGTTTTAAGGACTCTTCCGGAGTTTTTCCAAGAGTTTACCAGGTAAACTTCAGTCTTCTTGGAATATTTTGGATAACATTTCCACGTAGACTTTCTCAACTTTGTGGCAAGTCTAATTTCCACGTAGAAAAACTTTTTACTGATACCAAGTGATTTATATTCCCCTAGCACAACTCTGGGCGTAAAGAGCAGATTTCCTATGACGTGGTCGCGGCACGGAATCTGGCCTGCTGCAGATACGGAATGAAATCGCGTAGTCGCGGCACGGTCACGGTCGCGGTCGCGGTCGCGGTCGCGGTCACGGTCGCGGCGCAGCACAACTTTGTCGCGGCATTTTCAAAGTCATACGTAATCTGCTCTATCCGTATTTCTAGTCTACTTACTGTCAAGGTCAGTGTGAGCGGCTCCACTCCACTTGTCTCTCTATCGTGAGGACAGAAGCCTTCCTGTCTGACACACTCGGGCATCAGTACGTACCCGCATCTGATCATAGAAACAAGGATGAGCAGGTTAGAAACACACACACACAAAAAATAAAAAAATAAAAAAAATAAAAAAAGGTTAGAAACACGAAAAACACCATCCAAATTATGAAGCTTACCGCGCAAACATTTTTATGGAGTATTTGGCGACTAAGTGTGAAATTCTAGATTTCTTCACGTTACGTTTTCGTCTTCATTTTAGTCTTTCAATTAATATCGGATGAAAACAATAACGAACTGAGGATATTCTAACTTGCCAATACCGGACCAATACAGGATTCTAACTTGGCAATACAGGACCAACACAGGATTCTAACTTAAAACCAATACAGGAACAATACATGATTGTAACATAACATACCTTCCATTGTCCAAAAATCTGCCGTGATTCAACTGCATTGAACGATCTGTGAAAAAAAACGTGTATTAGAGTGGATTCAGACGGATTAGAGCGGATTCAAACGACTGATGGAATATTTGATCCCAAAAGTAAACATTATATGACACTTAAACACTCCTGTGAGCCCTGTGATTAAACATTTACTTATATCATGGGGTTATTATGCTTATATTGAAACTACACTGTACCTGGAGTCTGGAAATTCAGCGCGCATAACTGCACGCCACAATTCCACATCATGACCGGCTCATAATTAGACGAGTCTATCCTGCTTCCCTTGGGATAAACACGGCTAATCTGACGATGGTGATATCTGAGTGAGTCAAGGGTGTCTGAAATATTTTCCGCCTGTTGTTTCAATGGCACAAACGGTTCTTTGGCTTCATGGAGCAGACGCAAAAATAATCTGCACCCTCTGTTGGCTGATCGCATTTTTTTTCCACACCCGGGGACCGAGGACCCTATCATTTGAAGAAAATGCAATCAGCCGTTGAGGCCCCCAGGTTCAGATACCCACCCTGGAAATTATTTTATTGTTTATTTTTTTAACTGCAGCGACAACACGCCCTTCCGTTGTGTTTTTGGCGTTGTGCTAAGGTCCTTCCCCAATGACGTTCAACTCTGTGACGGAGCCCTCCCAACCATGTACACTCTTTCATGGGCAAGCTTATAAGGATACTTGACGAAGTCCTTGCTGTTTTTTCTACCGATGTATCGCTCCGCCTTGGTTTCAGGGAAGGAAGACATTTCATAGTGCTTTCCGCTTGCACCTGAAAACAATTAAACAAGTCAGGAGTATGATGGGCAGTACCATTTTTAACAAATCCGAACCCCCTGTCGAGGGACCCTGTGTCAGATACCCATCCTGGGTATTCTGAGTTTCCCCCAGAATATTGTGAACATGTTTTTACATGTAGTTCTTAGCAAACGTGATACCGCATGAATCTTACCATCTATGTCGAAAGGGACAGGCTGACAATAGACTATCAAGTCAGAAAGCTCCTGTGCGATGTTTTGCTTCATGGACTGTTTACGCATGTATTCCTTTTCTTCTGGGGCGGTAGCTGCCGCTTCCTGTAGCTTCACTAGCCAATCATTCAGTTGCTGCGAAAGGAAAGGACGACTTGAGGTACTCAATAGAAAAGGGCATTGCTCAGTGCTGCAACGGGTTTACCAAGAGTTGAAATCTTTTTATAACATTCACACGCCTGAAATGAAGTTGTTCATTTTAGCAGAGTTTAGATTTTTCTTATGTTTTAACGACCCCGAACTAAAAACTACCTTGTTTACTTGAGAAGCTCCAGACCATTAGCGATTTGTTGCACAATTTCAAACTTTGTCGGATTTTAATCTTGGAGAAATGAACTGCAAAACCATGTGAGCGATTTTTGATATTTTGCATATTTACGAAAATATAAGGTCGCAAAGTTGAAAGTCGCATTTTTTTCCATTTGCTGCTGCAAAATTTATCATAAAAACTTTTTCAAGTAAAAAATAAAAATTTCCTCACACAGTTTTTTAGGTGTTATCATCTTCTAACGGCACAGAAATTTTGACGCCGATATCAATCGTGCGAGATCAGGAGCTTCGCGAAGGTGAAAATTTGTGGCGGGCAATACAAACAAATGGGCTATTGAAACGAAGGAAAACAGTTGACGCGTCATTTGGGATTTAGAAATGTACTTTAGGACTCTATTAACTGAATTCCAGGAAAAAAAAGGCGTATTATGGATTTTTAATTATTTACCCTGACCGAGACATTAAGGAAACTTACGTCCTGTGCCTCTGCGGCTGCCTCCAGCAGTAGCTGACCATGTTTGAGGATCCGTAGCAGATGACGCTGACCACCCTTAGGAGCAGGCATTTCTGTATGACAACAACAACTTTTTTTGAAAACAACGTTTTTTTTGACAATAACAACAACTTTTTTGCGACAACAACAACAACAACAACAACAACAACAACAACAACGACAACAACAACTGGAATTGTTACACTTGTGTTCGAACTTCTTGCTGTACCCAGCTTTTACTTACCAATCGTACAGCCTTGGACGTCAATGCATCCTTTCTGTAGGTCACCCAGCACGCGTGTGTCCTTTTCCTGGCTCTGTTGGGATTATAGAAATGCTTCATTTTACTATGTTGTCCATTCTCGAACCTAAGCTCTCCGGCTCGTCACCTCGCGATACAGATACAGAGCCGCATTCTCGAACCCATAGCTCCCCGGCTCGTTTCCTCGCAGAGGAGGCTCTGGTGACAGCCACTGACGCATGCGCAAGATTTAATACAGAGCCGCAGAGAGAAAGACCTTTCAGCGCATGCTCCAACGTTCAAAATAAGCCAATCAGCGAAGGCCCTCAAATGGCCGCCACCAGAGCCTCCCCTGCGAAGTGACGAGCCGGGGAGCTCTGGGTACGAGAATGACAGAGCCGTTGAGAGAAACAACGTTCTGCGCATGCCCAAAAGTTAATAATCAGCCAATCAGCGGAGGCCCTCAAATGGATGTCCGAGAGCCTCCCCCGCTAGCTCACGAGCCTAGGCTCTAAATGAATTTAAGCTAAAAAAGATCAAGGCCAAGTTGATTTTGTGTGTTGAACTCTGTGTGTATATTACCTCAGACGTTTCTTCAGACGGTACTTCCTCCGTGATGTAGTTGATCTCTTCGCAGTAATTGGCGGGAAACAACTTCTCTTTCTGGTCACCATAGTCACCGATCCACCTGGGAAAGGGAATAAATCGATAGCCTTCTTAGTTCTAGAGCAAATGTACCGACGCAGATTTGAGGAGGGAGAAGGAGGGGAGGGGGGGGGGGGGGGATTCAGCTATTGTCCGGATAAGCATCATTCTTCACCGCGGGGTACACTAGGTGTGGGACGAGGCAATGTGCAAGAATAAACCTTGTCGTAAACAGATAAATCTTGCTCTCCTTTGTGGAAATTACATCTAAATCAAAGAGTTCATCAAAGACACTATCAATGGCAGCCAGCATTTCAAGGAAAATTTCGCCAAAATCTGTGGACTTGCCGACGTGCAAAACGTCCTTATTTGAGAATCTCCGTACCCTATTTTGAAGAACAGTATCTTTCTCATATCTTAGCAAATGTAGCAGAAAAATTCACCAAAACTTGCAACTGTTCGAGAAACAATGTTCTCTTGGTCGACATTTTGTTTCCTTCTCGGCCAAAGGGTCTGGGTCGAGATTAATAAAAACACAGCCAGCCCGCACGAATTTGTAAAAAAAAGGACAGGACTTTCTTGATATGCTACTTACCATCCAGAATCGTCCTTGACGACATTAGTGATGAACGCTCCACGACAGAACGTCATCTCTTGGTCGTTTATACCCTCGTAATCCCACAAGGCTCTACATGCAGGCTGGGGAACAACAACCAGATATTTTAGTTACGTCAGGAGCTTATTTCTGAGAAGACATCTGGATTCAAAGCAGTATGATCTATAAATTGTTAATACACGAAATACCTTTGTAATAAAAGTATTGGGTTCGTGGTAAACGTCTCCAGAGCCATATATCGCCTCCTCTTCTGGAGTCTACAATTGAAAAGTACATGTATCAAGTATTTCACTGGATTTAAGGAATTTTAAGATGTTTTTATCGGACAACTTTTTCGTCAGATCCTGGGATAGGGCTGTGCAAAAAGGGGGCAACGTTTTAGTAAGTTCCTGGGATAGGCCTGTGCAAAAAAATAAATAATAATAATAAAATAGAACTTTTGTTGCGTAAAAGTAACGTAAGAATCTGCTAGGAATTCGCTTACCTGACCAACTTTGGAGAGAACCTGGAACAAAGACCATAAAAAAATTAATATTTTCTTTCAGAAAAGACAGGTAAACCCGCGCAAGAATGAAAAGCAACAAACGAACCGTCGGGACAAGTACTAACACTGGCCTCATCGGCGCGAGGTCGCGGATAAATGTCGCAGGTCGCGGGCAAAAAAATGTCGCGGGTATAAAAAAAAGTGAAGTCTCTTTTTTTCTACCAGTGACGTTTTTACCCGCGACCCGCGACATTTCGGGCCCGCGACCATCGACATTTACTCGCGACCTACGACATTTACCTGCGACCAACGACATTTACCTGCGAACCCGCACCATATTAGATGCTCGCGGTCTCGAAATTAGAAACCTTGGCCTAAATCGGCCACGGCATTACTCTCCCGTACTTGGCCAATAAAGGTTTCGTAACGGGAAAAACGTTTTGAAATAGTTAAACATGATCACAGATAGTGGCCAGGGGCGGACCCAGTCATTTCAGAGAGGGAAGGGGCGGTTAGTGAAAACACGGGGCGAAACTTTTCACATTTCCTCCGGCAAATACAGTAAATGTATGGAAAAATCTCCCGAGAAAGGGGAGGTGGGGTGTATGGGAAAATCTCCCGAGAAAGGGGGAAGACCTACCGCTTCGTTGATGGCGTACTTGAGCTTCATGCCTTTGTAAAGAGGATGCCGCATGTAGAACTCAACCAGCTCCACCAGACTCTCGAACTGAGCCGTGCCGATGGTGAAGAGCCTGCCCTCCCTTCTTAATTTACAGTGTTTGATCTTCTTCTCCGCTCTGAAATTGGAAAATGAAAAACAAAATACAACATCATTATCAGACATTAGCGCAATCAAATACACCTAGCCAATCAGAAATGACTAGAGAATTTACTGCTGAGTGGTTGCTTCTGAATGGTTTCCCCGTCAACCAATCATAAGCCAAGTGAAACCACCATCACTCATTGAACACGTGGCTGTTTTCTTCGTAAGCCAAGCCAAGTACAAACACTATCACGCGGTGAGCACGTGAAAACTAAAACGCACAACTTCGTTTTGGTTTAAAACATGATTGGCTGATAGAAATGAGCGACCAATGAGAATACAAAGTAACCGCGAATACAAATACTTTTTGCAATCATCTGAAAGCCAGTCAGGTATTATAGCATGTTTTTATTGTTCTCTGTTCCCTCTCATTCCGTCAAATTTCCCGGCCTATATCTCCCACAACTTGATATTTTCCAAGGTGAGTGGGAACCCTGTTCTTTTTGATGACTCTGATGATGAAAAAGAATTGACACACACGACGACGCCAAGACGACGCGGGAATCATGATGACGGTTCCCTTTCGAGTTCCTACGTCATCAGTATTGAATGTTTCAGCTCGTTGCTTAGACATCACGCACAGGGAACCCAGAGACCGGCGCAATAAAAGACGAGTGTTTATACTGACCTAAATGATATGGCATACGATTCCTCGCCCGTTCTGTCGTCTTTTTCTCTCCGACGCACCAGGAAGGCTCCGTCCTTACGGACTCTCTTTAGCATGTCCTCAGCTGCACTCCTGTTTAGGTTGTCATGGTACCAGCTGTCAATCAAAAGTGGAATATGACGTCACTAAATTAAATACTGAATCGCAAAAAAAAACAAGCTTCGATTTCTGTCTAACTAATGTATTAGAGCACATTTCGTGTGGTTGTGAAGTGGCACGGGACACGGTCGGGGACCTCGCCTCTCGTGAACAATCAGCCAATCACATCACGTGAAATGGCTGATCAACCAATCAGAATGCTTCGGCACGGCACAATACCGTTGAGGTGGACACGGCGCGGAGTTTGCTCTATGCAAGGCGTGCTTTTTACGGTCCATCCTTATAAAACGCGCTTTTAAAATGTGAGCTGGGAAGCTTAGGAATGGCTCAGTTCGGCTTATAACAGGAACGCGGATTTCTGTAGCTGCTTCAAGATCTCGGAGGAGGAAGTTACTTACTCTTTATCGAGATGAGCGTTGGGCTGAAAAAGCAAAAAAGAAACAATTGTAGTTACTTGCATAAGATTGTACAAAGTTTTCGTGTCCTGCAGGCTCCTTTTGGCTGCGCGGCTTATCAGTTAGCGACGTCACGGATGATGTACCACTTACCCGTCATCGGGCAGCTCAAAACACAGTGAACTTGCGTGACACGGAGAGCTGACACAAGATGCCTGGGACGAGGCTACAATAGTCCGGCGGATTAGAGCAAATTTTCGAGGAAATTGCGCAATTTAGGCTAAAGCTCCAATTTTTTGCCAGGCGATAGTTTTCAATGTATTTTTAAATCGTAGATATGGAGGCACGCTAGAATTCTTTCGTAGCGAAAGCTAGGGAGGTTTTAGAGTGAACTATTGTTTAGCTCAATAGCAGCCATTTTGAATGCTTTGTTATTCAAATGAGGTTTAGAACTCCGCTTTGCGAACTTTCAAGTTGTTCTCTAGACTGCACAGCCATAGCAGCTCAACATTTGCTAATTATGAACTATGGATTGGTTTGACTGACTTCGGTTGAACGTCTCCTTAGAGTTTTGGGTGATTATTAAGTGTCACGACCAGTTTATTGGGAATGTTTATAATTTATATTGTAAAACAATATCCTGACTGAGATTTGATAAAATGTTTCAAGAATGACCAACAAATTCTGAAAAATATCAAGATAATTGGTACCATGTGTCGAATATGTAAAAAGAAGCTTGTCTCTGAAACTTTCACATGATATTTTCTACCTAGTACTGTGCTATACTCTATAAACACGGACGATAGAAGATTTCACTAAGTGCCGCAGAGCTCATGAATAACAAAGGATTCAAAGATGGCTGCCAATGGCAAATCAATGGTTCACACTAAAACTGTTCTAGCTTTCGCTACGAATAAAATTTAGCGTGCCTCCATATCTTATCTTCAATAAACTACTAAAAACTATTGACATGCAAAGTTTGGTGTCTTTAGCCAAAAGTGCGCAATTTTTACGCTAATCCGCCGGACTACAAGGCGCGCACTGTCTACTGACAATTCTTATTGGGATCATTAACGCAAGTGTACGCAATGCCCAATGTGTACGCAATGCCCAATGTGTACGCAATGCCCAAACATAGTGAGAACACCGTCCTACCTGTGGGATAGCCTCGGTTAAGGTCATCTCGAAGTTATTACTCTTCATGGCGTGACTCGTGTAGTACACAACCAAACTGTACAAGCTGTCAAACGTGACCTGGTCAACAAGGTAGAACTTGGTCTGGCCATTCTCTTGCTTGGAGCGTATACGGCAGTGCTGAACTCGACCTTTGCGCCTGATAAACACATCAAGGTGGTTAACAAATTTAGCAGCGAGCAGGTCACTGCACGAAATTCCCGTTTTTAACGGTGGCGTCCATGCAGCGTAGAGGTGTCGTAAAGGTTACTTTTACAAGTCTTTTCGCAACGTTTATATTTGCGTTGATGCACACTTCCGTAAGTCTATAACGGTGATTACTTTAACGTAACTATACCGCGTTACTATACTATAATGCGTTATTAACACTGTCACCTTAGTACGTAGGTTTGCGTAAATTTCTGTAAAGGACCTTACCGCAGCTTTACTGGATACGTAAAGGCCACCAGCTTTTCGGTCCTTTATGCACCAATACACTTGCGTAAATGTCCAGTATGAATTCAGCACTTTTTAAGCATTGTTACGCTCCCGTAAAACTGCGTAAGATGTATTAAACCTTTACTCAACCTTACGACATCGAGTTAATTTGCGTAAAATATAGACAATCTTTACGCAAATTAACGTTGAATAAACTTGCGCAAAGCTACCAATTCGGGCTGTGTCATTCTCGTACCCAGAGCTCTGCGGCTCGTTTGCTCGCAGGGGAGGCTCTGGTGACATCCATTTCAGGACCTTTGCTGATTGGCTGGTTTTGAACGTTGGCGCATGCGCAGAAAGATCTTTCTTCCAACGGCTCTGTATCAAATCTCGCGCATGCGTCAGTGGCTGTCACCAGAGCCTCCCCCGCGAGGAGACGAGCCGGGGAGCTCTGGGTAAGAGAATGGTGCTGTGTGAAAGGCGTGCATGCAAAAGGACCATCTTCAGGAATTTTGATATTGTCGTAGAGATCGCTGCCATCCTCAAACAGCCTTAATTGAGACTTCTGAAACGGACATGGTCACCGAAAAATCAACCTTTGGACACCCTATTAATAAAATAAACTCAAAATAGTAAAGTTTGCAGATTTTGACGAAAAACACACATTCAGTATAGGCCATAGCATGTCGCTACGTTTGTTCTGCGAAACAGGGCAAGATCAAGAACCTGATTTGCACATAGCGTTTTACTGGCGGAACAGAAAAAACTCAAACAATGGGCGATTCCAGCTAAGCGCGCGCGCTCTTCTTTATTCAGAAATGCCACAACTACCAGAATGCAGCGCGCGCTTTTTTAACAGTTTGCTCGACAAATATACCTGTGCAGCGCGAAACAACACATTTGCTGTAAACATATCTGCAATACTACTTACCAGAATGACAGAGAAAAGTCTCCAACAAAAGTTGTGCTTTCTCGCACCAAAAACGACCCATCACCTCTGTTAAATTGGTTCAGATACTGTTCTGCTACAGTTCGGCCATTAGGAAGCTTGCCATGGAACCATCTAGTTACAAAGGCAATAAACAAAGCGTTAGGCCCAGTGGAAACAGCCACACTTTAGTCGAGGTTCTTCTGTCGAAGCATTTTTTTTTTCAAAGGATACCATTTTATTAATTTTATTATCAAAACTTTCTGTTATTTTAGATTGGGACAGCGCGACTCTGGCACAGCGTTTGTCATAGGCCTTAGTTACCTAAGGTATCGCCTTGCTAGAGTTCGGCCAATAGGACGCCTGCCATGGAACCATCTAGTTACAAAGGCAATAAACAGAGCGTTAGGCCCAGTGGAAACGCCGAGCTTTAGTCGAACTTCTACTATCGAACAATTCTTTATTCAAAGAATGCCGCTTCATTACTACCGAAATCACTAAACTGCCGGCACCCTCGAAAATTCGATCGATCGTTTGTCAGTTTCGGTTCGCTCGTCTGGCTGTTTTGATCGATCCAAATGGTCACGTGACATTTAATTTTTTGTATCAAACAATGGAAAAAGCGTGTTTTTCCATGTTTGGTACAAAATTTAAATGTCACGTGACCATTTGGATCGATCAAAACAGCCAGACGAGCGAACCGAAACTGACAAACGATCGATCGAATTTTCGAGGGTGCCGGCAGTTTAGTGATTTCGGTAGTATTCTTTATAATCAAAACTTTCCATTGTTTAAGATTGTTACGGCACGACTCTGGCACGGCGTTGGCCTTAAAGGCCCATTACCAACCGGGAGCATTGCGGCCCGGTTTCTTTTGTTTTCAAATTGATCCATTGTTTTTCGGGTGCTCTGATTGGCTAAGAGTCCGCAAATGCTGTCGGTTGGTGATGGGCCTTTAACTCAGTTTTATCGACAACGCTCGTATGTTCAAATTAAACGCGATGTCATACTCTGCTATCAATGTCAATTTACTGACGATCAAGCAGCGCATAAAAATGGAGTTAAAGTTGAAAATTTGCAACCTTATTTTTTCCAGCAAATGCCATTATTTTCATGATTCTACGAACACTTTCGATCGATTTTCAACCATTGTACCAGTTCTTCAAACATCTCTCGGACGGCGGTCAAACAGTTACCCAAACTTGGCAGGATCTTTGTAACGAGATAATAACCCTTAGTCAAATCACACTAGTGGTCTATTATTAATGCTGCGTTCTGATTGGTTGAGCTACTAGTAGGCTATAAGTTATAGCCTACTAGTAGCGAAAAGTGTCGGATTTGAAAGCCAGAAAATGGCAAATGACCAGAACAAAAACATTTTTTTGGCAATACAAATTGACCTACTAGTGTGATTTGACTAAAACAATTCGGCCTCATGGGCTATTGACTCAGAGCCCATTCGGGCTCGAGGAATAATTGTTAAATATATATGTTTTTACTTACTTTTCCCCATAGTGTAATTCATCTTTACAGGACTGAAATGGAAAATGTATGTGTCACAGTGAAAAAGTCGTGATCACTGATTAATTTACCTGGTTTGGAGTGTTTGACGCAAAGTTGGCATATGACTTCCATAAAGTTGTCCCCAAACTGAAAAATGCTCGCTAGCCTCAAAACTAAAAAAAACTAAAACCCGCTAAGCTCGTACTTATATCACAGACAGAATATGCCAAGTGAACTCTTGTCGCGTAGACACTTTTAGGGAGCATGTCACGCATGTGCGCAGCTGTTCTGCGCATCTCTCAAATCAAAGAAGTATCGTCCCGTAACGATGGCCAGCGAAGGCTAAAAACCTCCAAAACAAATCGTGTATAATCTCGCTACTTCACAATCCATCCGAGCATGCTTTTTAGCTTTACATATTCTTAAATAGTTATCTGATAGGATGGTCTTTTGATGATAATTCAGTGCTCGCTCCTTGGAGCATGCGCGTATCATGACAGGCTCCCTTTAAGCTACGTCAGCAGTTTTAACCTGGTGGAGTAAGTGTCGTCACCATGGCTCAGCACTATTTTCTGCCATATCCACGGATAAAAAAGTGATAACAAAACAGAAAACAATAAACGAAGACAAACCTCTCCAACGCCAACTCCTTCAAGAAAACCCTCGTCTTCCTCATCGTCTTCTTGTGCTGTTTGTTCTTCAGTCCAGAACAGCTTATTCTTGACGGACAAGCAGAAGAAGTGCTTCTTCCAACTCTGAATTGAGACAGAAGAAAAGTTTAAGTGACAGCTCTCCTACTAAAATTGATAAAATGCTAAAAATAATAACGCCATACCGCTCACGCGTCACAGGGTGAAATGCACGGGTGAAAATATTTCATCAACTTAACTATTTTCGAGGTGCCAATTCTAGTCGCTAAATAGTGATGTTTCAAGTTTTAGCATAGCATCCGCAACTTGTTATGGTTGGCACCTAGACCTTTACCGTGGAAGTGTGTCAAACCAGAAGGGTACCGGCGTTCACACTGATGCGGTCGATGACGAGCCTGGAACCGTACCGGTACGAAGTTGGACCTGGATTATGCTAGCCGTGCCAAAATCGGTTCGGTACGGTACCGTAACAGAATTGTCCGGTTTTGTACCAGTCTCGTGTGAACGGGGTCTTAGAAATGCCAGTGACACATTTCTGTACCCAGACCTCCCAGGCTGGTCATCGCGTGACATGTAACACAACTACCAGGATCAGTGCGCTAGTAGTTCACACTTTGCTCGCTAAAACT
This sequence comes from Scolanthus callimorphus, assembly GCA_033964015.1. Lineage (NCBI taxonomy): Eukaryota > Metazoa > Cnidaria > Anthozoa > Actiniaria > Edwardsiidae > Scolanthus > Scolanthus callimorphus. The sequence continues at coordinate 29,208,304 of CM066917.1, forward strand.
GAGTCATTAATCATTCTCGAACCCAGAGCTCCCCGGCTTGTCACCTCGCGTGGGAGGCTCTGGTGACAGCCATTAACGGATGCGCGAGATTTGATACAGAGCCGTTGAGAGAAAGACCCTTCAGCGCATGCTCCAACGTTCAAAATGAGCCAATCAGCGAAGGCCCTCAAATGGATGTCCCCAGAGCCTCCCCTGCGAAGTGACGAGCCGGGTACTCTGGGTACGAGAATGGTCGTTCATTTTCAACTACAGCGCGCGCATACATTATAGCGGGGGTCCTTCATTGTTACTTACATGGTCTATTTCGTCTTCTAACAGGAGGTTTCCATTGAACGATTGACTAAGGTCATCCTCTGATACTGAATACACAGAAAAAAGCAAGCGTTAAGAAAACAGTTGTAAGTGACAAACAATGGTTCTTTAACCATGCAACTCAAGTGGAGATTTCGTACGACTGTGAAAAGTTTTCGGTGCATTCCCTGACGTGGTTGCCGTAGCGGTTTGTACCTGTCGTGTCGTGTGTTTTGATTAGTGACTTTTTCTACTTTTGGTTTCGTGCACCACTACTAGCGCGCGCGATCATGTGCAGAAGAAATGTGCGCTGCAAAAATAAGTGAAATATCTTTCATCATCGTTAAAACATACGTGATTCACTAGCATAGGTAACAGTTTGTTGAGAGGGATCCTTTGGAAGCTTCTTGTGCTGCAAATAAGTGGGGTAAGTATTAGTGTCATCAAAACCCAAACAAAATCTAGAGCAGTGCTTCTATGGAAGTCAATCAGTACCTTCAAAATAATCTTGTGCTTCATGGCTTCTGGTGATGGGAGCTCTTTACCATTGTCTAAAGGCTGCATCAGAAGGAGCTCTGGAAAATCAGAACAAAATATTATTACCGTTACAATAATAATTGCCCTCGAACCCAGAGTTCCCGGGCTCATCATCACCTCTTGGGTTCTGAGGCTTTGGTGACATCCATTGCCATTGCGAAAAGGAACAATTTGTGTATGCCCCAGTGTTTAAAATCAGCAAAGGCCCTTGAATGGCTGTCACCAGAGCGCTTTCCCGCAAGGTGACGAGCTGGGGAACTCTGGGAACGAGAATGAATTCAGGATTTTTGTTGATAAACATTTTCCTCTCCATGACTTATGATTCTTTCCGTTACTATTTACCGGTATTGCGTTACTTGACAGGCGCGCTAAGGCTCATGGGACGGGTCCATCCTAGCCACAATCCTTTGCGTGCCTACAGAATCCTACCCCCAACTTCTTGCGCTCATGATAAAAGGATGAGTTCAAGTTTTTTGAACATGAACATTTTTTATGAAAAGACACTTTGATATAAGATTCCATGATATACTAACCCCCAAACACATCCTTGAAAGACTGTGCCATGAACTTTTGTTGTCCTAGTGTGCAGTGGTTCTCTAATGATAAAACGAGGGGGTAGCTGTGAAGACAATGACAGGAAAAAAATACTTAGCATACACCTATTTTACAAGAGGTTGTAACCCACAACAGTCCGCATCCCACTGTTGAGAACCCCAGCCACAGCTACCCACCCTGAATATTTTTTAATTTGAACCACCCACCCTGGAATTCCAGTGATTTCCTCATGACCACCCTGGAATTTCGTATTTTAAGAGTGCCCACCCTGTGATTCCGAGCTCCATTTTGACCACCCACCCTGGAATTCCAGAGGTCCTCAACAGAGGGCTGCGGATTTGAAATGCTACTGCCCAATCATGGACACTGGTTTATAGAGCCGATTTCACATGACTGTGAAAAGTACAGTGACACGGCGCGGTACCTTCGCGGTGGCAGTACGGACCCTGCCCTGCTGTAGATACTGAACGAAACCGCGTAGTCGCAGCACGGACACGGTCGCGGAGTGGTACAACTTTGTCGCGGAACTTTTCACAGTCATACGAAATCTGCTCTAGTGTATAATACTTATCACCCTGCTTATGCCAAATGATTCTACAATACACCACTCCCAAGAAAGTTTCTAATGAGTTAACACGAGAATTTCATTCTTCTTAGTTGTGAAGGTGCAACCTTTTCTGAAATAGGTGTATACAGAAAACATACTTTCATTATTCATTTAGGATTTCCACATGCCAGTAAAATGTCTTCCCAGTGAGATTATTATTATTTTTCTATGACTTACTCTGAAGCAACAAAGGCATTTTCCTTGATTTGTCTGATCACATCCAGGAATTTGATTTTGGAAACGAGTGTGTGTCCATGAGTAATAATAGGCTGTCCATCTGGGCCATCCCAACAATCCACTGAAACAGACAAACAAAATGGTCGGGTTTAAACATACAAGACTTTCAAGAGCTTGCCAGCTGTTAGCCAGCTGTCCCCCCTCCCCCTCCCCTAATGAAAATGTGCTCCTTTCCTAACACAGGGGGGTGAGGGCATAGTCACTTGGAAATTACAACAATATGTTATTGCAGACAAACCTCAAAAATATCCTTTCAAGTAAGTACTGGACAGAAAAAAAATGGAAGCTGCACAGAACATTTCTGGAAATTTCCCTGAAGGAATACATCTGAAGAAAGCAAATTAGGTCCAGTGATTGAAAAGTCCTGGTAGACCGATTTCAAATAGGTCAAATTTTCTCATATAATAAATTGTAAACTGTAACTACTAATTTGAACTGTTATTATTTTGGCACACGCTCTTGTGTGCCTATAATATGTTAAAAAAACACTCTTGTGACTCACATTCAAGACAGCGACATCCCATTCTTAAACATCTCACATAGGCTTCAACTGAGGCCTCCCCTTGAAACTGGTCACCTGTCAGGTAACTAAAAAAGTTTTTTGCTAATAAACATACACAACATTCATAAGCAACTTTTTCCCACCTACCCATGCCTTCAAAGTTTCATGTATGTATCCATGGAGTACTATTAATTATTTGTGACCACTCACGGGAAAACATACTTAACGGTTAAGCGTTAGCGTTAGAAAAACTAACGGAAAGCTTGTGGTCTACTAACGCTTCTCTAACGGTAAGCTCGCGGTTTGCTAACGGTAAGCTCACGGTCTCCTAACGGAAAGCTAACGATTTTCTAACGCTAACACTAAACCGTTAAGTATGTTTTCCTGTGAGAGGTCACATTTGTTTCTAATATAAGACAGTATGTTAAACAGTTCTGCACATCAAATCATTGTCACCTGAGTAAAGTTTCTTACAGACTTCAGACTTATAAATGATACCAAATGTTTTTGCTATTCTAATTGATGTTTGTACCATCTGCTTGCAACTTTTTCTTTTTTGTCATAAATTGTTTGTAAAATATAACATGTTTATGCCTTCCATATCTCGAAGTCCATATCTCGATAAGTTTATTGTATGTATTTTTTTAATGTCATTAAGGTGAAGAGTGAGCCCTTTTGATAAGCACTAAGTGTGTTAGGGTAAACTCCTTATATAAAAAAAGGATTCTTACAAGTTTTTTACTAGCCTGGTTTTTCTGGGAATTATTCCGTATCCAGGTTCTTATAATTGAAAATGAAGACAAAGGAAAACAGATCATGAAAAGCCTTGAGGTAGTTGCTTAGCAGCATGAACTAAAAAAAACTCAAACTTAGTTGGTTGGCCATGTATGGACTCACGTATTATGTGATGAAGAAATCCAATAACTGTTCAGGGGTTTGGCCATGTCTTGGTAGACTTTGCAATGTGCAGAGTTGAACAAGCTATTTCCTTTGGAGATTAAGAAATCTAAAAACTGCAAAAGAAGTGTTTGGAAATCAGCAAATCATTTTGGGCCTTTATGACAATTTTCACCAGGTACAGAGTTAGAGTGCAACCCAGCAGTCTACCTACCTCTGGGACGGTATAATATGGCTCAGAATAGTTTCTACTGGTATCTGATAAATATTCTAGCATATATTGCCGCACTGATTCAATGTCTCTTGCACCAGTTTCCTATAATATAAAAGCATAAGAATTAATACATTCATTGAAATATAGCTTATTTGCAAGTGGTGGAGTGGCAGGGTGATTAGTGATCACTGCTGCCATTTCAGATTTTGGGAGCACACTCTGGGGGAGCAGAGAACAATCAATTTTTTCCTTGCCCCCAGACTATGCATGCCCAAGAATCCAAGATGACAGTAGTGATAACTACCAAGGTTCTCCACCACATGCAAGCAGGCTAGAGAAAATAGATCTGAGATACATCAATTATAAATGTTACCCACCCTTCCATTCCCACCTCACCCCCATGTTTACTAAAATACATGTGCCATACATTTAAACAAAAATCTTTTTTTTATCTGAGGTTCACATGGATTCCGTCTATTACTCACTTGTTGTTCTTCTAATAGGAACTTCTGGAACTTCACAAGAGGTACATACGTCCTGAAATATTTACAATATCATTGTACATTTAAGATCCAGTCCAGCTGCAGTGTATACATAATATATATAAAATGGGTTGTAGTGGGGGGAAGGGTGTAGTGATGGGCTCAGTAGTGGCATTGGACAGGGGGAGCTGAAATTAGGGAATAATGCCATATACTTGGCTGGACATTGAGCATGTATGAGTCACTTTTCTACTAAGCTTTTCTCATTTGTGACTAACGTTTCAGTACTTTATCACCCACAATCTATAAAATGATATAAAGACTTAGACTATTAGCCAAAATGCAGGCATATTGTTTTCCTAATTTCCAGCCCTGATAGAGTCTAGTGGCCTGGGGGGAACTTTTCTGGTTCAAAGTAAAATTTCCAAATGATATTCCTGGTAAAATAACAAATGCATAGTTTCTCAAGGAAAGGGAAAATTAGATCAGATTGCCTTATTTCCTTAGACCCTGTTTTTCAATACAAAATGGCTTGTTTGGCCATCTTCCATAGAGGTGGTATGCCTTTTGTTTGTTTTGGACACAAGATAGACAACTGGCACTCACCCATTTTCTATGAAAGAACCAAGTCTTGAAACAAGCTATATCAACAAGAACAAAATTACATAAATTTATAATAGTATTTTGTACCATATATTATAATATATAATTATACCATTATGTACAGGACTGGTCTATAATATACTTCTATTATAGATAAAAATAGAACCTTTACTTACATCTTTCACACACATTGTTTCTTCATATATTCTCTTGAAACCTTCAAAATCAACTTGTCCATTATTACTTCTATCTGCAATCTGTGAGACGCAAATTATTGCAATTAGCAAATTACAATCAATTAATTCTATTTCTAGACAGTAGGAATCAATGGCCTGTGTCCAGTCTTCTATACGCTTGCCACAGATTTCTTTCACAGCTGTATAACAACCAGTAGGATGGGAAATGTGAAAATCAATCATGCTAATGAAAGAGCAATATATAGCTGCCCTCTGGTGAAAACCCTATTAGCAGGATTCATGGATCATAGATGGGATACTATAGGATCACAACAGTCATCTGATGTCTGTTCTATCACTCTGAGATGTGTTTTGTGTTTTTTACCGCATAGTAAACTAAAAGTGGCTTGCCTGAAGAAGCTCTTTAATTCTACCATTGCTTAGTTTGACATTAGCCTTCTGGAAAAATGCCTTCAGCTCTTTCATACCAATCCTGAAAAAATGAACAAAGTGGCTATTCAGATTTAATGAACAATTAATGGAAAACAGGTCATTCAAATTGGGCAGCAATAAAATTATACATGGATAAATACTGAATACTGTAAAAATGTATCAGTTATTGATAAAAGTTCTGGGAATAGGGGGCGTGGGAATAAATTTATAGTGGTGGTACACAGTATCATACATAGCTTGAAATCTATACTAAAGACAATTTTGTCTCACCATGTTTGAGATTTAATAACTGGCATTTATTTGGTGAGATGTTATTTTTTTTATTAAGTACTGATGAAAGCCAATAATAGAAATAATCAAATTGAAAGCCACAAGGCAAACTGCCCAACAACAACATAATTATTTTTAATGGGGGTACTTGATCAGACATATTTTAACATCCTTTATAATTTGACATTGTTGTGCATTTTTTTTAAAAGACAAAAAGAAAGTTAATAACAGCCAAAGCACGACCAAGACCATTGCATATATTTGCAAGTTCAAATCAGTAAGTTACTCCACTAACACCACAACCTAAAGGGCCACTTATTAAGAGGATGTTATTTTCAGAGGATGTTATTTTCAGCACATTAATGCAGTATTTTTAGCTCTAGTAGCCACAACAATAGCAAACTTTATCAAAATACTTATTGGTATTATGACAAGCACACTTAACAGGGATATTTTAAGATTTGGGTCCTGCCATGAAGAAGGGACCTATGCAGTATTTCTCCAGAATTTATAGCTTATGGGGTTAGCAGGCAAGGAAATGGTATTTCCAAAAGTTATTACTCTTGCTGTACAAAACTAAATTGGCTTTGTCTCTTGCATAAACAGGCCACAGTTTCCATGGCAACCTTGGAAAAGGTTTCAGATGCTATTCAATGGCAACACTCTGATTTGTGAAATGAGAAATCATTTTAGCTATGGCAAGGAAAAAAAAGGTTTAGAAGGGCTTTGGGTGATTAAAACCAAGAAATGAACAACAGAAGTCTAGTAACTCTATCCCCATAATAAAACATAATACTATAGGGAAAGCAAAATCAAAACTGAAATGGCACTGAATAAAACTGAAAGTAACAATTTGAATGGTTTCATTTTGCTACAGTAGGCAAAATGAAAAGGATTTGGGATTAGTCAAATGGAGATCAGACGACCACCTTTTCAAGTATTACATTTAAATCTCACTAATTTGTTTTTTATATAACTATAAACCCAATGAATCATTATCACTTCCCGAAAAACAAAGCAAAATTAGTTTATTCAAATGTATATTTCTACTAAATCACTAATCAGCAGTAGATTTGATTATGTCATTTAATTGGCGTGACAGTCGAGGTTTAAACTCTCTAACGAGTCACAGGGAAAATTGTAACTTTTATTAAGCAAAACGCACGCACTGAAGATGTCAAATATTGCAGATTTTGGACAAGTGTAATTAGACTTTACCTTTTCTTGTTGGAACCCGCAGTTAAGCTGTTCCATTCGCGGAGTAGCCATCTGGGGGTGAAATTGAAAATGAAGAGTTTGATTTCATGTAAAGAATAGATGTCAAATGGGTTGAATGCTAAAATTGTTGTGGATTTCAAAAACAAAACGCCCATTTCGTAAGGTTCCGTTCGACGAAAGAAAAACAAGAATTTTCCATCAAAACTTCACCAATATTATTCAAAACAGTGGCAAATGAGCAAATATAATAAATAAAGCACCTTATTGGGAAGTTTTCAATCAGTATTTTCACGCAGATAGGTTTAATGCCAGCCTTCGCGAGTAGTGATTACCCTATACAGAATGCCCGTTTCTTTGAATAATGCAGGGAGATTTTGACACTATCCCCGATAACGGGATTTCGAGAAAAATGCTAAATTAATCCTTGTCTTTTCTTTATTTACTTAGTACCTGTAAGTAAGAACCGGCTGCGTGGCTACAAGACTTTCATACATCAAAAACACAAGCCCCTTCACCCAGTACTCCCTTTCTTTGTGATTTCGAGCTGCAAGGAATGATCAAGGATTAGAAGTGAAAATAGAACACTCGATCACAAAAATGTTCCATTCTAAAGGAACGATTTACACAGTTAGAAATCTGTAATGATCCTCTATTGTTTGATAACAGACTGTTGTGCAAGAGATGATGGCCATTTTAGTGGCTGACCGCCAATTCAAGTAACTGATTAAAATATATATTCCACTGTAAACTCTTACCTGATACGCTCAAAGTTTTGAGCTTAAACTGGGTGCCAAAAAATACAACAAAGCAACAGTTCGGATCAAGTTTCCTTGCCAAATCAGGATTTTTTTCAAAATCCTTAGAGCCAAGGCCACGACGAACTTCAGAAATTTCACGTATTTTAACTGCAAGGGAAACAAAATAGAATGAATGAAATGTTTATGCTTTTGCTTGTACTTTTGAAGGGGAAGTGACTTTCCCTCCAAGGGTTTAGCTTATAGCCCGACTTGAATGAACTGCACAGCAAACTACATCCCAGTTTTACTTACTGCAGCCTTCAACTCTAGAGCATTCCTTGCCGCCTCCTGGCCTAGACCAAACCACTTGAAACTCTTCTAGTTTAAGGCTAAAGATCCGTATTTCTGGAGCACGCTTGCTGTAATATCTAGTCATTAGATTCCCTTCCTTTAATGCAGTAATAATTGGACCCATCTCGTTTGTGATCGGTGAGGAAGGTTGTGGAACATAGCGATTCTGTTCTTCGTTCGTAGCCATTTCCAAAGCTTGATGTTTCCCTCCTTAATTCAGTTTTAGATGCAGTGGTTATATTTCCATTGTCTGGAGTAATTCAGGACGGGAACTTCACACGAACCCTCTCCATTCCTCGATCAAAACTGTCTTCCTCCTTGCACTCTGCATAACTTACTAGTGAAATTTACAACTCACGTGACCAATCAAGCCTCTCTTCCGTGTCGAAAAGAAAATATTGGGCACGATTATTTTGGTTCTTCGCGTGTTCAAATGACTCAGCAAACCTAAAATTGGCAAATATAAACAGCCAGTCGATTTGTCCTCTCTGGGGTACAGTATAAAACGATGTTGTCGCCATTTTGAGAAACGATTTGAACACTATACTTTACTATCATGAACACTTTGGGCTTTGGGATACCTGTGTTTAGAGTCAAAAAAGTTGCTCGGCCTACCCACTTCACTGACTTCACTTCATTTTATTGTGCTACCTATTGAAGTAATAGATATTGAGAGAACATAACGAGAACAATTCTCGAGCCGGAAAAACTTGTTTGTTCCCTGCTAGCAGAGGCCTCTTTTCTCTGCATTTCGCTGACCGATTTTATTTTTATTCTACTGATTTAAATAGTATTCGTCTTCGATTTCGTTCCAACCCTCAAATCGACGAAAATCACCCGAAAATTTTCGGGAAAGCAGCTTCTCTCGAAAACTTTCCATTATACCTACTGAGTTTTTCGGGCGCCCGAGTGATTGGGGAAACTATTAACGGAAGGAAACACACATAACGACAAGGTACGATTCTCGGGAACGTATCGGCTAAACTTGATGAGCATAACTTCAGAACAATGTTCGGTTAAATTCCTAGGAGGCCCGCCTACTTTGTCGTCAGTTTCCATCTAGGTAAGGAAAGAACTTCCTACAAATGAATAATGGTTGTGTTAGGGACGTGTCATTATTTAGCGGGTGGGGCGGGGGGAAGGGTCCATATTTTCTAAGCGTGTCTAAAGGAAGGGTCCAATTTTTTTTTTCAGCAACTCCTCATTGCATTTGCATTTTACTACTCAACTTCAATACTTGATAAAAATTTCGGCGCGATTCGCGCGCAGAAAGAAAGACATCTAATATATTATTTCAGAACTCGCGCAACGAAGACACAACCCTCGCGCCGTTTATAAGAACAAATGTATCTTGACGATAAAAAAAAAACTACCAAAAAAAACTTAGAGTGATAGAATAATAATAATAATAATAATAATAATAATAATAATAATAATAATGTATAACCTACAGGCTCATCAATAGACGCCTTCATCTAACCTAATGTAGTTGAGGTAACGTGGGTTGCTGAAAGGCAACTGAGGCTTGATGAAATGCGTTTATCAAAACAAAACAAAAATTGGGCGCGCTTCGCGCGGAACGAAAGAAAAATGTGCCCCCATCTATCTGTAAAATGTATTCTACTAGGTCAAATAGGGGGCGGGGGAGGGTCCTAATTTTTTTGACCTACGACTGGGGGAGGATCACAATTGTTTTGTTATGTTCAAGGGGAGGGTTCTAATTTGAGCAAGGCTAAAAAAAATGACACGTCCCTTAGGCAAGTAACAGCTGGAGCTTGATTTTGTGAACTAATAAAAAAGGAATAATGAATAACGCCTAAATAATGAAAAGGAATAATGAATAATTGAAGAAAAATGTCAAAGAATAAGGAATAATCAAGGTCCACTTATTCAGCTTCCACCCCCGAAATTTCATTTGCAGTATAGAGCAGTTTTCGTATATTACAGACGTGGGAGATAATTGGAAATCACTTGGTATTCATTCCTATGGGTTTTATTCAGAACTCAACTGGCTTAATTTGCCAAGGACTACGCATGGAAGCATCGATGAAAGTTCCTTTCCTTGAATTTGGCCCGAATACTAGTCTACGCATGAGTACGATATTATAATGCACACATTTTGCAGAAATAAAGCCATTCAATCACTCATCCATAGATCCACCACTCAAACTACCATCCTCCGACCCGCCCAATATATCTTCCTTGTTTTGTTTCGCTCAGTTAAACCTGACATTTATTCATTTAGTTGCATTTGGACAGTGGTAGTGTGCTGAGCTCTCGAATTAAGGAGGAGAGTACGAGCGCCAATTTTTTTCATATTTTTTGTATGTTTTTATACGTTTATTAACATAAAAAATCTCCCCTCCTCGCTACGCCACTTTGCAGTGCGAGACCATTCTTTGTGTTGCAAGCAGGTTGCGTCTTAGCGACTTCGAGGATCTTAGGATGCAAGGCTCAACGCCAAACAAACGTCTTTCTTGCTTTCGTGGCATCGCCCGGCTCCATCATTTTCGCCGTCAGCGTCATTGTACTTCGCCATTAACTTTTGTGTCACTGTCGTGACGTCTCTTGCACTTGACTTAGCAAAGTCGCATTCTATGCACTACAACTTGAGCTCTCCTTCTTTTTTCCACCAGTCCTCTTCCAGAAACTGTATTCCTGTCGTAGTTGGCTTCTAGTACAAAAACCCAATCTTCTCTCTTGTTCCACCATCAGTTTCTTCTTCCTCCTCTTTGAGAGTACGCATCAGAGCAGTGTTGATCCTTTTACCTACGGTTTTAGCGCTCTGAAAAAAGACACCACGAGTTAGTAGGCGCACTTGGTACATTTTCAGAGGGGTCCTCTTGTTTTCACTTTTTCAGTTCAATATGTATAATGAAAACTGTGTCACGAATGACCCATTTTCTGTTCAAATCAACGCAAGATATTGTTATTTTTTCCGCATTGTTCGAGGCGAGAGACAAAGGAAAGCATACTGTCAAAATCCGATGATTTGACGTTTTGGCACAAGCTTATTCGAAACTTCTTAGCAACGGCCCCAAAGAAACTTATCGTTCGTGCCATCCATAGTTACTAGAGTGCCATCGGAACACTTTAGAGGAATTCGCCTTTGTCACTGCGCCGCCATTTCGTTCCCAGAATGACACGGCAAAGCAGAAAAAAGGAATGAGCCACTCAACAAATAATTAAGGAGTACTTTTTGGTAGCTTGGTCAACTTTTGTACCATAAATCCCAGCATCAGGCTTCGCTTTCCAACATGAGCAAAACCCGCGCCCTGCTCGGCCTGTAATACTAACACAAAATGTAATACTAACACAAAATGTAATAACTTTTGCCACAAAATGTAATAACTTTTGCCACAAAATGTAATAACTTTTGCCACAAAATGTAATGCTAACGCAAAATGTAATAACTTTTGCCACAAAATGTAATACTTACACAAAATGTAATAACTTTTGCCACAAAATGTAATAACATACGTAACGCAAAATGTAATAACTTTCGTGGCATAACAGGCCTCGTTTCCATGGTGAATAAATCGGCTGAATAATTCAAGATGGCGCTTGTGTGACAAAGGCGGATTTCCATAGATTGTCCAGAATTCAGCCCCACACTTTTCTGATATACATAATAATAATAATAATAATAATAATTATTATTATTTATATTTTCCACTTCAAAGCATGCTCCACAGACCTTGCATATGCAAGCCACTTTTTGCTTTTTTCTCGTTTCGTAGCAACGAGAAAGCACCACATCAAAATGTGATTTTTGTACCTCAAGCATTTCAAAGACCGTCTCAGGGTGCAGTGCTCCAGATCCTATTTTGTGTTGTCCACAAATGTTCCCCGCCCCATTGACAGCCACAAGGAGATGGGAGTCACTACACACTTCCTCAGCTTGACTGGCATCGACAACATGGCGTGATCCAATCTGAAACCAGGACAATGTCAAACTAGTTAGGGCAAAGGTAGCATGTCTAGATTTCTTCTCCTCCCCTAAAAACATTGGGAAAGGAGATGTTTGTGTTTTTGCTTCCCATATTTGCTCAGGTTACATGTTTTCCCCGTAATGTGGGTGATGTTCTAGCTCTCTCATTGGCTTAAGTTTCCCACACTGTCTCTTTTTTGTTGTCAAGACAGTAGCCACTGGGCAAAATAAGGCAAGGACTTGATTGGCTCAGACAGTTAACAAATTTGAGTATTTGGCATAATGCATAAAACATTACAGGAAACAAAGCACAGACATCTCCCTGATTTTGATTTTTATTTGAGGGAAAAGAGTGGCTGTACATAGAATGCCAAAACTCATGGCAGATTTACATCTGCGATTTGTCAGGCTGATTGTCTGCCCTTATCTATTATGTTTGATTGGCTCGAATGAAAATCCTGCCTGACAAGAAAAAAACTGACATGATGACACAGATTTTCTGTGTCGGTCCAACATCGAAGGAAAGAAATTTGCCTAACAAATTGGGCAGTCGCAAAAAAATATTTGCACACCCCCCCCCCCCCCCCCTGTTGAGGACCCCAGCCATAGTTACCCACCCTGGATTTTTTTTTATTTGAACAACCCACCCTGGAATTCCAGTGATTTTCTCATGACCACCCTGGAAATTGCACTTACCCACCCTGGAATTTCGCATTTTAAGGGCCCACCCTGGAATTCCAAGCTCTACTTTGACCACCCACCCTGGAATTCCAAGCTCCATTTTGGCCACCCACCATGGAAATTCAGAGGTCCTCAACAGGGGGGGTGCACTTTTTTTTGCGACTGCCCATTGCAGCATGTAAATCAGGCATTTGCTGATAAAGTAAAAATTTCTGTGTGGTTCTTGTGTAGAGACAATATTGTGAAAATATTGAAGGCACCAAAAAGCCTTCATACCTTGGATAGTGTAATCAGCACTGGCACATTTTTGACATCCATCTGTTTGCAGTCATGAGGATCATCAGATATTTCTAGTTCTACATCACCACCATCTGTTGAAACTGTCACATTTGGGATTCTGCAGTGAAGTGAGCACTTTTAATAACCTTCTACTTACAGTATAACCATTGCAAGCAACTGATATTTTTCTCGTTGGACTAAAGAAATTGGGAGAAAATCTTGAGATCTTCGGCAAAATACAAAGGTTATATGAGAAAATTACAAGAAAGAAAACAGGGAGAAATACACAAATATTGAAATTTTGGAGAACAAGCCCATAAATGAAGTGAAAAATGTTGAGACAACTGGTAAAACTGGGAGAGTTGGCATCCAGTCCCTGCCACAGAACAGCAGTGTAGCAAGGGGGCAAACATTTGGCTTTGACACTTCCTAAGCTATCCTTTGCTAGGAGATTTGGAGGTATAAAAATAATGTAGCAGGGAAAGGATACATCAAGTAAAGGGAAAGAGAATGAGTTGCAGCTCTGGATAGTCCTGGATTTTTTGTTGTTGTCACAGGGGAAAGTCCTGGAATTCTTTACGAGATTCCTGGAATGCACAAATGAATTTTGAAGAGACAAAACCCATACTAGTACAGACAATGTTGCTTAAAGTATAAACCTTATGAAAACAGCATCTTAAAGGCCTATAGTTTACCGGAACCTTTGCGCTTCATTTTCAGATTGATCTGTTATTCAACTGCTATGATTAGCTGATATGTCCCAAAGGGGTTCCTATTGTACTGTTCTTCACATTTCACATGTTGAAGCTGAACAATTTGCATTGAATTTTCACCTGCATTTTATTATTCTGTGCCTGAAATGTGGCTTGGGTGCCCAAAACAATGGGCGTTTTTTTCCCCAGTGGAATCCAAAAATGAATTCCACTGGGACAAACTGCCCATTGTTTGGTGATTTGTTTGTACCGAAGCTAGACCATAATGCATTACGATTCGCAACTTCTGGTGTATCTCAAAAAAGGCCTATGGGCCTTTAATTGCAACAAAAACTGAAAAAATCTGATAAACCTCCTTGAAAACACCTTTTCTGAAAGTGTCTGGGCATATGAACCTTGCATGATATATCAAAAACTTTTTACTTGATAAGGCCTACCTTGTGTTAAAGATGGCAGCCTTCACAGCAAGTGACAAGGCATCATACAGGTTCCCACCACATTCTAAAATCTACAGAAAATAAAAACAAACAAAGAGCAAACATATTGTAAATGGTGTGATTCAAGGAACAGTCGGTAACTCTACCACAGAAGGGGTTGAGAGATCCCCCCCCCCCCCCCACCCTTTATTTCCCATACAATACAGTGATCATATGGTTAAATAAAAAGCATTTGACCCAGCTCATCCAAAGCAAGCAGGCTACTGTACATTGTAAGTCTATGCAAAGTCTTACCAATGCATCAATATAAAGCACCCAGCATTGCTGTCCATGAATGACAGATAGTGATGGTAGATCAATTGCTGATTTGATAGAAAACACTCTCTCCAAGCTTCTAGACAAATCTGCTGCCAAGTCATCACCAGTTCGACCATTGAACTCCACTGATGCATTAGAGGAGCTAAAAAAGCAAGAAAAAGTGATGTGAATACTTTTCTCTAAAAATATTTCTTGTAAATGAAATGTATAAAAAAGGACAGTGGCTTTTAGATTTGCAGCCAATCAGTTTGCAAGTCAATTTCTCTGCAAATTCTTTTCAAAGAAGCATATGTGATACATGCATAGTAACAATGTTGTAAAAAAATGTCAAATTAAGGTCTAATAGAAATGGTAGCAGCAAACTCAAAAGCATTTCGCTCCTTTTGCCAATGGGTTGTTCCAAAAAAAACGTACTCCCCCTATTGAGGAACTCCAAAATTTTCAAAAATTGCTCTACCCAAGTGAAAATTCCAGACTCCTGTACAACCCTGTGGAAATTTGAAGCAGCCCAATATGTGGTTCCAGAAAATATTACCCC
The DNA here is from genome assembly GCA_033964015.1 of Scolanthus callimorphus. Taxonomy (NCBI): domain Eukaryota; kingdom Metazoa; phylum Cnidaria; class Anthozoa; order Actiniaria; family Edwardsiidae; genus Scolanthus; species Scolanthus callimorphus. The sequence goes on from CM066917.1 coordinate 29,223,331, forward strand.
CCCCCCCCCCCCTCCCCATGGAAGGGAATAGAAATTCACCCTTCCGTGAACCACACAATATGCATTTGACTACCTTGTGAAGCCCCAAAAATACAATAAATATGCAGCACAAAATGGGAGTTGAGCTATGAAAACAATACAGTGGCATATGTCTGGCTACGCACCTGTTATCTTATTTCTCATTTTAATTGTCCAAAATGTATTATACTAAAAGAGTGAAATAGTGCACAATAAAATGAATCCTGATATTTTTTTATTTTGACACTCACCAGTCGACAAAAAACTCCAGCCTCCCTTGGCCAGGAGCCAGTAGATCTGGTTCACCAATCTCAGCTTTCACACCAACAAGGATGTCTGTAGCAGACTAATAAAAGAATACATGGCCTGAAATGAACTTCTTTATTAAAGTAACCAGCTGCCTTGTAATATTTTTGTACAGATATGGCCACCAAGTTAGAAAATGAAAAGTTGTTCACCAGGGATAGGGATAGAGATTGTGCTGCATCAGCACCTGCATGGTCACAACTTTGGATCTTTCTAATATCGCATGCTCTAGGTCTTTTATACACTTGAAAAGAAAACCACCACTAATTAGGGGTGGTACCTCAAAGTTTTGCACGTGAAACTTTGACGTTTGCCACGCCAACTTTGCGGTTTTGGCATGTAAACATTACGGAAAATTTTCCAAACCGTTAAAACTTGCGCTAGATTCTCGGCGGGGAAAGCATGATGATTCGTACAAATGTTTTTGAATGTAATTATAAATCGAAGCTTGAATCACTTGAAGCTTTTCTTGGCAAAATAAATGTCAAAGTTTGATGCACCAAACTTCAAAGTTTGAAGTGCCAAACTGTCTAATTTTAGACATCAAAACTTTGAAGTACCGCCCCTAATTAGTGGCGCCTTTCTTTTCAAGTATATTCGCTTAGATGAAATCGACGGTAATGTGCATTTTATTAGGCAACATTTCAGCCGCAGCACTGCTCTCCTCCATATTTCAGTCAAAATGTTAAATCTCTCTTTAATACGGTTGTTGTTGAAGGGTTAGTGGTTAGCAGGTTTAGTATTTGAAAGATCCATAAAACTTCTCGACTGCGCCTCCAACTTCTCTGATTTCTCCTTGAAACTTTATCATCTGTTAAAATTTTAAACCCAGACCACGGGCGCCTCTTTGGACTCTACTTACAAGCTTGACGCGTGCAGATCCACTGGTATTGGAAACAATCCCCGTCTCAACTTCAAAGTATCGATAATCTTCACACGCTCTGCCATCAGATCGAAAATCTTGCTCCACGCCACTCAGTATAAACTCTCTTTCGAACGCTGACAAGGCGTCCGCCATCTTGGATCTAGAGTGATCACATCGTGCTACCGTCACGGAATTCTAGAATACTCGCGGGCGCGTAAAGGTAAAATCAAAGGCGTTCTATGACGAGCTCGTGCGTAGCGCTATTATATCAAGGAGGTGAAAACTATTTTATACATCAAGTTCAGAAAAACGATAAAACAGCAAAACCTGTATCACACAATAGCATCAACAATAGATTCTATAAGATAATCAGATATTATTATAAATAAATTCATTACAGGCAAGTGAATTACACTGTAAGTTTTACACAAAAACAATGATGAGAGCAAGATATTTAACAAAAATGATTAACTCAAAATGATTAATTCACACACCTGGAGCTGGACTGGTACCTTTAGTGAGTATATAGATAGCATTAGTGTCTGGTTTTGGGCTAGTTTATTCTCGTTTATTCCCTGCCTCAAGCCAAATGCATGTAATCAGTTCATAGTGTAGTAATGCAAAAAAGAAATTCAGGTTTCCTGTGCTTTGTTGAATTCAGCTTAAAAAACATTGAATAATTCCTAAATCTCACTCATTTTGACCAATCAGCATGTATCTGATACTTAAGCTATAGCATTCTATCTGGAGTTGAACCTGATTCCCTTCCACAGTAAGCCACTCAACATATATTACACAAAAGATCTGCACCCACCCTCAGAGATGCCGACTCTCCCACATTGAAGGTTGGCATCTCTGCATCATGGAAATAGTGAGTTGCCTTTACCAACCCTGGAATTCCAATTCCAATTAATTCCCGCTAACTACCCTAGAATTCATGTTTACCTACATTATAATTTTAATGATTATTATTTTAGAATACCCACCTAAACAGAGGGGTGCAGAACTTTTGGGTGTGACTGCCTGACAGCCTCTTTACTAAGTTAGACGTCCTATACATCATTGCTCGATTTCTGTATCTAGTAATAATAAATTATTTTAGGATCCAAACTCTCTCTGTTGCTTTCGTTGTTTGTGTCTCTTTTTCCCCGACCCAGTCAAGGAAGGCACAGGAACCCCAAACTGAGCACAAAGTCTTCTCAGTGCTGCTTCATAAGCTGTGTTGAGCTTTGCTGATTGCTGAAGGGCGTATTTCAAATCCTCTATCTCTTCAAAAAATCCCTGTAATTTGTTTTAGACAAGGGATAAAAAAATTAGTGTATGAATCTGGATATGTATTTTTCTCAATATGTAAAACTTATTGATAAAATAAATCATATTGAAAATAGAGCATATTTCACATGACTGTCATGAGTAATTTGCAATTACTTTGTAATTACTCCCTATAGGTTTATTCAGAATTGATGTAATTACTTTGCGATTGGTTTCACGACAGTCATGTGAAAACCACTCTATGGCCTCATCACTTACTCTGTCCAGAATCTTTAGCTCATCTGAAAAGACAATAGGTCCGTTTTGTTAATTCTAAAGCCTTAATCACTTTAAAAAAGACATTTTCTGTTAGATGTCAATTACATTACCTTTAAATTTACGTCTCTCTGTTAATAGTTTGTCTCTTTCTTTAGTTATCTTTGCTAAGTCTGCTAATAAGTCTACAAATTAAAGTAAAATTCTAGTTAGCAGACCATGTTGTAGCATTCATTACACATACCAAATGAACATTACCTCTTTTTGATGGTGTTAGTCTGTCCTTTGTAATAGCTGCATTTGTTCTAAGTTGAATGGCATCTTTTTCTTTCTGTAGAGTATCAATCTTACAGTGAGCTTCCTCTAACTTCCTCTTCAATTCTACAGTCTCAAGCTAGAAACAAAACCAAAGCAAAAATTATAAACTATAATCCCCCTGCCAAAACAAAAAGGTCAGAGCTACACATTGTGATGAATACTTACAGTTAATGTTGCTATTTGCTCCACTTGTTCAGTGTTGGTTTTTAGTTCTCTTTGATATTTCTTCATAAGGTTGGTATGCATGGTCAACATTCTTAGTAAAAAAGAGAAGTAATTCCTTTTTTAAATTAAAGTTTTCAAAAACTGACCAAAATCCTTTAGCAGGACACGCCAGAGGACAGTGAATAATGACACGCCAGAGGACAGTGAATAATGTCAACCATCTAATTTGAAAATTTACCCCCTATGCCAGGTTGTGAATAGGTTATGTTGCAAGTTCAAAATTTCAAGGTGAAAAAAATTTGCCAAGGTTGTAATTGTTTCAAGTCTGTCTTGTGTCAATGTTTCCAGGCAGTTTCATGTTGAATTTACCTCTTTGGCAGAGCTTAGTTTAGGGTCACACACAAGATAAATTTGCAGTTCATTACAAACCTCACAACAGTCCAAATGAAACCACTCTAGCTGCATATAATTTTATAATAAAAACAAGGACTAAGCCTTACTTTTCAGTGTTGTTAGTTGTCTTTTCTCCTGTAGTTTTACCAGTCTGTAAAGCATGTTGATGAGAAACAGCAGATTTACTACGAACAATTCCTTGAGGCCTCTGTTCAGTTTGGATTTGGATACTGCAACATACATTAAACTAAGGATATCAGAGACTTTAATTTTAATGCATTTGAAACAGTCCCTACCTCAAAAGGTAACAATAATTTACTGTATTTGTTAAAGGTATTTTGTTGTCAATAGAATTTGATGTTATGCACAGGGTTCCTCTGGTAATGTTTCCAAAACTACAGTGTATTTTCAGGATTAAAAATTATTTTTCAAAATCTGCTCAAATTTGCTGACTTTGTGGTCACTGGTACAAAAAATAGCCTGCACAAAAATTGAAGCAGATAATATTCCAGGGCACTGACATAGAGCAATTTCTGTCCCATCAGCTATAAATTGCTTTTTGGCCATTTTCACACACACTTGACAACACAATGTTCAATTTTCATATGATTGTTGTTATATTTATGACCTAAAAATGGCCAGCAAAGCAGCAAAAAGAGCCAGCTATCACTGGCAGCCGGCTGCTATTTTGAACCCTGTTTTTGTAGAAAAAAATATTACATATTCATTAGAAGAGCTGATCATTTGAGTTGTTAATTCTTAAGGCCAAATTACAAGGTGCATTTTTTTCCTGGATCTTGTTAACCAATGCCCAAATAGATCCAACAGAGATAAATGTATGGACCAAGCTGTCACACTGGTAAGGAGATATATTTATGAGCCCTTGTGTTACCAGGAAAGATTGAAAAGCAATTGAAAATAAACTGTAATTAATACAATCCCATCTTAGTCCCTGGTGTTATGAGTGGGTTCCTTTTGATCGAACATGAGCCGAGGGAGTGAAGGTTGGGTAAGCTCACCACAGGAGGCCCTCCCAGAATGCCAGGGAGGGGCCAGGGACAAGACTGAAACAATCCCAAAATTGGGGTCATAGCCACTGAGTGAACCTAGAGTGAGCCATCCCAGAAGATAAAAACACCTGCATATCCCGCCTCGCTCCTTTGAGCTGAAGGCATTTTTTGTGAGTGATATTTTAGAGAAAAAAAAATCAGGTTCTTAAACGCGGGATTTTACTGTACAGTATTAATGAATTTATTATTTAGTTGTTCTAGGGGAATCGGATTTTCCGTCCCCATGATAATAAACAACAGGAAACTCTAAAAAAAATACCGAATTTTTTCGGTATATTTTTACCTTCTAGTTGAAGCTTGCAGTTCTTTTATAGTTGGATCAAACTTTAACTGTTCCTTGAACTTCTTGAGCTCTTCTTCTAGCTTTACATTCTTCTTAATAAGTTTCTTGTATTTGGTTCTGATCCTATCATTTTCTGACGAAAGCTAGATAAAGAGAGAACATCACGTCTTCACAGCAAAAGTTTACAAAAGCGACCACGCCACGGGTTAGGTGAATGAAGTGCAAATATGCGAACAAGAACAACGACCTATCAAATACCTTAAGACAGCTGTGTATATCGGGCATAGGCATATTATTATATGCTTGTCTGAAACATTTCTTGTGGCTCAAAAAGCATAATAAATACTAAAGAAGAATCGCGCACGTTTCTTGCAGTCAGTGATATTCAAAGATGGCGCTCTAATGTGGATGACAGCTGACCCAATGTACTTAGGCTCATAAATAGCCAGCGGTACTTCTGGACAGCAGTAATTTCTAAAAGTGAAAAAGAAGATGGAGGACCACGCATCGATGGGATTTGATCTGAAAATTGGGGAATTGTAGGCTTATACAAATGTGCAACAACTAAAGAGGAATATACAAAGAAGATCCCAAAGCTATTATTCTAGCAAAAACTGTATTGTGGTAAAGAAATGTGTTTTAATGGAGCAAGCAGCGCAAGTACTGAAAGTGAAGCAGTCTTGGGTTCGGGACTCTCTTTGAAATAACTAGAGATCGCCGTTCTCTGTGTTCTTTCTTTATGCGTTTGCTACAAGGATATGGCCTTCAGTTTTAATGTTTAGCTGATCGTGCAAGAGACTGCAACTCAATATGGTGAAGAATGGGATTGCATGCGTGTTGTTCTGCAGTTTACTTTGTATACTACCACAGGGAGCCCAGTTCATGACAAAGAAAGAAATGGAGCATTACAGGTAATGTTGTTTGGATTGGTAGTAAGCAGTCTTCTATAAATTTCATAACAGATTGAGTGGCCCGGTCATGCCACCTGAGATTTTGTGCACAAGTAGACTTTCTAGATCCCATGACTTATGTTACCGCCAGTTACAGTGCAACTTGTTGCAATACTCATATTCTTTTTTCCCTAGGGCGGTTAGACTGTGGAATATATTGCCTCATGAATTAGTTCATGCTGGATTTTTTGCCTCTTTTAGGGCAATGGCTGCTGAAGCAGTTTAATAACACCACTACATCTCAGACAGCTGTAGCTGACTATGAATATTTATTTATTATTATATTGTTATTTTTTTGGGGGGAGGGGGTATGTTTTCACTAGTAGGGTATGTTATTTATTGATATTGATTTTCTTATTAGCCTCCTGTGTTTAGCTTATTCTAGCTATTTAGGAGTGAAATAAACCAAGAACACGCAGCAGCAATATTTGTATTTCTTTTACACATTTTCTAGCCCTTGAAACAGAATTATAAAAAATTTGCAACATTACAGTCAAAACCAGCAGTGTCAATATTAGGTACGGAAAGGTTGGTCACATAGTGACAAAATTTTGATCAGGTGCTCACTTTTTCAAATACCACATGATTAACTTTTTCTTGCTGACTGCCTAGTTGTTTCTTGTCTGCTACTGTGACAAGATGGCTAACTTTCAGTTCAAGGTTGAGCTTTTACAAATGACTCTTTGTGAATTGAAAAGATGTTAAATCTCTATTTTACTAGAACTGGGAAAGTTCAGCCAAGCAGTAAGTACCCAGCAGCAGATCCAGGGCTGGGCCCCCTTAGGCCAAAAAAATCACCGCCTTTTGGGACCAAAAAATTGTTTTAATGCCTTTTCAGGGTATTTCAGCAGAATAATCCACAAGTAAGAAGACTCCAGAGTATAAATTCATCAAAATAAAATACAGTGTTCATTCAAATTTGTAAGTAATTTCGTACCAGAAACTGTACCAGCCAAAATAGTTACCCCCCCCCCCTCCCCCTTTCAAATCCTGGATCCACCACTGAAGTACCACTCAATCAACTTTGTTACAGCTATCACATTTTATTGTTATAATTTTCAGGCAAAAGATCATCTCAATGTTCTACCATGGTTATGATAACTACCTGAAGTATGCCTATCCATATGATGAGCTGAAGCCCTTATCTTGTACTGGACAAGATACATGGGGAAGGTATTGTCGAGTGTTGATTGTGATGTCAGAAATGATCTATACCACTACCGCAAAAGGAGTTTGTGATATGACCCCTTACCCCTTTAGAATTTCCAGAAAAAATACAGTTATTCTATGGTAAAAAATAAAAGGAAAATTGAGCCCTCCAATCCCTTCTGTGGGGTGGGTGTGGATTTTGTTTTTGGAATTTTCTGGATTTTAATTTATAGCTAATGTTTGCCATTTCATATTTGTTTTATAGTTATTCATTGACTCTTGTTGATGCTCTAGACACTTTACTGGTAAGATCTCATCTTATGCCTCATAGTTTTAGACACCTCAGTTGTCTATCTCATTCTCAGAGCCATGCTCTGCAGTTTGTTGCTTAATATCATAGCCTCAACAGACATCATAATTATGATTTGTTGGTATTCCCACTCACCATTATAATATAACACCAACATATTATGTGTTGATATTCCTGACTGAGAGTCTGGCAGTTGCCATTATATGGAAAAGCCATGATGCCCTAGTCGATTAATTCTAGTTCCAGTTTCATCTGCCCAGGGACGTCAACTCTCACATTTTTTTCCAGGAAAAATTCAAGACGACTGTCATACATTTACTGTATTCTCAAGGAGAATTGCAGGAAATTTCACCATTTCAAGGCAGTCTCCAAATTTTTGAAGTCCTGTGGTTGACATCCCTGTCTGTGTCCAGAGCAGCCAGAATTTACTTTGCTTTCACCCTTTCTAGATTCTTGGAAATATCACTGAGTACAGAAGGGTGTCCAAGCTAGTGGCCAGCACATTACGCTTTGACCAAGACATTAATGTTTCTGTCTTTGAGACTAATATTAGGGGTAAGTCCATACCAAAGCCATTGCACTCTCTTTCACTAGAGAATATTATGGTAGTGTCAGTGACATTATGGCTTGACTCTCACAAGCATATACACAGTACTATACAACAGTCCACATGGTTGTTTATAAATATTACATACATATTTTGTTTTACTTTCTGCTGGGTTTTTCAGTGAAAGAAATTTTTCTGCTCCCTTATTAATACCATAAAATATGGTTCTTGTTTTTAGTTGTAGGTGGTCTTCTATCAGCACATCTTCTTTCCCCTTTGGCTGGATCAGTTGATGACACTTGGCCATGTGAGGGGCCTTTACTACGGCTCGCAATACAAGCTGCAGAGAAGCTATTACCCGGTAATTAGTATTGGATAATTACATGTACTCAAGTGACCTATCAGAAATTCCACATGCTGACTATTAACATGCTTTGGGAGTGAACATGCAAGTTTAGTTTTATTATGATTGTGAAAAAATTCAACAAAAACAAGTATTTTGACCAGAAATCTTTGAATCACTTGAGCAATTATACTAAAACAAATAGTTGTCTGACAGACAGACTCCTTAATTATCAGCGATTATTGACTTTGTCTTGGTGACTATTCCCTGATAATAACAACACCATATTCAGCAACCAATTGTTAAATCTAAATTTTTGACTGCTCAAAACTGTTTCATGGCATAGTGTGTCTATACAAAATAATGTAATGTAATGTAGGCACTTGTATACCGCAAATTATCATATGGATATGTTCAAATGCGGTTTACAGATGTGGACATGTGTGATTCCTAAGATGCGGACTGCGATTTATACAATGCAGTTTACAATCATGAGTGGTTGTTAGATTACATTCTGTGGTGAGCACTGTGATTGTTTAACGTCCCTCGCATAGTGGTTAAGTGTAGTGGGCTGAGAGACGGGACCTCGGTTATACTGTCTCATCCAAAAGACGTGAAACACAGGAGAAATGACGAATCATTTCAACCCACGATGGACACAAGGTTCGAAACAGCAGAGAAAAATCCAACTGCCCCCGACTGGGATTCGAACCCGGTGCACAGAGGTGAGAGGCAAACGCTTTACACGCTGCGCCACCTTATAAGAACAGCTTCACTTTCTTCTCAGTCTTCCTTTACAAATGATTACTGATTAACTCACAGTCTCCATGTTTGTGAAACTCATTTTTTATCCTTATCTGACTACTCAGACAGAGTCTCATAAGGCAAAGTCTTACTGTGCTTACCAATTCACAGTGTTTGTTTGTGCTCCAGCTTTCAGCACACCAACTGGTATGCCTTATGGTACAGTAAACCTTTCGTATGGCGTCCCAAAAGGAGAGACCCCCATCACTTGTACCTCAGGATGTGGCACCTTTATTATTGAGTTTGGAACAATAACTGCCCTGACAGGGGACAGACGGTTTGGTGATGCAGCAATGGGAGCTTTAGAGGGACTTTGGAAAAGCAGATCAGAAATTGGATTGGTATGTACATAAATATCAATATTAAATTCACCATAGTTTATAGACTAGTAGGATGGTTATGTCATGAAGCCTAACACCTCTTTGTTCCCTTTTTCAGAGCAATGATTTAGTTTGTGCACCATCACAGTACAGTATGTGGCATTTTCTCGCCCTCGGTCCTGATTCTCACACTGCATTTCAATCACAAACTCTGCTTTAGGGACTTCAGCAATAGAAATGATCAGGGAATATAAAATGAATATGATTCCATAAACAACTCTGGGCAATCCTGAGGACCCATGATCTAGTTATGACCCATTCAATGTACCAATATTATTATATTTCAAACCTAAAGCAGAAGCACGATTTAGCCAATCATGACCATCAGTTTGTTTTCAACAAAGCAGACCCTTTTGTGGCCCCAGTGACCAGTCTAGAATATCACAGGGGTATCCAGGGCGTGTGGTGGTAAGGGGGATGCAAGATGTGTGGATAGAAAACCTGTCATTACCATAGGTATTTAGTTTTTATCAAAAATAAAGCTCAATAGTTCTATTGGTATTTTACAGGTTGGAAATCATATAGATGTAATAAGTGGCAAGTGGATTGCAATGGATGCTGGGATAGGGGCTGGAGTGGACTCTTACTTCGAGTATCTCCTTAAGGGTGGCATTCTGTTTGGAACCCCAAAACTTATTTCCATGTTTAAAGGTACATTGCAGATTGGAGTTAAACAAAAATGATCTTTGTTGAATCTTTTCTGAGGTTGAAAAATCTTACTCGCTTCTTATCAAAGCTTGGTTTACAAACCGTCATTGTAGTTCAGTCATCAGGAGAAGCCGGTGGTTTATGGGCCATCCCCCTGGCTACACCTTTGCAAGAAATGTTGAAATATGTTGAACGAGTTTGGTACGGGCCTAATGTAGTGTCGCGGTTAGCTCAATCGCATTCCAGTTAGCTCATTTGGTAGTGTACTGGTCTTATGTGCGGGAGGTTGCGGGTTTGTACTAGACCACACTTACACCAGACTGCTGGGCCTACACTCAGGGTCTTTCCTAAGCGCCACACCTCCACAGCTGCTATCAGCATCTGCAAATGGTTAGCCCTTCGCGTCTTCTCGGATAAGGATGTTAAACCATAGGTCTCGTCTCACATGTACTACATTTACCAGAACCTTTACCAGAGTGACTTAAGCCCAGGTGGGGGGGGCGGGACTCCCGTATATCGTCCGGCGGGAGTGCTCGTCGGGGAAATAGAATTTCAACCCTAAAAGATACTAATCTACGTGTGGTCAACAGGATTTTAACCCCTAAAAGATACCATTTTCAACATGGCTCTCAAATTCCAGCCACGATTGCGCAAGAAACAATGGCTGGGAATACAGCCTACCGAATACCAGCACTAGCGTCTCGCATTTTTGCCGCGAACTCCCTAAAAGATACAATTTTCTTGGAAATTTGGCCTTTTTTCGTCTTATACCCTAAAAGATACCTGGAACCCGAATTTTAACCCCTTAAAGATATGATGAGCACCCCCCGCCCGATGACATATGGGAGTCCCAACCCCCCCTCCCCTAGGAACAACGGGGATGTCGGAACTTACCGCCCATCTTCAGTGCAGGGCTCGCAACTTACCAACCCACTACACTGACTAGCGACCTCATAAATGGAGCCCCACTCTCGAGCAAATTGTGTAAATAAGCCTGCTAACTCCTCGGGTTTGGTTACAGATTTTTATGAAAAGATTGAGAAGCACCTGAAGTATTCCGACTGGTATGTGTGGGCGAACATGAACAAGGGCTCTGTCACCATGCCGATCTTCCAGTCATTAGAGGCATATTGGCCTGGTGTGCAGGTAAGGGAAGGAAAAAGGAGACTGGAAAAATCCCTTCATGTTGCGATAACCGTTACGTTTTGCATCGGTCAACGATTTTCAACCTATCGCGCACGTCCTTAAAAACCTGGAAAAAGTCATGGAATTTGTACAAAACCCATCAGAGTCATGGAAATATTATTTTTTCTAAATAATGATTTGCATGATTTTGAGTGTGTATATCGCAAAATAAAAATAAATCAACCTGAATTAAAACTATCAACGTACTATCTTTGAAATGGATACCCATAATGCGTGAACAAGTATACCCATGTTTTTCTTATAGCTCTTGGCGAAAACCCGCATTTTTCATTATGAAAGGTCATTCAATTTTTTAAAACGTCCTTGAAAAGTTCCTTTGAAGTCCTGGAATTTTGAAAACGTAGGAACCCTGTAAGGGAACTTACCACATTGATCTTTAGTCATGTTTTGCCACAGTGTTTCGATTGTCATAAATGGCCATATATTCTATCTCATGATAGAATTAACAAATAGATCTCGTTTTGCGTGCGTGTGTACTGTATTAGATACACAGATGACGTCACAGAATGTCATAAGCAAAATATACGCAACGAGACGCAGTGACTGTTGTTCATGACATTCCGTGACGTCTTCTGTGTATCTATTACAGTACATACGCACAAAAAACGAGATCTATAGTTTTATACAACAACAAAAGCGATTTTTCTAAAGATGAATGAGCTCAAACAGTGCACGCATTTCAAACTCGGTTTTGCTTGCATGCGCGCTCTATGACGTCAATCGTGGGTGTGTACTCTAATAACACACGGCCTGTCAGCCAATCAGAGCGCGTGTTTTACTAGTGTTGTTGTATAATCTCCCATTTCGGTACAGGTTCTCTGGGGTGACATTGCAGCGGCTTCAAGGACGATAGAGAAATATCATGGCGTCTGGAGACAGTTTGGATTTACACCTGAATTTTATCAGATAGCGCAAGGACAGCCGTATAATGGCCGCGAAGGATACCCCCTTAGACCAGGTAAGCGGGCAAGTTTGATAGTGATAGGTTAAAATCTAGTGAAGATATAGTCGCGAAAAGTAAAATGTTTTTACAGACGTTTGTATGGAATTTCATCTTGGTTGGCAAGCTTTTACCAACGAGAATATACACAGAGTTAGGGAGCAGGTCAAAACACATGCCCCGGATAGGGACCCAATTAGGGAAGCGGTCAAAACAGTACTCGACCGGGACCCGATTAAGGGGGATGGGGTGGTGTATGTCGCAACCAACCTTCTTTTAGGGAAAAATGCCCGTTTTTAACTGCGAATATCTCGTAAAATAATCAAATAAATACAAAAGATAGGCTCAGCACCAGCTTCTTTATAGCGAGAGCAACACATCCATGCAATAACATCCAACATCTCTTACTTGAGCATGGAGAAAATGGGCATTGAAAAACAGGTGGGGGTGGGGTCGGGTGGGGTGGTACAACCCGAGACCTACCACCTCTTTTGATAAAATCGGGTCCCGGTTGAGTACAAATGTTTTGACCACTTCCCTTAGGGCCAGAGAGGTAACAGTCACCGTCTGGAACCACCCCCTCTGATTTTGAACCCTACGTTCCCTGGGGAAACTTATGGGAGTCCCCCCCGGGCATAAGTAATTTCCTAGGAGGGCTGTGCAAAATCTGATTGCATTGAACCAAATTGGGTCCAGTCAGAGGACATTTGTTTTAACCTATCGCCCTTAATTAAACGCAATTTTACTCATGTTGGGACAATTTATTCATATTTTGGATGCTGGATCGTGTTTAAAGTTAACATTTCATCACTTCATGATTGTCTACAATTTAGTTTAATATATTTGCCATTTGTTTCATCAAAACATTGGAGAGTCATAACCTCTACATAGTGCTTTTAGTGGTTTCCAAGTTTGCCCGCGAGTTGAACAATGTGTGACGTCACAATGTGCCGACCTATACTTTCCATTCTATTTTAAGAGTTGATAGAGAGCACTATGTACTTATACCGTGCAACAAAGGACCCCTATTTCTTGGAGATTGGTAGAAATATAATAGAGGCCATTGAAGCTAGCGCCAAGACGACATGTGGTTACGCTACGGTAAGAATAAAGTGACGATGATTTGCTCTCTCTCGCATTCTCTCGGCCCGATCCATCGCCCCATGTATGGGACTCCAAGAGCTGTTTTAGTTCCGGATTCCAGCCTTTGGATTCCTGATTTTATCCCCAGGCGATTCCAGAGTCTACCGGCCTGGATTCCAGGTTCCGTAGCTCGATTCCGGATTCTAAAATTCACAAAAAGTTGGATTCCGAATTCCCTTACATTGGGCGAAACCCATATCTGCTAATCTTCATTCCGAGCTGTTGTCAGACAACTATACAACTATACTTGGACTGTGAAATGGACTATACTCGGGTGTAGCCAGATAGGGGGTGTCACAACTACTGAGAAGTATTTTATCGGTTATTTAACAAATAAAACACAGTTCCCATGACTGCAGATCAGTGAGATCGAGAGCAGATCAGTGGAAACACGAGCCGCAGGCGAGACTCGTAAAATAAATTAATAAATGTTTTTGCCTAAAACATGTTACTTTTTTTCTAAAAGTAAAACTTGTGAAATTACCGGCTCGCCCGCCAATCACTCAAGTGTTATGTCACAACCATGTTTGCACAGGGAAATGCAAACATGGCTCTAAGCCAATCAGTGCGCGCGTACTATCTAAATTATTTTATAATCTCTAATGTTTAGATAAAAGACGTCAAAACTCACCAAAGGGAGGATCGTATGGAGTCTTTCTTCCTCGCGGAGACGATAAAATATCTATATCTGCTATTCGATGAAAACAACTTTATACACCATAGCAACGGTTCCATGGATACATCAATCAGAACAACCGCTACCTCGTCGGTGTCTTGTACTGCGGGCGCATCTGGGTATATTTTTAATACGGAGGCACATCCCATTGACGTTGGCGCCATCCATTGCTGCATGACCCATAGGCAGACTAAAATACCTGACGACCTCAAGGAAACACTGCATCGAAGAAGAGCAGGGAAACTGCCAACATCCAGAGCCGAAACTGTGAGCGAAAACGAGGAATCGGGGGAAAGGACAGTTTTCGATGGTACACATCATTGCAAAGCGAGATCATTTCAGAAGCGATTTTCTTTGTTTGGAGCGTATTTTGAAGACTCTTGATGATAGGGTCGACATTCCGCAGTGTGACTAGCGTAGTCCCAAGCCATCTAAAATCATTTCTGGTCCCTTGTCAGTATACCCAGTGTATTCATGTATTGTATGTTGCCAGAAAACACTGAACTTTGAGCGTGAACTAGTTGTTTCAGAAATTCTAGCGACTCGATTTTTCGATGCACCCTCCATGTTTGTTATAGCTTAGTAACCCGAACAGGTCTATTTTGAGCATTTTGCATTTGGCAAAAATGACGTAGTTTTTCATGTGGTAGGGGGAAGCGAGGTTGGAATCCTCTAGAATTGATTAAGTCCCGATGTTTTCACTTGAAGGTTCGATGGCTCCACGAACATGAACTCGTATCTCAAGCGTGTGTAAAACTCGAAAACGTACATCGTATAGCCTCTTACGCAGCCGTGTGGAGCGACACGCAACGAGCGCAATAGACTAATAATAATTTTAAATAAATAATAACAACAATAATAATATTGGTTTAATAACGGTATTTCCACAGGGTGGCTCTTCACTTCGTTTTATACAATAAAACTATTGGTACACTATGTACTGTCCTTCTGTATATTCTCGTTCTATAAGACATTGGGAGAAAGTTATACGAAGTACACTATAGTGAACCATATTCACTGTAAATTTTCTTGTCAGCCAACTTGACAAGAATTTCATTATAATAGATCAAAGGCACCGAGTGCCTCGGTGAAATCGTGGATACCGTTTATCTAAGGTTGGTCGCCTGGTGACGTTCCCTTCCCAAGATATCAATTTTTCTAGCTGTGATGACGTCATCGATGACGTTATACCACGTGACCTTTGTGTTGCACCTCCCATGCTCGAATATAACTTTATCCAAGTTTGGTCACCTAGCGATGCTCCTTTCTCGGATGTCAATTTTTTCTAGTTTTGATGACGTCATGTCATGTGACTTTGTTGCTGGACCCCCTTGTCACGAAGATAACTTTACCCAAGTTTGGTCACCTAGCGATGTTCAGTTCTCGAGATATTAATTTTTCTAGTTTTGATGACGTCACGAGCTAAGACTTGAGTTGAGCGAGCGAGCGAGCGAGTGAGTGAGTGACATTTGGCCCACCACCATAACTCGCGTTTACGCTTCGCGTATCCACGATTTAAAAAAGCAGGTGCAATTCTGTTTTGACAACCATCAACATCATACCAATGTTGTTCTTATAATGCGCGAAAACCCGCACTTTTGAAAGTCCTTGAATTTTGAAAACGTGTGAACCCTGGACGACCCCAGGCGACCCCCTACTGATATCATCATCATCATTTTATTGGGATATTTAACAAATATAAATAAATAAACGGACTGACCCGCAGGTAGTACAAACTAATCGAGGCGGGCCAGTCTTACAGATTTCTCAGAGTAATTAATTTGAACAATTTATATTTCATAGCTTTAAATTTTCAATTCAAAAAAGCCAGATTTCAATAAGGTAAAGGAATTAAGAGAGGAAAAAGAAGGAATGAAAAGTGAGCATAACCTATGTCTTCTTTGAAATCAATAAAGATATTTCATCTGCAGCGATATACCGATTTTCAGACATTAGTATCTAACAGAATTTCCCTTAATTTTCTTTTGAATCTTGTTTTGAGAAGATGCCTAAGATTCAGGGGGATATCATTCCTAATTTTGACTCAAACACGTGAAAAAGCATTTTTTAGTATATTCAATCGCGCATTCTGTCTTGAATATCGACTGTCAAAATGTTTCCATCCAGACGAAAATCTCGTATTCTCGTCCCCAGAGTTCCCCGCCCTCGTCACCTCCCGGGGGGAGGCTCTGGTGAAAGCCACCGACGCATGCTGAAAAGAAAATGGTGGTTTTATGCCTCACAGTTACTTTTCGAGCGTTCAAATCGAAGGCTTAGAATGAACAGACGACTAGGAAACGAATGCCAGTGTTATCTTGACAGATACGTTTTTATAATGCGAGATTAAACTACTTTTATGCACGCGTGCGCGCCATTTCAGCCAATCAGCGAAGGCCCTCAAATGGTTGTCACCAGAGCTCTGGGTTCGAGAATGAAATCTCGTTGCTTCACTGCATATCATCTTGCGACTGTCCCAGAATGATCTGCGCGCGTAATCCAAAGTGGCGCCTGGCTATCGAAAAATGCCCAAATGCACTACCGGCCCTCTAACCAGAGTCCCGGTGGAACACTCTTAAACGACTCTAGACGAGGAAAGGACAACAGGACAACTTAATGTAAGTCTTCTACTTTTATTTGCCATAATTTACCAGAACTCAGTGACGATTTTATAGTAATTTAGCGAGTTTTTCGATTACTCTTACACAAAGCCACATAAACACTAAATATCGCCAAGCCAGAATATTTTTTTTAAACGACCATTATACTTGGGCTGCCTGTGTTGTAAGTATTTCCGGAAAGATCAATTGGCTTTAGGCTTTCAAGTATTCATATTCATAGAATTTTCAAACAATATTTTTGTATTTTTGTGTATTAAAAGTCGTTTTGGAATTGTGACACAATAGTTTTCAGAAGAGTTTTCGGTATTTCGCTAGAGTTTCGTAAGAGTTTTGACGGCTTTTAGTCCTTTTGGTTAGAATTGTTTGTAGAGTTTCGCCTTATAGAATTTCAATGTATCTTAACGGTTTTGTAAATACAACTGACAAACTCCAACAAGCTGATAACGGTGGGTTCGCGGGTTGTCTGCAACAGCTGTAAAAATGTTAATTGAATACTTATTACATCTGCAGTTTAAAAAGCACGGGGGCAGCTCTAGTGAGAACTATTACTAGTTGTATTAAACACGCGTGTCTCTTTAAAAACCTTTGCTAATTTTGATAAGTTTTTGCTAATGCAAGAAAATTGTGGGATTTTAGGAGTGTTTTTATTTTACATGACGCAGTCGCGCACACACTTTGTAACTTCTCTTTCGTTCTTGAATACATTTGTTTTGATTTAATAATTGCAGTTTATTTTTTGCTATATAACAAAACACTTAATGACTGCTCCCTCGGGAAACACCAGTTTTGTTCCCTCGAATCTCGATGTTTCCCTCGACTTCGTCTCGGGAAACATCGAGATTCTCGGAAACAAAACTGATGTTTCCCTCGGGAGCAGTCATTAAGTGTATATTATTATATCGTAATAACGCATAAAAATCGTGCAGTGTTCACTGCAAGTGCAAATCTTTCTTGATTTACAAGCTTATCAATAGTTATCAATAATTTTTATTTATGCTTTCTGTTTTTCCGAGCTATGAAAATACTTGCATTTGAAGTAAAAGTTGTAATTTGAGTCTAGCCAGGGAAACCATTCTGATACTTCTTCACGCAGGTCCATAAATAAGTATTTTGTGTTTTGGTACATTCTTCATTTCCACAGACATTCCCTCATCCATGGTTAATCGTAGAAGACGCCCATGTGAATGTTATTGGTGTGTTGAGCTATTTGGACCAGTACAGCAAACCCGGTGACTACCTCATCGTGGAGGATACGAACCCGTTGCCTCCAAATAATGCTGGCGCATGCGCGTTTGAAGAGGTTTCTTACACATGCTGGGGAGACGAGAAACTGGCGTGCAATTGAAAGAATTCATGAAGATTAGGATGGATAGATGGCTAGTGGACAGCTACTCAAATGATTTCTTTGGGTAAGTTAAACCGTTTATGAATGTCCGAGGTTTGTGATTTGAACCAACAAGCTAAAAGGGCCCTTACAGAATGTCACCCTTATAAAACTAGACATTTAGACTGCCAAATCTCTGCTTTGCCGTGCGTAAATTCATTAGATGTCTAATGTGCTCTGTGAATGTTTAGATACATTGGATACATCAAGTAGCTACCTATCACTCTTCAAAACAGAAATTTCACAAAATACCGATTTCAGGTGACCGCCGAAAGTAAGCCAGTCTTGCGTTTAGTTATCGTTTCTATTGCCGAAATTGCGAACTAAATCAAAACGCGCCATTGGCTCACGTCACGACTGATGACGCAAGTCTGACTTACTTCGCCTCCGGGTATGATTTTCGGTATGACCGGTGAGAAATCAAATGGAACTAAGCGCCATCCCGGGGAAGAATTACCGAAAATTTAGGACAACCTTTTAAGCTTGTCCAAGAAACCGGTTATTTCGAAAATATCAGGAAAACGCTTTCCATTCTCGGTTTACTTATTCTCGGTTTACCCCCCGGAAAGATGCTTTCCATTTGACTTCAAACCGGTATTACTGAAAATTTGTGGAAAGCACCTCGGCCTATCTCGATTCTCAGTAGAGACCCCTCACGCGACTTTTCGGTTTGAATGAACTGTTCGATTTGAACACAGGAATTACAGGAAAGGCAAACCGAAAATATTTTGGTAAATCACATCAAGATGGTTCTCTTTGAAATGTATCGTTTTCTAAAATTTTCTTATATGGAAGTTTCTACTTACCATATTTGGAGTTCCAGAAGTTTTCCTAGCTTATTTCTTACCCTAAATTGTCAAAAAGTTCGTCACAACTTGCAGATTTTGGAGAGAAACGTTGTTCGTGTAGGCCGCCATCTTTTTTTGGTCCCCAGGGGCCCGGAAATACCTACACAGGTAGCCCGCGTCACGCACAGGTTGGCATTGACAAAAGCGACACATTTATCTTGATATGCGGAAAGCACCCCTGAATGTATGTGGTTTGTTGTTGACTGGCTTCCACTTCTGATAGGCTAGGGTGCTTCTTTTTCGCGGTGTTTTCAAAATTTTGTACTTTTAGCGTAGCAATAGTGGAAGACGTCCGTGCCGCGAGCGTATGACATCCTCGCTACACTAATACAATAATGTTTTTTATTCGCCATGGTTGCGTTGCAAATTGCAAGAAAAATTGCGCGTGTAACATGGCCTTTGATTTTCATTTATTTTGCAGGTTCAATGGCTCCGTGAACATGAACGCTTATCTCAAACGTGTGTAAAACTCGAAATTCTACACCGTGGCGTTGCAGAAGGCTTCGGCACAAGTTGCCAATAAATTGCTCAAAAGTTGCCGATAAAGTGCTTAAAAAAGTTGCCGAAAAATTGCTATTTTTTCAAAAAGTTGCCAAAATTAAGTTTTTTTTAAACTTGTTTTTAGGTTTAAAATATTGAAATTTCGCGCATTCTTGTCTTGTTTCCTTATCAACACAGAGCCATAGCTAATACCAGCTGTATTAAAAGTATAAACTTGTGGGGAATATTTCGCTAAAAACTTGTTGTCTGCGGAAGCAGATTTAGTTAGATTTCGTACTTCTTGCCTCCTCTTCGTTACGAAAGAATCATTCCGAAAATCAGACGCAACTTTACTGTTAATAATGTCGATGAAAAGAGTTAATATGCATCTGTTAACAGCTACATCAACCACTGAAATACCGCTTGCGCTGCTAGAAGGGCAACAACTGTAGCATTATAGCCACCCAGTATACCGGAAGCACCTCTTAGTCCTCCTTTCGCACTGCCCGCCCCATTACATTTATTGCCCTCGCAGCACGAGGCACACACTTTGTAATAACGACGGCTGTATTCCTCAGAGCTGATTTTGACGTTGGTTTGACACTTATAGTCACAATAAAGCTTATTTCCCCAGTTCCTAAGCATATGCGAGCATCCCTTAACAACGGTGACCTCTGCGTCTTGTTGTCTTTGAAGTTTCAAAGTGTAGCACTTTTCGCCAGCGTTGCAGGTCACCAACCTAGAAGAGTCTTTCGCGTCACACCCCGCACAATCAACACACTGGTATTGAGCGGGGGGAGTCGTTGGAGGCGGGGGAATGAAGAAGCGCAACTTTTTTCTTCTCCCCCAAAAGCAGCAAACAGGACTCGTTGATTGCATTCTCCCCCCGGATCCATCGTAAATCTCCAAATTTGTGGTACCACCAACTGAGATGCACTCTTTCAAACATACTGAAGTAATTTTCGATGGACTCCCATCTCCGGGGTCTCGCTCGATCATCTTGGTGACCGCGATGCAGAGTTGGTTTCCATAGAAACGGATATGAGCCGCTTCAAGGGTAGAAACCTTGGAGCTCTTAGAAACGGTGTAGGTGTGCGATGAAAGCATCACTGGTGAAGAAGTCTGGGGAGGGAACATATTACATCATTCACTTTATCAGATACTTTATATGATCACTATGACAACACATTTGTCCAGCCAATGACATCTAGACTATTCTATATCATTACTATGTCACATTATTATTATTACCTTTTTTCACTTTAATTATTTTTTCTCGTTTGTATGTTATGTAATACTATGAAAACTGAAAAAATATGTTAAATAAAAAAAAAGAAGAGATCTTCTGTCCTGGTCGAGGATCCCGCCGTTTAGCGGCCGAGAAAAAAATTGCGTGGATCCTCGCGCATCATGATTAGACTGCTTGCAGTCTCTTCTTTGGCGAACATCCGTAAATCGAGAGAAAGGGAAAGGGAGACCTAGACTCTATCGTGAGCTTGAAATACGAGCGCGCAAACAAACTACAATGTAGGACTAGGACTTTATTCTCGATTTACGGACGTTCGCCAAAGAAGGGGCTGCAAGCAGTCTACATCATGATGGTCCTTGTACTCTCGTAAGTTGGCAGCACTGCCACTGGATTCTTTCAAAAAACAAGTACAGCCATTTCAGGACAGAAACCTAGGCTCTTGCTGTGTTGTTTTTTTTCAGTCAGTAGTTGCTAGCATGCCAGTGTCGCTGCTTGTGTATACTGCAGTAACACTGACATGAAACGCATGCTCGATCCGTCGTTGAAATGACTGCCTAACCAGCTCTCGTACCCAGACGCTTTCCCACAATTCATTGGGCGCCGTGTCTTGTACTCTTTCCCAGTCCCAACGGCTCCAAAACAATTTTTAGAGAAATCGATTGGAGAAATCACCACAAAAGACGCAAAAGATAACGTCTGGGTACGAGAGTGTCTGCCAACTTCGTTTTGGCAGTTAATTGTAAGGCTTTGGGCCGACGGTAGACGAACTTCGGTTATCAAATATTAATAAATGCAAGTCAGATATTGCTGAAATTACAGCGTTAGTTTATCTGTAACGTGAACGTCAGTAGCACCAGTTATTTCTTGCTTTTTAGGTTTCAAGGGCGTAGCCAGCACTTACGAGAGGGGGGGTTCCAAATTCAAAAAATAAAAAACTCCACATAGATCTCGGGAAAAACTAGCATTTGAAGAAATTTGCTACATTTCAGGCGTGGGGGGGGGTTCCGCTGCGGGAGAGGGGAAACCCCCCCCCCCCCCTGGCTACGCCCCTGTATTTGGTTACAAATAGCAAATAATAAAAATTTTGATTGAGGCAGACGGGCGGGGACTAGAAACGTTTTTGTTTACTTGGCCTTATATGCACGCCGGACACAACGATTGTTGGCGAAAAATAAACCTTTCATATACCTTATCGTTTTCAATGAAAGCAAGTGCATCATGAAGCTTTGCGCCTTTCGTTAACACGTGTGTCATTATTATAAACATGGAAAGGAGGCTTACGCTCGCCACATGAGATAATCGTACCCCCCACCCACCCGAGAAACCTGGGGAAATTCCACGGGGGTCGCTGTGTTTGACCTGGAATTTCCTCATGGTTTGTTGATTTTGACCCTGGAATTTCCACAGGGTCTGTGATTTTGACCCCGGAATTTCCACAGGGCCATTCATTTACCCTGGAATTTCCACAGGGTATTCATTTGCGACTATGGAATTTCCACAGGCCCACAAGAGAATGAGGAATTTCCACAGGGTCGCGTTCCACAGGGGTAGCAATGTTTAAGATTTGGATTTCCTCGATGGGGGGGGGGGGGGGGGGATACAATTTGGAACAGCCCATTTTGAGCCTACCCAACATTAGTGACAGAAAAATGATGTCCGCAAGAGGATTCGTTTGCATGTTCATCATGGCTAGCGTGCATATGCGCCTTGGGGTTCTACAAATGAGGTTATTTTGAAAGTGATCTATTAAATTTCCGACTCATAACCAAACAAACAATTCTCACGTTTCGCGTAAACACTGCATATGCATGTCCAACTATTGTGCAATGTCAGTGGTTTCGTCACGAAACTGAATCTATAAGGGAATTATGTATTTCAAAGGTAAATAACTTGGTCGCAGGGGCCAAGTTTTAGTATTGTAATAACATAAAAGTATGTGCACTTACATGGTAGTTTGATGATCTTGTTTCCCATGACTGTATGTTGAGAGTAACTGAACCTAAATTTCCACTCGAGCCAGCATCCGGCAAACATTCGTCCGCAGCTTTCGCAAAGTGACAGGATAGAAGAACTACAACTGCTAACCAAAATACGTAACCTTTTGAATTCTTGCACTTACGTCCCATCGTTCAGATTCTCTTGTAGTGTTTCAAGGTTGGGATTCGACGAGAAATGGAACAAATCTGACTTCATGAAACACCAACAGCTAGAAGTTTCGCAATCAACAGAATTAATTTCCGGTTGCATAACATTTGCTTTCGTTTAGGGACACTGCGTGACTTATGCGTGACAATTCAGTCAGCGCTGGTGTTTTTATTTTCAACAGGGGTTTCTAGATGGCTTCTATATTCAAAACTTTGAGTTTTGTGACTTAGCACTGTATCTGAAATGTGACTTCAAAAAATACTTTGACCACGGAATGGCTCCGTGTTACGTGACGCCGTGATAAATCGTGGGTTCCCTGTGGTGCTCAAAAATAGGGAGTGCACTGGAGTATTAAAACATGTTTTAGAATTAATTATTCAAACAAATTAAAGAAAATGACAAAATAGAACTTCATAACCCATGCTGAGCATTCGTTTTACGAATATTTTCTTGTTTCACATTTTTCAGAAGAACGATGCATGTGGGTAGCCTGTGGAATAGCGATACATTTCTGTTTTAGAGTGTGATCGGATTACCGTAACCAACGTATTATATTGTTGAAGCCGTGAAATAGCAACCAAAGGTTATGCTACCAGGGGAATACTCATTGTACACCTTGTAAGTATATGCATAATGTTTTTCAATAGCTCTCAGCAACAAAATGGCGCTTACTTTAGGCCGGAACTTTAGTTCACAAAGTGCTTCCTCTATAACAGCAGTTTACTCGCAATGCTGGCCGATTCCAAATCCAAAACTTCCATCCGCGAAGAACTCCTTTTCAAGGTCAATTTCCAGTCAACCTTCATCGCTGTACATTGCATATATCACAATTTATAGTTTCCAAAAGATTGATTAGTTGTGTATCCAGGTGTTGGGATTTATTATTTTTTTACTCTGATGTCTTTTGTGTTGTGCAGCGGGCGAAGTTTGAACAAAGATTGGGTTCGATCATCGAGCAGACGAGGGTTCGTTTCTGATCAAAAACACAAGGTTGGTGCCCGTATATTTTAATGTTTGTGGCTTATCCGTTGTTGTTAGGAAGTGTTAAAGCTATACTGAAGATATCTAAGCTTAATACTGGCAGTTTGTTTTATTTAATCCAGTATGAATATCACATTTTCAATTCACTAGGAAAACCGGCGTGCGAAAAGCGCAGCATCGTGTCGAAGTGCCAAAAGCTCTTTGTTTCTCAACGAAAGTGAAGATGAGATTGATGGTAAGATTTTTACGTTTAAACCCTTTAGACCCATTATAAAATAATGATTTCATAAACTATAGATCAGCCCGAAATAACTATATAAATGCACACGTTTTTGTAATGAATTTTACGGTCAAGCATTCCGCTCTTGTTTATTTTAACCGAATTGTTTGCACAAATGATTTCATGTTGTTTACTTTTTCAACTTATAATTTGCTGTGTTTTTTATTCAATCTCCTAGATACGGTTCAAGAATTCAAGCTTACGCTAGTAAGTATTTCAATAAAACTCAAATGTAAATGAGTGTGAATCTGAAGACAAGTGTAGGTTTTCAAACACTCTCCCGGAAAGTCGACTGACACACAGTCTGCAAAAAAATATATATATGCAGGAAACACAAAATTCTCTTGGTCGTTAAAGCATTGAGGTAGTTGAATTTATTTCCCCCTTTTGGATTGGGGGGGGGGGGGCAATGCCAATGTGAAATATTTGCATACAATGGGAAGTTTGCAGGTGTTGCATGCAATTTTGAATTTTGATCCTAATAATAACAGTATTTGAAAAGAGCTCGCCTCAATTAGGAAAATCTGAAAATTTGAATTGATTTGAGTAAATATTAGCAAAGTTATTGGCGCCCGAACTAGGCTGTTTCTCTATAAGTTTAATGTTGCCCACCACAACATTAAATCTATAGGAATAAAACAACTTCCAACACTCAGAATTTCTGTGTTATTTCTCAAAACCACCTCAAATTTTCAGACTTCACATATTTTGATGAGCTCTTTTCAAATAAAGTATTTTTATTTTACTCGGTTCAAATTTCAAAATGTCACACAACCTGCAAACTCTCCATTAGGCTGCATTCATTATGTATACTACAGGGGGGGGGGGGTTGGCAGAGGATTTTTTTTTGACAATGCAAAATTTTCAGATCCCCCCAAGGCACAATATTTTTTACGAATCCCCGCTTGCCCCCCCCCCCCCCCCCCCCCCCCCAACATTTTGTCAATTTATATGTCGAGGTAGGGTCGCGTCAATAACATTTTTTCAAAAGATGCAGAACAAGGCTCAATGACCCGGGGGGGGACTTTCCATATTTTCAGACGGGGGTGCTCGTCCTATCCCTTAGGGTATAAAATTGACAGACGTGCTATCTCTTAGGGGTGTTTAAAATCAGCCCTATCCCTTAGGGGAGTCTCAGACCAATCCTTGCCCAGAAATATATTGGTACTGACACCAGAACCGATATTTACTTGGAAAGTTGGTTGAAAACGCTAAAATTTGCTATCTTTTAGGGGTAAATTCGGCGGTCGCCACGCCAAATTTGCTCTCTTTTAGGGGTAAATTTTCTGTTTGCCACACCCATTTTGCTATCCCTTAGGGTCAAAATCAATTTTCCCGACGAGCACCCCCATCTAAAATATGGGGAGTCCCCCCCCCCCCGGGCTCAATGATAAAAAAATACAAAGCGTAAAAATGCAAATAAAAATCCTAGGTGGCTGTACTCTTTTGTGTGTAGTGACTTTCTACCAAGTGATCTGGTGTGCTTCTCGATTGGAATCTTACTACATAGACTGAGTATCATTTATTTTGTATTTTGATTGTTTGGTTTGTTTTCCGTTGTGTGCGCAAAGCGCACAGCAATTTTGACATAAAGCTACAAGACTATTAATCAAGTGATCTGGTGCGCTCCTCAATTGGAATCTTACTACATAGACTGAGTATCATTTATTTTGTATTTTGATTGTTTGGTTTGTTTTCCGTTGTGCGCGCGAAGCGCGCAGCAATTTTGACATAAAGCTACAAGACTATTAATCAAAAGTCCAAAGGCGTTTTTGTCTGGCAGACAAAAGTCACTGAAGAGGACCTCGAGGAATTAAAACAAGAAGGCCTTTTACATTTTTTTAAGTTTATAAGTCTTCAGGCGCGTTATTTTCAACATATCAGTTGAAAGAGGGTAAATACACGAGAATAGTAGTGCAAGTGATATTTCTTCAGGAGGTTCAAACTCGGTGTTTAAAATATTAATAATACCTCAACAAAAATATGCATCCCCCCTTCATGTTATGAAAAAAAACTTGACATCCCCCCTTTTCCAGTTGCTAAATTTTGATTTCCCCCCTGAAAATCCTCTGCCCCCCCTGAAGTATACATAATGAATGCAGCCTTATGAGCATTGATTACTAGTAGCCTCATCCCCAGGCATCTTGTGTGAGCTCTCCCTGTCACACAAGTTTGCTGAGTTTTGAGCTGCCCATCACTAGGACTTATCTTCACTACAAATCGTGACTTTTGCTCATGGAACATCAAACCAGGTTCCCTAGAAGTGAGATATGTATGAATTTGCACAATATTCAACTGATTTCTTTGTGAAATGCGATCAGAATTGCTCCTCATATATTCTCTGTAATTTATCACAAAATGAAATTGAGAGACGGCTCAAGAATCCCTAAGAATTTTGTGAAATTCTGGATATTCCAAACAATTATTTGTCACCTATTACTTTGCTCTTTCATAGAGTTTGTCAGTTATGTTTATATCCCAAACAATTTGACAATTTCTGCAAATAAAAGTGCAGTTATCATAAACAAGAATCATCATAATTGATGGAGGTGGAGTAAATGGAAGAAGAAGAACAATGGCAAAGTGCTTCCTTTCAATGAAAGTAAATTTTTATTTGTTACCCAAGACATTCAGTTTGATGAAATGCAAATTTAAAAAAAACAATTAGGGAGAAGCAATAACAAAATTGTTACAGGAAGCCATTTTGCTAGTGACAAAACTGCCATTAAATTTAATATCAACACGATTGTGAACATCGTTAACACTGACTATATAAGGACATTTATATAATACTTTTCTTTGCTTTTGTTCACTATTCATGAGAAAAGCCATATGGCATCTCTTTTTTTCTTCTAAATTTTCATTTTATCTCTTAGCAACTTTTCAAGCGGTTAACCCAGCAAGTTAGAGATGTAAACGAGTATATGACAACACATAAAATCTACAGCTTCAAGGTTAGTAGCAGACAAAAAAATATCACATTGTACATTATTTTTATTTGCATGCTATTTGCCCTTATTCCACTAACTGCCTACACAACTTCTGATAACTGCTCACTTAAATCTTTCAAAGATAGTATCAGTAATATTTCTCATACCCCCCTTAATTAGCTCATTTCTCTTTATATATTATTTATTTATTTTATTTATTTGTAACTAGCTGACTGCCCAGCCATTAATCCTCATATTTGAGGGGTAGGCTGTATTCTGGTTAATGGTGCTATCAAAATTCTTGAAACGAAAAATTAGCAGGGTTTCATAAAAAGTGTTGCTTGAAACACCACTTTTGATACTTAGATTTTGATGATGCCTAAAACATTTCTCACTTACACAAACAAAATCATTTTTTTTTACAAAATATATTTTCAGGTCTCTGGCAGCCCAGACAATTGAATTGCGCTAAATTGGATATTTTGTCTTTTCACATGTTTAGCATCACATGAATAATGAGGGTATAGCTAGCCCTGCTCTGCGGAGAAGCCAGTTAGCAGCGGCACTTAGCAGAAGAGAAATACCTGCCACTCAAGGACCAAACGAACCAATCACAGACCTTGGACCTGCCACTATTATTACTAGGACACCATCCAGACAAAAGAGGTCAGGATTTACTTCAAATTTAATAGTCAATTTTTTAAACTTTTCTCTGTAACTTGTAACTTAGACGTGTGCTAATCTACCCTGGGTACCAGAGTCTCCAAGCTTCACTCCTTTACAAAACGCATTATTGGCTTAGCGTGTCAGTAAACTGGTAACCAGGGTAGTGCTAATCTCAACGAGGAGCAAACTTTTTCATGCTTGTCTTTTATTTTATAGGGAAACAAGAAGCCCTGTGTGCCGCTCACCCTCACCTGCCCCACCCACTAGACCAGCTTCTTGTCTATCTCGCTGTCAATCAGGTCGGTCAAGCACAAAGAGCACAGCGGACATGGATAAAAAGCAAGAAATGAAACGGAGAAAAGCGGACGAAAACGCAAAACTCGAGTGGACAGAACAAGATGAGAATTTCGAGGACCTGTTTGTTCCTGAGGAAATAGAAGCTGAGGATCTTGAATTTCGGTTCCATGATCCTTATCCACAAACTTGGGTAGATGAAACTGTCGAGGATGCATGTTTTCGCGGCTCCAAAAAACTTGATCCTTTTATGCATAGACTTGCGGAGTTTGAAAAAGTACAGGAAGAGACTGTGCTATTAGAGAAACTAAAAGATGAAAAGGCAAAGCAAAATGTGTCGAATTCACAGAATAAAAGTAAAGCTCAAAACGCGAAAAACAGCAAAGGAGGAAATGGCCGGTCACAAAGTGCCAAACCTGGCCCATCTCTTGCAAGGGCCAAGACTCACGGGAACAGACTTAACAGAGGGCAGTCTGCCAGGACTAGTGTAGTTTCTAATACAGTTTCGGGGGATGAATCAGACATTTCAACTTTTCGCAAAAGCGGCTACGACATGGATGTTTCTTTTATTCTGGGATCAATGTTCCCAGAAACGCGACCCAAGGAAAATAAGAAAAACACGGAGTCGGAAGAAAAATCACTAAAATCAGGCTCGACTCAAACAAGAGTTGCATCTGCACACGGGACAACCAGGCCGACACAGCAAACCCGGTTAACGCGCCCGGCGTACTGTGAGGCCTGTAAATTAAGGCGTAGTGCTACTTCGAAACATTCTTGTGGAAAATCAAACATGGCGACTTTACGAGCAATGCGAGCGCAGTATAATCTCAAAGCTTCTGAATGCTATGATATTGTGGAGCTAGCTAGAACATTTGAGCTGCCATGCAGAGAACAAATGGCCAAAGCAAAACACAAATCAAGGCCAACAACAGCTGAGAAGGCTTCGAGTAAAGGTTTAGTTCCAGGAAAGAATAACTTTTCCCAGCGGCGCATTTCGCTGACGGCAGAGGGGATGGCCGTGAGGGGAATCAACCCCGCTCTGCCGTTTAATCGTCCTTCTACAGGACGCTGTAAATCAGCTAGAAAATCGGCTAAAAGACGGTGATGCAAAGGCTGGTGTGTGTGTGTGATCATCCTCTCCCCTTGGGAGGACCCTGGCGCGCGAGAAAGGTGTGTGATAAGGTGTGACGATAAAGTTCTAGCTTTGTGCGGCGGCTAGGCCCACCCAGATTTGTAGAACAAGAATGGTGGCTGACATTTCGCAAAGTAAAAGAACTAAGTATAAATCGTCGCCAATCAGGTCGCAAATGAAAAGTGTCTATTTTTATCGACACCTATATTTCCATTTCTTTTGAGACTGTTCGCAGTCCCTGGCGCACGTCCTTATATAGGAGAATAAGAGGAAAGTCTCTGTTACGCGCACTTTTATTCACTCAAATTCACCTTGCGCCATGTTTTGGGTCTCGATTTTCCAGACGCTTAGCGCACAACGATGATTCTCCTGAGCGTGACTGGAAACTCGACCCAAACAAAGGCGCGTGGGTAATAAAAGCGCGCCAGATACTTTTCTCTACGGACGCCCGCCAATTAAGGAACTACAAGCAGTCTTAAGTTTTCTTTTCTTCATCTTGTTTTTTTTTTTGTCAAGCTTCAAGCTTTGTTGTTTTACATTTCAAAGAGAGGAAGGGGCACGTCCCCCGACTTCGCTTGACACTGCAGAGCAGTTCTTATTTTGCCCAACGTTTCTTAAAGCGAGCACGGATCCAAAGGATAATTATCCGTAATTGAATAGTGTAATAAGCAAGATATAGTTTATTTTCAAAAATATTTATTTTTGACAGTGTGAATGAGTGAGAAAATCAAATAAATAACGGTATTTAAAAAATACAAATTTATCGTATTTCATATTATTTACTGTCTCGCGACGCTAGTTGCAGCACACTGTTTGCTTTGCTTTCATTTCATTTCTGTTC
This sequence comes from Scolanthus callimorphus, assembly GCA_033964015.1. Classification (NCBI taxonomy): domain Eukaryota; kingdom Metazoa; phylum Cnidaria; class Anthozoa; order Actiniaria; family Edwardsiidae; genus Scolanthus; species Scolanthus callimorphus. The sequence goes on from CM066917.1 coordinate 29,253,220, forward strand.
AGCTGCAGTACCAATTGACCGATCCCGCTTCATTGCTCTACTCCCTAGTTACTGTTGCTATATCGGACAAGCCAAAATTTTACTTTGGCATAGAGCATGGAAAATACACCGATTGCAGGAAAGTGTTAGAAGTTTGCTCATAGTATTTTCGTCACGAAAAGCTGAAGAATTCATTAAAAATCTTCGAATTTCGAGTTTGTTGGTCGGACATTTAAAATTGCATTGGAAAACTTCCCATTGTTTGGCGATTAATTAATACGAAGACGGGATCGGTCTATTTCCTGCGCGGTCAGTCCGACGGAAACATCATGGAAACATGCACGCGTGTGAAATGTTGCCGCAACATTTGTTGCTTACGAGTCGCACCTTTCTGCCTATTCACCGGATACGAAAATACTCTCCCTATTGACCTGTAAAACAAATAACTCTATCTCTAAAAAATGAAAAAACTCGGGTTATAGAGTAGCTTTCTTTGTAATTGCTGATATGCAGCATTACAGCTAATATCTCCGAGTGTCCCACAAACAATACATTCACTGTGATTTTCATAATTCTGCGAACTCCCACTTGACATTTTCGAATGCCAAACTGCGTTTTGGCTTCCGTCAATCAAGTCGAGTCGAGTCCACGCGATATTCCACGCATATCCAGGGGCGTAGCCACTTATGAGAGGGGGGGTTCCAAAATTCAAAAAATAAAAAAAACTCCACATAGATCTCGGGGAAAAACTAGCGTTTGAAGAAATTTGCTACATTTTATTGGAGCTTTTATTTGTTGTCTATTATTTTTTTTACAATTTTAGTAAGTCGGTCCAGAACAGAGGCAAGGAGGGGTTCCGCTGCGGGAGAGGGGGGTTCCGGAACCCCTGAACCCCCCCTGGCTACGCCCCTGATATCACTCTGAATTTGGTTCTATTATCTGCCTCCGTGAAATCCAACTGGCCAGGAGGCTTAACCAGTTGGCTATGTACAAAGAATGGTAGAGGTGTTCCATAGCCAGTACTCGAAATCGAGCCAATCAGGTCAATGGATTGCAAGGAAGAGGCTCTGACCATTCGGCCTCTGATCAGTATGGTGATCAGTACATGTGGATGCTCCCTAAGTGATGTCGCTGTCTCAGATGACCCTCCCTCTGCCAGGAACGCACATATCTCGGGCTTCGCTCCTCCATTGCTGAGGTTGTGTCGTGAAACAGGTCACCACTATAAAGGAAAACATGGCCCATTAAAAAGGACGTGGGTCAGTTTTCAGGGGAGGAGGAAATTAAATGCATCCCTGACCACACCCAAAAGTTATATGGAACATTTGGAGATTTGGTGCCTTATCTGGGAGACAGGGAGATTTGGTTAAATAGTAGCCTGAATTTCAGTCGTTCCTTTGCTCTGGATTGTGCCTCACTTTGCGAGAGGAGACATCTATCTGAATTCACCACGGGATTTTCTCATCTCTTTAATATGTCATCACTGCCATGCAAAGAGTCAGTTTTTTTTCAAGGTTTCCAAGAGAACGTATGCTTTCTTCTTTTCTTCAAATGTTGTGGCATCTGGGTGTCTGGCTCAGGAGGTCGTTGTAATTTAATCGTTCACCACCTGCACGTGTCACCGAGAAATGCTATAACAAAACCAACCAATCTTCTGACCGATTATGGGGTAGTGATTACGTTATGAATGAGAAAATATTGTGGTCTCACAAAGTGAGGCATGGCCGGGAGTAAAGGGGCAGGAGTCTCCCACGAAAAGCGTATCCATATGATTGCAGCAAGTGCTTTAATACTTACTAGTAATATTCCCAAGCACAGTAATAATAGACGATCAGGCCCATGACAAAGAAAGGAGAAAAAACAGCATAAAGAATGATCCGCCATGTTGCCATCTAAATATCAAGACAAAAATTGTAACTAGTTTTCATTGGGGCGTCTTGGTAAAATGGACATTTCTTACACTTTAACTCAATTTCAGCAAGGTAAAAGGAAAAGGTCAAAATTAATATATAGAGGATATTACACGGTGGCGCAAAGATATGAGTTTTATTTTCGAGTGGCAAGAACAATATTTTACGAATGAGCGCAGCGAACAAGTAAAATATTGTTTTTGACACGAGAAAATAAAACTCATATCTCCAAGCCACCGTGTAATTTTCTTTTTATTATATAGACAAACCAGAAAAAATATTCCAAATTGATTTCCAAGCATTTTTGTAGTGAGGATATGGAAAATATGTCACTGAGGACACGGATGTAGCTTCGTATGAGATCTACAAGTGGCGTATTTCCCAGTAAAACACTCATGTCTATATAATAAGAATCGATTTTTCAAATAACGTTCATTTTCGCTATTTGTAAGTTAGCCCAATGTAATAAATGCCAAACAGAGCAAACTCACACCAAGTTATTTCTTGTGTTTTTTTTTCTAGTACATTTTTGCATAATATAAATTATCTCCATCATGCACTAAGAAGATAATGGTTTTCTATGCATTAGCCAATGGCAAGCAACCACTCATTGGCAGTATTTTTCCAGGCCAATGAGCCGCGTCATTTATTTCTCTTTAAATGCGGCATCGCAAAGTTTGCTTTCACTCTCGCCCTGTAACAGTACCAGGCAAAATTGTGTCCTGTATTTATTGCTCATATAATATAGCGTAGAACTGGACTCTTAGATGTTGCATTATTTGGTAGGCATGCAAAGGATTGTGGGAAGAAAATGCCTCTTTCCTTTCGTTCATTTTTCCCATGATGCCCTGCATGCCTTGAAGAGAACAACAAAAGGGTCTGCATACCAGTCTGCAAAAATAGTATAATGCATGTAATGTGGTACATAAACTTACTTCTTCATATGGAGGCTTCCAGTAATCCTTGCAAGTCAAATGGGAGCAAATGTTTCTCCATACACGCTCTGAAAAATTATGCAGGATGTGAAATCAGACTTATTCAGCTGCAGTGAAGTTTCAGGGCAGAGAAGAGAGATAGAGAAGGCATTACTATGCATTTCTCTTCCCTGAAATGCCATGAGAATTCTTGCCACATAGACTTATTTCTGTATCTGGTATACCATGACAGGCCGGTTCCCTACCTGTTCTGTGATCAAAAACCTGATATTTCTGGCCCCAAAGAGGGTTTGTTCAAGCCCCTTGAACCTCCCTCATATGGCCTGCCTGAACAGAATCTAACTTAAACAGACTTACCATAAACTTTGTATGATTTTGATGTGGAATTCCCAGTAGGAAGACAGCCATGAATCAAAACCTGAAAGGCAATGGGAATCGTGATTATGATGCAAAATCAGTTTTCAGATCTCTGGATAGATCATTAATTAGACAAACATGCTGACCATATTTGAAAAAGTTTTGATAAAATAGCAGTGAAGCTATGTGCTCGTAAAGTCATGAGTTCATATTGCTAGCTGGTTTTGAGGCATTTATACTGTACCACAGCCCTCATGATTGTAAGCTGTACAGCAACAATGTGTACCACTCACTCACTTGCCACCTCTGTTTGTCTCAGCTTTACTTAGGAGTTGCGTACTATTATTCAACAAGGACAACACCCTTTGTTTTCTTTCTTTCTCAACCAAACACATACTCATACACAGACAGATATTGAAACTTTTAGTCCCACCTCACATCTTCTTTTCAGAACCATAATTTTCTCTTTCTTGCATAATGCCTTCTCCCAGAACCGATCCTTCCTGTGGTCATCCAAGACAGTGCATCGGAAGATGTCACAGTAGTCAGCCAAACAGACATGTGAATCCTATGGATATCAAAAGTGCTCCATTACCTAACCCATTCTTTTGAAGCATCAAAATTTTATTTTAGAGGAAAGCATTTTTTTTAAAGAATGTTTCCTGAGATTTGGAGACCCCTTCCCCTTTTCTTGTCCAATACCTACCACAAAGATCTATACCCTCACCATGAAGGATTGGAAATTCCAGGGGGTAGAGAGGCAATCTCCTTGACCTAGACAATAACCTGTATTTTGCACTGGAAATTCTAGGTTAGAGAGAGGGATCCTAGGGTGAATTCCCTCAACTTCTTGAAAAACAATAATTTTTAGGGTAGACCTCTTTTCCAATACTGTTTACAATAATCTAACATGAAACTACCAGTATGCATGTTTGCTATTATTAACCCTCCAATCATATCTCCTACCTTCAGTAGGAGGGGTGAGGATAATTTCTGGAATCACAATGGCTTTCCAGTGAATTCCCAGTTCACTATACTCACTTGTGAATATATAAAAATTTGAAGATAAATTCCATATCCCTGCACACCCATGTATTATTCTCTTTATAATATACATGGCAAAATTACTTGATGCTGATTGGCTAAGAGCGAGGGCATTTTTTCTTTATTGAGGGCAAAATTACTTCTCACACGTCTGAATACGTGCAGTCAACACGCGCACTGAATTTTTCCCTTTTATATCATAAACATGTAATCACATGGGTTCCTCATAAAATTAGGGATTGATTTCACTTGTGTTTTCAATTTTTTCAAATTGCCCTCACCGCAGACAGCTCGGGCAATTTTGAAAAAAAAAATTGAAAACACTCGTGAAATTAATCCCTAATTTTACTCGCCACCATGCGATTACCTATACATATAATAAATGGCCACTGCTCAAGGAAACTTCATCTCTGACCTTAACCATGTTCAGTCCAAGACCGAAAGAAAGTGCTAGAAATTCAAAAATCTTTCAGTCTTCCCAACAAGATGAGGTTTCCCTGTGTGGTGACCATGTTTGTTTTCCTTACTAGTACCAGCCTTCTTTCAATGCACATCATGCAATTTTTGAAAAATGTCTTCCAATCTTGATTAATACTCATTGTTCGCAACTGTATTGTAATGAAACCTATATACTCATTGTACACAATTGTATTGTATGCAAACCTTCACAAGATAGTCACTATGCCTGTTGTCAAGGTGAAGGTCAAGGGATTCCTCATTGTAAAAAGTTTTTCCACAGATATCACACATCCACCTGGAGCTGTGTTCTTCTAACTTTCTCATCTCTTGTCTGATGTACATGTCACGGTCTTGATGCAGGAGGCATGACACTGGGACTGCAACATTGTGTTCCTCATAAACTGGGTAGAAATGCTAAAAATAGAAAATAATATTCAAGGTGGATTTTCCTGATTATGGGGTAGAGATGTGCAGCAGAGGTCCCTAATCTGACCCTATCCCAGACCTTAAAATCACTGTTTCATACTCTACCCATAGCTGTCAACTCACCCGCCCACCCGCATTAGATGGGTGTCACATGATTTTGAAGCCTGCCAACTGTGTAATGATTACAAAAATGTTCATACATCTACTTTCACCCTCATTGTCACTCTCAGGAATTTTACATACATTTTCTGTATTTACCTGCCACGTGAGGGAGAATCTCAAATTTTTGAGGAAGTTGGGTTGACAGGTATGCCTAACCGAAAATCCCAATTTGTTGCACCCTAAAGAAAATTGCCTACCATATTAAAAATAATGGTAAAAACAGCAGCCAATCAGCGAGCGAGAAATGCAACAACTTCTCAACAAAACGTGCACGTTTGAAACATAAACCGACGCGACCAAATCATCAAGCTTCAGGGTTGAACGAAAATGGTAGTAGCTGGGTACCCCATCTCTCCTAGTTTATCGGTTGCTGATTTCTACAAAGAAGGGGCTTTCCAGAAAGCCAGCAAATTAAAGTCCATTAGGCAGTTAGTACAATTACTGCCTAAATGAAACAATTGGCTATTGGGCCCTTAACCTTTGCATGTTTTAGCAATGTGTGGAGCTCCTAGTATGAAATTTACCTCTCTGAGAACATTTCTCACAATTCTTGAATGGTATCTTGAGCAGTGACCCTCCTCCTCAGCGCAAGCTGCAGGTTCTGACACAAGCAGTGCAGAAAGGGACACCTTACATAGAGGGAAAGAAAGAAAGCTACAGACAACAGTTTTGTATTATTATTAGATAGCCAGATGGGGGGGATTTAGTTTACTTCTAGCTATACTATTACATGCAAATAGTTGGTCCTATTAAAGCCAACCTGCAAAGCCCTGTGGAAATGTGCTTTACTGCTTACCAAGAACAGGGAATTACACCAATCGAAATGCCGCCACGTCATGTATATTATTCACTGCATACTGCTGATTATAAAGTCCTTTTCCATTAAATTACAACGAAGGGCAAACTCAAACCTTCTTTTCTCCAAAGGCAGTTTACTAATGAGTCCGCAATCGATGGTCAGCAATCATTAGAGAGCATGCGCAGTAGGTCGATGTGTTAACAAGATGGCGGCTTCCACGGACTTTTATCCTTCGTTTATACTCAGTACATTTGGTAAAATTCAAGAAAAGACAGTGATGGGACGTGCACATAGGTCAGTAGAAGATATCTGATGCAACAAGTCAATTTTACAACAAAGCAATTAAAGATAGTAAACATAGATCGAGGTTGAGGTTCGGAGAACCGCGCACACGTGGTACTTAGTGTTGTTTTGATTTTGCTTCATGCTATGAGTAACTTCAAATCCTATATTATTGTTTTACTGTGTATGCTGCAGAGGAAAGAAGCCGAAAAAAGTGGCAAGTGACGAGGAATTTGATTCTGGAGATCAGCCTGATCCGGTAGGAACAGTGATGGTGGCGGACTACTCATGGGTAGAATGTTTGCCCTGCTTTTCACCCTTGTATGGCCCTGTTTTTCAGGAGTTGTATTAGACTGACAACAAAGTTAATGGTTGTAAAGCAAACTTCTAAAGTATTACGAAGGCTGGAAATTAACTTTTTTTCTTATGTATCAGTCAATTCCAGCAGTGACCATGCTGGAATTGACTGATACATTAGTTGCCAACTGACAACCAAGTGCAAAAGAACTGCTTGCCTTAACATAACTTTTGGTTGATAGGTAGCATCAAGTTTGAAAAGAGTACAAAAATTTGATCACTAGCGCTGGCACCTAAGTAAAAAGTTTTAGTCAACTAGCCCTGATTTGTGGTCGCCCAGGTGACCATCTGGTCTCAATTTCCAGCCCTGATTACTAAAGAAGAAAGTTCACCATAGCAGAGATACAAACCTCAGAATTTCAATGTGTGGGAGACCAGGTTTACTTTTGTTACATCACACCAAATGACTTTGCACTGTTAAATATTTCTACAAAATATTATTGTATTTATAAACCACATCCATAGGATATAAGTTGAGTGTGTCGGTTAGCAGGGCCCGCGACATGAACTTTTTTCTAGAGGTGCCAGTATCTGAGAAGACACAAAGGTCTACCAAGGGTTAAAGGCAGCACTTTAAGTAATCATCCATGCAAGAACTAGGCAAACCTCTATTGTTCTACGGCATTGAAGGTTCCCCACGCAGGATATGTCCTATTTTTTTTTACCACAGACATTTATTATGACTAGTAACATAATAAAAGTGAAAAATGGATAGATTTCCACTTGCTTTTAGAAAATATGGCAACAAAAAGTCTCTAGACCAATCAGATTACAGAATAACAAAGGAGTGAGAATCAGCATTTTACGCTAGGTTCCCCACGTACAAAGTCTTTTAAAATTGCATGTCCTGTTTGCGAGTACCACATGTGCTTATATATACCTAAAAATCCTCAGACAACTTTTACTAACATAGTGATTTTACTGATTTTCATGTCTAAGCCAATGAAATTGCCTATATTTTCAATAGAAATTAATTGCATTCCAGCATGCTTTGCCGTTGGCTTGCCTAGTTCTTATACGGACCATTACTTAATTATTTATTAAGGTACCACAGGCTGGTGCTGTACCAACTGAGCTATCTGGTTGGCAGTATGTGGGAGTCTCTCTCAAAATTGGGGACTTCTGTAAATGTCTCTGGTTCTGGATTGAATACAAAATGCATTCTCCATTTTGATAATAAACCAAGCTCCCAGTGGGAATCAGACCCACAACCCTCCTGATACTGATGCTTTTTTGGCCATGTGTTTTTCTTTTTCTTAATAGGAATCTGAAGATTTCTTTAAAGATGATATTGACAAATTCCATGCCAACAGAGAAAAGGTACATGTATTTCAGGAACTTCACACAATGTCTTATTTTTACAGTAGGGAACTAATCATGCATGGAAGTGTATCAGACCAACTTAGGGAGCGTTCATAATTTATCTAGAGGGGGGCCTATGATGATTTCCCTACTTTTTTCTTTCCAGTTTCCGAAGCCCCCCCTGATGATCTCAGGGTTTTTTTCCTGACCCCCCCTCAAGAGATGTCAATTAATCAAAGAAAAATATCATAACCCCCCCACCCACCCCGGTACATATACATGTCAAACCCACAAAGATTACGCTTCAAAGATTACAAATGGGAAGAGCAGCTTTTTACTAAAGGGCTGAACTCCCTTTATGTTTCTGGAAGCTGAGAAAAAAAATCTCAGGTGATGATGATGATGACAATGGAGACAAACACTGTGTTGGGCTAAACATGGAGCCACTGAGCAAAGGGACCTTGCAGCATAAAGAGTGGACGCCATGCTTCTAGTTCGTACCTTAGTTCTCAGTATCAACATTTGTCAAAATAAAATAAAAAACAGGAATTGACCAAATCGGCTAACGGTGTTTACATCTTGTTGCCACCTAATTTAGACCATGATTCCTTTGGGTGGTTACAATTGTCAAATTTCTCACTCGACTGAGTGCACGAGTGTATGTGCAGAACTTACAAAAGTGTCCACCCATAGGAATCACCACATGATCTGTATTGGGTGGCAACAAGATGTAAACAGCGTTAGCCGATTTGGTCCATTACAACAGTGCCCAAGCAAATATTTTCATCTACTTTTTTTTCTGGAAAAAGTGGTTGGCCCCCCTATGCTCGGTGTTATTTTTGTTGGAAATTTTCCATAGCCCCCCCTAAATGATATTAGGGAAAAAGAGAGGCCCCCCCTCAAAATCATCATAGCCCCCCCTCTAGATAAATTATGAATGCTCCCTTACTCGGTCCTTTTTATAAGCAGTTACAAAACAAAAATGCTAGCTACTTTGGTGGCTTCCTCCACCAAATGCGGGGTATTTTGCAAAATAATGTCTGTGGGTACCTGCCTATTTGCCATCAGCATCCAATCTACTTCAAATGAGTTACCCAAGTCCTGCCTTTGGGAATGTTGTATTTTTGCTTGTATTTTCATCCTGTTTTATGCCAGACATTTGACAAAAATATAATTCACTTACCCTTTGTAATGTCGATATCAATCATGGATCTGTAGATTCTCTTGGATAAGGACCAAGATGATGAAGAAGATTCTGAATCTGAGATTGATCAGGTGAGTTAAATATAGACTCAAATGATATTTATGCCAAGTTACCAACTGGTGACTATGTTTACCCATCATTTTAGTCAATATTGTCATATCAATTTTGGATACAGTACTTGAAATAATACTAACTGTAAGGCGGTGATTACATAAGACCGGTACGAACTCAGAGCGATCTGAGTTCATACCGGTCTCATGTAATCACCACCTTTTTGATCTTGTTTACGCGAGACCGGTACGGATGCAAAAGTCGTTCGTGTCGGGTTAGCAACCGGAATGAACTCGTGCCGGTAAGGACTTTTTCCAGACCGGCCTCATGTAAACGCATATAAAGAAATGTATGAGAGCCGATACGAACTCAGATCGCTCTGAGTTGGTACCGGTCTCATGTAATCACCGCCTAAGTCATCAGAGAAGCTCAGCTAGAAAGAACTGGGTAGTGTTAAAATAGGAAGCCATTGTATTCCATTTTTATTTTGTTTCTAGAGGGCAGGGTAGCAAATTCTGTGTTCTAAATTGTTTTTAGAGCATTCACATGCTGGCAATATTTTCCTATGTATGTCCGACCATGGTCACCACACAAAATCTTATAATTTTAGAGTTGGAAAAAAATTTAACTGATCTAAAATACTGGCTTTTTCGGCCTTGTCAGCATTTTCCAGCCCTCAGTCAGTTTTCCCTATACAGATCTCCCAGCTGGCAAATATCATACATAGGGAAATAAAAGGGCATTTGACACCCCCATCCTCTGAATTTCCAAATCCATTCTGTGGGGGAGTATGGATCAAAATGGTATTGAGAGTTGTGTCTGTTTTTACAGGAAGAAGTGATGGGCCTTGATTTACAAGAATCAGATGAAGATGAAAGTGAGGTAATGCCCACACAATGTTCAAATTAGTCACACCAGTTCAACTAAAACTGCCAAAACCAATTGACAAAAATGTATAATGATTATGATGGTAAGGAAACATTTTCTTGACAGCCTAATGAGAGCTCTTTTCCTTAGCTCATTTCATGGAAGAAATGGTTCTAAAAATAAGAGGATTGGACCTGCCAAAGTTCTAAAAATGACAAGCTAAAGTTTTTAATTTACTTTTGATAGGATGATGGGGATGTTGAGGATGAAGATGATGAAGATGATAATAATGGTATCATGAACATTTATTATTGTCCCACTAATTATCTAATTTTATTATTTGATTGTCCCAAGTCTATGTGTTTAGATAGCAAGTAGTGGAACCAAGAAATCGGATTGCAGGAATTGTGATTGTATGCAAGTGGGTTCCTATGTGGAAAGATGGTGGTGTAAATGATTTTTTAATGAGTGAACAAACACATGCTATGATGTGTGGCTAGTAGTACTTTAGGGCCTTCCAATGTCTCAAAGCTTAAGATCACATGCTGATTGTCTTTGTTTTACATGCTTCAAGCAGGCCTTCCTAGTGGCAAGGCATGGGGAAAGAGGAAGCAGTCCTTCTATGATGCAGATGTTGGAGAAGCTGACATTGATGTTGGTAAGAAAACCCAATCAGTAAGACCTTTTGCAGATTACCATGATTGCAGTACCAGTGTCTTAAAATAATTAAAGACCCGGGGGGGGGGGGGGGGGGGGGGGGACTCTAAGGTTAAAATGCTAGGGGTGACCGTCAGGAAACTCGAATTTTGACCCTAAAAAATACCTGCTCTGAAAAAATTTCCACCCTAAAAAATACCCCTCAGTCTGAAAATACCCTTAAAAATACCAACAATTTTGACAGATCAAATTTTATTCTGGCCGTTTATTTAATATACATCAAATGTATCCTCTCGACTTTCAAAAACACTACCTTATTTCCGTGAGAACCCCTAAAAAATAACCTATTTTTCTTACTATGCCGTTTTTTATTTTCGAACCCCTAAAAAATACCAGATCGCTGATTTCAACCCCTAAAAATACGACGGTCACCCCTAGCATTCGAATATAGGGAGTCCCCCCCCCCCCCCCCCCCCGGGTTAAAGACCCTGTGTTCCAAATCTTTAAACTCATATCATAAACCCCCTCCATGGGAGGGGATAATTTCTGGGTATGGAATAATTTCTGGAGTCACAAATTATACTCATACGGTATGATATGACGCAGTTGAAATATTGCAGTATGTTGCTTGTAGTATCCGATGAAGAGGCATGGGCCCTAGAACAGGAGGAAGAAGAAGAGGCCTTAGCTCTACAGAAGAGCATGGCTGCAGCATTGGATGAACAAGATTTTGACATCATAGAGGTGACTGAAACGTAGAGCCTAGACAGCAAGCAAGGGGGCAAGGGTAATCTGTACTTTACTGTCAGTGTTTGGACAACAATTTCGGATGAGTGTCATGTGTAATTCACACTTACTTTGCATATTTACTCTATAGGTTTTAGTAAGAATTGGTGTGTTTACTTAGCTTGTTGTTTACCACAGTCATGTGGAATCTCCTCAAAACGTTCACATCATTGGTCACTCCCAACACTCCAAGCAAAATCTCAGGATTTTTCTTTCATTAAATTAACATCCTCAATGATGATTTCAATTGGTTTAAGAGTACATCAGTTGATGATCATGAAGAAGGTGTTACAATAGAAGAGGTATGTATTAGTTTGGTTATAGGAGGTTTTATTCATTTTGCCTGTCTCAAATATAACTGTGCACTATGACACTGCACTACACGTTTTTTTTGTCTTTTCTAGGACCACAATAAAGTTGCAATGGACCTCACAAAACTCACTAAGGAGCAAAAGCTAGAGGTATGACCATCAGAAGCAGTGATAATTTTATGGTTAAGAAAAATGGCACAACAATGTGCAAACTTGTGCAATGAAAAACTGGACCTAATTATTGTCTATGGTCTCTTTCATTTGAAGATTTTGGCCAGGGACTCACCAGAACTGTTTGAGCTTCTTGATGAAATAAAAACGAAGGTATGTAGTTTGTTCTGAATCCTTTACAATGGATGATTCAAGCTATAATGAATGCACATGCTTTATGTTGGTTTTTGTATTTGTGTATTTCATGGACCAAGTGCCTTTTTGTATGTGTGGGTTTTATCCTGGAAGTTGTGTTACATTCCAAATGCATTTTCTAAAAACGTTATTGCCAGGGCTTGGAATTGCACCCTTAATGGAGATTTAAGGATGGAGACTGGACATGAGAAGCTAAAAGTCGTCAAATATTAGCTGCTGCCTTCTTTTATTTAAAGCTTAAGGAAGTAGTTGAAGTGATAAACCCCCTGATGGAGATGGTCCAAGATGGCAAAGTCTCAGACCAGGTGAGATCTTGATTGTTGTACTTGAAGAAATCATTTAATTTTATAGCAGTGTCCTTCTCTATGATTTATATGATTGATTGGACTACAAGGCACTTGATCTAACTGTGACTATCTCCTCTTAATTATTAGCATTATTTTACATGTTGTTGATTGTATTTAATCCTCCTTTAAGGGTGCCCAGTATATTCAGCTAAAGCATAAGCTGTACCTGAAGTAAGTAAAATGTCATGTTCATTTCTCAATTTAGTAGCCCTAGGCAGCCACTCCTTTGCTATTGTTTTCATTCAAAATTACGCGTAGAAGTCTCAAAAATCTACAAGCAATGTTTTACACCCGATTTATTGAATTCAGCTAAAGATTTCGCAAAACTTTCCCAAAATCAACGGATGGAAATGGATGCTTTCTCTAACTCAGCATGTTGTTAAAAAGCTTGTTATCCGGTTTCCTCAATCTGATCCCTCTCTAGCAATTAGAAAACAGCCTAGCAACAGTTATTGCTGGCTGTAGTACCAATTTAAAATCGACAAAGCTCATTGCAAGCATGCACTGCATGTCGGTAATTGTGTTATGTACATTTTACAATTAAGGTAGTGGCTAGGTGGGATACTCACAGTGGAGGTGATTAATAATTCATAGGCATAAACAATAGAATGAAGCTACATGGCATAGTATTTTATTTTCACTGCATACCTATTACCGCATCATGGTAAGCTAAGTTATGGGATGTGTCCGCTCCTACCCATGCCCTTGCAATATTCATTGCTGACTATGCGAAAACCACAGAAAGTGGAAACGTGGAAAAGGAAAGATCGTAAGATGGGATAAAATGATAAGATAGGATTGAATGATAGCTCTTTAAAAGACTTCTCTTTCCAATACTCAGATTTCCTCTTTAACAAGACAGAGGGTTCTATGGTGCCTCCTTAGCTCAAATATCATTGAAAGATCTATAAGAATGAACTGTTTTCTCCAAAGCGAACTGTCGTCGTTATTGCTTTACCACGCAAGTACTAGTAAATTGTTGGAAGTAGGTAATAATAAATACTATATGGACTTCTATAGCGCATATGCATTTCTGTTCTAAGCGCTTACAATATAACAGTTAAATAGGGTGGCTTCACACTTAGGCTTCGGCTGAACGACAAAGCCAGCAAGAAACATGACGAAAGACCGCCAAAGCGACTGAAGCGAAGCAATTGCAACCTACAGCCTTCAATCACATCGCACGGCGAATGCAAGTGAGTGACGGTTTTGAGTTTTCGAAAAGGGTAAGGTACTGTACTTAGATTTAAAGTATACGCTGCGTTATACTTAGATCGTACTTCGGCAGTTGAAGACGCGGCGTAAACATAACTACAAAGTATCTTACTTGAGCAGTCAACATGGCGTTCACACTGAAAGTAGCCCTAAGCATACTGAAGACCTCCTTACGAGCGTTAGTGTGAACCCACCTAGTATGAAAAGTATGGCGTCCCCGTCTATGTCACTTGTGCGGCCACAGACGGCTGTGAGAATGGGGCTGTTCCACGTGATTGGATGGAATTAGTATCCGCGTCATTAGGGTAAAGGCAGGCCGTACAGCGACGCGCAGGTTGAGTCTAACAATCTATGAAAGCGAAACTGTGAAAAGCGGCCTAGAAAACACACCGAAAGGCCAACAAACTCAGGAAACTGTCAAAAGCAACGCACTGAAGAAAGGCCAACCATTAACGAGGTAACTAATTTTATGGGAAAACTAAGTGCTCCTTTTGGATAAAACGCAGGGGGTCCTTTTAATTTCAGGGGGTGTAACCAAGAAGGCGGAATTTTTTTTTTTTTTTTTTTCCCTGAGAGACTGGGTGCAAAGGTAAGGCCACGCCTGTAGTAACTATTAGTGAGAACCATGTGATCCACCAATTTCCATGCCTTTTCCGAGAGCGTACAGTCAAAGTCGTTAACCAGTGTTAACCAGATTCTCTACCGCCGCTTTGTGTGTGCTCATTCCATGAGACTTTCAAAAGAGTTAACATCCTCTGAAATGCCTTTCCGGTTATCTCGGGATCGGATCTCACGTCCGGGCGTGTTGAAGAGGAACCTCGCCCCAAGGGCGCTTATACGCGTAACAGAACAACATAACTATGTCATGTTCTTCGGGCCCCCGGGGAAATAATCCAACCGGTCATGGAGAAAGCGCCAGTTCTGGATTTCCGTGAGGGGCCTGCCCCTGTGATTAGTGGAATACATATCAAGAACATTTCGCCAAAAACTGTTGTTTTGTCGACGTTGCAAAACTTCCTTATTAAGAAATTCCCCCTTACCTTATTTGGATGGTCTGTGAGTACTTTCCCTCATATCTTAGCGAAAAAAAGCAGGAAATCTTACCAAAACTTGCAGATACTGGAAAAACATCATTTTCCTGGTAGCCATTTTGTTTTTGCCCCCGCCGAGGGACCTGAGACACGTTTTGAACACCACAGGTAACCCGCGCGGATTTGCCAAAAGAGACGACAACACTTTCTAGATACGAATATGCGATGCCCTGGACTACCACTTGCACATACAATCTGCAAGATGGGAAGCTTAACTGAAAGAGACGATTAAGTGTTTGAAGGGATACCATGGCGGATGACAAAATTTTCTCTGAGGGCTATGAAAGCATCCGTTTCATCCTGCGGGACGAGACAGTCGCATATAACCCTAAAAAGCTTACAGAAGTGAAGGAGATGTATTTCTCAAATGTGATGAAATACCCTGCTTCGATAAGGATCGATAACAGACGATATATGCCGCGGCCTAGGTGTTCTGATGGCTCGGGGCAAAACCAAAGTACGATGCAGGGGAGGTAATTGTATCACGTGACGGACATCAATATACTGCGAGAGCGGAGTTAGAGCGGCTTACAAAGTCATGGTATAAGAAGGCGCTCACTTTCCAACCGAAGGGCAAAGTATTAAAATGTAAAATAGAGGTAATCCAACTGAAAATCAAAGCACACTCTCGGAAGAAGGGTTAAATAACACATAGTGTTGCCTTTGACCCAGAAGTATGAATCCTGGCAAATAAGACACACAGATGATCCAGCTTGAAAGGGAGATCTGTATCCAAAGGTAACAACAACCTCTCGTCGTCACGTTGGCCTGCTTTTAGTGAATTGGCTTACAAAAACATTTTGGAATTCTGATTAAGTTTTGTTGCCATGGTAACGGTGACTCGCAATCCGCCATATTATAAATAGCAATTCCTTTTTCATGTTTGTACGCTAGTCTTTCTGTAACCTAACTAGATATGTCTTAATAAAGACATTTTCCAACAATATCATGTATTACAAAAGCAAGTGAAATAACTTATAATATATATATATTTTTTTCATTTTCTTAAGAAATTCCAAGTTATCCAATTAGCTTACCTGAGGATAGTTGTCCTTTATAAATAGATGACAACCTTTAACTTTCACCTTCTCCTGTGCGAGTTAAAGAGGTCTAAATAAAACAATCCAAGATAGCCGCCACTCTGGCTACTGAGTCACGTGATAAGCGCCTCCATGGTGACAAACTAGGTTAAAATATAGCTCTTCTTGAAACTATTGTACTAAACAATTCCAATAATGATCCATAGTAACATGAGATATGAAGAATAATCCATTTTTTCAGGCAAATGCGTTTTGAGCCATGCCTTAAACCCACTGAGGAGGTCTCGAAGGCTAAACAGTAAGTGAGAGGCTAAGTATGGTTGGAAAACATTGTCGACCTCTCCCCAAAAGAAGATATCTCCAGCGGTTTTAATAATCGAGAATTAAGGCACGATAGAGAGTTATAACAATGGGCGGTAAAGGGGCGTAGTAAAATTTCTACTTGAATTTTTTTTTTTTTTTTTTTTTTTTTCTTCAAATGGCTCGAAGAAATGCCCTACCCGGACGCCGTCGCGAATGATTCGGTGAGGATCTACATCATGACGGTTAGGCAAATAGGCGGCAAATAGGCAAGAGACTCCCATACTGGTAAGTTACCGTGACCATTCCCGCCTTGAAGAATTTTGGGTCACGAAATTAACCGGAGGGGCCAACGAAGGGTTGGGTTCCCTGTGTGATACTTCAAACATGAGTATCCGTTGCGTCTTTCTTATTTCTGCGGCAGCCGTTACGCGCGAGATAAAAAACAAAATTACCGCTTGCTTAACAAAAACAAACAAAATGATGCGATAACTAAAAGGGAACCCAACCCTTCGTTGACCCCAGCCCTGAACGCGAAGAACAGGGTGGTATAGAACACAGAGCAGGCTCCCCAGGGTCAACGAAGGGATAAAGGGATAAAGGGTACACAAAAAGTATAGAACTTATAAACCTGACAAATGTTTTCTAAACGACCAGCGGGGTCCCTGTGGTATGGGAAAGCACAAAGATACCGTCATTAACAGCCTAGCTGTATGTATCAATAACAATAACAATAACTGGACCTGGTACGTTGACCACCACGCGGCTTCCAAAATGGAGGCAGCTTTTATGGCAATTTAGTTAGTACAAGGTCTAATAAGATCCAACATCTCCTGGGGATCAGTAAATACCACTGAGCGCGCGCGGATTTAATACGAGCTGCAGCAAATTTATCGGCCTAAGCATGAGGTTTTTTTTTTTTTTTTTTTAGTATGGCACAAAGGCGCCTCCTGTGTTTCCAACTTGCTATAGCGCCTTAACTGTCCTTTACGGACCCTATGGTGGATAGGACAGAACAAGAATATGTATGCTGTAATTATACGAGTAAAATAATTAATAATCTTCACAGTTCCCTATCCCCACATGGTGAAACGAGATTTAAGTACGCTTGGACACACACAACACTTCTAAGACAGCGCACGCTTGAAGAATGACCACGGATGACACTGCCTATTAAAGTGCGAAAAACCTACAATGACCCTTTAACGCATGACTAGACTGACTAGATAAGACAATAGCGCTGTTCACGCCGACGTCATATATTGTTGTTAATATGCCAACGAGAGATCGATTGGTTAACAGAACAAAGGGCGCTATCCAATCTACGGTTGGAACTCATAGCATTACAAAGGCAATGTTGATATACAGTGAATAGCGATATAAATCGAGGTCCTGTCTCTTACACCACTACACTTTATAGAACTTGAGAACTAACCACAGAATGATACATCTAAAAAACACTCGTAATTGCAAGCTACACGCATAAATTGCAGTCCGTATCTAAGGGATCAGACATTACATCTGTAAACCGCAACTGAAAATTGATACGGATATTTGCGGTTTACAAAATATATACAAACATTTACATATACTGTAACTCACTAAAGACTACAGGTGGCGCGTAATTTAAAAATGCGAAAACTCTGTCGAACGAAATATAAGGCAAACCCAGAACCCGGATAATCATACAGAAAATTTGAAAGCTGCAAAATTAACGAAACTATATCAGCTCTGACACACGACAAAGGCGGACCTCGATGAGACTTGTGATAACAACTCTATAGATCAAAGACCAGTATGTTCAAAGAGCTACGAAATAAAATAAAACAGGCTAGAAATATGTACGTAATAGGGTCAAAACAGTACGAAAGACTAGGCTAACGAGCAGACCTAAAACAGCTAGATAAACAACAGTGTGTGAAGCAATAAAACAACCGAGCCCTCGCCGATGAACTGGAAATTTAAGTACGATATAATTTCAAATGGCAACTAGTATCCATAATGTAGCGTAAATATTCTCTTCGCCAACCAGCGGTATGCATAATATAGCAG
This sequence comes from Scolanthus callimorphus, assembly GCA_033964015.1. Lineage (NCBI taxonomy): Eukaryota > Metazoa > Cnidaria > Anthozoa > Actiniaria > Edwardsiidae > Scolanthus > Scolanthus callimorphus. The sequence goes on from CM066917.1 coordinate 29,271,519, forward strand.
GAATGTACCTTCGTCGAGCGGTATCCATAGATATCCGAACTGTATTCTTCGCCAATTGCGGTATTCAGAGATATATATAGACCTTCGCCTACGAGCGGTACCCAATTTACTCTTCGCAAACATGCGGAATTCAGAACTATATAGATCCTCGCCTACGAGCGGTATCCGTAAATACATCCAAATACTCTTCGCCAACGAGCGGTATCCAAATAACAAATGATATACTCATCGCCAACTAGCGGTATCCAATGAGATATAGATCTTCGCCTACGAGCGGTATCCGTAAATACATCCAAATACTCTTCGCCAACGAGCGGTATCCAAATAACAAATGATATACTCATCGCCAACTAGCGGTATCCAATGAGATATAGTTCTTCGCCTACGAGCGGTATTCCAAAAGATAAGACATATTTTTGTAGGCCAACTAGCCGAGTTAACAACGCAAATATATTGAACGTGAAATAACTAAGACTATAGTTACCTCAACCTGTAACGTCTGGAGAGCAGCAGGACAAGTCACGGCTGGAATTAGGAGCGACGGGAGCAGGTAAAGAATCCGCCATTATAGATAGGAGCTGGTGTCGGTTGGGAGGCCCAGCAAAAAACCAGGCTTGACCACCCGTTACGCCGATAACTGACAACGGAACACAGAAGACGCCGGAAATTTAAACTATAGGGGCCGCAAAGCATCATGCACGCCAGTATGCAGCTAACACCGATTGATTGGGCGATTCCGATAAACTTTCACGATGCGCTAATTAATATGCAGATGAAAATAGCATAGCATATGTAGGTTCCTTCTACCGTGAAGCCTATGAATTATTAATCACTCCTTCTGAGTTATCCCTTCTAGCCATGACCTCTCACAAAACAAGTGCCTTGTAAGCACGCATTGCATCCTGGTAGTTTTGTAACATTCCAAAGGCATTTCTAAACAAACGAAAGCGTCGCTGATAGCTGGAATCGTCCAACGTAGCTAAACAGGGAAATATCAATAGCAGAAACCATGTAAATGGTCCTGGACATGTATTCCATCTAAAGTAAGTAGAGCATTCTGACATGTATTTTGTCCTTTCCATTCTGTAGTTACTGCATCAACATTGCATTCTATCTGCGCTTGAAGGCCCAGCAGACCGCAGTCAAGGACCACCCAGTGATCGCTAGGATAGTGCAATACAGAACTGTGAGTATAGATACAGCTCGGTGGCGCAGTTTTTTTATGCACGGCACACTATCTGTGCATACGGTCCCCAGTTCGAACCCCGGACCGTAGCCCCGGACCGTAGCAAGCTTATACCTTTGAATTCCTTTCAAATGGAGCTCTGATAAGAGAAAGGGGATAAAGTGGTGCAACATGGACCTCAGGTTTGTCAGTGGAATTACTGTTATGAGTTATCCACAAACAATATGGTTACTTAATACTTTTACTTATTACTTTACTTTTAGTATTATATTTCGCTTTGGATTACCATCTTGACACAGAAGACTGTCCAACGCCCTGCAAAAGTACATCTGCAAGCACAAATATTTCTTTCAATTTCTGAATGAAGCCACAATAAGGCTGCCTACCTGCAAAATTTTGAGAAATTCGTGTCATCCCTGAAGCGTTTCCATACTTTCTCGAAAGTTACAAACTATTTGCGACAATGATTTTACTCTTTTGTGAACCTTTATGGCCTTTTAAGATGCCTAAGTGGTTGAGACGGAAGGCATCAACGGCGTGAGATATCAGTGATAGTACAAGCCACTAAAACATTTCAGTGTCCTGTCTGCCTAAACCCTCCGGATCTTTTCCTTTCTACAGCTAATAAAAGAGCTTGAGCCCCTTGACATCAAACTTGAAGAAGATGTCAAACGTTTATTAGCCTATAAAAATCACCAGACAGATGAAATCGGTGCCGGAGTACGTGTTCCTGCAAAAGGAACAGAGCTCAATCGCAAGGTACGAAAACTCTTCTCATCTTCATCGTCGCCATGAGACAATTTGGAGTGACTTCTCATTTTCGCTGTTGTTTTCCAATTTTCTATTAATAAGATTTTCATTCTCTCATCTAGAAAAAGCGTGACAAGATCGTTAAGAAGAAGAAGAAGAAAGTGTATTCTCTTCTTGGCGACAGTGATGGGAGTGATGAAACAGAAGACGAGGTAAGTATACATGTTTGTGCCTGGAAAATGGACCGCGTTGATCATCATCAACTAGCCGAAAAACAATGGATCAATTTGAAAACAAAGGAAAACGGTGAGCAAAGGCTACCAGTTGATGATGGGCCTGTACATGTAATGCACAGTGGAAAGGTTTTCCCATTCTCCTACTCAGAGCTCCCCGGCTCGTCACCTCGTGGGAAAGGCTCATTCTCTTACCCAGAGCTCCCCGGCTCGTCTTCTCGTGGGGGAGGCTCTGGTGACAGCCACTGACGCATGCGCGAGATTTGATACAGAGCCGTTGAGAGAAAGATCTTTCTGCGCATGCACCAACGTCCAAAACCAGCCAATCAGCAACGGTCCTCAAATGGATGTCACCAGAGCCTCCCCTGCGAGGAGCGAGCCGGGGAGCTCAGGGTACGAGAATGGGGAAAGGCTCTGGTGACAGCCATTGACGCATGCGTATAAGAAAATGACTTGTTTATGCCTCAAAATTACTTGTAAAGTAGAAGGCGTAGATTTAAAAGGCAAGTTGCAAACGAATTGTGGTATTATTTACCCAGTTAATGCTGGTTTAATGTACGTGTGTGCGCCGTTTTAGCTTCCACCGCGAGGTGACTAGCCGGGCTGCTATGTGTACAAGAATGAAGTTTGCCCTTAGGGATCAGTCATTTACATTTGTACCAAATCTGATGAGTTAAGTCATCATTTTCCATTATTATTCATCCAAGAAACACCCACCCTCGCTGATTGTCAGTAATTCGATTCAATTGTTTGGGTTTCAAAAGGTAACATTCAGATCACTAGTTGAAAAGAAGACCAAAAAGCGAAAGCATTATGAGCAAGATACTCCGGACCCTTTGGCTTACTATGAAGAAATACGACTAAAGAAGAAGAAAGCAAAAGAAATGAAAGAAATTGCAGCAAGGTAAAGAAAGCCAATGGCGAACAGGGCTTATGGTGGCAGACTATGGTGGAGATTGTGCTGATGAACTATTGTGTGATGGTTGTGATGATGGTGCAAGTGAAACATTGCGACTATGATGATGGCTCATCCTGATGGGCGTTGAGGTTGGGTCACGATGATGAGCCATTATGCTGGGCCATGATGATGGACTATGATGATGGGCCATGATGACTGGTCATCATGATGGGCCATGATGAAGGGCCAAGATGACGGGCCATGATGACGGGACATGATGATGGGTCATCATGATGGGCCATCATGATGGGTCATGAGGTTGGGTCACGATGATGAGCTATTATGATGGACCATGATGACAGGCCATGATGATGGGTCACGATGATAGGTCATGATGACGGGTCATCATTGAGGTTGGGCGTTGAGGTTGGGTCACGATGATGAGCCATTATGCTGGGCCATGATGATGGACTATGATGATGGGCCATGATGACTGGTCATGATGATGGGTCATCATGATGGGCCATGATGATGGGACACGATGACTGGACATGATAATGGTCATCATGATGGGCCATCATGATGGGTCATGAGGTTGGGTCACGATGATGAGCCATTATGCTGGGCCATGATGACGGGTCATCATGATGGGCCATGATGATGGGACACGATGACTGGACATGATGACGGGCCATGATGACGGGTCATCATGATGGGCCATGATGATGGGACACGTTGACTGGACATGATGATGGTCATCATGATGGGTCATGAGGTTGGGTCACGATGATGAGCTATTATAATGGACCATGATGACAGGCCATGATGATGGGTCACGATGATAGGTCATGATGACGGGCCATGATGACGGGTCATCATGATGGGTCACAATGATGGGCCACGATGATGGGCCACGATGGCTGGTCATGATGATGGGTCATGAGGTTGGGTCACGATGATGAGCTATTATGATGGGCCATGATGATGGGTCACGATGATGAGCTATTATGATGGGCTATGATGACAGGCCATGATGATGGGCCACGATGATAGGTCATGATGAGGGTCATCATTGAGGTTGGGCGTTGAGGTTGGGTCACGATGATGAGCCATTATGCTGAGCCATGATGATGGACTATGATGATGGGCCATGATGACGGGTCATCATGATGGGCCATGATGATCGGCCACGATGACTGGACATGATGGGTCATCATGATGGGCCATCATGATGGGTCATGAGGTTGCGTCACGATGATGAGTTATTATGATGGACCATGATGACAGGCCATGATGATGGGTCATGAGGTTGCGTCACGATGATGAGCTATTATGATGGACCATGATGACAGGCCATGATGATGGGTCACAATGATAAGTCATGATGACGGGTCATCATTGAGGTTGGGCATTGAGGTTGGGTCACGATGATGAGCCATTATGCTGGGCCATGATGATGGACTATGATGATGGGCCATGATGACGGGTCATCATGATGGGCAATGATGATGGGACACGATGACTGGACATGATGATGGGCCATGATGATGGGTCATGAGGTTGGGTCACGATGATGAGCCATTATGCTGGGCCATGATGATGGACTATGATGATGGGCCATGATGACGGGTCATCATGATGGACCATGATGATGGGACACGTTGACTGGACATGATGATGGTCATCATGATGGGCGTTGAGGTTGGGTCACGATGATGAGCCATTATGCTGGGCCATGATGATGGGCCATGATGACGGGTCATCATGATGGGCAATGATGATGGGACACGATGACTGGACATGATGACAGGCCATGATGATGGGCCATGATGATGGACTATGATGATGGGCCATGATGACGGGTCATCATGATGGGACCATGATGATGGGACACGTTGACTGGACATGATGATGGTCATCATGATGGGCCATGATGATGGTCAATGAGGTTGGGTCACGATGATGAGCTATTATGATGGGCCATGATGACAGGCCATGATGATGGGTCACGATGATAGGTCATGATGATGGGTCATGATGATAGGTCATGATGACGGGTCATCATGCCTGACCATGATGATGGTCCATGAGGTTGGTTAACGATGATGAGACATTAAACTGGGCCATGATGATGGACTATGATGACAGGCCATGATGATGGGTCAGGATGATAGGTCATGATGACGGGTCATGATGACGACCATGATGATGGTCCATGAGGTTGGGTAACGATGATGAGACATTAAACTGGGCCATGATGATGGACTATGATGACAGGTCATGATGATGGGTCATCATGATGAACCATAATGATGGGCCATGAGATTGGGTCACAATGATGAGCCATGATGACGGGCCAAGATGACGGGCCATTATGATGGGCTATGATGATGGACCATGATGGTGGGCCATGATGATGGGCCATGATGACGGGCAATTATGACGATCCATGATGATGGGCCGTGATGACGGTCCATGATGATGGGTCACAATGATGAACCATAATGATGGGCCATGAAATTGGGTCATTGGGCAATTCCAGAAAATAAAGGTACCCTCCCCACAGACGGCACTAGTTTTTGACCCCCCCATGCATCCAGAATTTCCAAAATGGTTTACCCCCTCCCCCCCATACATATAGAATTCCGGGCAGGTTAAAGAAATCCAGCTTCGAAAACTCCCCTTGCAATCAGAATTCCGTGCTCTTAACCCCCCTATCCCCCCCCCCCATCCCATCGGAATGTCCAAATGCTGCCCGTGGGGGGGGGGGGTACCTTTATTTTCTGGAATTGCCCATTAGGGTAACGTAAGTATTAACATGTTATCTCTTACCAAACAGGTTGGCTCACAAACCAAAACATGAGATGGATTTAAATGAAGAGGAAGGCGGAAAGCGAGCAATTACTTACAATGTACGTGACCAGAAAGAAACGCATTACTTGATGCACTTCGTTGTATTTCATTTCGGAGTATTTGACCATATTACAGACACTGCAAGAGTCTTGAGGGGCAAAGTTGACGCTCAACATCATCGTTTCATTTTCTTGTTTTGTAGATCTCCAAAAACAAGGGACTAACCGCTAAGAAGAAAAAGCAAGAGAGAAATCCGCGTGTAAAACATAAAAAGAAATATGGCAAGGCACTGATCAAGAGGAAGAGTCAGGTGGGCTGCCTCGGTCGTTCCGCCAGGGGGGAGGGGTACTCCCATATATTAACTATGCGGGGATGATCCGCTGAACAAATTTGGGGTTTTGAGCTTCTGGTCATATAAACATTTTCCGGATCTCGAATCTGTGGTAATAAACAGGGTATCGATTTTTCCAAATTTCGAGTTTCATGTCATGGCAAGGACATCCATTTTCCGATATGTTCGTGCTGTATGTCATAAATAGGTAGGGTACGAAAATTAGCATTTTTTTCTGTCGACCCCGGCGTTGATTGATCTGATTGATTGACTTTCCTTTATTCTAATTGACGTCCCTCTGGTTCAGGTTAATGTAGTGCATGTGGGAGACGGGACCTTCGGTGTAATAATGATGCTGATGACATGTGATCCGTCCATACCATACCATTTATGTCCTTATACGAGAAGATCATTCCTGAAGCTACTTAAAATAAAAACTAGAAAACAAAGGAAGAAGTAACCAGATTGCTTTACAAAAAGCTTTCTCTTTGCGATTCCTATTAGCTGTGAGACAGCTGACATGGTGTTATCTGGTTTTTTTTTGTTTTTTTTTTTCATTTTTACAATTGGCCAATGATCTCAGCTTTTCACGTTTTAGCAGCAGTGCGACGATATTGACGAATTCCAGGCGTAGGTGGGATAACTGCGTTGGACATGCCTCAACTCCCTGCCACTTCTGACAATGTTTCTTTTGCTTTCCAGGTCCGCCCTGTTGTGAACGAGCAGACTCGATATGGCGGCGAGGCTTCTGGGATTCGTGCCCAGCTCTCTCGCAGCGTCAAGATCAAGTGATGTCTCTACTGAAATAGCAAATCAACCATGTATCCTGATGCATTTTATCCTGACTATAGCGTTTACTAAGAAAGGTTTAGTGAAATAAATTTATTTTATGACGCCTTTTATGTCTGCCTGTCCGTCTGTCTTTTCTTTTGTCTGTCTTCCTGTCTTCTCTTTCATCCGTTTTCTGTCTACTTTTCGGCTAGATGTAGATATCATAACCAAAGCGAGAATAAGCAAGGATAGAAAGTTGTTGAATTATAAACAGGGGGTTCGAAATTTTAGATTTTAGACCCCGTCCGCACTAACGCGTTTTTGTTTGAATCCCCGTATACTTTTTGATACGTTTAGGCCTTCCGTCCACACTAACACGCTGATCGTTTTCATCGAATCTGTAGAAGTTCGAAAACGCTCTCGAAAGTGAATAAAAACGAATCCGTATACATATCGTTTTAGTGTGGACGGTCGAATCCGGATAAAAATGAAAACGATGACGTCAATTGTACCACTTAATTTGAGACTATCCTTGCAAACGTGAGCATCAAATAAAAACTGATCGCTTTTTTTTGGAGCTAAAATTTCCGAATCTCCCGTCCACACTAACACGCTGCGAATTCGTATAAGTTTGAAAACGAATACTTTTGAAAACGCGTTAGTGTGGACAGGGACTTTACAATCTCCCTCGATAAAATGTCTTTAGAAAGCGTATTTGACGACGTCAGAGATTTTATGTTCGCTCCCTGTTTTTTTTTTTTTTTGCTAGGAAAAGGTAGATCAAAAAATTTGCCAGCAAGGAAGAAGGCTATTTCTAAGCATAATGAAGTTCCAAATATGAAATAAACTTGTGTGTGAAATACAAAAAAATCCCACCGTTGTTATTTTGCCAGAGCAGCGAAAAGGGACAAGCGTGACTCCACAAAAAAATGTCCTGACTATGGGGTGCCTAAAACAGCTGCTGTAGAAAAGATGACACCCTAGTCCTGTTGCGTGACAACAGCGTGACAATAACTACTGTGTATATTTATGTATTCAATCCTGAGTCAACACAGATAAAGCGGAACTCGGTGATTCTGCTAGTATTAACATGGCAGAGTCTTCGGCGGCGTTAAAATCTCAAGCAGAGGTGGAAAAAGCCTTCAGAAATCTTCGCCAAAAAGCTAAGTCCTTAGGGATAACGGATGCATCTCTTGCAAGAGCTAAAAGCCTGAAGAACATTCAAGGAAAGCGAGTTCCGTTCAGGGCGTTCAAGTATGTTGGTGCAGTTGTTATCTGCATACTGGCGGTAATTACAGGCACAACCATTTATGCCTTTAACAAGAATTACATTGATAATCGAGCTGTGGTGGAGTTAATTTCCGGCAAGCTTTTGGGAATAGATGTCGAAAAGGACAACTGTCTTATACCGATTCCTGAATTGATTTTGGACATGTTCAGACCCCCGGTAAATTGCAACATGTGTAGAAATGTGCATCAAGTTGACCGTGTTAGTAACATCACTCCAGAAGAGTTTGCAGCAAAATACGCGTATTCCGCTCGACCTGTGGTCATTGTTGATGGAATGAAGAACTGGACTGCTAGCGATCATTTTAGTTTTGATTATTTCAAGAGTATTTATCGCCCCGACAGTCCAGTTTTGAAGAATGAGGAATCGTGCCAGTTTTTCCCGTACCAAACGAAGTTCGAAAGTCTGGAGGAAGTATTCAAGATGCCCGAAAAGGATGCGAAAATGGAAGGAAAACCGTGGTATATTGGCTGGTAAGTAAAATAATCTGTAAGAGAACAGTTGTGATATATATTTTGTATAACTAGCCAAGACGGTTCGTTTATTCTTAGTCATATGGAATCTATTTTTTCATTTCATTCAAGTGCTGAATAGTGTTTTCGGAGCTAAAAATGGAAAAGTTGTAATATTTACGAGAAGTTCAGATATTGACGACGGTAGTTTTAGAAAATCGTGCAGGAAGTCACTTTCCTTGATTGTTCTTAAAAATGTGAACAGTTTTAGGTAAAAGCGACATTCTAAAGGCAACACTTCAAATAAGAATAAAAGAGCTCCTAAACACGAAAATAATCGTGTCCTCATTCAAGGAATTTGTTTATTTAAATTATATCAATTCAAAGTTCTGGAAAAAAATTAATGGAAGTTGTCAAGAGATTTGAATAAATTCCTTAAAGTTATTTTTATTTCATTCCATTAAAGTGCAGGAAATGCAACATATTTATTTATATTATGCCAATAGTATTTATGGTAGTGAATGCTGGATGCCATTGTTCAGCCCACTGAGTTTATTATGAGAAGTATGAATATTCATTTTATCCTCTAACTTGAGTATTGTTATATAATTACAGGAGTAACTGTGACTCAGCAGCCGCGAATGAGCTAAGAAAACACTACAGTAGGCCATATTTTCTTCCTGAGATCTCAGAATCAAGTAAAACAGACTGGATATTTATGGGTTGCCCAGGATATGGTGCACATATGCATGTATGTTTTAAACAGACAATTACTAATACTGAGCAAACTATGATACATTGTGTCTTTGAAGAAATGAATTAAATCCCTGCCGAATTGGATGTGTTAAACAAGGCCCAAGGAGGGGGAGGGCACCCCTCCATTTTTTGACAAATTTTCTATTAGACCCCCCCCCTCATTTTGTTGGGCAATACATTATTTTCTATAAGCTTCCCCCCACCCACACACACACACATATCAAGAGCTCTGCAGGGCATTGGTAAACCTTCTTTACCGTAAAGGCTCAGTTACATTGGTCATAATAGACCAATATCAATAGAACATTTTCTATTAAAATTCTAACTTGGATACTGCTCAGGGGAATAGAAGAACAGAAAGAAGCTATTCATTTTTTAATGCTGGTGCTGTTTCTCTTATTTTATTTCCTAGAGCCAGGTCTTGAGTAAGAATGTTAAAGGCCCATAGTCAACCGGGAGCCTTTGCACTTTGTTTTCAATTGGATCTATTGTCATTCAACAGCTGTGATTGGCTGATACTGTAGGTCCTAAAGGGGTTCCTATTATGAGTGTACCTTTGAGGCCATTCAGCATTTAGTTTCGTTATTCTGAAATTATTTTTGCAATTCAGAAATTATTTTCTTTTTTCAGAAATTATTTTCCTAATTCTCAAATTGTTCTCGTACTTCTGAAGTTATTTCCGTATTTCTGAAACTACTTTCGCAATTCTGAAATTATTTTCACAATTCTCAAAAATTGTTTTCGTACTTCTGAAATTATTTCCGTCATACTGAAATAATTTCCCAACTCTGAAAGTATAATTATTTTCATAATGCTGAAATTACTTTTAATTCTGAAATTATTTTCGTATTTCTGAAATAATTTTCTCGCACTGCTGGAATTATTTTGCAATGCCGAAATTATTTTCGTACTTCTGAAATTGATTTTCACAACTCTGAAAATGTTCATCATATTCAGCACCTTCCACCTTATAGTACGGCTGAATACGCAGTGATCCTCCCTCTATAATTACAATAATTAATGTGATCCTCCCTCAGAGCAGTTACACGATTTTGTGATCCCCCACCCCCTATTTCACCTAGTAGAAGACAATTTACAGATAGGGGACTGAACCATCGATTAAGCTTCGGCAAGGAACAAGGCAATTGTAGCAGGGTGATGACTTTAGTAGTATTAAAACGATTAAGCCTCTCTTGTGCCAATACCTACTAGGGCAAGGCACCGGAAGTACGATGACTTAGAACTAAGGTACTAGGCGTACCAATGGCCCAGGGAAAGGTCTGTTACCTTAGTACTAATTAATCATCACACCCTGTACCCTGCTGTACTTTGCCCTATGGCACTTACCCTATGTTCCCTACCCTGCTACAATGGGATTGTTCCTTTCCAAAGCTCAGCCGTACTAAGGGACAAAGGTGGAAGGTGCGTTCCAAGGTGCGTTCCACAATCATATGATGAACATTTACAGAGCAAACATAATTTGAAAATTACGAAAATAATTTGAGAATTGCGAAAATAATTTCAGAAATACGGAAATAATTTCAGAAGTACGAAAACAATTTGAGAATGGTGAAAATAATTTCAGAATTTCGAAAATAATTTCAGAAATACGGAAATAACTTCATAAATACGAGAACAATTTGAGAATTACAAAAATAATTTCTGAAAAAAGAAATAATTTCTGAATTGCGAAAATAATTTCTGAAAAAAGAAAATAATTTCTGAAAAAGAAAATAATTTCAGAATAACGAAACTAAATGCTGAATGGCCGCAAAGGTACACTCATACCTATTGTTCTTTTCATTTCACAAGTTCAAACTGAAAATTTGCATCGAGTTTTCAACTGCGTTTTATTTGTGTGAGCATGCAATGCGACTTGGGTGCTTATGGGCCTTTAATACATTGAAATTCATCTATCCCCACCATATGACAGGGGATTTTTTTCTTGGAATTTTTTTAACAGGTGTACACCTTTTTCCCCCTTTTTATCCCTGCTAGATTGACCAAGTTGGAAAACCTTCATGGCAAGCTCAGGTCAAAGGGACAAAAAGTGGACACTCCAGCCTCCCCCTGAATGTGCATTTGAGTGCAAATCATCCTACATGGAAACTATTATCCACCCAGGAGAAATCAGTAAGTAGATGCAGTGGGGCATAATAATAATATAATAATAATCATTTATATAGCACCACTTCTACTAAAAATCCAGTGGCGCTTTTACAATGATATATCATAACTGTTAAAATGGAATAACTGATAAGATATTTACAATTGGTGATAACATGGCCTAGATTAAAATTCCTATGAAAAAGTTATGGCAAGATATCTAAAATCATAAAAACGTACAATAAAAATATTAAAATAGTAGTAAAAATTACAATAATAGAATTAAAAGAAAATAAGATAAATAAAATAGCACAGTTACAGTGGAGCTTTGGAATGCCGGTGGCATAGCCAGTATTTGAAAAGGGGCATGGATGGCAGAGCAGGAGGGTGGAGTTCAGACCCCACCCTCCATCCCCCTATGGCAGCTCACGTGCCTTTCTTAGGTGCATACCTATTTCCATAGCAGTCACAGACCCTTTTTCCATAACAATTAGCTTTGCGATGCAGTGTGGTAATGAGTATGCAGTGAGAAAGGGTAACAGACTATAACAAGCTAAAAAGAGAGATGCCTGCTGAGGGGACTACTTCCCCCCCCCCCCCCCCCAGCCAATTATAAAGGTCTTGAATGCCACACATTTTAGTGAGTACTTAGCATTTTTGTTGATCTAAGGACATCTATGGCTGAATTGTCTCATGAAACATGTATGCCTTGTGTAAATTAGTATTCTAACTAAATCTTTTGTTCTTTTTCAGTTGTCCTGGATACAAACAAATGGTTCCATCAAACTGACATAGTCAATAATGAACTTAGCATAACCATAGGATCTGAGTACGACTAGAAATATTTTTTCCAAGGTGGCAGAAGCAGGGGGAGGGGGGAGGTTCTCCAATAATCTTTATTTAACCATGGTGTATTCATATCATAATTTATGTTGATGGTTACCAACAGATAAGTCAGGGTCAGACATTGCGACAATATGGTCGCCAATGGCAACTAAATTTGGGGGCTTGGCCACCAAAATTTTAAAGCTAGTCGCCAAATGGCACCCCATCTTTCTAAGTTGAATATGGCTTTTTGGCCACTAAAATTTTTTGAATTTGTCGCCAATGGTACCTAGCGAAAAACGTTAATGTCGGGCCCTGTAATTACTAAATAACTTCATGTGCTAGACATTTTTGGCCATTGTGTGGTTCCAGAAATTATCCATACCCCCCCTACGGAAGGGATTTGAAATTCTGGAGGGGTGGGGGGGGGTCAATTTACCTGATCTTTTCCATACAAATACTGTATTTTTCTTTAGAAATTTGTTTTGGGGGGGTGGGGGGGGTCACTTTTCAACACCCTTCCGTGGAGGGGGTATGGATATTTTTTGGAACCACTCATTTCACATATGGGCCAAACCAAAGAAAAGGACCTTTTCAATTTCATTTTTGAAGGGGTGGGATTGTATGGGAATTCTGAACCTTTTTTTTTGCATTTTTCTTGAAAGTGGGCTCATGTATTTCTTATCATCTGTAGGTATTGCTTTTCCAGTCTTATGTTTTTATTACAGAGACAGTCAAATCTGAGTGCCTAGCAAGCAACCATGGGACATTCCAAGCCATTTTGAGGCCAGAAGTTTCAGGGTTTTTTTCTTGGGGGCAAGCCCAACCACGTACAACAAAAATACCAGAAATGTTTTTCCCAATCCCCTCAACAGTGTTTTTGCTTCTGTCAACCCTGTTTTTATGATACCATCATATTTTTGTAAGATAAAAGTAATAATATGATAATAATTAATATAGTCAAAAAGGATTCAAGGTTGAGTTATTAATATTTAAGTATTTGATTCAATAATATTTGTCTCTACTATCAATTTCATCATAACATGATAATAAGTGTACTTTTCTTTAGTTAAGGGAGAAATGTGGAATACAAAATCAGCTAAGTTGATCCTTCCAGAAAGCCAAGATTGTGTGGTTCCAGAAAATATCCATACCCCCTCCACGGAAGGGTGTTGAAAAGTGACCCCACCCCCACCCCTCTGGATAATTTCTGGAACCACACATTGAGTAAAAAAATTAACAGGTAAACCAGGGAAAGGCAGATATAAATTTGTAGTGGCAGGTTTTATGACAATTTTATCTCAAATATTTTCATATCTAGATCATTACCAGTGAAAAAAGCAGTTGGCATAAATGGTATTTTTGATAAAACAGCAAAGTGTTTCCAGAAATTATCCTTACCCCTCCCACAATAGGGGGTTGAAATATTTCTAGTGAAAAATACAGTGATTGTATGGGAAATAAAAGGAAAACTGACACCACCCACCCATCTGGAATTTCCCATGTTTCAGGAATCACATTATTCAGGAAGAGTTTAATAGAGATAAATGCTATCCCTTAGTTCAAACAGATATGACAGATGTGTAGTGTGTTCGTGCCAAAACCAGAAAAGGTTTAGACAATGAAAAGATGTTATAAGTTATTATAAACATCAGCATTTTGTGGTACAGTAAAAACCCGCATAAAAGAACATGTGGTTTAAGAACACTCAGGCTGAAATTTGGTCAAAAAGGTACCTTGTACATAAGAACACATGCAGCCTGAAAAATGAAAATTGTTCTTGTATAAAAAAATTGCTGCCACTTAGATTCGAGTACAGTAACCCACTTTGTGGTAGAGTACCCAGGAGATCAATATGATGTGCTAGACCATGCACACACAGTTCTACAGCAGGAATTCCAGGGTAATTAAGCAATTGTTTTTTAGACTTGACTAATTGTTGTTACTAAATGACTGTCACCTTTCTAGTGTATGCAGTATTTGATGTTAAGAAACAACTTTAAGAACACCTTAAGAACATTTTCAGGCTGATTTTGCAGAAAACACCCAAGATACAAGAACAAAATCAGCCTGATTCTCCAAACACCTGTTCTTTATGCGGGTTTTTACTGTATAGCGCTGTTCACACTGATGTCATCCATTGTTATTATGCCAACCAGAGATCGATTGGTTCAAAGAACAAAGGTGCGCTATTCAATCTAAGGATGGCACATAGCATTACAATGGCAATGGAATAGCAATTGTAAATCTTTGGTGGAATAAATATTTTTCCAATTGTTCACCAGGATTTTGTTTTTGATTATTGTTTAAAGGGTCTTTAAACAATTTTATGCAAAGCATCTAATCGCAGGGACTAGCACTAAATTATAATTATACAATAATAAACACCATTAGTATTTATACAACAACACTAGTAAATCGCGTGCTCTGATTGGTTGAGAGCCATGTTGCTATAAGAGTACAGATACAAGGTTGACAAAAATCCCTGTTTGTTGTTGTATAAAACAAATAGATCTCGTTTTTTGTGCGTATGTACTGTAATAGATACACAGAAGTTGTCACAGAATGTCATGAACAACAGTCACGCAACTTGACTGCGTCTCGTTGCCTACTTTTTTGTTCATTACATTCTGCAACGTCGTCTGTGTATATCTTTTACAGTACACACGCACGCAAAACGAGATATTTTGTTAAATATCAAATCAGTGAATAGTCACTTTCGCACGCTCTGATTAGTTCCTGAAATAGTAGATATCCAACTCTATTTTACTGTTTTGTGAAATGGTGGCTCGTTTCGTGACAGTATCGGAAGCATACTGCATTTTGAATATATTAATCTATCTCCTGCATTTTAAGAGAAACACTTTAGTTTTGTGAAGTTATTTCACAGTGCAAAGACATTTTGGGTCATCTCTTGGGTCACCAAAACGTTTTGGTGTTGTTTTGGGTGCTGCAAAGTTGTCTTCCAAAGGCAGTAATGCTACATTTTTATATTTTCATTGGACATTCACCACCACCAATCAAATCGCAGCATTGCTGTCTTGCCTCAAACATTATGTTTCTGTCTATATGTGTGCACTATTCTTTATTCAGAAATGCCCAAGCTCTGTTCCACAACTACCAGAATGCAGCGCATGCTTTTTGACATTTTGTTCGAGAAATCTCCCACATAATTATTTACCAACATGCAGTTGCTATAGCAACGTAATAACCACATTGTTGGCTGCTAATAATAAACAAAGATGTGGTTATTATGCTGCTATAGCGACTCGATCACAACAAATTATACACATTATAATAAAGTTCAAACTGCATCCAGGGTAACCACGTGAAAGCTCAGACCGGTACAAGTTTGTGTACATGAATAGCAGTCCATGTTTGTGGTCAAGTGCAGAAAAATTGTAGGTAGCCTCCTTAAATGCAAATAGATTTGTATCTGGAATCAGTGCAATGTGACGCAGCAGGTACATGTTTTTGGGCACATAATCTGTGTAGCAAGCACACACTACTGAGACAAAGTGGAGGATTCTAGGAACAGTTTTGGGCACTGCAGATTAACAACACTGAAGTATAATATGTTATGCAGTTCACAAATATCTAAAAGTAAGAATAATCCAGTCTTTGACAATAAGGTAAATAGATTTATTAACAAGGCTGAATAATTTGAAAATCCTTCTTGCCTATTATATGAGATGTGAAATGCATCAGAAAATAATCTGCATAATAGAGACGAATTACAAAATAAATTGAAAATTGAATATACTATCAAAACAGGTAGAGTTTTAATCAAGCTGTTTCAATTTCAAAAAACTAAAACCTTGTCACATGAATTAGGCTTGATACCTTTCAGTCAATTAAAAAGTCAGTGCTCAGTCACATGTCATCACGTGATATAAAAACAGTGGACTTGTGGGTCTACCTGTTTTGATAGTAACAAACAATGATAACTTTAGTCTCAATATATTATAACAATCTTATATACTTTAAATAAGCATCACAATTCACTTCCAAAATTGTACCAATGGCCAGTGCATAAAATTGCAATGTGTGGTTCCAGAAAATATCCATATCCCCTCCATGGAAGGGTGTTGAAAAGTGACCCCCCGCCCCTCTGAAGTTTCCAAGGAAAAATACAGTATTTGTATGGAAATGATCAGGTAAATTGACCCCCCCCCCCCCCCACACACACACACACACCCCTCCAGAATTTCCATTGCCCTTTGTTTAGAAGTGACCTCCACTGGAATTTCCAAAGCAAAATATTCTGGGATTTCCAATCCCTTCCGTGGGGGGAATGGATATTTTCTGGAACCACACAATACATCCTATTTTCTTTTGGCCAAGATCAGCTGCTTGACTGTACCTTCAACCATGTATGGCTCACAGCAAATAAATTTTCCAACTATTACATGCACCCTTCTGAGATGATTTTAAAAATCCCTTATAGCAGCCAGGGACCAAACTGTTTACAACCAATCATACAACTGCCTATACATTATAACTAACTGTAAAACTTATATAACTAGTCTGCCGACACGGCAAAAGTGCTGCTTATGTTCATTTTTTTGCCGAGTTACACCAACAGCGTGTCGAGCTGTGTTTTTTTTTTGCCAACAGCCATGTCGATAAACCAGCATATCGCCACTGTGTAGCGTGCAAGCGTCTGTGTACGGAGAAAACTTCATTTACTGACAACAGTTGCGACACTTTGAATTTAGAGCAGCAAATATACAGGGACGTCGATGGAATTTTGATATAGAAAGGTCACGACTTTCATGCCAACCTCTGCATATTGTTGTAATATGAGCAGTTTGTTTCTATCATACGCGTGATGAGAGGGTTTTGTTTTGTGCGTTATAGTTTTTCTTGGCTAGCTCTGTTGGTAATTACATGGCAGTATGCCTTTACTTTTGTCAGTAAATGAAGTCTCGCATGGAATTGTGGTAAAAAAAATTCGGCTTTAATTGCTACCACAATCCTTTGCGATTAGCCCATGTTTGAAAGCGACCCCCGATTAGAGAGCTGCTTGCTCGGTCGCCTCAGGCTCCCTCGCAATAATACAGTCTAATGTACCTGAAGCTAATATAATATTATCTATATATTATAATACTATAATATTTTATTCTAGTATTTTATTAAACAATTTTCATCATTTCTGACCTTATTGTAGCTGTATTGGTGTACTTCTCATTTTCTTGTTATTATTCTCACTTGGGACCAACAGTGCTTATACAGGATATCAACTCATTAGCATAATTGTCAGTTGCCTTTAGTCCTCGGCGCAAGATGGCATCCTTGGTAGAGGACGCTGTGTTGGCGGGTTTCATTGTGCTCATTTCGAGGCCTGATGGAGCTACTTTTCTTGTTACCCAGGGGGTAACTAGTTCCAGGGAGGCATGTGAATCCCCTCTACCGACTAGACTACATACTTTGGCTCAATGATAAACTCTTTCCCTCCATCTACATACTAAAATAGTTCTCTTACAATCCAATCTTATATGTGAATGTAATGACCATGTAACATTGCTAAATCTAAAATAGTTCTCTTACAATCTTATATGTGAATGTAATGACCATTTAACATTGCTAAATTTCGACATTAACTGTATAAAAATAGATTTGCAAGCAGAGTAGTAACTACAGTTAAATTCTCATTTTCTATAATATCAGAATCCTGTTAATAATCCCTATACTATAGAAATATTAGCAGCTCATGATTAAGTGTTTTTTTTCTTTAGAATTACTGCCCTCTTGATATTTTTGCCAAATCCTGACAAATCAATAGAAGCACTAGAACACATTTGGGCAAGGGGGCTGTGTCCTCCCCCCCCCCCCCTTTTTCGAAAGATTTTCCCTTACTGTATTTGCTGATGGAAATTGCACTTTTGGTCCCTAGGTATATTATCACTATCTGGCCGAAGTTGTTTCAGTCATGATCAACATGCTCTATGCCATATGGTCTTAAATGATATACAAAGTATTCCAGCTGGTACATCATGTTTGGTGAAATATAATGGAACGTTATTGCATGATCGGCACAGCAGTCTGGGGTCCCATCTTTTACCGGCCAAGCATTATACTGGTGGTACCAAAAATCTTTGGGTAGGAATCCAGGAATGAGGTGATGTTCTGGAGGGAATGGATGGAATGTTTCTCTCTTTCGAGAATCTCTTGTGTCCCCAGGTATGACACCCTCTTTTGCTAAGCAGCGCCCAACTTCAACGTCTTCAGCAAAGCTCTCTAAGGGACAGCGTGCAGGGTCCTTGAGAAGCTTTGCAAATCTCCGTAAGGTCTCCTTGCTAAAAACATACCCTGCCCCACCACTGTGATATCCCCCAAAGGTTTTAAATTTCCGCCCAAAGAAATAAGGCTTCTCTGGGTCATATTTTGAGCAAAAGAACTTCAAGTTTTCAACTATAACGTAAGTATCATCATCAGCTTTTATGAACCAATCAGCATCATTCATGTGATGGTCAATAACATATTGCCAGGCAGCACGTGTTTTAAACCATAATTTCCCGTGGCCTTCAGGCACATTCAGCCCGACCGCTGGGAAGCTTTTGTCTTCCTTTGAGCTCATAAACAACAGGATATCGCACCGTTTGCCCCAGGTTTCTTTCACCGGCTTCCCTTTCACTGGTAAGTTATCAGGGCTTGTCATTACCCAGCACAAAACACGAACATTATTCAATTTCTTCGCATTTCCATTCTGTCTGTGGTGTGTATCATTTAAATCTACATCGAAATTTATAGTTGGTAATTTGTGATACCTTGTAGTTTTGTTCCGTGTGCCATTTTCACTAGTATGAACTTCATCATTATCGTCCTCTAAATCCACGAAACCTGTGGGCACTGTGGAAGGTGAAATGTGACGTGATGTATATCTATGGAGACTTCCATTGGGACTTAAGTAGTCCACTGTGATATAAGTTACAAAGATCCCAAAAGAAATTCCTGCCGCGAATGAGAAAAATGTCGACCTCGCGACAATCATTATTCACACTAATAACGTGAAGCCTCGTTCCCGTGCCTAGTGAGCAAACAACAGCGCGACGTGGCATAACACAGGGTACCCGCTATCGTCCAACTTGACAAGCTAGTTTGCCGGTCCGTTGTTTCGATAGATAGATAGATAGATTTCATGCTCTCCTTGTTGTTTAAATTGCTTTTGGGTGCTCTTTTTACATATATATTTTTTTTGCTACGAAGTAAACAAAACAAACTATTGCCCAGCAGGGGGTGTAGTAGCCTACGAAAAGCTAGGGCGACAAAGAGAGGCGTCTGCGAGCTCAATCCAAACATCCCTTACTGATGAAGTATTTTGAACCAAATCAAGTCGTCTATCCATGATCTCCTCTGGGAAGTCTTAGGCCATTTGGATCACTTTTTCGCGAGATATCATTCACAAACCTCCACCACCTTAGAGGTTTGTGAATGATGCTCTCGAAAAAGTGATCCAAATGGCCTACACAAAGGGCTAATAAACAAGTTTAGTACTAGAAGTTTCTAATAGAAAGTGAGTGCTCGGAGGACGGCAACAGATAAATTTCGTACAAATTCATCCAAAAGATAACTTTCATCTGTGGATATAAGTTTATCCAAATATGATTTTTTTTTCGAAAAGCGGTGCTGCCAATGAATTTTATTAATGGGAGAGTATTTTATCTGCGAATTGAGGTCGATTTAACTGTATGATTTTTACGTACAACCATTACATGCGACACGCTTATGACATGCGGCAGTTAGCCCTGATTTAGACACTCAAGACTTGTCGTAGAGGAGTCTTAGGGGTGATTAAGGCTTTGCAAGTCGAGTCGTACGCTGACGCGGGCGTGCGTGTTACATGCAAAGGTTGTACGCAAAATTGCACAGTCTGAATCATTTGTGGAGAACATTTTATTGGGCAGTTAACAAAAGTGATAGAGGTGATACTTGTGTGTGAGTTGTTAGAGGAATTCCAAAAATTTTATCGCTCAACATTTATATTTTTGGGGATACTGAAGCAGGTTTTTATGACATTTGACTGCTGTTTCGCATTTTCTTTAGGTTCATACGTCATCACTTTTGTAGTGGTATGTCTGGAAGTTTTCGAAGAAAACAAAGCAATGTATTGACAATCAACAAGTTTGTTAAAATTCAACACAAGGTTAACTTTAATAACAAGGTTATTGGGTTATAAAAGTTGAATAACATGATATGTAGTTGTTCTTGTAAGTTCGTGGAATCATAGCCATACTGTCAGTATAGTTTTCAATGATTGCAGTAATGGCTTGGGCCAAAGTGTCATATGTTACAAGGTTATGAATTGGAATATAAAAGTTGAATAGGAACATGTATGATTTTAAAAAAACGTTAACATATATGTTTGCTAATGTTCGTACCCGAAATATGTAGGTCGGGTGATTTGGTGTTCATATTAGAAATACAAGATTTAACAATAAACAGAATAACATGATATCATAGCCATACTGTTGGTACAGTTTTCAAACGATTGCAGTAATAGCTTGTGTCAGATTGTTATATGTGAATGACCAGACTTTTTCGTAGGACTGCAATATAGTTGAAATTACATCATCTTCTGCAGCTGATTGTAAGTCAAGTTCAGGGTTTATCATGTGGATGAATGATTTCGTGATTTCGTTATTCAAACGAAGCTGCACGGTTTTTACACTTGTCTGGGGTTTAACCATTACACGAAGACTCCAGTGCGCGGGGCACATGGTAGGTAGCTGTATCAATTTGCATGCTTTGCATATGGCTTTGTTTGGTGAGAGAATTTCAATCATTAACTTGTTACAACCAATGCATGCTGTAGATTTTGATGCTTGGTGCACACCTAAAATCTTGCCGGTGACAGATTTTGATGTGGATATGTGTTGTTCGTGGGCTACAACAGGCTGGTCAAATGGGTTTGTTTCTGATGCCTCAAAATCTTCATTTCTTGGTGTGTTCAGGTAATGTTCGTATTTGGTTGCTTTCACTCGCACATTTTTTAATTCATAGGTTTTGTTGAGCTGCAAGGTTCCAACATGATTTCCCCACATAACAAGTCTTATTTGAGCTGTCGGGTCTACAATAGTCACGTCTTGTTTTTTGGTTTTTCCATACCTTGTTGGTACTTCAGAATCTGGTTCTATGTGGACCACTTTACATTTGATGGAGATTAGCTGTTCTTTGGCAAGCTTTTGCACAGATGCTAAGTTAACTTGTTTTCCAGCAGTTGATGCAGCTAACTCTTCAGAGAAGGCAAAATCTATGTCATCAGGTTGCAGGGGTGTTATTTTTGTGTATTTTGTTATCGCGATTTCATCAGATTGGTCACCGGATCGTTTCAAGTTCTTCATCTTTACTGGACTTTTGTAGTTGCTATGGTTGCCAGCTCTGATCTTTTTTCTGGTGAATAACAGACTGCTTGGATTGGTTTTCTTTGCACTGTATGATGCAGTTAAAGTACTTTCTGTGAGACTCATCAGCATGTTTGACTTCAGTGATTTTGTGCAGATAGCCTTTAATACAGTCTAAAATAAAAACAAAATAAATGTGAGGGTTAGGTAGACAGCATATTAAATAATTTTGTATAAATTTGGTCGTTTTGATATATCCACAAATATATTACAGGAAGAAAATGCGAAATTGCTAGACATTAGAGGTTGTGCAAAGTTGTTTTGTGATAGGTCAAGTTGTTATGGCAGGAAGAGGGTGCAAGATTGTAATGAAATATGAATTAAATTTGGTATTGAGTTTTTGTGAAAAGTGATAATGCACTTTCCAGTTTCAAATTTGTTCAGAATTCATGTTTGTCGAAAGCTTGTAAGAATAAGCAATGTTACCTTGAGAGACACCAACAACCATAGGACCTTCCTGATTCATATTATGGTCTTGATTCACTGAGATGGGATCCTGATGTCTTTGTTTGCTTTCTTGGCTCATATTTCTGTAACACAAAGAAGGTGTAAACACAATATTGTATATGCAGTTTGTTTGTTTGAGAAAAAAGGTGGAAGGCCTTGTTTAAAAAAAAAAACAATTAATAAGTGGCCAATGAATTAAAAAAAGATGTGTTCAACTAAAATTCTTACCTGATTCAATTATAGAAATAAAACTGGATAGGGAAATGATGTAAAAAAATATATGTTTAGAAAGTAGATACATATTTATTTAATATTGAGAAAGTTTGACTTATTACAGCAATTAAACCAAAGTTACAGTCATAGCTATTCAATAGGGTAATAATGATTGCACAACATAGTGTATTGTTGTGTGTAATGATTTATATGTAAGTGATAGATATGCTTATCACAAGTATCCATTAGTATAAACTCCTTAGAACCAATACACATGAAAACACAATAAGGAAATCACTAGAAATTTGAATATATTTTGACTATATCAAATGGTGTTCATCAGGGTGAAGATAAGTATGGAAAGTTGCTTGTGCCAATGCATCTAGTCTATCTTCCTCTTGTAGACGGTATTGTAAAGTAGTAGATGATTTTAATGCAGTTAATCTGTCATAGCTCATTGGTTTTATCACACAAGAAGACAAAGTTTTCACTCTACTCAAAGCTACATATGAAACACCTGGAGTCTTTTCTGATTTTCCAATATCAATCCATGCTTTAGGTAGTGTAAGCCCTTGGCTTTTATGAATTGTAATAGACCATGAGAGTTTAAGGGGCAACTGTTGTCTTTCGTGGAGGCCATCTGTTAAGTTAGCTGTTGCTGTTATGGGACATATGGGAACGCAAGATGGAATGGTATCACTAATAGATGGACCAGTGTAATTATCAAACTGCACAATTACTGCAATTGGCAAGTTAGGAGGGTCTATGCCTGTTTGAAATATTATGTGTTTAACAACTCCTGTAGCTCCATTACAAGACCAACACTGGGCCATAAATTCATGGTCAACATGACTTTTGATTGTTTTGCAAGACGAAGTAGTGGTTCTAAGCCTGACATATCATCTGAGCTAACATTCTTTGCTAAAGCTGATGAATGATGAGCATTGATGGAAGCTATGGGCTGTTGTAGCTTAGTAAGCTGTTCATCATTGTAGTTTCTAACTTCTTCATTACTGTAAAATAATCTTATTGCATCATCAAAGTAGTCGAGATTTGGAATATTTCCTGGCTGACGTGTTAACAGAAGATTCCAATCATCAATAGTTGATTGACCTTTACGAAGTCTAAGTAGTAATTCTCTAAACTGATTTTGCTGTTGATCAGCTCCCTGTACTCTTTGATTGACTGTCAGCTTGATAACCTTGTCAAACATTTTGTAAGCAAGATAACCCTGATCTCCTATATTATTACTTGGTTTAGCATGGTAAAGTGGCTTATCTGCTACTGGTGGTAACTGGCCTGGGTCACCTGTAAGTATAATTGAGAACCCTCCAAAGGGCTGCTCACAATATCCACTAGCTTGTTTACACCGTTTGTCAATCCAGCCAAATGTTTTCTGTCCTAGCATTGAATACTCATCAATTATAATATAATTTATGCTTTTTAGACTTTCTTGCAATCTTGTTAAACTTTGACCAGTCAGATCGTTATTTCCTCGTGGTCCAACAGGGAGTTTTAACAAGGAGTGAATTGTAAGTCCTCTGATATTGAATGCAGCTTTGCCAGTAGTGGCAGTAATAGCACATTTATGCCTTAAAAGTCCACGGATTGCGTTAATGAGGTAGCTCTTTCCTGTACCAGCTACACCATTTATTATCATACAAAGAGGCTCTTGGATATTAGAGTCTGAATGTGACTTTACAATATTATAAGCTACAGCTTGCATTTCACTGAAAGTGTTACAGTCAATAATATCAAAGCTGGTTTGAAGGTTACAAACATTCTCTTCCTTTCTAGTTTTTATCCATGTTGGCATTTCTCCAATTTGTTGATCTGTATAATGATTTCTGTCTTGTTGCCAGTCACATTGAGACTGGTGATTGCTGCTGTTATTGTTATTATCAAATGATAGATCACATAAAGTCATCCATTCTTCTCGTTCATTTGGAGATGAATTATCATTGGGTGTATCATCACAATCTTGTTGACTGTTAACAACTTCTTGAAGTTTATCAAACCATCCTGGTACATTTTCTTGTGCATATCGAGTTTCAAGGAACTCCTGCCATTTCTGAATGAAAATTTCATTTGATGGTTTCACATCATCCCATGCATTATCCTGCCTTCCTTTCCAAGGCTTATATCTTATTAGCTGATATTTACAATACAAAGGGAAGTTTGGCCCTTTGGGGTTTGATGAATAAGTAGGGAAAATTCTTGGTATCACATTTTCAGGCTGCTTTGTCAGCTTTTTATTTACAACTTTGAATTTAGTTGCAAATTGTACAAAGTTGTGCATGACAAGTTCAGGTGACTTATCATAATTGCTACGATTTGCATAAACATCAAGTAGAGAATTCTCACAGCAAACTTGACCTTCTTCTAATGATGATGGTTTTTTTACAACTCTGCGAGAGCCAGTTAAACTGACGGGTATTACTGTAAATGATGAACTATGGAGTTTCAAGGATAATAAGTGATGCATTATTTCTTGGGCTGCATAATCACGCTCCCTAGAGTTTTCATTATCACCTTTTTAATGGTTCTATGGGGACTGCTGTCACTTGATGCATTGTTTATTATAGTATTAAAGGCAGTTTTTAAAAGTGGTGATCGAGGTTCTCCTTTGGCTGCATACTTCGTTAAATATTCCACACAGGCATAATGGTCAATGACGACTTGGATATCACAATTTGCTCGCCAACCTTGTAACTGAAGTCGTTGATTGCTATTTAGACGGGTATCATTTCTTTGGTTATAATCTTTGCTCTGTACTGCATGTCATTTGATTTATTGTGTAGTTGTTCAAAGACTAATTTAGTCTTTGTGCAATGGTCAATAGGGAAATTAAACCGGCATTTCAATTCCTTCTCGTTACTTTTTTTACGTAAGCAATAATTTGTGCTACAACGAGTGTGTCTTTGAACCATATTTAGAAGATCACAATAATCTGAATCCATATCATAATCAGGAATGTCTTGGTGCCTTCTCTGACAAGGATGAGTGTCAGGCCTTATCCACAAATTTTCTTCTGGGGGATTTGGATTGACAGTTGAAAGTAACCAATCTACATATTTACAAGCTATTTCAGCAGCTTCATTACCAGCAAGTATGTCTTGATCAAGCTGTGAAGTATCTGTGTTTAGTTCATGCTCATCTTTCCATTTTTGAGCTAAAAAGCCTTTGAGTGCAACTTTAGTGAGTTCACATAACCCTGGATCATTTTTCAATTTGGCTGTGCCATGGCAGTGAATGCTACCTCTACCCTGATATTCATAGCGATACCAATGCCACTTTGCACCAAGAGTGTTATAAAGCCAGTGTTTAATAAAACTGTCTAGCCTTTGTGTAAAAAACCAGTCCACTAAATGTGGGTTATTAATGACATTTTGTCGTTTGTCGTTTACAATATTAGTGCTTTCACCAAACAAAGCATGCAATTCTGGCCAGTGCATATCAGCAGATGAAAACGTAAAAAAGAATGTTGGAGTGCCAACTGTGGTAATAATAGCTTTTAAATCTTCTCTAACCTTATGCCAATATGCATTTGTTCCTCCTATGTTTGCAACATATCGTGAGACTTTTGACATAAAAAGTGCTGAATTATTATTTGAAGCCATCTCTTTTAATTCATCAATTGTCAAATGAGCTTCACCTGGATTTTGCCTTAAAAATATCCCACTCTGCTGCAATGTTCTTTTTCTCAGAATCATGTCAAAAGCCCAATATGAAAATCTTGGGTGGGTAGCAAATCGGTAATACCATTTGTTAGTTTGTTTTGTAGCAAATTTTAGTAAATGTTTGATACTTTCATGAAATGACACATTCTTCATAACAGATGGATTGGTAGGATCACCTTTTCCATCAGGAAATAAAGTAGGAAATGCCATGGTGGCAAGAAATGGTGTATTGTACTCATTTAAAGGTTCATTGTCATAAGAGGGCCAATTCATTGGCGTGTCTCTAGACAGTTGGTTCTTAATTGCTTCCAATTCTTGTTCCTTGTGTTGGCTAACAGGTAAAAAACTACTCATTTCTGTTGACTTGTCATATACAACATCATCTACATCTTGACCTGTGGTAGTTGGCACATTTGGTTCATTTGGTTCTTCTAATAGTATGTCATTGTCAGAATCAACTGTCAAAATGCCACAAGGAATGCCGTTTTCTGGTAAAGAGTTTAATGCATTATTATCAAGAGTCACATCGGAGTAATGTGGATTATTCTGTATAAGCCACAGTAAAGCGTTATAGACATTCTGTCTCCTGACATTGACATCTTTAAAGGTGTTGTTTTTACCTTTAACTTTTACTATTATGATGGGTATATCATTGGGATATCTTGGCAAAGATGATGCAAGTTGTTTAACATTCTGTGGCAGATTTATACAATGACCAGAATAACCCCTTTGACCACCTGGTTTAATATAAATTCTCATAATAGGTAGTGCACGAGCAATCAACATTTCTTCTGTTTGAGTGAGCTCTTGTAATTCTTGTGGGACAGGTGCTGGTATCATAAAATTTTCAGCAGAAAATGCTTTGGGGTTATGCTTATCTCTGGAACATCGCCGACAAGTAAAAGAATTAATGTGTTGCTCTTTTAATGGCCATGCTTCTTTGCAAATTTTACACTGATTCACTGAGTATTGAAGAGACTGATGAAATTTCTGCATGTTCGATTTTGCCCAAGTTTGTTCATGTAGGGGACCATTAAATGTTTCATCAAATTCTTTTAAATAGTTTTGGTGTGCATCTAGTTGTGATTCACGTACTAAAGGATTTTCAACATTGATTGTGTTAACTATTGTACCAGAAGCATTTTCTGTATGAGTTTCTTGTAACACAATGTTAGCATTATCAGAAGTTGTTTGAGAATCATTGTTATTTGTCAAAACACTTTGACTATCACGTTCCTGTTTTTTGTTCTTATACTGTTCCCTTTCTTTTGAAAGTCTCTTTGCTCTAGATTCTGGTGTCTCACGTGATCTCTGGATTCTTTTGTACTCTCGTTGTTTTGCCCGTTTTTCAGCTGTGGCTTCTGGAGTGTCACTAAATATTTTAGCTCTCTTATTTTCATTAAACTGTGACATTCCTTTTTTCTCTGTACTTTCTAAAATCTTTCTTTTCTGATCAGTGATTGCATTTATATTTGGAAGATTTTGATTTCGTACTACTGAAACATAATGTAAACCATTTATGTAACCCAAAAAGAGCACAGGTGTGTGTACAACTGGAGTTATAACAGGAGTTATTAGTTTTGCAGGTGACCCTTCAGTTGAGTCAGTTATATGAATGAAACAATTTAAGGCATTGGACACAGCTTGGATAACAATGTTATCACACCAAGTCTGTGGTTGAGACATTTCTAAGATGTAACTTTGCCAGCAGTTACCTGAAAAACTCTCAATATAATGTTCTGCATGGTTATTTAAGTGATTAATTCCTGCCATACGGATTTCATGATGCCTTTCAGGTTGACCAAAAATCTGATGTGAGCAAGCTCGAAAAAAAACATGAGCCATCACCACCAACATCAACAGGTGATAAATTAAGTAATGACAACTTTCGAACTAAAATACTCCAAGGTGATACAATATTTGAACCATTTCTAAACATACCACCTTTCAAATCAGGCACTGTACTATCGCATGATGCAACATTTCTGTTAAGTTTATATATTACGTACTGTAGGTCACTGTGCTGTTTTTTAGCAACAAATGGCTTTGTGATACTTGGTGAACAAAAATATTGGCTGAAAAAACTGCCACTTCGTTGAAGGGAAAGCACAAAAAAGTACTTATAATTGCTGGCCAACTTATAAATTTGTGATGAATAAGGAACAACTTTTCTAAGCAAGCATTTCAATTTCTTTCTGATTTGTCTCTTACGTAAAAGTTGCAATATTTTGTTTCTGGAAAATCTCGAGGGAGCACGATCTCTGCATCGTTTAGGTTTCCTAACTACCTCAACATATTTTCTGATAGAAGGTCTATAGCAAATTCCATGCAAGTTAGCATTACTTATTAACTTCGAGTCTGAGGTCATCGCAGCTTTCAAAGTTCTGTTACCGCTATCAGTTATCTCAATTGAAGCAGAGACATGGTCACCAATATTGTTTGGGTCGTTGCACAGTGTTATGGGCTGTTTCATATCCCCAAGGCTTAAAGCTCTCAAGTTGAGATTGAATTTCTTATGGATCGGTCGCGAAGGGTGATTGACTGCCCGCTGTAATAGTCGGGTCGAATTAACTGCCCGCTGTAATAGTCGGGTTGAATTAACTGCCCGCTGTAATAGTCGGGTTGAATTAACTGCCCGCTGTAATAGTCGGGTTGAATTAACTGCCCGCTGTAATAGTCGGGTTGGATTAACTGCCCGCTGTAATAGTCGGGTTGACGGGAGTTTTGGCATACGAGCCAAACGTTCTGAGCTCGAAAAACAAATCAGCCATGACTGAGGAACTATGCCTTTATTTAGCGGAGCTGAAACACTACGAATTTGGCGAGTTTTTTCACCAAAATCGTTTGACAACATACTCTGAAAGCTGCGATAACTTCTACGAAAGTATTGAAAATAATTCATTGCTTTTACCTACCCGAAATCGAAGATAAAACCCAAACCACAAATCCACGACCACACAACACGACCAAAGCTGAGAACTTCTCACATCGCCACGTGCAAGATTGCACAACTTACTTCGTCACTGAATCGATTGTTCTTCGTATAACATAGTAAAAAGGCGTAAATTCCCGAAATTATTCCAGATATTAGCAAAATAAGTACCAGAATATATTGTAGAACAATATTTGAATTGTATTATATTAAATTTCTGCTTTATCTCGCAACACATTCTCTGTAATTAATTTTTACCGTTGCACAGATCAGTCGACCGGGAAGCCTGTGGGAATCGATTGTTCTTCGTATAACATAGTAAAAAGGCGTAAATTCCCGAAATTATTCCAGATATTAGCAAAATAAGTACCAGAATATATTGTAGAACAATATTTGAATTGTATTATATTAAATTTCTGCTTTATCTCGCAACACATTCTCTGTAATTAATTTTTACCGTTGCACAGATCAGTCGACGGGAAGCCTGTGGTGTGGACATGAAAAATCGCACCCACTATATACAACTCGCGCATGCGCTATACCAAGATACCGGAAGAGTCGACCGGGAAGCCTGTGGTGTGGACATGAAAAATCGCACCCACTATATACAACTCGCGAATGCGCTATACCAGCATTAGACTTGCTCTCCGGTCGCTGCGCTCCCTCCGAGCAATAAACCAACTAATGGTCTATTACAAATCCTGCATTCTGATTGGCTGAGCTACTAATGGTCTATTAGTGATAGACCGTGCCTGGCAAAACCACCACTTTTCTTTGCAAGAAAACTTGATTTTTTCAACATAAAATAATGGAATTCATTGCCAAAACTGACCAACTAGGACCAACTAGTTGGTTTATACTAAAACAATTAGATCTCGCGTCCTCATGTGCTATGATATCAATAGACCAATCGGCCTTCGGCCTCATGGTCATCATAGCACATTCGGCCTCAAGGTCTAATTGTTAAATAGTACAACATGATTGAACAATACTTTTATTTTAATTATTATACAAATTTCGACTTCAAACATAGCTAATATGCAAGCTATGCAGCAGAGTGCCAAAACAGCCTAAGGCTAAATTCGATTCAAATTATTTAATATGAAACACTAACACAAAGCTTGGGCGACCTGTGGTCGTGATGCAATGATTTGAGCTGTAATAAGGTGATTTTTGCCTCATTAGACGCCATTGGTTACCAGGGCAACGATGCTATTGTTAAGTTTATATTAGCCGTCTACCCTGTCCATGATGCACTCTGTGTGTTGTGTGTGGGGGGGGGGGGGGAGGTATACCAAGCCTGAAGAAGGTACACCCCTAAACCATACAGACCCTTTTTCATACCAAAATTGCAGCATTTCCACTGCCCTTCTTTATACCCAGTCCAGCCTGAAAACCCTACCCACCGAGAGGTTTTGCCGCCATTTTTTAAACCATCCAAATCCAGAGTTGACCAAAAAGCTCAAATGCTGGTATTTTATTTCCATGGCTCTGTTCTAGAATGCAAGTCAACTTTATTTGTTCTGTCTTCTTGGGTCATTGACTTTCATTGTGGTGGTCGGATTTCACATGAGCTGACTAGATTTATGTATCCGAAAAGCGCTGTCATGAAGCAGTCAAGCGTTCAGGAGCACAACCAAGCTCGCCATTATCTTTATCGGCAAAATTATAGTCTAAAAATGAATATCATGTTAACGATGCGATCATGATGATGCATCATTTCGGAGCTGGGCTTTGGTCACTTGGGTCTTCTTTTACCTGGTTCTCTTTACAGGAACGGAGCAAACAAGAGGTAGGGAAACCGCCAAGAAAAATGCTGGCTTCAAGAGCAAATAACATGTCTTCATTTATTACATAAACATCAGTGAAATACCAAGGTTTATTATATAAACACCAATAATGAAATACCGAGTGATCTCCCGCACGAAAACTTGATATCTCACTACCTTGAGTTTTTTTAGATGTTGTGTCCCCCAGGTTTTTGGGCTTGCTACGGCCCTGATATAATAAACAGAACATTACATGACCGCTTGGAGATACGAATTTTTATCCTCGTGTTAAAATTTATCTCACTCGTTCGCTGCGCTCACTGCTCACTCGTGAGATAAATTCGTATCTCCGCGCGACCATTAACCATTATCCTGCGAGATTGCGCAGAATATCGTCTGATACTTAGCCGACGAGGGACGAAGTCCCGAGTTGGCTAAAATCAGACGATATTCTGCAAAATCGAGCAGGATAATGGTTTTATTATTCAGCACATCGATAAAACCCCCGAAAAAAGTGACTTTTGTGTATTATTTACATTTTCCTCAGAGAGACGGATATTTAACAATTATTCCTCGAGCCCGAATGGGCTCTGAGTCAATAGCCCATGAGGCCGTGGGCTATTGACTCAGAGCCCATTCGGGCTCGAGGAATAATTGTTTTAGTTAAATCACACTAGTAGGTCAATTTGTATAACCAAAAACGATCATTTGCCTTTTTTTGGCTTTCAAATCCGACACTTTCGCTACTAGTAGGCTATAACTTATAGCCTACTAGTAGCTCGACCAATCAGAACGCAGCATTGACAATAGACCACTAGTGTGATTTGACTAACGCAGGATAGCTGTCATGTACAGAAGACAGCTATTGGCGTTCCAATGACCATATTTGGGCAGTGCATCGATGTGCTGAATAATAATGTAATATATATCCGTCCGAAGATATGATTTTTATCTTCACTCTTCACAGTGAAGATAACACACATAGCTTTCAGATTTTCGTAAAATAAATGTCAATTTGGTATTTCACTGATATTTATTGCGCTCACTCGTGAGATACATTTTCAACACTCGAAGATAGATAAAATTCGTATCTCCGCGCGGCCATCTCAGTAATATCCGCTATATTCTTCATGGCAATCTCAATATCTACTGTCCATCTCAGAATCTTTAGACCGGCAGGTACAAAACGCAGGTCACAGGTCAACAATAGAACGAGTCTACTTGTGACCTGTGATCTGTGATCTGTGACCTGCGTTCTATTGTTGACCTGTGACCTGTGACCTGCGTTTTGTAACTGCCGTCTTTATGGTCCCTAGACATACTCAACGAGCCATTCTCGATGCGTTTTGGACGAAACCCCTAAACTGCTCGTTGAATATATTTTCACTTTCTCGAGCTTCCAAATCACTAGCTGTCTTAGCGGTTTAGTACCCGGTATTACTAGGTCTTAGTATTACTGTAGTAGCACATTTGTTTTTCTAACGTAGTCTATGTTCTTTAAAGAACGGAAGACTTGTATCTGGTAAATGTAAAACTTCGTCTTGCCTTTACATTTCTTTCTACCAGGAGAAAATGTCACAATATCAACTGAAATTCCAAGCACTAAATCGCCCATCATTACAATCTCAACGATTCATTCATCACCATCAACTTCATCGGTCAGTGGCCATCGTGAAAACTTTGTTTCCAATCAAAGCTCAGGCTTAGCAGCCAGCAGTACCCCTTTGATGACGTCATCTCCTGTGTTTATGACTACAGACGTCTCATGAGCTTTCAAACCCTAGCTGAGCGGAAATTTAGTTTGGTAACCGCGCTTCGGGTTTCAAATGACATGCCATTCATACTTTGTCTGTTACTTATTAAAACGGCGTCAGGGTCGTGGATGATATCTCCGACGCAGTAGATGCGCAGAAGCTTTTACAAGCAGCTGTTGAAAGACATTTATGCGCAATGGATATTTTTAGGATTGTTATGTAATATAGTCACGGGATAGGTAATTTTCGGGAGGGCAGGACTTATCAAATGTTCAAATCTTTGAGTTCAATGACGGCGTTGTAAAATAACAAGCGGAAGTCCATGTTTCGCAATAAAGTATATTCAATCTCATATTGTAAGAGTATTCCGGTTTTCCCAGCAATTTCAATACGTTCTCTAACATCCAGCAACTTATATTGAAAACATACAGAGGGATTTTTTTGTCTACGTTTTTGTTTGGGCGAGTTTCAGAGCAAATTAATATCGTGGTAATCGGTGTTCAATGACCGGTTGCGTGTAAATGAGCGGGAAGGACAGCGAGATTCTGACTCACATAGAGAACTTAAAACCACTTTGTCGGGTCTGTGGAGGCAAATTGAAAAGGAAAAAGGACATCAAATACGATGGTAGTTATTTGTGCACAGAATACAAGGACTTCTTAGCGAAACATTTTAATCTCAATATTGACAAAGATGCGGCAGAAATTCATCCGCCGCGCTTCTGTAATCTCTGCTATGTGTCTGCCTCAGATCGGACCCATTTAGCTCGCCAAACAATATTCTGGGAAATTCATGTGGATCAGACCTGCAAAGTATGTTCCGCCGTTCTTCAGATGAAAAAAGGGGGGCGACCCAAGAAAGCTCAGAAAGGTCGAAAACCTTCCCAGAAAACAGAGAAAGCGTCAACAAGCGCACAAAGCCAGGCGCCCGAACTTGAGCCATGCGAAAGACTCAAGGAAATCATAACCAGCATTTCCCCTGAAGAACGCAACAGACCTTACAATTCTGATCAGTTCACCGTTATACAGAACGATCTGCAATGCTCGATCTGTAAGGATGCATTACATGTGCCGGTCAAGACGTCTTGTCAACATTATTATTGCGCCACGTGCTTGCAGACCGCTATGAACACCGGCATTACAGGCTGTCCACTTTGCAAAGCGAAAATTACCAATATAGAAAAACCCGACGACAAAATGGTATTAAGATTAATAGCAGATCTAAAACTACAGTGTCGAAGGTGTTTAATTGTAATCAATTACAATGAGGTGGTATCGCACATATGCACAGCTGCCCAACCTGTTGTTGCCCTTCCTGGACCTTCGACTCGATCAGACTCCCCCACCCTCACCCAAGCTATGGAGGATTTGAAGCAAGGAAAAATCACACCAGAGGTCGAAACATTGGGCCTTATGTTCGTCAAGTCAAAATTCAAGGATTCAATGGATGGAAAGTCAGCCCTTCTAAAAACCCGCGGAAAGGTATTTATTATACTTCTGTTTTATGGAAAGTCTTAACAGTCTTAATTTCTCATCTAAAGCATTTTATTATATTTCCCTTCAGCCGTTACAGATAATGCATGTCCCCCAGGCATCAAAATCAAGTACGGACGTCAGCAACAGACAGAAACGGAACCGAACACGTGATTTGCAGCGAGTCGGCGACGCCCTAAGCAAGGGAGAAATCGATGTGCATATCGTCCATCACTTGAAAGGTAAAACCAAGAAAGAAAGGGAACAACTAATAAATGACGCTTTGGGGAAGGATCTGGTTCTTGACCTGCCCGAAAGACAGACACTAGCAATGAAGGCTGACTTGGGAATGTCCTGGTTTAAACTGAATAAGCTTAGGAGGTGGGTACAAAACGTTTCCTAATGCACTTCCATCCAAAGTGAATGGTTTAGCAATAACACTTATTTTTGTGGGTCAGGTGGTTTAAGAAATGGGGAGTTAAGATGGAGAGTGAAAAAAGGCAAAGAAAACAAAAGCAAGAGCAGATAGGCGACAACTTGGAGGCTGAGTTTCTACCAATGGAACACAGTGAGAAAAAGGCTAACAAGGTAGTGACCCTCATCAAAAAGACCCCCTGTGCTTATGTGGAGGACATCCAAGAAAAGATTTCTTCTTATGTTGACAAGAATGCAAAGTGAGTATTGGAGTGAATTATGGGCTTCCTCAGTATGGTTTGAGTATTATAGGCACAGCAATGAAACACGAGTTACTTAATTAAAAATACAGTAAACATATGTAAAGTATCTGTTGCCTAAAATTTTTCAGGGAAGGGCTACTGACAGACCACCAAGGTTACATTCCGGCAGATAAACTATATATCAAGCTAGGAGGAGACCATGGTCAGCAGTCCATGAAGTTTGCCTTCCAGATCGCAAACCTAGAAAAACCAAACTCCAGTAAGAACACAGTTGTGTTTTCTATCTTTGAAGCCAAGGACACAAGGAACAACCTTCGTATAGCCCTGGAAAGATACCACGAGCAGCTTGCTGATCTTAGACAAGTGAAACTGCAGTAAGAAAAAAAAAAAGAAAAAAAATTAATAAGAACTAATTGTACACCATTGTGTTTATCTAACATTGTTCTACATCTATCCCACAGTGAACAAGATGTGATCCTTTTCTTATTGGGGATTATGAATTTCTCTGTAAAGTCATGGGAATTTCTGGAGCAAGTGGTAGGCTCATATAATTATGATACTCATGTCCTTATAAGTTAAATCAGGATGTTATTATTAATATAATAATAGTGTTATCTTGTTTATTAGTATCATTTTTAATAAGATTATTGTCAAATACTTTCTCTAGATAATTTGATGATGGAAATATTTCTTACCATTAGCTCTTGTCTTTCTCCAGGACGTCATCCATGCCTTTGGTGTGAGGTTCTTTCTGCCGATATGGGAAAGGAAAGGAGCTCGAGAAGTAACAGTCAACAGCGGACATTAGAGAGGATGAGGCAATGCTTGCAGGAGTTCCTCAACAGGGGTGGTGGTGACCTGAAAAGGGCAAAGGATTTCTATAATGTTATCCATGAACCACTCCTGGACATCCCTATTGACCATGTAGGATTTGTAATGGGATTTAAGTGACATTTTAAAATAGTGGTTTTTGTTTCGATAATATTAACTGAATTAACAAATTCTGGTCTGTTTTAGATATGTATCCCTGGTCTACATATAAGCCTTGGAATGTTCTTGAAATTCTATGAGTTACTACTGGCAGACTGTGAAGACCTTGATCTCAAAATTGCAACAACACTCTCCCACAGCGATGAAATTATTGGTGACTCTGAATTTGGCCAACATGTCTCGCAGCTCCAGGAAGCAAGGCGTATGGCAGAGAAAGCAGAGTGTCTGAGGAGCCAAAGCAAAGAAATGCAGGAGTACGCAACTCACCTTCTCACTGCTGGTGACCAGATCCACACAGAGGAGAGTCCGAACCCTGCCATTGCCCAACTGTTGAATGTTGCTTCATTGCTGGAAAACGATGCTGAGGAAAAGGTATGTCACAATGCATGCCTCACTATTGTTTGTGCAACTGACAGCTATACCATATCGAACCATAGCAAATAAACAAATGTTATCCATAGGATGCAACTGCAACGCGCTTGAGGGCTAAGGCATTTCCGAGAGGCATTGGCATGGTCAACACTGGTCTGAATGAAACCCTGCAGTCACTGAGAGTACAAAGGCAGGCGTACCACAGCCAGACATTTGTTGGCAATCATGTTGACATTTGTTTGAAGGTAAAAATTATTTTAAAGAGCTTTCTCTTCTTATTTTTAAGTGTCTAAATTTATGTCCTTGTTCTTATTTCACAGGAGGAAAACATCCATAGAATATGCGAGACAGTAGAGAAAGTCGTTCGAAAGACTTGCCCTAAGCTGCAAGACGAGGCCTTGGAAATTAGCCACAAGTATTCCAAGCTTCTAGAGCTATTTGCAGTCTGCCACAAGAAATATAACAGCAGCCAACCCATGTCTAATGAAGAGATTGATGTTCTTGGTACTTGTTTATAATTATTTCCCCAATCGATAAATCCTGTTCCTTTAGATTCGTGAATATACCTGTTTGCATTAAAAATCGTTTGTTTACATTCTCCACAGACGCGGACATCAAGCGGTTTATGATTTTCTATCGCACCAAGTTTCCAGAAGCTACCTTTCCCCCTAAACTCCACATGCTAGAGGACCACGTCGTTCCATATATTCGCAAGTGGCATTTTCCGTTGGGGTTCTTTGGGGAGCAGGGAGGCGAATCAATTCATCACGAATTCGTCTCTCTCCACAAGAACTTCAACGCCGTCCATCCTGCGCCAGAGCGACTCAAGAAAATGCTGGAGATGCATTACGTGATAGTCGAGCCAGAAAACCGGGCAATTATTCCAGAAAAGCAGAAGAGAAATCTAAAGAGAAAGATGGAAAATAAATAAGCTCTCTTCTGCGATCTCTTTAGTGCCATAAGTTTGCATTTAGTGTATATATTTTAAACAACGAGTGCACAGTGTTCGAACCCACGCTTTGTTCGAAATGTGAGACCTGAGATTCGCGCAATATTTCAGCTAAGAACCCAAGGGCCAGAGAAAAAGCCATTGCGCTGCAAAACAAAAACGTAATAAAAAACTTACCGTTGATAATTGTTCTCTAAACCTTGTTTCGTCCACTGTAGTAGCCATTTTGCTGGGAAAACCTTCATTTGTCCGTAAAATAGTACATTCCTAGGCCTCCAGCAGCATCAACGAAAGTCCTTTTAAATTTCTAGTGAAGTTTAGAGGCTCAAAAATAGAATATTTGACGTTTTTCCTCGGTCTTTTTGCATAGACCAATGCTTTGACATCCCTAGCCATGTTTCTCGTCCGTTCCGTGCCAGGGTATGACGTTTTGTAGCTATTTGAGAACCAATGAAAAGCCCGCGATTTCCCCTTGGGGACAACAGGAATCAGCCGATCGGGTTGCTAGGAGTAACGAAACCCGCTGAACCATCTGATCGGGGGGCTCAGCTCAAACTAAATTTCCTCTCTGAAAGATCCGTGGTGTGCGGTGATGACTACAAACTCATTAGCCGACAATTTCCCGTCAAGCTCTGCGGCAATGGCTACAATCTCTTTTTTAGTGGAAAGTTTACCGTCAAGCCCTACGGTCAACATCTCGGTTTCACGTGTCCTTTACACGCAAAACGTGAATGCTGCAAATCAAAATGGCACAAACGTGAACGGAAGTGAGTAGCACAAATGTGTCTCAGAAGCCTGCGCGCAAGCGTTTTCCCATGGGTTTCAGAGGCCAGAAACGTGCGAGCGAATTTTTGACCGCGCGGCTTTTAATTTCATCTAACCCTAAAACCCTACGGAAACCCTTGCTACGCAGGCCAGTCTCAGAGCAGATTTCGTAAAGAACAAGAGTTTTAATTTTTCACGTTTTCACGCGCGCTCATTGATGGTCTATCTCATCCGCCCTTTCTGAAATCCCTGGATCGTGGATCCGCCCCTGAACAGGTTAATAGGCCATTTGCACTAAGTGGGTCACGTGACCCCAACTTAACGAGATGTTTTGTCAAAATCAATTCCAGAAATACAAAGAACCAATTGATATTAGAGCAGATATCGTATGATCGACCGTGAAAAGTGCCGCGGTACTGTCGCGGTGTCGGTATACCGAACCTGGGCTGCTGTGAATGGAATGAAATCGCTAATGAAATCGCGGTACTTTTCACAGTCATACGAAATCTGCTCTAGTCCGAAACTCAAGTTTTAGGTTAAAATCTCTAACCTGGAGCAAATGGCAGCGAGTTGAATTTTCAAGATTTTATTCAGAATGTATGGGATTTGGGTGGGGGGGTCTCCCATGGGATTTGGGGGGGGGTCTCCCATATTTTTTGGTCGGGGATGATCGTCGTATCTTTTAGGGGCTAAAATCACGATGGTTTGGTCTCTTTTAGAGGTGCTCTTGATCTTCAATAAATTTTAGGGAGATTGGTATCTTTTAGGGCCGCAAAACTGTGTCCAAATTGCTTTTTCTTATGATAGTGCTTCTAAAAACCGTGTAAGAAAGAAAGATTATTCGATAAATTAGAAACAAACACGGAAATTTCTTGATGAGTATATTTTCACCTGTTACCTGTGTCCTTCGCGCCTACTTGGTACATAAGATCTGAAAAGCCTTGCACCGTCGCATCTGTCTTTTGTAGCTCGCTGTCCGTTTTGCATTAACGGTATGACTATTTATCATTAAAAGCAGTTTCCATGGTTCTGTTTTGGTATGACATATTTCTTCTCACGGCGCATCGCCGTCGCAACGGGACGTTGTTAAGGTGCAACTTTTTCTGAAATAGCGGTGTATACAGTGTATAGCACATCGCAGTTAGCTGCTTTTCTGAAATAGGTGTATAGTATATGCCGTAGGAGAGAGAGATTGACTGTCTATATTTCGCTTTGTTTTAGCGTTCGCTTCACCAAAGGCGGAAGGTTGGAAAGAAGACCTGACGATGTGGCTTGCGGTTGGCTGTGCTACACTGTTTCTTCTCATCATTGTGAATCTAACTAAATTAACTATGCAGACTGGCTTACAAGCTTTGGTAGATTTTCCTACAAGAGGCAAGAATACTTTGGACAATTGTCTGTCAAACAATAGTCATCTGTTTGATAAGTGTTACCCTTTTGACGCCCAAATAAAGACTGACCATCGGGGCGTGATTATGCCGCCAGGCGAAAAGCTCAAACCGTTACGTTATAAGTGTGTAATGCAT
This sequence comes from Scolanthus callimorphus, assembly GCA_033964015.1. NCBI lineage: Eukaryota > Metazoa > Cnidaria > Anthozoa > Actiniaria > Edwardsiidae > Scolanthus > Scolanthus callimorphus. Next base: position 29,310,918 of record CM066917.1, read on the forward strand.
GATTATCGGGAGCACCGCAAAGTGAAATTCCATTCAAAACTTTTGGAAGTATGCTGGGATGAGGTGCAAAAGAACCAAGACGTGGAATCCGCACTCCATTGTTTACATTCAACAATCCGTCGTCTTATGGATGAGTGCTTCCCTTCGAGAGTTGTGCGCATGTCATCGCGTGATCCCCCTTGGATGAGTCCGTTGGCTAAGATGTTACTGAGGAAAAAAGCGAAATTACATGCTCGCAATCCGGACGCAAGTCTGACGAATATATGTGAAAGGATCAATAGCGTGATCATTGAAAATCGTATAGCTCTTGCAAGCGGACCAGTGGGTTCCAAGGCGTGGTGGAGAAAGATCGATCAGCTGTCTAAAAGGAACGTAACAAACTGCCCCGCCCTTCAGGAAGAATTTGTTAGAGGTCTAAATGACTACCTCGGAGGTCTCTGCAATGACGGGAGCTATATTGAACCTGTGCCCATAACCATCTATGATGATACGCCAGTTCCACAGTTTACATCTGCTCAAGTTTTCAAGGCTTTGTCCAACATCAAACAGACCGCTACGGGCCCAGATCGAATACCATTTTGGGTATGGCAAGAAAATGCTGCAATCGTCACGCCTGCAGTTCTTGCGGTGTGGAACATCTCACTATCGACACAGAAGTGGCCGAAGGCTTGGAAAGAGGCTAATATCAGTCCTCTACCGAAAGTTGACACGCCCCTTTCACTAGAAGATTACAGGGGTATTAGCGTAACGCCGGTTATCGCTCGCGCTTTTGAGCGGACTGTATATAACACCTTTAGCAAAGATAGCGTAGAAGAATGGCTAAATAACAATCAATTTGCGTATAGAATGGGCGGAAACTGTACAAATGCTCTCCTTAAAATACAACACACCTTTCTTAAAGCCTTGGATGATTGTAATACTCAGGCAGTCCGTATTTTTACAATGGATTTTTCTAAGGCTTTCGATAAGGTGAATCACTATTTGTTGGTAGAAAAACTTAAACAAAGTCCGTTAAATCCGTGCATCGTGAACTGGTTCATAAGTTTTCTATCTGGAAGAAAGCAACGGGTTATTAGTAATAACGTAGTATGTAGCTGGAAAAATGTGAATCAGGGGACCACCCAGGGGAGTGTCAGCGGCCCCTATTTATTTAGCGTTTTCCTTAACGACCTTGAAATAGGTGGTCATGACAACATTGAACTTGTGAAATATGCAGATGACACAACTATCACTGTAACGGTGCGTAAAGACGCAGCAGATGAGTCTGCAAAAGCTCTTGAGCTATTTATGAACTGGACTTGTAAAAACCAAATGAGTTGCAACACGAAGAAATGTAAAGAACTTTGTATAGCTAAAAAAGGCACGCCTAATATCTTCACACCGTTGTACGGCATTGAGCAGGTAGACAACCTGACTATTTTAGGGATGACATTACAGAGCAATTGTAAATTTAGTTCACATATTAAGGGCAAATTATGTGACGCAAACAAGTGTCTATATATCATTAGGTCATTACGTAAAGAAGGCTATAATCAGCACGAAATCGACCTTCTTTTTAGATCAATTGTGCTGTCGAAAATATCCTATGCATTGCCAGTTTACGGAGCTAGTCCCTCAGACTTGTACACGGTACAGTGTTTTCTCGATAGGTGCCATAAGAGGCGATATATTTCAGAGCCAATTAATATATTTGACATGCTGCATAAATATGACCGTCGATTATTTTTGAAAACTAAAAGTACAACTTCTCACCCTCTATACAGTTTAATTCCTCAAGTTAAAGAGGCTTCGAGGCGCTTACGGCACAGAACTCCACATTTGCCAAGGGTGAACACAGAACGTTTTAAGGACAGCTATTTTAATAGGCTAATTTTTAGATACAATTTAGCGTTATAAATTTTAACTGTGACTCTATATATTTATCATTGTAATTTTAACTATTGTATATATATATATTTTTTATCGATATTGTAATGTTTGTTATGTATTTTTAGCGAACAAAATAAAGACATATTATTATTATTATTATTGTAATACTTGCTATACTTTTGTGCTTGACGAAAAATAAGTGAAACTGTAAAATATTCGGAAACCGCTTATAAACAGAGGATATTACACGGTGGCTTAAAGATATGAATTTTATGTATCAGTCAATTCCAGCGGTGACCATCCCCCCCCCCCCCCCCCCCCCCCGGGACACCGTGGGGCATTTGCGCGCCGCTGCCTTCCCTGGGGTGGGGAATTTTGAAAATTTTGCTGGTCCCAGGGTCGGGAATTGTTTTTCCCCGGGGGAGGGGGGTGGGGAATTTTGGTTTTCTAATCTCAAGCGCGTCGGGTTTTGCGAACTACAAGTACTATTTACAATATGGCGGGCGATTTGTATGGGATTTACAATTTCGAGGCCGGAGGCCGAGAAATTGTAAATTCCATACAAATCGGACGCGAATATTGTAAAGTACTTATGATATGTCAAGACAACAACTCTTTGTTGAAAATTCTTTGTTTTTATTCTTTTGTTGAAAACAATGCTATTGAAAATCCAAGTACTATTGAAAATCCAAGGCAGGATGAATTCAATTAGTTGAAAAGGTTTTCAGGATTCCTTTGTTTTATTGATGACAATGAATAGGCCTTTTGTTGTAAATGATGTAATACACAAAATAATGAACTGGCTTTTGTTATCAACTTTAGCCGAAAGTTGTGCAATGAAATCTATTCAGTCGATGCTAAGTACTGTAAAAAATGCAGCGTAGCGCTTTTGGTACGCCAAACTCGTCACAAGTCGCTTTCTCTGCTCTTCAAAATCGTGTGTCGGGATGGGACTTTCCGAAAGTCTAAAACACGGCAGGACAGCAGTTCGTACCGATACGAGTAACAGGAGAAGCGAACTAAATGGTCGGGCTTTTTGAGAAAACAATCGAGCAAGAAATGAAGGTTAGTTTTATTCTGAGTATAGCGACTTTGCTTTATCAGACTTGTCATTAAATATCGAATTATTTCCATGTGTTTAAGGTTTCCAAACTGGTTTCGAAAGCATTGCACGCAGAGGGATTGGAAAAGATACAACAATGGAGCAAGTGAACAAGACGAGGTCAAGAAATTGTTGGAAAGGCAGTGGAGGGAAAGCAGTTCAACTGAGTCAGACTCTGGTTATTTATTGAAAATGCGTCTTTTTAATGTTGTTAGTTTTATATAATAAGACAGCTTTCTGGTCAAATGAACACTAGTCTGCTTGCAGCCGTTCTTGAACTTATTCTTATATAGTATATTTATTGTCGACAAACCAACTAGCCTAATTGTTGTAACGTTTGTTTTGCCAAATGCTTTTCTTGCTTAAAGTTTTGAGTAATGTTTTTTCATAGTCGTAATTTTACTCGAATAGTTCAGCATCGAAGGGTGGGGTTGATGAATAATGACAATATTTAATAGATCTATTAGTATTCTGTAAATATTTATAGAATACTAATATCGATATTAGTATTCTATAAATATTTACAGAATACTAATAGATCTATTAACTATTTTTATTATTCATCAACCCCACCCTTTCCCTGCTGAATATTCAAGCCCTCCCCGCTCTTTTAGTTTGATGGATCTTGTATCCAATTTACAAGGCTAGTCATGTGACCTGAATTGTGTGCCTTCTCATTGGATACTTGCTTCATGAATAATTGATGAATATTATAACACCAGTTACAATAACTATCGTTTGGCAGTTACAAAGTCCCAGTTACCAGGTTACAGAAAATAACGCCACATAAAATATAATGCAGAGCATGGCCCGTATACACCACGTTTGGGGAAGACATTTGCACATTTCGCAGTTAACGTCTCCTATAGAGAAGAAACAGATTTCGCAATTTCGTCTCAGTGGAAAAACATAAAAATGAATTGACACTATAAAAGAGTTCCAATTTAGCAAAAAGTCAAGTAACATAACTGACAAATAGTTGCTCTGCAAATAGAATAAAGGTAAATTTCGCATTGAGAGATTCCGGAGACAATTTGCAGAAATGGCTATAACGGCGAATGGCCTAGGAATGTCTACCGATATTGTACTAATACCTTAGTTTCACTTCTTTATTTATATTTTGTCTCACTTTCAGTGAAGTGAGAACTCGTTCAAAGACGAGAAAACTAAAGTACATTTACTGAAACGAATTATAAATGCTCGGACAGTATAAATGGAGTTAAGTTTTTGATGTGAAGCTTTGTCACGCAGAGTCGATGGAATCCTACCGTCTTTTTCTCGTCCCGGGGGTGGGGCATTTTTCCGCTTTTTGTGTTCCCCGCCGTGGGGTATTTTGCATTTTTGCTAGCCCGGGGGTGGGGAATTTTCAGTTTTATTTTTAGAAATGACCAAAATCCCGGGGGTTGCCCGGGGGGGGCATGGTCAGCGCTGGAATTGACTGATACATTATTTTCGAGTGGAAAAGCAATATTTTACGAACGAGCGCAGCAAGTGAGTAAAATATTCGCCTTTTGACATGAGAAAATAAAATTCATATCTTCAAGCCACCGTGTAATTTTCTATTTTATATAGACAAACCAAAAAAAAATCATTCCACAGGGGCGTAGCCAGGGGGGGTTCCAGGGGTTCCGGAACCCCCTCTCCCGCAGCGGAACCCCCCATCGCCTCTGTTCTGGACCGACTTACTACTAAAATTGTAAATATTTAATAGACAACAAATAAAAGCTCCAATAAAATGTAGCAAATTTCTTCAAACGCTAGGTTTTCCCCGAGATCTATGTGGAGTTTTTATTTTTTGAATATTGGAACCCCCCTCTCATAAGTGCTGGCTACGCCCCACAGGATATGGAAAATATGTCACTCAGGTCCCGGATGCCTATGAGTTCTACGAGTGGCGTATTTTCCAGTAAAACACTTGTGTCTATATAATAAGTAGGCATATAGTTTCAGTGCAGTTTTAAAAATCATCGCCGCATTGAGACAATATTTTCTTTGTTCTGGGCAGCTTCACTTTAAATAAAGAGCTCGCTGCATGGTCTGTCTCCCAGACTACACCGCCGGTGCTTAGGGAAGAGGTCAAAACAACGGTACTCGATAAGTATCCAGGGATGGTGAATTAGGTGGTGGGTACCGACCCCCGATGGTCACATCCAGTGTTTTTTTTCTCGAAACACAAATAAGGATACCCGATTTTATTTTGCAGAAATGTGTTGTTCTCTTCATGTAGAGCACAATGGTAGGGTTTTCATTATGATTCATCAATTATTTCACGAGATATCGGCAGTTAAAAATCCGATTAGGAAATTGAGAGAGGTGATGGGTCTAGCTCGCGTACCCACCGTTGGCTTTGCGAGCTCATGAAATCGAGGCTATAGTTTGCCAGGCGCCTAAGTCGACCAAGAAATGGCGCGGGAACATTGCTGATCTACAGCAGCGGAATGGGAAGCAGAATGGCGCTTTGGAAAGGAAAATTTTCCAATAGAGAGTAAGTTTAGTATACTACGATTATAGTTATTTGTATGGACATTTTTGAAGGGCATACAAAACGCCACAGATAAGCATACATACAGCTAATCCAAGTTCTGACGTGCTTGTACGCTTTGCCAGCATAAATGCATAAGCTTAATCACATAATACATAAATTAATTATCAATTTATGTATATCTACGGCTGCATTGCTCCATTTTCCAGTAAGGACTTCGGTGTTTGTCTATATTATTGTGTGGTTCCAGAAAATATCCATCCTCCCCTCCACGGAAGGGATTGGAAATTCCAGAGGGCGAGGGGTCACTTTTCAAAACCCTTCCGAGGGGGGCAGGGATGGATATTTTCTGGAACCACACATTGGCCATTTGATATAGTACCCTGGTCCCAGGGTGAAGTTTCTGTTTTCGCGCCAAGTTTGAAGTCTTATTTGGGTTATTTCAATGGTAGTTCATTTTGCCTCAGTGATTCTTGTCTTGCTCTGTTTCTTGCTGAAACTTCACCCTTCTGGGGACACTCAGGATTCTCAGTTCTATCAATCAAAAACATCAGTCCCAAAGGTGGAGCTTCGGGGCCTCCTATCATTGGATGACTAATTTAGCGCCTTCTCATTGGCAGCAGGATTAGTTCTGGAATGAAATCATATTATTCAAGGGGAGACGATTGGCACGATCTTGTTCCGGAACTAATCCTGCTGCCAATGAGAAGGCTCTAAATTCACGCTAATTTCTGCTTACCCACAGAGCTTGTCATATAGGGCAGCTCAAAACACTGGGAGCTGACAGAAGAGGCCTGGCAGGGTTTGAAATTCCCACAAGCTAACTCGCTAAATGCGAGTAGAATTTGCCAATTATCGAGTGTGGAAAAAAATCACTAGCATTTTCTAGCAAGTTTTTTGGTGCTGCTACTGCATCCAGTAATGAAGAAAGCATGTGTCTTGCCCATTTAGCTTGTAGATCTCATCTCTACAAGATAAATTAATCTTGTGACTAAAAAAAACGAATTTCTAACCCTGCCTGGGGACAAGGCTATCCACATACACCTGCCAACTCTCCTGGTTTACATGGGAGACTTCCTGTTTTACCCTTGGTCTCAAGGGGAAAAAGCTTGAACTTTCCATATATTTACTGTATGCCTCACAGGTAAATTTCTTGCGATTTTCATATACAGTTGTTGCATTTGAAACACAATCTCACAATTTTGGAGCTTTCGGGGTTGGCAGATATGTATCCATATGGGAGAGATGCCAACATCAGACCTTCAAAAATGAAGGAGGGTATTTTTGACCCCCAAAATGTCTAGTTGCATTGTAAAATAATATTGTCCTGTTGTGCGACACGATCGATCGCTCAAAGTCGCTTTTCATCCACCGTTGCACTCATATTCAAAGTCTCCCTGATGATGCCGTAGATTGGTGAAAACTTGGAGAAAACCATCTAATGACATTGAACATCTACCACAGCAGTGTTAAGCCTCATTTGAATTCATCTCTCATTGTAAAATAAATTTGCAAAATGGCAGAGTTCTATTAAAATGCAGGTGGATCCAATGCAAGAGATGAGCAGGGGTTTCAATAAGTTTTGAAGTAGCAGGCTAAGTTCTCTGATGTAGGCGGCTGGATTTGGGGGTCCCATACAAAGGCTGTAAGGCTTGAGCCTTCTAGGGGTGTACGGGGGCATACTCCCTCATACACATTTTGGTAGCAGAGAGGTGTTTTCATGCATTCTGAGGATAAGATATAATTGGCATATTCGTGAATTCTTTTGCTTTAATATTGAAGTAATAATGAAGTTGCCAGTGGTCAGCTAATGTCAGTTGCCACCATCTATTGGAACCCCAGGATGAGACTAAGATGTGCAAGTCTCCTGCAAAATGAGAGGTTGGCATCTGCCATTTGTTTCCCTTCATCTTCCGTTTGTTTCCGTTTGTTTCCGTTCCGTTGTTTTACACAGTGCCTATAAGTAAATACACCAATTCAGTGCAAATTACTCACATCCTTCCTCTGAAATCTGCTCTGTTGGTATTCTGAACATAAGCTGGCAACTGTTAATTGTATTTGAATTGTATTAGCTGCCACCTTTTATTACAGGCAAATGAATAAATAACTCTTGATTTTTTTCAACAATTTATTATTTACAGCACAATGTTGTACATCAACATGCAAGGATAATATTAAAATCCTTGTCACTAATTATAATCATCAAATCCAATCAAACCTCTTAGCCTGTCTATTAGTTCATCAGTCCTGCAGCCCTAGGAATGAGTTTCCTGTGTTAACGGCAAGACATCATTAAATATTCAGCACTAAAAGCTTCGCAAATTCATCAAGTCTACATCAAAAAAATGTGTATATATATTATTTGAGTAATAGTTCTTGAAGACCATGTACACCTGGTCTTAAATTTAAGATGAAAATAAAAATCTATCATTAACAGGTAGGTGCAAGCCTGGAAATCAAGAGTTAACAGGAAATTTCAAAGATACTGACAAAATGTGACTCCTTTTTCAAAAGAATATATTATGTTCTTTATCCTGGTTCTATTGTCTTCTCTGAGTGACTATTCTGAGGTGCCCACACATTTAAGACAGAAGCACTTAAAAGTTTTTGATACCAGGAACTATTATCTTGCTGTTACCTTGCTGTCAATGTGTCTGGTATTATGGTTAAAAACTTCACAAAACTATACTTTTTCCTGCCAATACCTTGAGTTTGTAGGGTGCCAAACAATCAGAATATATAAATCGCAAACAAATCCAGTAATCAAAATTTTCTTGGGTATTTACAAAAATTTGGTTTTCCTAAACCTAGCACATAATAATACTCCTCCTTTTGTTATCAAAGGTTTTTGTTTCTCATTCTACATAGGTTCGTGAAAGCAACCCTACACGCTTCTGTATGCCACTATTTTCCTTATTGCATCTGCCTGTTCCTCAGTCAGTCCAAGTTTCTTTACTTCAGCATTGAAATTGGCCAAGTTTGAGCCCCCACCAATGTATCCATTCAGTCTAGATGCGACATAGGAGTTCTTGATTTCTTCATTGCTGAGGCCAAGACTAGCAAGAATACTAGAGCTGTTTCGCAGGATGTACTTCTGATGATAGCTTATAATAGAATAGAACATACAATGAATATCCATTATAAACAGAGACAAATAAGTGAGTCCCTCCAAGAGAAAAGGGATGTTAATATAATTCTAAGAAGCTCCAACTTATCATATTTACAGGGCCTGATATTTACTTTTTTTGTCATTGTGTCATATGCAACTCATGAAACATCTTATATACCAAATTGCAAAAATTTAGTCACCACATAATTTAATGTGGATCTCAGCTGAACTTAGAAAGATAGGGTGCCATTTTGGTTGCCAAGCCCCCAAATTTAGTTGCCATTGGCAACCATATGGTCGCAGTGTCGGGCCCTGTTATGTGCAAAATGTGGATAAACAATTTCTTTGAAGTTTAATTCATAGATCAGCTAATGCAACTACAGTACCAACCTTATAGATTTGACAAAATACCATATAGTGGGGTGGGTACAAGTGCTTTGAAAATCTGTATAAAAAGGCCTACGATGTTTCAGCACAAATTACAGACTATTTGTGGTGCAAATGTAGCACAAGAATGTCATCAATACTTTTAGTCAGGGGCCAAGCCCCTCCCTCCAACATAATTTTGCTCCTGCCATCCTTGTTTCCATCCTTTGATTTACTTCAATAAACATTACACTCACTTTTCAGCATCATAGAATGTCTGTGCCGGAAGAATCTTGGTTACAACTCGACCACTGACAACCTTCTGGTGCTCAGCTCTGGTAAGCTCTGCCTCTTTCTTTTGTGACTCATTGTGATAGAAGATTGCTGACATGTATTGCCGCTTGTGGCATGTCGTTGAATCGTGGTTCTGCCAGAACATGTCCAGGAGTTTAAGGTATGTTGTCTCCTTAGGGTCATACTCTAGCTGAACTGTTTCAGTGTGGTCCCCGCTACAGAAAAAGAAGATTGTAACTAGTGTGAATCCAAATCCCCAAAAGACAGTTTGTTGACCAAAATCTACCCACATCACTGAGCCCCTGAAAATTGGGAAGTTTGCCAAGTTTCAACAAGATACAGGCCTATGCATTTTTGATGTTTAAAGTTTGTTTCATGACATTTCAGGGCTATTTCTTCACCATAAACTGTATTATACCAAGACCACCCATTAGCAGCTTCGCCTACCACCACCCCACCCTACCACTACACACACACGCACACCGTGTACTGTTCTCCCTGCAATCTTACGTAACACCACGAAGTTGTTGCATCACATTTGCTTTTCTTATGCAACAACTGTTATGTTATTTCAAGTTATTATTGGGGTTTTTCGAGTAGTCTAGCATTTAAAGTCTTAATATAAGCTAACGTTCTTTTGACAAACAAGGAAAACGTCGCTCTATAAAAAAAGTGGTGTTCACGTAAGCTTATCAAATCAAAAACGTGAGTTACGCTTTCACGTATTTAAGGCATGCAGCTTTCAAGGTTAAAATTCTCGTGTTTTTCGCTAAACTAATCTAAAACAAGATGGAGAAAATAGAATATCCATGCTGAATAATCGAACTTACAGGCTATGGTACGTTGGGTATTCCTTTTGGCCACCGGTGTATCCAACCTTAGTCCGAATAACACCAGTAGCTGCACCAAACTGCGCCTCGGGAAACCAAAATCAGCTCAATGCGAATGTCGCCTTCTCTGTTTTAATGCCTTCCAATAAATTTGGCTATGTTACTGCACTGTAGGTCCAGGCTCTCGCGATATGGTTACCACAGGAAACACGGAGAATGTCCTCGATCTAAGGAAAAGTAGTATGTGCCTTTGCTACGTCACGAGATATTTTAACAAGCTTAAAAGTGTTGTACAAGTGTTTTTGTTTTCTGAGTTAACCTTCTGTCTTTCCAAAGACACTAACAAAAGTTTCAAGTTGATAAGTTTAATTCTTCAAAAAATGTATCATTGCATGGTAAATAATCGAATCATGTATCATTGCATTGAATGGTTCATTCATCAGTCTTGGCCAGACTGATGCCAGGGTCCTTTGGGAAAGATTGACAAGGAAAGGATCAAAAGGATAATCCTGTTTGTTTCACTGTGGCAAAATGTCATCGGTTCGGTCCTTGGAGAGAGAAATATCCGGAAAATTCTTGTTTAACAGGTCTGACCAGTCTGCTAGACTCAAAAACAAGTTCAAAAACAAGTCGGGCTCAGCTAAAACTCCCTGTTCTGAAAGTTTAAGATTTAGCTAATCGCTCACTTGTCACAATATTTTTTTCTGCGGCCATCCGAGTTTCTGAGTTGTCACGGCTTTGACGGCTATGCTTTTTGACAGTCTATCAAAGGTCAAAAGAAAAAATCAAACTCAACATGACGCTCCAGTTTAACTGGTCTAGTCCAGATTCACCTTATTCCATCAATCATGTAAAATTCCGACGATTGTGTTTACTTGTGTTATCAAATGAAAGTAGAAAAAACCGGTGTCAAGTGTGTGTCAAGTCCAGACCAATTTTACCCTATAAAAACCTGTATCACTGCATTTAGAATAAATATCAACTGGCCCTGTCGTTGCGTGCTTACTTTCGCTCAATACCCTGAAAGCTACAATAAAATGTATGGAATTATAACCGGAGGTACCCGAGGACTTGGGTTCAACATTGCAGAAGAACTCGCTAAAGAAGGCTATACGGGTTTAATTCTGACCTACAATTCCAACGTAGAGGCCGCAAAAAAAGCGAAAGAGGAGCTAGAGAAAAAATACGATGTGAAAATTTACACGCTAAAGGGCGACATTTGCGAAGAGTCTGCTGTGGCGGAAATTTTCGAGTGCGTTGAAAAAAACTTTGAAAATAAACTTAATGCATTTATCCATAATGCCGGGGCAGCGATTGGAATCACTTCAGTCGCGGAAACCGATCATGCAAAGAAAGCGGCGGAAAGTTATGCTCACAACATTGGTAGCGGAGAATTCACCAATTTTTCGACCTACGACTATTTCCAGAACATTTATCCAAAGTGCTTTATCCGGTGCGTAGAGCAAGCGGTCAAGATTATGGAGGATGGGAAAGGCTATATCATCGCAGTCTCTACCTATGGATCTAATGTTCTGCAGACCCCGAAGCCCGGTTATGCCATCACTGCACAAGCGAAAGGCTGTATGGAACTTTTGGTATGTAAAAAGCTTAATATTTAAAATTTAATACCGTGTTAGGTTATATAACCAACATTGAATAAAATATTCAAAAATCAGTGTACACACAGAAGGGCTTAGATGTCCTCAATATCAGTAACGCGATACTTGGCTCAGTCCATGAAGCCGAGTATTCCATCTTTTTTGTTGGCAAAGAAATATATGTTTTTACAGTTTTTTATAGTCATGCTAAGAAAAAGTAAAAAAGTAGCAAGCTTGTGCAAAAACGATATTCCTATCTATATCAGTATAGCATTTATAATGGATTTTCCGGGGACTTTGAATATCTTATTTTGATTGGCTCTGTGATTTAGTAAATAGATTTGCGGTCTTGTTTTGACGCCATCTTGAAATAATTCCGGTAAGGCGTTCTGGTTAGACCTGTTTCGCAGTACTTTAACGGATCTCGAGTGTTTTCGATTTTGATTAAAAGAAACCTGTTTTTCGTGTTTTGTCTTGCGATCAACGATCAACATGTTGGAAGAGTGCCGGTCTGACCTGCGGGAAATGATCGTGAAAGATTCACGCCTTGTACCATTTCATCAAAAATCTAGGCGTAAATCCATTTGGAGAACACTACAAATTTTACGCCTATCAATGGAAAAAGGTACAAGGCGTAAAACGAAAATGTTTATTTACCCCTGTTGACGGCAATTTCGAACCCTGGATTCGAACCTATGTGTTACATCATGGTTACATGGCTCAAAGATACTTTGTAGCTATGATAAACTGACTAGTCTTCGAGTCGAGGGGAAATAAGGAAAATCAAGGAGCTTTCCCTAAGAGTGCAATGGCTTTAGGAAACTAAAGCGTATGATCCACAATAAAACACACTGCGCTGGTTCGATTCTCTCACACGATAGATTTTTAGTATCTTTTTACAAACGCTTACAAAACTGCACGACCTCGTGGGTCTAAAACAACCGGAAGTGGGGAGGCATTTCATTTAAATCGTACTGATTTTATGTCTATTGTCTATTGTATTACTGAATAATTCTTTTGTATCGTTTGATAAGGGACGGACCATTATTTTTCTGAAGGGGGGGGGGGGGGAATTTGGAAATAAATTGTTTGCAGAGCCAAAATCACTGAAATAAATTATTTGCAATCGTAATAAACAGAAAATAAATTGTTTGTAGAGAGGTTTTCAACTGTGACATCTCCGGCCATCTTGGGACACTAAATTTCAAAATTTCTCCCCAAGGCCGAAACTTCATTTTCTCAAAAAACAAGGAAACACTGACTGGAGATACCTACATTTCACAATTTCTCATTTCAGATCACGTTGCATTCATTTGAATAATATTTCTTTGTTTGGGTTGCTTCCTTATTCATATATCCCTCGGTGCGTAGCAGAAAATCAAAGAAAGGATAGTCGTGGGAATGCCACGTGATCTGAAATGGGAAACACTACGCCCAAGCCGAGGAGGTCTATTAATGAGTAGTTTCGTCATCATGACCAAGAGCCATGAACATGGTTCCTTGCCATTGCCTATCTATTCCCCTGAGCATAGGCCTCGCGCCCATGCTGCCGGCGCCAATTGGATTTTGGGCTGGCGATACTTATAATCTTAAAACAGTCTCGATTCAAGCAGGCAATTTTATTATTGCTTTGTGCCTGATACTCGCAGGCTTTCTAAATAAACGTTTTTGAAGCCGCGTTTCAATAAAGTAAAAAAATATTGAAATTATCTAAAAAAATAAATTGATTGCAGAAAGACCGCTACCCTAAAAACATTGTTTGCAGCTACATCCTCTCAAAAATAAATTGTTTGTAAGGAAAAATTTTCCGACCCCCCCCCCCCCCCCCCCCCACGGAAAAATAATGTTCCGTCCCTAAGAGATCAAAGAGATCTTTGTTTTTATATTGATAATAATGATTGATAATTCTGTAACGAAGCTGTTTGCTATTTTTTGTAGTAGTTTATTATCTGAATATATTAAGCTAGTTATTTAGGTAGAACATTTGCTGTATTTGTATGATTGACACCAATGTGTCTGTTAGATATACGGATTAAAGATTATTATTATTATTATTATTATTTTATAAATACAGACTATTAGAGCGAATTTCATATGACTGTAGTGAAACCAATCGCAAAGTGATTACACCAATTCTGAAAAAAGCCTATAGGAGTGAAAACAAAGTAATTGCGAATTACGTAATTGCGAATTATTCACGACAGTCATCCGAAATCGTCCGCTCTATCATCATCAGAATTATCATATTTTACTAATTATTTCCTAAACCCCACAGGTACGTTATTACGCCCAAGTTCTGGCTCCTCGAGGCATCACGGTTAACGCGGTCATCCCTGGCTACGTAATGTCCGATGCATGGCACAACATGACCAAGGGAATGGGTGGGGTCAACTCGGACCCGGTCCAGAAACGGATACAGGGAACGCCCATGAGGCGCTTTGGCGAGGGGCGCGAGTTCAGTCAAGTTGTGTCATTCCTCTGCTCTCCGAAAGCGAGCTTTATCACTGGCGTGGCGCTCCCTGTGGACGGGGGACTGCACCTTCAGTAGAGGACTGGACTCGTGGACAGCAACATGACCTCGAACTTAAAATTACGTATGTCATCAATTGTTAAAGGGGCTCTCGCACGCTTAATATTCGTCCACCGTGGACGCAAAATAAGTAAAATTGTAACTGTGAAAACACATGTACATTTGCCCGTAGTAATCAAAATAATATCCCTCCAGATTAATAGAAAAATCTTTCAAGTGTTAGACAAATGCAAGAGACCTCCTCCTGCGATTTGAGCTATTTTCTTGTCAGAGAAGTGGCCAGCAAGCGTGCGAGAGCCCCTTTAAATGGCCTTAAAATTACGATTGTCATCATTTTGGGGACATGACTGTATTCCAATTATCTTCATTCTTTAAAAACTATCAATATAACGAAAAAATGTGTATAAATGAACATGATTCAGAATAGTCCGAACCAAAAAAACGGCCCCAGATCGCCACCCACTGCATGCACCCTTCAGAGCGCTTCATACAAAAGTGTACTACTGCAACCTACAGCCATCTCATTCTCATTCCCAGAGCTCCCCGGCTCGTCTGCTCGCAGGGGAGGCTCTGGGGACATCCATTTGAAGGCCGTCACTGATTGGCTGATTTTGAACGTTGGTGCATGCGCAGAAAGGTGTTTCTCTCAACGGCTCTGTATCAAATCTCACGTATGCGTGGCTGTCACCAGAGCCTCCCCTGCGAGGAGACGAGCCGGGGAGCTCTGGGCTCGAGAATGCAGCCATCTGGGACATTTGCGCATGTCAAATAACTATGTCATCAATATAACGAAATCGTAATTTTAAGGCTTTTTGACAATTTATGGTAAACGTAATTTTAAGTTCGATATCAACCTGAGGACAAGTCGTCAGGGAAAACAGACTTGTGAGAGAGGAATAAGGCGCAGCGATAAATTGTTCTCAACAGCATGTAAAGTGGACTGTCTCATTTATACTTTGATTTGATTCATGCAAAGTTGACGGGGTTAAAATGGACGCACTTGCCTCCTTGATTAGATATATACCAAGAACTATATGGGGAAAATGTGTCGTTATTGTAAAAATACTGAATAAAGTCAGCCTCAACGACGAAGTGTCCTATTTTCTCCATTTTTGTCTTATTTTCTCCAAATAGACCCTTTTCCCCGCACATTTCTCGTTCAATAGAGCCCTTTCGCTTGAAATTTCGTTTTTATCTTTCAAAATTTCTAGATATTTTCTTGAATGTGCTCCAAAATTCGAGATTCTGGACCGTATGTTGCCTACAGTGTGCCTATTGAGTAGCTCATCAACCTTCCACCACCTCTTGGTGGGCGTTAGCTCGAAGCACGGGTCGATGAATCTTGTCCTCTTTCAAAAGAAAGATGACCTGAAATCAGCACCACAATCGCCGCACTCTTGAACTCAATATTCCCCTTCTCAAGTACCAATTTATTTCCTGTAATCCACGGTCTAAAAAGACCCTTCTGCTCCATATGACTAGAAGGAGGCTCCGATTAATGGGTTCCTGAACTAGCCCGTATCGAACGAGAATTCCGATGCGGGTGCCATGGGCGGGTCAAAATTTGGTCTGCCCCACCCCACCCCCTCCTTTTGTCACTCATCCCCCGACCGTCTTTTTTTGACCCGTCCAAGATAGATGGCTCCCGCATCGGGATTCTCGTTCGATTCTCGCCTTAAAACGACCTAAAAACAGCCAACCAGCGCCTGCTAGCAGGCTAGTTCCTGACCGGTCCAGGATACACCACTGACACTTTGGCTAGCTTCCAAAAATTGCTAACCCTTTCGTGATGAAACCAGTGTTCTCTACATGAGACCGTCTCATGCCGAGTAGAAGATTGTTTCGATATAAATTAACGCATATAATGGCAAATACTTTCTGATTGATGAGTCTACATCATTTTTAAGGGCGCGCCCCCACTTCCTTTGGGCTGTAATCTTCCCTGCTAGCAGAGGCCTCTTTTCTCTGCATTTCGCTGGCTGAGGTTCAGCGAAATGCAGATAAAAGAGGCCTCTGCTAGCAGGGAAGGTAGCTGTGATCTTGTAGGAGATTCAGTGCTCAAGGACTTCTAGGTACTTCAAAAGTTATGTAATAAGCTATAAATTACACATAAACAAGACAAAATTGTTTATATTTAATAGACACTTGTCTAGCTGTTTTTGTAGCATTGCTAAATTCCATCCTTTGTGCCTCTCAGCTGTTTATGTTGATAATGTGTAATACCGCTGCTATCGCAATAATAAACAAACTGCATACAAACATATTCCGCTACAGCATATTTGGTCTTTCACAAAATAAGGGACACTAAACAGTATACTTCAGCAAAAACTCATTACTCATTACTGCTGACTCTACGTCAACATAACAAACCAGGATTAGCTTCCTCAGGCTTTGAGAGGTGTTCTAATTATCTACCAATTCAGCGACCGAGGTATTTGCTGGAGGCAATTTGAAAATTTTCGTATTTGCTGGAGGCAATTTGAAAATTTTCGTCCTATGTTTACACCTATCCGCCACTCGTAGTCTCATACAAAGCTACATCCGGGTCCTGAGTGACATATTTTCCTCACTAGTGAGGATATCGGTCAAAAAGAAAGTGCTTGGAAATCATTTTGGACTAATTTTTTCTGGTTTGTCAATATAATAAAAAAAGAAATTACACGGTGGCTTGACGATATTAATTTTATTTTCTCGTGTCAAAAGCGGTAAAATATTGCTTTAGCCACTCGAAAATAAAATTCATATCTTCGCGCCACCGTGTAATATCCTCTATATATTGTTGTAAGTAAATTATATTAGGAAGATTCTTGCATTCGTAATGTACAAATTCTCTTTCATTTTATTTTGGAAATATCGATAAATAATAATTGATATGGAAAATAAATACTAACCCTTTCATAACTACCGACCATAACACCTGTGTTTGTTGTTATTACAAAATTTCAACAGTAAGAAGCGCCCCACCCAATTCAAACAAGGAAAAACCACTAAAAATAAAACAACTTCAACTTCATAAAATATGTATAAAGCTACCTTATTCTTCAAGGGCTTTAAGAGTCACTTAGATTTATAGGGGTGGATTTTAAAATAGAGAATCAAAAATCCTCTCAAGCATGAAATTGGTAATCTGAATTAAGTTATGTTAATAGATATCACTAACAAACCTGTTCGCACGTTCGATTATAAATCCGTTGGGGGCGTACGCAGTTGAGTCTTATTCACTCACTGCCCACCATTGTTGTATTATTCTATTCTTACCTTTGAAGCCGCTCAGGAACACTGAACGAGGGATAAACACGCGGATATAAAAGCCGCTTGAATGACCTCTAGCGACCACGGCGGTTCCAAGCGACTGAAAAACAAACTGAGAGAAACTTTGTAAGCATTATGGCATATCCTTCACAAGTGATAACATGCCTGTCAAAAATACATCACGAACTGGATATGAGTCCTATTTAAAGACTTTTTAAGGATGCTCTAGAGCAAACGGTCGACGGTAACTTTCTTCATGAAACGTCGGAAAGTTCTTGGCAATTGCGAGTCGGATTGTGCATCTAGCAGACAATAAATCACAGATGTTGCTTGCCGTGGTTTTGCCCTTCGTGTTTGGCGCTGTATTTGCTCACTGGCCTGGAGATCACACGCCAAAAGGTAAGCAGAAAAATCATTTAGGATTCAACTTCTGTGTTTAAAAATCCCATGTGAATTCTTGTTAAAACACACAAGAACATTATCGATGATCTACATAATTGCAGTCTATTTGTTAAGTCACAAACTACTCGAAAACTTTAAATGAAAATCACTTAAGTTCTCACAAGTGTACTCGGTGGGCTAAATGTTTCGTAATGCAGCAGAAGGGTTGATCGGCGATTGATCCTAAAAATGATGGCCTCCGAAACCTGAGCTTTTTATCTCTCAATATTTATGTTCTTACATCCTTGCTCGCACTACTATATATTCAGGGCTTCTCACTACTAGCGCATTTTAATGTTAAAGAAAGTAAATTCCTGCTTGTCGCTGTATTCCATTCGTAAAGCGATGAAAATATTTCTAATATTCTACGACAGCGAACTGTCAAACGAACCGTTTCGATATGCAAATATGTAGGTCTAGGGCCTACAACTCTGATCTACTTTGAGAATATTATACATATCGTACAATGGTATTATGTTTGCTATAATATGTTTGAAATTACCTTTGATGTTTACATAACAATCGTGCCCCGAGGGCTGAAACAGACTAATCTCTCGAATAGTGAAGCAAAACCTGGGTATTTATGGTCATTTATTGCATATTATGATCAAGTAGTCATTGTTCAATATTTTGCAAAGTTCCAGTGTAAGATAAATTTCCCTTCGTATCGTGAGACGACAAAAACGTTTAAAGTGGTTTTCGATTCTTTCGACTACAACATCTGAAACCTATGTCGATACATCATCGCGCTAAGTCGGAATAAGCGCCAGATACAGTGAGTAAGCCGCCAGCATGTCCTCAGCAGAGTCCATGCTTGTCTAACTAATGATAAAGATTACTGTAGTCGTGCGTGTCTGGTTATTTTAACGATTGGAGCTAAAGTTACCTGTATACCAGTAGGCACTTGTGAGCTCGAAAAAAGAAGAAAATAAATTGTTAATAAAAAACTGTACAGCAAAAATGAAAGTAAAGGCAATTTGTTATTTTCATTTTATATATTTATTTCCAATGGAGTACGCACGCCATAAAATGTTTGTCATGCCGTGTGTTACTGCGATTTGGAACTTGTAATGCAATGCAAACAATTAAATGTGGATCTCGTGATTAATTTTGATACAGATATTAAGTTGGTGATAAACGGACCGGACAATTAGAAAACGGACCATTAGAAACGTGAAGTGGGGCAGGGGCGTAGCCAGGGGGGTCCAGGAGGGGCCGGGCCCCCCTTTCTCGGAAATTTTCCATACATTTACTGTATTTGCTGGAGAACATTTGTGCATTTTCGTCCCATGTTTTCACTATCCGGCCCCCCCTTCAGAAATTCCTGGCTACGCGCTGCTGGGGGGAGAAAAAAACAAATCCTTCAGAGAAAAAATTGCTTGAAGCAAGATAGAAAAAAAATTCATACGTGCAAACCTAGAAACTGGGATCATTTTTTCAGTGAATTAAGTCTCAAAAGTGCAGTAAATTGCGTTTCAGAGAGACCATAATTTCACATTTTCTCCAGGGCAGCAGGCTCCAGCACCCCCCTAGCCATAATAGGTTTATGAATGCAAGACCTTTGATGTTTACTTCACCACATTAAACCAAAGGAAAGATGAGGAGATAATGGAGTATTATGTTAAAAAATCTAGCAGAAAAATAATACCCGAAAGAACTATATTTTAAATGAAGGTGTGCAAGCTGATTTCTGATGACTGATTTACCTTGTCATATCAAGAAAATTTCGCCAAAAACTGTCGTTTTGCCGACGTTGCAAAACTTCCTTATTAGGAAATTCCCCCTTACCTTATTTGGAAGGACTGTAAGTACTTTTCCTCATATCTCATCGAAAAAAAGCAGAAAAATTTACCAAAACTTGCAGATACTCGGGAAACATCGTTCTCCTGGCCGCCATCTTGTTTTGCCCCCCCGCCGAGGGGCCTGAGACGCGATTTGAATACCACAGGCAGCCCGCGCGGATTTGCCATCAAAACGACAGCACTCTTGATATGATTTTGTATTACTACAGTCCTCATATTTGTTTGTATCGCCTTGTGCTGTTGATTAACTTGCATTCCGATGGGGTCCAAGCATATATTATAGCTGCAGTCAGACAAGATGGGGTCCAAGCATATATTAATAGCTGCAGTCAGACAAATGGAAAATTAAGTTTGCAGACTGTCTGGACGAAACGACCTCTCTTCGGCTTTTCTCTTCAGTTTGGGGATCACTTTTGGAAAAGCCCTGAGAACGAGGTCGCGGAACATGCAAAGCATCCAGGCATCAGATCGACACAAAAAAATCACGCACACCTGGGGTTCCTGAAAAAAATCCATGCAAGCCCAACATCTACCCCCACCCCCCCCCCCCCCCCCCCCCCCCCCCCCCCCCCCCACCCCCTCTTCACTTTTCTAATGGTCCGTCACTTTAATTA
Source organism: Scolanthus callimorphus (assembly GCA_033964015.1). NCBI lineage: Eukaryota > Metazoa > Cnidaria > Anthozoa > Actiniaria > Edwardsiidae > Scolanthus > Scolanthus callimorphus. Next base: position 29,331,207 of record CM066917.1, read on the forward strand.
TACCAGTTGGATAGCCCCAAGAATTCTGAGTAATTTTCCAGATTCTCTGTATGCCCGTACCCTGAGCTCCCCGATTCGTCGCCTCACGGGGACTAAGGCTCTGATACGGCAAACAAATTAAGGTGTTCGTTTTAACGAATCTAACGAGATGCGTTTTTCACAAGCGAGAGATATAAGCTGGTGTTATGTGCGCATTGGCGCCGTTTCAGTCAGTCATTTAAGGTGACTCCACGAAACGTCCAAGCGCATTTTCTCTAAATATAAATTTGGTCATAACTTTTATAATACTCATGTGACGGATATCAAACTTGTTGGACAGTAGGAGGTGTCCTTTAGCAATAGATATATCTTATTAGACATTTTATTGTACAATATCGCTGGATATTTTTCGAGTCTGGATTATTTCGTCGAGCCCGTCTTCGGGCGAGACAAAATACAAAGATGAGAACAAATGTTCAGAGATATTGTACAATAAAATGTCTAATAAGTTGTTTATTATCCGACATTCTTTTTTGCGCTGTTTTGAAGTGAGAATGGACGAACTTAGCGAAAATAGTTTGGAAGTGTACAATATCGCGGGATATTTGTACTCGCCCCAGTCTCACTCCTGCGATATTTGTACTCCTCTCGTTGCGCAGTTGAATAACAACTTAACATACTGCCATTTTTATTTGCGTTAATACTTTTAATAATATTCCGTCTACAGTGGACCCCCTTTTTCTAAGGTTAAACGGGTGGCACTTGTCCTTAAATTGTCATTGCTATTTAAATTTTCCACAGTTGCCCGCTGGTGCTGCATTAACACAGCAGAGATCGCCAAATGTCGTGCTCTTGCCCACGCTGCATCACATCTGACAAACCTTTCTGTGACCATGAACGTGACATGTGTCAGAGGAGATAACGTGACAGACTGCATGTCACGCATTCAGCGCGATAAAGCTGATCTTGTAACAGTTGGCGAAAGCGACATTTATAAAGCAGGTAAAAAGCAGTTATGAAAGAAGATGAGGGCACTTTGGATGCGCAACCCCAACCCAGCACAAGATATACACTTGGCAACCCAACCCCAATCTATATAGTCGTACTACGCTAATTTTTAGCGCATTTTCATTGGGAGAGAGTGATCACGTGACATGGATAGTACTCGCTTTTGCGGGCGACTATGCTGTACGGCTCTTCGTCTCCGGCACTATGTGAGATAGTTTTAGTCCCTCGGAAATGTTAGAGCAGATTTCGTATGACTTTGAAAAGTGCCGCGACAAAGTTTTGTGCCGTGCCGCGACCGTGCCGCGACCGTGCCGTGCCGTGCCGTGCCGTGCCGTGCCGTGCCGTGCCGCGACCGCGACAGTCCTTTCACAGTCATACGAAATCTACCGGCTCTGTGTTCAAACTTCACATAAGCAGAAACATATAACTTAGTTGAAACATGTAACAGCGAACCAAGCTGTGGATTATTCGATATGAATTTATGACCATATTTGGTCAATAATGAACTCTCGACTGCTAACCAAGTAGGTTTTCTCTTCATAATATTTTATTTTTCGCTCAAATAAAGTAGATCAACAGTGGTAAGTGATAATATACTAACATTTAATATATTGAAGTCTTGCAACAACATTATTTTCAAAATCTGTTCAATTGTTTATTTTGCGAATATTTCGCAGCTTGGCACTAAAGTAATGTATGTTTGTTACACGTTTCAACTCACTTATATGGCCCTCGAGCATTGTGAACATCGGGGCAAACTATCACACGCAGGGGCGGATCCAGGATGTTTTCAGAGGAGGGGTTGCAGCACTAAGTTGGACTGGTTATAATCCGTACTGAGTTCAAAACTTTTTAATAACTACGTCGAATTAGAGTCGCGTCGAATACATTTAAAACAATAGATAATTTGTTATTTGAAAGTACAATGAGTCGGTATCTTTTGAAAAAAAAATGTAATCGGTTCGACCTTGATCCGACGTATGCCCTAGGCCTAATACATCGAATCTATCACTCTCATAGGGGGGTGCAGCCCCACAACCCCTCCCCCAGATCTGCCACTGCCATGATAGTATCATTTTCGTCGGAAAAACCCTGTTAATCTTAAAAAACAACCATCAAAAACTGCAATTTAAAGCCCTGACTGCGCATGTAATTCATTCCCAATTTCTGGAAGGCTTTTGCCTCTGCAAATCTAGGCCTGTTTAACAAGAGCGGGTTTATACTTGCAGGTAAATTATTTGGCCTATTGCCAGTAGTCGCAGAAGATTACGGGTACTACGAGAAGCAAACCAGTTATTTTGCTGTAGCCCTTGTCCTAAATGATGACAGGCCCACTCTAAATGTGACGTCATTGAAACGTGCGGTCACGTGTCATCCAAGTGCAGATGACGTAGCGGGATGGCAAGTGCCGATGGGATACCTTATAGGGAATCAACTCATGGAGTGGAAGGACTGTAGTACTTATAAAACGGCGGGCACGTTTTTTGAGAAGAGTTGCGTTCCAGGTAAGAGCAGCGAGGGTCAAAGGTCGACGTCTGACCTTTTTATCTCGTGGATATGCAAAGAATGTTAAATCTCACTCGTTTTCAGCCAATCAACGCGCGCGTTAGAATTGCGCTATGGGATTCTGAATGGAAACTTGCAGGAATTACAGAGACTCCAATTATCTATGCCGCTCACCATTGATTTTGGCTTGGAAGCCACGCTAGATAGCCCACAGCTAACCAGCGCACGGCTCGACCGCAATACAAGTGGATTAAGCGTTCGTCGTGAGTCAAGTGATGGGGAAGGGGTGAGCAAGGCGTCATCAATGACGTCATATTTCCCTCAGGGAACGCTGTCAGACACAACCAAACTTGTACAAAGTCGGCTCCATGTCATCGAGGGTAGTGTAAGAATGTGGTCACTTCGTATGACGTCATTGATGACATCACTGCAAATTAAAAAAATATTGAGATGCACCTGCAGACAACCAAACTTGGACAAAGTTGACTAGTAGTCAAGAAGGGCGCGAAAACGTGCTAAAATAGTATGACGTCATTAGTGGTCTACAACTTTAAAATGTCTTAACTGTTCTCAAATACAGTCTAGTTTTAACACCCTTTTTATTGACAGGTGCGTTTCTCAAGAGGAATAACCCCGATAAGGACAATCCAGAGAACTTGTGCGCTATTTGTTCCGAGCCAAATTGCCCTGGCGATGAAACCGAGGAGTTCTACGGCTATAGAGGAGCATATAGGTGTCTGGTGAAGGAGAAAGGTCATGTTGCATTTCTACCCCATACAACAGTGTTCGAGTACACTGGAGTTCTAAATGACTTGAACCCTGGGCGGGATTTTAAATTGCTATGTCCAGATGGGACAAGAAAAGGTAAGATGTGTGATGCATCATTGTTCTTGTGTTTTACGTCTTTCGCGTGGGATAAACCGAGGTCCCGTCTCTCAATCTCAATGCATTTTACCGAACCAATGTGGAAGGAAAAAGTTGAATTTCGCTAGCTCTCAGAGCTCTTTTCATGCCGTCAACCACAATCACCCCTGCGTGATTGTACATAGTATGGATTTGCTAAGCAATATGTCATCTGTAAACCGCATTATTTGTTTCATGGCGTTTTACTTTAACTCGTCTACTATTTCTGTTTCCTCCACAGGTGTAGGTTACTACGAGAAATGCAATCTTGCTAGAATCCCTGCCCGTGTTGTTGTGACAAGGGCAACAGGACCAACATGGTACCGCACAAGAAGTTACCGCATATTTCTCCTTGAGCTCGACGCCTTTCTTCGGAAAAACAAGACACTTTTGAACTTATACAATTCCTCATACTTTTGCGGCAAAGACTTGTTATTTAAAGACTCTACAATTGGTTTATCAGACATTGATGATAAGAATACAACCACGAAATGGCTCGGGGAGAGCTATCTTGAAATTCTCAAAGCACTCGACTCGTGTAAAACCAAAGTAGTGGAAGTTGCATCGCGGTCGACGGGCAGCGGACATCCCTCCTTTGCAGAGCTTAGGCGTTTTCATATTATTATTGTCATAGTAATACATGCCATATTTATGAGAATTTATTAGCAATATAATAGTCATAATGAAGTTAGATATATTTATTATATATTTAGGTATTTAATAATCAATGTTTCTAGTATAGAATTGCAAGGACTTTCTTCTTTGTCAGGCGCTGCGTTTTGGAACTTTTTTTACGCCCATTTGCTCTAGTTGCGTTGTAGAGGCATAAAATGTCGAGGAAATTACACTATCCTGGGGTTCCCAGGATGAGCTTGTCTCATTCTAACTAAGTGTACATTTTTTTAGGAATTTCAATTGTTGTGCGGGCTGATGACGCTGCAATTTTTCGGGCCGGTTTCTTGGAACCTATGTTCTTGGAACCTATATTCTTGGAACCTATATTCTTCGGAACCTATATCTTGGAACCTATATTCGGCCCAGTACTGAACAACGCAAGTGCCACTGTGACAACGCACTGATTTTCGTGTCGGGCCCGATTTTCCCTCGGACAAATTTATCACAGCTGTCGTGGTCCAACTTGTTCTGCAACAGCTCTACAGTGAACAAAGTTGTTCTGCGACAGCTACAGCATATGGAAACCGGCGGCGTTCGCAACTTCTGCAACACGCTGCGACTCTTGCGACTGCAGCAGCTTGTGTTACAGGAATCTCGTCCCTGTTCTATCTCTGCGACAGCTGCGACTGGAGTTTCACGACTGCTACGACACCCGGTTTCCAAATGTTGCAGCTCTCGCAGAACAAGCTTGTCCACGGCAGCTCTGCGACATCTGGAAACCGGCCTGACAGAGAACGGAGTTGACCAGATTTTTTTTTTCATTTTCTATTAGTTGAAGTAGCTGACCAGTAGTTCATGGCAATACTTACAGTCAAAAGACATGAAGCGTGACCCCCTAGAGTTGAAGATTCATTTCATTATTCCATTATTGATTTCATTATTCAATCCAAAAATGCATTTTTCAATTCAATATTGAAAATTTTGTAATCAAATTAATTACTCTGGATGAGCAATTGCTTATTCAGAATCAAAATTTGAACATCTAACATTTTTAATATTGAATTCAAAAATGCATTTTTGGATTGAATAATGAAATCAATAATGGAATAATGAATTGAATCTTCAACTCTAAGGGGGCACGCCTCATGTCTTTTGACTGTAAAACTCTAGGAAACTATAAACAGTCCACCCAGTCTATGCAAAGTTATACTATCTTCAAATAGCTCACAATATTTACAATTCTAAGAGTCTATAAACAGTCCACCCAGTCTATGCAAAGTTATACAATCTTCAAATAGCTAACAATATTTAGAATTCCAAGAATTTATTAACAGTCCAGGCAGTCTATGCACAGTTGTTATTTTCAAATAGCTGACAATATTTAGAATTCCAAGAATTCATACGCAGGGAATTTCTGCAGAAACCCATCCATTGGAAAAGCTGAATTTCCCATGGTAGAAGAATGGGTAGTGTTCGGATTTCCCATGGCTATCCTTGTTAATTCCCAACACTTCCCATCCGTATGCCTTGGGAAATTCAGCTTTTCCCATAATGGGTTAATGCGCGTCCTTATTTTTATAGAGACTTTGTGTTGTACCGTTTGAGCTACGATACGGAAAAACGGACGGACGACATAAAAATGACTGAAATACTAGATTTGAAAATTTATATTTAAGAGTGAAAAAACGGCCTTTCATCTGATCGTTTTTTAGTTTTCCAAGCAACAGTTTTCTTATGTACCAGACCAAAATGGGAAAAACTCTTGGCGAAGTTACTGAAATTTCGTCAGAACGTAAACTGCATTCGTCCCCTTTTTCCGCGACGCAGCCCATTTGATAAGAACTCTTTTCTGACTCGGTAAATGTTATGCATCTCTGAAAACTTATTGGAAACTTGAAACAAATAAACATACCGATGCCTTTTTCATGAGTTGTGTCATCTTTATTCTAGGGAAGAGGTTTTCCTAGAACAGCGCAAGAAATCCCCTCCCTGAGCTCTAAGTGAAGGAATGGAATTAGCCAATTGCTGAAAATAATGACTTGAAATCTGCTAAATGTCATTGGGGAAAGCTTTCCTATACCTAGGCAGTGCCAAACATTCTCTCCCGGAGCTCTAGTGCCGTTTTAGTGATTCTACGTATGATCCATTTGGTGGAATGCACCTTACACAATTGTCTCTCGCGCAAACGAGAGACCAACTCAGAAAGTACGGTTGGAAAGTGAATTTGCGTCGCAAATTCATTTCTTTACCCAGAACAAACGCGATGCACGTTTGATGGAAGTTGTGTTGTACAGACTTGCGGTTACTTGTATTGAGGTGGTCAAGCGTTCCTGTGTCAGAGTGCCTTGCTCCCGAGGCTCGTTTAGCACTGCACTTGAGCCGTGCTCAAATTGAGTTTTCACAGCAATAACACAATGAGTACAATAACGTGAATACTTCTTTTGGTCAAAATACCTTGGTGGTTTGAAGAGCGAGGAATTTTGGAAACTTGGTGGCCAACAACATGTGGCTTGTCACATGTTGCATGAAAATGTGACCATGTTCACTTCGGATGCAACAAGGTGGTGTCAAAACGGGATGCAACACAATGCATGCCGTAAAATTTTACATGAGGTGTTCTCGCGGGCACTCATTTAAAGGAAGCATTCGTCAAGCCCTGGTCAAGCGAGTTTTTTTTCTGTTGCTCGCGTGTGTCTGGTATTTTGCGTTGTTGTTTTGATTTGCGCGCGACAGAAACTCCCAAGAGAACTTTGACAGCTAACAAAAGACTGAGAGAAAGAAACCGCAAGTTAAAGCGCGCTTATGTTTGAAGATCCGGCGCCTCTGTGGGAGCTGGCCGGTCATTCGAAAAAAGAAAGTAGCCCAAGCCAAGAAAAATACTATTATATCAGCTCCGCTTTTGTGATCCCTAAACCTCAAGGGGTCCGTGCGTACTTCTTGAGTCTGTCACACGACACAAGCTCAACGGGTCGCGTTTAGCCTGTTGAGTGAGGCTCCCGCGAGAGAGAATTGTCTTAAAGATCTTTTTGCGCGCGCGCTTTCGTGCGTCCCGCGCTTTCGTGCGTCGTCGCGTCCAACACCGATCGCTGTCGGTGACGCTTTTTTTGACCACCTGCGATGTTGTGTTGACTCGAGTATCAAGTTACACTACAGTAACACCAAACACAAGCCTGCCTGATGCCTTCCTTGATGGACATCATTCTCAAAAGCTCTCCACGCGTCTTTGCACTCAACAGCAGCAGCGCCTGTTAAGACGGCGTCAAGATCACTGCAAGAGTCACTACCTTCTGTACCGTGCGAACTTTAGAACAGAAACGATACGGAAGATTTGGCCTCGGCGCGTACAACAAAAGTTGTTTTCCATGCTACCATTGTTTGGTCAGGTAAGTTCTCCCCGCGTGCCGCACAACAAGTATATAACAGAACTCTACTAATACTCAGAATTTATAAAATGATTTAATTATTAGTTCCATAAAAGACTGTCAGTATTGCTAATTTGCAAAGTGCTGTGAAGTGATTTCGTTTGCAAACGTGGAAATTGAACATGAATGATTCCCGACTTTAGACAGTACCCATCAATTTGCTCGTTTGTAATCATTTTGTGCGTCTCATCTCATTTTATCACCACATTCTCTTACCCTTTATTCATGTCGATGATCGAAATTGATTGGTATTATTTAAGTCAAGGGAAGAAATAAGATTTAATAAATATATGCGATTTTGTATTATTTGGCTACATAGGAATGCAACCCCTCGACTGCTTGCGCTGACAGGTTTTATAAATTCTCGTTACAAAAATAAATATTTGACCACGTTGGTCACCTTTTCAAAAAAACGCGCGATGGCCCTGGAAAATAATTTTCAAGTTAATTTGTCGTCCGGTTTAAATCTCCTCGTCAAATAAAAAATTATATTAATATTTTAATATTAAACTTCCATTTGAAAGCAACAGCTCATGTACTATTATTTAGTATTATATATTGGATTAAACTCATCTGTAATAAATGCGTTGGTCGAGGCTGTCGATTTATAGCAGTTCTCATTTACGCGGATATTTTAGTTCTCTTTTAGTTCTCGTATCTTGTGTTACTGCGATTTTCGTTCAGAATTCTGCGAACTCCCGCTTGATATTTCCGAACGCCAAACTGCCTGCGTTTTGGCTCCGTCAATTATTTGAGTTTGGTTTGTATTTTACAGTGAAAAATTGAGTTTTGAAGCCTAGCTAACCCTATCAGTTCACATGATCTATCAAGCCTAGCTAACCCCTATCAGTTCACAAGGCCTCACAAGATCTATCTGCAAAGCCTCAGTGAAATCACCCAGAGTTGTTCCCTCGTTTGAACGGTTTCTAGACTAGACGAACTTTCGGAAAATCGTACTTCAAGAGGCATTTTTTAGTAAAAGCTGGCAACAAGTGCCATCTTATGCAAAATTTTACGCTGAATCCGAATTTTTTTGTTGCCAATGCAGATTTTGCATTTTAGGAGGTGAAATGACGTCATGATTGGCAGCTGTCACACAAACCTCTACAATGAATTTTTCGCCGATTTTTCTTTTCAAATTTTAATGGCCAGTGAAATTCAAATGTGTAAGTGGCAATGTGATATTCAAAAAAATGTATCTATATTATGAGATAGGGTGATTGATGGGCGTAGAACGTCATCCAAAATGGCGGATCCAAGATGGCCGCCGTGCCGCCATTTTGGATATCTGTTGATTGTTTGAGGCCATCACGTTCAAAGGCTAAACTTTAAAAAAATAAAAGACAAAACTTAAACGATTTTGCAATGCATAAAAAATAGCAACTGACGATTATGGTGGAAAGAGAATAATATATAGGCAAATATATGATTGTTGTTAGTGAATTTAGGTAGGAAGCGCAATCCACAAAATTATAGCAAGTTAGTCGTCCCTACTGTAAAAGTTCTCACTATGACTATTGATTTCAAAGCCTATCACTGAGTCAAATACATCTACGACTATTGTTTTAAATGCATGCAGAATATTCCTCTTACACACACAGGAATAATAATGATAAGAAAAAAGCAGGGATAAAGGGGGAAATCATTCTATGGCAATTTAGGCGTTGCTTTATAGACTGGTGGTAGCAACTTTGAACTTATAAGCAAAAGTAGCGAATGTAAGACTTTAATTTGTCCTCGGAGTAGCTTTCCTCTCTATGCTTGAAAGCCCTTTCCTATTCCAACCCCTTCCTTGTCTGAGGTTTCCTTTTGAGGTTTTCTGCTGCTGGTCCTGATGTTTCCGCTATTTTTCGATTATGCCACGGGGGCAGCAGATTGCATGATCGTTGTGAACGAACTTTTGATATAAGGACTTCAAAGGCACAGTTTTGTTGCCGGGACTAAGGATGATCATCGAAAAATGGTGATATCGTTTAGATCGTAAAATCAAGCGACGGTGAATCTGATTCACCTTTTCATATTGATTTGCCTTTTATATATTTAATATGGCTTCATTCGACCAGCAGCACTGCCTGATTCACCTTTTCATATTGATTTGCCTTTTATATATTTAATATGGCTTCATTCGACCAGCAGCACTGCATTTCATACTGTGATACCTTGAATTCATTGTCAGGTATTTATTTCCATGTCTTTTTGACTACCAGACTGATAGTTTCTAAAAATCAAATTTGACGATATGGCGGCCATCTTGGATCCGCCATTTTGAATATCACAGCAGCGCCATATCCGAATAATACGACAATTTTTCGTATAGAATTCTAAACTATCCTGTTCAAGTTAAATATTCGTTCGAATTTGAAATATAGCGACAAAACTATTTTAAGGGGTTCGCGAACAGCTGTCAATCATGATGACGTCATTTTCACCCTTTAAAATGCAAAATCAGGGATGGCAACAAGAAAATTCGGATTCAGCGTTAAAAATTACATAAGAAAACTCTTGTTGCCAGCTTTTGCTAAAAAATGCCTCATGCGCCTTAAATATTGCAATTTTCTGATATTTCGTCTAGTCTATTCTTGGTCGGTGTAGAGTTCGCAGAATTATGAAAATCGCAGTAATGAATTAGTTTGAATGTTCGCGTTCTTAATTCTTTACCAAATCTCTTCCTCGACGTTTCTATAAATAAAACGAAGTATAAAAAAGTGTGCTTGATGAGTAAAAAGTAATGAAAAAAATTCAGTTGAAAAGAGTAATTTAATGCATGCCCCAACGTATACCTTCAATCAAAAATCACCTGAACTGTCGTCGAAAAGTAAGCTGTATTTACTTTTTTGAAATAATATTAAGTTTTTGGATCTCATTTCGATTTCTACGGCAAAACGAACCCTTTTTATGTCTGAAGATTGTCTAACGGCTTCTATTGACCTATTAGATATTTCAAAAATCCATTCATGCTCCATTAATATTTTGCGTTATGATAATGACATGACTGCGCCCAGAAATTAACTCAGAGAAAAGGTTGATTTGTTATATATTTCAGCTTAAGAAAATCAACAAATGGTGGATTAACATATGCAAACAGCAACCGGTCTTTCGGGTAGTAAAGTTACAATGCACTGGCTCTGTCAATGGACGTCTGGAAATGCATTTTTGCATTAGTGGATTACATTTTGACAAATGCGCGCTTTTGAAAGTTTTGGGACTTCAACAAAACTACCTGGAAAGGCGCAAACACGAGAAATATTTTCGAGAAAAGTGGACACGTTGTACATGTTGAAAGCGTTTGTTTATTTTGGTTTCTTTTACAGAATGAAAAAGCAATCTTCAGCGATGCTTCTACTTGTTTGAAGCTGGTCCCAATTCGACAAATGGTTGCTTCTTCTTTGCAAGTTAGAAGGTGGTGAACCAATTTACAGATGGCGGAGGAAATTTGTCAGATTTTTGTGTCCCTTCCAACCAATGATGTATGTACTGTACGAGGGATTACACTAGATATGAAAATATTTCAGCTCAAATCGAGAATTGAACTGAAAACTGGAGTCCCCGGCGATATCCAACACTTGTACTTTATGAACAAAGAACTCTACGATGACTTATCATTGAAAGACACCAAACTTAAACAGGGCTGCATTGTCAGACTCAAGCTAGACACAAACTGGAAAGCCTGTTTGATGCTTGCTGGAGAGGCGACATTTATGAAGTTTTCGAAAACGGAGTGCAGTTTCTGGATGAGAGAGAGTTCCGGGGCTATAATATAGCATTGTGGAATCGACTTGTCATTCAACGAGCTAACCACGCTCTGTTTATAGCAAGCCATAGAGGATACCTAGGACTTGTCATCGAAATCTTAAATCGCAGTGCAGCAGACATAAATGGGAAAACTAGATTTGGGAGGACTGCACTCCATGTGGCGGCGTACCAAGGTTTTGTTGGTTGCGTCTCTTTGCTTCTCTCAGAGGGTGCACTTTGTAACCAAGTTGACTTTAATGGAAAAACAGCACTTGCTTTGGCCAGTGAAAATGGTCATATTTATTGTGAGAGAAGACTATGGCTGTACCAAGTTAATCTCAAGGCTTTTACAAATCAAACTGACAGCATGGAATCGATAAATTCACAAGAAACTCATACTAATGGTTTCAAGTTGAGGTTAGTATTCAACATGTCAAGGGGAACGGATTAGCCATGGGGCCGTGGGCTAGCGGATAAGAAACTAATATGTTAATTCACATTTAAACTCCAAGTTGCTTGCTATAGACACCAAATTACATACTGTCAAAAGAAAATTAAGTACAATACTGTACCATACTGTACAAATAAATAGACAACGTATGCACAACGAAGCCAACGAAGATCTGTTTTGAAAACAATATGTTCCTCGCCCGCTGCTTCAACATCTTTACAGATTTTTATGACATTTATTTCAAACAATATTCAATGTTGAAATAATATCTAAAATATTTTAGTACTTGTGTCTCCATGCCAGTTGTTCGGTCACAGTTTTAAACAGGCTCGAAGAGGAATATTAGTTTTGACGTAGTTTGAAAACTTTGTTAATAGTTGCACACTGAGCCGGCCAGCAGCACGTATTATGACGTGACGCGTAGCTGTTTTCCATTATTCTCAGACAAGGGGCTGCTACAGGCAGACAATATAACAAATAGCCTTTCTGTGATCAGATAACGTCACATTCCCTTGTCGCTAAGCAAACAATTTTGGTAAGGATTTTGTAGGGTTTGTGCCAGGATTTGGGGGTCAATTTGTCACCAAGCAACAGTTTCAAGGCTTTCCACATAGGGTGAAAAGAAGCATGCGAAACATAATAAAAAGCAATTATTGTTCGAAGTTTTAGACATTTTTCAAATTTCTCTTTTTATGTTTACGTGACAACAATGATGCTTCAGTTACCCATGTTTAGAAGCAAACACTGTTTCTCGAAAAACTGTGTTGCACTTCCGAAAATCAAAGAAAGTTCGACATGAAAATCTGAGATTTTCGTTGATTTGGCCGCGTGAAATATCGGGGCGAGGGAGACATGTTAAGAAATTTATAACCGCCTGGCATTTTCTGCATTGACATTGGTATTTTCAGACAAACTTTAGACATCATATATTGGAATTTTTATGGGACAAATTGACGATTCCTGTTTTTTATTAGGAGACATCTTGTATCTTGCGCGGCTTGGGGCTAACGCTGATAAAAGGCAACACTGATATACTGTTTCTGAGAGTTTTGATTAAATGTTTTCACGAAATTCAATTATCCACAATGTTACGCGTGTTCTCCTGTTTCATTATACGATATGGCGTCGTTAAAACCAGGTGTTTCTTTTTTTTTAAAGATCCTCCAAACGAAATTCTGGAAAGACTTTGTCATTCAATGAAAATCTACGCGGAAAAGATACCGATGAAAATGGGAAGGTATGGAAGTGTTTCTACGGCTAAAAAACCACAAAATAGATTTGCAAAGCATGACGACATTTCTATATTTGGGTTTTCTTTCACAGTTGAAATGAAGATGCTTAAGACCTTTTTTCTTTTTTACAGAGAATCCATCTTCGCCTTCCCCACGTTCAGATCTCCAACGGTCTTGCTCCGCCTACAAGCTCTAGCAAGCGTAATGAGCAGAGCAATTCCCAGTTCCCTCTTGTGCAAATTGCTGAGAAATATCGAGAGCAACTTCAGAACCTCGACGGAAATCTCCCGGTTGTAAAACGAAACGAAAGCACACAAAGGGATGACCTTGGACCACAAACCGCTCCAAGCCTCTCACGGCTGAATGAGGACGAACAAGAGGCTGGTGCCGAGGATGCGGTTGCGCATGTGCAAAGCGCAAATTGCACCAACGTCCTGGTTAATGTTCCAGACTCGAAGTTGGTCGAGGCTAGTGAAGACTCGGAGAGAATAGTCCCTTGCGAGGAGAAGAAAACTACTAATTCGACGATGCACTCGCCCGAGCCTGCACGAGAAAATATGCCAAAGATCGATAACGAAGAAGTAGAAAGGTATTGAACAACGACAGCGCTTTGCTAACCTCCCTCTCCTCTCTTTTTCTGTTGGTCAGTCAAACTCCCCGGCTTTGCTAATCAAGTTCTTACCCGGTTGCGCCTACTGCAGTCGAATGATTCCGCGCGACGTTTATCGTTCTCGTCGCGACGAAAGCCTGTCGCTCGAGTGCACTAGACGAAACAGGGCAAATACCTGATTGGTCCATATGGTTTGACTGGCGGAACAGAGATAAGCGCGATACAACGAATTTAGTAGTTGGATCATCGAGAATAAAACAACCACCACACCGGTCATCCCATCTGTTAGCATATCATATCAAGACGTTTGCCGCTAAACGGTGTCAACTTGGCGCCGTTGCAAAATTTCCTTATTTTGAAATCCCCTTTGGAAGGACTGTAAGTATTTTTCCTCATAATTTAGCAAAAAAAAGGAGAAAAATCCCCAAAACCTACATCCTACTTGGTCGCCATTTTGTTTTTTCTCGGCCAACCACAGGTAGCCCGAGCGTATTCGCAGAAAATGGCAGCGCTATCTTATACATGCAAGAGTGGATTACCAAGAGTTTCCATATTTACTATGTACGCCCGAATCACAGTCAGAAAAGTGTCTATTTTTAGAACTAGGTTTCCCACTAAAATTCGTCATCCACAGGGTTCCCACTTTCTCGCCACGCGAAGAGTTGTGAGATCCAGCCTAAAATTAAATCACAGATCATTCGAAAAACCTTTAAAGTTGCAAAGATATTGTAGGATATTCTCTATTTTTTTGTGTGTTGGGTATACGATGAATTCAGGGGAATCAAGAGGGATTCGAATACTTTCGCGCGCGAAATTCAAATCTAAAAATAGACACTTTGCTGACTGTGATGTGGACAAATACAGTACGAAAGATTCTAACTCTTGTTAATCTACTCTTGATACATGATATGATTACATTTTGGAAACGTACATTTCATTGACTTTCATGCTTGAATTACTAATGATAACTAATTGCTAATTATTTCAGGCCTACATCTGCAAAGCCCCAGCAAATTCGGAAACTGGACTTAGTAATGGCAGGCTCGCGTGATAGGACAAAGCCAAACTTTGGCGACGAAACTAAGGAATACGAAAACTACGGCCCGCCAAGAAACCCAGACAACTCAAATTCTGAAGTCTTCATTGATGTATCAGAATTTGCGTACAGGAGACGCAAACCGGCTCAAACGTTTGATCATTGGTTAGAAATGAAACGGAGTCAACATAAACTAAGACCTTCTACTACAAACTCTGTAGAAAAGAGCAAATTGGGTAAAGTTATAGATCCAGACGCGTTCAAACAATGGTTGAACCGAAAACGGCATAACCATTCTCGTGGCTGGTCAGAATCAAGCTCTGCTAACACCAAGAAGAGCTACATCAGTACGGGATTGTCATTTGATGGATGGCTAGAGAGTAAAACCAAAGCAGGTTTGGTGGGCAAGAGGCCTAGTCACGTGACCGAGCTAGACGAACATGGCGGGAATATTCAGAGGACGGCGCGCGTAGTGGTTGCTGGTAAGACGTATGAGGAATGGTTGAACGAGAAATTGAAGCAAGTACAGGCAAATCAAAATAACGAAAGTGAGGAGGGATCCAAGAACGCGTCTAAAAGTGGTAAATCTTTCGAGGTCTGGCTTTTGGAGAAACGAAAACAAAACCAGATAGATATGATTCATAAAGCAACCACAGCAAAATTGGAACAGAAACGCTTGGAATTTGAACAGTATCAGAGATATTTAAACCCTAATTACAAAACATTTGATGAATGGCTGGCCTTTAAGAAGCATCAGCATTTGATTGAACGCTTTCGCGCTGAAACCGATGCCAAGAAGCCCGAGGAAATTACCAAAGAAGACAAAGAAAAAGACGCGAATCTTGTTTTCGATATCTGGCTGACAATGAAATATGTGCAAGAGATGAAAGAAGAAGAAGACAAGTACAAAGAGATGGTGGAAAAATGGGAGAGGAAAGAACAACAACGAGCTCAGTTGAGACGTCTCATGCTAGCGAACAAAGCCAAGAATTCGTTTAAAGTGAGAGACAAATTGAGACACGTTCGCGCAAAATCAGCTGATTATTAGGTATAGAGATTAAAACCGCTAAACATGTTTTATGTTACGTCCATGAATAAAATAGAATCGCATACGCATAGCCTAATCGCACGATGAAAAAGCGAAATCGTGCTCTGATTGGCTGGTGGATTTCACGCGGAATCGCTCGCTTGCAACTGGCGGTTTTAGTTTGGCTTTCAGAATTTTCCTTTTTTGCCACCAGCTTTCGTGAGCATGTGATTATCCTATAGAATGAGTAATTTCAAGGAACTTGTTTTTTTGTCATATTTACAACTTTGAGTCTTTATCTTTTTGGACGGGGCAGTGTGACCCCGTTGCCATGGTTCCTCGCTCGGGTAGCGCTGGGTCGGGCAGCCTCAAGGCGCTCTGTGGTACGTACCCTGATTCATCCGCTACGGTAGAGTTCGTTGGCACTTCCTACCTCCGCGTCTGATCAACGTCACGGAATAAAGTGCTCTGCCAGAATAACATGAGGAAAGGCTGGTGCTACTGACGCAAAAAAATCTTAACAGTGATAGAATCGAAACTGAAAGTCAATAAGCAACTGTGGGCATCTGTTTCGACCTTGTTAGATCTCGCCATCACGGTGTAGCTAGAGCAGAGCGGTTGATTGGCCGCCTACTAGAGCAAATGGTTATGACACAAGGACGCAATTTTAAGATACTCATCGACCGCATAAGGTCACATGCAAAGCGCGTGATCGTGTTCTGCCAGGTCGAAGATATGATATCTATATTAAGATAGATCGATTATAAACTCATTCGGACTGCAAATCAAATTCGTGTCGCATGAATTAACCTTGCTCGAGAGTACGTTCAAGGAGCAATATGCGCATCGAAACAACATAGGTGGTGCCTGCACGAATGGCCCGGGAAAACATGCTGAATTTATCTCTCCCTTTTACGGATATCCGCGATATTAAAGGATTGCATTCGTTTCGAGCGTTAGCCTCCGATGAAGGGACGGACATAGTTGTTATTGTTCATGTTTACGTCCCCGCCGACGACGCAGACCGCCTTGTTTTCCCGCAAAACGCGAGCTATACCACTCTTTAATATTCAAGTAACCAAACAAAAAATTGTTTCGAATGAGTACCAGTTAGGGGAACAAAGCACAGGACCCCCACCAAGCGGAAAAGGTCTTTGAGGAGAAGGTGCTGCCCCGGGGTGCTGCCTTTGCTCTGACATCTAAAAATGGTTAACAAGCGGCTTAGGATTACTGTTACAAATTACGTGCGTTCAACGACGTCTCTCGGTCGGAAACTCGATATCGCCTCTGCTAGAACGCAATTCATTATATGTTTACAGCCATTTGGTTTATTTGGCATTTAGACTTAAATTTGAAACTTTTAGCCACGTGAGATCTGTAGTATCTGTCTCTTTTCAAAGAGAGGCTTTGAGCAAGTTTTTATGTCTCTATTCAAAGAGAGGCTTTGAGCAAGTTTATGGGGTAAAACCTATAAAAAGTCGTGACAACAGCAAGAAAAACGACCAAAACGGAAATTTTGAAAACTAGCATATTTTCCTAAGTTAGAACCCAAGTTAATCCTTACATGTAGTTCTTCGAAAAGAAACCAAAAGCAAGCCTTGAGATAAACTGGATTAGTTTCAATCAAGATAGTTTCCTTGAAAAAGTGTCGACTTTTTTAAACTTCCTTATAAGGAAATATCTGCAAACTACATTTGTTTTTTCACTATTTTTATTGACCTAGAAAGCTTAAAACTCAACCAGAACTCAGATACACTTGAGAAAAGATGTTATGTACATTTTCCACTGTGTTTTTCACGGTCAAGAACCTGGAAACAAGGTAGACAAGACACCACAGGAAGCCCGCTCGATCACTAAAAAGACGACACTGTTATCTTGATATTTTTTTTGTTGTTGGGGGGGGAGGTCAAAGTGCTCCAAATTCTAGTAAAATCTTGAAAATGAGCTTCAAAAATCAATGATGTTGGGCAAAGCGATGCAGGGTTCGTACGCCTCCTGAAAACCTGGACTGAAGTCCTGGATTTTTATTGTGCTCCGGGAAAGTCCTTGAAGCTCCTGGAATTTCGAACAAATTCCTGGAAAAATCCTGGAAAAATGAAACGAATTTCATTATTTACAAAATTATGAATGTAATTATTCTAAAAATTGTTTTCAAGCTTGAAACGTTATCGAAAATGGGACTGACAAGGCTGAAAATTATCCTGGAAAACTCCTGGAAAAATTCCGAAACAGCTCCTTAAATCTCCTCGGGATTTTTTCCAATTTCTGAGCGTACGACCCCTGCGATGCATGTTTCATAATTGCCTCATGATTTGAAAATAATTGGAACATATCGGTAAAAATCCTGAACTTGGCCCTTAAAAGACAATCAGAGGGATCGAATGACCACCAAGTGCTCTTGCCCTCGTACAATGGATTAATTTGGCGGGAAACTTATGGTTATCCGCGAAGATGAACTTACTAATGTTACAAATTAGTTCTTGGTGGGGGAGGGTGGAGAGCGAAGAGTTGTCCAATTAGGTGGATCGAATCGCGTGTGGCCACAACCATTTCTTATTCGCGGTTATGATAGGATAAGAGTTGTACAACGGTTCCTCCTCCCTCCCTCCATTTGGAAATGTGGCCCGCATCAAAACCGAATGTGTTGATCACAGTTGACATAAAACTTCCATAAAAATGGATTGAAATCCAAGAACCCATGCATGTCCCACTCAGACTTCAACACTACTAGACGCTGTCTATAGGCGACTCGGTTTGGTACATTTAACATAGATTTAAACAACGAGCGTTTCAATTAATCGTGTAAGAAAATGGCCGATCTTTGTGTATTGCGTTTAGCAGTGTGTGGAAAAGTGATAGAAAAATCGGACCCCGAATTTCAATCGGAAATTCGAAAGGCATGGAATGCGAGGTTACACGCCATGAATCCCATGGTCTTTGTCAAAGTGAACAACGTTGAAGATGTAGTACAAACTGTGAGATTTTGCAATGAAAATAAGGTATGTGGTAACGAGTTATAATATTTATAAACTTAAAGGCGTAACAAGGATTTCTACTCCTAGGGGAAAAAATCATATCCCTACAGATGTCAAAATACAGAATAATACATGGACACTTGGAGATTATCATTGTGAACACTCGAACATAAATCTCCGCGCACCTATATTTTATAGGGCTATTCAAGAGGCGATTCAGCTAAGACAATACTTAGCACGAAAAAAGGGGCGATATCGCGAGGCCAAACTGTCAGCTCCCATTAAAATGTCAAAAGGCTCTGTTATTAATCACGGCTCTACTCAGGGGACTTAAGGCATGGGTCTCATTTGCATTCAAAATGGCGGACTATCTTCAGTGGCTTTGCTTCTCCCACTGTCAAACATGGTTAAGGTTGTTAGCGGTCATGAAATACATAAATCTTATGTTTTGTTTACATAGAAACATGGAATGTGACCTTTGAACCTAGCATTTAAGCAATTTCATAAATGTCCTCGGGAGGTATGCAAAAGTTACAAACTCTGGGGATTTAACAATGTGATGTGTTTAAGGTCACCACATGTATATCTGTTCCAATTCGAGAAAATGTCCATGTCATTAGGAATCCTATTTTAGGACACTGTGAAATTTGATATCCTTTAATAACTTCGAAATTAGAAATGTTGTGCAAGATATCGAATTGGAGTGATAAATACTGCCTGATAGCCTACCGTTTCCATAGGATGGTTTCAAGAGAGATGTGAATTTTCCGATACTCCCGAAGCTTTGAAGTTTCATTTCTTAAAATTGAGGTCAAAGGTTAAGAATTGGTTCCCATGGGAACGACAATCAACAAAATTATCAAGAATGACGAGACCTATGACATTATATCAGAACAAGAAGCCTATCTTTAATCCATCAAAAATTAAGGACTGATTGAATGTTTTAAGGGCGTGGCCGCATGGACCCATGCCTTAACTCCCCTGAGTACTCTTTAAGATCTGATAGTCACCGCACTGACGTGGTACAATGGATTACTAAGAGACGGAATGATTTTCTAACTGTTCGCTTCCAATTTAGATTTATCAATGTATTGTAATGAATGACCAGCTAAGAAAAATAGCCACGAAAAAAGCGATATCGCGAGTTGCGAAGACTAGAAGTAGGCCAAACTTCCAGGTCAAAAAGCTCTGTCATCACGGCTCTACTCTTTAAGATCTGGTAGTCACCTCACTGATGTGGTACAATGGATTACTAAGAGACTGAATGGTTTTGTAATTGTTCGCTGCCAATGTTAGATTTATGTATTGTAATGAATGACCAGCTAAGAAAACAGCACAAAAAAGCGATATACTATTATTAATATTATTTTACATTTTATGCCAGAATGCTAAAAAAATTGACCATTGAAATTTAAAAGTTTCATAACTGTTGAACTAAACAAATTAAAAAAAAACGCAGACACGGTTTTTGAGAAACACCATTATATAAGGAAAAACAATATTTTTTTGCCGGTTTTGTGGTATTTTGACTCTTGCTGGCTGGAAAATTATCTCTTCTTCACTGGAGGCAAAAACTCCCGATCTTCCTTCTCCTGGCAAAACTGAGGAACAGGTCAATTTTTGCCAGCAGTTCTTAGAACTTAGAACTTAGATATAATACTTCTATGGTAGCTTTCGCTAATACTAGAAGGGCGGTCAAGAGTCGTTTAAAGCCTCCGAAGGTGGGCTGGTGTCTTCAATGCCCGTATTGCAGGCAAGGCGGTTCAGAAACGACGAGTCTAGCTTCGCTCTATACACTTGGCTTAATCCTTTGCGAACTGCCACAGTCTGCATGGTCGTGTTTTAGCGATTGATGTAGGACGTCTGGCCTATGAAAAAAGACAAATGTTTTAATATCTCCAGTAATCATTCCAATATGCATAAGAAAGCTCTACCGTGGGATTATTGGAATGCATTGGAACACATGTACACGTCCCGGGGGGGAACTCCAATATTTTTTGGTCGGGGATGATCGTCGGAAATTTTCGATTTCACCCCTAAAAGATACCAAACATGGCGGGCCATGGCGTGGCTCAAACAATTTATTACCCTAAAAGATACCCTAAAAGATGAGGTCTTATGTACCAAGTAGGCGCGAAGGACTCGGGTAACAGGTAAAAGATACCCATCAAGAAATTTCCGTGTTTGTTTCTAATTTATCGTCTTCTTATCGAATAATCTCTCTTTCTTACATGGTTTTTGGAAGCACCATCATAAGAAAAAGCAATTTGGACACAGTTTCGGCCCTAAAAGATACCAATCTCCCTAAAATTTATTGAAGATGAAGATCACCCCTAAACCACCGTGATTTTAACCCCTAAAAGATACGACGATCATCCCCGACCAAAACATATGGGAGTCCCGTCCCCCCCCCCCCCTGGGGTACACGTGCGAACAATTTGCAGACGTTTTAGCAACACATTTGACGCAAAATAGTGCCCGAGGAGACAAACAAAGTTGCCGCCAACGTTTTGGCTCACAGTGGGAGAGTACGTTTCGCGGCAAAATCGCGACGATTATAAAAGGAGTCTACTGTGATTGCTTGCGTTCCATATGGTGTCCTTACCTCAAATCTTGGACACTTATCGATTACTAAGGGATGGACCAGTCAAGGTTACTGAGAACCGGACATGTCGATATGCAAATGATATGCATATCGAATTATCTCACACTCTGTGCCCACGAACGTCCTGGAAAAACAATCATACAACTCCTTAGTTCGACCAAAACATATCAACCTATATATCGGTGGAAAGCTCATAGAATGGACTAGCGGGCTATGGCAAAAAGAAATAACTTATTAATAAAAAAATTTCAGGATTGATTAAATATTTTGGTGTGCCATTTCAACCATACTAGTCCAATACTCTGACAAATTTATGCATGGTATTGTTCTTCTCCATTGTATTGCCTCGTTCTATAATACACTCCATTGCACTCCATTGTTTTAGACAATGCCTTGCATAAATTTGTCAGTGTATTGGACAACCCTCATTTCAACGAGCTAACGCCGTCGAACTGCTGGACCTTACTCCCAAGTAAGGGGCCGAGCATTTAACTCTTGAGGGGGGGGGGGGGGGGGGGGCTCGTTTAATGGTCTGTGATAGGGTTCTAATTTAGTCTGGGGTAGGGTATTAGATTTGATGCCAAAAGAATATGCTTTATACGGAGTCGTGCCTTCCCTTCCCCTTTTAACAGTAAAAGTATCTTTCTCAAATTGTAAAACATTAAGGAAAAAAGGTGAAAAATAAAGTATGTATGTATGCCACCGACCGTGCACAATCGTGCATAGTCTGAAGTTATCTCTTGATTGAGCATGATTTTGACTGAAATAAAAGTCTTTCATCTTTATCTGGAAAGACTGTTTTGTGCGTAGTCGTGTCACCATGTGCAAATTTGTCGATCAAATCGTGCGTAGTTCTAGCACATTCAGCTGACAATGTGGGGTGTGTAGGGCATGCTTTTCAGATAGGGTGCCATAATTTGCAAATTTAGGTCTGGGATAGGGTCAGGGTTTTGAGGTCAAGGCGGCACACCCCTACTCTCAACTATCTAAATGATATGCGCGAGTGATCCCTCATGGATTGGAGCGATACCGATTGCATGCATATGAGTATGAATGCAAATGAGCCTCCTAGTAATGGTATCTCGAAATTTTACAGAGGTTATGACTAGACGCCTGTAAAAAATCACGTATTCGCGGGCTCGTAACTTCGCTCCAAAACAGGCTTCAACCCCCGAACTTGGCAATTTGACTACTTTCAGAGAGATCTGTCATTGGTTCAAAACGTTTTCCAATCAGACAAATACAAAATTACGTCGAATCGGTCTATGTTTAACATGTGCATTCAACAAATGTTGAATGATGTTTTCTCTTGAGGATGTTGAGTCAAATGATGAAATGGTTTAGGCCGTGCCCAGCCTAAATATACTAAATCAGCCTACACCTTTCCACAGCTCAACATGTGTGTGCGAGGCGGAGCTATAAGTGACTTTTGCTGTGCGGAATATGCCGTTGTAATTGACTTGTCCTTGATGAGAAAAGTGCAGATAAACTCTGAAAACAAGGTGTGTGATAGCCTACGTACCAAGCGTTTCCGTTGGGTTTCAGGGTTTCATGGTCAGAGAAAAACCTGAGAGGACAAGATTATCGATTATTTGGCCGCCCGAAAATTCGTTCGCAAATTTGACACGTTTCTCTGACCTCTGAAACGGCACGAGAAAGGCTAGCTTGCTGTGCAGGCTATGTATATGCAGGGGGGGGGGGGGGGGGGGGGGGGACTCCCCTATTTTGGGGGCGGGGGTGCTCGTCGGGAACTTTTCGATTTTACCCTAAAACTTAAGACGTATTTTCCCTCCTAATTTTCTCATATCTTTTTACGAGGGAAAATACGTCTGAAATTCAGGCTAGCAACAAGTGTTATTTGCTTGATTTGCTAGAATGGACCTCCAACAGGTACCTATCTGCAAGTTTTCGAATTTTACCCCCTAAAAGGTACCGGAGGCCTGATTTTAAACCCTAAAAGGTACGACGAGCAGCCCCGCCCAAAAAATAGGGGAGTCCCCCGGGATATGCGGCCACAAAAGGTACTAAAAAGGCACTATTATGGTATCCTGTGTATAGCCGCTCTCCTCCACGCAAACAAACCTGGTAGGGAGACGTCGTCCTTTGGCTTTGCTAGTCCCATTTTGACGCGTGTCGCTACTGGAGGTACCAATCAGAGTTAGAGAGTTTCCCCACTGGAACTGAGTGCGTGTCCCACAAACAGTATGTCATGACTTCCAAAATCATTAATTTGCAGCACTTTTTTGCCTTTATGGCAGTGTAAACTCAGACGATCCGAAGATAAAGATATCTGGCAAACCTTAGCGCCGGGATCGGAATATTTTTGGACTTTGTTTTAGGAGAATCTTGGTTTGCTTGTGCGTGGGACATAACAACAGTAACTATGGCTTTGAATGACAGGTCGGATTTATGAATTGCCTCACTTTCCCGCGTTGTCTATCATTGTTTTTTTGTTGTTATTTTTTCACGACAGAAGCCAAAAAACTTGCGCTTGAGGCAAGAATCTTATTGGCCCAGGCAGTTAAAATTTCAGTTAAAAGATGTAAGAAATGTAATGAATGGCCACTTATCACTTCTCTGGGAGGAAGTTTCAGGAAGAACATAATTTGAATCTATTTCGTCACAAGGTGATGGGTTATTTTCTGGTTACAATTTGTTTACGATACGAGCATGTTGACCTGTACACAATGTCGAAGTTTGATGCTAATCGGGTGAATACTAAACGAGATATATAGCCATTCAAAAACACCAAGATTTGTACAAGAGTCTGGACGTGGCGTCCGACATACGATACAAATCTTTTAAATGTTGAAGTTTTTGAGTGGCTGCATCAGGCCCGTAGCCAGGGATTATTGTGGGGGGGGGGGGGGACCCCCTGGCTACGGGCCTGCTGTATATCGACCAGTTTTGTTCCGACTAAACACCAAGCTTCAGCATTTTGTAAACTTCAACATGCTCGTTCTTGTTATCTAAGCCGTACGTTCATAATTTTAATATTAAAGGATTCGTCCAAGGCACAGATGATGTGAAACTCGGCAATAATCCACGTTTTGTCTTGTGGGTTTTTACTCAGACGGTGACAGTCCAAGGCGGGGCTCTAGTGCATGACGTGGATAGCGTGACAGTTCCCCAAGGTTTTGCAGTTTCCTTAGGGAGTTACTCACGTCTGGGCGTGGCAGGTCATACTCTGATCGGAGGACAGGGGTTCCTGACACGTAGCTATGGCTACGCCTGCGATAACGTCTTGGAGTTTGGTGAGTTGCTTGTCTTGATTTCTGGTTGATTTCTGGTTGCTATCTATAGCAACTTCAGTTAGTTATCCATTAGTGTGGTTTGGATTGAGGCATCTGCTCCCCATAGATCTTGCACACTTCGATATTGCTCAATAATATTTCACAGTTATCAGGGAGCGGAGATAAGTCCAGTGTTCAATTCAGTAGAAAAGAAGCACTGCAAAGTGACGAAGAGACGAATTACTCGAAAACTGGCTGAGATATGAACTTTCAAACTTAGTGATTCCGCCAATTTTTGACAAAGAAATTGGCAAAGATATCAAAACGACGCTCGTAGCGCATCGATGCACACAGGCGAACATACATTTTTTTGCAAAAATGATCTCAGTTCAAACGATATCTCAGTTCTCAAGCAATTTTCACTTGCAGTTTTACGTACGAATGTGCTGAATACTGGACTCTGATTTCTGATAACCATTACATATTATTAAGCCACATCAACATTGGGTGTTTTCTGCAAAATCAGCCTGAAAATGTTCTTTAGGTGTTCTTAAAATTGTTTCTTAACATCAAATACTGCATACACTACCAACAGTCAAATAGAGAATGTGTTTGGCAGAAGGTAACAGTAATTTAGTAGGCAACAAATAGTCAATTCCAAAGACAATTCAGTGCTAAATGCAGCCCGGAAATCCCCATACAGTACCTGCTGTAGAACTCTGTGCAGTGATCTAGCACGTTATATTGATCTACTACACTACTCTAATCACAGAAGGTTACTGCAACTGTACTCGGATCTAAATGGCAGCACTTTCAAGGACAATTTTCATTTTTCAGGCTGCATGTGTTCTTATGTATAAGGTACCATTTGACCATACAGCCTGAGTGTTCTTAATCCACTACGTTCTTTGTGTGGCTTTTTACTGTACGCCCGATGTTCGTTCCAGAAATCGTCACTGCAGATGGCACAGTGGTGTGCGCAAGCGCAAAAAGAAATGTTGACTTATTTTGGGGGATGAAGGGCTCTGGGACCAACTTGGGGTACGTCATAACTTTCACTTTATATGTGTTTCGTTGTGTAACATTAGTAACAGAATACTAGTTAGTTAGTGGTGATTTTTTTAGCGCGGGGAGGGTTACGTTTTTTGTAGGGATGGTCTCTCCATTTTTTTATTTTTTTTTGGCACGCGGGATTCCTGGCCCTCTTGAATGGATCAAAATTACGAGTAACTGGAAGAAAGCCATTTAGAAGAAACCCATTTCTTCCAGTTTGTATTTGAAGACTAATAATATAGTAGTAATAATAATAATAATTTTTGTTATTATTATTATTATTATTACCTAGAAGTTCAGAGACAGAGAGCAAATATTTTTTAAGTATGATATGATTTTACTCTGATCGATTTGCTTGTATATATATATATTTAGAATAATTCCTATTAGAATTTTTTTTAAACATCAATGTAAATAGTATCTTTTTATCAATTCAATTAATAATGTAAAATAGTTTGTAATAACAGTTTTTAAGGCCATTGTAAGTTTTATAGAGCTAATAAATTATTATATTATTATTATTATTATTTACAAAAGCTAAATATAGTATACTATCCTTCATTTTCTGTGTCTGTAATATTTGTGACATTTTAAAATCGTTTTTCGCTATATAGGCTCGTGACGTCCATCACATTCGGCCTTCATGAGATACCGCGGTGCATCATGGGAGGTTTGTTGTGTTACCCCGTGTCACGCGCCAAGGAGGTGATCAAAATGTTGCGTGACTATCACGATGAAAGAAATGACAGTCGTTTGTGCTTCTACGTCTTTCTATATATTGCCAACACAGGGTAAGAAGACATGTGTACACCTGGACTGCTTGCAGCCCCTTTATTGTGGCGATCTTTGTATACAAGAGAAATGTCATCTTTACTTCGCACGCGCGCTTTTATTAACCTCCTACGCGCCGTCATTCTCTTACCCAGAGCTCCACGGCTCGTCTCCTCGCGGGGGAGGCTCCGGTGACAGCCACTGACGCATGCGCGAGATTTGATACAGAGCCGTTGAGAGAAAGATCTTTCTGCGCATGCACCAACGTTCAAAACCAGCCAATCAGCAAAGGTCCTCAAATGGATGTCACCAGAGCCTCCCCTGCGAGCAGACGAGCCGGGGAGCTCTGGGTACGAGAATGGATACAGAGCCGTTGAGAGAAACACCTTTCTACGCATGCACCAACATTCAGAATCAGCCAATCAGCGAAGGTACTCAAATGGATGTCCCCAGAGCCTCCCCTGCGCTCAGACGAGCTGGGGGAGGTCTGGGTACGCGCCGTGACGCGCCGTGTTTTGGTGTCATGCTCATTCTCAGCACGTGACTGGAAACTCGAGCCCCAAACAAGGTGCGTATGTGAATAAAAGCGCGCGAGCGTAAGACTTGTCTCTTGTGTTTATGGACGATCGCTAAATAAGGTCAAGCAGTCAAGTGTTCACCTCGTCTCACGCGCAAAAAAGCCTGCGTAGCAAGCGTGAAGTTCTCAGGACGAGAAACTCGGGCGAGATTTGGGCCGCGTGAAAAATGAACAGAGGACTCGCTCGTCAAATTTCTTTTCCCTGAAAACACACGGAAACGCTTTCTACGCGGGCGAGGGTAGCGACCTTTCTGCATTCTGATTGGTTTCTAAAAGCGTTTATCCTGCGCGATTGCGCAGAATATCGTCTGATACTTAGCCGACGAGGGATGCAGCCCGGAGTTGGCTAAATCAAACGATATTCTGCAAAAATCGAGCAGGATAATGGTTTCATTATTCAGCACATCGATAGCACAAAAATATCCCAGAAATGATTTTCTTTTGCGTATTAATTACGAGATTGACACATCATATTTCCCTCAGACGACGGATATCGCAGGATATATGTCATGCATAGGCGGATTTAGTGGGGCTCAAACCCCCCCCCCCCCCCCCTTTTTTCGATAAATTTCCCATACATTTACTGTATTTGCGAGAGCAAGGTTACAACTTTGGCAGATATTGGCGTTCCAATGACCATATTTGGGCAGTGCATCGATGTGATGAATAATAATTTCCTATATTTGTCCTAGGTCACGGTAACCATTTCCGCGCGCTTGTTTCATCGAATTCATTCCAACATTTTCCAGTTCTCCGTCACAGCTTCTTCCTATAGACCTCCCAGCCATTTATTTTCTCGTTTCCGCTTTAGCCCCCAGCTTATTGTTAAGATGATGTACAATGGTCCCTTAGAAGAGGGACAAGCACTTGTCCACGTCATTGAGTCCCTTACCAACCCAGACAGTAGTACCGTTGTCCCAGTGCCGTATGATCAGTTCCAGAGAAGCACTGACTACTTGTGCAAACCAGGCAAAATGGTCTGGAATACAAATGGAAATTTTTTGAAAGGTAAGTTTAGAGTTACCTTCTTTCAGAGAAAAAACTTCGCTCGTTGTTCTAAATTCTTACGCGGTGTTGTAGAATATTAGATAGCTAAATGAGATAGAGTTAAAACTCCGGGTGATGCGTGACACTCCGGGTGATGGTATAAAATCGAATCAATAAATTGAAAAAGTGTCAGTATAATTTAATACAAACGTTTCGGGCATGGCCCTTCATCAGTGTATAAAAAGGCGGTATTCGCCATGCTAAAATCCTAACGGAAAAGCGCGCGCTAAATACAATAAGCGCGCGCGCCAACCAAATAACCGGACGGGCGGAAGGACGAATTGGACTGACTTGACAGACGGGACCATATGACTGGGCGAAGAAAAGACAGTAAAATTCTTATTTTAGAGAATTTAGTGAAAGCTTCAAACTGACTATAAACTGCTTTGAATTATGGCTCTGAAGTGTTAAAAGATGAAGTCATAGAAGCCCTTGCAGGCGCCGTGACTGAAAAGACTCCAAATCCACACAAGACATTTGAAGGGAGCGTTATCTACATTAACTTCGAAGGAGGAGGAAAATCCATCGAAATTCCTCACGAAAGCAGCTCATTCCTTTCCGTCAAGCAAGGTATGTACTCGGGCTATGGGATGGAATAAACTTGGGACAAGAGTCCATTACTTAGGGCAGCAATGTTGTGTTGAGTGTTGTCTCCCAGTGTCAGAAATGTGTCTATTTTAGTAACATTTTTGATTTTATTGTTTTCTCTGTGTTTGTCTCATTAAATGTGCGTCTCCTGATCTCCCTGACTCATCACCTCGCGGGGGGTAGGCTCCATTCTCGTACCCAGAGCTCCCCGGCTCGTCTGCTCGCAAGGGAGGCTCTGGGGACATTTTTTTGAGGGCCTTCGCTAATTGGCTGATTTTGAGCGTTGGGGCATGCGCAAAAAGTTTTTCCTCTCAACGGCTCAGTATCAAATCTCGCGCATACGTCAATGGCTGTCACCAGAGCCTTCCCGCGAGGAGACGAGTCGGGGAGCTCTGGGTTCGAGAATATTGAGACAAAACAACTTTCTGCGCATGCTCCAACGTTCAAAATTAGCAAATTAGCCTGCATTTTGAAAAGAAGGGTCACAACTGCCGAAAATGTATGATGACATAAACCACAGGACCCCCCTAGCTACGCCCCTGTTCCACAAGAACGCAAGCGCAGGACGCAAGCTCAACGCAAGTGTAAATCACAGCGACACAAGCGCAACCTTAAAATCAACATTAATTAGTTGAATTGCGCTTGCGTTCGCTTGATTTACACTAGACGCAACGCAAGCACAAGTGCTGGCACAAGAGAACGGAACGTCTCGATTTTCTTGCGCTTGCGTCTGCGCTTGCGTCTGCGCTTGCGTCTTATTGTAAACCACAAGAGGGATATGTATGAGTTTGATATCCTTGCGCTTGTGGTCGCTCTTAGGCTTTGCCTGTGATACTTTTCTTCCTTGAAACTCATGCAGGTATTGGATCGGCGTCAAAGGCTGCTGTAACAACAACGGCAGCCTAAAGAGCATACAGAAATGGGCAGAATCCGCTGAAGCGGTCGTCGCTTCTTATGGTCTGAAGCCGTTCGCAGAGGGAGAGAAAAAGGTCATCGAGAAACTTAACATGCTCAAGCATAAATATGATCCAAATAACCTTTTCCGTAATAATCTGCATCAGGCACTGTGTTGCTGAGTAGCGAAGATAGATTTATTCCATGTATTATAAATATCTAGATAGAACAATGTGAAAAAGGGCCCGTAGTTAGGTTAGACGAGCCAGTTCTCTTGCAAATAACAGAAACAAAACAGAAACAAAAAGGACACGCTTCTGTTCTTCTCTTCCTTTTCTTCTTTACGTGTAAATACAAAAATATATATAGCTTCAAAAAGTGGGGGTGCTCGAGCACCCCCTGCGTGTAAATACAAAAAATATATCTAGCTTGAAAAAGTGGGGCTCCTAGATCATGGTGACGCGAAGCATAGGCGCAGCAACAGGAGCCTCCACTCTTGGCCTAGCCATATGCACTGAAATACAACAGTCTTTTTTACATTATGGATTTTGAATTTTTAACGGTTATACTGAGTGCTAACGCGTGCAGTGCGATGGCGCACCAATTTCAGCTATCTTTCTTTTGAGAGATGGGCGGGAAATAATTTGTAACCAAGCCATATAATGCTCGCGGCATTCAAAATCTACAATCTTAAAATAGGTATTAAATTTGATATGATGCAAATATTTGGTTGATCGACGACGATTCCTGTTAGCAACTAACTTTGCACTATAACCCTCTAGGAATTCCATGTAGCTGTTTGGATATTTGATAATTGATGAAAAACGCCCTCTCCCACTTTTGACATCCTAGGCTCCTTGCAGACTAATGGTGTAAACTGATAATATAGGAACAGCTTTAGACACTATGGTCACTTTGCATAGTTTTCAGACGGTCTTGAATTTTAATCCTAAGAAAGCACAGCAAATGATATCAATGACACGGCTTTTTGTGTAGCCGTTGCGACTGACCAAAGAATTTCCAGCTGCATATATTGCAATTCAATCCCAGACTCTTGAGTCTATGACCAATTGACAAGCTTCAGACGAGCACGCTAGAAGATCTGAAAAAGGCTCTGTGAAAAACACGGGGAAAGCATCAACAGTATCAAGCCCACTTCTAAAACGCCCGAAGCTTTTCATGCCGTGGAAGTTGTTAGAAAGCCTACCAGACCCTCGGGACAAAGCGGTAAACATCTGCTCTGGACTTATTGTATTTCACCTACGGATTTAGCTAGGGTATTAACCTCACAATGTGTGAG
Source organism: Scolanthus callimorphus (assembly GCA_033964015.1). Taxonomy (NCBI): domain Eukaryota; kingdom Metazoa; phylum Cnidaria; class Anthozoa; order Actiniaria; family Edwardsiidae; genus Scolanthus; species Scolanthus callimorphus. Next base: position 29,361,771 of record CM066917.1, read on the forward strand.
GACTGGATGAGAGAGTGCCCTCTGTGTTCGGTCTTTCTCAACTTAACAGTGTGGCTCGCATTTGTGGCGGTATTTTGGTGCGCGGTGGATAATAACACGTACAATGGTGTTGTCTCCCCGCAAGATTTAGTGGCGCTCCCCGCCGTTATATTTATTCTTCTCTATGGTTTCTACCTCACCGAGTGTTATTTTGCCACTTCAAGGAAATACCTAAGTCATGTTCTCAAGGGGGAAACGATATTTCAGTATATCGAGAGAATTCGAAGCGAAGCGCCGGTTTTGTCTTTCACGGCAGCGTGCTGGCATCATGAGACAAGACAGAGACAAAAACATTTCACCGACCGACGAGGAAAAACCCACACAAGAATGGAGAATTACCCAGAAAAAGTCATTAACTTCACTGATGAAGAAAAATTCAGGTGAGTTAATGCTTGTACAGTTTATTTTAAAAAAAGATTGCACTCGGATCGGCGCGCTGAAGAGTGCTCTGTATCGAGTAAGTCATACATTTTTTAGAGCAAATGCAGCGAGATTTCGCACCTAAAACATCTAGACTAGTGAAGGCAGGTGGAATGGTCCAGATTTTATTTGGAAGATATTCGTCGTCTAAGTATGGTAATCTGACCACAGACAAAGAAGCAGTAATGCAAGATCGAATAAAAAAGGGAACGCTGGGAGTGTGGAATCTGGGAGTATCAAACAGAAAATTGTACATTCTGTACATTGTGTATCATGAAACAGATGATCGTAAAAGATTATTTGAACAGTTTATGTGACATGAACAAGTATAATTCATATATAAACATTTTTAGATAAATTATTTGAATTTTAAGATTCAAAATAAAGGTTCTTTTAGGCGAGGTCATATGCTTCATGATAGCCCGACTTGGTTGACGCCCTGTCTTTTATTCCATTAAAGAATTACAATCTTCAAAGACTTCGCCAGTTGCATCCGGCTTTTAGTGCATTTTGATTCAATCCCGTCACATGTGACCAAGCCTCTTGAAAAGTATATTTATTTTAACGGCAAGGGTCTTAATTTTAGGGTTAAAGGTAGCCTTAAAGGGGTACTGTTTTGTCTGTCATGATTTGGGGGTTATTTTAAATGCAGTGAAATTCACAAAAAGTGAGCAAAATAATCGTCTACGTTTGTTAAAAATCCTTTCAGCTGCTAGATAAGTACAAATATTATTTGTAGTATTTTCGTGTATTATCGATTTCTTACAGGGCAGATCAACAACTTTGATAAGCCTACATAAGAATGCTTATATAATGCAAATTTAAGTTCCTTTTTCTTTCTAAGATTAAGGTGAAAGATAATAGGATTTGTTTTATGTAGAACACATGGTCTTGTCTATAACATTTTGTTTAAACAACCGTGTGACAGTACCCCTGTTTCATAATGCAGTCAAATTCAAGAAATGTTAACGCCTCGTGTCTGTCATACTAGTCCAGTACTCTGACAAATGTATGCATGGTATTGTTCTCCTCCATTGTATTGCCTCGTTCTATAATACACTCCATTGCACTCCATTGTTTTAGACAATGCCTTGCATAAATTTGTCAGTGTATTGGACAACCCTCGTGTCTGTTGACTATATTTTTAAGTAGACAACAAAACGTCGATCACATTGTGACAGAAAAGTTCAACTACCTTAAACCAAGTAAACCTTTTCAATTCCTCAAATATCTCGCCATGAAAAACAGTTGTTAAATCTTCAAATTTTAGCAAAAAATGGCGGGAAATTCAACCAATCGGAAGGTTTTCTCGCACATACACATCGGAAGTTTATAGTATAGCGCTATTCACTGTTTACAATCAACATTGTCATTCTAATGCTAATGTGCCAAACGTATATTCAATAGCGGCCATTGTTCTGTGAACCAATCGATCTCTGGCCAATAACATTCACGTTTTTTTTTCTAGCTTTAATAAATGGAAGACCTGACGGTCGTCCCAGAAGACTTGCAATATTTCAGCCTGGTAAAAGTCTCCTTTACCAAGACCTTTGAGCTGAGAAGCGAGCCAACAAAAACGCTGTTTACCAATCTATCGTGTGGATTTCAAGCTCGAAATCGGCACCGCGACAAATACATGGACTATGATGAGCAGCTGTCAATCAACGGATTTCAAGACGAAGTGACCGCTTATGTAAAAGCAGAGGGAAAAGAGAAATGGGCGACCCTTGCGGGGTACTGGGTTTTCTCGCTCCTGTTGTGTTCCTGGGTGTTTAGGTGGATGTTACAAAAACGAACAGCTCATAGGGAAGTTAGAATTGTTAAGGGAATAGTGGTCTGTTCTGTTTGACTGTACTGAATATTGTCGCATTGGCTATATTTTGTCGCCATATGGAATTGTCGCCATAAAAGTTTGAGTTAGCCCCACATCAAACAGGGCCGTAGCAAGGGTGGAATGGCAATAGGGCATTCCTGATGGAACAGCTATTAAACAGCTATACATTTTTTTGGAGGAAAATCACAAAAGCGCGCGGCGGCCATGTTGGAGGACAGAACAAAGAGAGCAAATGAAACAACATGGCTGCCAGTGAGGTCACACGTAAACCAAGATGGCATAGTGGTCGCGGTCCTAATCCACACTTCCAAGAAGTTAAGCAATTAGGCTCTGTGATATCGTCGCGGAGACATCGCAAGTGGAATCGCAGTAAGATTGCCGGCCGATCACACCGCGCGTTGTGGCATCGCAATGAGTTCGCAGCTCAAATTGCGCCGTGTAAATGGATCTTAAGACATTGAACTTGCCTTGGACGGCCTTAGACGCGCTTGTAGATGAGAGTTTCGTACCGCGGCAGAATATAATGTTATTAAGTGTTGCGCGCCACCGCTAATCCGGGTTCAGACAACCTACGTAATACACTTGTACGACATAAATACAATTTCAAAAAGAAAGCCAACAATTGGGCGATTCCAGCTATAAGTGCGCGCGCTCTTCTTTATTCGGAACTGCCCAAGTCGTGTCCCACAACTACCAGAATGCAGCGCGCGCTTTTTTAACACTTTGTTCGACAAATGTCCGACATCTACCGACATGCAGCGCGCGCGCGCGTTATGGCTGAAATCGCCCATTTGTTTCATTCCAAGGAACCAAGAGAAAATGATCATTTCTCTTGAAGGAACCATCAGTATGAAAGTTAAAAACAATCTACAAGATTGGCATATGATAGTGGAAATGCCTCATGGATGCATTTGTAAACGTAATTGTAATGTATGCACTTTTATTTTTTTCCTCGAGGGCACTGCAACGAATTCTGCATTCTGATTGGTTCTCAGAGCGCGCGCGTAGGGGCAATATTTTCCTATCTCTGACCTAGGTCACGGTAACCATTTGCGCACTTTTTTTTGGGAGGGGGGTAATAAATAAGTTATTTACCAGCTTTAGGTCGGTCCGTATAGGAAAAAAACTGTGACCGTGAAAATGAGCGCGTGAAAAGCATGAAGCGCAGAGGAGATCAACACCAAAAGAAGGTGTGCGGCGCGCTCGTCTCCAGGGCCTTGTGGGTAATTTTCAAGATGGCGGTTGGTCGAATGGTCGAGTAAAAGTCCCTGGGGGATAGGCACAGACAGATTCTGCTCGGCAACTTTTGAGCAACTTTTTCAATTTTGAGCAACTTTTTCAATTCTGAGCAACTTTTTTCAACTATGAGCAACTTCTTTGCATTTCCGCTATTTCCTATTGAATTTTTACAACAAAATGGCAATTTGTGATACATTTGCCATTTCAAATCAAACAGAATGAAAAATCTTGCTAAAAAGATAATAAAAAAGTACTTTCTTCACCTTGGGTGCTCACTGCTCAGAGGTATCTTCAAGATATCGATGTCTCGTTGGGTATCACATTCCAAATATAGAGCCGAGAAGCAAAATGGCGGAAGACCCTATTCAAATTGCTAGAGAAAATGAGGCTGAGGTGACATAACCTAAAAGGGCTTCCTTATAGTTTCTTTCAAAAATAGTAGCAGCAGCTATTATTGAATGAGTTTGATACTACAAACTTCCCTTTTTTATTACTAAGCCAACAGAATGGCGGCAAGTGAGTCTCTTTTTAAACAACCGTATTGATTAATTATGTCATATGGTGTTTAGAATATAATTGCCTGATCTTATGGAGATGTTGAGCTGAGTGATTCTTTATCATTTTTTTAAATAAATCAGGCGACAAGCGTGAAGAAATGCTCTTTTTGGGGGAGCAACGTTTTTGATTCTGTGAGCAACTTTTTCGAATTTGAGCAACTTTTGAGCAACTTTTGAGGGTATTTTGCGGCAACTTTTAAATAATTTTTGAGCAGAATCTGTCTGTGCCTACTGGGGGAGGATGAGTCACATGACCACTGTTTGGAGACATGGGAACGAGGTTGTTCTTTGTTTCGAAACGGTCATGTGACTCCCCCAGGGTCTTCTCCCGAGTCAACCGCCATTTTGAAAAACGACCGAGAAGACCCTGGGGACGAGGTTGTGTCTGTCTGCCTAACTCGTTCCAGGCCATTTCCTCCGCGCGTCCAAGATGGTGGCCACGATTACAAGCTGGGGACCACGTGAAACAGTAATGGATGCCGCGTCCTCAGTTTAAAAACAACGCCTGTGAGCAGGCTACGATAACCACCCGTCGTTTTACTTATCATTTCTACCCCCAAAAATAATGCACCGAAGTATTCATTCCCTTAAAACATAAGATGTTGCCCTCTTAAGAACTTTCGGCACGATAAAAACTTTAAGAATTTGAACTCTGCCATGTTATCGCCCTGTGGCCAGTTAGACAACTCAATGATTTTCACACTAGCGATTTTTCGCTCTTCCGCCGCTAGTTTGAAAAAGCCGACCGCTAGTACACATCATGTCCTACGACACTACTAGGTGGCCTCGGGATATATCAAGCTCGGATAGGAATAACGAGTCAGCAAAAATAAACTGAGAACGTCCATGCATATGGCGGCGCGACATCCATTTCTGTTTCAGGCCGTTTCACGTGGTTCGGTTACTCGGGCCGGTACAGGATTCCTAAACGTTAGTGGTTCAACTAATTACGGTAATTAATGCACATGAATCCAGAAAGGCTGAAGGAATGACCGGAATGGCTGATTGCATTTTTAAACCGCACCGTGGGGGTTGAGGACCTATGTATTGAACTCTGGAAATTCCACGGGAGGGGGTGTGTCTGGAGACTGGAAATTCCAAGGGGGAGGGGTAAAAAAGTTGACTTTCCAGGGGCATTTTATCCAATGAATAGATTTTCCAGGGGTATATTTTGCCGGAAAAAAATGGAAATTCCAGGGGAGGGGGTCTGTTTAACGAGTGGAAATTCCAGGGGAGGTCCTCAACACCCCCCCCCCCCCCCCCCCAGTGCTGTTTAAAAAAGCAATCAGCCAAATGCCTCAACATAGTACAGTGCTATTTGTTTTACTGAAAAATCAGTTTTATGCTAATCAGTTTTATGCTAAGTAAATTGTGATTGTATTTCCACGTACAGCTAAAACTTTAGAGAGTATTGGAATCTATATCACAACATTGTTTTAAATGACTTGGCATGCCATGGCCACTGCATTGAAGGAAGCGGCATAAAGCTAACAAACTAGGAACAGTAAATTAAACTTCAAGGGCAAATTCAGCGCAAAGGACATGCGGAAACGGTGCCTCGACTCAGTATCAAAGTCTACTCAAACGTAAATCGGTAGCTGGTAGCTAGAGTATAGTCAAACGTTAGTTATCGTTGCCCTTGCTACTAAAGCCGATGAGAGACATGAGAGGAAAACCAAAGAGAAACCTGAGTTCACACAGTTATGCGTTGCCCTCTACTAAAGCCGATGAGAGACATGAGAGGAAAACCAAAGAGAAACCTGAGTTCACACAGTTATGCGTCTAGTAATTTTGTTTTCGATTCTTCTCTTATGACCATTGCAGGAAGTATTGCAATTTCTTTATTAAAGAAAACGTTACTATTTGACTCAGGCTTTGACAGGCTCAAGTTTGACTCATGCTGGTCATGTTTTTTTTTCTTTCTTTCTTTATGCATTCTTCCCAAGAGCTCGCAGGGCTCATAGCAGGGGACTCATGCATGCGAAAAATTGTTCACAATTTTCCTTTTGGCCATATAAATAGAAATACACTTTGTAATACAACATCTATAAAAAGGACAGGAATAACACGCGGTACACAACACTAAACAAGGAAGCAAGGACTGGCCAACAAGACTTAAAATTAGAGAAACGCTTCTGCGATGAACTTTCTCACGCTGCAAAATTTAACCAATTGTTTCAAAGCTGATTAATTGACCTCCATTTAGCGGTAAGTCAACTCTTTTAGTCTAGTGGGAAATAACCCAAATAGATCTTGATCCTGCAACTTGTTTCAACATAGGTAAATTGACAAAAAGCGCTGAGCAGCGAAGCGGTTGTTCCGCACAGCTTAGGGACTCAACAATCAAGATAAAATAATAATAATCTTAAATCCAATCATGCCATCCTCCGCATATCATGCAGGATATACGTACACAAAATGAAAAAAGCAGTTGATGGTCAACGCCCCAAGCAAAAGACGGAGAGCACGCTAGATGCGAGGTCAACATAGATAACTGATGATCGTTCGAACAGTTCCGAGAAAATTTTTGTTTTGTGATGGTATCTTAGGTATTTAGAGGCGAAATTCACAGGCATTAACGCCCGAAAAAAAAAGAAATTAGAGAAACGCTTCTGCGATGAACTTTCTCACGCTGCAAAATTTAACCAATTGGTTTCAAAGCTGATTAATTGACCTCCATTAGCGGTAAGTCAACTCTTTTAGTCTAGTTGGAAATAACCCAAATAGATCTTGATCCTGCAACTTGTTTCAACATAGGTAAATTGACAAAAAGCGCTGAGCAGCGAAGCGGTTGTTCCGCACAGCTTAGGGACTCAACAATCAAGATAAAATAATAATAATCTTAAATCCAATCATGCCATCCTCCGCATATCATGAAGGATATACGTACACAAAATGAGAAAAGCAGTTGATGGTCAACGCCCCAAGCAAAAGACGGAGAGCACGCTAGATGCGAGGTCAACATAGAGAACTGATGATCGTTCGAACAGTTCCGAGAAAATTTTTGTTTTGTGATGGTATCTTAGGTATTTAGAGGCGAAATTCACAGGCATTATCGCCCGAAAAGCGGGACTACCCCCTCCCCCTACCCCATCTCCCAACCTGGCCACCAAGCCTAGCATCATATGAGCAGTAGATATGTGTTGTGATCAAACCCACCAAAGCAGCTCAGAGGATCAAATTTAGACATAGTAAATTCAATTAGTTTCGACACAGTCTAGTCCCTGCATCTGGGGACCAGAGTTTTCAGCTTTCACTCGTTGTCTTGCTTGACTTATGGCGTGACTTATAGCGTGATTTATAGCGTGACATATAGCGTGAAACTTTGAATATGGAAAACGGCGAGTGGTGATGGTGCGAATTCAGACGTCTCTCACACGACCGAGAGCGAAGTGGAGTGGAGTGCTACTGCGAGCAAGGCGGGCTAGAGCGATGCGGGAGTCGCTTTTTTGACTCTAGCTTTTTTGCGACTGTCCCTTCTTCAGCCGTGGCCAGGTTAAAGATGACATCGACTGACAGGCGCGCCCCGTTTAGGTAAACAGCCTTATCAATTTCCAAATTATTGGTCTTTACTTTTAAGCATTAGAGCATAACTTCTTACAACTTTATCGGCGAAATAGAGCACGCTTGATTTTGGGAGAGACACGAGAACGTTGTAAAAACACGAGCTGCGGGCGAGTGATTAAAACGCTTCGAGTCATGTCGAGTGTCTCTCCCAAAATCACAAGTGCTCTAGTTTTTCGATTAAGTCATAGAACGTTGTGCTTTAATGCTTTTATGATATAGCGGGAGAGAACCATTGCTTTATCGGTGAAATAGAGCATAGAATTGCTCTAATAAGAGCGCGCGTTATATATCGTAACTACATTATAATTGCCAACGAGCAGCCGAGCCAAGAGGCGAGGCTGCGAGGCGGCAGCATTATAGAGCCGTGCGAGAAGAAAAATTCTCGAGTTCAGAATGGTGTAACCACTAGCCAATCAAAGTGCCAGGATTTTCAAGTGGTAAACAAATACTTGAGCACTATCAGTAATCACAGAAGAGAAATCTACTATTTGACCCCTGGTCAAATTTAGCTTGTTCATATGCTCATGCTTGTTCATATGCTCATGGAAATGCAACCTTTACATGTATGAATTTTAGAGGAATATATTTGTCCCTAAAGTGACCTATAGTCACTTTATAGTCCGCGTGATGCTAACGCTTTGCGGATCAATGAATCGAATGAATATAAAATAGTCGGCCAAATGAAATTAAGGCAGCAGTTAAACATGATTCATTTATAAATTGCTCGTTGGCACTTTTAGCGAGAGCTACAACTAGTATATATGAGCTACGAAAACCGGTTGAATAAGGTCGGTATGTGACTGTTAAACGGACCCTAAATCACTATCTGATAAAGTGTTGCTATTTCAAACCGTCCAAAGCTTTTGTAGCTTACCGTTACCCCTTGTAGTGGCCCGCGAGGCTTAAGGGACCGATCGTTTATAACGTCTACGGGGGGGGGGGGGGGGGGGGGGGGGGAATTTGGGTGGGGGTAAAAATTTAGAAGACATAGATTTTTGGGGGGTAATTTTTTGGCACCCTCTCTCAAAAGAGGGGGTAATTTTTTCAGGGACACTGTGCTTCAAACTAAATAATAATATGTACAAGCTATCGCGTCGTGGCATACAGCGCTACGCCATATAGCAAGTACGCCAATTTCGGCGCGCTTCGCGCGCAACGGAATGTACAAAATAGTTTTTGAGTACGTGCGCAATGGAATGGCTACGAATGTCATTACAAGAAAATATATCTTAGCCAGGAGAAAAAAACTAACTCTCTCCAAAAAGACACTTTGCAGTAATAAGCACCGGAGCTGTCTCAGTTCGAAAAAAGAAGGCCTAATTATTAGGCAAGCGTGAGTTCCACTTTACGAGGATAGAGATTCGTCATTTTGACCCTGCTTTACGCACGTCATTTGCGATCTTTGTTACTACACACAGCAAATGGTATGTTCATCTACATTTTCTTTGAGGTTTGGTGAAATGCGTTCATATCATGCATAAAATTAGGGCGCGCTTCTCATGCATAAAAATTAGGGCGCGCAACAAAAAGAGAAATTTCTGTAAATTGTCTTCCATTAGTTCAAACGGGGATCTGGTTACAGGGTGGGGGGTAAGCTTTTTAGAACATCGATGTTATGTGGGGGTCATTTTTGTATCGCCTTTTAATGAGGGGGGTGCGAATTTTAACATTCAAAAAATTTAGAAAACCACCGCCGCCCCCGTGGACGTAATAAACGATCGGTCCCTAAACAGGAGGATTCTCGCAGCTAAATGGCATTTATCTCAGCACTTCTCTCAGCAAGATATACGGAAAAGCGGAAGGTGCGAGCTCTGCAATGCGCCGTGCTACGTTTTGCTGAAGGGATATACCACGTCCGTAAATTGAGAGAATGTTTTTTACCCGCTACGCGCTTCAATTTGTTTACAGTGTCGAGTTACCCAGTAGAGGGAGAGATGCACCACGGAGGGAAAACGCCGAAAGAAGGGACTGCGGACACTCCTTTCAGAAACCTGGCTTTTTTTCTGTCAAATACATCATTCTCACCCTGGACTGTGAATAATCCCTGAATAAAATCGACGACATGTACAGCTAAATGTCAATTATGCCAATCAATTTTGTGATGAGAACCAGATCGTGTAGGTTTGGTATAAAAATGTAAACACTGTAAACAAAAGTCGAAGCCCGCTGCGGGGAAAAAAACTTCTCCCTCGATATGCGGACATTCGCCAAAGAAGGGGCTACAAGCAGTATATGTAACTGCAGAATGTTGTTTTCTTCACGGAGCAGCGATAACCCGCCACGGTCTATGTACATCAGCACTTAAACGGTTATTGGCGCAGTGCTGATAGATCTTTACACTCTAGCCAATCAGATTGTTCAAGTGAAATTCCTTTGACAAAACCAGGTTTCTGAAAGGAGTGTCCGCATTCCCTTCTTTCGGCGTTTTCCCCCGTGGCGCGTCTCTCCCTCTCCTGAGTAACTTGACACTGTAAACAAATCGAAGCGTGCCGCAAGGAAAAAAAGTTCCCTCGATTTACGGACGTTCGCCGAAGGAAAAAAAGTTCCCTCGATTTACGGACGTTCGCCGAAGAAGGGGCTGCAAGCAGTCTACTGAAGGGAGGAAGACCAAAACACGTTATCTAGACTATACACATATATACTATACTCAACCTTGCGGACTCGCTTCGGAACAATGTTGACGATACATACAGGAATGGAACCACGTGAGTGCTCTGACTTGATTGGCTAAAACAATTGCTTGGTATTTTCCCACCGACAGCCCGCGCGCCAGCTTGTCTACCAACTGACAGTATGAAAAGATACGTGCTCAGGTAAATCTCATTATCTGTGCCAGATAATGTTTGTTTTTATCTCAGCACTTCTCTCTCAGCAAGATATATGGAAAAGCGGAAGGTGCGAGCTCTGCTATGCGCCGTGCTACGTTTTGCTGAAGGGAGGAAGACCAAAACACGTACTCGCACGGTTGGGATTTTTCGGCCACTAGATGTGACGTTTATTTTTCAACTCGTAAATTATGTAAATTGGATTACAGTACTAGCTGAATCACTTCAGCAAAAGGTGGGGAAGAAAAAACCGCCACAAGCCACAGATCTGTGGCCATTTATAGTACCCGGGTAGTGGGTCTCTAACTGCACGTGACCCGAGATAAACCATACGACATATTGGCGGGCATCGTAAATCTTATGCAACGAACCATTAGCGGGCGCGCAAGAGACTTATATAAGGGAATTAGAGGGTCGAATCTAAACACAACTGCTCAAATGGACAAGCTACTGAAAACCGTGCCATAAATATGTTTTCTAAAAATGTTTTCTTTTCCTGGTTTTGACTTCGACTCTCCCCGTTGCTCATCTATCCAGAGAGATTTGCTTCAAGCCTGTATGCAAGTTTACCTTTGTTATAAGGCATGCGCTGTCTATGGTCTACACAACGAATAATGACAACGGGCTACAGGTAACCTACCCGTTAGGAATGCATAGCAACGGAAGCCTCTTTTTGGCGCCATGTTCCTACACAAGGTAAGCTAGACTGCTAACTTTGGATTTGGCTTCCGTGATCAGGAATTTCTGGCTAGGAAGTCTCTAAAACTAACCCACAAACCCCTTGCACAACAACGCAGCCTCTCTTTGTCACCCGCTTCCGGATCAGGTCAGGAATTTTTTTATTTAATGCCCCGGAACCCGCAAATTCAGTCGCGATCCTTAAAAAACTTTGGCGGAAAATACATCCCCCCGGGATTCGGTCTAATTTGTGTATACTGTCGATCCGCGTTGCGAGCATCCTGCAATGGCATGGTCGGTACCTGACACTCTTAAGGCCGATTTAGACTGTACGATTTTCGCCTACAACCATCGCATGCGACACGCTTGCGACATGACTTAGCTCGTAAGCGCATGTTGTAGAGGAGTTGTAGGGCTGATTTAGACTTTGCGATTCGAGTCGTATGCTGATGCGAGCATGTCGCATGCGATGGTTGTAGGCGAAAATCGTACAGCTAAATCGACCTTTAGGCCCATTGTTATGTTATTAGAGCACGGGCGGTAGGACCAGCTAGAGTATTTTTAAATGTACTGCTTTCCAGAATTTGGTCAATAAGTTCGTTATCAGCCGTGTCGAGAGGTCTTATAAAAGTTTTCGAATTCTTCTTAAAACCCGTTCTTTTTGAAGCCCGAAACTGCTCAATCTTAACGTTTATCTACTTATTTCTTTGTTAATAAAGCTTCTTTTAGCTTACCTTGGGCTTTTGAGGCATTATTCCTGATAAATAGACGGAGAGCCAACGTTCGTGTTATTATACCTCGTGTTACCCGAGACGCGACTGGAGCCAACGTTCCTGTTTAGTCATTAACGGCTAGGTTAGACTCCAGTCGCGTCTCGGGTAACACGAGGTATAATAACAGGAACCAGAACAGGAACGTTGGCTCCAGTCGCGTCTCGGGTTTTAAGAAGAATTCGAAAACTTTTATAAGACCTCTCGACACGGCTGATAACGAACTTATTGACCAAATTCGGGAAAGCAGTACATTTAAAAATACTCTAGCTGGTCCTACCGCCCGTGATTAGAGGAGATGTTAAATTTTCGACCTTTTTGACCCTTATTATTGTCATCGTTTTTGTCGCTCACACTCAGATCCACTTGAAAACCCTATCCATATGACTGCCATATGGACCATATGCTTTTCCCAGCACGCGTGAGAAATGCCAAAATTTGTCGTCTCGCTAATGGATCCTCAGGAGCACCCGACCCAGCGATCATTTTCGGTAAGCCTAAGGAATCTTCAGGGCCCCCCAACGATTTTTTCGACAAAATGATCTGTTTGGATGGTGCAACGAGAGTGAAATTTTCGCTCCCGAAGTTGAAGCTTTAATTTTCGTATGTAGATTATTAGATCCCCTGAATGTTTCAAATTCCACAAATGATGTAATTAACTTTACTAGTATTTTTGCCGTTAAAAAGTCAAGGTCAATTTTCGGATATAATTTTTCCCCTGGCATTTTCGGAAGACTTGATTTCAATCCCTAAAATTTTCGCATCCCATAGCCATAGCTTTCAGCTACGAAATCCGAACAGATACAAAATTTACAGTTATTTGTATGTATACTCAGCAATGACTTATAATGGAATTTTGGGGCATTTTACACCATTGCCTCGTTGGTACCCAGATACCTTGATCATTTAACTGTGGTGAGGTTGTGTAAAGAGGCAGCTTGTTCCATTAGCTCAGAATGACCAACAAAAAAGGGTTTTTTTATCTACCCGATTTCTTTTAAAAGTCTAAAAGTTTGGCTCCTTTGGCTCGTAGTTCATCATCAGGTCGTATTATGTCGTCCCAGTCGTATCAGTCGACCGTGTTTTAACAGGGCTCTCGCATTTCAACAACAATTTACAAATCAAAGGATTGCACGTTTAGTTGGTTTCGTAGCAATGTAGGCATACGAAAACAGTGAGGATTTTGATGGAAGTACTGAGGCAAGCGAACTTCTTCTTGTTATTCAGCAAAATAAACGCTCGTCTTTGCTCTCTGAAAAAACGATTTTATTAGGGAGTGGTCATTATTTAACGAGGAAGCGGGCACATGTTTTTGAAAGATTTTGGTGAAAAAAGATGTTTGCGGAAGAGAGTCAATTAAAGTCATGTGAAGTAAAACTTCACACGACTCTACAGACTTGCAGCCCGTGTTGAACTACGCTGGTTTATAGTATGCTGTCTCCTGAGTGTAATGTTTTCCCCTCACTTGCCATTGTTGACGTTATGTTGCAACGAAAAAGCATGGGAAATAATTTAAATTATCAATATTTTCCATGGATCATCATTTAGATTACTTCAGCATTTTTATGTTATTTTTTGTCGACTTCAACTTCTTGAAACAATTTAATTTGGCTCGCGTGTTATTTTCCTTATGTCGCAAGTGTTCACCAGGCTTTATACTAAATTTGAGCGCGCTGAATGAGAGCGTTCTGCGCGCGCGCGCATAATTAATTCGCTCATTCAAGTACGCAATACTAATTATGATAATCCTTCCATTATCTCGCACCCCTCTTATACAGGGAAACTCGATTTCCTATGACCATATTTAGATTATACTAAAAGTCATTTGTTCGCTGTGCGTATGTAACATACTCGAATGCATAGCATCTTCTCCGCGGGAATAAATTTTCAAGCCCTGCACAGCGGGTTGACCGATATCTCGCTGTGTTTTAAATTATGCTCGTATTATAACCGCCTGAGTGTGTTTATCGTCTGTATCGTCGTTGATACATGGGATCATTTTGGCATGAGAGTAATTTTCAAGTGAAACGATGCAGGCCACTAGCTAGTGGTGCGCCCTCATCATGAGTAATCAAGGCGGCGTATGTAGAAGCCCTTATGTAATAACTGGCCCTAAGTGTAATAAAGGCCCCAAGTGTAATAAAAATTGGCCTTAATTGTAATAAAGGCCCTAAGTGTAATACAAAGTGGCCCTAAGTGTAATAAAGGCCCCAAATGTAATACAAGTGGCCCTAAGTGTAATAAAGGCCCCAAATGTAATACAAAGTGACCCTAAGTGTAATAGTGGCAATGACCATCCATCCAGAGCGAAAACATATAACTGATATAATTATTTTGGAAAGAACCATGAGTAAATTGGCATTATTAATGTGTTTCAAAATTGTGACTATCGAAAGAAATCCCCCAAAATTTGGACGCACGCAATTTCAACAGTGTTTTTTCCTATTTATTTTTTTTAAAGCATGAATTCAGCTATGGGGCTCCCGGCGCTCATTCGAAATACAGTGGTACTTCTATCAAGCTGCCACCCTCGGAACCGAGCCAAGTGGCCGCTTTAGAGAGGTTGGCCGCAGAATAGATTTATTAAAATGCAGTACTTTAGAGACAAATACGGTATTTTGGAGCGGTAATAAGTGGCTGCTCAATAGAGTGTGCCGCTAGAGGTATCACTGTAATATATTGATATAATAACGTTGGTAAACGGGGTCTAATATGAAGCAAACCGCCGTGGGCTTTGTAGTATTAAGTATCGGCTTCGGGGTACTCATGTAATATGAGGCTAGGTGTGTGCTCTACTCTTCGAGAGGCTGACCTTAAATCTGCAACTTTAATTAGTACTGTATCTGTTCTAGAGAACTTACAAAAATCGGTACCCTGCCAGAAAAAGGAAGGCCGCTATCAGTTATTTTCGGTTAAGTGATCATGCTATTGCACCCCCCTTGGGCAAGTTTGTATGGTCATTGCCATTATTACACTTAGGGACGTGTCATTATTTAGCGGGGGGGGAGGGCTCCTATTTTTGTGGGGAGGGTCCTAATTTTTTTCGCGTGTCTAAAGGGAGGGTCCAAATTTTTTTCAATCCCATTTGGGGGAGGGTCATAATTTTTTTCAGCAACATTTGGACGATGAAGAGGGTAAAACAAATGGCGATAGTGGTTATTTCAGCAACTTCTCCATAAAAATTTCGCGAATAAACAATGACATCTTATATACTCTTTGAGCAATGAGGACACTACTGTTGACAAGAACAAGTTATCTTGACAAGGAAAATCAAACTCTCCCTAAATTTCCCTGCAAATGATAGGCCTGGAGGGCAAGTCACTATATGTTTGAAAGAAGACCCCTTAGGTAAGCGTGAGTTTTCGACGTTACAAGCATAGAAATTCGTCCGTTGAGCCGCGCTTCGCGCACATGAATATTAATAATTCGTCATTTGCGGAGCGCAGTTGTGCGCATGAATGAATATAACCTAACCTATATAGTTGAGGTAGTGTACTTCCTGAGCTCCTGACAGGCTTTTGTTTACTATGCCGTACACAAAACATGTTCATCTACCCTTTCTCTAAAGCTTGATGAAATGCGATGAACAAACAAAAAAAACGATGACCAAACAAACAGACGTTTATCAAAATTTGGGCGCGCTTCGCGCGCAACGAAGGATATGCGAGCCCGTTTTTCTGTAAAATGTTTACAGTACTAGGTCAAACAGGGGACGGGAGATGTGGGATTACGTTAATCATTGTACTTAGAGGGAGGATCACTGTATTTTACCCGTGTATTACCAAACATCCTCCACGTAAATAATCGAGGCGATGAATACTAACCGCGGTTCCTTATGCACCAGTCAATTGACACCCCGGCCCCCAACCCCGGGACAGGGCGGGAAAGTATCGCGGCAAGGCCGGGGATTTAACACATTAATCTGAGGAAGGGCAGTGAATTTAAGATTTCTATAGCGGGGAAATTCCGCGGGGCATTACAGGGAATTAACGCTGAACCAGAAGTTCGATTATCGTGCGAAAATATATTGGTTTAAAGGACCGAGGTCGGAGGATTTTTTTAGGGATCACTAATTTTTGGGCGAGTGAAAGGGGAGGATCTCTCGAAACCTGAAGCCTTGAAAGAGAGATTCCAGCAACGAGTTCTATATCATTCTCTAGTTTATTTCACTCATTATGTTGAAAATTTCGGCGCGCTTCGCGCGCATAAGTTTTAGAGAACTCGCTTGTGGGCTTAAATGGAATGCGTACGAATGTCGTCACAAGCATGTGTATCTTGGCAAGGACAAGTGAAAACCCCCAAAAGCCCTCCAGTGATACGAAATAGAAATTCGTTTGTGGTGCTGCGCTTCCCTTATATGAACAATAATAATTTGTAGCGCGTGAAGAATAAAACCAACAGACTTTTTTACTACACGCAGAAAATATAACGTTCTGTTATTAAGAAGAATGAAAGAGACATTACATCACTTGGACAATAGTCTATCTAACAGGTTTTTCAGAAATAAATTGCGTGGGGGAGGGTCCCAATTTTTTTTACCTACGACTGGGGGAGGGTCACATTTTTTTTGTTATTTATTTATTTATTTTATTTATTTAGTGGCTTCCATCACGCCGAGCACTATAAACTTATGATATATAAAATACTGCGACAACACAACAACAACAACAACAACAACAAATGGTCGTGATGCGGGAGAGCTAACGGACTCGCAGTCCCAAGGCGCGCCCCAACACAGTACAGCACACTACAAAACGATTGGACAATTAATTAATATAAATATGTAAATCTTGCTAGGTATCTAGCAACAGTCAATTCTTGTTGCCCTACAGTGGGGACACAAGGACTTCCAAGACCGGACCCGGTCACTGTCAAAGAATAGTTCAAGTTTACTAAAGTACAGACGGTTCAGTTTGTTTTTAAAAGTGCAGAAAGAGGGCGCAGCTCTGGTCTCAGTTGGTAGATTATTCCAAAGAAGTACAATTCTGTTAAAATAGGAATCTCGGAAAAGCGAGGTCCTGAAACGCTGGGGACGGAGATTCACATTTGTTGCATTCCTTGTTCGACCAGAATTAAAAGTAACAAACTCATTGAGAGGAAAATGGTAGAGCCCATGGTAAGCCTTATAGAAAAAACAAAGATCCTTTGCCTCCAGCCAATAAGAAACAGGAAGCAAGCGCAGCGTTAGCAAGCGCGCCTTGTAATTGGGTCTTTTATTTGGGTCTGGGTCGCAGCAAAGTATAAAGCGAGTAGCGCGGCGCTGAACTCCTTCTAGCAGCTTAAGGTCAGAAATACAAGACTGGGGAGCCCAGACTTCGCTTGCGTAGCCAATATGAGAGCGAATAAAGGTTAGATATAGTAGTCTTTTGCGGTCAGGCCCTAACTGCGCGCAATGCCGGCGGAGAAAGCCAAGCACACGATTTGCTTTGGCTACAACTGTAGCAATATGCGCGCTCCACGTTAGCGTGCTGGTGACCGTAACACCGAGATCTTTCTGCGTGTTAGCAACCGTGAGAGCATGTTTCCCAGGGTGTAGGGCCTGACCGCAAGAGAGGGGACTGGGCTCAACCGTTTCCTGGAGATACGCAAGACATCACATTTCTTATGATTGAATGACAAACTCCATTCGTTGGACCATTTATCCAGCGAGTCTAAATCTTTCTGGAGAACGGTAGTGTCGTCTGGAGTTTGCAGGGGTCTGTAACACTTAGCATCATCAGCGAAGAGGGCAACAGCAGTGTCAGAGTTGACTGCATCCGGGAGATCGTTGACGTACAGCAGGAATAGGAAGGGGCCTAACAGGCTTCCTTGAGGTACCCCGGAACGGACGACTGACCAATCGGAAGAAGTGCCATCGACAATAACACGCTGGCGCCTGAAGGACAGGTAGTCTGACAGCCATCGATGTAGATTTCCTGTGACCCCAAACAGGGACAACTTGTATAGTAACTTATGGTGCGGCACTGAGTCAAATGCCTTGGAAAAATCCAAGTAGATAATGTCACTCTCAAGACCGGAATCAAGGGCAGTTCCGAGTTCGTGAAGGACAGCCAAGAGTTGGGTGACGCACGACCTTCCACCGATGAAACCATGTTGGATAGACGATAGTAGCTCCCGCACATGCGCTATTAAGTGGTTGAGAACACACCTCTCACACACCTTGCTGACAATAGATAACAGGGATATAGGCCTGTAGTTAGAAACTTCAGACTTTTTCCCCTTCTTGAACACGGGGGTAACATTAGCGTCCTTCCATTCCGCAGGTAGACGACCCGAGCGTAACGACAAATTGAACAACTCACAAAGGGAGGGAGCTAATTGGTCAGCACACTCGCGCAGCAGTCTTGGATGGAGACCGTCAGGACCGGGAGTCTTACTAGGATCCAGACGCTGGAGCGCAGAGATAACTTCAGCTGGAGTTAGCGTTAGATCACTTAAAACGCTCTCAGTATAGGGAGTTGAAGATATGCTCGAGGGAGCCGAGTCGTCAGGGTTGAACGTTGACGAGAAAAAGTTGCAGAATGCACTGGCTTTAGCGCCAGGAGATGAATAAGAGCAGTCATCCAAAACAACTGAGTATTGTTATGTTCAAGGGGAGGGTCCTATATTTTTTAGCCTTGTTTGAAAAAAATGGGAGCCCTCCCCCCCCGGTAAATAATGACACGTCCCTTAGGGCCACTTTTTATTACACTTGGGGCCTCACATGAGGTACCAATTATCTCGATCTTTTAATTTTAGAATTTGTTTTTCATTTTTTAAACATCTCTCAAAAGTTCGCACTGAGCGACTGAGCTAAGAGTTCTAAACCTCACGAATAACAAAGGATGGCTGCCATTGTTCACTCCAAAGGTTAATTCTCTGGCTTTTGCGACGAAATGAATTCTAGGTGGTTCTATTTTAAATTAAAATTTAATGTTACATTGAAAACTAATCATCAGGCAAAATGTTGAGCCTTTAGCCTAAAATGCGCAATTTCCTCGATAATTTGCATTAAAACGGCGGACCTCACCGGACTATATCAAATCTTGCAACGTGACTATTTCAACTGTCCATTCGTTCACGAGGCATGTGAATTCGCCACGTGAGTTTTCAGTCAGTTATGGCGGATGGTAATGTCAGGACCCCATCAGTTTTAGGCCAAGCCATATGCACAAGAGTAGAAGAGTTAAGACTGTGGTTTTTGAAATTGAACTGGATGTTGAAATGGATGAAAATGTTGGGTTCAACGCGTGTAGTCCGATGGCGGCGCCGATTTCAGCCATTTTTCCAGTCTTCTGGGACATAATTTGTAACCATGACAACTAATTTTCGCGGGATTCAAAATCTACCTCGGACGACACCACACATAGATGCTGAAGCCTCCTCTTGATGGGCTCCGAGGTTAATTTCTGTATTTAGGGATCGTGGACTTTGAACGGGAAATGGTACTTTGAGAGTGAGAAGTTTGAGAATATGTTTTATTGAATGCGTGTAGTGCAGTTGTAGCACTGATTTCAGCAATCTTTCTTTTGAGACAGGGGCGGGAAATAATTTATAATCATGACAGCTAATGCTCGCGGGATTGAAATCTAGAAATAGATTTATCTCTTTCCTGTGCTTCGAACGCCAAACAATAGGTGACGGAGGCTCCTGGTGTGCGGGCTCCGAGGATTATTTCTAGTAACGAGATTAAGCTATTTAATTAAGTGTTTTGTTATATAGCAGAAAATATTCTGCAATTATTAAGTCAAAACAAATGTATTTCAAGAATGAAAAGAGAAGTTACAAAGTTTGCGCGCGACTGCATCATGTAAAGGGAAAACACTCATAAACAACACAATTTTCTTGCATTAGCAAAAACTTATCAAAATTAGCAAAGGTTTTTAAAAGACTCGCGTGTTTACAATAAACTTTCTCTTTTTTCCCGCTCTTAAACGCGACGCGCGAAAGCAATATTCTCCGACCAGTCAATAATTTTTCGAAATATTGACTGATCGGGAATATTTGATTTGTACTTCACCACGTGACCTTGATTTAGCCAATAAGAGCGCGCGCTCGGTTGGAGTGAGCACTCGCTATATAACAATTTGCTATATTCACCTATATGGTGAATATAACATTGAAAGCATTGGGGAGCGCGCGCGCACTTTATTACGAGAAATATGATGAACGCCTCAGCCAATCAGCGCGCGGAATCGCTTGAGTAATTATACTAATATTATTATTAATTACTATTACTCGTCGTTTCTCGTGATTCTCCTTCGTATGAAACAGTAAAAAATCCTTAGTGACATGCATTACATAATTCACTAGGGTCGAATATATGTATCATTTTTTCTTTGCACGTTTTTGTTGCAGACAAGTTCCATCAGATTTCGCTGTCCCAACTGAAGACGTTCACACGGTAGATGGACACCCCGTACCATTGTCACTATTAATGACCAGTTCCCTGGTCCCAGTATAGAGGTTGTTGAAGGTGCAGAGGTAAGTTTGAGAAAGTTGACACAAATATTTTGTTGATAGGAACTCAATCCTCAAAGAATGAAGTAGAAATAAAATGTAATGACCCCCGGGGACGGGGGGGGGGTCTCTCGTTTTTTTGTCGGCGATGAAATAACGAAGACGTACTCTTTTACTGCCTTATTAATCCGCCAGGAAAAATACAAAAAGAAGTGAGCGAGTACGTTTACAAATGTTTCAAAATGCGTGAAAAATAACAAGTTCATTTTATTATTAACAACAATATTTTGTATATATTTCAGTATATATATTTTGCTGACCTAAAACCCATGTACGCTAATGTATACAATGGTAGTGAAATAAATGAATTGAATTGAATTGAATTGAATTGATCGTCGGAAATTTTCAGTTTCACCCCTAAAAGATACCAAACATGGCGTGGCTCAAATAATTTGTTACCCTATGAGCCCTAAAAGATACCCTAAAAGATGCGGCCTTATATGCCAAGTAGGCGCGAAGGAGACAGGTAACAGGTAAAAGATACCCATCATCATGAAATTTCCGTGTTTGGACTAAAATGATGCTTTCTAATTTATCGTCTTCTCATCGAGTAATCGCAGTTTTTAGAAACACCATCACGAGAGAAAACAATTTGGACACATAGATACCAATCCCCCCCCCCCCTCCCCCGGGCCGGCAATGACCTTGGAGGATCTGAAAGATCTATTCAGCGATGAAAACGATAAAGAATAACACGAGGAAACGCTGATACTATAAGAATACCGGAGGGGAACGGGGGGAGCTTCCACCCCCTTTCTAAATGATGTTGTTGCAGGCCCCCAATTCTTGACGGGTGGCCCTACAGCAGGCTTTGCACTCGTACAAAACGACGAACAGCACAGAACATTTTTAGAAACACCACACAGGAAACCAACGCACGATTTGGCGCGAAAGTTTCTGTCCGCGCACAGTAGCTTCTTCGGTTGCGTTTGTAAGAATAATGTGTCCTCAAAATATAAACAAAACTATAGCGAAACTATATCCATTCCTATCGATTGATTTTCGGTATAATAAAGATGCGGATTTGTCGTGATTCATCAGCCATAACCGGGGCGGATCAAGGAATTTCAGAAAGGGGGAGGGAGCCGGATAGTGAAAACATGGGACGAAAATGTTCAAATTTCGTCAAGCAAATACAGTAAATGTATGGGAAAATCTCCCGAGAAAAAGGGGGGGGGACCGCCTCGCCCCCTCCCTAAATCTGCCCCTGTAGCCTTCCATGGTTATAATTTCCTTGTATTTGCGTCATTAATTATATATCAGTTTCTTAATTGTTTTTTAAGGTGGTCGTCAATGTTGTGAATGAATTAATAAAAGAAGGGTTAACGATTCACTGGCACGGAATGTATATGAAAAACAACCCCTGGATGGACGGAGTAGCATATATTACTCAGTGCCCTATATCTCCCAAGGTAAGGGAATGGCTGGCCTTTTTATTGTTGCCACTAGTACCTAGAATTCGGCACACACGTATAAGGCATCATGATTTTTACAAATAATAAATAATAATAATACGAGCTTATAGAGCGCTCCACCTAAAAATCCTGTGCGCTTTACAATAATACTGTTAAAAAGTATTTCAATAACTATTTTATAAAAATACACAATGATAATAATTATAAAAGTATTTTCAACGCCAAAAACAAGATTGCGAACAGATCGAAAACATGCATTGCTATAATTCCTGCAAGTTTTACTGAAAATTGAACTGAGTTTCTTTCACGTTTTTGGAAAAAAGACATCTATCAGAAGTTTGTCTGCCATGACTAGGGATACATCGCACTTTTTGTAAAGGATAACACTTTTCAACAGGCGAAAGTTTGATATGGAATTTCTCAAACTCATTAACAATTCATCAAGCTTAAGATAAGACAATAGTAAGCGTGAAGGAGGTTTGGATCTTAAAAGCCCATCACCAACCGAGAACCTTTGCGGACTCTTAGCCAATCAGAGCACCCGAAAAACAACTCAGGTGTGTTAAGGCCTGACTTGAAAGGAGGTGGGCTTATACGCAGATTCTTAAGGCAAAAAGCAGTTTTTGCAAATAACTACATTAGCAAAACAGCTATCGACATGGAACTTGGTATGAGTAATACGCTCCCCGACCTTAACTGTTCCATGCATGTAGTTGCTATGGAGACACAATTTTATAGTATCTGTAAGTACCGTTTAAAAATTACTTTCAATCAAAACGGGGAAAACTTACTGCCAATTTTCCTACTTTTTGACCCTAAATTCGTAATCTTCATGAACTTCTGCAGTTGATAGCGTTTTTTAATCGTGCCCAGGGTCACGTGATCGTGAGAACTGTTGCCCTAGCAACCAAGTTTCTCTCCTATTTGGCGCTAATTTTCAAGGTGTTCTGCCTTAAAAGACGCTATATTGAAAGAATCAATATAGTGATGAGGTTTTCTGTTCCCCGTGTAAATCAAAGCTATAGCTATCGCCAACTCGTGGGTAATGAAGAGTGAAGAGGACAGGGCGGGGAAGGCTCTCATATTGAATAGGTGGGGTTGCTCATTTAAAAAAAATGAAATTTCCCGGAAAAAATCCAGGGGGGGGGGGGGGAACTCCAATATTTTGGGCGGGGGGTGCTCGTCGTAGTGCCTTTGAGGGGTAAAATTTGAAAACTTTCAATTTTAGGTACCAGTTAGGGGTCCGTTCTAGCAAATCACGGCTTGTCTGAAGCCTGAATTCAGACGTATTTTCGCTCTCAAAAAAGACAAGAGAAAATTACGAGGGAAAAATCGTCTTGTTGGTACCTTTTGGGGGTAAAATCGAAGTTCCCGACGAGCACCCCCGCCCCAAAAACACGGGAGAAACCCCCTCCCCCGGGAAAAAATAACATTCTGTCTGTGGAAACGGACGGGTATAAGCCAGTTCCAATGTTTACATTTTGAAAGCAGAGTTAAAAATTAATTATTGCTGAATATTAAAATCGGGCGTTTTCAATCCACAGTAAATGTATGAGCTAATTGGAGCTTCAGTGCTCCCAACTTTTGGCGCGATTTTGAAAGCTGGATTTTTCCTTGAAAGTGAAAAAAAAACCCGGCCTCAAAGTATTTCAATATTGTTCTCGAGAACATCATTTTTTTTTTATCTAAAGGATTTTAAAAAAGAAAAAGAAGAAATGTGTTGACCTCAAGGTTGGACTCCGCGGACGTCTGGGGCCCGAGTAGCATGCTACGAGGGACACAAATCAACTATATGCCCGACAAAAGTCATGTTATTATAAGCAATTATTGGATGAGGTTTTTGTGATCTCCAGAATAAACAATGTCGAGACAGGTGGAATCAGGCGAGGCCGTGAGGCCGAGCCTGATTCCACTTGGCGAGATATTGTTTATTCTGGAGATCACAAAAACCGAATTCAATAATTGTTTTATTATACATTGATTCAGTAGAAATACTTTTATTTCTGTCAAGCAATTTATTTTGCACAAGCGCCTTGTTAAAAAAGGGAAAGCGCTCTAGTCCCATGATGCATTGCGCGCGTATCAAGAATCAGCTAGCTGATTCTTGAAGAATCAGCATGCTGATTCTTGGAGACCCTCAAAGTGCGTGATTCCCAAAGTAAAGCGCGCGCTCCTAGCCAATCAGAATCGATATAGTGAGTACAATGTATAATAATCATTATTATCACTACACAAGGCCAAATAATACAAGCATGATAGTGTTCGTCCAGCCTAATTGAATACTGTAAGCTTAGATAAAGGCAAAAAAATCGTATCGTTCACAATTATTTCGCCCGTTGAAATTACAAACTTAGGTTAATACATGAAACAAAAAGAATCACAACTTTTAAAAGCACATAAAAATCTACTCTGCTAGCAGGGTAATAAGAATCCCAAAAGACAATACAATTGAAAACATGGCAAATGTTTTTAACTGCTTTTTTGTAGGCTTAGTTACTTCTAGTCAGCTCTCGCCATCCCTCCCGTCCTCGAGACGAAAGCACACCAAAAAAACACAGATAAATCCAACCAATATCTCCGGAGCCCTCCATTTTTCGTCGGTGTTCTGTCCGTGGTTGTCGAATTAATTACTGTTTCACTTGTTTCCCAGACTGATAGCGAGTTTATGTTTCGGTTCCAGAATATTTTCTTTTTCTAGTAAACAACTTGTTCGCCTTCGCTTCGAACATGAGACTAAGCTTGTTGTTGTTGAGGTTTCTGCTCACCGGTGTGATTTGGCGATGAATCGCTTCTTAATTCCTGTCAGAGTACCGCGCGTAGTGATAATAATGAGTCATAACCACTACTAAGATTCCAAAAAATATTTTATAACCTTCGGCGTGACAACAGTCTAGCAGTGGCGAGAGTGCGGCAGCTGGCAGATTCTCGGCACTTTAAAACACGAGTCTCCCGGGGGGGGGACTCCCTATATTTTCAGACGGGGGTGCTCGTCCTATCCCTTAGGGTATAAAATTGACAGACGTGCTATCTCTTAGGGGTGTTTAAAATCAGCCCTATCCCTTAGGGGAGTCTCAGACCAATCCTTGCCCAGATATATATCGGTACTGACACCAGAACCGATATCTACAAAGGAAACTTGGATGAAAACGCTAAAAGACCTAAAATTCGCTTTTATTTGTTTTGACCTGACAAATGTGCTATTTTTTAGGGGTAAATTCGGCGTTCGCCACGCCAAATTTGCTTTCTTTTAGGGGTAAATTTGCTGTTGGCCACGCCCATTTTGCTATCCCTTAGGGTCAAAATCAATTTTCCCGACGAGCACCCCCGTCTAAAATATTGGAAGTCCCCCCCCCCCCGGGCGAGTCTCGTAGTAAGAGTAATTTCAAGCCGCGAACTGAAACCGTTGACGGGATACGATTCATTGGCAAAGACATTAGCATCACAACAACAATGTTCGATGAGTAAAAGTCGTGATTTTCGGCTTTAGGGAAGATATAAGTCCAGTGAACAGTTAACTTGCGAGACAGTGAACTGAGTGAACCTGAAGTTTGCCGGCGAAGTTTGGGAGATTCGTATCTCACGTTCATGAGCGTTCACATCGGAGATTCGTATCTCACGGTCATGAGAGCATACACATCGGTCGAATATTGTTCGAATTCGTACATAGTCAACTTAAGATTAATTTTAAGCCTTTCAAAACACAGTGAACTTGTGAGAGATTATGAGACAGAGAACCTGCGATGGGACGTTTGACACATATAAATCAGTTTTTCCTGAGTGATTACGTAACGAAGTCCCCGTGGCGCAGTTGGTAAGCGCGTGACTCGGGTAATCTTTTAAAGTTAAGCACGATCCGGCAGGGTTAGTATTTGGATGGGTGACCGACGGCAAAGTGGATGGGGGAGCGAAAAGATAAGCGAATGTTCGAGGGAGGGGTAGGTAAAATGAACACATAACTAAACAAATAATCAATTATGCTAATTATGCTAATGTAAAAAGTTTACACTGGAGTGAGTGACATCGGGTCCCCACTACAACTCGGGGTTACCATAGTAACCCACGAGTTAAAAAAGGAAAATTATGGTGCAAGTCCCTTTAATTTGGTTGTCATGGAAACATCAACTGCATAGATTTTTGATATTTCATTCCTTCAGTCTTCTCAGTGATTCGCTCGAGAGGCTTGCTTCGGGTTTTTTTTTTTTTTCAACTCATTTCTCGATGTGTGGAAATCCTGATGGAACACGCTATCTCGTGTTTGATATATTTCGTCAGAAGTTCATGACCAGAAGTGTCCATCTTGGTATTACCCGCGCGCCGATGTTGTGGGCGAAAAAATCTATTTTTAGAAACACCACACAGGAAACCTACGCACGATACGGTGCCAAATGTGAATCAGAGGTTTGCAAAAGGTCTCCAGATTATGGCCACTCAGCGTCACCGGCAAGGACTGAGGCATTTTTCTCGTCCACTGGCATCGTGGCCGCCATTTTTCTTGGCATATTTCGCGCCGAATTGTGCGTAGGACTCCTGTGTGGTGTTTCTAAAAATAGATTTTTTCGCCCACAACATCGGCGCGCGGGTAATTTACCAAGATGGACACTTCTGGTTATGAACTTCTGATTTCGTCCATGATATTGACATACGTTGTGTTTGCATTGCAGCAAAGTTTTCAGTACCGTTTTATAGCGGATCCGGCGGGTACACATTGGTATCACTCGCACTACGAGTCACAAAGAGCTGACGGGTTATTCGGCGCACTTATTGTCCATAGGTCAGTCAATAATTAACAATTATCCTGCGAGATTGCGCAGAATATACTCTGATATTTAGCCGACGAGGGACGCAGTCCCGTGCAGACGAGTCGGGGAGCTCTGGGTACGAGAATGATTAGAATTAGGCCAGGTAGATTGCCCTGCGCGCATGAGCAGAACTGATAAACCATCTGGGAACAAGATTAGTTGTCATTGCCATTGTCATTGTTGATGTTATTGTTATGATTATTTCCCTTGAGGAAACCACCTGTTGTGCCATACCACGTTCTCATTGTAAATGACTGGTTTCCTGTGACGTCACAAGCTTTCGAGCTCGACAGTCCGTTTTTCAAGCCTATCGGAGGACCTGGACACTATTTTGAGAATCCTTCAAATAGAGGTACGTGGTGATGTCTTGAAACTATAGACAAGCTCCTCAGGTTTTTTAGGTTCCCTCGCCACTCCTGTGTTTAGTATCATTAGTATATATTTTTGTATTGTTATCTTTATTTATCTTTTTCTTGTAAACTTGTAACTTGTGAACGAAAGTCTCACAGAGCCAGAGACAGTATTTTAGGGGGATTAAAATCGGCTATGGCGATATTTTTAGGGGTTCTTTGAACGAAAACGGTACGACAAAGAAAATTCGGTATTTTTTAAAGGGGTTCATAAATAATTTGAACTAAAACGGTGCGCTGAAGAAGGTATTAGGGCCAAGTAGTATCTTTTAGGGTGGAATTTTTTCTGATCTGGTACTTTTTGGGGTGGAAATTTGGGCTTTCCGACGGTCTTCCCTAACATTTTAACCTTGTGTTTTAGGTAGAGCTCTTCGAATAATAAACTAGTTCTGTCCCAATACTCCTGTTGTGAGGTTGTTGTTGCACTCCGAATGTCTCCCGATCCATCTCACATGATCACTTTCGCCGACCATGAGCCCCTGTTTCGACCAATTATTTGATATGTTTTATATAGTAGGATGTCGTTAAAGGGACATGGTCACCTAGAAAACACTAAAATAGCCTGCGTAGCGGCTCTAAAAGGGAAGGGGAGAGCGAAAAATAATTGTTGTCACAAAATACAAAACTATTCTCTGAAATTGAAAGAGTCAGTTTAAAGAAAGAAAATTTTGAAGCCAAATAACTTGGAGCAAGCCCATGGAGACACTTAAAAACCATAGTGGCCTTTTGTAAATTTCGCTGGCAATCGAGAGACTTCCAACTTAAAGCCTCAAGCAATTGGCCAGCATCAGCGTCATAATCTGAAAATGTCACCACACGGCTTGCTCGGTTTTGCAATTTTTGAAGCTTGTCTTGTAGGGTTACCCCACAGCTTCCCCAAACAGTACAACAGTAGTCGAAATGAGGCTCTGTATCAAGGCTTGATAAATGTGTTTTAAGGTCGCCTGAGGCACCAGGTGCCTTATACGTTTTATGGCCCCGATGCCGGAAGCGATCTTTTTGGTGATATTTTCAATGTGACATTTCCAGTTAAGTTTATCATCAATTGTCACACCCAGCGATTTTGTAGTTTCAACCTGTTTGACGTGCGTACCGTCTATTGTGACTGTTGGTGAAGCCGTAAGAGTATTCAGTCTTTGGCTGGATCCTATTAACATGAACTCCGTTTTCGTCATATTTAGGGTTAGTTTATTTGCATTAAGCCACGCATGCACATTCAAGAGGTCCTCGTTAAGACAAGACTCGATGCTGGTAGCATCGCTGCCTGCGTACGTGAGATGCGTATCATCGGCATACATCCTCGGTTTACAATTTGACAAACAGTTTGGAAGGTCGTTGATGTAAAGTAAGAATAGGAGAGGACCGAGTATGGTTCCTTGAGGGACTCCACAGGCCATTATACGTCTCTCAGATAAGGACCCATTGACAGAGCATTGCTGTGTTCGGTTATCTAAATATGACTGAAACAGTTTCGATGAATTTCCAGATACGCCATAGTGCTCTAACTTGGCTAGGAGAATATTGTGGTCAACGGTGTCGAAAGCCTTTTTTAGATCGAGAAAGATTACTGCATTGATTTTTCCAACATCTATATTATATGCCCAGGAGTCAGTTGCCTCAAGCAAAGCCGTGACTGTGGAATGAACTGTGCGAAATCCTGATTGATTTTCACAGAGTATATCGTGCTCCTCTAAATAGGCATATAATTGTTCGTAAATGATTCTTTCGAAAACCTGTAATTACAATCCGCGAATATCTTTGCAATCCTACATCGAAATGACCTCAAATATTCACCATATCAAGTTAAAAGCATTCTTTACAAATTTGACTTGTTATTTTTATTATTTGTGATGTTATAATTTTGATGTTTTCGGTGACCATGTCCCTTTAATGTCACTCTTCTCAACAGCTTTCATGTTCGATGGGACGGAGACGAGTGCAATGCGTTACTGGTCGACGCTGATCAACGGCCGCGGGAGGAGTGGGGACAACATGGCACCGTTGAGTGTGTTCACAGTGAAGCCTGGGACCAAGACGAGAATTCAGATAATAATGGCAGGCATGGAATACCACTATCGGTAAATTTTTAGTCTAGAGACCACGGCTACCTTTTGGGGCGTAGCCAGTGGATCGGAAGGACCCAAGGGACCAGTCGCCCCCCCCCCCCCCCCCCCCCCCCCTCTCCCTTTCGAAGCGAAAAATACTCAGTGACTTTATAGGGAAAATTTTCAGATACACATATCGAGATAGCATTGTCTTCTGTAAATACGCGCGGGCTACCTGTGGTTTGCCCCAGGCCCTTTGTCCGAGTCAAAAACAACATGGCGACCATGAGCATGGTTTCTCGAGTATCTGCAAGTTTTGGTGGATTTTCCAGTTTTTTTCGCTAAAATATGAGGAAAAGTACTTACAGTCCTTCCAAATAAGGTAAGGGAGATTTCGTAATAAGGAAAGTGGCAAGTCGACAACGTTTGGCTAAAACGTCTTGATATGCGAGAAAATGCCTTTAATTTGTCGTATTGATTATAAGAATCGACGCATCATGTGCGTATGTCCAGTAGATCCGATAATAAAGTGAATTTCGTATGACTGTGAACACGGCATGGTGTCGCGGCACGACACGGAACATGGCCTGCTGTGTAGATACGGAACTTCGCATTCTCCGCCTCACGGCAAGACAAATCGCGGACAACCAATCAGATTGCATTGTCGCGGCACGACAAATCGCGGACAAACAATCAGATTGCATTGTCGCGGCACGGCAAATCACGGACAACCAATCAGATTGCTTTGTCGCGGCACGTAAGTACTTGCCGTGCTTGCGACAATGCACGGCAAATCAAATTGCATGGCCGCGGCATGAAATGACAGTCCTTAGAACTAGAGTCAATGAAATCACGTAGTCGCGGCGCGGCATGGTCACGGTTGCGGCGCGCCGCGGCACAACTCTGTCGTGGCACTTTTCGCAGACGAGATCCAGCACCTATTCTACTGTATTGAAGGCAAACTTAGTAGCAGATCAGCCCTGTTACTAGGAACTCTTGGCTCGAGTCATCTTCGTTGTTTCTTGCAGGTTCTCAGTAGATCAACACAACCTCACAGTGATAGAAACAGACGGCTATCCAGTCAAGCCCGTCGTAGTTGATTCGGTCCTAGCTTTCACTGGTGAGACATACGTGCTAGAGCTTACCGCTGACCAGCCCGTGGGCACTTATTGGATACGTGCGACCGTGTTGCGTACTGGGAATTCTATGGACCCAAAGCCTGACGGGAAGGTGTTTGAAGGACTGGCAATTCTCAAATATGAAGGTGCCGAGGGAATTCGTGAGCCTAGATCTCAACCAACTGACTGTAAGAGAACGCGCCCTTGCCGTGTGCTTAACTGTCCCTGGGTGCTTTATAATAAGCAATGGCTGCCTAACAGGAAATGCATTCCTGTGAGCGAACTAAAGCCCGATGTCGAGCAGGAATCTGACCTCATCAAACAGAGATTCCGACCTACCAATCCGAGATTCCAGAATGTGGATCGTAGCTTCCATTTCCTTGGAGAAGGTGTTCCAAATGATGAAGATGTATTTGAAGTGTTTTTGAACTTTGGATTTCCTGTGGGGTCTTCGATAAACTTACACAAGAATATTTTGCCACGTGGTCCCTTCTTCCAGGACCCGAGCACGTGGGGTCTCACGCTTTGTCCACGTGATTGCAAGGAGAGTGGATGTCGCTGTAGCCACGTGATCGATATCCCATTTAATAGGACAGTACAGATAGTTCTCAGTGCGTATGGAGTTGTTAACCACGAGAACGCGGCCCTTATTGCTATGCACCATCCAGTTCACATTCATGGGCAGGCTTTCCAGGTAATGCAAATACTCGGCCCGCGGAGGGCGAATTTATCTTTATACACCCACGTCAAGATGGCGGCTAGCAACAATCAAATGCAAAACGTTGTTGCACTTGCCTCCCCTTCCCTCCGCCTTCGCCCTTTAAATGTTGCTAGTTGAGCTGGACAAGTATTGAAAGAGGCAGGGAAGGGAACGGAAGGGCAAGTGCGCAAACTGCTTTTGCATTTGATTGTAGTATAAATATTCATTATTATTCACATATTCTTGTTCTACGAGTGAATTGAGGATGTTGACCTGCGAACTCGATCGTAGCTCATTGGTAAGATCTTGCGTTGAATAGGTACTTGACACAGGGTTGATGATTCGCAACACTTAGATTTCAATGAATATTTTTTCCCCTTATTCTCAATAACTTGCCTCAAAACTTTGTGCCATGTCTCTCAATACATAGACCAAAGCCGATCATTAGGTACTTTGTTTCTATATTGATAGGTAGTCAAGCTTGGCTATCCTATTGTCAACCAAACAACTGGCCGAGCTCTACAATGCAACCCTGACATCGTGTGTGAGAACAGCTTCTGTAGCCGAATGCGCTGGCGAAAAGGTCATGCGACTGGTCTCAATCTTGTCGATCCACCGGTCAAAGACGTTGTCACTATTCCCGCCTATGGTTATATTGTTTTGCGCTTTAGAAGTGATAATCCAGGTAATTATTGCTCTGAGCGAGCGAAGAGCAATTCTTTTTTAGTGGTTTAGAATGGTGACGATCCACCGGTCAAAGACGTTCTGGACGTTGAACACTATATTGATATATAATGACTTATTTCAGGATACTGGTTTCTGCACTGTCACCAGTTGCTCCACTACATGGAAGGAATGTCCGTTATCCTAAACATCTCCCAACAGGGTCTGCCGCCAGCACCCTCCGGATTTCCCACCTGTAATAACTATGCTATGGATAACGACCAGTTCCACTCCATGTTAGTCAAGAACAAGGAATGCCTACATTCTCAATGTGATTATCAAAAGGTCACATCTCAAGACGAACAAGTAAGGCCAGGCCCGGCATAGCGCGCATTCTTGGAGGCGGGGACTCGTTGTCCTCAGTTTTTAAGAAAACCCCAAAGGGGGATACCTTCGAACCCCGCCAATAGTGACTCCAACCGTGTTAAAAATCGCAACATTATCTTTTTCTTGTTCCAGTCTTCCACCGACAATTGCCCACACGATCATGTGACCTGTTATCATCTGCTCTGGACGGGCTTCCTGTGTACGACAGCAGGCGTGGTTATCACTTGCCTTTTTATCAGGCTAATGCTGATGATGAGACGAACAAAATGGATTATACCACTACGTTACCATGACTACGAAAAATTAAAAGAAAAATAGATTTGGTCCTTTGTCAAAATAGTGCCCTGTCATCTCTCTAGATAGAATGCAGGGATCAGAAGCTCGTGATTGGGATTGGGCATTTTGACAGACCTAGCATTTTAAAAACGTTTTGTTGTTTTGCATATTAGATTTAGGGTTTGCCGAATTGGTACCCTGAATTCAGGACTCTTTACATTTCGAGTCTCGAAATTTCGACGCTTAAAACGCGGGTCTCAGCATCTCGATGAAAAAAATTCAATTTACCATACGCCCCCTTGACAGAACAACCAAGGTTCACTCCATTAACCTATGTAAGTACTGGAATAGCAACGAAAGTGTGACCAGAACAAAAATAAATAATATAATATAGCTTTCCAATGCAATTAGACAACTAGGGTTGTGAAAAAATCAAAGCATGTTTTGTTTCTAAAATATCTAGGTCTGTAAAATTTCCCAATCCATAGTGAGCTCCTGCCTGAAATCTAAGTTGCATATGAAAGGAGAAAAACGCCGTGTTGCCGCTTGTAGAACTCCAAACATCCGCCTATGCGCATGTCGCTCCCATTAATGACGGATCATGCACAATGAATAAAATTAAGCATGCGCATAGACCATCGAACTTTTGCGAAAAAATTAAAAATGCGAATAAAAAGTAAAACGGAGAAGACAAGCGCATGCGTAGACGCGCTAAAGCAGAAAGGTCCTTCTTTACCCTTATTTTAATTAGTTATTGAGTCTCTTTACAGGTAAAAAATATTCAGGTAATTAAACTAAATGTCAGTCGTTATATTATGCGAAATGTATTGCTCTGATTAGTGAGCAATTTTCACAAGTTTTTGAGAGACGTGGTCAGCGAAGCCCTTCTGAGCTCATCGTGAAAGTCGAACAACGTTTCAACAAAAACAAGGGTTATGGTCATATACCGCGCCCAAGATCATACTTGTTAGGTCTACAGCATTCCCGTCCCCAGGGCCTCTCGGTCGTGCTGACAAACCGGAAGTGCTAGATTCTAGTAATTCTAGTACATCCATATATGGTCATTTCTCATCCGTTTCTTCCTTATGGCCTGCCGCCAGGGCCGCTTAGCAACCGTCAAAACAGAGGAGGCCCTGGGAACGAGATAAGTATACTAGTTCGTCGGTTCACACGCCTCTTTTCATTACTGTTGTAACTATAGTTACTACGAAACTCCATATCAAAGTCTATAATATTCCTCAGTGTTTGTAACGCATATATAAATGCAAACCAGAACAGGTGAATAAATGAAGGACGCCGCGCACGAAAATGCGACAAAGAGAAATCTAAAATGGCACTTCTAGTTTTTCTGAGGCCTTCGGATAGTTCTTTTTACAATAATCGGGCGTCCCTTAGGCCTAAACAATTGCTACGAGACTGATACATTCAGTTAAACCTAATAATGTCATTTCTTACATTTCCGATTATCCATGTAATGCTTTGCAGTAAAATGGCAGCAAAACACATTCGATCCATGCACTACATCATATATGGACAACTATAAACAACTGTACAAACAAAGTTGCCCGTCTCACAGCACCTTTTTGTTCGTATGCAGTATGCGTTTGTCCGCTACTTTGTGAATTTTTATAATAAATATACAGATAAAGGTCACGTGATAGTCACGTGACATCACAGTCAAGCAATTGTCCCATCACCACCCCTGTTTGTAATGGTGTACGGAGAACCTCTGTCTGTTTTTGCTACTTTCTGTTCTGCTCCCTCGTTCTTGGCTTGACTTTTATCCGGACTCCGTTCTTGCTTCGCAGGACAAGCTCCGGGAACAAGTCATCCTCTTCTTGGATGAGATCCTCGTCATCGACGGAGAGATCAAAGCTGAGGATCGTAGATGAGATTTTAGAGATCAAAGCTCAAGATCGCAGATGAGATTTTAGAGATCAAAGCTGAGGATCGTAGTTGGGATTTTAGAGATCAAAGCTGAGGATCGTAGTTGGGATTTTAGAGATCAAAGCTGAGGATCGTAGTTGGGATTTTAGAGATCAAAGCTGAGGATCGTAGTTGGGATTTTAGAGATCAAAGCTGAGGATCGTAGTTGGGACTTTAGAGATCAAAGCTGACGATCGTAGATGAGATTTTAGACATACGAAGGGGGTTACCTGTGGTTTTTAAAAAAGCTCGTCACCAGCCTCTTTGACGGAGACAAACATGCCGACGTGTACTAAGCTCCAAAACGGCCCCATTCCCCGCCTTGACCAGTTTGAACCCTTCACTCACGACCTTTCTAAAAATTACAATAAGTAAAGTTTATGGGAAAATGTTTTCTAAAAATAGACACGTTTCTAACACTGATGGGGTGGGGGGGGGGGGGGAGCTGATATGTGAGATTCTTGCTTTCAGTAATAGAATGTTGGTAATTACTCATTTACGCGCCAGTAGAATGACAGTGGATTCCTCTACATACCTGTGTAGGATAGTTGCAAGGCTTGCCTTCATTTCTGTCAAGCCAAAGTTCTTCCCCATACAGTTCCTAAAGCAACAATTATGATTATTAATTCATGAATAAACATCTGGGGATACCCAGAAATAATAATTGTTCTGTTTTAATTCCCGCCATTTTTGGCGCGCGTGCGTGCCGACACAGGAAGCCCGCAACAAATATTTCGCTATGCTACGAATCTTGGAAAAACGTTTAATTTCCATTTCTTTCCGATGGGAAATTTGAAGAATTGAAAAGGCTTAGTCGCTATTTAAATAAGAGTACTTGGTTTCAAAACTAGAATACAGGAAAATTGTTTTAATAGTAGCTTGTGACATTTCCGTCACTAAGGAAAATTAATAACCAAAAAGAAAGTGTCACCTTATGTCGCATTTAATGT
The DNA here is from genome assembly GCA_033964015.1 of Scolanthus callimorphus. NCBI lineage: Eukaryota > Metazoa > Cnidaria > Anthozoa > Actiniaria > Edwardsiidae > Scolanthus > Scolanthus callimorphus. The sequence continues at coordinate 29,396,888 of CM066917.1, forward strand.
CGTTTCCTCGAACAAACACAATGAACAGTAAAGATTTGCGGCAGAGAAACACTTGTTATAGTTTTTCCAAGAGTAATGGTTTTGAATCGGTGATTTCGAGTAAGGCACACATTAATCGAAACAGATGCTACTAACTGTCTACTTACCGGGGTCCTCCGGAAAACGGAATGAACGCGTATGCCGACCTTCCCTCTACCTTTTCTGATTCAAATCTTTTCGGATTGAATACCTGAAATAAAGAAGATGGCATTGTAAATCACCCTTAAAGAGGAACATTCATACTCGGTAGTATTTTACTCATAAACTAAACCTATAACATACCCGTGGTTTTTCCCAGACGTGTGGATTTCTGTGGACTGCATAGATGCAGACTAGCACAAAGGTACCTTGTGTAAGAAAAGACAAAAATAAACATGATCTTCACCATAACCATCATAATCATCCTCATCATTATCATGATCGTCATCATACACCACTTCCTCTTCCCTCTCGCCATCATCGTCCTCCTCCATCCTTTTCTTTCCTCCTCCTCCTCCAAGTTCTTGTTCTTGTCCTTATCCATTTCCTTCTCCTTCTCCTCCTCCTATAAGTCCTTGTCCTCCTCCTATAAGTCCTTGTCCTTATCCTTATCCAATTCCTTCTCTTCCACCTCCTTCCTTCTCATCCTCTTCCTCCTCCATCTCCTACTCCTCCTGATCCAGTTCCTCCTCCTCCTTCTATTCCCCTTCCTCCTCCTCCTCCTTTTCCTCCTTATCTTATTCCTCCTCCTCCTCCTCCTCGTCTTCCTCATTATCCAATTCCTCCTCTTATTATCTTCACAACCACCATCATCACCGCCACCGCCATCTCAACCACCATTATTATCGCCACCATCATTTATTTACAAATAAAAGGGACAATGAAAAAGTTGCTTACCTTCTGGAACGCGTTTTCCATCGATGACGTATTCCTCATCAAGCGTTCGACCAATCACAGGAACTGGAGAGAACAGTCGCATTGATTCCTTCATGCACATGTTCAGGTATGTCAAGTTGTTGATGTCGTCCCTGCATCAAAATAACAAACATTACATCCAGGAAGATTGAAATGAACAGTGTATCTTTGTGGAAAACATTCTTATGTGACAGCAAGACGTTAGCGATTGCCCTCAACAATGGAGGATTCCAGCTATAAGCGCGCGCTCTTATTTATTCACAAACGTCCTCTTTCCTCTTGGGGGGTGGTGGGGGGGGGGGGGGGGGACCATGGCGCACGAGGATGCAAATGCCCAAGCCGTGTCCCACAATTACGAGAATGCAGCGCGCGCTTTTTTAGCAGTTGGTTCGACAAATGTCCCACATCTACCGACATGCAGCGCGCGCGAGCGTTATAGCTAGAATCGTCCATTAAGTTGGTTGATTACCAAAATATTGTGAATGTTCATGAGAAGGCAAAGTTCCGTGCCGTGCCTTGTCTAAGCATTTTGATTGGTTGATCAATCATTTCGCGTGATGTGATTGGCTGAATGTTCACGAGAATGCAAAGTCCCGTTGTGCCGTGTCTAAGAGTTTTGATTGGTTAATCAGTCATTTCGCGTGATATGATTGGCTGAATGTTCACGAGAAGGCAAAGTTCCGTGCCGTGTCGTGACTAAGCATTTTGATTGGTTGATCAATCATTTCACGTGATGTGATTGGCTGAATGTTCACGAGAAGGCAAAGTCCCGTTGTGCCGTGTCTAAGAGTTTTGATTGGTTAATCAGTCATTTCACGTCATGTGATTGGCTGAATGTTCAGGAGAAGGCGAGCCCAGGCTTCGTGCCTTGATCGAACCGTCTTTAGTGTATACTTTGCACGTCATGTGAAATGATTGTGGCGACAAAGCTGATTTCATTCCAAATTTAAAGTAGATGGCGCGATAAGTTATGGAAGAGCAATTTGATAATGATCATATGAGGAAGACGGTGACAAGGTTGCTGGTCATCACGGTTTTGATGAATGTTTATGAGATGGTGGTGGTGATAATAGAGCAGATTTCGTACGATGAATGTTTATGAGTGGTGGTGGTGATAATAGGGCAGATTTCGTACGATGAATGTTTATGAGTGGTGGTGGTGATAATAGGGCAGATTTCGTACGACTGTGAAAAGTGCCGCGACACGAAACCTGGCCTGCTATAGATACGGAACGAAATCGCGTAGTCGCGGCACGGTCACGGTCGCAACGCGGCATAACTTTGTCGCGGCACTTTTCACAGTCATACGAAATGCGCTCTAATGATGGAGATAACGTTGCGTCGATCGATGACGACGACGATGTATAATGATGGCAGCAATGAGAGCAATTGCTGATTACTATCCGAAATAATTTATAAGCCTAGTCCCTACAAGTCACGCGAAATCTCTCACCAATCAAGCTGCTCGCTGCCATTTCCCTCGTACGTTTTGTCGATTTCTTGCTGGCAAATTCTTTGGTGCTCAACGTTTGCTGCTAAGCAGTAAAGTGTCCAACACAGAGCTGTGCACAAAATAGAAATGACTGTATTACTGAAATGAAACTCTTTTGCCTCCGCATCCGCCCCCTCCCTCGATTTTTGCATGTCACAGCTGAAACCCGAAAGGAAGCATTTACGAATAATCCCACAGGAGAGCCGGATAGCAGGCTATAACGACATTTGTGCTAGTCATTTCTGGGCCTCGTACTAATTGGCACAGTGTTTCCTTATCTGGCTTAATCTCGCCTTATCTCGCTTTATCTCGCAAGTACAAATCATAACTTATAAATTGCTCATTCAGGTTGTCTATGTTTTGGACCATTTTCTCCTTATCTCGTATAAACTCGCAGCGAGATAAGGTCCCAGAGAAGGCCTTTTTCTAGTATTCACATGTTAAATCCACATGAGAAATGCAAGTCCTCTTTTACTCACCGCTTGCCACGGTATCGTGCCCAGCAAACATGAATGTATTCACTTCTGCACGAATGTCGTCGTTGTTCAGTCTATTGCCATTGACGTCCTAAAATAGAGACAGTCGCAGAATCGTTATTCTCTACTTGACAATTTAAAAGGGGAGTGCGACAAGGGTGTGTAGTTTTACCTCTGCTTCAAGTAAGATGTCCAAAAAGTCACGATATGTCTTTTTGCTGAGTCCGTTTGTTTCAACCTGGAAGCAAAAGAGACAAATCAATAAGAAGAATTTGAACTCGAATGTCCTTTGTAGGGGAGAAAGCCGCATAAACGTAGATTCCGTTGATGCAATGTATAATTGATGACGCGGCTCGAAACTGTTTTTGTTTTTCACGAGCATTAAACTGGCTTCTACTGGCTCGTCTTTTAAATTATTAACCTGGAAAAGACATTGAAGCACATCGCAGGAAAGAGGCTTCCCTTCAATTTTTCTGTTTTACATTTAATAATAAGTGAGAAAGATTTGAAAACCACAGGCAGCCCACGCATATCAAGATAAATGTGTTGTTTTTGTCAATGCTTACCCGTGCGTGACGCGGGCTACCTGTGTAGCTATTTCCGAGCTCATGGGGACTAAAAAAAAGATGGCGGCCTACTCGGACTGCGTTGCTCTCCAAAATCTGCAAGTTTTGACGAACTTTGGCAATTTAGGGTAGGAAATAAGCTAGGAAAACTTCTGGACTTCCAAATATGGTAAGTAGAAACTTCCATATAAGGTAATTTTAGAAAACGACACATTTCAACGGGAACTATCTTGATATGTGTAAAAAAGGAAGCACATTGTTGATATGTTACCTTTTGCAAGTATCTCCGACTCATTATAACCTCGTCTGATTTCTGATGGATAAGGTCGCAGTATTGCATGAACTTGTTTCTTGCAGGAGTTAGTCTGTACAGCCAGTCGAAATGATAAAATGGATTTCTATAAATTAAAAAGAAGAAATTAGTAGAAAATCAATGAGGTTTGACCACGGGCTGCTCTAGGGTGTTTACCAAAGGAAAACAAGTTGATTTGTTGATCGGCGTCAAATGGTATATACCAGGGGCTATATACAAAACATTCCGGTTGGGTTGAAATACATTACTGTTCTATAATGCATTGCTCGCCGTGTTGGTTATGTCCTTGATATCCTTCACGACTCAACTAAAAAAATGATTGAGAGGCCAGTTGATAGATTAATTAAAGTTTTAACAGTTATTTTTGTTTTAGTTTTCCCTTTTTCGTTTTTTTAACAAAAACATAAACACCACGGCGCGCATTGCATTATGGAACAGTGGCATGGGCCTTTTTGCAACTGGCAAAGTGAGAGATATTAAAAAAAAGAAAAACTTACAACAAGCGATCAAGTAAAGCCTTTGCTATGCCGTTAATTGCTTTGATGTACTTGTCATGTCTCCTGCGAATTGAACAGAAATAATAACATAAGATGGAACTCGTGGCGTATTCGAGATGGACACACAAGTGCAAGAAATGTTTCAATTTTAAAACTAGGCTTACCCCTCTGTTTGACAGTGACTTGAGTAGCTGAATGCACATTTGAGGACAGAGTCGAGCGTCATGAGGCTGATATCTTGGAACAGTTCTACTTTACCACCTTTTGACCATTTCCTCTAAAAATAAAAGAAAATAAATAAGTAAACAAATAGCAATAAATAAAACATAAAACAATGAAAAAAAAACTATTGAAATCTAAAAACACTGGAAAGAATGTTCGATATACGTTTTATATGTAACAGGAACGCTCCTGAAAATTCGATAGCGAAAGCTATTAAATCTTGTACAAGGATTCTAATACTAAAATAATTAGTGAAGGCATACTTGCGGGGTGCGCTGTTTTCAACTTAATACTGACAAGTCACGGCCAATCGGTTAACAAACCTGTATGACCGCTCGTCTAGCAAAGGCAGTGCAAACGCTTCACGATTAGGGTCAGATAAATTATGCTCGAAGATTCGAGTATTATGCTTTTGAGCATTGCTCCCAAAAACATAGCATTATTCTCAAAATCATGCTCGAAAAATAAAACATCATGCTCGAAGTATTATTTTTTAGACGCACTTTTCCATGCCCTTTATAAAAAAAAACTTTGGCAACCAGGGTACCAGGCTTCCAATATTAGCAGCCAAGCCTTTCAAACAAACAATCCTTTCTCGGAATGATGAAAACAGACTGCACTCACTAAATTTGCATGAAATGCTGGTTTTATTTGAAAACAGAGAACAGAAAAGGATAAATCAGATAACCACATGAAGCGAAGAATATGGACTCACCACTAATACTTTTGCAGATTCCTGGAACAGCGGCACGTAGCGCTTGAGGACGTCAAAGTGGAATGCAGGCGTAATGAGCTTGCGCGTGTACCACCATTTCTCACCTTCTTGTAAACCAAGACCGTTACCTGAGAGAAATCATCACCGGATTCACATACAGAGGTTTTACGCCTTGTCTACACTAGACCATTCTCGTACCCAGAGCTCTCCGGCTCGTCTGCTCACAAGGGAGGCTCTGGGGACATCCATTTAAGGGCCTTCACTGATTGGCTGATTTTGAACGTTGGGACGTTGGGGCATGTATAAAGTTGTTTCTCTCAACGACTCTGTAACAAATCTCGCGCATGCGTCGATGGTTGTCACTAGAGCATCCCCCGCGAGGTGAAGAGCCAGGGAGTCTGGGTTCGAGAATGACACGAGACAACAGGAGCTCAAACGCATGTGCAGAATTGGAGGCACACTAGCGCAAATTTGTATTAGGAAATCAAAGTTTTTCCTTGCCTAGTTCGTGTGCGATCTAGAAGGTCTGTCGGTCTCGTAACAGAATAGGGAACGTATTGCCTCCACTTGCATTACACCTGATAAAAGGTTTCTTTTGGATTTGGGCATTGGAGGCACACTTTACAACGCCATATCGTTGCTCGAGTGCACACCACAAAATGGCTTTCAAAGGCAAACACCAAATCCCAAAGAAAATTTGCCAAACACTAGATACAAGAAAGCCTGCTATTTCCACTGAGTTGTCACACTTACCAAGAAACGGGAAGAGAAACTTGTAGAAGAAGCGTTCTTTCGGGGCGTTTTTGGCGAGCACGACTCCTGCCGTTTCAGGGTGACATAACACCAAGGCTGAACGCAGAGGTCCAAACCACACCCTGTAGGCGGTCTTGAAGCGCTCGGTACAGCGGATGTGGAAGGCCAAGCCGTGTCCATCAAAGGTGATCTGACGGGAAAGAGCAGATGCCGTTTGAGTATAAAATAACGGCGGCGATCCACGGCACGGGAACAGTTGTCACGGCAAAATTAGCCTTTGTCACGCGCCCGCCATTTTGTTTCGAGAACGACCGGCAAAGCAGAAAAAAGTAAATGGCCAATCAACGTTTTGGTTTTAAACAAATAAGGCGTAATTTGAGGTATCTTTCTCAACTTTTGTAGCATAAATTCGAGCATCAGGCGTCGTTTCCAACATGAGCAAAACCTGTCGCTTGGCCTCGTTCCCGTGCTGAATAAATCGGCTGAAATTTTCAAGATGGCGCGGCACGCAAAGATCACGACAAAAGATTGATCCCAATCCGAGTTTATTTCCAGAAGGGCTAACAACCGAGTTGAATGAGTGGGACACACGCCATATACTATACCGTTTCTTTGCTTCGCATATCCACATGTTAAAAATTTGACCTAATCCCAAGAATGCATCTGAGTAATTCCAGAGTTCACAACATCTAATCGACCACCATGGCTTGCGACCCCGGGGGGGGTTCTCCCATGTAAGAGTGATAGGGGTGCTCGTCGGGACATCGGAAAATATACCCTAAAAAATACCAGGACACAAAAAATCCAACCCCTAAAAAATACCTTATAAAACAAAATGACCCCTAAAAAATACCAACAATAAACCTTTTTGTTATTATTTATTGGTTTTCATCTCAAAACAAGCTTATTTTAGAGCTATAAATGAACAAAGAAATAAATAAAACATTTTAGTTGGTTTGTGACCCTTTCATTCATTTGCGTACCCCTAAAAAATACCACTTATTAGTGAAAGCCACAATGTTTCTCCGATACCCCCTAAAAAATACCTGAGAGTCGATTTTGACCCCTAAAAAATACGACGAGCACCCCTATCAGGTCGACATGTGAAGAACCCCCCCCGGGCTTGCGACTCGCCTCGCATGGAACCCTATATGCCGTCTGATGGCATGTGGATTTCTTTTACTAATGGAAGAACAAGATGTTCCTCCTGCGACATCTGCCCGACACGTGTGTGTCGAGTCATGTTATCATTTGTTATAGAACGACACACACAACGGCGGATCTGGATCCTGAAGAATGCCCCGGGGGGAGGGGGACTCCACATTTTTTTGTCAGGGATGATCATCGCATCTTTTAGGGGTTAGACTTTTACTTCAGTCCTTCTTCAAGGCGTTTACCGACCGGGTTACAAGTGAGTCATTTAAAGCACGCGTGGCCACGCCGCCATGATCACGGAGCCTGAACTAATTGTTTTAGTAGAATTTCGCAACTGACTCAGAATTTTTAGACAAAAAAACCTTTTCGCCGATTTTCGTTGGATTTTTTTTTTCACGATAATAATAAAACTCGAGCACGCACTCCCAATGATCGGCTAAGCCATTCACTAGTCTAAATTCGGACGTGCGTTTAGGACGACCATATTTATTTATTTACCAGATAAGTCTTTCATCATGTTCATTCTTAAAGAACATTATAGACTGCATGGGAAAAGAAAAAACAACAACAAAAACTAAGAAAAAAGAAATAGACCAAAGACTAGCTAAGAGGATATTCTCATGGAAAAGTGGCCGTCTTGATTTAGTCGTGTCGTCTTTATACCGTCCGGGTTCGTATTCGTCCGACGGCTAAGACGTCTTCCATCATGTCCATATTTCTCGAATTTACAGCAGGGGCGTAGCCAGGGGGGGCCGGGGCCCCCTTTCTCGGGAGATTTTCCCATACATTTACTGTATTTACTGGAGGAAATTTGAACATTTTCGTCCCATGTTTTCACTATCCACCCCCCCCCCCCCCCCTCCCTGGCTACGCCGCTGTACAGTCTCGTACCGAGACGCTTTCCGGTTTTTAGGGCGCGCAGGGAGTTATGGGATAGTTTTAACAGGGCGCGCAGAGAGTTACGGGATATCCCGCAGTTCATTGCGCGCGGTGTAATACTCATTCCCAGTTCCTACACCTCCAAAACAATTTTCATAGAGAAATCGATCAGAGAAATCACCGCAAGAGACACAAAAAAATAACGTTTGGATACGAGACTGTCGAATTTATACTAGACGGATGGCTTAGCCGTCTTCTAGTAAAAGGCCATCTATAAATACAGCCAATATATTCAACGGTAGTGATTATTGCGAGGAGAAAGACACTCGACCACCAATCAGTGCGCGTATTTTTTTTTATATACCGTTTCCGGGATACGTTGTCACGGGAAAAAGGAACAAAGCTTGGTGCGCTTGGGAGTATGGGTAAAGATTTCTTTGAATTTCTGTAAAATATTAGAAACAAACATGCTTGGAAATGTGCTGAAATTTAGTGATTTTACCTGTGGTTGCGATTACTATCTGAATTCAGATCAAACAGTAGCAGTTTAGATGCCCCCATTATCCTTTGCGCTTCAGGCTTATATGCTTTTTGGGTGACAACGTTTCCCGGAAAGGGTATATAATGACTGTTAAATAGCGGCAACTCTATTCAATAATAATTGGCCACTCCATGTTTATTTTCTTCCTGCATCACGCCAACACGCCAACTAAAATGTTAATCATCATCACAGCGAATCACAACACAAAACAAAAGAAACAGTTTTAATTACCTTTTTATTTTATATTTTACTGATAAAATTCAGAGAGCCAAAGATAATTTTGCAGCGCTGTGAAACAGTTTCACTTTTATTTCGCAATCTTTTATAAAAAATATATATATATATATACTCAACTAAAAAAAACATTTAAGTCTTGTTAAACACTTTTAGAAGATATTAGCAATAGTGCTAAACCAACAAACGCCGACTCTATGTGGATGTGGCGGTGACTGCTAAATTGGCTTAGATTAAATCTGTCCCACTTTTACTCGCTTTATTTGTATAACATTTCAGTCAATAAGCTTGGGTATGAAAAGCTGGTTTAATTGCCTCTCGGCGCCACAGAAAATAACGCGCAGCTTGGTGTGAATATTGCACAACTAATGAAAGACAAAATTAAGGGAATCGGAAAGAAATACTAAAAATTAGGTGAAACTAACACGACTGGACGAAGTGAGCATATCCCTGGTACAGAAACCAAAGTTTAAAGCCTTGAATCGTATTCAAACGGCCAGACTGGGAAGAACACGCAAGTAAGGCTCATGCGGGAGATTCTTTTGTTTTCGCCTTTTCAAAGTGTACTGTGCTGGAAATAACGAAACAAAAGAATGACCCGCATGAGCCTCACTTGAGTGTGCGTCCCAGTCTGACCATTTCAATACGAATATTGCCCTATTATAAAAAAAAGTCATTTTTTGATATTTTATTTTTCATCACATTAGAAGTAGTCTCTATGCAAATATTCAAGCTTATCTGAGTTAACCTGTTATGTGGCAACTATTTTAATAAAACTAAATCTCTTGTCGCCAACCGGCTTAGTAATTCTTCCTTTGCGACACCTCTCCCAAAGGAGATCAGTACTATACCGATCAACACCTTAGCAACAGTATAGAGCCGAAAGGGCCGAGAGAAATAAATCGTGCATGACTCTTAGGATAAAATGAAATGCGATTGCAAAATCATCTGATAAAGAAGGCAGTCCAATAAACCAAAAATGTTTCGATCAAAGGCGATTTCAAAGGCAACCTACAACCTACCTGTGACATTGTAACACAACACATCTATTGTGTCTAGATCTAATTTTAACAAAGATTCTTAGGCCTGGGCTAAACGCCGCGCTACTGCCGTGTCGAATTCAATTCTATGAATTACGTTCGACTGTAGCACGGCAGTAGCGCGACGTTTAGAACCACTGCCGCGCTAGTGCCGAAAAATCGGCAAGCCTTGCCGTGCTATCGGCAGTAGCGCGACTTGGTTCTAAACGCCTCGCTTCTGCCGTGTCGAACTCAATTGATAGTTTGGCTGGGCATCCTGGTCTTAGATACATGCCACAGAAAGGTCCAAACGTGTTTTCAAATTAAGTGCGACGCTGGCGCGACGTTTAGATTAACTGCCGCGCTACCGCCGAACCAAATTGAATTGAATTCGACACGGCAGTAGCGCGGCGTTTAGCCCAGGCCTTATTATAAGATTACGTGTCCTAAAGTTGGATATTGGGAACATTTGTAACTTACATCGTTAATGTTGCCTTTCAGCCAATGGGCGTTGGGTCCCTCGAACCCTTTAACTTGCTTGTTGGAGCGGAACTTCATGGTGAAGAGCGTGACGACTACATAAGAAAGGAGGGCGAAGCATAATGGAATGGCAATGTACAGGGATAGGGTTCCCCACGCGACGTGTTCCACCCAGGGCGACATGCTGCAAGTGAAACCTCTTCAAAATGACGCCTTTAGTAAAACCCTATTCAAATAAATGAACAGAAAATTACATGAATACTAATGACCGCATAATTCGCTCCCACGTATAGGCAAACATGACTCAAGCAAATTAAAAATCTTCATTTGAGTGGGAGGGAGGCAGGAGAAATGTGTGACATTTCAATATGAAAAGAATGCATTACTTTTATCACTATTTTCATGAATAAACAAAGAGAAATGACATAGAGGTAAGTTCCATAGAAGGTTTTGGAACGTTTGTATTGCTGAATGGTGAAATAATACGATAAGTCCTCAAAGACCTTCAAAGAAGTGATGTATTTGGTAAAGATGTTATAACAAAGGTGAATGTTAACCTAACCTGTCGGAGTTAAGATCATAGAATCGCCCAGCGGCAAGAGTCTCGGGTGCTATATTACGCCCATTAGAGGAGAAAATATGAAAAATCGCAATCATCGGTGTCATTTAAGTTCTTATGAAAACAGTAATCCTTGATGCAATGCGAAAAAGTGCTAAGTCTCTGAAAGATGGTTAAATCATTATGAGACAATACCACTCACAGAGAATACTGGGTATTCTGGGGAATTTGTTAAATATTTTTAGCTGCCACTCGATCCGAGATATAAGGTTATACCTGTTTTTGAAATTGCTCGAGATAGTCGAGATAGCGTTCAAGAAATGAGCCAGGTATTTGAAAAATAAACACTTACATGAGAGCCAGAGAGAAAAGCAGGATACTCTAAGAAACAAATGTAGTGTCCTTATCTTGATGTTGTTCGGCAACTTGAACGTGTTAAAAGTTACTTTTATTTCAACAACCGCTCGGGACAGCCCTAAGGCAAGCTCTTGAAGCTATGCGAACAATCAGCGCACACGGATTGAACATTCAATGTAGGTCTCTCTCATATGGTACTCACGAGAGGGAGGAGAATAAGTCTTCGCAAGAACGGCTACTAAAAGTGCGAAATTATCTACAGAAGCGCAAAATTGCAGCGCGCAATCTTTCCGGGCCATATTGAAAAATTATACACTTCAGATCTGCGTCGCTGGTCGCGCGCCAAAGGATTAAGGCCACGCGCCACCGCCGTGCTTCCATGAACGTCTTGCTTTGTTTTCTCACTCAGTATCACTACTCGAAAGGGGTTTAAAATAGACCGGCACGCGCCGATCATTAGGACTAATAAGTGTCTGGTTGATCCGATGGACTCAAGCTGACACACCGTGCAACGGTAAGACTAGCCCAGATATGTTTCATTGTGCGCATTCTGCGCAAACTGATAATAAACGCATCTTGTAAAACTTGTTTACGATGTAATTTAAAGTGATGAAAGACTGAAGCATAACATCTGGCATCCATTCAAGTTTCATGAAGTTGTGCTTACATGAAGGTGAAAAGAAACAGATACAAAATTTGACCCTTGTTATTTTTTCGTTCGTTGTCGTGCTCGAAATTGGCGCTTCTACTACAAAACGCGCAGGTAACCTAAGATAATTTTTCAATCGCTTACCTCAAATAAGAAAATAGTTTCAGAGAGGATTTAGCACTTGAAGCAACAGTAATTAAGCATTTCTGTTTATAAAACGCCCACGCTCCCCCCCCCCCGCCGTTAGCTAAACAACATTTTAAAAGCAATGTTCAAGTTCGTCCACTTTTAAAACATATCTGTGGGCGTGTGGCATTGTGGACTGTGGCTATGCTTTCCTAGTCGACGCGAATGCGCGCAAGATATTTATTCTTTTAAAATCTTTGCTGCAAATTCCAAAAATTCCATGCTGAGACAAGCGCGCGGCACTCTCTCAGCCATAGTTTATTACTACACTATTTCGTAATTCTATCGGCTCTTTTAGAACTAATTAAAGAACGCGTCCAGACAGGTTTTTCGTGATCTCTCTTTGGCGTGTTACTCAACACCTGGGGCACAAGGACTGAGTGTGGAATGCCACTAACTACAATTTAAAAGGGATTGGGTTTATATCCCCTACTACAGATCCAATTTCCCAAATCACGAAAGCCTGCAGTTATTTGGAATTGGACTTAGGAAGAATACTTTTAAAGGATTGAAAAAACAAAACGACCTAAAAACGAAGCACTTTATGCATTGTTTATATTCCTTGTCCGGATTCCGAATATTAGTGAAATAATCAAAGCCGCGCAAAAAAATCTTAATTGTACATCACTATACTGTTCATCGTATTTCACCGAGAAATTACGCGCTTTAGATCCTTTGGCGCTTCTAAATCTTATTACTGAAATCACGAAACTTATTTCCATTTCCGTCGACGCTGTTTTCTTTTCACTAGTTTGCCATCGCCAAAATAATATATGTCGCGCAAAATTCAAGCCCCAAATCACCGTTCTATACCACTTCTAATTGGAAGATTCTGGTTGGTTATGCTGGAAAACAAAGTTTCTGTGACTCAACGGCTGATTCACAGATGCGCAAGTAGATAACAATCTAATAACAATCACATCAAGCCTCGATCGAATTAAGGACCAGAGACTGGTTATTTGTATCGGTCATAGCTCGAATGGTTCGTGTTCGAAGTAAAGTCGGTCTTGTTTAAAAGTGGGAGGGACCGGAAATTTAGCCTTTAGTCTTAAATCGGCGTAGCACTGATAGTTTGTAGGTTTCGTCATGCTACGGTGTGTCAGAGTCTTACTTTCCTAGACTTGTAGAAGCGAACAGTGTAAGTTGTAAACATGTATCAGAAAATTATGGAAAAGCACTGCAAAGGTTTGATCTTACGAGAGGAAAACCACCCAAGCTAGGCTTTGAAGATTGCCGATGGAGGTGCATGCCTCCCCATGCACAAGGGTGTTCACATATACATGTGCGGTGGTACACGAACGAAACGTTTTTGATCTAGACACAACATATTATTAGTATTGTATTGTATTAGTATTGTAATGCATGTTAGTGAGACACACATACAGGGCGGTCTTTATAAACCTCAAAAACATCAGGCGTCTTGACGAGGGGTTGGAGATGCAGAAATTCACAAAAATATGTGTCGTGGACATGTTCTCAGCGGCCATAAAAGAACCAGTGCAGGTCGATAACACAATAGTGGTGCAATTGTGTCTGAACGGTCAATACTGATCGATAGATAAGACTCGGAAGAAAGCATTTCCGTCGCTTAAGGATGGATCCCTCTACGATAGGGCAAGATAAGATACAACATCAGGCGGTGATAGGATAATTAGATTGAACATTTCTTACAAATGTCGGGCGCGCGGACTATATCGAGACGCGCTAATGAGCCGTAAACACGTTCTGTTTTTGGGGAAGTTCAGTAATCTTTTCATGCAGGGCATCGAAATGACATTCATGAAGGTTTTACAATAGCTTTTGAACGGTTTTAGTCCATCGCCGTTGTTAGGGTGTTTTAGATGGTTTTACTTATAGCAGGGCAGTATTACATAACAATCTACAGCACTCTAATGCTTAACTAGAACCATGTACTATTGTAGATCGATACCATTCAGTACCATTCAAGTAACAAACATTAAATATTTACAGACTGCGCAACTGAATGAAACAAGTTTAAGATTAACTCTTGGATATTATAGAGACAGCAGATCAGAGATGGTCGAGACCTCTTCTAGTTTCAGTACAAGAATGTTTCATAATTGAGTGAGTCATAAATGGAAGGATCGGAAATATCAAATGTGTTGCCTTTTCGTGTACTACAACGTTCTAAACGAAGAGCCAACAGTTCTACAACTTGACATACAAATGTAGCTCAGCTGGGCAACGCCCTATAATTTTAACTATCCTTAGAACACTCATCACATATATATTGCGAAACCTTGACTCGGCATGCTCCGAGCTCCGAGCTCCATGCTGCTCGGCAAGTACATGGGCAATTTCTAAGATGCACAAGTTAGAACTCCATGCCTTTGAAAAAGCCTGAAAGGCTTGCACATTTGTAAAAGTCATGGCCATTCTTACCAGGGTTCTTACAGCGCGATACGTCACATACATTTGATCTTTTCTTCTCCACACTATATATCGCAACGCGCAGTTTACCGCTGCAGACGAAAGCGTCATTGTAGGCAAACAAGATTTAAATATTACTAACACAATAATCAGCTGAACTAGCGAATCTTCTGCAAATTATCAAGGCGATTCCGTAAGCCAATGAAGTTTCAACTGAAGCAGACGTTCCCGATTAGTGCGCAATTTGAAATCATGGTATTCTTATTTCACATTCTCAGAGGTCGAAAAACAAGGCATGTTATCTCCGCATTGATCTAACTCAGTTGTTCATGTTAAGATTGTTTTCAAGATTACGACAGATTGATTACTGCCGCAGTGGATTTTCAGGTAACTGTTTGCGCGCATCGGAGAAGTCTCCCAGCAAAATGCATTCCTCGCAGTGAGCTGTAATAACAATGCACTTGTGAAATCATTTTGCTCTGAAAACTGACCTCATCTCTCGGATAAAGCCCTCTCCGCACAGCAAATCCCAGATTTCTGTGCTTACTTTAGAATTATTAGACGGTAGGAGATTTTCATTCCAGCACAGCAATCCTAACTAACATATGAGAGAAGCCTTATTCTCCAACAAATGATGAAGAATCTCATAACATCTAGTAGGTTGATCTGCTGTGCTCTGTTAAGTTAAAGGAAATACTCAGATATTTTGTGTAAAAGAATGGAGTATATCAGACGTAAACTGTCGAAATTGGCACTTATATGTGAGAGTATGGCGTGAGCGAAATGGAGCATGTGTTAACTATCGGACTTAAGGGTAAAGAAAGGGCATTGGACACTGATTGTATGTTGTTTACGAGAGAGGGCTAAACGTGTATCAGTAACGCACCACGCAGGCGTACTTCCAGAGACAGGAATAAAGCAAAAACGGAGTTATCGCTCACATGTGCTTCAAACTGTCAGAAAGAGCTAACAATGCGCCACTCTCTTGATCATATCCAAGCATTGCGCGCGACAGAAAAACTGCATAGCGGCGTTCACAACTGCAGAACATCATACAATAAGTGCCTCGAGTACCTACCAATGAAAGCGCGAGAATTATGCGGCAGAAGTTCGACGTTTTCTTCACAGAATTTCACGGCTTGATTCAATGGAGACGCACCAAGGATTGGAAGACTGGCT
This sequence comes from Scolanthus callimorphus, assembly GCA_033964015.1. NCBI lineage: Eukaryota > Metazoa > Cnidaria > Anthozoa > Actiniaria > Edwardsiidae > Scolanthus > Scolanthus callimorphus. The sequence goes on from CM066917.1 coordinate 29,412,484, forward strand.
TCAATAAAACACACTGGTTTCGGTGTATCGGTAATCGTGCTAGTTATTACAAGGCATTTAAGAGATTATTTCTTATCTTTGTCTACATCAAACTCGTTAGAGAAGGCGTCCGTCAGCGACACCGGTCAATGTGTGCTTCAGTACTAATGCGCGGCACGCGACCGCTTTTAAGCTTCACTGCAGGATGTAATCTAAACCCTACAGCATGTCAAAGATCGTTTATAAGACACCAGCTCCTTGCGCTGCCAAACAGGCGCGAATTCGGTAAAACGAGTAGGTCGCAAGATGTACTGGCGCGCTGCCACTCGCGTCAATTATACTCCCATTGGCTGTATTTACTTTATATATTGATTATACGGATATGGCCCTACTAACGTTATAACAAACAAACAACGCTGAGATTGTTTATTGAATACTCAAAGGTACCATACCGACAGAGTTTAAATAACATACGTGAAACATAAGGACTGGACGATGAAAGATCATTAAGTGCCTGCGCGTGCAGGCGCAAGGGTAGTGATGGGATATTCACGTTGAAAATCATTTCTACTGCAGTTTTAATCAGGTTAAGGACACATAACAAGTGCCATACCCCCAAGTTGCGTTATGAAATGCTTGAACGTATAGTTCACAGTCTTGAACTCTCCTAGCAATGAACATATACCATGGTAACAATCAGAATTATCATAAATTCGAATAGTGATAGAATTCTCCCGCCTGTAGTAAATCAAAAAACTTATAACATCTACAAACTTACTGAGGGAATTATTAAATGAGCGCAATGAAGAAAAGAACAACATTAAGGAACATTTTATTAGCAATTGCAAAGGCGTTGTAACCCTCACTCAACGGGATGTCTTATGAATTTGTCTTCCGAATTTTTTCGGCATGTAGTAATCCTTGACTTGGAATGAAAAGTGTTTAGAGACCACACGAAGATTACCCGCTTTGTAATTTTGACCACCCAGAAATAATGCAGTATTGACAGACTTAAGAAATCCATTCTAAAAGAAATATTTGATCCTCTGCTTGTTTCAGAGGCCTAAGACTTGAAAGCCTGTGCAGCGGCGTAGCCAGGAATTTCTGAAGGGGGGGCCGGATAGTGAAAACATGGGACGAAAATGCTCAAATTTTCTCAAGCAAATACAGTAAATGTATGGGAAAATTTCCGAGAAAGGGGGGGGGGGCGGCCCCCTGGACCCCCCCCCCCCCCTGGCTACACCCCTGCTGTGATAATAGTTTGAGAGGTACACGTGATCTGTTTGGGGTTGAACTCAAATCTCTTGCAAGTATCATGGATCCTCGAAGTTGCTGCTACTGCAGCCTCGTAACATGGTATATGGGCTCAGGGCTCAATGCCCAAATCTCAGGGCTCAATGCCCAAATCTCAGGGCTCAATGCCCAAATTATGGCCGGGATCAGGGCTCAGGGGGTTAGGCTCAGGGCTCAAGAGGCTTGGATCGGGGATCATACGCTACAACTTCGAATCAGGGCTCAATCCTAAAATTTCTCCTTTTTTCATAATCTAACTGCGATTTCTTCCTCCTGTCACGTAAAGTCTGCTTGTTTTTGTTTTTCCTCTATTTCATATTCATTTTTCTAGTTCACTAAACAGAGTACAGTAAAAAATTTCGCGCGCTCCGCGCGCATGAGGAACACTTCAATATAATATGTTTTTTGGGAACCTACGCAACACGGGAACAATACGTCCGTGCCATTTCAATAGAATGCCTATGTTACAAGAACATGTGTATCTTGGCAAGGGACCCAGAAAAAGGGCAACAGCCAGGCCTGGCAGATAATCACTATGTTTTTTTGCTAAAAAAACTGACCCCTTTTTACGTAAGCGTGAGTTTGACGTTACCATAGAAATTGATCATTCGGGCCATGCTTCATGCACATGAACAATAATTTTGTCACTTACGGCGCGAATGAAGAATAAACCTTACAGGCTTCATCTACCTTTTCTCCAAGGCATTTGATATGCGTTTTTCAAAATCAGGACGCGCTTCGCGCGCAACAACGAAAAATAAGATCCCTCTCTTTCTGTAAAATGTCTTCTAGTTCAAATAGGGGGCAGAGGAAATCGGACAAAAACGTTCAACAGCTCTGAGGGGATCACGTTAATCATGTTACTTTTAGAGAGGTGAAAAAAAAAAATCGAGCAAGCAAACGGCGTCCGAAAAAAAAATTCGTGCCGTGTTTGCAGTAGGAAAAAATTCTAAACGAGAAAAAAAATTGTCCCTCACCCCCTCAAATATCTAATGATCCGTCCCTAATATGCATGTAATATGAGTCGGAATTCATGCCATCAAATTACAATTATCCCTGCGAGTACTTTGGTCTATGATTAAATTTGGACTTTTGGAGAAAAATTTGCATAAAACAATGGATGTGCTCAAAATTTTGGCACGGGCTCAGGGATGAAACATTTCGGGAAAATCGGGCTCAGGGATCAAAATTTCGCAAAAAAAATAGGGCTCTATGTGTCCTATATATACCATGTTACGAGGCTGTGCTACTGGATCAAGAAAACGATCTACAGTATTAACGTAACACAGCCCGTAGCTACAGAACAGCATTTCATTGTCATTATCATTGTCAAATAGTCATTGTTATTGTCACGCGTCACTTCCATGGTCACAGTCATTGTATTTTCGATTGTCATGCCATGGTCATTGTCATTCATTGTCCTTTTTCATTGTCACATTTTGTATTTGTCGTTGTCACGTCAACTGTCATTGTCAGAGACGGCCACGGCCTCTGTCAAAGTCAGTCATTGTAATTGACATTATCATTGTCATCCATTATCATTGTCATTTAATTTTCTCATTGCCATTGTCGTTGTCGTTGTCATTGTCACAGTCAATCATTGTAAGTGCCATTGTCATTTTGTGTTTTTTCGCGTCCAAGAGAAAATGGGGAACAGAGAGCACCTAAGGATATGAACAATTTACCTACAATTGCTATTTTTATGATGTTTAAATATAACTTTTATAAAGGGGATCGTTTTCACTATGACAACGTGTCACGATGAGATCACGTGATGCTGGACATGAAAAGGCAGCAAAAGCCGATTTGTATAGTGATTCCAGCTATGTGAATAGTTCATGGTAACATCTCAATTAAATGTTCCCCATTTGCACTTTAACATCAGCAAATCCAAATAAGCAACGAGCCCCTTAATGTCGTTGCCATGGCAACTAATACTGTCAATATTTGAAGGTTGGCACAAATAAGATAACTGCCAGGTTTGGTTGTCTTAGCTCACTTCACGAAATATTTACGAAATATTTGCAACAAATGGTTTTGACCCGCGTATAAGCCCCATGTCAAGCCCACACCTGAGAAGTGTGCGTGCGACGCACCCAAACCGGACCCGGGGTCCGGATCATACGATTCCGGACCGCGCGCGAGCCAATCAGAGCGCGCGACTTGATCTCCGGAGGGGCCATTGGCGTTGCGTTACCGGACGAGATAGAGCTGACTACGAGGAGCTTTAGGATTTAGATATCGAGGCCTAAGTAAGAGAGAGGTGATACTTTGATCAGCGCAAAGATGAATATTTTACTTGTTATGCAGATTGGGTGAAAATGTGTTAAATTATGCATGGAAAGGTAGCAATTGTTTTTCACAAAATAAATTGAGAAATAACTGGAGCCAAAGACAAAACAAATCCGGATTACACGACATAAAAAAACAAGGGGTTATCCCCAGAATGTTAGGATTTCCGACGGTTTCGAGACGATTAATATCCCTGCACCATCCTAACCTCATTGTGCAACCTTAAAGACCCCGAGGGTAGTGTCCCCCGCCCCCTTATGGTGTATAGTAGTGCCACCCTCTGTATCCAATTTCTGTATGGTCTACAACAATATATACTTTTCGGCGGGAATTCTGGCGTTGAGTTGAAAGGAAGGAATAACAAATACCTCAAACGCTTATTTATCTTTAGCAAACTAAATATCGCGGGTACTTTGAAACCCGACAGAGAGACGCATTGTCAGACAATAATATAACAGATAGGAAATGTGACAAGATATTTATCATTGTTTAAAAAAAAGTTAGGCAAATATTTGCAAATCAGGAAAGCCTTAAAAATATTCAAGGAAAGGACATCGGAAATCAAATTTCCTTGAAATTTTCTTGAAAAATACTGCAAGAAGCAAAAATGATAATCTGAGAATGCTCATACAGTATTATCTCGTTGTTTGGGACAGCAATAAACAACAACAAAAAACTGAAGTATCTCCATCGTTATCGCGTGCTGCGTAAACGTCATGCAGTATTGAAGTACTCTAGTTATTTAGCACGTGTAACAGACAAACTAGGAAACGTACCAAATCATTTCGATATGCATGATCGCTTGCATCAAATTCACTATAATAATTACCTTATTAAATCGAAGCTTCTTTGCCTTCCAAGGAGTTTACAACTCACCACGCGGTCACTCTGTTTGCCTAGCCTACGTTGCAAGCGGAACTAAATCCTAAACGTACCTTCAGCACTAAGTTTAGTCCGGCTCACAACGCAGGCCGCTGTTTACCCGAAGTGATCGCGATCGCATTCTTGGCACTTGACACGTAACTTCCATAATCTTCCAGCAATGTCACAAAAGCTTTCCATTACCCGCTACTCGGCAATGTGGTTGCGCTGCTGAGCGTGGAAGACATTGTGAAGATTCTCTGATGGCTCAACGACAGGAAGCGCAAAGCATCAAAGTTCTATAATACTTCCAAGATCTGTGGCGTGGGCAGAGTTGGTCCTTCCACATGGCAACAGATAAAGCTGCTAGTGTAGTAGGAATCGAAGGAGACGCGACGATTTACCACGAATTATTCGCACTATCGTATCCGACATCTAACGACCTTTTTACCGCGCGTTTCCGCGATGTGATCTTCTGCAGCGTAAAATGTGAGTGATAACCGGAAGTAGCTTGTTTGTGTACCGGAAATTAATCTCGAAACGGTAGGCATACATGTGTAATGTGTTTGGCGGCCTTGCGTGGTAAAAGACGAGAACAACAAAGAAACAACGCACAAACAAGCAAACAACAAAGAAAAATAGATTAAATTTGACCCAATGCAACAGGCACGATTGAGTAGGCAAGGAACTCGACTCCCTGTGCCCTAATATTGACGGGCTTCCTGTGGACTCAGTTCCTTTTCGTTGTCATGTGACTTTGCGACTAGAATATCTCGGTGCACTCTGAACCGGCGCTGCATTTGCACAATCAAGTAGCTCTTTTCTTTGGTATTTTTGTGGGTTTTTTTTCGTGGATATGGAGAGCGTCGAATGCCTAAAGGTAAGTTTGCATTATTTACAAATACTTGCCAAACATACGTTCTATAATGCCCTCACAAATAGCTTTTAGTGAGTAAACTAAGTTTCGTACGCGCGCCTGCGCGGTAGTGTGTTCGCCCTTTTGAATTGCTAATCAGTCTTGTGCCTCTTGTCCGACGTCTTTATCTAGCCCATCGCGCTAAAAATAACGGCTTGAAGTATGGCTTCAGTCCCACCATTTCGGTTGGAACAAACTGATTGGAATTGTTTATGGAATTGCACTGAAACTGGTTTTATGACTGAATGAATACCCCCCCCCTGCCCCAAAAATCTGGAGACTGCCTTGGAATGGCAAAATTTCTCCTGGGAGAAATACAGTAAAATGTATGGCAGTCATCTCGCTTTTTTCCTGGGAGGCAAAGTGAAAAATCTTGACACTCTTGAGGCAAAACCAGAAGTGTTGATGTCCCTGGACAGACAGACATAACCTTGTCCCAAGGCTACTCGGTGGGCCTGTCATGCTTTGCCTGGTGATAACATCATTGGCTTTTGCTGCATTGTCAGCTTGAAGAACATTAAACAAGGTTAATTATGCGCTTGCTTGAATGAGCAGTTTTTTAAGCCAGAACAATCAAAACAAAATTTTCAACCATCCCTGTTCCTCATATTATGCCAAGCCTGTCTTTGTGTTCCTCCTTTCCTAGTTAAACAGTAAAACCCTGACTGGAGATGCTGCCGATTCCAAAAGCTGGATAAAAAAGGTAATTATCATCACTCTTATTAAAAACCCACTAGCATTACGAATCCTGCAAATGCATTAGCTGTCCTACCTACTGTGATAGAAACATGCCATCAATGATTAGGGACTGTTCGTTAATTACGTCGCAGGGGGGGCTGGTGGTTTTATAGGGGGGTAAATTTTGCAGAACGTTGAAAAATTTGGGGGTAAATTTTTAGAACACGCGAAACTTTTGGGGGGTGCATTTCAGTGTCATGCAAATTTTCAACAGACTAGGACTGAGATTGAGTGCAATTGCGTGAACCGCAGAGCACTGTATAAATCCGGAGTGTCCTAAGCCACTCAAAGCTTTCCTACTAAAGGTTTCTGTCGAACTTCTCCTCTCTTTTCTTGCCAGTTAGAGCTTGTTCTACCGGTACATCCTCTTCAACAATCATACTTAGTTTAGACGCCATTTTGATGCTTATGCACCAGTCAATTGTAACCACCACCCCCCCAACCTCGGGGAAGGGTGGGGACATGGATGTTCAGCTGCGCCATACTAGATTTTTGTCCCCACCCCTGAGGCGAAATGTGTTGGAAATTCCCCCACCCTGCGGGGCAAGGATTGAAGTGATTCGATGCTACCAATGCCAATATATATTGAGTCCTTTCACCTGAATAATAAATTTTCTAAGTAGTTATTCCAACAAATTCTCTATCATTGCATTTTTCTACTTCACGTCACTCAATACGTAATAAAAATATCATCTAATATATAGTCTTTGGCAACTCGCGCGCAACGAAGACACCTCCTTCACACCGTTCACAAGAACAAGTGTATCTTGGCGAGGAAAAACTAACTCCAACCAAAAATGCTCTGCAGTGATAGGCCTGGCGGGCAGTCACTATGTTCGAAAGAAGAGTAAGCGTGAGTTCGACGTTACAGAAATTCGTCATTTGGGCTGCGCTTCACGCAAATGAATATAATTTCGTCATTTCGCGCTCAATTGCGCGCATGAAAAATAAAACCTACAGGATTTGTTTACTATACATAAAAACGGAACGTTCATCTACACCCCGTCCACACGCGATTTTCTAACGCGATTTCGTTTGAATCCGTATACGTTTTGACACGTTTAGGCCTTCCGTCCACACTAACACGCTGATCGTTTTCATTGAATCCGTATAAGTTTGAAAACGAATACTTTGGAAAACGCGTTAGTGTGGACAAGGCCTGAGGCTTGATGAAATGCGTTTATCAAAATTCGGGCGCTCCTGAGGTGGATGTATTTCCAAGGCGAAGAGAGTATTGGGAATAGGTTCTATCCCCCAACTAATCCCCCACACTCAGGGTGGGGGTCCATGACAAGAATATCCCCCATGTAGTCGGGACCAAAACCTGACCGATACGGTTGCCCCCACCCACCCCCGAGGTTGGGGAGGTGGTGCTTACAATTGACTGGTGCATTACATTGTAGCTTAGTCAATTAGCATGCAGGGGGAGGGGGGGGGGGGTAAATTTCAAATAGCCATTTTTCAAAGGGGTAGAAATTGAAACTACTTTTTTTGTACGGGGGTAAGTTTTCACAAAACCTACGAGCAGAAAAAACCACCAGCCCCCCCTGCGACGTAATTAACGAACAGTCCCTTAATAGGCACAGTTGGGAAACAGACACCCTATTATTTCTAAAGCCACAAAAACTACATTTTATTGTGATTGAAGACTGCATACTAATCTGATCAGGGTCGCATCCTGTGATTCGCGAGTAGTCCCGCATGGCTTTGGTTGGATGCCAGCTTGATTCAGAGAATTTGGACTGACTATGTAATTTCTGCCTCAAATTCATGTAAGAGCGGCCGGGGTGGAATGGTAATGAAACTGCCTCGATCTCACAAACGGGGGTGGAATGGTAATGAAACTAGCCTCGATCTCATACGGACAGGGAGAGGTATGGTAACTAGTGCATATCACACGAAAAGAAACGATGGCTACAATATTGCAAGCTCAACCAACAGTGTTCCATTTCGTTGTAAACACGAAACCCACAAGCCTTTTACAGAGAATTTTGCAATTGATCGGGACGCAGATACGACGAATAGAAGAAAGTGACCTTTCATATCACAGTTTTTATTCGGAAAAATGGCTTTCAGATCTCACTATATACCTCAGAATATTACGCGGTTGGGGCCTTTGGAACTCGCTACAATTCCCAGTTATTTGGCTGTTGGCCTTTTGGTCTCACATACAATTAATCCCGTTACTTGAAAAGCTACCTCCATCACTCTCCAGGTATTCCAGCACTATAAAACAGGTCTAGTTGTAACAGCATTTTCACCAGTTATAAGGCTCTGGCCCGTGAAATCTCTCTACATTTTCATCTTCAGTCATGATACACAATTTAGTGATCTATGATTATTCTAGTTAGAGCTCATATCTTAAACCCCTTACATGGGAGTTGTGTCGATATATAATTTCTAGAATCATACAATTATGGCAATTGAACCAACATTGTTGTAAAACAAATACATTTTTAGCAATAAGTGCACACACTAAAAATTAAACATTCTGTGTACATGTTTAATGTACAGAAAGGTGATTTTCCCCCAATTGCACGATTTTTTGGGATAAAAATGACAGAAGTGAGAACAATTCAGATTGCAGGTTGTCAGCACACAAACCTGAAATCTACTCCAATATATTTTTTTTATCTCTTTGCAGATGGGAGCAAGAGCTCATCTAAGGGCTGTTGGGTACAAGGTGTGTCACACATTAAAACCTTTAAGTTGTTTTGGGTTCAGCAAATCACCATTTTTAGGCTTTTGATAATATTTTCTAAAAAAATAGGTTCCATAGGCATTGTGTAAAAAACATTAACATTTTTTTATAGTTTTATAATTCTGAAGTGGTCTGTCCAACTGATGACTGTCATGAGTATTTACAAATTACTCAGAAATTGCATTTGCTTCAGGTTGTGAGGGGCATGATCTCTTATCCTTCAGCCAATCAGATCGTGTAGAGAAAACAATTACTTGTGATTAACTTTGCTTGCAAAAGGAGACATTGCAAATCACCTCGCTCTATATGATTGGTTTGTTGTTCCATTTGATTGGATAGTGAATCACTCATTGAATTGCCTTCATGACAGTCATGTGAAAATCCGTAATTGGACTATACAATCGAAAAGAAAATACAGCTCTAGATTACTTTTCTTTTGCTGTAACTTTCCCTTCCCTCTTTTAATAGTAATGTATCTTTCATAATTGTAAAAATCAAGGGAGAAAAGGTGAAAAATAAAGTATGTATGTATGTATATGTACAGCTGATAGGGATTTTATTATTTTTAGGAGGAAGACTTTTCCAAACCTATTATCACAATAGCATGTCCATACAGTAATATCCTTCCATGTAACTTCCATTTTAGGTGAGTAATAAAATGCACAATATTTTAATACCACATAATATTTACTGCAACACAAACAAGAGGTGACAGGTCTCCAGTAAAATTTCAGAATGTTCTCTAATCTTGATGAATTTTGCTCTTCCAGAGAACTTGCAGACCATCTTGTGAAGATCATTGAATCACTTGGAGGTAGAATTCTCAAATTTATTTATTTTTTAATTCCATTTTTTTCTTTTAGAGAAAGTCATAGTAGAGTTCTTGGTATGAACATTGGATGGGATGAAGATCAGGAATGGGCACTCCTGTTTTCCCAGTGGTTCTTTAGTTTAGCTTCCCCTCATTTCCAATTAGTATAAGATGCATGCAACAAACAGGCCCTACTGTTGATGATGGGGGGGGGGGGGGGGGGGGGGGGGGGGGGGGGGGGGGGGGGGGGGGGGCATGATGCTAGGCAGTTTTTTTCCTCAGTTGGTTTAGGAAAGACTCATCTGAGTGCTTGTCCAGCCAGGAGCTCAGAGGGTGGGGGAGGTGTACTCGCAGCATGGATGACAGGGGGTCAGACAGACCTCTTCATATATAGCAACCCCCCAAAATACCTGGTGTAATTTTCATGTATACTGTGAGTACCCTCTGGGACTAGAAGTCAAGCCCCCAACCTTCCACACCAGACCTGGCACTCCATGAACGGAGCTATTGTACCTGGCAGGCAGCAAGTTGTGCTTTTAAATTAGCTCATACTTTTTTTTCATTCATTTCTTGTTTGTTTTTTTCTCTCTCAGGAAAAGCCTGTCTTAGTACACCCCTGTTATAAGTGATGCAGAGACTATGGTGAGCAAGTTCTTATATGAAATGTAATCCATTAAAATAAAGCACTGGTGAAGCCAAGATTTTGGCAAAAAATTGGACCCAGATGAGGTGGTGCTGTTGGGACCCAGCGCAAGTCAGCTTATGAGCTGCAAGTTTGGGGAGTCGGTTACAAACATTTACATTTACATTTTACATTTTAACAAGAACTCCTACTAAGTATTCAAGAGTTGGTTTACTATGCTTGAATATAATCCCATCAACCCTCAGTTAATATGCCCACACCCTACAAAAGACTTTACAAAATGGATACCACTACTTTGACTTTTTTTTACTGACCCAGCACGCACTAATTAGCTCTGTTATTCTCGATTTCAGGGCAACCCCTGGATGAAATACTCATTAATTTCACGTGACTGGATTGCTGACTGTATTGAGGTCATGCATCAAGGTTATACAGGGTAAGCGACTAATGACCATTTCATGATGATCAAATGCCAGTTTATAATGAACAGCTGCAAAAAATATGTTCTCTCTTGAGGACCTCTTTTTCGGGTGGTCCAAGAAACTTTAGTTGGGTGGATATCCTTAACGACGGTGGGCATGTGGCAGGGCATACTCTGATCAACTGCCAGTTTATAATGAACAGCTACAAAAAAAAATATGTTCTCTCTTGGGGACTTCGTTCGGGTGGTCCAAGAAACTTTAGTTGGGTGGATATCCTTAACGATGGCGGGCATGTAGCAGGGCATACTCTGATCAACTGATAGTTTATAATGGACAGTTGCAAAAATAATGATATGTTCCCTCCTCTTGATGACTTATTGAATCCCAGTTCGGGTGTGCCAAGAATCTTTAGTGGGGTATATCTTAAAAATGTGGCAGGGCATATTCTATAATGCACTCTCAGGCTTGGGACAAGTCTATTTGGCAGGGCATTCTCTGATCAACTGCCAGTTTATAATGAACAGTTGCAAAAAATATTTTCTCTCTTGAGGACTTATTGGATCCCAGTTTCGGGTGTGCCAAGAAACTTTGGTGGGGTGCATATCTTAAAAATGAGGCAGGGCATACTCTATAATGCACTCTCAGGCTTGGAAGTGTATTTAAATCAGAGATACAAGGTTATGTACAAGTGAACTATAAAGGATTTATTTTCAGGATGCCATCATTAGTCTGGCTGGATGTGACAAGACAATTCCTGGGGTACTAATGCCACAGGCAAGACTCAATGCGGTAAGCTAACCATTGTTAACCATTGGTTATGTGAGAATACAGTCACAACATTGCAACCATATTCAGGGTTTGGCGAATAAAATTTCATGTCTCTAAGGTTTTAAAAAATGCCCTCTCAAAATTAGCTGTCAGCAGCATTAAATCGGTTATGGCGACCAAACTTCACTATTTGATGACTAAAAAAGCAGGCAGTCTGCAGCCTCATGTCAACGAATAATGACTAATTTTAAGGTTGGATTTTACGAGTTGGTTTTCCCCAAAAATGTATGCAGCGCATTGGAGAGAGCCAAAACAACAATAACACTAGAGCGAATTTCACATGACTGCAGTAAGACCAAATACACCTAGCCAATCATGAACAAGAGAAAATACAAGTTGCTGCTGAATGGTTTCCCCGTCAGCCAATCACAAGCTAAGTAAAACAACTATCACGCAGTGAGCACGTGATTACTAAATACACCTGCTGCGTTTAGTTTAAGATTTATTGGTTGATATAGAAATGGGAGCCATGAGAAAGCAAAGTAAACGCAAATACAAATACTTTTCAACACTCATAGGAAACTCGCTCTAGAAACAACAAAACACATTATTTTGTTCAACTTCTTTATTGTTTAGTTGTTTGACAAATTCACTGGTTGTCACTTGCTATCATATCATTACTGGGCGAAAATGTAGCCGAACGCATCAATGTTTTTTGTTTCCAGTATCACCTCCACAACCATCCGCATTTCCAGTGGAACTGAAGAGAATCAAGTATAAGACATTAGATTTCATAAAACATTATGATTTTTTCTAATATGGTATGTGATTAGTTTGCTGCCCTATGACTACATTTCACTAAAACCAATATTAGACCAAAGGATGGATCAACATTCCATGAGATTTAGACCGATTGAGTTCACTACTTTTACCAATACTTCATTAGAATAGACTTTTTATGGGCTACAAAATATAGGCCACAACCATCGAACTTGACGAGTCTTTGAGGTTCGAGCAAGATGTATATATTTCATGGATTCCTAGAATATTTTAGAATTTGTTAAGAATTTGTAGAAATTTTAGAAAAATATTACTAATATCGTCCCTTGACAACCTTCCAGGTTTGTGGTCGCAACAAAGTGTTTCCTTCGTGAGAATTTTTCCACTTTCGACCATCGGTATTGCAACAGTCGTCCTAGAGTGTTTGCTTTCAGGGTCGACTTTTTTCCTGTTATGACACCTTTTGGATACCCTTTGGTGTATTAGATGTCCGGCCAATTTCCAATTTGGGTAGCCAATTTTCTTACGTATGGTGCTCCGCTTGCGCGTGCCGAGCTCCGCCCTTACCTGTATTGTTCTGGTGGCACCAGCTTCCCTCTGTACCAAAGCCGATACGGGAGTCGGGGCTTTTACAATCGTTCTCGTTGTTGCCAATGATGCCAATTCGTGCAGCAGAACCACCTTTGGTGATATAGTTATTGAATCCTTCGCGGTTACATCTCCGTTGCAAAGACGAGGCTTGATCAGGGACTTCCAGCGTTGCGTCCGAGTCTGAATGCGCGGTAACGTCCATCAGCAATAACGGAAAACAGGGACGAGGCTCTGACAACAAAAACGGCCCGAAACAATCGTCAAAATTCAATGCAGCTATCATCATGAAAGCCCCGTCGTTTTTTACTAATCAGCACGGCTACCTGTGCCTGTGACCTAGGGCCTTGGACCGAGAGTTGCTCGAGTTTTTGGTGAATTTTCGATAAGTCGACAGTTTTGGCGAAATTTTCTTGTATGATTTACAATAAAATTGTTGGCCTTGTGATCACTCAAGCCTGCTCGCCCAGACCGAACGGCAGTATTGGTAAACATTTGACGATACCTCACTGGTCCTCCTACACAGACAACTGTGCATCTGGGCGAGTCAGACAGCGCTATGTGTACCGACCTGTAGTTGAGACGAATCCAATGTGGTTTGCCTCCCAGGCTCATGCCAAGACACAGACGTGAAAATGGCAGGGTCCAGTAAGTGGGTAGTTTTGTTTCCTGGTGGTCCAGGCCGGCCTGTCCGGCCTGTGCGTTATAGGCCACCTTGTTGTCCAGTAAGCGGAGCGATACACGAAGGTTTGCTTAAACAAAACGAAAGATTGTTTTTGATCAGATCGATGAATGACTCAATTTCTGTAATTTAGAGAATTTGGTAGACAGACAAAGCAACAACAAAATCTGACAAACAAAAAGTCAGTAAGAGAGACAGCCGGACTAACATTTTTAAAAGCAATCATACTTAACAATTAGACCTCAAGGCCGAATGTGCTATGATGAATAGACCATGAGCCGAAGGCCGAATGGTCTATTGATATCATAGCACATGAGGACGAGAGGTCTAAGTGTTTTAGTATAAAACCAACTAGTTGGTCGGTTTTTGGTAATGAATTCCATTATTGTATGTTGAAAAATCCAGTTTTCTTGCAAAGAAAGGTGGTGGTTTTTGCAAGGCACGGTCTATCACTAATAGACCATTAGTAGCTCAGCCATCAGAATGCAGGATTTGTAATAGACCATTAGTTGGTTTATACTAAAGACAATTAGACAGCCAATTAGACAGACAGACAGACAGAGGACGGGCAAAGAGAGCCAGAAAGTCAGACAGACGGATGTCCGTCATACCTTATGACCATTAGTTTTTATAATAGTGGTCCCACCGCCACCACCACATCCGGGGATACTTCCATGTGGCAGTACACTTTAGTCACTCTAACACCCGTCAACAGATAGTAAAGCGCCGTTCGGAGCCGACCTGTAGCACAAGGATATATAATTAGTAGACCTTTTTTCTTGCTCAACATTTCCGGCACCGAAGTTCAGAGGCAGAAAACCGAGAGTCACAGACGCTTCCATGTGAATCCCACTAGCGGTCTATTAACAGTGCTGCATTGTGATTGGTTGAGCTACCTCAGCCGCTTAGTGGAAGCCACTGTAGGTGCGCTGACCATGAGAAGCCGCTGACCATGCGTGGCATGTCGATGCATGCCGATGACCAAAAGTCTGGTTCACACACAAGCGCAGGACGCAAGCGCAGGACGCAAGCGCACGACGCAAGCGCACGACCAAAGCGCACGACCAAAGCGCAGGACGCAAGCGCACGACGCAAGCGCACGACCTAAGCGCAGGACGCAAGCGCACAACGCAAGCGCACGACGCAAGCGCAAGCAAGTGTAATCACAGAGACGAAAGCGCACGACCTAAGCGCACGACACAAGCGCACAACGCAAGCGCATGACGCAAGCGGACGACGCAAGCGCACGACGCAAGCGCACGACGCAAGCGCACGACGCAAGCGCAAGGCAAGTGTAAATCACAGAGACGCAAGCGCACGACGCAAGCGCACGACCTAAGCGCACGACGCAAGCGCACGACGCAAGCGCAAGGCAAGTGTAAATCACAGAGACGCAAGCGCAACCTTAAAATCAATATTAATTAGCTTCGGCTTGCGCTTGCGTTAGCTTGATTTACGATGCAAGCGCAAGGGAACGCAGCGTCTCGATTTTCATGCGCTTGTGTTCTAGTGTCTGATTATGCCGTTTGACCACTAGTAAGTCTAGTTTGACCACTAGTAAGTCTAATGATCATGCCGTTTGACCACTAGTAAGTCTAGTTATCATGCCGTTTGGCCACTAGTAAGTCTAGTTTGACCACTAGTAAGTCTAGTGATCATGCCGTTTGACTCGTATTTGCTTAATGTTCACAAAAGACTATAACACCAACCAATCATCATCGAGAATAGCTCCACACGGACGTAGCAGGGTTTCTTCGACTTCCGAGCTTTGCTCCCGTGCCACAAAAATCTTCCCATTGCACACCTCGATCATATGGTCCTGCTCATTGTACCTATGAAACACATTAGCGTTAGTGCGACTTCGTCAGCAAAACCATTCTCTTGCCCAGAGCTCCTCGGCTCGTCTCCTCGCGGGGAGGCTCTGGTGACAAGCCACTGACGCATGCGCGAGATTTGATACAGAGCCGTTGAGAGAAAGATCTTTCTGCGCATGCACCAACGTTCAAAACCAGCCAATCAGCAAATGTCCTCAAATGGATGTCACCAGAGCCTTCCCTGCGAGCTGACGAGCCGGGGAGCTCTAGGTACGAGAATGCAGCAAAACTAATTAGACCATCCTATCAGATAAGTATTTAAGAATGTTTTAAAAAGGATGTCCCGATGGATCGAGGAAGATCGAGAGTATAAACGATCGTTTTCGAGGTTTTTAGCCCGGGGGGGGGGGGGGGGGGGGACTCCCTATTTTTTGACCGGGGATGATCGTCGGAAATTTTCAGTTTCACCCCTAAAAGATACCAAACATGGCGGGCCATAGCGTGGCTCAAAAAATTATTACCCTAAAAGATACCCTAAAAGATGAGGTCTTATGTGCCCAAGTAGGCGCGAGGACACAGGTAACAGGGGAAAAAATACCCATGAAGACATTTCCGTGTTTGTTTTTTAATTCATCGTCTTCTCATCGAATAATCTCTCTTTCTTACACGGTTTTTAGAAGCACCATCATGAGAAAAAGCAATTTGGACACAGTTTTGGCCCTAAAAGATAGCCAATCTGCCTAAAATTTATTGAAGATCAAGATCACCCCTAAAAGAGACCAAACCAACGTGATTTTAACCCCTAAAAGATACGACGATCATCCCCGGTCAAAAAATATGGGAGTCCCCCCCCCCCCCCCCCCCCCCCCCCCCCCCCCCCCCCCCCCCCCCCCCCCCCCCCCCCCCCCCCCCCCCCCCCCCCCCCCCCCCCCCCCGGGGGTTTTAGCCTTCGCTGGCCATCGTTACGGGACTCGTCTTTGTTTTGAGATGCGCAGAACAGGTGCGCAGTTGCGTGACATGCTCCCTATCCACATTCTTGCATACTATGAGGAATCCGTGATTCAAATATGAACCAATTATTAACGAACTAGCCGTTTTGTTTTTGTGGAGAGACGCAAACAGGAGAACAAATCCTTGGGATCAAGGCGAGTCTAGGTCTTCATTGAGTACAGTAAAGACCCGCGTATAAGAACCTGTGATTGTAAGGACCTATTAAGATTGTCCATACCAACCGCAAGGCAGCGACGGTTTGCGGACGGGAAACAATGTCAGACCATTTGTGTTTCCGACGAGCCCTTGCTAGCAGGAATTTAGTAACTTATTAATGTTCTGGTCAACATTTTTGAAAGGTTGTATCCAAAAAAATCAACAATTGTTAATTACGTACCGTACTGTGCCCTCTGTCGATTTTTTGCATGCGAGACGTGCTCCGCCGATCTTAAAAACTGGACTGTTGAGTTGGACCTGTAGGACCGAAATTTCAGTCGTTTATTAAGGCGCACTGTCACGATTTTAGGGTTAATTTAGATATCTTACATGCAGAAGGCCGTAGCTAGAAATTTTTGTCTGGGGGGCAAGCCTTGGTCCTCCTTTGTATTTGCTGGGGGGACAAGCAGGGTTTTTTTGCTTCGCTGGGGGGTGGGGGACTGTCTCCTCTGCCCCTCCGCTAGCTGCGGCACTGATTTTCGTGTGTGTTATCAAGCGGATGGAATTGGATTGCGAATTGGCATTTTTGACGTCTTACCAGGCTGAACAGTTTTCAGACTTGGAAATTTGATAGCGAAAGCTATATCAAATCTTACCTAAGAATGCCTATATAATCCAAGTTTCAGTTCTTTTTTCTAAGACTAAATAATTGCCAACGAGCCAGCCGAGCGAAGACGCGAGGCTGGCGAGGCGGCAGCATCATAGAGCCGTACGAGGTTCAGGCGAAAGAAATCTCGATTGAGCGTAACTTAAGGTAATATTAAATGACGTAATGCCTAGAAGCAGCCGAGAAAGCCAATTGTAGTACGCGTTCTTTACAAGTATTGCTCGGCACCGTGTCATGTGACTACCAGAGCCAATCGTCGTGCGTGTTCTTTGCTGACTTGATACTACCAAGCTTGCATTCGTCTCGTGGTGATTTTCGGCGATATCGCGAGAGGAAAGGTTTGAAAACATCCTTTGTTTCACTAGAGATTTAAGTTGTTCGCGTTCTTTTTTACCCATAACACATTTGTGTACTTCAGAGGAGTGCCTTTTGAGAAGCAGCGTGTTCCAGTTTGAGCAAGCAAGCTCAAAATCGGGTAGCAAGCCAAGAATTTTGTCGAGAGCTAACGTTGGCGAGCGTGCCGAAAAACCTGGGCCTGCGTGCCAAAAGGCAAAGCAATTGAACAAAGCATTGATACGATCACACAAAAGTAAATAATTAGCAAACTGGTTGTCTGATTGATTTGGTCAAGGAGGTATGAAAGAACGCACAAGAACTCAACTGACACGACCTCTTGTTGTTGATGCTGTTATTCTCGCATAATTATGCTTACGATAGTCAGTTACCAATCACCAATCACATTCAGCATCTCCACATGTATATCAAAATTATATCAGTGTCACTATATTCAGATTTAAGGAGAGATATTTATCTAGGCGGATTCCTTACGCTTCAAGTGGAGTTTCAACATCTTCGCCATTTCAAACAAGGCTCATATTATGAATGGGAATATTTATATGTTCTAGAAACTGCTGAATCTTTTAAGGAAAACAACAGTTTTGTCATGTGATAGTCTGTATCAAGGGTCTTTAGGCAGAGATCATTTCCAAAATTATTGCTTAATGAGCCATTCTGGAAAATTTTCTTGTGCAGTGGATTGTTTTCTGGAACTGTGCCGTTAATGTCAAAACGAAACACTAAAGAATAAAACATTTTCTCTTTCAACTTTTGTTTTAATTTCTGACTCGCTTCATAACGTCTTGTGATACACCTATTTCATAAAATGTTACTCTCTGGGATCCATGTTAATTTTCAAAAAGAGAGGTATTTGCAAACATGATGCTTTGCGATCTATGAAATACGCATAGCCGATCAACGCGCGAAAGCAACCTTTTGAAATAGGTGTATACTGTAAGCAATATTCACAGACACTATCTGGCATTCAGTAGAAAAAGTTGTTCTACAAAGCAGGTTTAAATCAGCCTCAGCAGCTGTAAAAAAAAACTCACTTTGTGAAAAGGGCATAACATGATTCTCGGTTCTGTTGCTCGTTGGCACTTAGCGAGAGCTACAACTAGTATAATGTAGTATTCTCACTGCATACATTATTGCCACGCCACGAAAGAATTTGAACAACAACCCAAATATGGAGTCTTGGGAGTCTGCGCGTTGTAGGCAACATGTTTGGCAGCGTGGTTTCACAATCAGTCACCCATTTCCCTGAGTTCGGTTCGCAAGAAGCTGCCGCCGGGGAGTCTTTCGCAAGCCGTGAAGTTCACAATTCCTCGTCGACCACCACCAGCACCTTAAGCGTACTGTATTTGTAATAAATGGCCGCTAGAGATCTCCCTCTTCCTCCTGGCGCTCTCCCTGCCGTTGTTCCGGCTCCTGTGGCAGTTCCAAACCCTCCGGCAGTCGTTGACCCAGCGCCAGTTTTGGACGTACCGGCAAACCCGGTTCCCGCAGCAGTCGCTGCTCCAGCTCCGAATGAAGCCGAACAGGTAGAGCTTTATTCTTGAATGCCTTTATAGTATTTATTTATTGTCGCACATTCTGTCCCGGCTCTCGTCCGTCCCTGTATTCAGTATTGCCTTTACACGTTCGTCCGGGGACTTGGTTTGTGTAGCTTACGTTTACACCTGTTCGCTCATCTCCGGTAACTATTTTTAGTCCGAATTTGCAACTTCGGTTGATTTGTTTAACTCTCTGATTGGTTTGCTTTTTCGTAACATGTTTACATTCGCTATTCCATTTGCACTACGGCATTCGTTTGCTTTCTTACTACAGTACCCAAGGGAGTTCTACCTGCTTTTATGTCTTGTGTTTTGGGTGTACTCGCAATTCTAATTTCGTATTTCCTCTTCATCTACTCGTAAACTTTTGGTCCTTATGTTTTCTCTTCATTACGGGAGCCGGGCTCGGATACAGAATTGCGGCTAGATAATTTGTGTGCACGGTAGTAACTACTAGGGGTATGTGTGCAATGGTAGCTGCATGGGATAATTGTGTGCGCAATAGTAGCTGCAGGGGATAATTGTGTGCGCAAAAGTAGCTGCGCGGGGTAATAGTGTGCGCAGTAGTAGCTGCATGGGGTAATCGTGTGCGCAGTAGTAGCTGCAAGGGTAATCGTGTGCGCAGTAGTAGCTGCAAGGGTAATAGTGTGCGTAGTAGTAGCTGCAAGGGTAATAGTGTGCGCAGTAGTAGTTGCAAGGGGTTATAGTGTGCGCAGTAGTAACTGCACGGGTAATAGTGTGCGCAGTAGTAGCTGCAAGGGTAATAGTGTGCGCAGTAGTAGCTGCATGGGGTAATAGTGTGCGCAGTAGTAGCTGCAGGGGTAATAGTGTGCGCAGTAGTAGCTGCAAGGGTAATAGTGTGCGCAGTAGTAGCTGCATGGGGTAATAGTGTGCGCAGTAGTAGCTGCAAGGGTAATAGTGTGCGCAGTAGTAGCTGCATGGGTAATAGTGTGCGCAGTAGTAGCTGCAGGGGTAATAGTGTGCGCAGTAGTAGCTGCAAGGGTAATAGTGTGCGCAGTAGTAGCTGCATGGGGTAATAGTGTGCGCAGTAGTAGCTGCAAGGGTAATAGTGTGCGCAGTAGTAGCTGCATGGGGTAATAGTGTGCGCAGTAGTAGCTGCATGGGGTAATAGTGTGCGCAGTAGTAGCTGCAAGGGTAATAGTGTGCGCAGTAGTAGCTGCATGGGGTAATAGTGTGCGCAGTAGTAGCTGCAAGGGTAATAGTGTGCGCAGTAGTAGCTGCATGGGGTAATAGTGTGCGCAGTAGTAGCTGCAAGGGTAATAGTGTGTGCAGTAGTAGCTGCATGGGGTAATAGTGTGCACAGTAGTAGCTGCAGGGGTAATAGTGTGCGCAGTAGTAGCTGCAAGGGTAATAGTGTGCGCAGTAGTAGCTGCATGGGGTAATAGTGTGCGCAGTAGTAGCTGCAAGGGTAATAGTGTGCGCAGTAGTAGCTGCATGGGGTAATAGTGTGCGCAGTAGTAGCTGCATGGGGTAATAGTGTGCGCAGTAGTAGCTGCACGGGTAATAGTGTGCGCAGTAGTAGCTGCGTGGGGTAATAGTGTGCGCAGTAGTAGCTGCAAGGGATAGTGTGCGCAATAGTAGCTGCAAGGGTAATAGTGTGCGCAGTAGTAGTTGCAAGGGGTAATAGTATGCGCAGTAGTAGCTGCAAGGGTAATAGTGTGTGCAGTAGTCGCTGCATGGGGTAATAGTATGCGCAGTAGTAGCTGCATGGGGTAATAGTGTGCGCAGTAGTAGCTGCATGGGGTAATAGTGTGCGCAGCGTAGCTGCATGGGATAATAGTGTGCGCAGTAGTAGCTGCAGGGCTAATAATGTGCACAGTAGTAGCTGCCAGTGTAATAGTGTGCGCGGTAGTAGCTGCAGGGTAAAGTGTGCGCAGTAGTAGCTGCAAGGGTAATAGTGTGTGCAGTAGTAGCTGCATGGGGTGATAGTGTGCGCAGTAGTAGCTGCATAGGGTAATAGTATGTACAGTAGTTGCAAGGGTAATAGTGTGCGCAATAGTAACTACAAGGGGCAATAGTGTGCGCAGTAGTAGCTGCAACGGTAATAGTGTGTGCAGTAGTAGCTGCATGGGGTAATAGTGTGCGCAGTAGTAGCTGCATGGGGTAATAGTGTGCGCAGTAGTAGCTGCAAGTGGTAATAGTGTGCGCAGTAGTAACTGCATGGGCAATAGTATGCGCAGTGGTAACTGCAAGAGTTATAGTGTGCGCAGTAGTAGCTGCAAGGGCAATAGTGTGCGCAGTAGTAGCTGCATGGGGTAATAGTATGCGCAGTAGTAGCTGCATGGGGTAATAGTGTGCGCAGTAGTAGCTGCACGGGGTAATAGTGTGCGCAATAGTAGCTGCATGGAATAATAGGGTGCGCAGTAGTAGCTGCAGGGCTAATAATGTGCGCTGTAGTAGCTGCCAGTGTAATAGTGTGCGCGGTAGTAGCTGCAGGGGTAAAAGTGTGCGCAGTGGTAGCTGCAGGGGTAATGGTATGCGCGCTCAGTAGTAGCTGCAAAGGGTAATCGTGTGCGCAGTAGTAGCTGCATGGGGTAATAGTATGCGCAGTTGTGGCTGCATAGTGTAATACTGGGGGCATTAGTAACTACAAGGGGTAATAGTGTGCACAGTAGTAGCTAATAGGGACATTAGTGTGCGCAGTATTAGCTAGAAGGGAGATCGTTGTACGCAGTGGTAGCTATTAGGGTATCTTCGTGACAGTCAGATGTCAGCGATACTCGCTACGGGAGGTGATAATATTCGTAATTGCAGACACGAGGAATAAGAGTAGTAACTGCAATGGTTGGTTGGGTGCGCAATATAGATATAGTTGTGGGTGCCTATATAGCAGGCGCAACAGATAACAATGTCAGCATGTCGTAGTGTCTGCTAATAGCACCATAGTAATTTCTTTTTTCTTCCCCTTTTCACCCTCTTGTAGCCCGACCGGGTCAAAGTATTAGAAGACAGGGTAAAAGCCATGGAATAAGAGAGGGCATCTGAAAGCTGCACTGTCGCATTAGCTTCCTTGAGGCGTTACCTTAACAGGCATATCACAATGTTCGACCGGCTAGAGGTTATCGAACTCTTGCAGGCTCTTGTGAGGACATCACGTTCCCAGGCCCATGAGAAAGCGGAGGAGTATCCAGCCGCCCTCGATGAAGTCACTGCTAGGCTCTCGTCTATCGAGGATGCTCAGTTCCAGCGGTTATTGGTCGGCCTTCTTGGTGACCCCATCCGCGCCAAAATGGCCAAAGAAGCTGCCTCGATTTTGAAGGGAGGGACCAAGCCTCAGCCGCTGTTGGGGCGTACCCTCAGGAGGAACAGCTCAGCTCCGTACCAATACGTGCAATGTTATAATTGTTACAAGTGGGGTCATTATGCTAGAAGTTGCCCTCTCCGAACCCAGCAAAGGGGAAGGAATTCGGGCCGAGGACTGTGGAATGGAGCTCAGTACTAACTTTCCTTATCTGAACTGTACCCTGGATAATAAAAATAATAGATAATAAAGATATAAACTAGGCAATGAGCTGGGATGTACAACCAGTCTGAATGAATTATAATTAAAGGTTCTTTGCATTTACGAAGTTTGCGCTCGTACTTAGACCACCTTTTATACAGCATAATTGTTTGGTTAGTATATTCTTAGGCATCTATTCTCCACCCTTTATCCCTTCGGTGATCGGGGGGGCCTTAATAGCGTCCACATGGACATAGTCCAAATCCGGATCACCGAAGGGTTGGGTTCCTTGTGTTTTGGTCTTGTCTCCTTGTTCGTCACCTTGGCCTTTTCGTTCATTTCTATGCAAATTGCCCCTCATTCTCATCCGCAACAAGAGTTCACCTGGCTAAAGGTTAAGGCCGGTTTCGTTTCTCTTCGGGGCATCTCACAAGGAGCCCAACCCTTCGTTGGTCCTTTCTCCAGAAATGGTAGTCAAGCCTTGAGAGGTTATGATTTTCGACCCCGATCACTTAAGAGCGGAAAATATCTATCGTTACTTTCGTGTTTGGGAGAGGTTGTTTTCCAGTTATCTCTGCGGTGAGGGTACTTTCTCAGCGTGATGGGATTGAAGTCGCGAGCATTTCTTCCAACCTTTTAAGGTCAGTTTACGAGCATAAAGCCTGATTTCAGTTCCCCTCCACCTCGCCCAGCCACAAGAACTCCCGGGTCTCATCGGGAATTTTGTTGATATGTGGAGAAGTGGGCAAAGTCGACCCTCCACACACTTGGTACTACCCCTCACAGTCGAACCGTCCAAGACAAGGTTGTGCCATGACGAGCGGAATATGGACCTTTGAATTCAAGATCTCCAATTCAAGTGAGACCATATCGGTGATCTCCCGCGTTATCTGTTCCCCAGTCAGGTTCAGACCCCTCGTCTTACACCTTGTTCGGGCTCGAATACAAAGGCATGTCTTTCGTATTCCTCACATGTGCCTTTCTATAAGCTCGGGTTGGCTGTGTCTAATGCGGTCCGATCATGGGAGTGCCGGACTCGCTCTATACAGACCGACGTGTGGGCCAGTTGTTTATACCTCCCCCTCATGAGAGTGTCCTTCAATCATGTACGCGCGGAAGCGGCAACGTATATTATATGCCTATTAGTAAGCTAGCGATCCCTGGAGAATAGTCGAGCTGCTCTATGATCCCGACAATTAGGAAATCCACACGTGTATTATATAACAACCAAAGCTGTATTTAAACTGTACGCGTTGCAGTTCGCATCTCAGAGATTAACACAAAAGTGAACAGTAAAAGTTTATAAAGTTTAACCAACTCTTAAAGATTAGGAATTCTGAGTGATGGGAGGGATGTGCTCTTTATTTGGTTCACGCGCACCCGTAGTGCGGACAATAGGGCTTAAGCTTGCAAACGTAGCAAATGACGTGTTACGCGGCAGGAGCGATCACCTCCCATAACTTAATTCCCGTGACGGGGTAATAGGTATGCAGTGAGGATAAGATACTATTCTCACTGCATACATTATTGCCACGCCACGAAAGAATTTGAACAACAACCCAAATATGGAGTCTTGGGAGTCTGCGCGTTGTAGGCAACATGTTTGGCAGCGTGGTTTCACAATCAGTCACCCATTTCCCTGAGTTCGGTTCGCAAGAAGCTGCCGCCGGGGAGTCAGCAAAGCCGTGAAGTTCACCCACCCACCTCCCCTGGTGGTGGTCGACACCACGCCTCGCATGCTCACCGCATGCCTATTACCCGGCAGTCGCGATCACCTCCCATAACTTAATTCCCGTGACGGGGTAATAGGTATGCAGTGAGGATAAGATACGATTCTGAGTTGTTTATGTACATCACTGGTCTTATTATATAACATTTTGTTGAAACCACCGTGACACAGCCCCTTTAAACTGGAATGACTCACTATAATAATAATAATATTTTTAAATATTAAAATATTAAAATATTTATATAGCGCAAATTAACATTCTAAGTTATGATCAAATGCGCTTTACACAAGTGGTAAAAATAATATCTCACCCTGTCCATAATGCATTGCTTCGTCACATTTTCGATACCAAAGAGTTCTATTTTTATCAGTATAGCGCATTTTACCGCACAAACGCGACGAAAACTCCTAATAGTAGATTAGTTTGCGTTAAGTCAGAAGGCGACCTCCCTGTTTCATCTATCGAATTTCGATTGTCCAAACAGGAATATTGATCATGCCAAGTTTGAAAGCGTTGATTAGATTTCAGTTTTAAAGGAATGTAGTTTATTGTGCTCTCACCTTGCCGTTTTTGCCAGGGAGGAGCACAATATCCTTGCCGATGTCTGATGTGATTATCACCTCACCGCTCTTGTATGTCATTGCCGCTCTCCTAGAACATTAGTTTAAAAAGATCAGCCTGCTGGTAGGCGAAATAAAAGAAACTACCTATCCACCACTGCATATACAATGAGCGGATCGCAAGACATGCATTCATGCCCTCTATAAGGCTGCAGAGTCACGAGGTCTCTTGCCATGGTAGTTAGCGCTCGTCTTGCAAGAATATGGTAGTTTTCGACCCACCCACTCTCCCCCTTCGACATCTAGTTCCGCCGCAGTCGCAGATCACTCCCGAACTTAGTCTACTGCGATTTGGACAATTATGTGCAGTGAGAATAGAGTAAGAATAGAGTACTTTCTCGACCATTGCCTAGCAACCAATTTTTTTTGCCTGCACACAGGGCAACGTTCTATATTTTGTAGCTCCTTGAACACCAGAGCAATCCGTAAACGTTAGCAATGAAACTCTCAATAAAATGAACGGGACTTACTTGACTCTTGCACCGTATGTTTCCATGAGAACAACAGCCAGAAGGATAAACACAAATTTGGACATCATTTTGACTCACTTGTAAACCTAGAAACAAAGAAAGAAACCGGAATAAATAGCGCGGCAATTACAAGAACAGATCTTAGATAAAAACTCTCAACATTTTGTAAATGCCCGTTTCATATAAACTGATCAAATGCGCCGAATCCTGCTTCTATTCCCAGAAAAACCTTGAGTGGGAGTTCTTCTTTTTTTTCTTGATTTTCTAGGCAAACATGGTGATTTACTTTTGGTCCCGTTTCAACATCCCGTTTTATGATCATAAGTACCAAGTGTGCCGGATCCCACTTCAGTTCCCTGAAGAATCTGGTGGGCCTCTCAACTATTTCAAGTCCAAAGAGGGTGTTTTACTTTTAGGCTGTGCCACTAGCCACCACAAGGCATTGTTATTTTAAAGTCAAGAGCGACAATAATGGCCCTCCGGTTCCAAAAACCCACAGATAAAACATCCTACCTTTTCAAGTGTCTCCGCCTGATTAAGGTCTCAGTTCAGTGCTAAGGTGTTTAGTATCGTGAGGCGATTTTAAGCCTATGCGCCTATGCTACGTGTCGTGTGCTTAATTCGCAGCTATTTCTGAACGTCTGAAGTACTTTTCAAAATAGATATTTTTGTGTTTTTGCTACTTGAGTAACTTGAAAATACTCGAAATGAATATAAATATTTTAGTTTCCATTAGCCGAAATAACTTCGTTTTACGTGTGTAACGTCAAGGCCTCGTGTAGCTGTCTTTATTTATATGTTAATTATTGCTAGTTATGTCTAAGTAAAGTCAGTTATATTTTATAAGGAAGCAAGTCGTGTTCAGCCCAGAGTGGAAATTTTTGGATCCGATAACATTTCGGATACGTGTGTGCACGGTCGAATCCGGATATTTTCTGATACGATGACCGGATTTGTCTGCGAATTCGCCGGTTGCGTGTGGACGATAGCCGTATCCGGAAAGAAAAAGTTTCTGATTCAAAAATATCCGGATACATGTGGATGGGGCCTTCGTTTTGAGGTGTGAGTGGCTATAAAGTCCGTTTTTGACTGGCGGGTAAATAACCCATACATTTTGATATATGCAAAATTACCTTGTTTATGTTCATTTCATTTTTTCACTAATAAAAAGATAACAGCAGCAAAGTATTTGTTTTAGTTCTGACGTAGTGTTCGTTGACAAGAAAAAAATGCCTGCAAGACAAGAGAGCTGTCTTAAGGCTGGTTTCCATATAGTCGTATCTGTGAAACAAAAGAATAATTCCAATTTTCATTGGTTCACGGTCGGCTGATGAGACAGATACGACAGATACGACTATGTCGCAGAGATATAATTTTTTCTATCCCATACGACAGTGATACGATATTATAAGTAATTGAAGTTACTTCAAAAAAGGTGGAGTGAGAAAGTGGCTAATAAAAGTGAGCAAATAATAATTAAAACAACATTAGTCTTAGCATTATCTTCCTCTCATTTTCGACTGATTTACTAGCAATGTACAGTTTTCGGTGTCGCATGTGTCGTATCTGTCGTATTGGACTGTCTTACGAGTCATTTCCATATAGTCTTATGAGTGCATTAATTTTTTTTCATACGACAGATACAATAGATACGACAGATACGACTATATGGAAACCAGCCTTTAAGATTTTAGAAATTGGTAATTTACTACTAAATAAAAACGTTTTTCAGTTTGAATTCTTAAAATTCACTTGAGCCATTATATAAACTAAACAAAATTCGCCCCAAATTCGGTGAATATCGGCAAATGGTCACCCTCGTCTCGGTGATTTTTCGCCCAATAATTATTACTCACTTCTTAAGGCTTCCCTGAACACATTGTAAGGATATTATAAGTAATTGAAGTTACTTCAAAAAGAGGTGGAGTGAGAAAGTGGCTAATAAAAGTGAGCAAATAATAATCAAAACAACATTAGTCTTAGCATTATCTTCCTCTCATTTTCGACTGATTTACTAGCAATGTACAGTTTCCGGTCACTCATTAGACTCCTTCGAAGTCACAGCGGTTGAAGGAGAGTGTTGCGTGGCTCTAATTCGACGTTTTTGGGAGTTGCACGATTTCGCTGAGCCCACACTGAGGCTGCGTAATCCTGGAGAGCAGTTTTTTTTTCATAATAATGTTTCTTTGTCAGGTTGGACTTGTAATCTACGGGGGAACAATGCCGCCTGGATGTGGCAAGAGACATAAGAATCTAAGCGCGGGAAGCCCTTTTGAGGTAATGAACGAAGTCATGACATACTGTTAATGGGACGCGATCAGTTCCCGTGGGAGGAACTGATTGGTATCCCAGATAGCGTGAAATGGCTTCATTGTTTTATCGGATCTATGATTTAGACCGATGTATGTGCTGTTGCATAGTCGTCATGCTTCGTTGTCCAATATTGTGCGCAAATGCAAATTGTTTGTCTCTATTATACTCTGCTGTTACATCAGTACAATGCAGTGCGCTGCATACATTTGTCAGTGTATTACGACAACCCTCAGATGACCGAATCCGCAATGTTGTTTCATTATCTCAAAGGCCCAAGGATCTTACAGTAGAGGCTTAATGGATATAGAGGATTTGAAAGATATCGAGTGTCATTCAATCCCTAGTGCTGGGGCTTGTGGTAAGGATTAACGTGAGGCCCTGTCTAAGTTGTAAGTTGTAATTTCAAGACAGGGTTCGATTTGCTGCATATCAGCATTACTTGATATACATGATGTTAGGTTCTTGTTGTAGGTAACAAAAAATAAGCACGCAACGCGTACATGTGGCTTCACGTGTACACCTTGAAAGGCTTTTTTCGTGTCAAACAGAAATTATGAATGGCACAGGCACGTAGAAACTAGTGTCCAAGTAGAGGTAGTTTTAAAATATCATATACGTCACACATCACACACATTTATTTAAATACGGTATAAAACTACAGTAATAAAATGACTACATTATTAGATAAACTATAGCCACAAACAACTGGTTTACAAGTTTGCCGTGTGAAGTGAGTTTTTATTACTTTGAGTGCAAAAAAAAACGAAAAGTAGGGCAGACAGAGGACCTTTAACTATGTTGCGATGAGAATCCAAGGTTCAGAGACGTTAGATTTTTGTATTTTTCTCCCCAGGTGGTATGTTCACAGCCAACACAATGTCATCTGTGACGGAGGCGCTAGGAATGACACTTCCAGGTGAAGTAGGATTTGTCAATGCGACTAAACGCTTGTTTCTCTTAACTCCTCCACAGGCAACTTGTAGCTTTTTTAGTAGCGATGGGCTCCCTGTGTCGAGGCTTTGAATGACTTTAGGGAGGGACTGGTGATGAGTACGAAGGGCCCTTGCCCGTTCGCTCCATTTATTCTTTCATTTTCGTCAGAGATACTTCGGGAAGGCTATGTTTCTCCTGGAGACTAAAAATTTAAAGCCCCTTGATGTGTTATCATTTAATGTAATTGATGACAATAAACATCTTATTATGTTTCAATATTGCCCTTCGAGTTTGCGATTAAAGCTACATTTGTGTCCTGCATGTTTCCCCGTGTGGCTAAACTAGGAAACATCGCACGCGCGTATCTCAGCAACACAAAAGTTTCTCGCCCGCAACAATGTTTATCGCGTACTAAATAAGGAGACATGTGTCCGACTACAATGTATTTGTCCTAGTTTAGCAAGGGTAAATATTGTAAATCTTATAGCCTAAAATTCTTTTCCAAAGGATACGCTTGGATTTTCTCCCGAGTCGCTTTAATTTTATGAACTTTCACTTTATCAGGATATTTCTAGCCCAACAGACAGTGAATACTATCTTCGTCAATTCCCCATTTAACCCCACAGCTGACCTGTTTTGAACAGCTTGTTTTTCGTTGTATAGGCAGCGCGTCAGGCGTAGCTGTTGTTGAAGGCAACAAGGTAAATAACAATAACAACAACGACAGTAAAAATAGTAATAGTAATAAAAGTAGGTAGTAAATAGCAATAATAGTAATAGGGTAAAGAATCCCTTTGTTTTTGTTGATTTCAGTAAGAAATACCTTGACATTTTTATACTCCATTGACGGAGCATTGCGGGTTGTATTCTAGGTGACAGAGAAGAAAAAGAAAGAATGCGAAGAAGCAGTGAAAGCGTTATTTGCTTTGATGAAAGCGGGTAAAACAGCTCGAGATATTATGACAAAAAAGGTGAGAGGAATGACAGTTATGACAAATAAACTTCTAAACCATTTGTATTTCATCTAAGGTGGTTCTTGCAATATATTTAGCTGGATAGTTGTTGTAAATTTGGATTGTTAATAATTGTGTATCCATACTACCTTTCAGACTGAGTGCGATTGTACTCAAAACAGCTCATAGTTTATAAGGGTTTGTAAGGTTTTGTAAGGTACAAGTTGATACTGAACCTGTGCCCTTTCTGTTCTAGGCGTTTGAGAATGCCGTTACAGTCATGTTCGCGCTTGGAGGATCAACAAACGGCGTGCTTCACATCCTCGCCTTAGCACACGAGTAAGAGTTTGTAATCGTTTATAGTACGCCTGCTTAACAATGCGTCGCGCTTTTTGATTTCTTAAAAATCCTTTTACAAAGTGTCGCACGCTTTGATTGGTTGAAAAACATTTTACAATGTGTCGCACGCTTTGATTGTTTGAAAAACGTAGTATGATGTGTCGCACGCTTTGATTGGTTGAAAAAACGTTTTACAATGAGTCGCGCGCTTTGATTGTTTGAAAAACGTTTTACAATATGTTGCACGCTTTGATGGTTTGAAAAACGTTTTACAATGCGTCGCACGCTTTGATTGGTCGAAAAACGTTTTACAATGTGTCGCACGCTTTGATTTGTTGAAAAGCATTTTACAATGCGTCGCGCGCTTTGATTGGCTGAAAAACGTTTTACAATGCGTCTCACGCTTTGTGCGCTTTGATTGGTTGAAAAACGTTTTACAATGCGTCGCGTGCTTTGATTGGTTGAAAAACATTTTACAATGCGTCGCACGCTTTGATTGGTTGAAAAACATTTTAGAAAATAACACCTATGTTGTATTGTGAATGTGCGCATTCTGATTGGTTAAAAGCGTGTTTGTAAGAGACCTGAGAAACACGATTGTCACGCAACGCTGTCGCGCGTGTGTATGTTATTTTCTAAAAGCAATAAAAATACTTTCTGCGTGCCCTCTGGTTTCTTACAAACACTCGGGGAATGTTGGTCGAACTGATAAAACTTGAAAGACACTCGCCTTCGGCTCGTGTCTTTCAAGTTTTGATCAGTTCTCCCAACATCCCCCTCGTGTTTGTAAGAAACCAGAGAGCACGCGGTAGTACTTTTTTTGCTTAATTACAATGCGTCGCGCGCTTTTATTGGTTGAAAAACGTTTTACAGTGCGTCGCACGCTTTGATTGGATGACAAGCGTTTTACAGTGCGTCGCACACTTTGAGTGGTTGAAAACCG
This sequence comes from Scolanthus callimorphus, assembly GCA_033964015.1. Classification (NCBI taxonomy): domain Eukaryota; kingdom Metazoa; phylum Cnidaria; class Anthozoa; order Actiniaria; family Edwardsiidae; genus Scolanthus; species Scolanthus callimorphus. Next base: position 29,443,241 of record CM066917.1, read on the forward strand.
TTTATACAATGCGCGGGTACATGAGATCTGCCTGGTCGAGGATCATGATTTCCTTATTTCTCGTAGGGCTGAAATCGAGTTAGATATTGAAGTATTTAACACCGTCGGGGGGCGCGTACCTATTATAGCCAATGTCAAGCCACACGGCGAGGTGAGAGCTTGCAGGGGTGTACACAGGATTTTGCAAATCTACAGGCCAACGTCATGAATGTAGTGCAGTACTTGTACCAAAGTTCCGCCAAAAAGGCCACGCCTGGAAGCCTTTAGGCCTTGTCATATTTTCAGCATCAGAGCCTTAGTCAGCCACTCCTTTGTTATTGTTTGAATTTGAAATTGGGAGATGTATTAGCTGTATAAACCTTGAAATATCTATCTACAAATGGGCTGTTCCATATTATATCCGTTATCACCCTATCGAGGAACCTGGAATTTCCACAGGGGTTGTTCATTTTGACCCTGGAATTTCCACAGGGTATTCATTTGCAACTGTGGAATTTCCATCGGCCCACAAGAGAATGAGAAATTTCCACAGGGGTTGCATCAAAATTCCACAGGAGGTGTACAGGAGCCGGGAATTTCCACAGGGGTAGAGCAATTTTTGAAAATTTGGTGTTCCTCGATAGGGGTGGTACGGCTATTTTTTGGAACAGCCCAAAGTTTCACACTTAAGTTTGTGAACTCAATCGAGAATATTAACTAAATTCTCTAGTTCAGCCGATGGAAATAGATGCTTTCACTGGCTTTTGGGGCTGACTCGAGGCTGTGTGTATGCTTGCATAAATTGAATGTTTTTTTCTTTCTCTTTTTTAGTATCAAATGGCAGATATTGACAAGATTGGCGGTCTACCGGTGAGTTAACGAAAAATGAAAGAAACGACATGGACAAACAGACATGGGATGTACGGATAATTCATCTTAAAGGGGCACTTTCACTAAGAAAACACGAAATAATTATTGTCAAAAAATACAAAATTATTCTCTGGAATTGAAAGAACTAGATATGAGAAAGCAATATGGAGAATTTCATGAGATTCCGATGAAAGATTTTAGCGCATTAAGATGGCACATTTTACTCCCCGTAGATATGTGTGTTGGCGCTACTCTTGAAAATGTGAAAAAAATGTGTGCGCAGCCCGTGATTTGAGGCTCTTTGATACCTCATTTTGGGGCTTTTTATGACGATAGCTCAAAAACTTGTCGTTAGAATTTCTTTTAATTTTTTTACCACAGGAAAACGATAGTCTTATCAAAATGGTAAAATAAACAATGGGGGTGCACATTCTTGTTTTCGCACAATATCCCAAAAAGTGACTTTTGCTTAGTATTTCTCGCTCAAATGGAGTTATTTCGCTTGCGCACGCGCACTCGATTACGTCATTTTCGAACGAATAGCGCAGAGTGCGCCGTGCAAAACGGGGGAATAACCTTAACTTGTATGCATTGTCACGAACGCCCACCTATAGCCCCAGGTTAGGTGCTTTGCAATATCGACGCGATTTCTAACCTACCCATTACGTCATATAGGCAGTGAAGGCGTAAAGATCACGTCGTCAAACTCGATTTTGAATTATAGATTCTACTTAAAGAGTTGCTAGAGGGTGGCTTTTTACATGGAGACGAAGCCACGGTCACGGGGAAAACTTTAGCAGAGAACTTAAAGGACACTCCAAGACTAGAGAATATGGCAAAACAGGTATAAGCTAGAGTAATAATAATAATAATAATACATTTCTATAGCGCTATTTCTAATTAAATCCAATAGCGTTTTACAATATTTCATATAAAATACAATACAATATGTCAATTAAAATTGTTTACTAGAAAAATCACAATAGATCGATAGAGTATAAGCATGACAGTAGGCCATTACAGCTAGAGTAGATTTCGTATGACTGGGAAAATTTACGTCTCTGATTCAAATTCAGTCATTGCTTTTTCTCACTAAATGCCAGTGTTTTTCACAGGATGTTATATTTCCGCTGTCCAAACCCTTCTCGCCAGCTGGTCGGCACATCCTTATTCTGAAGGTTAGTTCGGGCTTCCTGTGGCGCGGTCTTCCCGTGTCACGAGTGGAGGCCTGGGGGCACGAAATGGGAAGGAGGGAAGAAAGATAATTTTCTTTCATATCAAGAAAATTTCGCCAAAAACTGTCGTTTTGCCGACGTTGCAAAACTTCCTTATTAGGGAATTCCCCTTACCTTATTTGGAAGGTCTGTAAGTACTTTTCCTCATATCTTAGCAGAACATATGAAAGCAGGAAAATTTACCAAAACATCGATCTCTTTGGTCGCCATTTTATTTTGCCCCCCCCCCCGCCGAGGGGCCTGAGACACGTTTTGAACACCACAGGCAGCCCGCGCGGATTTGCCATAAAAACGACAGCGCTTTCTTGATATGGCATTTTTCATCTTTTTCCTCTGATGATGATGTTCTTTATGACGATAGGGTCCATTTTTCCATTTTAATAATCCATTGAATACCTCTATGATTAATATCATTTTGCCTGCAGGGCAGCCTTGCTCCAGAGAGTGCTGTACTCAAGTTGAGTGGCAAGAACATCACCCAAGCTTTCCGAGGCCCTGTAAGTTACTTTTCTGTAAAGTACATCATGGGCAGGGTTACCTCTAAGAAACAAACTACCTCACCCCAGTGCGGCCTGTGTCCTGCTGTGGAATATCCCACGCGTCTCCTAATCTGTAATTTTGTTCAGGTCACGTTTTTCCCCGTAATGTTGGGGATACTCTGTCATTAGTATTTCCCGCGTTGTCTTTTTTTACACCAATTCCATTCCACAAGAAAATATTAAACTACAACCAAAACTGCATTGTAAAAATCGCAGTCCATATCTAGGGATCAGACATGCCATGGACATGTCCATAACTGTAAACCGCATTCGAAGATGGATTATAACTATATAGACCACTTACTGATCTAGCCTGGTATTATACAAATCATCAATTAATCAATTAATCAGTTACTTATTAACATAAACTTTATACATAAATGAGGCAATTACTCTTCCCTGTCCCTCCCATTGCAGGTTTGGAAATGGTTGAGAAAACTTACCTGTACAAAACTAGCCTGCGAGTCGACTCTCCACGCTCTCCAGCGGGTTTCTTCGGATATTTGATGTTTTTTGGCGCGCGGGATTCCTGTGTCACTTCCTTCCTCCCCCGCAACACAGAAATCCCGCGTGCCAACAAAATCAAATATCCGAAAAAAAAAGTCACTGGAGAACCGGCTCGCGGGCTAATACAAAACTGTACCAGATAATCCACTATATAGATTTCTAAGCATCAACCACGTAAACAAATCCATATGATAATTGGCGGTATACAGAGTGCATACTCAACATTTGTCGTGTGGGTGGCAACACTACACTAGCTGATTGCAGTACTTGTATTGACTTTCTGTCTTGCAGGCTGTGGTGTTTGATGGTGAGGGGCCAGCATACCAGGCTGTCATGAACAACGAGGTGAGACCCTTGCACCCGGGGGGTAGGGGGACTCACATACTTTTTGGTCGGAGATGATCGTCGGGAATTTTTAGTTTCACCCCTAAAAGATACCAAAAAGGTATAGCTCAAACCATTTTCTACCCATCAAGAAATTTCCGTGTTTGAGTAAAATATTGCCTTAATGTTAGTCTCATCGAGTAATCTCTCTCTTTCTTACACGATTTTTAGAAGCTCCATTATGACACAAAACAATTTGGACACATATTTCGGCTCTAAAAGATACCAATCTCCCTCAAGTCTAATTGCAGATCAAGATCATCCCTAAAAAGGGCCAAACCCTGTGATTGTAACCCCTAAAAGATACGACGATCATCCCCAACCAAATAAAATGGGAGTCCGGGGATATCTGGGATGTCTGCGAAGTGAACTTCTGAGCTGGGAACGCCTAGTCGAAAATTGACAATACCCAGAAGGACATGCGAAACGTTTATCCAGAACACTCCGACTCAGCGCGAAGAGCATTTTTTTCTCATTAACATTTGAGACTCATGTACCCACTGGGTACCTATTTTTTCATCAGGTGAAGGAGGGTCAGGTCCTTGTGATACGATACGAGGGACCAAGTGGCAGGTAAAGGTTTATGAGCATAGAAATGACTCGTCATTGCTCCTGTGTTTTACGTCTTTCGGAGGAAAGCCTTAACCGTTAAAGAGCCTGTGTCAGCCGCCATTTTGACAGCATAGCAACATACCAAGTCGGGGAAAGCATCCATTTCCATCGGCTGATTTAGACAATATAGAGCAATGTTCTTGATTGAATTTGGGTAATCAAATCTGAAACTTTGTTTTTAGATGTTTATTAAGAGATTTTTTACACGCAATTGGTCTTCTAATATCAAACCAAAGCAATATAATAGCTCATCACGTTTAGATATCAGTAACATTGAGTGTTGTTGTATTGTTAATGTATGGCCTCCCCTTGTAATTCAGCTGTTTTGCTGCCAAATAGGGTGATTAAACGATTGATTGATTGATTTAATATCAAAGGAGTGGCTGCCACGGGCTCTTTAAGCTTATTATACACTTTTCAATGTGTCCCCGCCCTTTGTCCTTCTTCTGTCTCTAGTCCTGGCATGCCAGAAATGTTGTCTCCAGGCGCGGTTCTTGTCGGAGCGGGACTAGGCACTAAGGTCGCCCTCGTTACCGACGGGCGGTTCAGCGGTGCTTCCCATGGGATCATGATCGGTCACGTGAGTCCAGAGGCACAGAAGGGAGGCCCTATTGCTTTGGTTGAGAACGGAGATATCGTTGTTATTGATCCAACAACTGGGTCCTTAGACTTGGTAAGTACGAAAATTACAATTTCGATTTTATTGACCTAGTGTTGCCCATATTTATGGCCGGCAGAGATTTCCGGGAAAAAGTTTCAAGTAGTGGTCCATGCCTAACTTAGGCCTACTAACTACAAAGCACGTTGGAATGTTGCCATTTGCTGTTGAGTATTCTGTGAGGAATACATTGATTGTTGACGCAAATATTGAGGAAACATTGTTCCAAACGAGGTGGTCCAATGTCGTACGAGGGAAAGTATTTTCGGACCGTAAAATATCCTCTCAATGTCGATGTACAAAGTACATTAGGATGTACCATATATGAAGTATCTACATTGTAGGCTTGGATCACCGCAACATATTTTTGTTACTTTGGGGCGCAACTTTGCGCTGACATTTTTCGTCCTTCATCCTATTTCATTACGTGCGTTTTGAAGGTGTACGTATAAAACAGCTTAATGTGCAACTTCCTATGCTACTCGCATTGTTTTTGAACCAGTAATGCGTTGTCAAAATTAGAAATAACTCGACTTACTGAATTTAATCGACAATATCGCGTTAAGGTTTCCCTAATCATATGATTGAAAGGGATTCTTTTTCTTACTCGCTGTTTTTGCTGGCTGACAAAATAGCGGACGAGTGATGATCTTAAACATTCTCATGTCGTCTTTCCACAGGAAGTCAGCCAGGAAGAGCTGGCGTCGCGCAAGGCACGATGGACTGCCCCTGTCAGGAAACTCCCAGGTCTTCTACAGAAATATTCCCGTGTAGTATCAAGTGCCCACCAAGGCGCTGTCACACATTAAGAGAATACTGCCTCTTATTCTGACAATTTTATCTCTGAATAGCAGCCAGATTAGCCGTCGTATATTTGGGAGGTCATATTCTATAACAGCAGAGATTTTCAGGGTTTGTATTCTACGAAATTTTAACGATAGTGATCTTAAATCAAGTGCTCAGAGCTCAAAATTAAGAAATAATCATACTCGTAATTTCACGTGTTCAACCAAGATTATAGGCGTAATTCACCAAAATCTAGGCGTAATTCCATTGGGAAACCAGTAAAAAAAAAACTGAAAACACAGTCGCTATTTAACGCCTAAGTGACGTGGGTTTTTTTAGACATACGCCTGTATCGGGCGACCTCAACAGGCACAGGGAATTTCTGCAGAAACCCATCCATGGGAAAAGCTGAATTTCCCAAGGCACACGCATGGGAAGTGCTCGGAATTCACATGGATAGCCTTGCGAAATCCGAACACTTCCCATTCTTCTACCATGGGAAATGGTAAATTTTCCTATGAATGGGTTTCTGCAGAAATTCCCTGTGAGGGTGTGCGGATTTTCTTAAGGACTGCCCATTTGACTTCCACGTATGATGCTTCTTATTTTCCTGGCATTTTCCAGCCTGAGTAACAAGTAGCGTTTCCGTGTAGTTCCAGAGCAATGTGAAACCCGAACAAGGCGCTGGAGACTAATATTTAAACGACGGTGAACGCGCCCCATTTTTTGCGCTACCTTACACTCTTTCGTCTAATCCTCGTCCCTTTGTAAGTGCCCGTTTATATGGGAAACGTTGTCCCGGGAAGAAGGGATAACCCTCTTAGCCGAGTTTCTCGGGGCGAGACACATTTTCCATATTCAGGGAACACATACATTTATTCAATACAAGAATTCAGTCATATTTGGATTAGAAAAATAAGATTACATTTTTGTGACAAAACTGCCCCTCCCCACCCCTACACAGTGCGAATCGTGTTACACCCCTGCTAGTTCTGTTAGGGATGACCCAAGGAACATTCATGCCAAATTTGGTGCCTTTACGCGAAATTGCACAAATTGACCCTTTTTTGTCGCTAAGCCACCCTACTATAGCTCACGTAGCCGAGGCGGGTTATCCCTTCATCCCGGGACAACTTTCTCCATATAAACACTTTGCCTCTTCTTCCCGGGACAACTCGTGCAGGCCATTTTCGCGTATTTTTGTTTTCTAGGACGTCTTACTGTCTTCGAAACGTAATAGAATTAAATAAATTATCTGGAAGACTGACGGGCTATGCTGCTGAAGACTTTAAAAGAAGTGAAAGTAACGATACTGCCAAGAAAGGCTTCTGAGGTCCGCCATATTGGACGACTCAAACTCGTCTCACTTATGGGGCTATCCCTTTTTCTCGAGACAAGTTTTCTCCATATAAACGCTCGCTTCGAGTGCCCCGGCTAGAAGCGCTATCTATTCTTCTCGGGCCCATATAAACAGGGCCTAGTGCGGAAGCTAGCGCCCAAAAAAGGGGGTTGAAATGGAGCTCGTTTACTTGGGAAAGTAACCAAAATTTAGCCATGCAGAATTATAGTCCTTATCACAGTTCCTCGCTCTATTGTGATTCAAATGGAATTCGAGCCTGACGCCGAGTCTATACCGTTGACTAATGTAATGTTTGATCAACGGTAGACTCGGCTTCATTCAGGATAGAATTCCAATTTGAATCAAAATAAAGCGAGGAACTGTGAAAAGGACTATTTTTTCACATCATTGAGGATAATAATAATAATAAAACGGTATTAGGGGCACCCCACAAGTCTCAGTACTATTTATTACGTTGGCTATTTTATGAAAATGAAATATAAAAAATAGAACTGAATAAAAATGGTTTTCTTACAATCGTGATAATAAGAATTCAAACCCAAAGCAAATGATAAGTACTATTTACAATATGAGCGGCCGATTTGTATGGGATTTACAATTTCGAGGCCGTAGGCCGAGAAATTGTAAATTCCATACAAATCGGACGCGAATATTGTAAATGACTTATGATATGTCAAGACAACAACTCTTTGTTGAAAATTCTTTGTTTGTATTCTTTTGTTGAAAACAATTTGAAGTACTATTGAAAATCCAAGGCAGGATGAATTCAATTCAGTTGAAAAGGTTTTTAGGATTCTTTTGTTTTATTGATGACAATGAATAGGCCTTTTGTTGTAAATGATGTAATACACAAAATAATGAACTGGCTTTTGTTATCAACTTTAGCCGAAAGTTGTGCAATGAAATTTATTCAGTCGATGCTAAGTACTGTAAAAAAATGCAGCGTAGCGCTTTTGGTACGCCAAACTCGTCGCAAGTCGCTTTCTCTACACTTCAAACTCGTGTGTCGGGATGGGACTTTCCGAAAGTCTAAAACACGGCAGGACAGCAGTTGGAGGCATTTGTACCGATACGAGTAACAGGAGATGCGAACTATATGGTCGAGCTTTTTGAGACAACAATCGAGCAAGAAATGAAGGTTAGTTTTATTCTGAGTATAGCGACTTTGCTTAATCAGACTTGTTAAATTAAATGTAAAATACATCAAATATCGAACTATTTCCATGTGTTTAAGGTTTCCAAACTGGTTTCGAAAGCATGGCACGCAGAGGGATTGGAAAGATACAACAATGGAGCAAGTGAACAAGACGAGGTCAAGAAATTGTCGGAAAGGCAGTGGAGGGAAAGCAGTTCAACTGAGTCAGACTCTCTGGTTATTTATTGAAAATGCGTTTTTTAATGCTGTTAGTTTTATATAATAAGACAACTTTCTGGTCAAATGAACACTAGTCTGCTTGCAGCCGTTCTTGGACTTATTCTTATACAGTTTATTATTGTCGACAAACCAACTAGCCTAATTGTTGTAACATTTGTTTTGCCAAATGCTTTTCTTGCTTAAAGTTTTGAGTAATGTTTTTTCATAGTCGTAATTTTACTCGAATAGTTCAGCAGTGAAAGGGTGGGGTTGATGAATAATGACAATAGTTAATAGATCTATTAGTATTCTGTACATATTTATAGAATACTAATATCGATATTAGTATTCTATAAATATTAACAGAATACTAATAGATCTATTAACTATTGTTATTATTCATCAACCCCACCCTTTCCCTGCTGAATATTCAAGCCCTCCCCGCTCTTTTAGTTTGATGGATCTTGTATCCAGTTTACAAGGCTAGTCATGTGACCTGAATTGTGCCTTCTCATTGGATACTTGCTTCATGAATAATTGATGAATATTATAAGAATACAGATGACAGTACAGTTATACGAGTGGGACAAAGCCCAGGTTTCATTTTTTGAGGCTTCGTCTTTTTCTTTGTAGATTCATGAGTTTTGCGGGACTTGGAATGCAAAGTTTGAGGTGGTACTCTTGACTTTCCAGTGAAATCTCCTTGATATACCTCGATATATAGCCATGACGCACGTTCATATCACGCAATATGCCTTATAGGTCGTATAATTTCTTGATTTTCAAGTTTTCCTGGCATTACAAAAATGCTTTCGCAAATAAAAGGAAAATGTTTTTTGTTCTTACCGAAACCGTTCAAAAAAGCTAAAAATTCATCTTCCGACAGCAGCCCTTCACTGCTGGACATCACATCGATACTGCATACAAACAACCCCCAGGTATCACCTGCCTTGATCGCATGAGTACATTGGGTCAGGAGACCGGTGCAGGTGATTTGTCTTGTCGAGCTGCTCTTGGCAAACATCCTAAAACAAGCCTAGTATATGGAGATGATCATAACACTTCCAATTCTTGCAGTACTCATGCAAATCTACCACAATTCACATGCAGTCTTTGTACAGGATTCCATTTTTAAAGGTGCTTCTTGCCTAGTGTTGTTTGAGGACTATTATCTCTCCGTCCCTCCTCTTTTTGTAACCAACGTGAAAGGCGGTCTTCCTGAAGCCAGTTGTCTGGTAAAATGTATGGAGGAAGAGAACTGTCTGTCTTTCAATGTTGCGAGTTTGCCGAGTCATGACGAGGGATTTCGCTGCGAAATTTTACCCACGGACAAGTACAATGCAAGCTCGCTGTTCAATGGCAGTAATGAGTTCCATCATTATGGTTTTAAGGTAAGAAATCTTAGGGCCGTAACAAGCCTAGTAAAACTGAGGGGGCACAAGTGCATTCGTCACGAGAGCTCAAAAGGTATGACCAAAAAAACAGTGAAGAAACTTGTTTGAAACAGGGTTTAGTCAAGTTATTTATCTTCTTGTTGCGCGCGATGCATGCCAAATTTGGACAAATTGATCCGTAATTAAGACCCCGTCCATACTACACCGTTTTCAAACGAAAACGGATACTTTTTGCTCCGTTTTCAAAAAGATTTGCGTCCACACTTATCGTTTTCGTATTGTTTTCGCCGTTTTCGGTGATCGTTTTCGGCGTTGTAGTGTGGACGATAGCCGTATCCGGAGCAAAAAGTATCCGTTTTCATTTGAAAACTGTGTAGTGTGGACGGGGTCTAAATCTAGTTTCTGCTTCCCAAAACTGCCAAATTCTAGAAATGTTTCGTTTTGACAAACAACTACTTTGCGCAACGAGAGGTAAGATCCGTTCACTTGGATTATCATCACAAGTAAAATGATAACGTTTTTGTGAAATCAAATCTTCAATTCTTCTGAATTCGGTTTGCCGTGATTTAGGAATAAAATTACTCCGGCTAAATGCTGACGCATAAATTTTACTGTCAAATGGAAACAACAAATGCAACTATGAATCGATGTCTGCTTGCTGAAAATAATGCCATTTAATATTAAATAGCTGATTTCTCCTGTAATGAGCTTCTTTGACTAAATTACGAAATCCGAGTTAGACAAAGACAAATAGAAAGGACAAAAAGGAGGAGTAAGACAAATACAAAATCTTATTAAAAATCCACGGGCACACAACGGTCCTGCTGATCAGAAAATATCCTGTTCCTCGCCCTCTACTGACTGGGAAACTGACTGAGGAAAGCTTCCTCCTTTGGAAAAAAAATCACTTTTCCTGGCAAAAAATTTCAGCTATGCTGACAAGGTCTTTTTGGAACTTTCTTGCTTGTTACGTAACACTTTTTCAAATTATATCAGACTGTTTTAGTTATTTTAGGCGTCGTGTAGAATCTTGACTTAGTATCAATTACTAATTTCTTATTAATACTGGCAAATGTTTCAATCTTCCGCCTTCTCCTGGCAAAAAGGAACAGCTGTCAATCATTTTGCCAGCAATAGCGCTGCGCACAGATAGATAGACAGATAGATAGATAGACCGACAGATAGATATCTTCGGAGCACAGATGACATCACACTAATAAAAACTCAGACAAGCAAATATACGTTTCTCCAATTTTCTCTCTAAAAGAACGATACAAAATTAATTGAAAACTGGTAGTTCCCAACTAACCGTGCGTCCTGTTTTCAAAATTTCAGAGTGCGTGCGTGTCCATGCCGTGTTATAACAATGCCACATGTCTGACGTCACGAACTGATGGTAACTACAACTGCGCATGTTCAGCAGAATTCTACGGACGCAACTGCGATAAGCAAGGTAATGTTTTCGTTCCTTGGCATCCTCGAACCAAGAGCTCGTCACCTCGCGGGAGAAGCTTTGTTAACAGCCACTGACGCATGCACGAGATCTGCTAGCCGTCTTTTTGTGTGTAGAGAGAAACCAATTTGTGCGCGTTCACCAATGTTCAAAATCAGCGAGCCTACCTCGCGAAGTGTTGAGCCGGGGAGCTCATGTGTGCGAGATTGGTTCAGGCTCTTTTCAGGGAAGAACATTCGTCAACATTCGCCTTAAGGTATGAGTATACCTTTGAGGGGTCTCGCGGGGAAAAAATTCGTATCGCGTCACAATTTACACCACAAACGTCGTTCATATATCATTTTAAAGCTAAAAGATTGGTCTATCTGATGAATACTTTTGTTTTCATTATATTGTACATGAACATATATTTTGTTAGCTCTAAAGAAAAAATGATCGACTTTCTTTAAAAAGGTCCATCTTCTTCCAATTAAATTGCACAGCTCCAAATATAAGCAAAATCTATTCTTTAGAAGGCGATCTAAAAAGAGGTGTGCGGGATTTTTGCGGGATTTTTTTTTAGACATATTTTATGCTAATTTTTGTGTTAGCATTGCCAAAATATCTGTTTTCAACCTTTTTTACGTGATATTTCCGCAAATATGTAAAATATCAATAATCCCGCACAGCTTTTTTCAGATCGCACTCTAAGGAATACATTTTGCAGAAATCTGGAGCTTTTAACATTAACTGGAAGTGGCAGGAACTCTTAAAAAGCAAAAATTGGTACTTTTCCTTTGAAACACAAAATGACGAAAATGATCCATCAGATTACCGTTGCAAAGAAATATACAACTTAGTAAGTAAGGCCATTCCATAAGCTTTAAAACGATATATAATTGGCCCTTGTAGTGTAAATAATGACACGACAGTGATTTTTTTTCGCGAAAAAGTGACATCCCTCGTATACTTAATACACCCCTTTCTTCCACGCCACTGAGGCAACGTTTCCCAGCCACACGTCTTACTGTATGAGACTCTCCCCTTGTGTTTCAGATTGGTATAAGCTGAATACCTCCCCTGTGTGCTTCGGAGCCAAGAATAACTCATACGGCGAGTTTACAGCAGTCAAAAGCGGCCAACTTCTTCGATTCAAATTTGTCCATTTGTCCGGAAAAGTGGGCTGCGCTACAAACCGCGGTTCCTATTGGGGATGCGACTGGGGAGAGTCTTCTTTAGCTTTTTTAATCACAACTGATAACAACAACTTTGTGTTTCCGAACACTAATCGGCGATTCACGCTTCCTGGTCTTCTTAACAATAGCCCCATCCTTGAGCTACCAGAATTTACACCTGTCATGGTGGTAACCGCTCACCAGTCGAAGTTCCGGATTTGGTACCGCGAAGATTTCGGGGACACAAGTGAACAGGATAACTGGGGGAACTCGTGCACAGATGTGTACGCTAAATATGAAGAGTGACTATTCTTTAATTGCCAGCATTAATGATGAAATGCCAGTGATATGGGTTTCCCACTACACACAAATTACAGTCTTGGTGGACAAAAATCCCGAAAAATCTCATTATTATTAAGCAATAAAAGTACTTTCCGCGTGCTCTCTGGTTTCTTACAAACACGAGGGGGATGTTGGGAGAACTGATGAAAACGGCTCGTGTCTTTCAAGTTTTATCAGTTCGACCAACATTCCACGAGTGTTTGTAAGAAACCAGAGAGCACGCAGAAAGTATTTTTATTGCTTTTAGAAAATAAACGTACACACGCGCGACAAGTCGTTGCGTGACAATCATGTTTCTCAGGTCTCTTACAAACACGCCTCTTAAACCAATCAGAATGCGCACATTCAAAATATAAAATGGGTGTTATTTTCTAATATCAGATAAATTTCAGTTAATACATCACGTTTCCATGGCATGCACATTTTTATAACGATTGCGATGCATCATTGAAACGGCTTTGAAATCATTGAAATCTCCTTTATTTTAGCCTGGGACTGAGTCCGAGAAAATACATTTCAAAGTTCACAGTGAAATTTCATCTTGAAAATTAATTTTACATATTTGGCGTTACTAGAAATGATCTCATTTGTTAAGAGGAGCACAGACACAAAGAAGTAAATAACTTGGTAGAAGGTCCCTGTCCAAATGAAATATGGGATCTTTACACCGTTTAAAAAAATATAGTCTAAATAGCATTTTGAAATAATTTTAATCGTTATACATTTATAGTGGGATTTTTCGAAACGTTTAGAGAAATATGTAATTGACCAGATTTTTAGCACATCATAGCCATTTGTAATATTTTTCGCTTTTTTGTAAGGGAATGAAAGGATGATTTGCTATGTTTTTGTTATCAATAAAATGATTACTTTGATTAAAAAAAATCGAGAACATACATCCAGACATCTCCCCGAGAACTGAAGCGCCGTATGATAACCGTAAGATTCTTACGTCCACTCCAGAGAAGAGACCCGACAGTCACTGCCCCGACCTGGTATATACTCAGTGACCAAGAGGTTATAGCACTGTATGAGTAGTTAACATTACCAACGTTATCTCTATTCCTACTGGTCTCATTAGTACTGTATTAGTACGAATATAAGGTATGTAATCATAAGCATATTTTTCATTCGCTCGCGCGTATTATTAAGGGCCCCCACCCACCAACCCGGCGGTCGATTTAACAATTCCTTGGACTTTCTTTTAAAACATCAACTTTATTTTTCACAACTACTTTTGAATCGTCAAGGGAGTACATGTCTTGACATTTTTCATTGTCTTTAATTACATTTATTTGGATAACATTTAGCGATACAATTTTAACCTGGAAAAAACAATAATGGGACCTTGCAGTACTTAAAATTTGATTTTTAAAATGAAACAGTAAACTGTATTAGACGTGAGCCACCAAGCTCTAATACGGTTAATTTTGTAGTAACAGTGCAATGTACATTTCGGAAGGTAAATTTTTTTCTTCTTTTTTTTCTCTAAAGTTTTAAGTACAATTTATCTTAGAACGTTAGTGACACAGAAATCGTGTTGCAAGAAAAAAACATTTTGCAAAGATGCACATGGTAGTACTATTTTTTTTAAGCCTGCCTGCAGTTATGATAGTCTTATCGCGAAGAAGTCGCAGCATGCTATCGCAACCACAACATGGACGCGTGTGCAAAATTATTGCAAAATTGAGGTGAATACTGAAGGAAAGCAAATATTGACGCTTTTATCTTTCGCGATAGAAAAGTAATAACCTCTACAATCTGCAAGCGAAGCAGATTTTTTTTAATAATAACCGTGGAAAAGTAGCCGTTTTTACTGACCTATCATTCTGAGGGAGTTATACATCGCGGTTCCTTACAAAACAAACATGAAAGTTTACCTTGAAACTATTCCTCCTGGCTTTAACTTGACCCTCTTATGGATTTCAGTCAAAGGAAAGAAGCTACATTTAAAGTAAATGAAATGAAACACTGGTAAAATACGACCTAAAATTTAATAATATATTAAAAAGTAAAATGAATCTATCCTCAGACTGAAATCCTGCTCATTGTTATTGCTATATATTTTACAGTTCTTACAGTGCTGCTATCTCAAGCAATATGTCCTTCAAGGTTTATTAGCCAATCAAATATGGGGTAAGAAATGGAAGATCTAAACTATATGGAAATGACCTTGTGGAGATCGCTGGGAATATGTTTTTGTTTTGTTTAGCTAATCTATAAGGCGAGTGATGACTTTGATTGAATTAGCAGCGCTTTAAACGTTACCATGACGACAGGGTTGGGGCCCCCTTAACCATTAAACAGTTCCTGGACATCATACTGGCCGCGCTGGTTGTTCGAATCATATTGTTGGCCCTGTTGCTGGGTGTTACCCGGGGCCCATGCCATTGCTTTGCGACCAAATCCCGGGTGGTGCAGATCCTGCTCGCGCTGTCTCATTGACCGTCCGGGATTAGGGACTGTCCGGAAGAGTGTCCGTACTGGACAAGCTCGTGGCCGTGTTGGCCGCCTGCTGGGGGCATAGGGTTAGGCATGGCTCGATCGGCTATAGCATCTAGCAAATCCTGAAGAAAAAAGGAGCAACAATTTATGATCGATAATACAAATGGACTAAAATCATCTACTGGAATTTAAGACAAAGCGCCGATAATACTCTGTTATTTGCACCGATGACAGTGGATACAGGCGCGGCGGAAGCACTCTTGACAAAAAAGTGTTGTCCATCTTATATTTCTGGTAATCTAGTATCAAATTGTGATGTTCAATTTTGGTCCTAGATCACCAGATTTCGTCTCGTCTGTGAAAAAGCCCAGAAAACAGCTGCAGATGATGTGAAACGGCAAGAAGGTGAAGCACCCCTACTAGACATAGGCACAGACACATAGAAATAGACATTTTTTGCACAGTAATAATTTAGATTTATTGGCACCTCGTAACTACTAGCACAGCAATATTGTCGGGGGGGAGGGGGGGCATCAAAATGGACGATTCCAGCTATAAGCGCGCGCTGGCTTTTGTGTGGAAATGCCTTTGGAATGTAACACGACTATATATATGACGATTCCAGCTATAAGCGCGCGCTGGCTTTTGTGTAGAAATGCCTTTGGAATGTAACACGACTATATATATGGCGATTCCAGCTATAAGCGCGCGCTGGCTTTTGTGTAGAAATGCCTTTGGAATGTAACACGACTACCAGGATGCAACGGGCGCATACAAGACACTTGGTTCGTGAAATGTAACACAACTACCGACATGCAGCGCGCGCATTCATTAATGGGGGCCCCGCGCATGACAATTGGTTTGGGGCTCTCGGTTTGGGTAAGTAGTAAGGTGTGGTTTAGCGGTTGGGGGTTCGAGTCAGAAAGAAATGCATTCAGTGCTTTTCCGTCGAAATGAGTTTTCGTCCCAAAGAGACAACGGCTGCGTGTTTTGATATTTCTAATTTAAGGATTTGTGACTTGTGTGCATTACGCTCGTATGTTTGGTACCTGTTGCGAAGGCAAGCTAGTAGGGAAACCCGAGTCAGGCGAATTTGTAGATAAAAACTGTAAAAGGGGAAAAACAATAAAATTATTAGCACAGTTGCTAGATTATAGCTTCTCAAATTTCACGTCCAGTCTGTGAAAAGGCTGTACCAGACTCGTATCCAGTCGCTAAATAATTCAGAAAAAAAAACGAACAAGAAGGGTAGAAAAAGAGTGCGATGTGCGAGGACTTCTGGGAGGGGAAGAGGGCGCGCAAGGCATTGTGGGAAATCCTTGCGCGCCCTCATTTCACCTCCCAGAAGTCTTCGCGCCTTCTTGATTTTTTCTTTCTGAATTATTTTAGCGACTGGGTTCGAGTCTGAGGCCGTACCAAAGGTATACCAAAAAGGTATACCAAAACAGAATCATGGGCACTAGTTTTTAGGAAAAATAGCTATGGTTATCACCCTGCTTATGCCAAACGTTTCGACAATACATCGCTTGCAAGACATTTTGTACTGGGTTAACACGAGAATTTCGTTTTTCTTAGTTTCTCCCATGACGCACCGCGGGCTACAACAGACAGTTGATAGTACAACCGTTTCTGAAATAGGTATAACTACTAGGTCAGTGATTCGTCACTAAGACCAAGTATATCTGTACCTCTGTAAGTCCTGGGGTTTCTAGCAAAGTTTGCTGGTTAGATAGCACTTGTTGGAGAGAGTCCAGATTCGCTGATATGTAGTCGATGTGCTCACCCAGAGAATTGCGGCTGCAACAAGACAACAGCAACTAAAACAGATACTAAAATATATTTTGTGACCGAATTAAAGGTACAAAACATTTCCATTTCTGAGGGGCTAGATAGTGAAATATAGGTAACAAAAATTGCACATGCGTTCAGGAAATAATGTATGGGAAAATGTCCCGAAAAAAGGAGGCCGCCGCCCGCTCCCCCTTAATCCGCCCGTTACAGCTATTCTCTTAATTCTACTTCTATTATCAAATTGCGTTCTGGCATCTGTAAAACTAGAAACTCACGAACGGTTCTATTTATTGTCGTTGTTATTGTCACCAGACGGTTATTGTCTAATCATCACTGCCAACCCCATCATCATCATTACCAACCCCATCAGCATCACTACCACCCCGTCATCATCATTACCACCCCATTCAGCATCATTGCCACCCCCATCAGCATTACTACCACCCCCGTCAGCATCATTATTACCCCCATCAGCATCATTACCACCCCAATCAGCATCATTACCACCCTCATCAGCATCATTACCACCCCCATCAGCATCATTACCACCCTCATCAGCATCATTACCACCCTCATCAGCATCATTACCACCCCCATCAGCATCATTACCACCCCCATCAGCATCATTACCACCCCCATCAGCATCATTACCACCCCCATCAGCATCATTACCACCCCCATCAGCATCATTACCACCCTCATCAGCATCATTACTAACCCCATCAGCATCATTACCACCCCCATCAGCATCATTACCACCCCCATCAGCATCATTACCACCCCCATCAGCATCATTACCACCCTCATCAGCATCATTACCACCCTCATCAGCATCATTACCACCCTCATCAGCATCATTACTAACCCCATCAGCATCATTACCACCCCCATCAGCATTATTACCACCCCCATCATCATCTTCCACGTCAACATTATCACCTCCCTACCCCTTCACAACCCCCACCACCATTTTCACCAGCACTATCATTAGCACTCACCTATCCAAAATGTCCTCTTCAGAGTACTGTTTGATCAGTCCCATGTTACGACGGGACTGCTGGGGCTCGGGGTAGTGTATGGGCTCCATGATGTGGGTGGGGTGTATGACTGGTGGCTGTTGCTGTGGGGGCGAGTGATCCTCCGGAAAGGTGACCACTCCTGTCGTATGAACGGGCTGCGACATGGAGGAGTGTTGGTGATAGCTGGAAGGCCCTGATTAAAATGATAATGAAAAAAAAAGATTAATAGAGTGAGTAATTGATAATTACTTTGTAATACTATAAAATGGTATAATTCTTTTTTGGTGAAATTTGTTTGTTTTGTCGGCTCTCAAATTTGTCAATCCCGGTGTCTGGCGGGACATCTACGAAAAGAAAACATTTTTCCAAAAGAAATGGGAGAAATCCCATTTCATATCTTACTCATCAATGCCTTTCAACCGGTAGAATACGAAAGAAAATTATTTTTTGACCCGACATTGGTCGGACCGTTATTAAACGGACACATCTCTGACGACTGTTTTAATTCTTCATCTCGGCAGTCTCAATTTGGCGACTTCTTTAACAAAACAACTTATCGACCGGCGTACAATCCAATTGGCGACCAAGGCCCCGCATTAACTTTTTCCGAGAGGCACCATTTGTGCCTAAATAAAAATTATAGTCGCCGACAGTTCGAACAGTGACGTTTGATCGCCAAAGTAGAATCTAGTCGCAATCTTTTTCTACCGAATTATTCCTGTTGACAGCTAATTTTGAGAAGGGTATATTTTTAAAACCTACAGACTGGAAAGGTAAGTCGCCATTTGGCGACAAGGTTAAAGTGCTTGCTCGCCAAACCCTTATTCTAGTCGCCAATGTCGGGCCCCGAGTACCTTGTGTTGAGACTGGGCTTTCCACTATTGGTCGTGTGTTGGTGCTAGAGGCGCCATCATCCCGAAGCACGATGACCGGCCTATGGGAGGCTGCCACCCTACGGCTGATGTCCTCGTCATCTGGCAGAGCTGTGATGAGTGGGCCTGCAGACGCGGCTACGAGATAGAAACAGTAAAGACTTACGGGGTGGAAATACGGTATGACAAGGTCGGGCAGTAGCAGTTCCAGAATTTTATTACTATTATTTTCCATGGAGTTTTCAATATTTTTATGGAAAAATATCTTGAGTAAGGTTTTCACATTAACAGCATTGCTGTGACATAGTTCTCATATTTCAAAATGCCAAAAAAATAACTCCCAAAAGACCTCCTGCGAAAATAACCATAGACCTTTCTAACGTAAATCGTGGTGAGCAAAGTTATTTTTTCTGATGACCCCCCTCTCTTGATGCGCGCGGTGCAACCGCGTGGTGTAACGCAATAAGTAGCGCAATGCGATTAACAGGCCGCAACGCAAAAACGCAAGTAACGAGGAGGAGGAGTCTGTCTAATATACTTACAAGGTAAACTAGATGATGGAATCCCATTAGGAGAGTTGGAAATATCTGAGATTGTCAGTGTTTGTGGGCTTGGCTAGAATAACAAAAGGGTAGACTGTTAGATAACATATCTCAATTAAGAGATCCAAACTTTTAACAAGCCATTTGTCTCAAATAAGCAAAGAGCTTGATACATATTTTCTCTTTGTTTTCTGTGCTGTTTGTTTGCTTGGTTAACTTCCCACTATCCGAAGGCTAATAATAGAACTACTAGCTGTTGTTTAGCCTGCGTAGCTGGCGGTTTTGTGTTTTCCGAGACGACTTCACTCCAAGCGCGAGATGTTCGATAAATGGACGCGCGAAGAATGGGCGCCTCCCCCTTTCGGCCCCGTTCTTCGCGCGTCCATTTATCGGACATCTCGCGCTCGGAGTGAAATCGTCTCGGAAAACACAAAACCGCCATGGTTTGGAGGTGTTTATATTACGTATAGCACTCGCCCTACAAGTTGGTTAACCAACTCATCCCCAAACTCGACACAGAAGAGATACTTCTTCTGATAGAAAATGTGTTTCTAAAAGTAGGCGTTTTTCTTACACCTGACTGACCTAATATGGGAGCTTGTTACTCTTATTAAGGGACGACTTGACGACACCCAAGAAAAGGGAGATCCTACCCGCGGGGTATTGCATTTCCGGCTAGGATCCCACATGGGATTGCATTTTTCATTTTTTACAGGAAAGTGTACCAGTTCATGTGAAACAGTGTTGGCACTAGATGTTCTTATAATACTCACCCCTTGGAGAGAGCTTGTGTAAATAGGGGAGGGACCTGTGCTAGTGGCAGTGCGAGAATCGCTGTGTTGGGCGTACTCCTGGCGAACACGTTTAGCAGCTGGCTCTGAATCTGAACTGTCTTGAAGCATCAACCTATTAGCACATACATGTATCAGTTCAGCACAAGATGAATACAGAAACAGGGTGGTCCCTAGCCTGCATAGCAAGCGTTTCCATGGAGTCTGAGGGCAAAGAAACCTGGAGAAAAGAGAAGATAACTTCACAAGGAGGAGGTAAGCCGCACGAAAAATGGGACGAATGAAAAAAGGAAAGCCCACGTGCTCGTGCTGCCATGGTAACTTGTTGGGGTAATGTGTAACCTTTTGACTTTTCTTGTTGAAAATATGTACAAGTTAAGAAATTATCATGGGGGAATACAGCCGATTGCGTTTGACTGTTTAATCCTTACAGTTCGTATGTTATGTTTGAACGTTGGAACGTTGCGTTTCTAGGATGGAACGAGATGAGATTATTGGTCAGTGAAAAATAAACATGGCGGTTGCCCTTGGAAACGTCTCACTTTTTGTCTCACAACGCAACTTTCAAACGTGACGTGCAAACTGTTTGGGTTAAACAGTCAAACGCAATCGGTTGTATAATAAGCATTCCAGGAAATGTTTTTGTTAATCAAATGAAAGGGCGATGCCCCATTAGGGATAATCAAGCTCACATTCTCATATTAGGTATTACCTTTTCTTGTTAGCAAGCCTTGACTCGTTCTGATAAACGAGTCTCATCAAAAACTGAAACAACTAAAAGAAAATAAACATTCAAGTTACAATTGCAAAGCAGCTGGCAGGAGAAATACTGTGTTTACTAGACCTACAAGTCATGAAAACTACAAAACGTTTTCTGGAAGAATTATTATAGTAAATGTATGAAAATTATAAATGCAAACACAAAACTGCTAACCAATCAGGAGTGGAAGCCATTCAACAACAAACCAATTAAGTGGTGAAGTAAGTCAGTCTTGTGTTTAGTCATGACATGAGCAATGGCACGTTTTGATTTAGTTCACAATTTGATTGGGTGAAAGACGAAAGACCTCAACCAATAGAAACGTTGACTAAACACAAGTCCGGCTTTCTTTCAATGGTCATCTGAAATCCGCTCTAGTATGACTACTTACTCTGTTGACAATGGTCTGCTGTCTTGAATGCTTTGACCTCAGATCGACAAGCTCTCGCCACAGAGTTTCATTCTCCCTTTCAAGAGAAAAGTACAGTGTACCCTTCACTTAGATCAGACTGCATAATAAGTGCAGGTCAGGGGAGGATTTAAGAGGGAGGAGGGGCCACACTTCCCCCTTTTGCAGGCGATTCTCCAAAACATTTAATATCGGTTTTTGCTGAAGGATCTGCCCCTGCAAACTGTATGTGGTAAATATGGTTTAAATGGAACTGACCATATACGCAAGACATCTGTCTCCTTTGAATTCTCTTTTGAATCCAGAAGAGGGGTATAATGTTCATTTCTCACCTTTTCATTTGATCCAGTTTAGCTGTCATCTCGTCCTGTTTACCCTTCATGTCCTGGACATCATTTAGAACTTTGGCAACATCCTCATTCTTGAGTTTCTTCTCTTCTGGAGCAGCCTAATGCAATAAAGCATGATTGTAAATTATTTTTTGTTTTCATGCATAAACAACAACATGGAATCCAGTAGGAATTAAAAACTTATCAGTCAGCTCCAAAAAGACAATTTTCCATGGCATGCAGTGCTCGAAACACATTAAGAAATTATTAAGAAATATCCAGTGTCATAATTGTACGCCTTGTACCAAAACTATCATTGTAATTAAAAAAAGAAATCTATAGGTATAATAAGTCTATTAGGAGAACACTGCAAAGACTGAAAACACTCACTATTTTATGCCTTAGTGAAAAACGTAAAATGAAATTTTAAGGCATATATATGCCTGTATCAGGTGCAATTTGGAGTCCAGGCATGGGTAGATAGATGGTAGTTGAGAACAGCCTCAGAAGGTTGATGCTTCAAGTGGGGTTCCAAAGAACTCTATAAAAATCTGAAAAAGGTGGGAATAACTGTTTACAACTTTAAGCATTAAAAGAGTTAAAGTTGTTCTTCCCATCTATGACTTTTTTCAGATATTTGGAAGCACAAAACCATGACCTGACTGCTGATGTTCACCTGTTGTCTTAGACACAAATTCTTATCAAATCTAGTATTAACTTTAGAAAATATTAAAACATCTTGAGAATATGAAATTCTTCTGTTAATTCTTAATAAGTTTTGTAAAAGCAAGTTAAAAACTATTTGTTACAATTACTTCTACAAATGCAGGTACTATAAAAAATTTTCTCATTATTAATAAAGTAAAGTAACTGCAGATAAGCCACAAGTTGTCATGAGATGTAATAACATATTATAAATTAGATCTATGTTTAGTTATTTCATTGATCAAATTTGTCATCCAAAGGTCACACATTACCTTTCTTTTGACATTTTCAAGCAGTTGTGGCTGCCCACATTGAAAGTTAGGATTGTGAAACTCCCACACGTCATTGTCTGAGTGTAGCCCACCCTGTTCTGCACCAATGACTTTACGAAAGCCATCTATAAACAATGAAAAAGCAAGGTATTAATTAACCATAAACATCTAAATAACAAAGGAGATTTAAATGTTTCTGGTATTGATTGCATTTTTTGGTAGTGATGCCATCAAAAGCTGCTATGCCACATTTCGACAGTCTAGATATACATATTGAATACATGCCGAATTTTGCAAGAGTAGTCACACTTTTCCAGAATAATCCATTCATTAAATATTTACAAATTATTTTGAAATATGAGAAAATGCTACCTCAGTAACTTTGTAACATGTTCATTTTAAAAGTTTCATTATGATTGTATCGATTAAAACCTAAAATTAATTTGTAAATAGGATATTAATTCTGAGGTCTCTTAAAATTATTGGTAATTAAGAATTTTATTGAACTGAATGCTAACTGTATCTAGTGAATATCTCAATATTTTTAATGAACGTTAACAAAAAATTGGTGTGACCAAAAATTAAAACAATTCCTTACTGTACATGTCTCAGTGTGAAATTTACTTTTTTAGCTTCATTTATTGATAATTCAGACCCTTGATTATTATTAAAGAGTAGCTTGAAATACAAAGACAGGGAGGTGAACCCCAGGACTTCAAAAATTTGGAGACCGCCTTGAAACGGCAAAATTTCCTGAAATTCTCCCAGGAGAAACAGGGCCCGTGGTTTGATGCGCTGGTGCGGAACGCATAATTTGGCTTTCTCCGCATAATGCGCATAATCCGTCAAATCCCGCATAATCGCGCATAATTTCCCAAAATGTCGTGAAAACATCAAAAAGGCATCATTACTTGGTGAATTTTAAACTTTCTTACCTATTTTTTTCTCACAAAAGTCATACATTTCTTCTGAAATCGTCTGTCCAACGTCAAAACAACTCGATAGAAATGAGAATAACAAGGCGTTCTATGCTAATAGCGTCGCGCTGGGAACTGATATCGAAAAGCAATAAAATGCGCCTAATTGGCCAAATAACTAATACTTCCAGCTGAGCAAGATAGATTCAAACACATGTTTGCGCTTTGGATATTTTACAAAGAAAATCACGGCAAAACAGGACGCTAACCGCGATAAAAACAGTCAGCTTTCAATGCACTTCAAATTGATCATATGACATAACGCTTTTTCGGGGATCTTTATTATTGTTACAGACAGCAATTTCATTTCTCAAACAACGCGAAAAATAGCAGGCACACGAACAACTCCCACGATAACAAATACAAAAACACTGAAAGAATAACGTGGCACGTTTCCGGTTTTATAAAAGCTCTTACACTACCTCCGACGATAGTGCAGATCGCTCTTGCGATCAGGATTAATTTTGATAATTACACGCAGAACGACGGCAAACAAACGCAACGATGTTTTTGTGATTAAATGAGAGATCGTAACAGTCCGTAACGATAGCTCTGCTAGTCTGCGTAGCTCTCGTGACCGTTCAGTTCATGGTTGGATAGGAGTGCGTTGCTACGATCCTTGCGATATGAAAAAAGTGTGCCTGGGTCTGAGACAAGTATAACGAAAGAAGACGAAGTACTAATCTTTGCTACCGTGTAACTGAAGTTAGTTGGCAACGCTTTTTGTAAGAAAGTAATAAGCTTTGTTAAAAGCGAAAACACACGTCTCCCTAGAAGAAAACGTAGCGTCATGACGTTAGTAAAGCGAAGCAATTGGAACTCATCACAGAGCATTTTCTAGACAAACAAAAGTTGTTAAAGTTAAATAGAAGCTATATCCACGTAACAAAACAGGCGAAAAGAGCAAAATATGTGACGGCACTTGAAAAAAATATTGCGCAATCCCGCATAATTTCGTATTTTTAGCGCATAATTTCGAATTTTTAGCGCATAATTTCAGAAAAAATCCCGCATAATTTCAGAAAAAATCCCGCATCAAACCACGGGCCCTGGAGAAATACAGTAAATGCATGACAGTCGTCTTGAATTTTTCCCAGATGGAGTGAGGTTTCTACAACACAATTTGTCTTCTAATATCTAACGAAAACAATAACAAAGGAGTGGCTGAAACCAGGCTCTTTAATCTTTGCCAGTAAAAAGGGTTTTTTAAAGCTGCTTTGGCTTTTATGGGGTTAAAAAAGTGTCTAAATTGCTTTAGCTTCACACTGGTGCTTTATTGAGTGTACATGTACATATTAGAAGTAACAATATTAAGTGTACTAAAATTACTGGATTCAGTTGCAGTGCATTACTATTTCCCATGTCTAACTACTATTACAAATACTTAAGCAATTAAAATCTTGAAAACATTTTTGCTGTAACTTTTTGGGGTGAAAGAAAAACCTTCTAAACCCTTTCTGAAAATTTCCCAAAATTTTGAGAAACCTGAAGATTTGAGAATCTGGGAGATTTGATGAAAAATTTCCAGGCCACTCCAACATGATTTGGATTGTTTAACAACTTCATCAAACAAGGGCAGGTTAAAGTGCAGGAAAAGTCCTGTTTTAATTGCAACAGGGGCTGAGGAGGGAGCACTGGCCTTCCCAATGGCAGCAAGGTCAATAATATTGATGGTTACCAACAAAAATAAGCAAATGACCTGATACTTAGCAAATTATTACTATGAGTAAGAACACTGGACCCTTAAGAAATTTCAGTCCCACATGATCATGTTTCTCGTCTACAGCTGCTTTTCTGGGATTTTTACAAATAAGACTGAGCTAAAATCTGGTGTTTTTAAGCCCATAATTTCAAAAATTTCCTTGGGGGAGCATGCCCCCAAACACTTCTACAAAGGTAGGAAGTATAAGACATCTATCTACAAAAGTTAACCCCCAACACAATGTTGCTTTTGCCACCCCTGTTACAAATTACATGGAAACATTTACTGATGGCAATAGAAAGAAAGTATTTTTGTCCTCTGTATTTTCAACTAAAATTGTTTACAGGCAGCAAAGGATAACAACAGCCCTTTCCTTCGTCTCAAGTCATGTCAAATTGATATGGGAAAAACAGCATGCATGCAACTCCTATGACAATCCAATGTAAATATACCAGGCTGAAATTGATATATTTTGAAAAGGCATTAAAAATACAGTATTAAGTTACAAAATAGATTCTGAAATACCTCAGATCTTTATAGAATGGAAAGTCATTATCGAAGTTGTAACTGTATTTTTTTACTCGTGGAACACATATAACTTATTTATACTTCAGTAAACAATTGATAAGTGATTGCAAGTCAAATAACACTAGGGGGGAGTACATGACTGTTTAGTTTTGGAACTGTGCAGACTGGGAAAAGTTAGTGAATGTAGAAAAACAATTGTAAAAAAAAATAAGTAGCCATGAATGTATCAAACAAAATTTACTTTTGCTGATGAAACTGATTTCCAGTCTACAGCAATATTCATGTAGGATATATAGGTAAATGAATTTGGCATAAAAGCGTTGAGGTAATATATCTATCAATATTCAATTATTCAAAGCCAGAATATGAAGATGAAAATCGAGATTTATAATGCCTTTATTTAGATTCAGAATGCCTCTTTTGAAGTACCTATGAGACGTTACAAAATGTTTTAGGTGAGCGAAGTCTCGATCGTGTTATGAATTTCTTCCATTATTAGTTATGCACGTGAGTGAATTTGAATTAAAAACATAGACGGATATGCAAAAACACAATTACCTTTCACGTAAACTCTAACTACATATCTAAAACACATCAACAAAACATCGTGATTTCTCGATACGCCTTTTCTGCAGAACCGTCATGAGTTAAAATAATGGCACTCGAGAAGACTCCACTGACCATAGGCATAAGTCATGTCGTGGAACAACTAACTTAAGCTTATACACTGTAACTGAAAACAACACTCCCAGGAAATAATTCTACATTTCCCCTGATCGCTGATAGAGTCGGAGGGATATTTAGAAGGTGTACGAATAGAGTAAAAGAGATGATGTTGTCTGTTTGAGAATTAATAGCTGTAGTAAGCTTAAGCTTAAAATGGATGTCTATAGTCTAGAAAGTGGAGACGAATCGGCGACGAATCACTCTGGTAGTCGTCTTAGAACGAACGCTTCTGAAATGATCGAGCCGTTTCTAGAGTTCTGGATCCAGAGTTCTATAACGTATAATATTAAATGCAGTAAGCCGAAGTTGTAAATAAAGGAGCAAGTATACAAACTCACACA
Organism: Scolanthus callimorphus; assembly: GCA_033964015.1. NCBI lineage: Eukaryota > Metazoa > Cnidaria > Anthozoa > Actiniaria > Edwardsiidae > Scolanthus > Scolanthus callimorphus. Next base: position 29,470,077 of record CM066917.1, read on the forward strand.
TATTAAGTTGTCGCACGAAGCTGGCAAAGTTGTTGTGCTTGAAATATTTCGGCAGGATATCGCGTGCGAACGTTGCTTGGTCGTGCACCAGAAAGCCGGATCCATTCTGAAAGAGAAATCCAAATAACACCGTTAAAGGTCGGTTCCTGATGCCAGTAAATCCACATATAATTCCTTCTCATAGGCATAACAAAGTAAACTGTGAGCTCTGGTGGAAATATTAAGCTGGAATCTCCACTAAGGCATTTCTACAGGACTTGGTGCTTTTACCCTGTTCCATGAAATGTGCATGTCATATTGAGGGTCTTCAACTAACTTCCACAGCTTCACTAAGAAAGCTGGAACATTAGAAGGAATGATGTAGTGTTCTGCGTCTCCCGTCTTCATTGGCATGATAATATTCGGGTTCAATATGGCGGAATTTGTGATTTCAGCGACACGGCTCTCAGCTGACTAGATTCGAACCATATCTACTGGCAGAGACGCGAAGGACGAGTATTTATACCTCAAAACATTACCCATGCTGCATTGCGCGCCTCGGGGCGCGTGAAGGGTGCGGGTGGAGTCAAACCTGAACGGAGTCGGGGAAAGTGAGGCGCTAAAATCCGAAGAACCGTGTACTTTTCCTTCAGTATCCTCAAGCCTACTCTAAGAGACCTATTTATCTTCTATGTATGCCAGGAGAGTCAAATTTGCTAAGCACTCTCGCTCATACTTCATCACTTTCCGCGGCTACGTTGTTTCGATGGGCTAGACTGAAGTACAAATTCCGTCTATAATAGTCCTCAAAAACCTAGCAAAATATACTTGAATAGTTTCACAAAAACATCAAATTGGTGAAATTGCAATCATTATCTTGCCGATCGAGATTTTACCATTCTATGTAGCCGCCTAGGTAAAGTTTCCCTTTGTTTCTTTCGTTGCTAAGCGAAAAAGTGTTACACGGATTCGGGGTCTCCAAAAATGTAACCCTCATATCAGAAACTAACTATTTTTAGAGGGTCACTCAATCATTAAAGATTGCTTCAAAATTGTGCTTATCTCCTCAAGGATCTCTGTCACATCACCTTGGTAACGTAATACAATAAAGCTAGCCGGCGACAAATTACATGTAACAAGTCGTCCAAACTTTTAAGCATATTCCTATGATCGCACGAGGCTTAGTTGAATGAATAAATTCGAGACAAACTCAAAGTGCAGATTAATTTCAAACTGTGTACATCGTTTTATGCAAGTGATAATATATATATATAGTATTAGTTATAGGCTAATTTCGATATTTCGATTTAGTCATGCATGTTCCTTAAATATGCTTTGTTTGTTATCAAGTTATGGGAAATAAAAGCGATAACTGGCACTTCAAATAACGATTAAAGCTGCACGGTGTGCAAGCTGAATTTATGCAGATCTTTTTTTTTAGCTACTTGCACTTTCAAGTCAGTGTTCGATCTTTGGCTGCGGCTTTTTCAGTTTGCCTTTCTTTTTCTCTCTAGGGTATTCGAGTAACATTGTTTCATCGCGTTCTGAGTCACCCATTACTTCCCTGGGTCGTTCATGACGATATTTTTTACGCTTCAAGGCCTCTCACTTTAAACAATCTGAAGAGTGCGATAGAGCGCATAATATGCAAACATCGTTGTCTGTGCGATACGCCACACCGAGCGGCTTCACGTCAATCGCGAGAATCACGCACGACGAATGCTATAATAGCTCGATGGGCGATAATGTCGGGGCATTTGGTTGAATTACTGTGATTATATGCTACGATTTGGCTAATGATTTGTTCCAGCAGCCTCATTTTTACTGAGCTCCCCAATTCCCCGCATAATAACTCCATGCCAATTCGTATCTAAACTGAGAAAACTTCTGTCGAACGCAGCCTAGGCGTGCATGCGCAGTCCTAATGGCCGTTTTCACACTAGAGCCGGATGATTCGTCCAGACGACTTTAGGGCAAATATTTTTAGTGCGTCTCTGACTTCGTCAATTGCTTCGTCTTGTGTGAATACGGGCAAGAGACGGATAAAACGTCCAGACGAATTAAGTGGCTTAATCGGTCCGAATTGACGAACTAAATCATTTAATTCGTCTGGACGTTTTATCCGTCTCTTGCCCGTATTCACACAAGACGAAGCAACTGACGAAGTAAGAGACGCACTAAAAATCTTTGCCCTAAGTCGTCTGGACGAATCATCCGTCTCTAGTGTGAAAACGGCCATTATTTGGGGGACTTTGGGGTGACTGAAATCAACTTGTCTTGCACAATGGCCTTTTTTTTCAATCTATACTTGTTAGCCTCGGTATTAATGCTACTAGTCACTGCGCAACTTTCTGTTTCCTCATGCTTTTCTTTTTTCTTTTCTGGATGTGTTTTTTTCTGTTGTAATGATTTTAACAAAAAAAAAGTGTGCACAATAAACTGAACCTGAATCTCCAGTGTATGCACGAGGCCGCCCTGTTTTCTATCTTTTAAGTCCAGTTTGGGGACTCTCCTTGCTAGCGGCGAGTGAAGTAAAGATGTAAACGTTGCAAAAAATAATAATAATAATAATCTGCATTCTTTTACTTTACACGGAAAATAATTTTAGTATAACTGACTTACACGTTCCTAAATTATGACTGGCCAAGCGGGTTACGCGGCTGGGGAACCCGACAAAACGATTATAATGATCTCCTAAGTAAAGCTTTTCGACTTGATTTTATCCGCGCTCTTGCTGCGCGAGCAGCTGGGAATAGCAGCACTATAAATACAAAGAATTAAACACGGGCTCGAATTTTAACGATTTTAGCCGTAATTATATTCTACTGACGTCATTTAGGCCAGTGCCCTTGGGCACAGCGGCTGAGAGAACGTTCTAGAACTATCCGCATACGTATGTGTCTCTAGGCGTGACGTCATAACAAGAGCTGTGTTTACGAAAGGAAAGCTGTAGAATATTCTAGAACACTGCAACAGTCACGAAGTAATTCTAAACACGACAAATATCCGGCAAATATGCGACCGGCAAGGTCAAATGGCGCGACGGCTCGGCGAATTCGTAGCATCTTCCGATTGATTGATATTTTGAGATACGATGTGGCTCCGGAGCGAAGCCGAACTCACTGGCCAGATATTTGCAACGTGTCAAATAATTCCCGCCTTGGGTGCCCTCGGGCGATGCTCTGGTTTGACGAAGTCCCGGATGTTATGTTGAAATTTTTGGCGCGAATAAAGGGACTCCATATTGAAAAGGCTTCACTTGGGCTTTGTCAAATGATCAGCTTTATTCGGACTTTCTAATTTATTCTAGCGATTCATAAGACATTTTAAATTATGGAAGAAAGGTTTTATCCGATACTGCGAGGAAACTTGGCGTTTCTTCAGCAGAAGTTGTGAAAAAAGCTGCAGAATTTTCTCGACTTGTGACAGTTCGAGGTTCGAGTTTGAAAGCACTGGGACTCAGTGGTTGTGCTAAGTCAGTTATTTGCTTAGAGATTGCAGCATCTCATTGCAAGCAACCACTAGACAGGGTAAGTAAGTAAATGAAATTGTCAATAAATTTCACGATCACTAATCAGTCAGATTGATATTTCGCCTCTCTCTCGCCTCTCACCTCTGTGCCCAGGATTCTCTCTGGATTAAATGTTGTGGGGCCTTGTGGGTTATGTGAAGATGTTTCCTCATTTGTCGTGTGTTCACTCTTTTCAGATGAGAAAATGAGGCCCTGGCTTTCATGTACTTCACTTATAAATCCTGTATAATCATTCAGTGAAGCATAACTGCATTCAGTGAAGCACTAATGTGGTAGAGACCATCCCTGCACACTCATGGCTGCATGCATTGCAGTCTGCCATACCTGCATACCTGCCAACTCTCCCGGTTTACGCGGGAGACTCCCGGTTTTGAGTCAAATCTCCCGGTCTCCCGGTTTTCACCGTAAATCTCCCGGGAAATCGACTCGCTTAGTCAATTTCTGCATTAAAACGTCAAGATTTTAAGCAAGCAACGTTTTTTTTTTTTTTTTTGGGGGGGGGGGGGGGGGGAGTTGAGACTAGGTTATGACAACACTTTCCCCTATCTCCCGGTTTTCACTTGTCCAAGGTTGGCAGGTATGTACCTGTCAACCCCAGAAGTTCTGAAATCTATGTTGTTGTCGCTTGTCTGCACCAAGCATAAATTGTACAACTTTATTGTCTTCTTAGGTTAGTGTGTTCAAAGTTTCTGGAATGGGAACCAAGAAAGCATACAAGCATGCCTTTAGTACAATAGAATGCCTGCTGAACAGACAGAAACATTACAATGTTCATGACCTTGCAGTGCAGTTTCAATGCTTGGAGATGGCCAAACTAGCAGGCAGTGTTCTTAGAAGGTAGTAGGATTTTTACTGCATGCAAAAAACTATGTTTTCTCCCCATAGTGGTTATGAAACCTAACACCATGCTATTCTACCATCTCTGTTCTCTTTCTCAGAGGAATTCTTTTGTTTATCCACCGTCGTGGAACATAAGTACCAAATTCAGCCAATAAGATTTAGTGTGCACTCAAACATGTGTATTAGATGAACACAAAACAAAAGATATGCACTGTCAATGCCCCCCTCAGCATCCAGCCCATATGCAGTTGTGGGTCCTTTGAAGTTTTCTGACTGAGCTTCCTAACCTGGGCCCGATATTGCAACTAATAGGTCACCAATGGCGACTGGATTTGAGAGTTTGGCCACCAGAAAATTCAACCTTGTCACCAAATGGTGATCCCCCTTTTATGCACTAGTCATTTGCTTCCACCGACCCCCACAACATGCGGGGATTTTGTCAGGCAATAGTGGGGGAAATATCAGTGGTTTGTCTTATTTGTCTTATTCGTGCCCCGATCCCCAGGGAGTTTACTTCAAATTTGCTATGGTTCAGACAACCCAGGGAACCGGCCGGGGGAGAAGACACTCTACTGGTTTTGATGGTATTAGGAAAGTTTCTTGTATCCATCTTCTGGACAGGGTGGAATTTGTCCCTGGGGTGTAGGTAATATTTCCCTGGGGTGTAGTGAATTTGCCAAGGCGTTCTCCCCTGGTAGGCAGTGGAATTATTTCAAATTTGACAACATCTGTTTCATATTCCCCTGCTATGTCACAGGGGTTGGGGTCAGTGGAAACAAATGACTAGTGCATTACTTTCCAAGAGTATTTAACTCATAATGGGTACAAGATCGTTCATTCAGAGAAAAAAATTGGGTAACAAAATTCTACCTATGGTGCCTAAAAAAATTAGGCACCATTTGCACATTCTCGGGCACTGCTAATACACTTATTAACCATGGTCTCCCCAATACATCAAGTTTATCCCTAACATTCAGGTCATTATTATTGTATTTGAAGATATAAAGACCAGTTTGTCCATCAGCACAGGTGGATTTCAATGTTCCTGTTTTTCCGGCTGCAGCTCTCTATACAGTCTGCAGGTGAGACAATTATAATCTGAACTCCCTTTCTTTTAAAGCTGAGGTGATGCATCTAGACAAGGGTGGGCTGGGTAACATCACTGTCACATTTTTTTTAATCCTATCACATAACCAAACTTGGCTGACCCCCCCCCCCCCCCCCCCCCCCCCTCCCAAAATACCTTGCCTTGCCTTTGAAATCCCGGGATAGGTAAACTGATAGCAGCAAAACGTTCCAGGGAGAAAGTCATGTCTAAGGGGTAAAAATAATACAGGGTGGATATTCTAAAATGTAGGCAGGGCAAACTGGAATTCCCTAGGTGGTTGTGCAGTAGCAAAAAATGGGACAATCCCTGACAGAGTTTAATTAAGGTATGCCTTGACTTTCCCACATCTGATTGATTTCTCTTTTGCTTGTTATGATAATTTGTAGGACAAAGAAAGTGAAAATAGACAAGTCTAAGCTGCTACAGCTAGTCAGTGTCAAGCGTGTGCAGTTTGAAAACCTGTGTACACAAATGAACAAACTTTGTAATGAAGAATTGGGTAAGTTTGATTGATTGACACTTAGTTTTTATCTGAAAATGTTTAACACGAGACATGAGCAAATGAGCGGAAGTAATATAATAATCAATACAGTGTACAGCTTGGAAAAGAATGCACTTCAAGCAGAATGGCTACTTTTTATCTCCCTTCATTTCCTTTACCTTTTAATGTTTTTTCGTTTTCAACTTTGCAAAAAGTAGCTACTTCAAAACACAGAGCAAAGAGCAGAAGAAGGCCTGTAGGAAGGGGATTTCAAAGGGTTTGAACAAACACCATGGAACCAAAGAGTTATACATTTACCTCATAAACTAACCAACATCCTCAAAAAAATTGCCAGAAAAGTCAGGAAAATAAGCAAAAATGAACACCCCTCTGAAAAAATAAGAAAAACAAATCCCTTCAATATGTTCCAGTTTGTCAAACACCTGCTACTACATATCATTTTAGACCTTCTTTCTCATAGACAAATAAATGAAAAGTCTTTTAACATGCTCAGCTCACTTCTTTTCCAGAATCCTGTCAAAGCAAAGGATCTAAGCGACCACATACTTTTAGTTTGCTGGACCAAATAGAGGGTAAGAAAAATGTCCTTATTTCAAATACCAGGGATGGTATGGCTCCCACAAAAAAATGAAAAGACCAATGTCAGTAGGATAGCATTACAGCTGTTTTGAGTATTCTGCGAACTCTCGCGGTCGATTTCCAACCGTCAAACCGCTTTCTGGCTTCTGTCAATCAAACTTTGAAACTCTTTGGAATACATAAAATTCAGTTATTCGCCATCCTAGTGAAATGCTGTAATGTAATACACAAAACATATGAAAAACAAATTTTAAAAACTAATAAACCCTCACTATGTATATTGAGCTGTTGACAGCTAATAACAAACGTTTCATGGCTGGGTGCTGAAGTTATTCCCTGTTTTTGCAATACAGAAAAATGCCAATTAGTCAAGAAACAAAAGCTGAAGAGTGACGAAGAGGAAACCAAGTCAGATGATTTTAATGAGTGGAAAAGACGAATTCTGCAACAAGCAGCAACAAAATAAGTATAAATGACTACATATTATATGCTGTATTATAGTATTATATTATTTTCTACAATAACTGCTTTCTACTAGCCATTTTGTCTATTTTTACACGTAAACAAAAATTTATAAACAAGTAAAAACTAGCGAAATTATATTCAACCAACGTTTCGGCAGCCTCACGACGCCATTGTCAAGGTACAAGTACAAAGTGGTATCTAAATTTAAGAGAAAGAGTTCAAGTTCTTATAATAGAGGCATACAGGCTAACAAAAACTCTTGCCCTTATTGAGGGCAGTGAAAAAAAAATGATAATAGAGATTGTACTGTATTATTATCATGGAACAAAGTATCCTGCACCATTATCTAAGCTTAATCTTGTCAGTCTTCATTTTCTCCCAGTTCCTATCCATCTCTTGGTCGGCTCGTTCGTGCTGTCCGAGGCGTTTCAAATATCCAACATGACAAGCCAGTGCGTCAAGGAATGTTGGCATGTAATTGTATCTTACGCCAAACTTCTTGCATGTTTCTCGCACTATGGGTGTGATCTGGGGGTAGTAAAACTGGCTGACGCCTGGGAAAAGATGGTGTGCAGTTTGGTGGTTTAATGCTCCTGTAAAGAAGTAGACATAAGCACACGTCAACAGCCTGACAATATATGCATAATTCAGTGTCCAAGGGGTTGTTTGCATGGGAAGTAGTTCCCGAGTACTTTTTAAGTATATTTTTAACCATATTTTATTCTACTGATTTGGTATATACTTCGAGTCTCGGTATATATCCACCACTATTCACCCCCTTCGGGGGATAGTTGTTAAATATAATAATATAATAGTTATCAAATTTTTTTTTGCAAAGTTTGGTGAAGATTGCTTGAATACTGACTGAGATATGAATTTTCAAAACTTCGTGTTCTGGCTTATTTTTTTTTACAAGAAATGTATGGGAAAATACCTCGGAACAAGGGTGGACAGGCATCGATGCCCGTCCAGCCTCGACTTGACGTATTTGCCCATACATTTCTTTGTACAAAGTAAGCCAGAATACAACGTTTTGAAATTCATATCTCAGCCAGTTTTCAAGTAATTCTTTTGAATTACTTGCTAGCAAGCAGCAAAAGGAGGGACACCTTGAAGTTGTAAAAGTAACTTCATTTAATTCCGACGCATTTCGTCTCTAATGGAGACTTCTTCAGGGAATAACCTTTTACAACATGTATAAGGCATAAATATAACATGTTTGCTGCGGAAGTGACTAGCTATATGCTGTATACTCCGAAATAATGGGGCCCAGTTTGAAAAGACATTGTTCTGGACTGACTAACCTCCAATGCGTGCAAAAAACGCTTTTGTGTTTTCATGTGATTTTGAGGCTAGTCAGTCCAGAACAATGGCTTTTCGATCTGGGCGCCATTATTGAATTCGTTGTATAGGGCGTTCCTAAAACGCCCAGTATGTTATTGTATGTGTTCTTATAATAAGATTAGCGCTAATCGTATGGCCCCAAAAAAATATTATTACAAGAACCTAACCTAACAAATATTGCATTGGGAATTGCAAGAAAAATGCCTCATGTAACATGGCTTTTAGTTACGAAGCATATTGGGCAATTCCAGAAAATAAAGGTACCCTCCCCCACGGGCGGCATTTAGAAATTCCGATGGGGTGGGGTGGGGGGGGGGGGGGGGTTAAGAGCTTGGAATTCTGATTGCAAGGGGGGGGGGGGGGGGGGGGGGGAGCTGGAAGCTGGATTTCTTTAACCTGCCCAGAATTCTATATGCATGGGGGTAAACCATTTTGGAAATTCTGGATGCATGGGGGGGTCAAAAACTAGTGCCGCCCATGGGGAGGGTACCGTTATTTTCTGGAATTGCCCATTCGTGTACACAAACCTGTGAATGTGTTCCAGAACCAGCTATCCGTGTCGTAATCTAAAGTGGTCTGGATCTGTAGCTCGGCCCTGTAACAAATAAAAACTATAAATAAACAAACCCTTCTTTACATGACCTCGAAACTCGTTCTACCACAACTTGAGTACAAGTGCAGCCTATATTTTCTGCAATTCAGAAACATATAAGTGAGTATATATGTTTCTGTGCAAATACAATACATTTTCAGTAATCGTACGAGCCTGAAATTTCAACATTTTCTCGCCCCCAGATCCCCTAGGAAAATGATTGATACCAAATATGGACACTGCTCTCTTTCAAACATAGTTTTGTTATACCTGGAATCGTCCATTTTATAATTTAGTGTTTTCTCACCAGTCCTTTGCAATCTTGCCATCTTTGTCGGGCTGTGGCCAATCAACCTGAGAAAGTGTCAATGAGTCCCATATCAGGTCCCTCCCCATCAAGAGTCCATTACTAAGAGTAAGAATCTCCCATATCAGATCCGTCCCCATCAAGAATCCATTACTAAGTGTAAGAATCTCCCATATCAGGTCCCTCCCCATCAAGAGTCCATTACTAAGAGTAAGATTCTCCCATATCAGGTCCCTCCCCATCAAAAGTCCATTACTAAGAGTAAGAATCTCCCATATCAGGCCCCTCCCCATCAAGAGTCCATTACTAAGAGTAAGAATCTCCCATATCAGGTCCCTCCCCATCAAGAGTCCATTACTAAGAGTAAGAGTCTTCCATATCAGGTCCCTCCCCATCAAGAGTCCAACTCTAAGAGTAAGAATCTCATATCAGGTCCCTCCCCATCAAGAGTCCATTACTAAGAGTAAGAATCTCCCATATCAGGTCCCTCCACATCAAGAGTCCATTACTAAGAGTAAGAGTCTCCCATATCAGGTCCCTCCCCATCAAGAGTCCATTACTAAGAGTAAGAATCTCCCATATCAGGTCCCTCCCCATCAAGAGTCCATTACTAAGAGTAAGAATCTCCATATCAGGTCCCTCCCCATGAAGAGTCCATTACTAAGAGTAAGAATCTCCCATATCAGGTCCCTCTCCATCAAGAGTCCATTACTAAGAGTAAGAATCTCCCATATCAGGTCCCTCCCCATCAAGAGTCCATTATTAAGAGTAAGAATCTCCCACATCAGGTCCCTCCCCATCAAGAGTCCATTACTAAGAGTAAGAATCTCCCATATCAGGTCCCTCCACATCAAGAGTCCATTACTAAGAGTAAGAATCTCCCATATCAGGTCCCTCCCCATCAAGAGTCCATTACTAAGAGTAAGAGTCTTCCATATCAGGTCCCTCCCCATCAAGAGTCCAACTCTAAGAGTAAGAATCTCATATCAGGTCCCTCCCCATCAAGAGTCCATTACTAAGAGTAAGAATCTCCCATATCAGGTCCCTCCCCATCAAGAGTCCATTACTAAGAGTAAGAATCTCATATCAGGTCCCTCCCCATCAAGAGTCCATTACTAAGAGTAAGAATCTGATATGAGGTCCCTCCCCATCAAGAGTCCATTACTAAGAGTAAGAATCTCCCATATCAGGTCCGTCCCCATCAAGAGTCCATTACTAAGAGTAAGAATCTCCCATATCAGGTCCCTCCCCATCAAGAGTCCATTACTAAGAGTAATAATCTCATATCAGGTCCCTCCCCATCAAGAGTCCATTACTAAGAGTAAGAATCTCCCATACAGGTCCGTAGCTAGCGGAGGGGCAGAGGGGGCAGTTGCCCCCCCCCCCCCCCCAGCGAAGCAACATTTTTAGTGTCAACATGTGGGGAAAAACCTGCTTGCCCCCCCCCCCCCCCCCCTCCCAGGAAAAACAAAGGATGACCAAGGCTTGCCCCCTCCCATCAATCTCAGCGCGAGTGAAAACCGATCACAACCAACTTGTTCGGGCGCTTGCCGGGTAGCCGAAAACTCTCCGAAGATATCCCGAAATTGAGTTGATCGAGCTAAGAGAAGTTGTGGCTAAGCCTAGCAGTCCTAGCGGGAGTCCCTCTAGACTTTGCTTACCTCACCGACGACGTGCGACACTTGGAATATCAAGGCTAGCCAGTAACTCGTAACAATTTCCACGATACAAAAGTACACAAGCTAAACAACAAAATATTAATGTCAATGTTGGAGGCCGACTTCACAAACTTGTAGGTCGTGAGCTGAATTACGATGGCTCTCAACAGCGCCACCGGAAGCCAAGCGGCCATAAGCAACTGAGGTTAGTACGTAATTGCTAAAAGAGAGCTCAATTTCGCGTGGTTAACGCTTACTTTTGCGATTTTTTTGTAACTCACAATATGAACCAGACTCGACCAAGATCCGATCAGAAAGAAACTTTCCCTCTGTCCCGAACGCGGATCGATCCCAGACCACAGCTGCGGGAGGCTATGGAGGTAACCCTTACTTCGCGCGCTGAATGGTCAAGAGTTACGTCTTATTTCGCCATAATTACACCTATCAGTGCGCGGTGAGTTTCCATTTATAATCGCCAAAATCAAACAAAAATACGTTTTAGTCTCAGGAGCCCATGGGTAGGGGGATAATGGTGTTGGCAAAACGAGGACCACGTTCTTATGATGCAAGAAGTATCTAAATGAATACCACCACTCAATACAAACAAATCGAAATACACGAACGCAAGCGCAGAACGCAAGCTCAATGAAAGTGTGCGTCAGCGACGCAAGCGTAAGCCTAAAATCGACATTAAATAATTTGCTTGTGCTCGCAAGTGTCCAGGGGCGTAGCCCTCTCCCGCACCGGAACCAAAAAACACGTCCGATCTATGTGGAGTTTTTATTTTTTGAATTTTGGAACCCCCTCTCATAAGTGCTGGCTACGCCCCTGAAGTGTGTGCTTGATTTACACTAGACGCAAGCGTAAGGGAAATGTATGAGTTTTATAGAGCATATTTCAGATGATTAACTAAACGCAATTAGTAAAATCACACTCACACACTATCACGAATCCTGCATTCTGATTGGCTCAAAACTCACTGTCTATTGAGTCATAGATCGTGAGTTTTGAAAAGGCCGGCGTTTTGAAGAAAAACAAACATTTTTCTTCAAATAAAAAGTTTCATTATTCGAAGGTAGTGTCTGAGTGTGATTTTACTAAAACAATTAGATTACTCGCTCTCGATTTCCATGAGCTGACTCCTCGTTAACTATCAGCTCATAGAAATCTCAAGCTCGTAATCTAATTGTTAAATAGAACCGCGAGCCAATCAGAAGTGGAAGCCATTCAACAACAAACCAATCAGGAGGCCATATAACTCAGACTTAAGTTTAGTCATGACGTGAGCAATGACGCGTTTTGATTTAGATCGCAATGGCTGAAAGACTTTGCTCTCAACCAATAGAAACTCTGACTTTCGATGTTCATCTGAAATCCGCTCTATCCTTGCGCTTGCTTCTGTGCTTGCGTCCGTTTGTAAACCAACCCTAAGGAAACGACTTCAAATGATAAAGATTCACTTTCTGCTGAAAAGATTTTGCTTACTCGACCGTCCGTCTAGTTAACGCTTTGTACTCATTTTCTTTCTGCTTCAAGAGCGAATTCATGTCTTCGTGACTAACGTTTTTATCTACTACGTACCACTTTCCAGACAGGCAACAGCATAGAAGGAATGACTATCCTGTAGATGAAGAAAACAAGCTTGCCGCCCAAGAACACCAGAGTATTTGAGGTTGTCGGCGGGTTGTAGCGGATGGTACCTGTAAAATACAATATGCCCATGAAGTTATAAGTACAATACTACAGCAAGTACCACTACAATCACACTTCCTCTTTCCTATTCGCGGAGCGTGATCTCAAGGGTTTGAACTTATGTAAGTGGTCTTCTTTAAATCAAAGGTAAGCAAACAGCAATGTGTTTTGGATCCCTTTGGGATGCCTTGGCTTGAGGTAATAACGCAAAATATGCCAACGTTTGGGACCTTTATTTCCGTCCTTCTCCGGGGCGACCTGAAGAAGGACCGAAATTAAAGGACCGAAATAAAGGACCGAAATGTGGCATATTTTGCGTTCCTGTTTGATTTTCCTTTCTCTATCATCGTTTTATTTAAGTGAGAATGTATCACGAAAACGCGGGACTAAAATACAAGAAATGTATATTGAACATTCCTGGAAAATGTGGTACCTGGAATATTACTCAGTTATTTCGATTGCCGATTTCATCTTGATAACAAAAATTATATTTTGCTGGGTATTACTTACTGTTTCCTTTTGTGAAAAACGTGAACTTGAAATCTTGAAGATGTGTCTTCATCCCTAGCTATAAAATAGAAAGGCAGAAATGAATACAGCCTGTTATGAAGTGTGTAAAAAATAACTTGCTTCAGTAAAGGAGAAGCTTGGAGAGAGCTCCAATAAAGCAAGTACCACTTGCAAAATATTAAATGTAAAAAGGCGGTCAGACATTTCGGCAGTACTGCCTTTATTATTTATTATCAAGGTCACAGAATTTCAAAACTGTCCCATGACGAATCCAAATAAATTACTGGAACAGAGACGTCTCGTTCTAAGGAGGTTGTTGCTAAGCATATTGAGTCATTGGGCCTGGCTTGTTCTTTACAATCAATCTTGTCTCTGCTTTTTCGTACCGTATCAAATAAAGCCCTGGAGTACTTACAAGACAGTAAATTGGCGGAATAAATATATGCTGGTAGAAATAGTAAGGTATCCAATTCTGGGTCCACTTAATACGTCTGATATCTGAAGACTGAAAATAGAAATATAACAATATTATAGTAAAAAAATGTAAGTGCCGTTGAGCCAAACTGGGGCACGCTGTCATTGTTGTAATTTTGTGTATTGTATTGTGATTTTGGTAAAACCTCGGTCCATGGCCGGATTTAGAGGGAGGCCCAGGTGACCGCCCGCCCACCCCCCTTTCTCTGAAATTTTTCTCATACATGAACTGATGATTTGCTAATGAAGATTTTTGATGTGGTGTGTCACTTATTTTCAATGTCCGCCCCTACGCCCCTTCCTTGATCCGCCCCTGCTGTAGTCCAGTCCCTGAACTCTCCTTCGCGGCTCCGTTGTTTCCTGTGGTCGCCGAAAAGGAGAGTCCAGGAACCTTTGTATGCGCATGCGCTGGATCTGACCAAGAACTTGGGTTTTTTCGTTAGTGCGCATGATCCAAATACCGCCGTCGGAAATTGATTGCTGGCCATGATTGCCGGCTACATGAGTTTTGTCCATCAAGATAGGACGCCCTTGTGGCCGTAACCGCTAAAATTCAAAAAACAATCTTCGACAGCGGTATTTGGATCATGCGCACTAACGAAAAAACCCAAGTTCTTGGTCAGATCCAGCGCATGCGCATACAAAGGTTTCTGGACTCTCCTTTCGGCGACCACAGGAAACAACGGAGCCGCGAAGGAGAGTTCAGGGACTGGACTACCCCTGCTGTCGCAATCTGTAATTTAAAAAAGCTGTCGCGTTTTGGAATGAACAAAACTGTCGCAATGTGGAATGAACAAAGTTGTCGCTGTTTGTAATAAACAAAACTGCTGACATTTTTAGTTTTCTGCAATGTGCAGTAATCAGCCACCTCATGATAAGGAGAAGACCCTTTCTGTTAGATAACACTTAAAGCATCGTAACACTTACGTCATTTGAGGTGTGAATGTCGGGATCTGCTCCATCAACATTGGTATATGGATGATGTCCAAACACGTGCTACCGTATACCAAGTAAAACAAACAAAGATAAATACATATAATAAGCGCATCGACTTGCAAGTAACGTGATTCTCCGCTACGGTAGAGTTCGTTGCCACTTCCTACCTTCGCGTCTGATCCAAATCATGCGGGATGAAAAGTTCTAATGAGACTCACGTGGGAAATATGGACCTACTATTGGCCAATCGATTTAATAAGCTGATATCTCCAGCTGGCAAGGAATTAAAACCATCTTGTATTGCACTTTATTTCAATTTTACTGTGTGGGACGCCGGTGAAACTCGTTGGCATACTGATTTGCATTCCAAGAGAATGAAGGTCTTTTAGATCACTCCCTGCTGGTCAACCTTATTCTCGGTGTGACGCAGAAATTCGGCCGACTGTGAAAGGGCTATTTTCACGTTTTTTCTCTCTTTTTTTTGCTGCTTTCATTACCTGATATGTCCAGACATCAATCGAGCACCCGCCGAGGAAGTCGTGACTAAGTGCTCCTATTAGCCTCCATACCAACGGACTCTTGGTGATCGCAAAGTGGCTGCAACGAAGAGAGGAGGGGAAAATAAATAATGAGCGCTCGAAAGAGTCCCTTTACCAAGAGTAAGAATCTTATTAGTGGTGTTCTCGACAGCGAAGAAGTGTCTACTTCTAGTAATGACTGTGTGAATGCTTGCTTGATTAGCGAGTCTTGAAGTGCTTTACAATTTGGTTTTACGGCAACCATCTCCCCAGTTTAATGCATCATAGAGAAGAACAACCTTTTGTGTTAAGGTTACTGAGAACCTTCGCGCACGTTATCGGAATAGAATGGACTAGCGGGCTATGGCAAAATGAAATAACTTTTTAAGACAGATTATTTTAGAACTTCGAGCAATTTTGCCAAAAAGCGGCAAAAAAATCTTGTTACTCGAAATAAAAAAAGTTATTGCTTTGGATTTAGTCTCATTTCAAAGGTCTTCATGGTAGTGTTTTTGTTTTATCGCGCCGGTAAAAAAATTCCAGCGGAAGCTGAGAAAATAAATTTTAGTTTTTACAGATAGACGTATTTTTCGCACCTAAAATGGTGATGTCAATCACAGCCTATATAGATTCTATAGTATTTTTCCAATTTTGAACGCTTATTTCTGTGGCGGCGGGAACCCAGTCCTCTGCCTTTTGTGATATTTCGAAATGTGGACCACAAATCTACAAATTAGGATAGAAATAATTGAGTAACAGTATTTTCTGCCAAACGTTGCTCGAAGTTGTAAAATAACTATAGTTTTTTTGAAGGTTTTAAAAACATTTGCGTGACATTTTCAAGAGCTATCGCTGCAGAACTGCTTGACCTTGACTCCCAAATACATTGTTTTAATCCTTAAAGGTGTTTCCTAAAAACCGTGTCTGCGTTTTTTAAAATTTGTGTGTGTGTGGGGGGGGGGGGGGGGGGTACTCCCTTACAAGAGCTATACGGGTATGTGCCGCCAAACGGGGTCCCGATTTCTTCCTCCAGCCGATAGAACGGGGTATCGTTTAGGAACCGTCCTCTAGAACGGGGTATGATAATGACGACCACCCAGTAAAATCTTCAAGGAAGCGACCCGGCGGTCACGTATTGTTTTATTAAATGTAAAAAATTCAACAAGCTTTAACATTCTATTACAGATAAAACCGTAACATGTAAACAACAACAATTTTGATTTGCAGGTATCATTTATTTCTCTCTTTAGAACGGGGTCTCATTTGGGTGCAAAAAAAAAATTGAACGGGGTAGCTTTTCTCCAAAAAATCGTTTTAGAACGGGGTCCGCTTTTGAAATTCGCAGCGGCACATACCCGCCCCATATCAAGCCAAGTACCAAGGGGTGGTTCACCTACCAAGCATCGTGCACATTAGCCATGAGAACGAGAGCCGTGAACCAACCTCCGATGACCGACAAACCACACCCTACAGGAAAACTCTCAGGGTATTTAAACACCTGTGCAAGAGAGTATGAAGGAAGTTTTATTCATACGAGACAATATTGTCGGATCTTGGTCAATCTTAGATTGGCTTAGTTAGCCACAGGTTGCTCGGAGCTGGGGGGGCACTTTGGTGTATCAGTCAAATACCCTAGTTTTCCCAGCTATAAAAATATTTAGAGATTCTAGAAAAAGAATTGTATATTATACCAGTCGAAGTAATTTTTTCATTCTGTATTTTTCTGCCAAGTGAGGGAGAATTTCAAGATTTATGAGGAAGGTGGGTTGACATGTTCTTGGGCTGCTATTTAGACCATAAAACCTGTCCCTACAGGGTGAGGAATTTGGAAGTATTAGTACCAATTTCATTCTAATGCCCCCACATATCCCGGGGTGGGGGGTCTCGGGGTTTACTTTGACTGGTGCATAAATGTCCTAGCAGAAAAATCAGCGCAATTTGCAGTTGCACGTGACTTTATCAATTATCATTGGTGGCTATATCATGAAAAAGATACCAATGACGAATTTCTAGGCAACTTTTTGGCAACAGGACGGAGCCCATGAACAGGAGCCTCCATCACCTATTGGTGGGCGCCCGAAGCACAGGGAACCCAAGAACAGGAGCCTCCATCACCTATTGGTGAGCGTCCGAAGCACAGGGAGCCCATCAACAGGAGCCTCCATCACCTATTGGTGGGCGTCCGAAGCACAGGGAACCCATCAACAGGAGCCTCCATCACCTATTGGTGGGCGTCCGAAGCACAGGGAACCCATGAACAGGAGCCTCCTTCACCTATTGGTGGGCGTCCGAAGCACAGGGAACCCATGATCAGGAGCCCCCATCACCTATTGGTCGGCGTCCGAAGCAGATGGATGAATGAATGAAGTCAGATGAATCTTATTAGATTGTAGATTTTGAATCTCGCGAGAACTAGTTGTCATGGATAGAACGTATGTCCCTCTCTCAAAAGAAAGATGTCTGAAATTATCATTTATCAGAGTTACAAAGTTAAGAGTTTAAAGTCCATAATCTAAAAATAGTCTATTCTACTCCTGTGCATATGGTTACCCATAGTGGAGCAGATAAAGGCTCCTGTTGTTGGCTCCTGTTCCTGAAAGGTTGGATAAAAGTTATCTGTTGTATATAAGATATATCAGGATTTCATCCGTAAGTTAACGGGAGTGCAACAATGTGATCACATGATATGACGTCATCAGTGACACCATGTAAAAATTACTCTTACCTGTAAGTACCATGTGAGAATGACTATGGTTGGAAAGAGAATGTACCTCAACCACATCCACCTTGAAAACTTTGGGTCCTAACGTTACGATAAAAATAATATATACGCAACTGATTATTGATATGGTATTTGCGGTATACAAAATGCATAGAGGATATTACACGGTGGCGCGAAGATATGAGTTTTATTTTCGAGTGGCAAGAACAATATTTTACGAATGAGCGCAGCGAATGAGTAAAATATTGTTTTTGACACGAGAAAATAAAACTCATATCTTCAAGCCACCGTGTAATTTTCTTTTTACTATATAGACAAACCAGAAAAAATGTTCCAAATTGATTTCCAAGCACTTTTGTTTTGACGATATCCTCACTAGTGAGGATATGGAAAATATGTCACTGAGGACCCGGATGTAGCTTCGTATGAAAACTACGAGTGGCGTATTTTCCAGTAAAACGCTCGTGTCTATATAATAAATACATTTACTTTTTTTATTTACATCATATACCTGTTTCGTATTTCGAAAATGCTCCTCGACTCTCTTCTTGACCGTCTTAAAGAAAGGCCTTGGGATGCCATAGTAGGAAAAAGAAGAAAAAACAAGTTGGAAAAAGATTTCAGGAATATTTTAATTCGCCTCGGCGACTAATTGTTAAATAATCGAGGCGCGTACAGTCAAAATGCTTTCAATTAGCAATTACGTGATTATCGGCGAGAAGTCACTGAGACGAAGTCAAGGTGACTATTCGCCGATAATCACAGAGCCTGCGGCGACTAATTTTAGTTTTAGTATAATTGCTCAAGTGATTCATAAGGTTTTTAGACAGAAAAACTTGTTTTTGTGGACTTTTCACGATCATAACAAAAACTCGCGCGCACTACCAATCCTTTCAATGCTATAATCACCTGTAGGTGATTATAGCGAGAGAAAATTAACGAACCTCTCGATCAATCACGGCGCGCGGAAATTCTGATAATCAATCTTGAGTAATTATACTGATATTATACTTCGATCTAATTTCTTTAAGACTCAACCTTGCCTTTGTGTGGCATGATATTATAGATTAGAATAAAAGAAGATATTAGTCATGGTGAACAAGATGCAAGATCAGTACGTACCCCGGCTCTGGGTACGATGGAAACTCATTAGAAACCATCTCACCAACGTAGAACTTCTCCAAATATCTGAGGAATTAAGTCACAGAACCGTATGCGTTACGTGACGTGGCGTGACTCACGGCCTGACGTGACAGGCATGGTATAATATGCGACACCACAGGCTTACCACCCGGAACACTTCTCCCTTCTTCTCTTCTCTCTCCTCTTTTAGCTCTCCTCCCTAGTTTAATACCCAAAGACACAAAATAAGAGGCATTGGAGTTGACTCTTGTATGTTCATTTCAGTGACTCACCGGCTTGTCATCGCAGTGGTGGCTTTGGTGAGAGTTATTGACGCACACGCGAGATTTGATAGAGAGCAGTTGAGAGAAAACAACATTCTGCGCATGCCCCAACGTTTAAAATCAGCCAATCAGCATAGGCCCTTAAATGGATGTCCCCAGAGCCTTCCCCCGCGAGCATACGAGCCGGGGAGATCTGGGTACGAGAATGGCATAGAGCCGACAGAGCCATTGAGGGGAAGAGCTTTCTACGCATGCCCCATCGTTCAAAATCAACCATTTATGCTTTGACCAAAATACGCCATTTTAACGCATTTCTCGAGACGATTTTGTTTTGCCCTTGAGGCGCTACTAGTCTCCCACGCAGCCCGTGTTTTGTGTCGGTCACACAACGCTTGAGGGAAAACACGGGCTGCGTAGGAGAGTAGTGAGGCGCGTAGTGGCATAATTCTACGGGACAACCGAAAAGGAAACGAGTATTCAAGACGGTAAGCCTGTGGCGAAATGTCAAAAATGTGCGTACCTTTTCGGGGCGTTTGTGAATACATGGTAACTTTCAAACACCGGGGTCACATCTCTTCCAGCGGCCTTTAAAAGAACATCTCGACCTCTGGGTGCCTTGCCAAGAATTTACTCACATCATATACCTACAACACGTTGAATTAGATGCTGTGGGTCAGCTAGATCTAGAATACAATACGGTCTGGAAAGTGCGTGAGCAGGCCAAAAACAACATTTAATGGAAAAGAGAGCGAGGTCAGTGACCAGGGTTTGTCAAACATTCTACGTTTTCTAAATACCTTTAGATGCCTTCCCGGAGAGGGGGGGGGGACTTCCCTATTTTCAATCGGGGCGAAGGTACTCGTCGTAGCTTTTAGGGTTTAAAATCTGGTACCTTTTAGGGGGTAAAATTCGTTAAAACAAATTCCAGAGTACCTGTTAGTAGAGGTCCGTTGTGAAAATCAAGCAAATCACACTTGTTGGCAGCCTGAATTTCAGAGGTATTTTCACTCGTAAAAACTGCGAGAGCCACAATTACGAGGGAAAATAGTTGTTATATTTTTTGGGGTCAAAATCAACTAAGCCACGCCATGATTGGTACCTTTTAGAGGGGTAAAATCAGTAGCCGACGAGCACCCGGGATGCCTGTTAATCGATTATCGAATGACAAAAGAGTTGTGACCCCAAAAGTGCGCTTATAAAGTGGCCCGCCCCCAATTTCATAAAGAGCAATACTAAAAACCCTGAGTATTGTTCAAGAGGAACGCACCAATATTTGCGGAGGTCATGGGTTCATTCCCGTTTGAAGAGAAATCCTTTATATATTTTCAATGATTTACATGCATTTTCTTCGCCAAAGGCAGGACATATCCAATGCATGCAGGGACGATGCAAACTCTCCCGGTTTTGCCGGGGGTCTCAAGATTTTTAGCTTCGTCTCCCGGAAAAAATTGAGAGGACTGCCATGGCATTACTGTATTTCTCCTGGGAGAGCTTCAGGAAATTTCACCATTAAGTCAGTCTCCAGATTTTTAAAGTCCTGAGGTTGACATCCCTGGTAATGAAATGTAACTCTCAAATTCTTCAGACCTGATTTATTTACTTTGCAAAACGCCATGCAAAGATCACCATTGACAGAATTGTCGTCCCTTGCGGTATACAAGTGCATACATTTCATTTCAGAGTATAAATAAATATATTTCTATCCTACGGTCTACTGTAGCCTGAATGTATGCTTTGGTCGAGCGTAATGACATCTAGGGTAAAATGTAGAGGGTCGAGGGTCTAGTTTTTTTCTGTTAAAAAGTGCATATTTTAATTCCCGCGACGGGTAACCGATATCGGGGCTGCGTAGCGGTTATAGTCTAGTCGCCAGAGGGGGTTCACGTGCACCCCCGGAACTAGTAACGAGACATACTTTTTTGGAACCCTTAGGATATCAAGAAATGGTTTTAGATGTCCCACGGCCCAAAAAGTGTCCCACGGCCACTTTTTGGCCGGATTTTCGTTTTTAATTATATTCTTTTGTACAATTTACATGCCCGTTTTATACATGTTATGTTCCTTACTGATAGATATTTTCTAAGACTCTGTCAGCCTTTGTAGAAAAAACCAAAACGATATGCGTATGTGACGGGAAAAGGCTGATACAGCAATTTAACTAGTCTACATGTGATCAGAGTATTCCCAAGATCGTAAAAGAATTTAAAGAGCTTTTTGTACAGTGCTACAATCTATAAAATTGGCTCATTGAATCTAATTAAATAACAGAAGAATATCATTAGAAAACAGAAACCGGCCCAAAAAGTGGCCGTGGGACACTTTTTCGGGCTGGGGACACCCCAAAAACAGATTCTAGACACCCAAAGGGTTCTAAAAATATATGTCCCAATAAATGTTCCGGGGGGGGGGGGGTGCACGTGAACCCCCTCTGGCGACTAGACTATTATGACCGTTGACAGACTGGGTATGATTGTATTGTTATGACTTACTCCCCAAACCAAAACATGAAGTTCATCCAAACTCTTGTGAGTGCGAAAGCTCATTTATTCAAAAACGCTATTCTATTTATCAATTTGCAAACGAGGTTGCATAACAATCCGTGTTAATCCCTGGGCATTGTGTTCATTACACTACTGCATTCATTACTGCACTGCACTCATAATACTGCATTCATAACACAGCCACTCGGGTATGTTGTCATTATGGTTTCACAACAGTATCATTGTGTCAGCAATCTAAATTTAACCCTCGACCAGAACACTCCTGCAGGCTCTACTATGCCCGCCGCAAATGCAATGTTATAGCCATGTCTAGTCAAAGTATAGAGACTATGCAATGTGAGAATGAAAACTTCAGCTTGTTTGCATGTACTGACACGTCATCCTTGCTCAAAACGCCATTACGAGCTAACTCAGCCCACTCGGCAAGTTGTTCCTTAAAATGTATTACATAACAAAACTCCTGGTGGTTATGCAACTGGGAACCGGAGTTTCGATTTTGACTTATTACGTGAAAAGTATTGTATTGAGATCAATAATTGAAAATAACAAGCAAAATAAAAACAAATTTAATGCTTTTGTCATAAGTAACAGCATTATATCATCATGACGACTGTTGTAAACAAGGTTCAGACCCCGTACTGGTATGAATTTCTAACACAGTCAATGTTCTCTCCTCTCGGGGTTGATATGCACGTTAAGATTATCGACAAGGGGCAATGCTGCAGAAAAAATCAAAACAAGGCCGGCTCAACATTCTACCTACCTTGCCGCGAATTGCAATATGTGCATTACATTCTGTATTTAGAAGGCTCAGTTCTTGCCAAGTAAATCTTCTCTTCTTATCCGCTGACATTATGGCTAAATGGCCAGATACCAGATGCGCGCAGATGTCACGGCTTTGGTGTAGTTCCTCGATCCTACTGCGTTGTTGATTATGACCTAGTGCACTATGGACAGGTTTGAAAATGTTCCGCTTCGTAATTCTATAAGAAGGCTTTTTATCGAGTTAGCTAATGAAATCGTCGCTGTCTTAAACGCTAATGGGTATTAGAATTCAATAGACCCATATCACGTATGGCTTATTAGTATCTCAGTTATCAAACGAAGTCCAGCATTCCATTCAGCAAATCCGTATTTGTAAAACTATTGTAAACTACAAAGCTTGGTTGAATACTGACAGATATATATTTTACAATAAAATGTATGGTAGCGCATCAATGCGTTTTGATGTTTTTGCCATTTTCTTCTTCTTTGTAAAGCTAAGTTTTGAAAATTCATATCTCAGCCAGTTTTCGAGTAATTATTCCCAAGCTATGCAGCTTTCTAATACGGGAGTGTTACATTGAACACTGGACTTCATTTCCTGATAACTACAAATGCATATCATTATTAAGCCATATGAACGCGATATGGGTCTATTCGTTTCGCTTGACGTAGCACGGTGTGTTTGCATTTCTATGTTTTTTATTTACGAGTTACGAAATTTACCAACTTTAACCTCGGAAATTTATTGTGTACAAGCATGGCTACGCTTACATACACCTGTTTCAATTAACGTTCTCGTGGAACCATGTATCATGAACCCATAAATCGCGATGACAATTCTTGCCTAAAACGAAGCAGTTCATGTAAGTAACAAAGGCAACTCTTAGGACTTTCACAGTAGAGATTAACGAGAAGATTAGGGGCCGACCATTTAACTTTTGAGGGGGGGGGGGTGGGCTTTTTTGTCGGTGCAAGATTTTTTTTTCTACCTCTGTTAAGCGGTGAGAATTTTTTTCCAATAAAAAAGAAGGGTTTTAGTCACCATTTTGCTGTGCAGGAAATTTTTTTCGGCCCTTCGGGCCGTGCAAGATATTTTTTTAAAAAAAGCCCACCCCCCCCCCCCTCAAAAGTTAAATGGTTGGCCCCTTAGGTGGATTCCAGGCGCATTACATAACAACACCGGCCCGGAGCGTAACCAGAAACAATAGGCGACTTGCACTAACTGGGTCACGTGACCCAAATCCAATCATTCTGACTAAAATCTTGAAAATTCAACTAGCTGCCAATTGCTTTTATGCTGAAACTTCAGTTTCTGACTAATATCAATTGGTTCTTTGTATATCTGGAATTGATTTTGACAAAACATCTTGTTAAGGGATAGTTGGGGTCACGTGACCAAGTTAATGCAAGTGGGTACTTGTGATACTCACTTGGAGGTGACAGAGGTGATTAATTGGATTGCCATTTCAATTATTTGCTTGTCAGGCAAGCATGCGAGTGCCCCTTTAAGGACCTCGGATTTCAGGGCTGGCAGTCATCATTATTGGAATTCCAGGGTGGGTACCCTGGCACTGGAGCTCAAATCCCAGGGGGGGGGGGGGGGGTACGTAAACATTATTTCCAAGGTGGTGATTAATAATTCATAGGCTTCGCGGTAGAACGGACCTACATATGCCATGTAATGTAATGTAATGTAATGTAATGTAATGTAATGTAATGTAATGTAATGTAATGTAATGTAATGTAATGTAATGTAATGTAATGTAATGTAATGTAATGTAATGTAATGTAATGTAATGTAATGTAATGTAATGTAATGTAATGTAATGTAATGTAATGTAATGTAATGTAATGTAATGTAATGTAGCTTCGTTCTATTATTTATGCCTATGAATTATTCCATCCTCTTGATAATAGACTACAGATTTGTATTGATTTAACAGCTAAAAGGTCATTTAACAAACCTGGACTGCTATTTTGGTTATTCCTGGTAAACTTAAATGTATTTTGATGATTAGAATTAGACTTATTTTTTGACAGGTTGTACAAAAATTAAGCGTGCGAGTGCCCCTTTAACAGGGTGGTCAGGTGGTGCGAATGTTTTAACCCACTGCCACATGTTCCCCTTATTTGAATATAAATTAATCTTCTTGTCTTATTACGGAAAGACAACATATCCCTAGACTTGCTTGTTGGCACATCACTGTCATGATTTTGGAGTTAATTTGGGTAACTCTGGAAAACAAATAATGGGCTTTTTAAAAATATTGCCGTACCCTCCCTATAGAAAACTCCAAATTTTCAAAATTGCTGTATCCGTGTTGAAATTTCAGGCTCCTGCACAACCCCTATGGAGATTTGAAGCAACCAATGTGGAAATTCCGAATTCTAAAGAAAGACCCTGTGGAAATTCCAGGTCAAACACAACGTCCCCTGTGGAAATTCCAGGTTCCTCGATGGGTGGTATATATAACGGATAGCAAATGGTCATGGCTAGAAGGGATACCTCGGAAGGAGGTGATGAGAAAACTGCACTTGTTCTAAGTCAGAGCCAAGTCGTGTCTACAGTGCGAGTCGGCCTTAATGGAGCTGGTGGCTTACGAGAGTGGTGGGTAATAGAGCTTGGACTGTATTATTATCACGGGAAAAAGTATCCTGCACCGTTATCTAAGCTTAATCTTGTCAGTCTTCATTTTCTCCCAGTTCTTATCCGAGTGTATGGAAAACGCAGACCTGAAAAACGAAGACCCGAGACCTGAGACCCAGGAAAAACGCAGACCCGGAAAAACGCAGACCCAGGAAAAACACAGACCCGGAAAAACGCAGACCCAGGAAAAACGCAGACACAAAACGACGAATGACTCTGAATGAGTATGTTTTGGCTCACCTCAGTCGCGATGCCCTCGGCGTCTTGGTTTTCTTCCAATTTGAATGCCTATTTAAGTCACCATCTATTGCTCTATTCTCTCCAACTCTCGTTAAGACACATGTACTTTTCTTTTGCTAAATATTCCAGGAATATGTGAGGGAATATGTAGGCGCACACAGCTTCGTGTTTCCTTGGGCGCCATTTTGAATGATAAACAGGTACACAGGAACCCCATCAATAACTCAAGACAAATAGAAAAGACCGCCAGCCCCAAAAATGGAGAAAAAACTTTCTTTTGTGCAAAGTAAATAACTGTTCTCCTTGCTTAGAAATATATGTAAACTCCTTATTCGAATTGATGCTTGAGGGGGCAGAATTTACACGAAAATGCAGAGTTGGGCTTCCTGTGCTATATAGGCCATAATAATGGGGTTCCTGTGTACCTGTTTATCATTCAAAATGGCGCCCAAGGAAAACGAATAAGGAAGTCACTATATCCCAATGGGTGAAACCAGAACGGGCCCAAATACTTAGATTTTTCAGAAAACTTCAAAGAAAAAAGCTTATAAAAATTATTGCTGATTCGATCCTGGACCAACATCATTATAAACCCGAGACTCTAACCACTAGGCTACGAGGGAGTTTGCTGGTCAGGTCACTAATTTTATGGCATTTTATGTAATTTTATGTAATGTTCTGTCCCGTTAAAATGCCCCCTGTATCGTTAAAATGCTCTAAAAACGTAAAAATATTGTCAAATTTTCAAATAAAAAAATCTTACCTCTGTACATTGTCTCTGTGATGCTTTGGAGTTCTTTGTAGTCCAGAAAATTGCCCCATATTGCGTAAAACAGCCTGTAAAAGCCAAAGTTCCTGACACCACTTCCCCCCTTGTAAAAGAAAACACAAGGAAGAGACTCGTGTCCTCGATAGTCGTCAGTAAATCACTCATACAATCCACCATGTTCGCAAAATCGGCCTAGTTTTCGCATGATAGCACTTAACAATCATGCATGTATCTCACACATGTCCCTCGGGGGTTTCAACTAAACCCCGAATGGAGAAATTTGCACTTTTAAAGCCCAATCTTATAGCGAATTAGAAATTCGCTCGAGCGTGCGACCGAGGCCTCGACTACGAGTCAGTTGGAATTCCAGTCAATCGATAACTTGCGTGCTCAGATTGACTGTTCGAATAAACAAACCGCAGACAATTTTCAACTAGCCAGCCTGGGGACCTGGTAGTTTCGGTAGTTTTGTTTATTCGAACAGCCGCGAGTTATCGCTTGACTGGAATTCGAACTAACTCGTAGTCGAGGCCTCGGTCGCACGCTCGAGCGAATTCTAATTCGCTATAAGATTGGGCTTTAAAAGTGCAAATTTCTCCATTCGGGGTTTAGTTGAAACCCCCGAGGGACATGTGTGAGATACATGCATGATTGTTAAGTGCTATCATGCGAAAACTAGGCCGATTTTGCGAACATGTGGATTTTATGAGTGATTTACTGACGACTATCGAGGACCCGAGTCTCTTCCCTTGTGTTCTTTTACAAGGGGGAAGGTGTCAGGAACTTTGGCTTTTACAGGCTGTTTTGCGCAATATGGAGCAATTTTCTGGAGTACAAAGAACTCCAAAGCATCACAGAGACAATGTATAGAGGTAAGATTTTTTTATTTGAAAATTTGACAATAGTTTTACGTTTTTAGAGCATTTTAACGATCGCGATACAGGGGCATTTTAACGGGACAAAACAGGATCGACTTAGGGGGGAAGTGGTGTCAGGAACTTTGGCTTTTACAGGCTGTTTTGCGCAATATGGAGCAATTTTCTGGAGTACAAAGAACTCCAAAGCATCACAGAGACAATGTATAGAGGTAAGATTTTTTTATTTGAAAATTTGACAATAGTTTTACGTTTTTAGAGCATTTTAACGATCGCGATACAGGGGCATTTTAACGGGACAAAACAGGATCGACTTTTCACAAACATTGATCTTGGGCGCCCTGTGGTGCGTCAAGGAATGTTGGCACGTAATTGTATCGTACGCCAAATTCCTTGCAGGTTTGTCGTACGATGGGTGTGATCTGAGGGTAGTAGAACTGGCTGACGCCCGGGGGGGGGGGGGGGGGGGTTCTCCCATGTAAGAGTGATAGGGGTGCTCGTCGGGACATCGGAAAAATATACCCTAAACTAGTAGTATCTATTTCGATAGTGGAGTGCTCGAGCGAAGGAAGAGCTACTTTCTGTAGAAAGTGTTTCTTTTATCCTTGTGTATAAAAACAGTGCATCTGAATATATTGTAAACATTGCAAGAAATGTACATGTAAGGAGAGGGTGGTAACACACGAAACAAGTTTGTTTTAATCTTATGATCATTGAAGTTGAGTGATTTCGTTCCTTGGATTATCCTGCTCCAACACTATAGAACACTTTTTTATTGGATTCACCAGTGAATCTTTAACTTGGAAATAAATGTTTAAATATATTTATTTTTAATATTATTGATCAGTGTTATGATATAGTCTTATCTGAAGGTAGCGATAACAGGTATGTTTCTCGGTGGAGTTCCCACAAACAGTTCAGAAATTAGTCCTCTTGTTACAAATAAACATTTGGCTGCTCTGTTAAACAAAGTACTCATTATCATGGAATTTTCCATTGCAGTAGCTTGGTTTCTTGTTTTGGTTCAATATTCTAGCTGTGCAGCTATTTTCTTGATTCAGTTTGGAATCCAGTTAAAATATTAATAAAAGCATTTCCATGCATTTTCAATCATTCTTGTTCTTGAGATATGTAATTATTCCCATCTAATAACAGGCACTTGATGTCTATGCTTGGTATCTTTGACACTCTGTAAAAGCTTCCATATCATCTGTTGATCATTGTCTTGATTAATAACTTGGTCCTTTGCTCAATAATTTCACAACTCCTTGTACATATCCATTTTTTAAACGATTGGATGGCAATTGGTGATATTTAATTTTTGGTTCCTGTGACTGTTTTTTTTTCTGAGATGATAATAAACAGACTTGTCAAGGCTCCTTTGTAGATACATGTTCAATCTTGATTATACCATTATGAAATCAGAGGGGATGGCAACTTGTGACCACTGGCTGACCACTGAAGAGAATGTTGAGCTGTTTGCTTAGAGAGGTTATTCATTATGTCACTAGCAAGGCTGGATCTACAAAAAGGAAATAAAAAATTTAATAATGAGGACCTACTTTAATTGCTCGGAGGGAGCGCAGCGACCGGAGAGCAAGTCTAATGCTGGTATAGCGCATTCGCGAGTTGTATATAGTGGGTGCGATTTTTCATGTCCACACCACAGGCTTCCCGGTCGACTCTTCCGGTATCTTGGTATAGCGCATGCGCGAGTTGTATATAGTGGGTGCGATTTTTCATGTCCACACCACAGGCTTCCCGGTCGACTGATCTGTGCAACGGTAAAAATTAATTACAGAGAATGTGTTGCGAGATAAAGCAGAAATTTAATATAATACAATTCAAATATTGTTCTACAATATATTCTGGTACTTATTTTGCTAATATCTGGAATAATTTCGGGAATTTACGCCTTTTTACTATGTTATACGAAGAACAATCGATTCCCACAGGCTTCCCGGTCGACTGATCTGTGCAACGGTAAAAATTAATTACAGAGAATGTGTTGCGAGATAAAGCAGAAATTTAATATAATACAATTCAAATATTGTTCTACAATATATTCTGGTACTTATTTTGCTAATATCTGGAATAATTTCGGGAATTTACGCCTTTTTACTATGTTATACGAAGAACAATCGATTCAGTGACGAAGTAAGTTGTGCAATCTTGCACGTGGCGATGTGAGAAGTTCTCAGCTTTGGTCGTGTTGTGTGGTCGTGGATTTGTGGTTTGGGTTTTATCTTCGATTTCGGGTAGGTAAAAGCAATGAATTATTTTCAATACTTTCGTAGAAGTTATCGCAGCTTTCAGAGTATGTTGTCAAACGATTTTGGTGAAAAAACTCGCCAAATTCGTAGTGTTTCAGCTCCGCTAAATAAAGGCATAGTTCCTCAGTCATGGCTGATTTGTTTTTCGAGCTCAGAACGTTTGGCTCGTATGCCAAAACTCCCGTCAACCCGACTATTACAGCGGGCAGTTAATCCAACCCGACTATTACAGCGGGCAGTTAATTCAACCCGACTATTACAGCGGGCAGTTAATTCAACCCGACTATTACAGCGGGCAGTTAATTCAACCCGACTATTACAGCGGGCAGTTAATTCGACCCGACTATTACAGCGGGCAGTCAATCACCCTTCGCGACCGATCCATAAGAAATTCAATCTCAACTTGAGAGCTTTAAGCCTTGGGGATATGAAACAGCCCATAACACTGTGCAACGACCCAAACAATATTGGTGACCATGTCTCTGCTTCAATTGAGATAACTGATAGCGGTAACAGAACTTTGAAAGCTGCGATGACCTCAGACTCGAAGTTAATAAGTAATGCTAACTTGCATGGAATTTGCTATAGACCTTCTATCAGAAAATATGTTGAGGTAGTTAGGAAACCTAAACGATGCAGAGATCGTGCTCCCTCGAGATTTTCCAGAAACAAAATATTGCAACTTTTACGTAAGAGACAAATCAGAAAGAAATTGAAATGCTTGCTTAGAAAAGTTGTTCCTTATTCATCACAAATTTATAAGTTGGCCAGCAATTATAAGTACTTTTTTGTGCTTTCCCTTCAACGAAGTGGCAGTTTTTTCAGCCAATATTTTTGTTCACCAAGTATCACAAAGCCATTTGTTGCTAAAAAACAGCACAGTGACCTACAGTACGTAATATATAAACTTAACAGAAATGTTGCATCATGCGATAGTACAGTGCCTGATTTGAAAGGTGGTATGTTTAGAAATGGTTCAAATATTGTATCACCTTGGAGTATTTTAGTTCGAAAGTTGTCATTACTTAATTTATCACCTGTTGATGTTGGTGGTGATGGCTCATGTTTTTTTCGAGCTTGCTCACATCAGATTTTTGGTCAACCTGAAAGGCATCATGAAATCCGTATGGCAGGAATTAATCACTTAAATAACCATGCAGAACATTATATTGAGAGTTTTTCAGGTAACTGCTGGCAAAGTTACATCTTAGAAATGTCTCAACCACAGACTTGGTGTGATAACATTGTTATCCAAGCTGTGTCCAATGCCTTAAATTGTTTCATTCATATAACTGACTCAACTGAAGGGTCACCTGCAAAACTAATAACTCCTGTTATAACTCCAGTTGTACACACACCTGTGCTCTTTTTGGGTTACATAAATGGTTTACATTATGTTTCAGTAGTACGAAATCAAAATCTTCCAAATATAAATGCAATCACTGATCAGAAAAGAAAGATTTTAGAAAGTACAGAGAAAAAAGGAATGTCACAGTTTAATGAAAATAAGAGAGCTAAAATATTTAGTGACACTCCAGAAGCCACAGCTGAAAAACGGGCAAAACAACGAGAGTACAAAAGAATCCAGAGATCACGTGAGACACCAGAATCTAGAGCAAAGAGACTTTCAAAAGAAAGGGAACAGTATAAGAACAAAAAACAGGAACGTGATAGTCAAAGTGTTTTGACAAATAACAATGATTCTCAAACAACTTCTGATAATGCTAACATTGTGTTACAAGAAACTCATACAGAAAATGCTTCTGGTACAATAGTTAACACAATCAATGTTGAAAATCCTTTAGTACGTGAATCACAACTAGATGCACACCAAAACTATTTAAAAGAATTTGATGAAACATTTAATGGTCCCCTACATGAACAAACTTGGGCAAAATCGAACATGCAGAAATTTCATCAGTCTCTTCAATACTCAGTGAATCAGTGTAAAATTTGCAAAGAAGCATGGCCATTAAAAGAGCAACACATTAATTCTTTTACTTGTCGGCGATGTTCCAGAGATAAGCATAACCCCAAAGCATTTTCTGCTGAAAATTTTATGATACCAGCACCTGTCCCACAAGAATTACAAGAGCTCACTCAAACAGAAGAAATGTTGATTGCTCGTGCACTACCTATTATGAGAATTTATATTAAACCAGGTGGTCAAAGGGGTTATTCTGGTCATTGTATAAATCTGCCACAGAATGTTAAACAACTTGCATCATCTTTGCCAAGATATCCCAATGATATACCCATCATAATAGTAAAAGTTAAAGGTAAAAACAACACCTTTAAAGATGTCAATGTCAGGAGACAGAATGTCTATAACGCTTTACTGTGGCTTATACAGAATAATCCACATTACTCCGATGTGACTCTTGATAATAATGCATTAAACTCTTTACCAGAAAACGGCATTCCTTGTGGCATTTTGACAGTTGATTCTGACAATGACATACTATTAGAAGAACCAAATGAACCAAATGTGCCAACTACCACAGGTCAAGATGTAGATGATGTTGTATATGACAAGTCAACAGAAATGAGTAGTTTTTTACCTGTTAGCCAACACAAGGAACAAGAATTGGAAGCAATTAAGAACCAACTGTCTAGAGACACGCCAATGAATTGGCCCTCTTATGACAATGAACCTTTAAATGAGTACAATACACCATTTCTTGCCACCATGGCATTTCCTACTTTATTTCCTGATGGAAAAGGTGATCCTACCAATCCATCTGTTATGAAGAATGTGTCATTTCATGAAAGTATCAAACATTTACTAAAATTTGCTACAAAACAAACTAACAAATGGTATTACCGATTTGCTACCCACCCAAGATTTTCATATTGGGCTTTTGACATGATTCTGAGAAAAAGAACATTGCAGCAGAGTGGGATATTTTTAAGGCAAAATCCAGGTGAAGCTCATTTGACAATTGATGAATTAAAAGAGATGGCTTCAAATAATAATTCAGCACTTTTTATGTCAAAAGTCTCACGATATGTTGCAAACATAGGAGGAACAAATGCATATTGGCATAAGGTTAGAGAAGATTTAAAAGCTATTATTACCACAGTTGGCACTCCAACATTCTTTTTTACGTTTCATCTGCTGATATGCACTGGCCAGAATTGCATGCTTTGTTTGGTGAAAGCACTAATATTGTAAACGACAAACGACAAAATGTCATTAATAACCCACATTTAGTGGACTGGTTTTTTACACAAAGGCTAGACAGTTTTATTAAACACTGGCTTTATAACACTCTTGGTGCAAAGTGGCATTGGTATCGCTATGAATATCAGGGTAGAGGTAGCATTCACTGCCATGGCACAGCCAAATTGAAAAATGATCCAGGGTTATGTGAACTCACTAAAGTTGCACTCAAAGGCTTTTTAGCTCAAAAATGGAAAGATGAGCATGAACTAAACACAGATACTTCACAGCTTGATCAAGACATACTTGCTGGTAATGAAGCTGCTGAAATAGCTTGTAAATATGTAGATTGGTTACTTTCAACTGTCAATCCAAATCCCCCAGAAGAAAATTTGTGGATAAGGCCTGACACTCATCCTTGTCAGAGAAGGCACCAAGACATTCCTGATTATGATATGGATTCAGATTATTGTGATCTTCTAAATATGGTTCAAAGACACACTCGTTGTAGCACAAATTATTGCTTACGTAAAAAAAGTAACGAGAAGGAATTGAAATGCCGGTTTAATTTCCCTATTGACCATTGCACAAAGACTAAATTAGTCTTTGAACAACTACACAATAAATCAAATGACATGCAGTACAGAGCAAAGATTATAACCAAAAGAAATGATACCCGTCTAAATAGCAATCAACGACTTCAGTTACAAGGTTGGCGAGCAAATTGTGATATCCAAGTCGTCATTGACCATTATGCCTGTGTGGAATATTTAACGAAGTATGCAGCCAAAGGAGAACCTCGATCACCACTTTTAAAAACTGCCTTTAATACTATAATAAACAATGCATCAAGTGACAGCAGTCCCCATAGAACCATTAAAAAGGTGATAATGAAAACTCTAGGGGAGCGTGATTATGCAGCCCAAGAAATAATGCATCACTTATTATCCTTGAAACTCCATAGTTCATCATTTACAGTAATACCCGTCAGTTTAACTGGCTCTCGCAGAGTTGTAAAAAAACCATCATCATTAGAAGAAGGTCAAGTTTGCTGTGAGAATTCTCTACTTGATGTTTATGCAAATCGTAGCAATTATGATAAGTCACCTGAACTTGTCATGCACAACTTTGTACAATTTGCAACTAAATTCAAAGTTGTAAATAAAAAGCTGACAAAGCAGCCTGAAAATGTGATACCAAGAATTTTCCCTACTTATTCATCAAACCCCAAAGGGCCAAACTTCCCTTTGTATTGTAAATATCAGCTAATAAGATATAAGCCTTGGAAAGGAAGGCAGGATAATGCATGGGATGATGTGAAACCATCAAATGAAATTTTCATTCAGAAATGGCAGGAGTTCCTTGAAACTCGATATGCACAAGAAAATGTACCAGGATGGTTTGATAAACTTCAAGAAGTTGTTAACAGTCAACAAGATTGTGATGATACACCCAATGATAATTCATCTCCAAATGAACGAGAAGAATGGATGACTTTATGTGATCTATCATTTGATAATAACAATAACAGCAGCAATCACCAGTCTCAATGTGACTGGCAACAAGACAGAAATCATTATACAGATCAACAAATTGGAGAAATGCCAACATGGATAAAAACTAGAAAGGAAGAGAATGTTTGTAACCTTCAAACCAGCTTTGATATTATTGACTGTAACACTTTCAGTGAAATGCAAGCTGTAGCTTATAATATTGTAAAGTCACATTCAGACTCTAATATCCAAGAGCCTCTTTGTATGATAATAAATGGTGTAGCTGGTACAGGAAAGAGCTACCTCATTAACGCAATCCGTGGACTTTTAAGGCATAAATGTGCTATTACTGCCACTACTGGCAAAGCTGCATTCAATATCAGAGGACTTACAATTCACTCCTTGTTAAAACTCCCTGTTGGACCACGAGGAAATAACGATCTGACTGGTCAAAGTTTAACAAGATTGCAAGAAAGTCTAAAAAGCATAAATTATATTATAATTGATGAGTATTCAATGCTAGGACAGAAAACATTTGGCTGGATTGACAAACGGTGTAAACAAGCTAGTGGATATTGTGAGCAGCCCTTTGGAGGGTTCTCAATTATACTTACAGGTGACCCAGGCCAGTTACCACCAGTAGCAGATAAGCCACTTTACCATGCTAAACCAAGTAATAATATAGGAGATCAGGGTTATCTTGCTTACAAAATGTTTGACAAGGTTATCAAGCTGACAGTCAATCAAAGAGTACAGGGAGCTGATCAACAGCAAAATCAGTTTAGAGAATTACTACTTAGACTTCGTAAAGGTCAATCAACTATTGATGATTGGAATCTTCTGTTAACACGTCAGCCAGGAAATATTCCAAATCTCGACTACTTTGATGATGCAATAAGATTATTTTACAGTAATGAAGAAGTTAGAAACTACAATGATGAACAGCTTACTAAGCTACAACAGCCCATAGCTTCCATCAATGCTCATCATTCATCAGCTTTAGCAAAGAATGTTAGCTCAGATGATATGTCAGGCTTAGAACCACTACTTCGTCTTGCAAAACAATCAAAAGTCATGTTGACCATGAATTTATGGCCCAGTGTTGGTCTTTGTAATGGAGCTACAGGAGTTGTTAAACACATAATATTTCAAACAGGCATAGACCCTCCTAACTTGCCAATTGCAGTAATTGTGCAGTTTGATAATTACACTGGTCCATCTATTAGTGATACCATTCCATCTTGCGTTCCCATATGTCCCATAACAGCAACAGCTAACTTAACAGATGGCCTCCACGAAAGACAACAGTTGCCCCTTAAACTCTCATGGTCTATTACAATTCATAAAAGCCAAGGGCTTACACTACCTAA
The DNA here is from genome assembly GCA_033964015.1 of Scolanthus callimorphus. Classification (NCBI taxonomy): domain Eukaryota; kingdom Metazoa; phylum Cnidaria; class Anthozoa; order Actiniaria; family Edwardsiidae; genus Scolanthus; species Scolanthus callimorphus. The sequence continues at coordinate 29,505,337 of CM066917.1, forward strand.
AGCATGGATTGATATTGGAAAATCAGAAAAGACTCCAGGTGTTTCATATGTAGCTTTGAGTAGAGTGAAAACTTTGTCTTCTTGTGTGATAAAACCAATGAGCTATGACAGATTAACTGCATTAAAATCATCTACTACTTTACAATACCGTCTACAAGAGGAAGATAGACTAGATGCATTGGCACAAGCAACTTTCCATACTTATCTTCACCCTGATGAACACCATTTGATATAGTCAAAATATATTCAAATTTCTAGTGATTTCCTTATTGTGTTTTCATGTGTATTGGTTCTAAGGAGTTTATACTAATGGATACTTGTGATAAGCATATCTATCACTTACATATAAATCATTACACACAACAATACACTATGTTGTGCAATCATTATTACCCTATTGAATAGCTATGACTGTAACTTTGGTTTAATTGCTGTAATAAGTCAAACTTTCTCAATATTAAATAAATATGTATCTACTTTCTAAACATATATTTTTTTACATCATTTCCCTATCCAGTTTTATTTCTATAATTGAATCAGGTAAGAATTTTAGTTGAACACATCTTTTTTTAATTCATTGGCCACTTATTAATTGTTTTTTTTTTTAAACAAGGCCTTCCACCTTTTTTCTCAAACAAACAAACTGCATATACAATATTGTGTTTACACCTTCTTTGTGTTACAGAAATATGAGCCAAGAAAGCAAACAAAGACATCAGGATCCCATCTCAGTGAATCAAGACCATAATATGAATCAGGAAGGTCCTATGGTTGTTGGTGTCTCTCAAGGTAACATTGCTTATTCTTACAAGCTTTCGACAAACATGAATTCTGAACAAATTTGAAACTGGAAAGTGCATTATCACTTTTCACAAAAACTCAATACCAAATTTAATTCATATTTCATTACAATCTTGCACCCTCTTCCTGCCATAACAACTTGACCTATCACAAAACAACTTTGCACAACCTCTAATGTCTAGCAATTTCGCATTTTCTTCCTGTAATATATTTGTGGATATATCAAAACGACCAAATTTATACAAAATTATTTAATATGCTGTCTACCTAACCCTCACATTTATTTTGTTTTTATTTTAGACTGTATTAAAGGCTATCTGCACAAAATCACTGAAGTCAAACATGCTGATGAGTCTCACAGAAAGTACTTTAACTGCATCATACAGTGCAAAGAAAAACCAATCCAAGCAGTCTGTTATTCACCAGAAAAAAGATCAGAGCTGGCAACCATAGCAACTACAAAAAGTCCAGTAAAGATGAAGAACTTGAAACGATCCGGTGACCAATCTGATGAAATCGCGATAACAAAATACACAAAAATAACACCCCTGCAACCTGATGACATAGATTTTGCCTTCTCTGAAGAGTTAGCTGCATCAACTGCTGGAAAACAAGTTAACTTAGCATCTGTGCAAAAGCTTGCCAAAGAACAGCTAATCTCCATCAAATGTAAAGTGGTCCACATAGAACCAGATTCTGAAGTACCAACAAGGTATGGAAAAACCAAAAAACAAGACGTGACTATTGTAGACCCGACAGCTCAAATAAGACTTGTTATGTGGGGAAATCATGTTGGAACCTTGCAGCTCAACAAAACCTATGAATTAAAAAATGTGCGAGTGAAAGCAACCAAATACGAACATTACCTGAACACACCAAGAAATGAAGATTTTGAGGCATCAGAAACAAACCCATTTGACCAGCCTGTTGTAGCCCACGAACAACACATATCCACATCAAAATCTGTCACCGGCAAGATTTTAGGTGTGCACCAAGCATCAAAATCTACAGCATGCATTGGTTGTAACAAGTTAATGATTGAAATTCTCTCACCAAACAAAGCCATATGCAAAGCATGCAAATTGATACAGCTACCTACCATGTGCCCCGCGCACTGGAGTCTTCGTGTAATGGTTAAACCCCAGACAAGTGTAAAAACCGTGCAGCTTCGTTTGAATAACGAAATCACGAAATCATTCATCCACATGATAAACCCTGAACTTGACTTACAATCAGCTGCAGAAGATGATGTAATTTCAACTATATTGCAGTCCTACGAAAAAGTCTGGTCATTCACATATAACAATCTGACACAAGCTATTACTGCAATCGTTTGAAAACTGTACCAACAGTATGGCTATGATATCATGTTATTCTGTTTATTGTTAAATCTTGTATTTCTAATATGAACACCAAATCACCCGACCTACATATTTCGGGTACGAACATTAGCAAACATATATGTTAACGTTTTTTTAAAATCATACATGTTCCTATTCAACTTTTATATTCCAATTCATAACCTTGTAACATATGACACTTTGGCCCAAGCCATTACTGCAATCATTTGAAAACTATACTGACAGTATGGCTATGATTCCACGAACTTACAAGAACAACTACATATCATGTTATTCAACTTTTATAACCCAATAACCTTGTTATTAAAGTTAACCTTGTGTTGAATTTTAACAAACTTGTTGATTGTCAATACATTGCTTTGTTTTCTTCGAAAACTTCCAGACATACCACTACAAAAGTGATGACGTATGAACCTAAAGAAAATGCGAAACAGCAGTCAAATGTCATAAAAACCTGCTTCAGTATCCCCAAAAATATAAATGTTGAGCGATAAAATTTTTGGAATTCCTCTAACAACTCACACACAAGTATCACCTCTATCACTTTTGTTAACTGCCCAATAAAATGTTCTCCACAAATGATTCAGACTGTGCAATTTTTGCGTACAACCTTTGCATGTAACACGCACGCCCGCGTCAGCGTACGACTCGACTTGCAAAGCCTTAATCACCCTAAGACTCCTCTACGACAAGTCTTGAGTGTCTAAATCAGGGCTAACTGCCGCATGTCATAAGCGTGTCGCATGTAATGGTTGTACGTAAAAATCATACAGTTAAATCGACCTCAATTCGCAGATAAAATACTCTCCCATTAATAAAATTCATTGGCAGCACCGCTTTTCGAAAAAAAAATCATATTTGGATAAACTTATATCCACAGATGAAAGTTATCTTTTGGATGAATTTGTACGAAATTTATCTGTTGCCGTCCTCCGAGCACTCACTTTCTATTAGAAACTTCTAGTTACTAAACTATTACAGTACATGCCATACTAAACCACAGTCTGGGGGTCTTAAAGTTGTGCTCAATACACCGCTGTTAGGACTTCTTCTTTGCGAAATTTCTTTACACAAAAACATAAGCTTATAACTGAAGAAAGACTTGGTTGCATTATTTTTTCTCTTGAAATCTAGATGGCCCTTTTGTTTTGTAAACAGTCAACAAAACTACCGTGGTTCCACTGGTAGTGTCAGCCAGCAATGCTGTGTAAAGATCAATTTGTACTTCAGTATATTATGACTGGTATGCCCCATGTCGGGTTTAATTATCATTGTGCGAAGTTAGGCTACCCACAATAGATGTGGACAAAACCAAACCGAAACGTGTTGTGTTCGTAACTCAATCGTCGTATTAGTCGCTGTGAAAATGATCTCATACCAATGAATATCATGCTTTCAAAGCTGTGATAGCTTTCAAGAATAGAACTTGAGTGATTCACAACGTTATACTTACCGATAAAATTCTCTGAAAGAGCACGATTCGTCGAATTCGACGAGAAACGAACATGGATGGTTCTTTACCGAACTGCGTAGCCGACAGTGGAAGTAATCAAATCGGGTACCCTGTGGCATGTTGCCGCCAGTCCGCCGAAAAATATTTCCCCTCACGTTCTATAATCGTACTGCGCATGCGCGAGAATCAAAGAGTGATACTGGCGAGCTCGTGAGTATGGTACATTGAGCTCGTGAGTATGGTAAATTTGCAAACTGTGGTACAAAATTAGAGTTGCTCTCGCTCGCTGCGCTCGCTCGAGCAAAAATACCAGGACATAAAAAAATCCAACCCCTAAAAAATAGTTATAAAACAAAATGACCCCTAAAAAATACCAACAATAAACCTTTTTTGTTATTGTTTATTGTTTCTCATCTCAATGACAAGCTTATTTTAGAGCTATAAACGAACAAAGAAAGAAAACGTTTTCCTTGGTTTGTGACACTTTCATTCATTTGCGTACCCCTAAAAAATACCATTTATTAGTGAAAGCCACAATGTTTCTCCGATACCCCCTAAAAAATACCTGAGAGTCGATTTTGACCCCTAAAAAATATGACGAGCACCCTATCAAGATGTGAAGAACCCCCCCCCCCCCCCCCCCCCCCGGTTTCTTTTTTTTGCGTGTTCGCAAAAAACTGTCGAATTGCCAACATTGCAAACTTCTATATGAGGAAAATGTATGTTTCCTCATATCGTAGTGAAAAAGGCAGGAAAATTTACCAAAACTTGCAGATACTCGAGAAATATCGTTCTCTTGGTCGCCATTTTGTTTTTGTTCTCCGCCGAGGGGCCTGAGACGAGATTTGAACAACACAGGCAGCCCGCGCGGATTTGCCATAAAAACGACTTTCTTGATCTGCGCCACGTTGAACGATGGCAGATCAAAAACTGCATTGCAAGTTGCTGTGGGTATGCCACACCCTAGCAATATGTCCCGCAACGTGGAACTCGTCCATTGAAAATTGTATAATACAGCGGTTTTCGGCGAAGAGAAGCGTCTTGATTGTTCATTTCGGAAACCATTGCGTTGTAATTTGCAGAAAACATGAAACGCGCAGCCAATTGTCTCACAACGATCTACTTTCTTTCTGTAATTCAGTGCAATACTTTGTTGCGTTGCGGGGTATTTCACGTGCAGTTTTCGCTCCAACTTGTGACGTAACAAATAGTGCATTGAGAATTGCAAGAAAAATGTCTCGTGTAACATGGCATAGTTACGAAGTATATACTAGTGAGGACCAGGCTTTAGTTACGAAGCATATTAGTGTACACAAACCTGTGAATGTGTTCCAGAAGGAAGTCACTATATCCCAATACTTGAAACCAGAACGGGCCCAAATACTTAGATTTTTTCAGAAAACTTCAAAGAATAAAAGCTTATGAAAATTATTGCTGATTCGATCCTGGACCAACATCATTATAAACCCGAGACTCTAACCACTAGGCTACGAGGGAGTTTGCTGGTCAGGTCACTAATTTTATATTTTATGTAATTTATCATATATAGAACGAGGAATATACAGTAAAAATCATATCTAAAACAAACCAAAACCCCATCCTTACTCTAATCCCTAACAAATTACTGTTTTAGGACATTTCTCTTCATTTCTTGAATAAAACGAAGTATGATAAAAAGATTTATATAGATTTCTGGTTTCAACCATTGGGATATAGTGATTTCCGTTCCAGAACCAGCTATATCCGTATCGTAATCTAAAGTGGTCTGGATCTGAAGCTCGGCCCTGTAACAATTAATAAAAACTATTGATAAATATAAGCCCTTCTGATCTTTGCATGACCTCAAAACTCGTTTTACACCACAAACTGTAAAGTACAAGTGCAGCCTGAATTTTCAGCAAATACACTTTTTTTCGTATTTTCCATCAGGAGCCCCAGTTTCCATATATCCTTTTTAGGAGAGTTTATAAAGTAAAATAATAAATGTAGGAAATGAAAAAAGAAACGACTGTGAAATGTCTAGTGTTTAATTAATAACAATAACTGTGATGTTTTCCTTTTTTGGTGGAGGGGCATTCCTATTTTCCCCTATTTTTTTGGTCATAACCTATTTTTTAAGCTTTTGACTGCAAAAGAATTCCCAGATTCCCTAAAAAATAACCAATTACGACCCCAATTGACCACGTGATACCAAGTATGTTTTAAATGTTTTGCTATAGCCGGAATCGTCCGTTGTATAATTTAGTGTTTTCTCACCAGTCCTTTGCAATCTTGCCATCTTTGTCGGGCTGTGGCCAATCAACCTCAGAAAGCGTCACTGAGTCCATTACTCCCCATCAAGAGTAAGAGTAAGAATCTCCCATATCAGGTCCACTTCACTCACTTCACTTTATTTTTATTGATACACTTTGCTGTTAGCAATATTTTTGTATCGCGCAATTGCATTTTTATAATAATTTACAAAAGGGCCTCAAAAGCCGCCACCTTCGGGCTCATGGCAACAACCTCCTCAGGCAAACTGTTCCAGTCCTCTACGGTCTGTAAGATAAAACTATATTTCAGAACGTTTGTTCTTGCAAATGGCTTTCTGAAAAAGCGCGAGTGCATGTGACGAGACTGGCGGAGAGGCCGTTGTAGAGTGTCTACTTCGGGCAGAGCAGCCAGGCCTTGAAGTCCTTTGTTGAAAAGCGAGAGCCTTGAGCGCTTCCGGCGGTCCTTCAATGGCCTCCAGTTGAGAGATGTCATCAGAGCGGCAACTGCACCCTCAGAATAGTTGGTGTAATCGGAGCAGACAAATCTAGCGGCCCTCCTCTGAACCTTCTCGACCTCGGCAGATAGACTAGCCGTGTAGGGATCCCACACTTCACAGGCGTATTCTAGGATAGGTCTCACGAGACCGTTGTACGCAGACTCTTTCACGTCGCGATGACAGAATGACAGATTTCTCCTTAGCAGCCCGAGTACCTGGTTGGCACGTTTGGTTATTATAGCAACATGCCGATTCCACCTTAGATCAGATGTTATAGTTAGACCAAGGTACTTAGTCTCAGTGACCGAGTCGAGGGGCGTGCCTTTCAGATGGTATAAGAAAGGGATATTGTTACGTGTCTTACGGGATATCCTCATGGTCTTACATTTAGTAGGTTCAAACTTCATGGACCACTGTTCAGCCCATGAGCCGAGCCTAGAGATATCCCTCTGCAGGAGTTCACAGTCAGCACTGGTGCGCACAGTTCGATAGCAAATGCAATCATCAGCAAATAGGCGTATCTCTGAGTCGATGTCATTTACTATATCATTAATAAAGATATTGAACAATACTGGACCTAGCACTGTTCCTTGAGGGACGCCTGATTGTACACGAGACCATCCACTTTTTGCACCGTTCACAACCACCCTTTGAAAGCGATCCCTTAGAAATGCGTCTAACCAGCGGAGGGTTTTTCCAGATATTCCGTAGCCTCGCAATTTAGACTTCAGACGCTCATGGGGAACACTGTCAAAAGCTTTGGCGAAGTCCAGAATGAACGCGTCGGTCTGAAAGCCTTTGTCCAAAGCACACGCCCAGTCGTTGATCACATGGCATAACTGTGTCACGCAACTGTGTAGCGCCCTAAATGCATGTTGTCGGTCAGTAAGAATTTTGTAGTGGTCGATGTGGGCCATCAGATTTGAGCAAACAATGTGCTCAAGCATCTTACAAACAACGCTGGTTAGTGATACAGGGCGGTAATTGCCGGCGTCGGACCTATTCCCTTTTTTAAAGATTGGACATACATTGGCTAATCGCCAGTCCCTTGGGAGTTCGCCTGCGTCAAGGGATCTCTGGAAAATGGACTTGAGAAAGGGAGCGACGGCAGGGGCAGCTTCTTTAAGGACTTTTGGGCTGATTTCGTCGGGCCCTGCTGCCTTTGTAATTTTCAGATTGTCGAGGAGCTTGTGAACACCAGCCTCCGTAACAAAAATGTCGGACATAGATGGAAAGAGAGGTCGAATGAGAGGAATAGCGTTGAGCTCTTCGCTTGAAAAGTTCGCTCTGAACTGTTGGTTTAGCACTTCAGCTTTCTCCGTGTCCAATTCAGCTGAGCTGCCCGTGGGCGTGGCTAGAGGAGGCATTGACTGATTATCCTTTCTTTGCGATCTTATATACCGCCAGAACGGCTTGGGGTTGCTTTTGACGTCACCAATGATATTATTGACATACTCGTTGCGAGCCTTACGCAAAGCAGTAGTAAGCTTCCGCCTCATGTTCCTCCACAAAGTGCGCAGTCTTGCACTACCAGTTCTTTTAAACTTTGTATGTAGTCTGTTCTTTCGGCGGACTAGTTGATGTAGGCGTGGGGACATCCAGGGAAGTTTATCTCTACCGCTGACCAGCTTAGAGGGTATGTTCGTGTTCACCGACTCCAGCAGTTTCCCCTTGAAAAGGTTCCAATCTTCCTCTATTGATCTCGTGCCAGCGAGGAGGTAATTGCGGTAAAAAGTGTCCATGTCTGCTCTTATGTTGTCGTAGTTTCCTTTATGATATTGATAAATTTTGCGCTTCGCCTTTCGCTGCAGCTTGACAGACGACATAATAGAGCAACCCACAGCGTGGTGGTCACTAAACTTTGCCGGAGATCTTACATCAATAGCCAGCCCGGGCCTGTTTGTCATTATCAGATCAAGTATGTTTTCTCCGCGTGTCGGGAAATCAACAAGTTGTTCCATATAGTGATCATTCAAAATGTCAATAAGAGCGAGCCCCTCCGATGGCGTGAGGTTGCTGCCGTTCTTATTGAGACAATTGTCCCAATCGATATTTCTAAAGTTCAGGTCCCCCATTACGTGGATTGCGGGCTCTTTATCCGCGCGGTGACTCCTGATCACATGGTCAAGTTGGTTGCCCAGGCAACTAAGTTCATCAATGGGTTGCTCGGGTGGGCGATAGAAACTACAAAAGTAATGCGTCTGGTTACCTAGCTTAATATTGGCCCATACACTTTCTCCTGAGTCACTAATAGGACAAGCAACCGGGGTTAGTTCGGATTTAATAGCGAGGAGTACACCCCCACCCCCTAAGATGCGATCCTTTCTGAAAACTGAGTAGTTAAGCTCTGATGGAAAAAGCTCAGAATCAGTGACACTGGAGTCAATTTTCGTTTCCTGTAGTGCAACAACATCAGGGCTATTAGCATCCAAGAATGCCTGTAGATCGACTTTTTTCCCCCTTATGCTATTCATGTTAGCACAAAACAGTGATATTTTGTCCCGCCGATCACGGTAGCCCGTACTAGAATTAACTGGATCTCGGCGCTGTGGGGTAGATGTTAGACCCGGAGAAAAAGATGACACCTGGTCTAGAGATTCATCAAGGACCGAAAAGTTATTGGCAGATAAGAGATCACTTGATATGCCCTCAAAGTACGAAGTTGAGAAGTTCGGGAACAGACAATTACGACATAACCAAACCAAGCTGGAGTTGTTTTGAAATCCGAGTATGAACTTGTTGACATGAAAATGCATTTTTTATGATACCATAGGAGGCATTGTTCACATTCAATCGCTGGTTGATTAGATCTGACTGACTTCGTGCAAACACCACATGGGAATTTACCAGGGCCAGGGCTTTTGTTGACACTTGTGTCTCCAGCCAGCACTAATAACAAGATAAGATATCTTGATTTCGATCCCGAGTAATGGTCTTTCACGGCGAGAAGTCGAAGAGTATTACGCCGCAAGGACTCCACCAATAGCTCTTTATCGTTTCGTGATCTAAGCTCGCGGAAAGGGCTTGGATGTAAAGGCCCATTGTTCGGCAACTCCCGTGGGATTAATATTGGTTCTGGAACAATATGCCCAAGAGCTAAACCAACTAGCAGAAGTTGTAACGCGTAGATGTTCATCCTGCTACATATAAGATAGTAATAAACCAGTAGGTCGGCCTAAAGTGTTGCCCTAATCCTTAGAATGATCTTGATATTAACTTGAACCGTACTGCTCCCTTGAATGATGTATCCAGAACAGAAAAGTACGGAGCCGAGATAGGCACGGCTAACGGGCACGAGCATGCGCGTTCGTTATCCGTGGTCCGTCCCCATCAAGAGTCCATTATTAAGAGTAAGAATCTCTCATATCAGGTCTCTCCCCATCAAGAGTCCATTACTAAGGGTAATTCAGAATCTCCTATATCAGGTCCCTCCCCATCAAGAGTCCAGCGATTTATTAATTGACATAAATAATGGAAGTCATTACATTTTGTGATCAAGGCAAACCTTACGTAGAAAGTGAGGACAAAATTTAAAGTGCAGACGAAGTTACATAAATGACAAAATTAACCTTCAGCGAAGGAAAAATCTAGTAAAAATACATATATTTTATTGCGTTTCGGAATGTTCGCTTGGGAAATCTCAGCTTTTCCCATGGATGAGTTTCTTCGGACATTTCTTGTGGGGGTTTAAATGGTCGGTCTAATGGTATACGCCGCTGTGTTGATGAAAAACGGTCCATATAGTGCACTCAGACGGGTCCATATAGTGCACTAAAAACCGGTCCATATAGTACATAGTACACCAAGACCGGTCCATATAGCGCACTAAGACCAGTCCATACACTGCACTAAGACCGGTCCATATAGCGAACTAAGACCGGTCCATATAGTGCAGCAAGATCGGTCCATATAATGCACTAAGACCAGTCCATATAGTGCACAAGACCGGCCCATATAATGCACTACGAACGGTCCATATAGTACACTAACACTGGTCCATATAATGCACTAAGACCAGTCCATATAGTACACCAAGACCGGTCCATATAGTGCACCAAGACCGGTTCATGTAGTGCACCGAGACTTGGTCCATATATTGCACATAGACTGGTCCACATAGTACACTAAGTCCGGTCCAAGAAAGAGATCTGTACATCTTTGTCTGGTGATAGAAGCCCTTTCACGATCGGTTCCACATCATTCTTGGATTCTAGATAGAAAAGCTGTGAAACCTGGTGAGAAAAGAAACACACAGACAATATATTTTTACTCGACATTGGGGATTTTTCTTACCTTTCAGAAAACCAGCATCCGTTACAGTTGTTTTCACAATACTTTTCCGCGCCGGGTTTCGAAGTTTATTCCTGTGTTCCCAAAGGTTCCCGAATTCCCAACCAAGTTCCCAAAGCAAGTTCGTAACTTCCGCACATCTATTGTTGGGAAATTTTGTTTAGAATCGAATGATGATCTCTTTTTTGTGGGAATTGTGGACAAGATATCATACGATGCAAGTATATTCAAAGTATTCATTCGGTAGTTCCGCCGAAAAGCACTCAAAAAGGCGACATCGCCCTCGTCGCTGCGCAACCGGTGCAATGTCGCTTTTTTGTGCTATTTTCTTAGCGGAATTTAGCCTCTCGACGCTTTGAATAATCCTATAGAATACTTGGATGCTAGCTGATTAGGCTTCTTTGGCACTGTGGTCTCTGAATATTGAAAGGCTTGAACTGGTTTTTATCTGAATTTTCCATCTGAGATGCCTAATTGCGGAGTTAGTTGGGAACTTGGTAGCGAACTTCGGAACCTTTGGGAAAACGACGCAATTGACCAACACTGTGAGAAGTGTATGGTTTTCAGTCAGGAAATTTGCAATCCACTTACCCTAGAAATTAGCAAATGCATCTCCAGTTCTGCAATGCGACGGCCTATAAAACAGCAACCACATAACAAAAGTAAATAAGAATTCTGCAAGCCGTCGCCATGATGGCAGGGACTAACTTACCCAGACACATACGGGTCCCGTGTCCAAACGGAAGCATGGCATAGGCATGGTGTTTAGGATGAGTGTTATCCCCTCTAAGCCATCTCTCAGGTCTGTACTCCAGGGGCATGTCAAAAATTGTGGAATCCCTGCCCATCACAAACAGGGGAAACCTTACCATTGTCTGCAAGAAAGTGGGAGATCATGCATTAGGGGCCTGTCACCTGAGAACGCACCAGAAACAGGAAACACCTGTAAATATAAATATAATTTGGACGAGAAGCTTTCAATATTGCGATGATAGATACATACTCCCTTTGCTATGAGGTATCCTCTGATAACAGTGTCCTCAGGAAGAAATCTGGCATTTTCTTGCGCCACAGGATACAGTCTCAAGGGGAAAAAAGAAATGAGTGAAAATGTTTAAAAAATCGCTCTCACCATTTGTCTGAACAACTTGCCAAAATGCTGTGGCATTATTAAGAAGTAATCATGTTCGTATTATTGTTTGCACATCGATCCTTTCCCTCCATCTTTTTTTCCGTTTTCCCATTTTCTCCTAACCTAAAGTGGTGGATCCAGATTTTACTTTTTTTTAGGGGCTTCCATTTCTTCTTCACTCTTTCGAATACTGATACTGATAATTATTATACATTGTACTCACTATATCGATTCTGATTGGCTAAGAGCGTGCGCTTTACTTTGGGAATCTCGCACTTTGAGGGTCTCCAAGAATCAGCATGCAGATTCTTCAAGAATCAGCTACCTGATTCTTGATACGCGCGCAATGCATCATGGGACTGGAGCGCTTTCCCTATTTTAACGAGGCGCTTGTGCAAAATAAATTGCTTGACAGAAATAAAAGTATTTCTACTGAATCAATGTATAATAAAACAATTATTGAATTCGGTTTTTGTGATCTCCAGAATAAACAATATCTCGCCAAGTGGAATCAGGCTCGGCCTCACGGCCTCGCCTGATTCCACCTGTCTCGACATTGTTTATTCTGGAGATCAAAAACCTCATCCAATAATTGCTTATAATATATTAGTATTAATATTAATATATTGTCAGTGAGCGGTCAGGGTATCACAATAACATCCTCATTGTTCTGTTGCTCAAGCGGGTCCTGTGGAACCCTTGGAACAAAATAAAACCTTCTCACAATAAAACCTTATTGGCCTACCTAACAGATGTTCTTGGACTGAGGTCGTTTCCCCTCCTGCCACTTATCAAATTTCACTAAACTCACTCCCCCTCCCCCCCACTTTGCCATACAATTGTCTCTAATAAGCCTCTAGCCCATTCAAAATCTGTGCTGCTGGACAGAGCGGAAATGACCTGTTTAGATCACTAAATTTCAAATAATAAGGTCAGGTTAACTCAGATAAGCTTGATTTTTTGCATACAGACTCCTTGTCTAATTAAAAACAAAATATCAAAAATGACTTTTTTCTAATGGATCCGTCTTTGAGATATTAGGCATTAAACATTGGTTTCTGTGCCATTTTATGGGAGAATTAGTACTTTGATCAGGAATTCTGCAAACTTTGGTCAATCATATCTAAAATTCATATTCTTCAATTTTCTTAAAAATTTGGAATTAAGCTTTTAGCCATAGAAACTCTTTGTATACGGAATCTTGAGCTTATATATTGAAATATGGCGAAGTTAGACATTTCATTTTGGTCATTTCCGCTCTGTCGTGATGCTGTTCATAGCTACTTGACAATAAGTTAAGCATCCATGATGGTATAAGACAACAGGACAGCCCACAATGTACCTCAAAGTCTCCTTGATACAGGCTCGTAAGTAAGGCATTTTTTGGATGGCGGCAGACGTGGCAAGCTCATCTGGTTTGAGAACTGACGTTACCTCTTGGTGCAGTAACTCTTGGACTTCTGGATTTTTAGCCAGACAGTACATGGTCCAGAGACTGGTATTGGAGGTCTAGTATAGGAAAGAACAAATGTTTTAGCCTACCATGAAGTGAACAATATATGAGGTAATATTGTGCACACTGTTGTACATTTTAAAACCATAACTGTGGGATGTTAAAACCAGCCAATAATTATTAAAATTATTATTTAAATAATTATTAATATGCAACCATGAAGAACAAAAGAAAACATTTTCCATAATGCAAATACAATACTCCTACAGTTTCTTGATCTGCAAATGATCTTCAAATCTGAAAATCTGCAAGTTGATGAAAATCAATCCACACTTACCACTGAAGAGAGCAAAATGTCAAGTTTCAGGGTACCCTGCGAGCAGTGATTTCCTCCTCTCTTAGGCCGGCGGCTAGCGAGGGAGAGAAACCACTGCGAGCGACCGTTTGGTTTTCCATCGAGTAACGCAAGTCACATCTGGCGTCACATCTGGCGCTAATGGACATAACACATGGGACTTGACCTTTCGCGTGACAACTTCCAGCTAGACTTTCAGCCAGTTTTCCATAGTTTTCCATCTCCGAAGTGTTAGAATTTCCTCCAAAACATACAGTTAAGCTTACTATTGCTTGTAGAAATTTATTATGCCGTGTTTGGAGCTTTATTTCTGTGCGAGTTTGCTTTTTCGTGGCTTCTTTGGATTCATGGCGGTTTCAACTGTTGATTAAATATGTCAACACGTACCAGTGTCAAACGGGATTAAAACCGGTTTTACTGCTTTTGAGTTAATTTATTCATCCAAGTTCGAGGACGGCGCTAAACGGTCGCTCGCAGTGGTTTCTCTCCCTCGCTAGCCGCCGGCCTAAGAGAGGAGGAAATCACTGCTCGCAGGGTAGTTTCAGGGGAAAATGTTGTACATTTTTCAAAATTAGGCCCAAATTTGTGAAATGTAATGTTTGTCCCTTACATCTTGCAACTTCTCAGGGCTGATTCTTCACCATTTTTCAACCTTTTCAGGGGTTTCAATAAGTTTTGAAGTAGCACGCTAAATTTTGGGTAGGCGGCTGGTTTGGGGTTCCCATACGAAGGCTGTAAGGCCGGAGCCTTCTATAAGGGGGGTATGGGGGCATGGCCCTTGGGAAATTTTGAAATTTCGGTAGCAGAAAAGCCATTTCCTGCATTTTGAGGGCAAGATAATTGCAGATTAATTTACAGGGTTTTGAAGTTGCTGGCGGTCAGCAGTGAACTAGACGGCACTTCACCGCCGGTAGCCGCCTTCTATTGAAACCCCTGCTTTTGCAGTCAAACTTGGCAACTTTTCAGTGTGCTAATTCTCAGTCAATGGATTGTCAACTTGCTGATTTCAAATTAATTAGGAAATTAACCAGTACAGGCAAGATAAATCACGCACCGTTTCCACGGCAGCCATTAAAATTTCCACCAGATTGCTCATTATGTCTTCCTGGGATAGCTTCTTACTTGCCAATAAGAAGGTCAAGAACTCAGCCCCTGTATCTTCACTAATTTCCTCTCCTCTCTGAACAATTTCACGGAGCTTTTCTTGGACACAGTTGTCAGTAAACTGGTATAAAACATCCATGCATTCATAAAATGCAGTTATGCCTTTGGTTTTGTAGATTTTAGCCATAAATGCTGGAGTGAATACAAGAGTTGTCAACAAGGAAAACACTGTTTCAACTGCATGGATAAATTCTTCAGCATCTTGAGATGGAATTTTTGAGAGAACACCCAGCCGTTTCTCAAACAACACTATTGCAACAGCTGTGAATAGTAATAAATACAAATTTTGTTAGTTACACTGTTAGTAACACTTTCAAGCATATGACGAATTCTGAGCTCACAGATGGGACTTGAACCTGCCATGTTTTAGCGCTTATACAAACTGAGAACTCTGTGGGGAGCAGGTCAAGATTTTATAAGGTAAATCATAAACCAGTATGGTATGCATGAAGTGATAGATCAGTTGTTTCATCCTTTCAATTATTAACTGATGGGTATAAAGATAACTACCCTGCGAGCAGTGATTTCCTCCTCTCTTAGGCCGGCGGCTATCACTGCTCGCAGGGTAAAAGATAACTGGGTAACAAAGACTCCTTGCGTCTGTGTCCTTTCTCTCTCTCTTTCCAGCCCATCCCCAAAAATACTTAGGAGAAAAATTCCTCAACTAATCCCTAATTCTAATTTTGATCATATAAGATGTATGGGATCATACAACTTACTACATACCACTCTGTGACTACCTTACATTCTAAAGCCCATTTGAAGAGTTCCTTTTGTAGCATTGGCACTGTTTTATCACTTGTTGTAGCACGTAGTTCATTCATGTGGTCTATGATGTCGTGTGTTATGGTTGCCAGCTCGGGAGCATATGCAGCAACAACTTTTGGTTTCAACATTTTCTTGTTTAACACTGATCTTACTCTCAACCATTCTTCTCCAACTCTGCACATGCAAAAAAGAATTGAAGGAGTGTTATACCCAAGGTAATTTAAAATTGTACTTGCTATATCTGGGGGTTATTAAGGGGGTTCGATGCTAATTTATGCAGATCATTCTGAATAAATTATCTATCTACAAAAAATACCTGGCTACGGGCCTGTATGAGAAAGATGATGCACTTACAGTGTAAATACTCCCTGAGCTTGCTTTCTGTCTTTCTTGTACTGCATCCACAATGGGAGCTGGGGTTCTCTTTGAGGGTACTTCCCTTCGTTGAGAAATGCTTCACGTACATCAACTGGGTCCGTCAAAAATACGGTTCTAAACGGACCGAGACGTTCACTAAATATTGTCCCAAATTGCTTCCTCCATTCTTGCTGCCTTAGATGCATTGATTTCATCCCATCTTTGCCGAAATAATGGAGAATCGATGTCAAACCAGGGCCAGGAATTTCGCTGTAAGGTTTAGCTTGTTTTGCTTCGTCGCTGGAAACTCCGGATACAGTCGATTGACGAGAAATTCTCTGAAAATTCGTGGGCAAAACGGGGAGTACACTTCTTTTCCAGTCAACGTGCAAGCGTTTTGACAAGTGCGAAGTGAAAGGAACATGTATTTTTGAGGAAAAAGCCATTGAATTGATGATTTTCTATCGTAGAACTCGAGTTGAGCTCCAGTGTCTGAGCGTCCCAGACTTGGATATGACTTGGATTGGAGCATATACCATGACGTCACGTGTTTACCCCGAGCGCAGCGTGGAATTCCAGGTGGGTACCCTATGGTAGGAGCAAAATCAATTTCCAGCCGATGAGTAGCAACTTTTCTGCAACTTTTAAGCACTTTTATCGGCAACTTTTGAGCAATTAATCGGCAACGTGTGCCGAAGCCTACATATGGGTCTTCTAAAATGAAATTCCAAGTAAGTGGTAATGATCAAAAGTTGACTGGAATTCCAGGGTCGGTAGGCCAGGGCATCACAGAATATCCGAGGTGGGTTGCTTAATACTGCCCATGTTTGGCAGCTCTCCAAAATACCAAGCGACTTTTTCGGTAGCAAAAAAGTAGGAACCTTTACATGTCAAGAATCTGTCAGCAACAGGTCACACGAGAAAAACGCTCTCACCCTCTCTGAACCATTCTCGACGAGCCGGGGAGCTCTGGGTTCGAGGATGCCTCTGAACTATTTCGAAACAGGAGTATGGGCTGGTCACGTTTCACCCAGAAACGGGATGGGGTCCCAGCGTAAAATTAAGCTCTACACTTTTATGAAAACAACAGTAACCGAAATGGACAGTGTGGTCACCACCAGGCAAGAGGACCTCGGAAGTTGTATTATTTCCTGTGATAGAGTGTTGGAAGACAAACCCCAGTAAGTGTGGCCTTTTTTTCATGTGTAACTTTATTTACAGTACAAGATAGAATCCCAGTCCCCCGATATGTTTATAACATTGTACATTGTATCAACTGTTTTTGCCAGCTTATATTTACAATTAATATACCAAGACATATGTGTTTGGCACCCAGTCAGCTCTTTTTCACTGCTTGCGCTGTCTTGAATACTTGCTTTATTTGCTTTTCTCTGTCGTAATTATAGCAACCTGGGGAAAAGTCATTACATAGTGCGGTTAGTTAAAAGAGGATATGTATGTGTTACGGTATATGAATAACTTCGTAAGTAGAACTCCAATTACATGTAATCATCCCCAGATCACTTAGATCGACTCGATAACTGCAAACTTTGAAAAAAGCTCATCCCAACTAGATTTCAAAAACTCATTGTTGTCATCCATTTCCATCCGCTCTTTAATAGGTCCATGAAGCCTTCAGTCATGATAGCTTCGTAGTTAAAAGTATTTTGGCTAGGCGATCAGTTATATCACCAACCGGGATCACCAAGTGTGCTAAAATCATGATACACCGCTCCTCTCACGATGAAATGGTTTCCCTTATTTCCTACCTAGAAATGTATTGGTGGGGTACGTTGGCTGTGGTATACAGTCAGCGCCACATGTGTCGTCCATAGCAATGGGCCCGTCATTCCACATCAGGTCAAAACCCCCGACGCGTTTTTCTCGACCGGTCAACCTGTGGTTAAGAAATGTCAAATGCAGGAATCTCTCAATCTCTAAAAATACTTGGCGGTGATAAATTGTGACCCTAAAAATACCTTATTGTTAAAAATGAACCCTAAAAATACCAAAACCGCTTTGGTGCTATTGTAAGGGTCAGCCGTTGTTGCTTTTTTCTTGCTGATTGTGATACTCTCACACGATGATTGCAGTAATTTAGACAAACATGTGTTCATGACTCAGCTTTTTATGTGTCTGAATGAAATTTAGACGAAGTTAAACCAGAGTCACCGCGTAGGCCTGGGGTCGACTCTATTCGACCCCTAAATGAGATCACGGCAGCCCCGCTTACCACCGGCGTCTTTGGCACTTACAGACATGGAAAAGCCGCCATGTTGCCTTGGGCACCCATTGAATTCGGCTCCCGCCCTCCCTCCCAGAAGTAGATTGGTAAGTATATTCCACTGAGCAATCAGTGTGACGGGTACTCCCAGTGTGGGAGGGGAGCTGTGGCCCGCTTGCCATGGTTCCTCGGGTGCGCTTGGTCGAGCGACCTGCATGCGCACCGGTACTTAACCCCAACTAATCAGACAATGAGTTTAAGGGGGTTTCTACCGGCCCTAAAAAATACCCGTTCTTCCCTTTGTCCTTGACTTTCTGTCTGAAACTCCCAAAACATAACTGATTCCCAATTCTAACCACTAAAACATACGACGAGCACCCCTATCACAGGGAATTTCTTCAGAAACCCAACCATGGGAAAAGCTGAATTTCCCATGGTAGAAGAATGGGAAGTGTTCGGATTTCCCATGAATTCCGAACACTTCCCATGCGTCTACCTTGGGAAATTGGGCTTTTCCCATGGATGGGTTTCTGCAGAAATTCCCCTGTGTATCATGTAGTCGCACAGCCCGTTCTTAGTGTCGGTCACGCAACGCTACCCTCTCCTTTTCATGTCCTCCTCCCCTAGAGGGGCGTACCTGTTTTCCATATCTATAATGTAGAGCACGTCCTCTAACAGTCTAAACTTGAGCTCGTAATCTGACTGGCTGCTAGCTGTGAGGGACGGAGAGGCATTGACCTCTATTAGCCATCTAGAGAAAAAGAACAGCAGAAAATTACAATCGATTTCACAGGCGGCTTGTGGAATCCTCCTTCAACATCGTCATTCGATAGTATGACTCGACGTGCTAATTGGCAAACAGGTCGTCATGTCTCGACCCTGTGTTTGTATTTTCTCAGAAAGCTGGACTGACAATTTTCTCAACTCACTTTCGCCCCCACTCACTTTCGCCCACGCTCGGATTTCAGTGCTTCAAAAGTATTACCTGCTGGTCGAGTCACACTGTCATATGAACCCTGCCTTTGCGCGTAGCTTTGAAATCGCGGTTGCGAATATTCTAAACAAGAATGTCAAGATGAACGAGGACTTTGTAACCGACGACGTTGGTCGAATCAAATTTTAACCCTAAAAGATACCATCCAAAATATCACGTTTTCGCACGAATACCCATAAAAGATACCACGGACCGCGATTTTAGCCCCTGAAAGATTCTATGTGCAGCTAGACACTATTTTTATCGCGAATAACCGCAATCGTAGGCGCGGTAATGGACGCGTAACGCCTGCGAGTTTTCACTATAGAGTTGTTCATGCTAAAAGCAGCCACCAACGTCTTAACACGGGCAGGGAAATACTCCATGATTGACCAGGTACTTACGGTTTCATATGACAATCAAGCATTATGTCATAACCATACCTAGCATGGCAGTCAAGTGAGAATATTGCTACAGTATATACAATTTTGCAACAGTAAAAAAATTATATTGAAAAAATACGCTACTTATCCTAATCTCAAATGAAAATATTCTTTTCGACACAGTGGAAATACATTGGATGATCACCAAGAGAAAATGGGATCATGTTCTCTTGATAATAACATGATGGGATGTCAGAAAATTGCCTAAATGTAATCATTATATTGACATTAAAGCGGATTTCAGATGACTGTCGTGAGTAATTCGCAATTACTTTGTAATTACTTCTATAGGTTTTATTCAGAATTGGTGTAATTACTTTGCGATTGGTTTCACTACAGTCATATGAAAACCGCTCTATTATTATTATTTGTTTTTTAATTATGTATGTTTGTTTATATGCGTGTGAGCGATTTTCAATTAGATTTTTCTTAGACTGGCTGCACAGCCATTTAAGTTAAGACCGAAGTGTTAGTTATAGTTACACCGTAGCCTGTCATTGGAGCAAAAAGGTATACCAAAACAGAATCATGGACACTGGTTTGTAGGATAAATAGCCATATTATCACCCTGCTTATGCCACACGATTCTACAATAAATCGCCGGAAGAAATTTTGTACTGGGTTAACATGAGAATTTCGTTCTTCTTTGTTTCTTTGATTGCCAACTCCATGAGATAAGGATACATTTCGAAGCAATGTTTGTCATTGATCATTACTTTCTGCACAGCCTGTAGACTTTTGATGATTATTTGATCGATATCACGCATAACTCCCTCCACCTAAAACAAACAGTAGATATCGAGATAAATTATCAACGGTTATCATTTCAGGAGATCTCGGTAGATGTGCGCTATTGCTTGACTTACCGCAGAAACGCCCATCTTAGCGATGAGGTACCTCCGTAATTGTTGTAGCGACCACTTGCAGCCCTTTACAGAAGACAAAGAGATTCATTTAGAAATAATATCAAAGCACTGCATGTTTGAATTAATGTTCAAATAACCAGGGCTCAGGGTTCTCATTATCGGACAAAAAGCCGGGTACTCGATGGCCCATGTGTACCACGCACCAATGTTTGCTGTTTTGTCAAAAAAAAAAAACGTTGCATCATGGACATGCGCAGTAATTACAAATACGACAAAATGTTGTGAAATCCGCGTACCATGGACCTCGGATGACTCATCACGTGGTACAAAAAAGTGATCACGCGATCAATTTTAGACCGGCGGGCTGAAAAACCGAGAGGTGTAACGGTCTACTGGGAAGAAAAGTAAAACTTTCAAAATGTTTTTCACGAGGTTTTCATCTAAATAAATTGAAAGAGAACAGTAGGTAAAAATCATTCTACAACAACCGGTGCACAATATCATCTAAGACTGCTCCCTACTGTCCCTGAATAATGGTAACTTTTAAAAACTCATTTTTATTCAGTGCATGGTGTGGCTAGTAGAAAATATATTATGGCTAGTGAATCTTGGCCATTTACTGGCCACTTGACTACTATTTTCAAAAGTTAAGAGCCCTGTGATATTTTTCTGAAAACCCGGTGGGAATCTAGATTCTAGATACAGAGGGGTGTAACTTGGTTAAGGTGAATTTGTAGACAGCACGGTGACAAGTGCACTCCATTACATTCTAAAAGTTAGAAATTTATGCACCTTTTCGGGATCGTAGTCTGGGGCAGTTTTCTGTATGGCAACATTTGTAAGATGTATATCTAGTATGACAGTCAAGATTAAACAATTTTGAGTCCTGTTCCTGGCGATGATTAAGATGATGATGCTAAAGGATGTTGATAATGATTGTAATGATGCCGATGCTGCTGCTAATGAGGAGAATCAGTAAATAAGAAGTAAGTAAGTAAATGAATACAGAGGATTTCAGATGAACTTATTTGAAAAATAAAATTATTTGAGCCACGGCCTCTTTGGTATATTTTAGGGGTGAAACTGAAAATTTCAGACGATCATCCCCTACCAAAAAATATGGGAGTCCCCCCCACAGGAGATTTGTAAGAAGGATACAGGTGTCATCAATAGAATCCAATGAAAATCTTGAGTTTGAGAATCGTGCAAAGCCTTCTCTGTATAACCACACGCATAAGGGACTGTACTGTGGACGAAAAATCATAAACTAATTTCACAAAGGACATTTTGGGGGTTTATAAATTTGCACAGACGTGTGATGCATGATTCATGCTAAAATGAAAGTGGGAAAGCAGAGCTTACTGTGAAGCACTATTCTTTCTGAAATTACACAGTACTTTTTCAGAGAATATATCCATGATTTATGATTGTGATAAGAAATGCTCACCAAACCCTAAATCTAGTCGCCATTGGCAACCATATAGTAGCAATGTTGGGCACTGTCATATTCTGTCAAACTTACCGACGTCACAAGAACATATATTCTTAAATCAAACTTTCTTCCTAAAATAAAAGAAAATGTCCGAATTTAAAACTTACGAAAACGAATCAAGGGTGAGGTCAGAAGAAGCATTAGAATTAATTACCTCCAATCAAGAATGGATTTTCAATGTATCTTTGTACAATGTATGTCTCTATTGGTTCCTTGTCATCTTTGAGCTGAAATAAAGTAATATAGGAATAGAGAGGAAAGGGGAGTCAAATGACAAAGAGTGTGTGAATGGGTGTGCCAATGTGAAGTTTGCAGGTGTTGCGTGACATTTTGAATTTTGATCCCAGTAAAAAATGAAATCCTAAAAATTGAGGTGGTGTTGATAAATAACACAGAAGTATGAGAGTCCGAAGGTGGTTGCTCTCCTATAGGTTTACTGTAATGTTTTGGTGGGCAACATGCATGTCATTCTTGGCAGTGACGCAGGATGCCTTTAAATATGTCTGCCACTCCTTAATCATGGGTCATTTCAATGCTACTCCCAGCCGAGTATGAGATTGTGTGCAGCCCACCCTCCTCCCTGTAGTGGTTGATAGCCTACCCAACATCTCTGCATACTCATTGCCTCTGCAGTCATGGACCCTCCCCATAACTTAATGCCTTGTGATGATATAATGAGTATGCATGGTGGAAAAGAGTACTAACTAATGCAGAACTTCTTCTCAAGCAGGGGTGAATCCAAGGGAACCCTAATCCAAAGGAACCTTACCCTTGCTTTTTTTGCTCTGATCAAGGGCTAACACTCGAAATGTCAGCAAAGCACCATTTTTCCACGGCGTTTAACATAAATCTCAACCTTTGGTTGTTGTTGTTGTTTGTGTTCTTACCCTTTCCTCTGCCAGCTGCTGTGCTCTGTATGGGTCTTCCTGTCAAGGTAATGGAAAACAAAATGAACAACTCCTTCCCTGACTAGTGAGCTAGCAAATAATGAAAGTTTTACCTTTTTCCAATCCATGATATCTTTTAACTTCCTGAACAGAAAAATCCCTTTGCCTTGTGACTTTGCAATCTTAAAAATAAAAAAAACATTATTACACACTGTACAACACATACTTTTGATAATGAAAATTTAATAATAGTTTGCTGTTATTTCTGCTGACACTGCAAATATATTCTGGTTCATAGTATAGATTATTTTGCTACAATCACCTAGTGGTGACTATAAATTGAAGATAATGGGAGAGCCTGTGACCGGAGAGCTTTATTAATCACCAAAAAAGAAACTCTGAAAATCATCTGACTAATTGTTAATGTTGGATGCATGATACTATCTGCTTTAAGATAAAAAAAACCTTATGAGCATTTTAACAAATCTTACTTACTGGTTTCATTATCCATGTGGTTCCAGGATTTCTTTTAAATTCTTCTACAAATATGTGATATTCCATCTAAAGGAACAATTTTAAGACAACAAGATTATCAAATATAATGCATCTACTAGGCATGACCCCAATCTCGTTCTTAGAGCCTACTACTTCGCTGTTTGTTGTTTGTCATAGGTTCTGGGGGCAGACAATCATAGACCGATTCTGATTGGTCGATATTCCTGCTCGTCATTTTGAAATTGGCCCAACTGACAAAGACAGTCACCATATGGAAGTCAGATGTCATAGATTCTAGGACATCCAGTTTCATCTGTGTCCATAGCCTCGGACAGTCAGCATGACAAGATTGGGCATGACCCCACCTGGGATGTCTAATAACCAATTGCAAAGGAGGTGGGGGAGGGGGGGACTACTGAAAAATGCATGATGACTTCTATACTGTTCATGTAAACATTGTTCATCTCACCCCTGCCTAAGGTGGCTTGTTGACCAATTTGATGACCAACCAATTGCAAATTCAAGGACTGTGTTTGCGATCTACTGACTTCTACACTCGAAATAAAAACAACACACTAGAGAACTGTCATTTTGGTAATACTTACTGGTAATTCAAAAGTTGTTGGGTAAAAATCACATCTAGACACAAAGTCAAGGAAATTCAAAGGAATAATATTTCCATTTAATTCATTCACAACACAACATGCAGTACAAAAAAAATGTGCCTTGTGTCAGAATGACAGAGGAAATTACCAGCGCATCTCAGATCAATCAGCCTCTGGTAGTTCACACAGAAACAATTTATACAGTCACTTTTAATGGAATAAAATGCATCATCTGATTAAAACCAATCAGATTGTTGAAAAGAATTTTTTTTCATAACCTATAACTTCAGGGAACATGACCTGGTACCTGGCTGATATTTTAACCAGGACATGGTATTCTCTTCTCAAAAAAGGATACTTCACTGCCTCGAGTTTTCCATATTCTCTCTCCAACTGTTTCTTTAACCTCTTCATGTTTTTTATCATTAGATTTTTTCTTGTTAACTAAAAAGGGATAGAGTGATATTGTAAGCAACTGTAATAGTACAGCTTGTCATGTGTCTATATTGGTCTAATCATAATTTATAACTGCGATAGTATGCACGCTCTGATTGGTTGAAAACCAATTACCATAATGCCTGTCTGTCATCCTCAGAAACCAAGGGTTTTCTCTCTATAATGTTTCATTATGGGGATCATTTGCTCAAACATGGGGCGAGTTTAAACTGAATTAACGTTGCATTGTGCAGGGACATTGGAGCATGATTTTAGCTGTAGGAGAAGGGAAAGCTGGGGCAGTTTGAACTGCTTTAATTTGTAGTTGCATAACTGGACTAAGAGCAAGATACTTTCACATGTTGTTGATCTATGTTCTGCCACAAAAAGGTTGTCATCTGCCCCTGAGAATTGCAAGTCTTACGGAACTCGACGAAATGTTAGGGGACTGCTCCTCGGCCACCAACTCCTACATCCCTGACATCATTGGCTGAGAATCAGAAAAAACCATGAATGTTTTAGGATATCTGTCTGTCTGTTTTTGCAATCATACCTCATAATGATTTCTGAAATGAGAGATCTTCACATGTTCATCCATGTATGTGTGGTCAAAACACTCTCTCATCCACCCAACATCACACCAGTAGAAATCCCAAGAATCTCCTTCACTGGTAAACAAAAATCAAGAAATAACAAATAAGATTAACAGCTAGAGCAGTTGCTGTAAAAATAAGTTAATCTAAATTTGCATTCACTTACTCTTGCACACTTGTCCAGCCTTTTGCCCGTAGCACATCCACAATTGTATTTTGTAACGAGCATTTGAACCTAATTACTCTTGTATTATCACTGGAACAACAGAAAAAAATTGCAATGATAAACTTCCACCACCCATACCATAGCAACTCAACTGCATTACGACAACAGTGAGCAGAATATCCAAGAAAACTCCAAAACTTACAATGGTTTTCTAAGCGCTTGCTTCCAGTTAAGAGTGGCCGGCTATTAGCAATCAAAAAGAGAGAATTTACATCAATTTTCACTGCCAAAAATCCAGGAAAACTGTAAAGATATTCGATGATCGTACCTTTGTATCTTTCCTTGAAGACATTTTCCCTCCAAAACAAAAATCAACGTGGGCCCAGTCTCTCCGTAAGTAAGCACAGGTAGCCCAACAAACAGTCCCTTCTGTGCTCTACTTTTGTAACCACATTCATCCCACATTACGAATTCTGACATCATTTTGACATATAATTCTCGTCGCATTTTTGCAAGGTATCCTCTTCTGCTTTCTTTTTCTTTTGCGCTTTATTTTCTCCTTCTTTTTCTTTCTTATCTCCATGAAGTGAAAGGCTTTGACTTTTTCCACTTCATTTCCTTCCCAGTTCTCTTGACCGTGACGGAAGTAGTGCGAGGAATGCCTGACACTTCTTTGCAGATAAATCCCAAATTTATATCGGCGATTGCTGAATTTCCCAGTCAGTTTCGTAAGGGAAAAGGAACTATTTAGCCACCAGAATCATGTAAAATCGCTATAAACCAAGTAGATGAATATCTGAGGGCTCCGGACGCCAAAAACATGACTTCTTATGGTGCACAGGATTCGATTCGAGAGTTGAAAGTTTGCTTGCTTGGGGTGAGTTCTTTCGAAAACAGCACTTTATCTTATATTGAGTTCGTATTATTACAATGTAGATATTTCCGGTAACAGTTTCCTTCTCCTTTTTCTTTTTTCGTAAATTTGTACCACTAGGATGCAGGCGTTGGAAAGTCTTGTCTTGTACATCGGTTTGTATCGGATATTTTTAACTCGGCGTCTCCCCCAACTATTGGGTAAGTCAACTTTCTCCATTCCTTCCTTATTGTACAATTATTTGCAACATTGCTGAAAGGGGTCCAATTTAGGTTTCACTTATTGAACTTCCTTGTTATTTGATCAATGTATCATCATAGCGCATAGTTTCAGAAATCGCTTGCATAAAGTGGCTGAAAAAATATGATGTAATTTGTTTAAGCAGATAAAGTCAAGCTTGCATGACTAGGCAACACAATATATTTCCCTCAAAGTAGTAAATAATTTGTCATTTCTGATTGTCGCGAGGGCTAATTAATTTTTCAAGAGTAATAGTTTGATTTACTTTTATTGCCAACTTGAGCCAATCACAGCTCAGCAGTGACAGCAGGACAAAGTACTTATTCTTTAACAGTGGTGTATTTCTACTTCCAGGGCTGCGTTTATGACAAAAATGATGATTATAGGTGATGATGCTTATAAATTTAATATTTGGGACACGGCAGGCCAAGAACGAGTGAGTACCACACCCTTTGTATTGAGGTATTTGTTATGATAATGCCACAAGGGAACCCCAACGTCTCACCAGCTGCCTCTCTCCCATGGTATATTTTATTAATAATAATAATAATAGTTAAATGATTTCATCCAATAAAAAAAGAAGCACATTTAATAATATAACAAGTATGAACACAAGATGACTTGTACAAAAAGGGTGATTCGCCTTGTATGTGAAAAATATAAAAAAAAATTATTTTGTTTTTTCAGTTCAAGAGCCTTGCTCCCTTGTACTATAGAGATGCATCAGCTGCAATTTTAGTTTATGATATTACAGTTGAGGTAGGTGGTTGTTGACCTCCCCAAGTGAAATATTATGTGTTGGAGAGGCCTTCCTCCCATATTTCATGTCATCTAAAAGCTACACTTCGCATACCTACCAACTCTCCAGGTTTAGGAGACTCCTGGTTTTTACCCTCAGTGTCCTGGGGAAAACATTGAACCTTTCCATATTTTTACTGTATATCTCCCCCTGTGGGGGGAGGGGGGGACTCCTCTATTTTTAGGGCAGGAGTGGTCGTCAGGAACTTTCGATTTTAGCCCTAAAAGGTACCAAACATGGCGTCGCTTAGTTCATTTTTACCCCTAAAAGGTACTAACAAGACATATTTGCCCTCGTAATTTTCTCTCATATTTTTTAAGAGGGAAAATACATCTGAATTTAAGACTACCAACAAGTGTGATTTGCTTGATTTGCTAGAATGGACCTCTAACAGGTACCTATCTGAATTTTTTTTCTAATTTTACCCCTAAAAGGTACCAGAGGCCTGATTTTAAACTGTAAAAGGTATGACAAGCACCCCACCCCAAAAATATTGGAGTCCCCTCGGGATATCTTCTTGGTAAATTTCTTGCGATTTTCTCATACAGTTGTTGTTGAAACACAATCTCCCGGTTTTAGAGTTTTGGGGGTTGGCAGGTATACTCAAAGGAAGGATGGACAAGGATTTTAAGGTTGTCATTGGGAAATTTCACATGACTTTGCTAAACCAAATGCAAATTTTGCAAAAAAGTATTATATAAGGAGTAAATGCAAAGTCCAGATTACTCTTGACAATCATCTGAAATCTACTTTTCATGGCATTTTTCTTTCAGAGTACATTTCATTCATTACGGCCATGGATAAGAGAACTCCAGAGATATGGACCTCAAGATATTGTAATTGCAATTGCTGGAAACAAGTGTGATAAAGGTGATCAAAGAGATGTAAGTAACCACAACATAATTATACAAGCAGATACTATATAGATATTTTTCACAGGGGGATGCACAGCTTGGTTTTAATTATTTATTACTACTAGGCAAATTTTTCATTTACAGACAAAGATACAAACAAAAATGTTGCAATTTGATAAATTTTATTCAGTATGTCAAATTCAGATTGGATGTGGAGCACTATTGCAGCAAATTATCAAAGAAACAATACCAGTCACTTCAACGCTTTGTCATCGCACAGAACTAAAATTTATGTGTTGTTCATGTATAGTGTGTATTTGTATGTAATGTAGTTAAAATAATTGTCTGACATTGAAATGGATAAAAAAACATAATTATACAATTTACTCCACTATACAAATACAAAATGTATTTGCACTGTGAAATCACTTTAAAAATTACAGTTTTTCTATTAAAAGCGGGAGCAGGAGAGCAGGAGAGTTGGCATATCTACTCTGTATAACATCATTTCGTGCTGCCTTGTACAATCTCTCAGGTTCCAGCCCAGGATGCACAAGACTTTGCCAACAGTGTTGATGCTGTATTTGCAGAGACAAGTGCACTTACATCAAAAAATGTGCACTATATCTTTGAAGAACTATGTAAGCATTGTAATTGATGGAACCATTTTATATGTTAATTTTTTGCTGTTAATTGCTGTGTCTTCATTTGGGTGTGTTGGGGTAGTCAAAGACATCCTTGAACCCATATCTCCCCACCCCAGTTCCTGACAGAGCCTGTGAGGGTGGCTCTTGTAACAGCCATTTGATGGCTTTCACTGATTAGCCAATCAGCTTTTGAATTTTTCAGAATGTGTATAAGGTTATAGGCTCATTGCATTAATGACTGTTTTTAGAGCCTCTCTATGGGCTCTCTCTTATGGACTTTAAACGAGTCACTATCCCTGGAAATTTCCTGTAATTTGCGATTGCATAAAATAACCTAACCTCACTCAGGCCTGTAACCAGTATTACACCAGCCAGACACTATTTTAAAGAGGTGTTTTTCAGAAATTATCACTCAATGAACATCTCTACCTTTGGTAGCATTTTCCTGATTATGGCTGTAGTGCAACCAGAGAGGAAATTGGAGGGTGTGTCAGCCGATCAGTAAACTGTCTCCAACCATGGTGGGGTATACCCGGGGGGGACTCCCCATATTTTCAGACGGGGGTGCTCGTCCTATCCCTTAGGGTATAAAATTGACAGACGTGCTATCTCTTAGGGGTGTTGAAAATTAGCCCTATCCCTTAGGGGAGTCTCAGACAAATCCTTGCCCAGAAATATATTGGTACTGACACCAGAACCGATATTTACCAAGAACACTTTGATGAAAACCCTAAAAGACCTAAAATTCGCTTTTATTTGTTTTGACCTGACAAATTTGCTATCTTTTAGGGGTAAATTCGGCGGTCGCTATGCCAAATTTGCTTTCTTTTAGGGGTAAATTTACTGTTGGCCACAGCCATTTTGCTATCCCTTAGGGTCAAAATCAATTTTCCCGAAGAGCACCCCCGTCTAAAATATTGGGAATCCCCCCCCCCGAGGGGTATTCATCATTTCTTGAATTACACATTTAGGACATTTGATATTTCATTCACAGGTAGAAGATTACCACAAGAGAATATGGGATCTGCCTATGGTTCCCACAGAATGCACGGACACCAAGGGACTGTGAAACCTGAAGAAAAACCCAAGAAATCCAGCAACTGTTGTAATAGTACACCTCATGATTGATGCATATTATATAGGGCACCCAAATAGTCCTTTATTAGGGACGGAACATTAGAGAAGTGATGGGGGGGTGGTCAAAAAAATATTCATACAAGGGAAAAAATAAAATAATAAAAATCATGCAGCCTCTGGGGCTCCCCCAAAAAATTCTTGCAAGATTCCCAGCGGCGTAGCCAGGAATTTCTGAAGGGGGGCCCGATAGTGAAAACATGGGACGAAAATGTTCAAATTTCCTCCAGCAAATACAGTAAATGTATGAGAAAATCTCCCGAGAAAGGGGGGGGGGGGCGGCCCCCCCTGGCTACACCCCTGATTCCCAAGTTTTGATTAGCAATTGAATTATGTTGACAGAACAAAAAGGCAAAATTGGTGTTCTTTCAACGCTTTTCTAGTTCTTTCAATTGAGTACTCTATAAAAATTTTTTAGTCAAAATCAGAGCACACTTCGTGCACACCAAAAGAGAAATTTCTGTGAGAGTCGAAACTACTCCACGTTCAGGTTGGACATCGTACACGCGAGTTCGCAAAATTATGAACATCACAGTAATTCCTTGTCCGATATGCCACAAAAAAAAAAAATTCTAGCAAGACCTTGCGCTGCAAACAAATATTCATGCAACAAAAACTCCCCGAAAATTGTTTTTAAACAAGTAAAGAAAGTCCCCCCCCCCATCACTTTTCTAATGGTCAGTCCCTTGGCACTTGTGAGTACCCACTTTTTCTCTATGAGGCTGAGCCTTTCAATTTTAAAGCAAATTCGAGCCGCAATCACCATTTGCAGGGATATCATTCCTAGAACTTCAGAAAATGGGAGAAATGCGAATATGAGAAGAATTTTAAAAAAGGAGACTATGGCAAATATATGGCGATTCAGGAAAATTTTACTTGGTCACAGGAGTGAAATATCTTGAGACTTCTGCCAAAACCAGGAAAGTTGACATCCTCCCTGCTTTAGCGTTGTGTGACTGCAACACAAAACATGGCTGCATAGGAGACTATGCGTTTGCAAGCACTAACAGCACCCTAAATCACTACCAAGCAGGGGCTGATCTAGGGGAGGGGTTGTGGGGGTTGCAACTTCCCCTATGAGAATGACAGATTCCATTTAGTAGTTATTAAAAAATTTTGAACTCAGTATGGATTATAACCAGTCCAATTTAGCGCTGCAACCGGCCCTCTGAAAAAATCCAGGATCTGCCCCTGCCAAGCACTGTAACATAATATTTGCACAAGCTGTGAGTACATCTGATGTTTAATAGACCATTTGGGGGCCCTATATTCAGGTTTCAGAATTATAAATATGTTCATAGAACCAATGTACTCAATCTGCTAGGTTTTATTTTCTCCTAATAGTTATTTGGGTGTTAGATTTTATACAATAAACTGCTGAACTGTTGAGTTTTAGTTGTGTTATCTTTGTTAGCATCCTATATAGGCCAAGCTGATAAATTTAGGTCAGTATATGTCCTGATTTGGGGTGTTTATAATCATTCCTTGGAACTTTTGCTAAAAAGCAACATTTGCTGCAAAAGATGTCCCCACTCCAGGCTAAATATTTTAAAAAGTTGGCGGGTCTATTATATGCAGGTGTTTATGCAAAATAATGATGCTGTGAGTTTTAGGTTTCATGATTTTTCACAAAAGTTTTGCTGCCATTTCTTTTTTTTTTTAGAGAGGCAAAAATTATTAAAATTGTGTGCGCACAAACGAATTCGAAATGTGCGCATGTACCTGATATGCCGTCAGCGATGCCATAAAAGTGTAATTGTGTGGCTTGTGCGAAAACTGATTTTTTTTTTTCACTTGCTGAACATCCCTAAATGTTCACTACTAGCGTTCAGAGAATCAACCCAAAACTTGTTACATTTTTTGCTTCGTTTTTTGTGTTTCTGGTCTTTCTGCTCTGCATGTCATGGAAACCTTTCTGTAACACCGGAAAATGACGATGTTTTGATGTTATGTTTACTAGTACTATACCACACGATTTTGAACGAATGGTTTTGCTGGATTTCTTTGTTTTTGTTTTTTTGCGAGACAAAAATTGTGAAATTTGTGTGCGCGCAAACGAATTGCCATAGTGCGCGGGTACAATCTCATAAATGACGTCATAAACGCGCAAAGGTTTGTGGGTAAATGTTTGGCCATGTTTGGTTGATGGCCGCCATGCGGAGCTGGTGAGAGAAAATTCGTCCGAAAAAAATACTTTTTACCTTGCTAAACACCCCTAAATGTTCACTACTAACATTCAGAGGATCAAACCAATACTTTTTACATCTTTTGTTGTGGTTTTCATATTAATGTAGGGAAAATTCAAGACGTTTGAGCTTATTTTTTGTGTGGATTTTTTGGTGTTGGTTGTGTCTTCGACTTTGAGGTCGAAACCTATATGAACCTTGCTTTATTTTCGACATAGCCTTTTGGTTTGCTTTTCCTCGGATTTTGGAGACGATGATTCGTAGGAAAAGGATTGATGCATCTGTAAAGAGAGATCCGAAGATCAGTGCAAGCGCCAAGGACGACAAAGAAGCGTTGGTAAGTTTTGGATTTCTTCCCCTCGTCTTCGATCACACGAGCTTGAAACATCGCTGAATTCATAGTTCAGCTGTCCTTAGTTATATTAGAAGATAAAGTGAAGTTTAGCTTTAGCTGTTTAGCTCGTATATTTTGTAGTTAAGTCCTGCTTATGGATTAAATGTAGGGAAGGTATTTTCTGAAGAGAGACAGTGGTCACTATTTCTTGATGTTTTGAAATCAGCAAGTTGGTGAAAATCCATCCACACAGCCCGAAAAGAGCACCTGGAAATTTCAGGGTAAAACGTTGTAAAATGGCAAAGATTTAGCCCAGAGAACTCATGAAATTGTGTTGTCTCATTTGCGCAAACAAAACAACTAAACATAAAATTTCATTACAGCTAAAACCGTTGTTACGAGCTGCGCGTTTTCAAACCTTTGAAAGGATTTATGGATTTGCTGATCCGTCAATCATCTGAATGGGGCGGGGCAATACAAATAACAACACAATATTTTTCAAGTAGCCCGTCCAGATTCGCCCGCTTTCGAATTTTGCGAGATGGGGAATGAAGTTTGGAACAGAGATGGAAGCAGAATTGAACACAGCTGGAATAATCTGGGAACAAGAAAATGAGTCGATAAGGGCTCTATCATTAGTTCATAGTTCAGACTTTATGAACCTTCTTTTTACGGCATTTCAATGAAATCAGTGAAAGTGAAACACACGAACAAATCACATCTGTAATAAGAAGTTTCTGCTCCAAGGAAACAGAACTCAAACTAAGTGTTTGCTTGATCTCTAGTATTTCATGCGACCCAAAAAAAAATCAGGAGTCCGTCCCGGTGACCTGGTCAAAATTTATTCTGTTCTGATAAGATCTGTCTTAGAATATTCATCGCCTGTGTGGGCTGCCCTCCCAGATTATTTGTCTTATACCATTGAGTCTGTTCAGGCCAAAGCCTTGAAAATAATGTTTCCCGACCTTGGCTACTTAGATGCATTAGGAGCTGCGGGCCTCTCCCGCCTGTCTATGCGCCGAGACGAAGCTTGCGCAGCATTCGTCAATAAAGCGAGAGGAACGCAGCCCCTAAACTTTCTACAAAATAGAACTTCAACTGTCCATCATGGCTACTGCCTGAGGTCTGGCCCCAGTAGGTCTGAGAAACAGATTACACATACTAAACGTTTTGGGGATTTCGTATCCATAAAATATTTGTAATGTTTGTTTATACTTATTGCCTTGTCCGCTCTGACTCGCACTGTAATTCAGTCTTGACTGCTAGAGTGTCGAATAAACACATCTATCTATCTATCAAATATGTTTCCGATTCTAGCGCGGTATCGACTTTGAGCTGCGGCCAACAGTTCATTCAATACAAAGAGCTATAATAAACTTTGTCGCCTGCGACACAAACGAAGCTTTCTAGCGCTTTCGAATTCTGCGAGACGGCCGTAGACAGGAATGAAGTTGGAACAGTGATGGACGAAGAATTCAACGCAGCTGGGATAATATCTGAGAACAAGAAGACGAGTCAATAAGGAGAACGGCTCTACAGTACTACATAGTTTCGACATTACGAATCTACAAACCTTACTTTCACGGTGTTTCACTTCGAAAATGAAATCAGTGAAACACGAATAAATCACTTGTAATAAACAGCTTCTGTGGCTCCAAGTAAGCAGAAGTAAAACACGATATTGCATTCGATCTCTTGCGTTTCATGTGACCGAATATTTTTCTGATTCTAACGCGCTTCGGCTCAATTCAAGGCGACCAGTTCATGATGGCAATGCAAAGCTATATTCCTTCGATCGACACAAGCGAAGCTCTAATGTGCAGAACAGAATGCCTGCTACCATCTATCCCTAGGAAGCATAAATACGACTCTCCAACGCAATTCTGTTCAAATTTCTCGAGTCATTTCTCCTCCTGTACTCGCAGAATTCGAAAGCGGGCGAATCTGGATGAGCTACTTGTGTTGCTATTTATATTGCCCCAGATGATTGACGGATCAGCAAATCCATAAATCCTTTCGAAGTTTTGAAATCGCACAGCGCGTAACGACGGTTTTAGCTGTAATTCACTGGCTTTTAGCGTGTCCCCAAAAGGAGTGCCGATTGGTCCCCTTTTCTCTCTACTACTACCATATTTTTGTTTGTGCATTGAACAGACACTTGTTACAGAAAATGTGTGGGGATGGTTGTGCTCTTGCAGAGGGGCACAAACATTGCCACTAAATAGACCTAAATATATTTTTATTTCCAAAGTAGGCCACCAAAGGAAAATCCAACAACATAGCTGTAAATAACACCTAGAAATTAGTAAAAATGCCAAATTTTAGATAAAAACTTTAAAAATTGCAACAATAGAGTGAATTTCATATGACTGTAGTGAAACCAATCGCAAAGGATTACACCAATTCTGAATAAAACATATAGGAGTAATAACAAAGTAATGGCGAATTACTCAGGACAGTCATCTGAAATCCACTCGTAGGGATTATCAAAGTTTGTTAATTTTACTGTCACTTTGTTTGAGGCTTGATGACAGAGCCCCCAATTTTGCCTACTTTATACAGGGCGCGAGGTTGTGACCGATACTATCACAAAAGCGACCAAACTTTTTCACATTGTGACTGAAAAGACTGTGTCAATTAGCTGCTAAATATATTCTCCTAGTTTTGTGGATAATTCTTAAGGTTTGCCTCCAACTATGCAGCTAGAACTGTTCTTTCTGCAACTAAATTTGTTCTACCAAGGCAAAAGTGCAACTGTAAGTGTATCTGTTAATTTCGAGCCCTGTGGTGGGAAGGTTTTTTACTTGTAAAACAAATGTATATAAATTTTGCAAAGTTTATCAAGCCATTTCTTTGGATTTTAAAAGAATGTACTCTCAAACTTTGCAGTCTGACTTGCAACCAAATGGTGGCAAGGCATCATCAGATGCGACAAAGAGAAAGGATGTTCTATTCTGTGATGTCTGCCACCTGAAACTGAATTCAGAGAGCCAGGCTCTGGCGCACTACCAGGGGAAGGCTCATACAGCAAAGTTACGAGCAGCAGAGTTGGTGGGTATCCATCCACGGCATGGTTCTCCTCTGCCCTCTGTTTGTTTTATCTGAAGGATGTTCTAAAAGTATTCCATTAGCTCTCAGCATACTTAAATACTTTCAGCATCAAGTTCTTAGTTACATGTAGTTGGTGGTCTCTCTACGATTGTAATGAAGATATTTTGTTTGTAATTACTCTGCATTGTTGTTTTCAAGAGAAAAAGTTGCTTTAATTGCTTTTTTCCAAGGCATCACATACTACCATAACCAGTATTTGTAAGTAGATGAGATTTCTTATTTCCACATCAAAATAGTACATAGAATTTCAACTTTATTTCATCAAAATATACTGTAAACAACTACAAACTGTTACTTTTCTAAGGTGCTTGTTGTGGAAGAAACCTGTAAAGAACTTATCTGGATCCTGTAAATAGATGTACATCAACACCACACTAACACTAAATTATGCCATTTTTGAGTGACTGTGAATAGAAAGCTATTTTTGTGCAGTGATTGGCTAGAAAATTACACTTGAAATTACACTCCATTCAATAGCCAGTGTGCAAAAAATGCAAAACGTTTTTAATAATACAAAAGCATGGTGTCAAGTTCCAGCTATCTTTTCCTAGTTTTCAGGCTTATTATAATTTTCCCCAATTATTTGGCCAAAACCTCCTTTTTTCCTATTTTTGGAGATTCAGACAAGAGAAACAGATTAAAAATTTGGGTTCTCTCGCCATCTTAATAGCCGTTAAATTTCAAAATTAGAAAAGGAAATCAGAACTCTGACATTCTTATCAAATGTCTTGAATCCAGTCATGGATAGTTTTGTCTCTTACCTCTTTGCTAATAAACTATTTTCCAAAATATGATAGCTGTGTTCAAAACAGTCAAAAGCAGTTAAAGATGGCCTTTTCCAAGGTGGTCAAACCAAAAAAAAGGCTCTTCGGTAGATTTTTGCAAGGGGGTGCAATAAAGAAAAGCCTCTTCCGTGGGTTTTTCCAAGGGGGTGCAATAAAAAAAGATCTTCCATAGGTATTTCCGAGGGGGTAGAGCAAGAATTTTCGAGGGAGTTACTAAAGAAAATGGCCTTCCATAGGGGGGGGGGGGGGGGGGGGGGGAGCTAAAAATATAGAATGATGGCCCTTGACAAGTTTGGTGGTTTGTCTAGTGACCAATTAGTGCACAGATCACATTGAATGGCGAGAAACAGAGCTACTTGTAGTATGTGTCCTGCCTTTCAATGTGTTAAACCTGTCAAAACTAATCAAAAACTATAGTTGAGCATCCTGGCATGTAGCATTGAATAATGTTTGAGTAGTGTAGTCATGTTTGTCCAAGAAAGAGTATTGTGAAAAGTTGGGAGACTGGCATGCTGTTGAGTGCTCTCAAGACAAGATTATCAGGCTTCAAACAGAGACCTCTGTGAGTGTACAAGATTTTTTCATGGCATTAAGGTGAGTATTTAGAAAAGTTTCTAAAAGCCATAGCTTTATAGTGTGGTATAATTTCATGGCTCAGTCTGATATAATAATAATTAAGTAAGCCTAAATTGGGACCGGCACTAAAACCAAAAGTAACAAAAATAATTTAAATTCAAACCCCTTCCATGCTTCCCTGCTAGCAGAGGCCTCATTCTTTTGTATTCGCTGGGCTGATAAGCAGGAGGTAAAGAGACCTCTGCCCTGGGTTGAGACTCCCTTTGTTTTGCCGCACCCAAAACCTTGGACAGTTTGCTGACAATTTCTTGAGCCCACTATATGGGCATGCTTATCGACAGACATTTTCCGCTGATGTTATTTGAGCCCCACGTCCATTTTGATCATGTGACATCAGTGGATGGGTTCAAGAAACGTTCAGCAAACCGTCCAAGGTTTTTTAAGGTAGCAAAACAAAGGGAGTTTCAACCCAGGGCAGAGTATTTTCATTAGGTTGTATCCTATATTTTTCTTAGGGGTCAATGTTTATTCATGTTTGTTTTTTTGCTATTGCTAAATATTGGGTCTTTCAAAGGAGACTGGGGGTGGTTTGTTGTACTAGTTGAATTAGCTCTTCTGTAGGTTTTTAGTGAATGGCACTTCTGAGGGATGATAATTAAACTGTGTCATGCTGATTGTTGTTAGTCATGGCTTATACCATGGAATGGAATGAATCTAGCAGATCTAGTTGTGTACGTTTTCTATTCACAAGACACATTGAATTTTTGTTTTCCTTTCAGGTCCTAAAACTGTACAAAGGCTGCCAATTGCTATAATATATGTCATGTGAAGTAAACACTGAAGTATAGTGTTAGAAAATATAACTAATGCATCATGCATCACTATGATGCATTTGAAAAACAAAAATAACAAAAGTGATCTATGAAAGAAGATGGCAAACAGGATTTAAAAAGTATGCTCTAAAAGGGAGCATTTACAATATATTCCTATATTGGTTGCATTGCTGAAAGGTGGATATTAAATTTTTGTTTGTACTTATTTTATTTCTTGCAGGAGTTTCATTAAACATTTTGATCATGATACATCTGTAGATAAAGTGAATATCGGAGGATACTTTATTATGACCTGTTTTCATAGGAGCAGATTTCAGATCAAAGTCAAAAACTAAAATGTAAAGAAAATGTACTTAGCCCACGAGAAAAAAAAACATTTGCCAACAAACCAATGAGGCAACCAGTCATCACATATAACTGTTTTTGGTTTTAGCTTTCATTGTGACTCCCTGAACAAACAATAGCCAAGCTCTTGACCAAATTGAATGCATAGCGTGCACACATCTGATTTGTTATTGTAGTTGCTGTTGTTTCATGAATCTGAAATCTGCTCTAACACTGTCAACTGTCGATACATGTACCAATGGGCCCAAAATTGGGGAGTCTGTCAGATGTTTTTTTTCTTATTTTTGGGCATTAGTAAGAGTGTGATGCTCATTATGTTGTGGTACCCTACTCTTGAAGGTTTGAATGTTGTATTCTTTACTGTGGCTAATTGATGCTTTTATATTGCCATTCTGCCATTCTGAATGAGCTCCAGAAGAAATCTGATTATTCCCATAAATTACTGAACTTTTATTTTTCAATAATCAGACATTGATTTATATCAAGACTTTCTAAGTATTAGCAACATTTAATCCTGAGTGATCCTTCTTTTCATGGAATAGGAATGTAGAGTCTTGAAACGTTTCTCAGCAGTTACAATAAGTCTGATTGTCCCACCAAAACCTACTTCAAAAGTTACTTCTGACTATACTATAGTCATTTCTCTGTATCTTTTATTATTTCTCATAGTTAAAAGCAAGGGAATCGGATGACGGAGGGAAGGACCTACCAAAAGACCTAAGAGACAAAATACCCAAGTTATCACGAACAATAACTCAAGATGATAATCCATCAGGTATGCACCCAAAACTTAACTTTAGATGGTTGTAATTTCTAAACCATTCCAATTCCTTTGATATCTTTTTTTCATTCATTTCTAGATGCTGTTGTGATTCACCTTGAAGGAGCAAAGAAATCTTCTCTTAGTCTTGTTGATCCATCTTACGGAGATACTTTGGGAGTAGAGACATTTGACTATTCTCATGGTAAAAAGACTGAAATGCAACGTGGGGGTTCATTCAACCCTGATGCTGAAATAGAAAAAGCTCTGAAGAAAATTTATGCAACAAATCCTAATTTGGCTGAGAAGCAAGATGACCTGCGAACATTAATCAAACATCAAAGAAATGAGCGAGATGACAAAAAAAGAGGGAGGAAAAGTGACGAGAAAGACAAATCTGACTACTCTCATTCAAAACGAAAGGATTCCGAGTCTTCCAGGAGTAGCAGAGATAAGTACAGTCATTCCTCAAAGAGAGACGATAGCAGAGACAAGAGCGGGAGGCGTTCTGGAAAGGATGATGACAAATACAGTCAGAGCAAGAGAAGAGACAAGAGTCCAGAAAGTCCAAGTGGGTTTGATCTTGGAAGACCGTTTTTCTCTTCACGTGCTACTGATGCATCACTTAACCTGTCTGATGCAAGTGATCTTCGTGCAGCCCTAAAAGAACTGGCTTACCTGAGAAGCATTCAGAAGGGAGAGTATGCATTGCCTAAAGAAGAAGAAGAATACTTCCGAAAGATGAACGATTTGTCTAGTACAAGCATAGGTGATCTATTAGAGGGTGACAAAGAAGAGTTGTCAAGGAAAAGAAAGCTGGAAGATGAATTCAAAACACCGCCTTCGCGAGCCCTTAAATCAAGGAAAGAATCTGATGATCTGGAATCCAGCGAATCAAAATGGGAGAAAGTCATTGACAAGTTCATTGATCCATCAGATGCCAAGGAAGGAAAACGCAAGAGCTCTGTGTCAGACTCTTCTGCATTCAAGAGTTCAGATAGTGTTTATGGACCAGCGCTGCCACCAGGGGGAGGAACCTTGTATTCTGACGTTGAAGCTAGCCGGCTGATTGTTGATAGCAGCAGGCGATCAAGTGAAAAAGAGAAGAGGAGCTTGAGGGACAGTTCCCCACCAATTCCAACGCGTGGAACATTCAGGGGAGGATTTAGAGGAAGAATAGCACGTGGTCGAGGATTCAGAGGAAGGGGCAGAGGTGGGACCATACGAGGCTCAATACGAGGCAGGGGGATTGGACGTGGATTCCGAGGGCGTGGGACTCCATACAGAGGCAGGCACACCTTTGGAGGAAGCAGCCGTAGAAGAAGTAGTAGCAGCAGCAGCAGCTCAAGTAGTAGCTCTAGAAGCAGAAGTCGCAGCAGAGATAGAGGAAGAGGTGGTAGAAGACGACGTAGCCGCAGCAGAAGTAGCAGCTCTAGCAGCTACAGCAGCAGAAGCCGTAGCAGAAGTCGTGATAGAAGCAAAGGGCAAACTCAAAAGCGATCCAGACGTCACTCTAGAAGCAGGAGTAACTCCAGTCATAGTAGAAGTAGAAGCAGGAGTAGGGATAGAGATCACTCTAAGAGGAAAAGTAGAAGCACAAGCAAGAGTATGGGACAGAAGAAAGAACTATCTAAACGTCGTAGCAGAAGCAGGAGTCGAAGCTGGAGCTTTGATGAAGATTACACAAATGAAAAGAGTAAACATAAGTACCAGAGAAATTCAAAGAGTACAAGTGCTTCAGCCAAAACCTCGGACAGTAAGAGTGGTGCGAGGAACGACGGTAAAGACAGTGCTAAGGCAAAATCTGATGGAAAAGGTACAAAGACTGTAAAAGATTCAAAACAAGCTGGAAGCTTAGAGAAAGTCTTGCCGAAATCCAATGAAAAAGTCAAAGCACAGGCTGATGATAGAGTTGGTATGATTTCTAAAGAGAGAAACAATGAGGCGACATCAAAGAACTTGGCGGAGCAGAGTGGAAATGATGTTAAGCCAGCTCTGGGTGTGTTCTTACCACGGACAGTATCCAGAACAATAAAAACTATGAAGCTACCTGCTGGGCGTGGGCTAAAGGCACCCGCTCATCCTGCTTTCAGGGTTCCAGTAGGTGAAGAAGAGGATGAAGATGCTTTACCTTTGAGAAAGGATTCCAACAAGACCAAGAAAGAAGAAGCTGTTGCACCGAAAGATGATATATCAAAGAATGAAAAATTTAAATCGATATTCGAGAGTGAGGTTGATAAAGTGTTTGGG
This sequence comes from Scolanthus callimorphus, assembly GCA_033964015.1. Taxonomy (NCBI): domain Eukaryota; kingdom Metazoa; phylum Cnidaria; class Anthozoa; order Actiniaria; family Edwardsiidae; genus Scolanthus; species Scolanthus callimorphus. Next base: position 29,546,127 of record CM066917.1, read on the forward strand.
AGAAAAGAAGAGCAGAAGCAGGCAAAAGTACAAGAGGAAGCATTCGCTGTCACACAGGAAGCTCCGGGAGAAACAACGGAGATGCTAATCAAAGAAGTAGAGAAAGAGTTTAGTCAAGAAAGCGAAAAAGAAAAGGAAAAAGAAAAATCTAAAAAAGAGAAGAAAAAGAAGGACAAAGAGGAGAAGAATAAACGCAAGAAAGAGAAAAGGGAGAAGAAGAAGAAGAAGAAATCTGGTATGGATATGTTTAGTAGTGGAGATGATAAATCTAAAGACGATCACTATGATGAGCAAAGCCTGGGGAGTGGTGATGTTGGAATGGAGCAGGCCAATCAAGAAGTGCTGGGACAAGCTGGGCAATACCAGGCATACTATCAAGAAGGTAATGATAATATGACCACACCAGGGCCCATTTCCTTGTAATTAAATCATTTAAACAGTATCTGATGTGATCCGGGATCGACGTCCAGCTGGAACAGAGGTCGAAACTTGTTCAAATTGTGTTTTTTTCTTATTCCACATCTCGCCTTTGCTACCCTATCCAAGGTAAGGTGGACGTTAAAGAACCAATGAGGACGTAATAAGCCCTCTGGCAGTGACCACCCTCAGTATGTGATCTTGTGGTCCCTTTGCTGCCAGTGGGGACCCCTTTTGAGCTGCAAGTCTGGGGAGTCCATTTAGATTTACCAGTTACAATAGAAATTGAAACATTCCTCCAAGTCTGTTTTTGTTGACATTTTATGACAAATGCACAGTAGCATAGCAAAAATGTTTATGCCGCGAGATTTGTGACACATGAATTCAGGTGTGAAGTTATGAAACGCTAAATAACATACACGAAACGAGTTCTTACATTATTTAGTGGGCTTTGCTATTCGTTTTGGCCAGACACAGATCAAGGGGATGTGTCCAGGTGCAATTTGGAATTTCGGCACGGGTGTGGAATTTCCACACGATTACTACGGATTTCTCAGCTCGATAGTGTGACCAACTGTGCTACCCATAGAGTAGTCAAGTGATGACGTCACAAAAAACAAATTTTCGATTTAGCAATATTTGTCCTTGGATTTGGAAAGAGCATAATAAATGAATGCTACCCACCAAAATTGAGGCAAATCGGTTGAAACGCGACCGAGATAGGCCCCCTGAATACATAATTTTCTTTAAGAAATCACTGTATTTTTGGTTGCGTTTGTTTTGAACGCAGTCCAAAATACAGTGATTTGTTAAAGAAAATTATGTATTCAGGTGGCCATATCTTGGTCGCGTTTCAACCGATTTGCCTCATTTTTTGCATCCGATTCTCTTTCCACTTTGTCTTTCAAAATCGGAAATTCAAGATTTCTCAAATTTATGACGTCACACTTGAGTACTCTATTAAAATCCCGAAATGGGTCACTTTCCCTGACATGGCATGTATTTTAAACCCAGGTGTGGAATACTATGATGAAAACCAAGAGCATGGTTGGTATGACGAGGCTGGACAGTACCATCCTTACCAGGAAGGAGTGTACTATTACTATGACGAGGCGGGTAACATTGTGGAGGGTTACGAGGGAGAACAAGTGTACGCAGAGCAAGCCCAGGTAAACAACACCAGACAAATGAGATTGGTTGGAACAGAATAAACTCGCCACCAAGTTAGGTGGAAAGAACCCTTAACTTGTTTCTCGAACAAATGGAGAAATTTCGATAGTGTGTACAAAACTTGTGATGTTTACTTTAGATTACAGCAATCCACATGCTGCGCCTACTTTTGTTTCTTTTCAGGTTGTAGAGCCGGCTCCTGAGCAGGCTGCTGAGGGAGGAGAGGTGTATTATGAGCAGGAGTACTTGAACTACGAGGGCGCAGAGCAAACCTACCCTGTAGAGCAGGTCTATGTTGAAGGAGAGGGAGAGGCACACTATACTGAGCAAGCCTGGGGTGAGGAACTGGAGAGCTTTTGGTACCATCTTAATTTCCTCAGATGCATCTCATTTTATTACTAGACACAGATATTTTGTGTCCTGCAAGAAATGTTGACCTCGTCAATTTCTGCCGTGACTGCTCTAAGATTGGTAAACCATGCGACTTGCGTTTTGTCGCGCTCTTTATGTCAGGGCTTATTTTTTATTGAGGCACACACTGCTCAGTGAATCGAGGTTTCCAAATTGGCACATTGAACATAGTAGCTTACGACACTTTTTAAGTCTCTTTCTAAAGTAGTTCTTTTTGCAGATCAAGGCTATGTCGAGGGTACTGAGGCTCCTGCTGAAGGTTATGTGTACGAGACTTATCAGGAATACGATGGGCAAGAGTATACTGAAGGAGAGCAGTATGTGACTGAAGCAAACACATGGGAAGGAGCTTATGCAGATAACTACACAGATGCAGGACAAGAGCAATGGTATGGTGCAGAGACTGCCTATGCGGAAGGCGGGGAAGAACTTTCAGAATACCAATATGATGCAACACAAGCGGAAGGAGAGATTGTGGAGCAGGGCAGTGCTGAAGTTCAGGAAAGCCACTGGGATGACCACCAGGGAGGCGAAGAGACTTATGCGAGTGAAGGACATATTGGCGAAGCTGGTAGGGGACGGCCTCAAGTTATAGAGTATGACCATAGCGGCCATGGTCACTATACTGAAGAGCAAGGAAATTCAGAACCAACTAGTGAGGTACCGACTAGTGATGAAGTTATGAGAAGGGGCGAAGAGGTGATGAAGAAAACGTTAGCAGAAAGGTATGCAGAACTCAAGGCAAAGCCAAAACGTAAAGAAAGTCCACCTTCACGTCCGCTCAAGTCGATCCTCAAGAAAAGCTGTCTTGGAAGTTCAAAATTGCAACAAGAGTCCCAGGGTTCAGGCTCGTCTGAAGACAAAGTGGAGAAGCCATCCATAGGTGAAAACATCGGTCCTGAGTACATAGTCCGCCTTGCAGATTATGGAAACAGACAGTTCTATTGCAAGCTTTGTAATTGTTACATTGCTTCCCAGCTTACTAAAGAACTGCATGCTAAGAGTATTAAGCATGTTGAGCTATTTGTGAGGGAGAAGTCGTCCCTTCTGCAGTCTGTGATAGGGCCAACGCCAACTCAAAATGAACGTGGGGCTGATGAAGAGATACCACAAGAAAGTAGTGCGCCTGCTAAAGATTCCCGAGAGGAATATTCTGATTCTGAGGAGCACCTAAGTGAGAGGGAACGTCAGTATATGGGAAACTACGAGGAAAGGCAGGAAAAAGTAGACACGCCTTTGAACTATGATGAAAGAAGGATGATTTATCAAGCATCGCTGCAACGCCAACGACGTGATAGCAACCAGACATATGAAGATTCACTTGGTTATCAGAAAGAGGAGAGAAAAGAAGATGAAGGATGGATGGGTGAGGGAGGCCAGGATCAAGGCATTGATAGATCAAGAACTGGTAAAGAAACGAGTGCAAGTAAAGAATCACTGAGTGACCGTTACCAAACCCAGAACAGATACGACTTGGCTGATGCTTATAACGAGACGCGACATAGAGAATTTCCAGCTCAAGCAGGAGACGTGCCATCTGGTTCCAGAGATTCCAGAGGTGAAGATGTGGACATGGAGTGGGAAACTGTTGACGACGAGACTCCTTTGGAATCTGCACCTCCATCGCAAGACCTTAATCAGACTCGGCCAAAGCAAGAGTTATTACGCGGGCACGATAAAAGGTCGTCTTCCCATCGAAACCAGTCACCCATGAGAGATCAAAGAAACAGGAACCATACCCAGAACAGAGAACAGTCCAGCGCTGACAGAAGGAAATCACAATTAAGTGATGAGACCGAGAGAGGTTCGACAGACAGGAGAAAGGCAGACGAGAGATCATCACAGAAGCAAAGGTCGTCAACTAATCAGAAATCTTCAGAATACCAGAGATCTTCAAGTAGCAGAAGAGACTCTGGAAGGAGCAGTGATGCGCAAAGTAAAGGTCGTTTGGAAAAATCAAGTAGTAAAACTGCAGGGGGTAGTCAAGGCAAGCTACCAAGTAGAAGTGAAAAGACGACAGATCAAAGAGAACCAGGTACTAAAGTTAGGAGATCAAGAGACGGAGATGAACAAAGGACAACGTCATCCTTGAGTAATACAACTCGTTTGGCAGATACAAGGCCCCCTGTTCTTGGTTCTACTGAGACAATTAGCAGAGCCCCAGCGCCTCAAGAAAGCCAACCACTGAAGCCTCACAAGTCTTCCACAGAGAGAAATAACAAGCCTAATGCTGGGGTTCCTGTGCCCCCTCAGCAGTACCCTGATAGGGGGCAAATTTCTATATTAGGGGAGCCGCCACCAGAAGTGAAGCCTTCTGTGATGGCAAGCCAGCCTCATATGCGTGGAAGAGGCATGCCTGTAAGAGGGCGTGGAGCACAGAGAGGCAGAGGTGTCCCTCCACCTCCCCCACCTCGTGGTGGAGGAAGGGGTGGGTCCCAAGGACGGGGGGGAAGAGGAATGATGAGCACTGTTCCCACTAGTGCAGCACCCTCGAGAGTCCAACAACACGTGGTCGCCACCAGCCAGGCAGCGCACAGTCAAACCACACCTTCATTAGGTGCCCAACATAGGCAGGGACCTTCCCCGAACATGCCAAGACCACCACCTCGCTCTGGCCAAGTTCCAGAAGCTCCTAAACCCTTCTTTGGAGGAGCACAGCGAGGACAGCTCATTCATAGCGCTGCCAAAGTGATGCCTTCAACTGGTGTTCTAGGTCCAACACCCCCAATAGGTGCCGTGCCTCGAGTAGCCCCTGGCATTGGTATTCTAGGAGCAAGTCCTGCTGTGGCGAGAGGAAGAGCAATCCTTCAGTATCAAGCAACTCCTGCTCTTAATGTCGGTCCTCAAAACACCATTCCTGTTGCCACTGGTCAAGGAATTCACCATCATTCAAGGGGTGGCCCTTCTCCAAGAGGCAACAGAGGACGAGCTCAGGCCCCACAGTACCAAGGCGGCAGCCCGGCATTCAGAGGAAGAGGGGCTCCCCAATACAGAGGTAGAGGGGGTGCCCCACCATTTCATGGGCGAGGTGGCAGAGGAGGCGGAATAGTGCGTGGTCGAGGCCATATATGGTGATTTGGTTGGCATAAGAGGCTGTACATGTGGACGTTCTCTTCTGATGTGGTTTGTCAGAATTTATTGACGCAGCCACCGGACGTGCCTATACGTCCAAGCCGAGGGTGGAAGTTTATGTTTAACGGTTATGGAAAAAAAATTAGTAGTCTTTCATCCTGTCTGGCTTGTTGATCGTAGTTATTTTACTAAGGATCTAGAGAAGAAGAAAAAATGTTCAGCAAATTAAAGAACATCCACTAGTAGTTGTGGCAGAACTCGCTTGGTCATATGGTTACCTTCATGAAAACCAGATTCCTTATCATCCTTAGACACGTCCATATTCACTGCATAAACTGTACGCCTAGGACATCTCTAGGACGCTGCGCGTGTGTGAACGCAACCTTCCACTATGTCCTACATCACGTCCCGTTTTCACGGTCGTAGCATGGCGTGCAGTCATATCGACTTTGTTATGTCAACAGAACAATTTTTTGACAGAGCAAATTCGTTATGACTGCACGCCTTGCGAGCGAGCTTCTCTCAACATGACCTGTCACCTTTTGTTCATGGTAGCAAGGCAACACGTGCAAGACCGGATGTGCTCTATGTCATAGATAGCTTAAAACAATGCGAAAGGCAAAATTCATGACAATTCCATTGAATCCCAAAAATATTCACCCGACCTTGCCCAGGGTTGACTGAGCCACGTTGCTGAAAATGTTGCTGCCAGAATTTGGTTGCGTTTTATAGTTTAGACGCAAGGTCAGATTGTTCCGCGTAACAAATTAAAGAGTCTGTGTCAGCCGCCATTTTGACAGCATATCAACATACAAATTCGGAGATAGCCTCCATTTCCATCGGCTGATTTAGAGAGTATAGAACATTACAATGTTCTTGATTGAATTTCATAAGTCAAATCTGAAACTTTATTTTAAAATGTTTACTTCGAGATTTCTATACCTAATTCGCCTTCTTATATGGAATGAAAACAACAAAGGAGTGGCTACCCATCCTAGTAATATTTAGCCATGTCCCTGCCCTCCCTGGAATTCTAGTGAATTCTTATTAACCACCCTGGTTATTTATGGTTACTCAACCAAGAATCCGGGGGTCCCCAACAGGTGTTTGGATTTTCAACTGCCCGATGTTGCCAGAAGCACCCTAGTTTAACCCGGACATTAAACGTCTTCACACTTCCTCTATCATGACAAGTATTAAAATGAATTCATTAGAATTCAGTAAGCATGTACTCTCACACATCGCTAGGCGAAGGAACCTGTCACGATACGCACATGCTCCAGGAGCTATAATTAGACCATCCTATCAGATAACTATTTAAGAACATGTAAAGTTAAAAAGAATGGTCCGATGGATAGAGAAATAGCGAGATTATAAACGATTGTTTTCGAGGTTTTTAGCCTTCGCTGGCCATCGTTACGGGACGATACTTGTTTGTTTAAGATGCGCAGAACAGCTGCGCAGTTGCGTGACAGGCTCCGTAAGTCATTTTTTGGGTGTAAGAACCATTCCCAGAGGACCCCTTTGTGTTCAGTTCTTAGTTTCATCATGATTCGCTACTAAACAAAAGAAGCTTTTTGACGAAACTCAAGAACAAACACAGGTTCTTACACCGGGACAGAGCCCCTTGCGACCAGAGATTAAAATTTAGTAGCCAGCAGGAAAGAGAAGAGAAGAGTGTTAGTGGCTTGACGCGAAGGTTCTGTGACGTCAACGCGACGTGCGGGTTAAAGGATCGCTACTAGTTTTTAAAATCATTTTGTTTAGTATATAGAAATCTTGCCATCTATTGTAATCTGAAGTCAAATCCTTACCAAAGCCATTATGTCACGGACCAACACACAGCAAGTCCAAAAAGCCAGTATAGAACATGAAAACTTTGACGTCACAAAACCTTCACATCTTTGTCTCAGGAAAAGACTAGTGATTTCGGTAGTTTATGTTAACTCACTGGCCAATTTAGACCATGCTGAATTCAAGGGAATTTCTGGGAATTTTATGACGTAGTTAATCAACATTAAACCATAGTTAGTAACTATGATTAAACTAAGCCGCCATAGACGATAAACCAGACATTTGTGGATAAACCCGAAGTGCCTCTAGTCAGTCTCGACACCACGAATTGTAAATAATACCCATTCTAACAGTTATTATGGTTTAAGAAAACTATCCATCGTTTTAGAGGGTATGCAACTTGGAGATTTTAAGAAATAAATATATCGTTGGATATGCTATTTTGTAAATTTGCCCAACATTGTACAAGACGTGAGCTGTAACGCAGAAACAACAAGTGGGGGATCTTTAACAAGGCGTTTTACGGAACCGTTTATTGCGAGAAAGAAATGGACAGTTGCATTCTTGACATCTGCACATCCCCTGTCGAGGACCTCGAAATTCCAGGGTGGGTGGTCATTAAACAAAATTGGATTCACAGGTTGGGTAAACAATTTCTAGGATGTTCATGAGACAATTGTCTAGAATTCCAGAGTGGGGTAGGGACAACTTTGCCAGGGTGCGTATGGGTCCTCGACAGGGGGGTGCGGATTATGTTTGCGCCTGCATAATACGAAAAACAGCAACAACAAAACGTTTTGTAGTAGTGAATGTGCTATTAGGGCGTTCGCACTACCTGAAGTATGCAAGTCCGTCCGTATTCCTGCGTGTACAGAATCACGTTACAAAGGGGCTCTCGCACGCTAAAAAAAAGTAAGCAACTTTATTAACGTCTCAAATCTTCTAGCCGTGCACGAGTGCACTACTAATCGGGGAGACGGTGCACTACTTACCCCCCCTTTCTCTATCAGAGCTCCAGGTGAAAGGAATTCAAAGCTATAAGCAAGCTACTCGGAACAGAGAAAAGTCGATACGGTTGGTTGATCCGGGATTCGAACTCAGGACCGTACGCACAGTGTGCCGTGCACAAACACACTGCGCCACCTAGCCGTACCGTTAGTAGTGGCTTGCTGGCCACTTCTCTGATAAGAAAATAGCTCAAATCGCAATCCAATTCCATCCTCTTGATAACAGGTAAAAACAACCTAGAATTGCATTTATCTAACACTTGAAAGGTTTTTCTATTTAAATCTGGAGGATTATTTTGATTACTACGGGCAAATGTACATGTGTTTTCACGGTTACAGTTATACTTATTTTTTGCCCACGGTGGACAAATATTGAGCGTGCGAGAGCCCCGTCTTGGTTAAGTGTATGTTCTTGGAGACGAAAGCTTGGGAATTGATGACAAAATATTTAAGCTTATTTATAATCCATTCTCAAGCTTTCGAGCTCAGATTTCTCGACTTTACTAACGGCTCGTTCGATCTCCGCACGATGGATTTTGCCACGGTGCTCTTACTGTCGTTTTTCTCAAGGCCCAGATCACATGTTGTAAATAAATTAAAATGTACGACAAGCAATTTCCTTGGATAGCCACAAAAATCGTTACTGCACAGAACGTATTCAACAACAACTTGACAAAAAATGTACACGGATACCAAAAACATTTAATCATCAAATTAAATTGAGACAAAGGACCTGAGACAAACGAACCCAAGTAACAGAACGAAGATGACAAAATATAATGGGCAATTCCAGAAAATAAAGGTACCCTCCCCACGGGCGGCACTAGGTCACAGCTCTCTCGCTAGCCACCACGAAATCATACTGAACTCACGGTAAATTTCAGTGAGTTTTCATCTTCCCAACCCCGGACATCAACACTGCTAGAAACCAATCCTGGAATGTAGTGACTGCTTGTAGCATACCCACCCAGAATTCAAAGAAGACCACATCTAAAGGTTCCAAGGATTTTTTTCTGACTACCCACTGCATTTCTCCGAGATCTACGAGGTTACCTAAAAGCACTACTAAGAATGCCTAATTAACATATCCTGGCCTGCTTGCAGAGAAACCCCAGGTTTGAACGGCATCAAATGGTAAAAACATTCCGGTCGGGATGATATCCCTGGAATGGCGCTTATCATTTGCTCATTTCTAGTGCCCTTATTTGGTAATCAAACCGGTTGGATTGGTTCGTTCCAACCGAGGCAATCTCGAGAGGTTATCAACTCGTACCAACCGGAATGACCAAAAACTCTACAGTACTATTTCATTCCAACCGGAATTTCCGGGATTTTTTGACAAATGGTAAGCACCCCTGAAGAGTTACCGCGCTTCAAAATCCAAGATGGCTGCGGTGATCGCTTTCGCACGCCGGGTTCCTCCGCCATAAAACTAACGCTCAATCGCCTGCAAACAGGTTATCCAGTTAAAAAGCCTCTGTCAGCCTCCATTTTGAATGTAGTGCAATATTTGCGATTGAATTCGATAAATGAATAATAAAACTTCGTTTTTAGAAGACAATTTCAAGATTTCTACACGAAATTCGTTGCCTAATATCGACTGAAAACAATAACAAAGGAGTGGCTGACAAGGGCTCTTTAAGCTTGGAGCGCCCATAGTTTTGTCGACAAGTATTAACTGTTCGTTTTGATAGTTTCGCGTTTGAAACGATGCGTTGTCAAGGCGAGTTCATAATATTGTCAAGGAAAGTAGAGACAAAGTTCACGGGCTTTTCCTTGACAACATTGCGAACTTCACTTGACAAAGAACTTTCCAGACACTCAAACAAACGCGAAACTTAACGACAAAACGATAGGCGCTCCAAGCTTAACTGGATAGCGCAGTAATTTTCTCCCTGATCTTTACTGTGTAAAATGTGGACTATTTTCCCTTTCGCGCTGCGTTCTTGATCATTTCCAGCCTGTCGGCGGCGTGGAAGAAAATTCTGAAGAAGATGTTCAGCTGAGTCTCCCAGTATTGGAGATTGTCGCGCTCTGGAGGTGGGGACAACAGTGGAACTTCCACAGGGGAGGGGCTGGTCTGCTCGCCTGCACCCTCCTGGCCAAATCCCGCACCTTGGGAAATAAGGAAGATGAAAAATAAGCATTTTATTTAATACCGGCTGTCCGCAGACTACATTCTGTATTATCAGACAGGGCTCATGTATTATCAGACAGGGCGTATTATAAGAATGAAGATGCATTAAATAACGCGCATTGATTGTTTCATAGGACATGCGTGTCATGAAATGACAATGATATTGTTAATTACCGCGCGTCATTAGGACATTAGAGCGCGCGCACTGTAGTTCTTCGCTGTAAATCACCGTAACCAAACATGTAATAAAATAGTGGAAACTCTACAAGCCCCAGTAGCGTCTTCTCCACATTGGTGCCGAAACCCGGGAGAGAAGATGTCTAAAGAAGAATCTTTACGGCAGCTGAAGTCGATTCGTGGGGCGTTTCGAGGACATTGTACTCGAAACATCGACAAGGCAAAAGCAATCATGGAAGCCGAAGATCCAGACCTCGAAGAACTGGGAAATGTGTTGGAGGGATTTCAGAGCCGAATGCAAGAAATTTCATCGATGAATGAGAAAATCCTTCTGCTGGTGGATGATACCAAGATAAAAGAGGAAGTAGACTCAACTCTGGATCTGAGCGACCATTATACTGGTTGGAAAAACGCCATAATGAAGTTTCTTCGTCAACATACAGTGAAGGTAGAACTTGAGACGAACCATCCGGTAAGGTCGATTAGTGAATTAGAAGAACATGGAGCTTCGACCCCTCGCATTCAAACGGCGTTCAGGAGCGCCGTGCACTTACCAACTATTACTCTGAAAACATTTAGCGGTGATCCACTAGATTGGCTCTCATTTTGGGACAGCTATAAATCATTAGTTCACGAGAATCCAACCATAAGCGACGTGGATAAAATGAATTATTTAAGCGGTTACCTGAGAGGCGAAGCTGCGCGTTCAATTAATGGGCTATCATTAACTAGCAGTAACTACACTAAAGCCATAGAAATATTAGAGGAGAGATATGGCGACAAACAGATACTTATATGGATGCATTACTTAAGCTACCAGAAGCCACAAGTGAAGTGCGCAAATTGAGAAATCTATATGATATGTGTGAGACATATATTAGAGGCTTAGAAGCTTTGGGTGTATCGACATATTCCTATGGGTGTCTCCTAACACCAATGATATTGAAAAAGTTACCAGAAGAATTTCGGCGCATTCTGTACCGAGGGCATGAAAAGTCAGCGTGGCATTCGTAGCGAGATAGAAGCACGCGAGAGGAGTCATTATAGTAAACCGCAGCCCCTGGGAGAGACCTCTAAGGGAGGGAATAAAATGGGGACAGCCGACGCATTGTTAGCGGGATCTGATAAAGTGATAACATGTCTATATTGTAAAGGGGAACACAAAGTCGAAGATTGCAAAGAGACATTACAGGCAAAAATCGAATAGCTAAAGAAACAGCGCAGGTGTTTCAATTGCTTAAAGATTGGACATATGGTTGCACGATGTAGAAATAAAATGATAGCCATTGTAGTAAGAAACACCACAGTACTCTTTGTGACAAAACGGAAGAGAAGAACCCGCCGACTCCTAAAAAGAAAGAAGCCGAACCCGTGACGGAGGCCGATCCCTCCCCATCGAACAGTGGAACCCACGTGGGTGTCGCCGGTGTATGCGAAGAGATTTTAATGCAGACTGCTGTTGTTAACGTTGCCGGTCCACTGGGAGAATTCAAAGCGAGAGCGCTATTTGACACTGGTGCGCAAAGAAGTTTTGTGTCGTCAAAGCTGAGAAACAACCTCGGCGTTTTAACCGAGAGTAAAGAAATGTTAAATATCACAACATTTGGACGGTCACAGCCCATTAGAGTGACAATGGATTGCTAGCTACAAACACTAAATTTGGATGGTTGTTAAGTGGACCAATACAAGACAAGAACACCAACGCGCAACACGGGACAACGTGTGGAATATACAAAGTAGATACCAAAAGCGATGATGATATGAAGCTAGAAGAGATCTTGTCTAGGTTTTGGGATATTGACGGAGTTGTCAACAACGAGGATCGCAAAAGTGAACATAAAGTATTGAGCACTTTTAAAACAACCATCAAGTTTCACCACGAAGAAAGGAGATACCAAGTGAGACTACCATGGAAAGACAACAAGGATATGCTCCCAAGCAACCTTGGACTATACAGAAGAAGACTAAGAAGTCTGATAAAGCGACTGTCATCACGAAAAGGAAACGATTGTATCAGAGATTATGATCATATCATAAAAGACCAACTAGACCTCGGATTTATAGAGCGAGTATCCATAAGGGGGTCCTACATTACCTTATCATCATTAGCACATTTACCCGTGTTTAAAGACAGCGCGGACGTCTCAAGATTCCCTTTCGCTAAATGACTGCCTTCCCCCCCCCCCCGGGGGGGGGGGGGGGGGGGACGACTCCCATATTTTTTGACCGGGGATGATCGTCGGAAATTTTCAGTTTCACCCCTAAAAGATACCAAACATGGCGGGCCATGGCGTGGCTCAAATAATTTCTTACCCTAAAAGATACCCTAAAAGATGAGGCCTTATGTGCAAAGTAGGCGCGAAGGAGACAGGTAACAGGTAAAACATACCCATTAACAAATTTCCGTGTTTGTTTCTAATTTATCATCTTCTCATCGAGTAATCTCTCTTTCTTACACGGTTTTTAGAAGCACCATCATGAGAGAAAACAATTTGGACACATATTTCGGCCCTAAAAGATACCAATCTCCCTAATTTTATTGAAGATGAAGATCACCCCTGAAAGAGACCAAGGCCCCGTGATTTTAACCCCTAAAAGATACGACGATCATCCCCGGTCAAAAAATATGGGAGTCCCCCCCCCCCCCCCCCCTCCCTACCCGGGCTGCCTTCATATAGGTCCGTCGCTGCTAAATGATCTGACAGGTATCTTACTGCGCTTCCGACCTCACAAATATGCATTCACAGCAGATATCGAAAAGGCATTCTTACAGATCGAAATAGCGGAAGAAGACAGAGATGCGACAAGATTCTTGTGGCTTAAGAATCCAGAAGACCATAGTTTAGAAAACAACATTGCGATTTACAGATTTAAACGCGTTCTCTTCGGTGCAGCTCCATCACCGTTTCTTCTCAACGCCACTATACTGTATCAATTCAGCCAACACTCCAACAGCTGGGTAGCGAAAAATATGGAAACGTCCTTTTATGTGGACAACGTGCTGTCGGGGGTTGACTCTGATGAACAGGCAATTGAATATTTCCAGGAGTCATGCGCACTTATGGAATCTGCAGGGATGAACCTTCGACAGTGGACCACCAACTCAACCAACCTGAGACAAGTGATCAGTGAAGAGAAGAAATCGGATGAAAAGAAAGTTAAAGTACTGGGACTAGTATGGGACTCAGACAAAGATCACCTAATGATTTCATTGGAAAAGCTTGCACATGACATGGCTGAGAGTGCGAAAGATTTGACAAAACGGATCGTGCTTAGTGAAGCAGCAAAAATATTTGACCCACTTGGAGTACTCGAGCCATTTACAGTACGAGCCAAAACAATGGTCCAAGATTTGTGGCAAGGCAAACCACATGGGATGACAAGATCCCTGAAGACCAAGATAAAGAAGTGGCGAACATGGTTTACAGAGATAAAAGACCTGGTGAACATGCAAATCCCACGACAATATTTTGGGGATTGGCCTGAATACGGTCAAGTACAGCTGCACGTATTTTCTGACAGCAGTCTAAAAGCATATGGCGCGGTTGCGTATTTGAGAACACAAACTGTCAATGACGGAATCCATACAACATTCATTATGAGTAAGAGCAAAGTAGCTTCTCTGAAGAAACAATCCCTACCAATCTATCTATCTGCCTATTTACATGCACCATCGTGAGAGCTGTTCACCTGGAGGTAGTAGAAGATCTATTGACAAAGTCTTTCCTACAAGCGTTCAGAAAATTCATCAGCAGAAGGGGAATCCCAGAAAAGATGATATCAGATAATGCTAAAACATTCAAGACTGCATCAAAGACGCTAGCCAAGGTGTCCAAACATATACTGGAAGACGCTGAAGTACAACAATATATATGTAACAGAGGTATTTCGTGGCAATTCATAGTAGAACGAGCACCATGGTGGGGTGGTTTTTATGAACGGTCAGTTGGCTCTACAAAACGCTGTTTAAAGAAGATTGTGGGGAAAGCTTATCTTGATCTTGCTGAGCTAACAACTGTTGTGACAGAAATTGAAGCCGTGTTGAATAGCCGACCATTGACATACTTGTATTCAGAAACAGAAAATGGCCTTCCATTAACACCCTCGCAGTTTCTCTGTGGACGACGTCCTGAAGACCAATGTGATCATCAATAAGAGACTTACTTTGTCAATAAAATTGTAAATGTTTGACGTGTGACTTTCTCTCATTTCCATAGCTCCTGGTCTTACCTATTGTCTCGGATTCTGCGGTGGTGGGTCCCTTAGAATCTTTTCCTGCAGACACAAGCGATACCGTTCTCCTGGCCCCTTCTTGAGTATGGGGGGACGCTTCAGGTGTCTTGCCCGCTACGCTTGCTGTAAAGGACAAGATGCCATGGGGCTTATTAATAGAATATGTTTGATCCATATCCTGCAAAAACAGTCGCTGTCGAGTGCTCACCGAAAGAGACTCACGAAAACAAGGGTCTGCGCTTCAACAGGAATAATTCCATACTGATTACGTCATTTGACCTGGATCTGGTCAAAAGTACTGAAAAGGGCCAAGGCGCGAAACATCACAGTCTCGAATAGATATTGAAATATTCCTACCGCAGTTTGGTGGCTGGCGCGTGTAACTTTGTGCAAAACAAGAATATGTCCAGATTGAGGTCAAATACGTTATCACTATCGTATTTTGGCCGACGGCCTCCCGTTTTGAAATTACAACACGAGGGGGTGGATCAGGGAGGTGCGCTATTATATAGTAGAATAAAGCAGTTGCTGCTAGATATCCAAAGCTACACATAAGCAAACACGTGTACGAAGATTCACCTTCTTTGTTGGGACCTTCCCTGCTACTTTTGACAGGGGATTCCCCGGTAGGCTGTTTATCGGGGATTCCCCTGCTCCTTGTTGTGATCGGGTGGAGCGCGTGGGGGATTCTGGGCCTTCCTGACTTTCACCCAATGAGCCGGCCGCGTTATTTTCTCCTTCACCTGCAACAATAGAATCAATACGGTAATAAGAGCAAGAATCCCCGCGTTAAGGCGCTTTCACACGGCGAGATCTTAGCTGCGATTTCTGCGGTGATCGTCGACGTCATATCGCGCGGTGTGAACGGCCGGCAATTTGTCTATTTGTCCGTTTGTTGGCGATCTGAAGTAACAGATTCGAACATGTCCAAAACGCCTGCGACGTCGCGGCGACATCGCAAGTGAAATCGCCGGCCATTCACACCGTTCGATATGACATCGCCATGGGATCGCCGCAGACATCGCACTTCAGATCGCAGCTGAAATCGCGCCATGTGAACGGGCCTCTTTAGGCTGCGCGATTCTTTAGACTGCGCGAGTCTTTAGACTGCGCGATTCTTTAGACTGCGCGACTCTTTAGGCTGCGCGATTCTTTAGGCTGCGCGATTCTTTAGGCTGCGCCGCGCTTTACCACCTCATTGCAAATGCTCTTTATTTACTATATAATTTTATATCATTTTATATGCTGGCCTCTTTTTACAGTTCGGTGATGAACCTATTAAATCAGCGTGCCGTTTAAAAGCTTGTGTGACTAAAGGATTTCAGGTAAAACAACATTGAATGAAGGTGAACATACTTATAATGAAGTTCATGGGCATGGCAATTTTTACAGGGCCCGACATTAACTTTTTTTCAAAAGGTGTTATTGGCGCCTAAATAAAAATTTTGTTGACAGCTAATTTTGAGAAGGACAGAATGGTAAGTTGCCATTTGGCGACAAGGTTCACATTTTTGCTTGCCAAATCCTTAATCTACCCAGTTGCCATTGGCGACCATATGGTCGGGCCCTGTTGTATGCGGATTCCACAGTTTCTCAGTTCATTCTGAGTAGCCTACCTTCCACTGGTGATTCTGCTGGTTTTGATGTGGCTGGGGTAAAGCTATCAGCACTGCCTGACCGAATGGATGGCTCAGGACTTAGTTTTGCACTTACTGGCCCACTCTGTCCACTCAGCACAACATCTGTTACGTACGCCACGCTGCAGTCAATAAGTGCTTCAAAGAACTCCAGGAACGTCATTTCCAGCTCGAGATTACAGAAATCCTCCTGCGCAAGGTGTGGATTGTCATGTGCAAGGATTTGGATGATCTCTTTTGGTGTTAGGACTTCGTTGATGATCTTGTAATCATGAAGTGTGTGTAGGAATTGCCGTGCCTTGAAGGTCGGTTCATAAGGAGGGTATGGGTTAGGTGCAGACACGCCCATAAAAATATCCCATGATTTCTGTACATACTTTTTTGCTATGGATGCTTTGATTGGGTCTTGGAAGAGACTTCCATTCACTTTACAAGCATTTCCAAGAATATTATTCATGATTAGCCTTGCAGTACATTGTGCAACTATGCATCCCTTCTCATGTTCCTCTCCTTGAAAGACATTGAATGCGATTGAGATAATTGCATTGATAAAGTCACGCATAAGGACCTTGGTTTGTGGCTCATGGATGTCAGTGGCACGTCCTGTTGGGTCGACAAAGCGATCCATCTCAGACAAGGTGACTCCATGGTGGTGCATCTTACAATCCTTAAGGAACCTCCAAAGCTGGAACCTTGTCATGACAAATGTGTTATCTGGAGAGGCCTCTTCTTCCCCAAGCCCACTATAGAATGAGTAGATATGCTTGAGCTTGCTGACATGCCGCAGCATCACATTAGTTACATTCTCAAGTTCTTCTTCTCTTTCATCAAGCTCCAGTTCCAGCTCATCTAAGATGTGATCAATTCGAATACACAGAGGATTGTTGCTGCTGATCACAGAACCATCAGAGGGGAGAAAGGGTGTGGCTGCTCTTGCAGGTGTGGCAGGTCGAACAGGTAAACCAGAACTGACAATGTCAGGTGTAGTCATTCCTGACGGGTTGATGTCTGGGAAATCTAGCATGTGGTCTTGCTCAAACGTACCTAAAAAAATGGAGTGATTTAGGCAAATGTTAAAATGGAGCACCCTAAAAGGAATTTTTTATTGTGTGATTCCAAAAATTATCCATACCCTCCCATGGAAGGGGTTTGAGATTTGAATCCCCCAACCCACCCCTCTGGAATTTCCAAATCCCTTCCATTGGGAGGTATGGATTTTTTCTGGATCGGCTGGCACATTATTACAGAAATCTTTGTCCAAGGTCTGTAAATCTCACCTTCAAAGACATGACCATTCTTGAAGATATACTTTCCCTTGCCATGCT
Source organism: Scolanthus callimorphus (assembly GCA_033964015.1). Taxonomy (NCBI): domain Eukaryota; kingdom Metazoa; phylum Cnidaria; class Anthozoa; order Actiniaria; family Edwardsiidae; genus Scolanthus; species Scolanthus callimorphus. Next base: position 29,563,507 of record CM066917.1, read on the forward strand.
TCATGTTGCTTGCCCATTCACCAACATACTTCGCCCCTGATGCATATGTAAAGGTACCATAACCATGACGCATGCCGTTAACCCACTCTCCTTTGTAGTAATTTCTCAATGGATACTGGGACCCTGCAATGCGCCTCAGGAACCAAGAGTGTTCTCCCTGACCATGTTGGACACCAAACTCCCACTGACCCTCATATCTCTGATCACGGTCATACCAATGCATGGTGCCATAACCATGACGAATATTATCCTTCCAGTCCCCTTCATACACATTACCCCCCTTGTAGACACGCCTTGCATATCCATGCCGCTTGTTATTGAGCCAGTGGCCATCGTAGTAGGACTGCCCTTCCCTGTCATATTTCAGGACACCTCGGCCATGTCTCTTGCCGTATTTCCACTCCCCTGAATATGTCGCAGGCAGACATCCACAACTGTAAGTCCCTTGACCATGCCTCATACCTTTCTCAACTTCCCCTTCATATGTACTTCCATCTTGCCAAGTGTAAAACCCTTTGCCTTCAATTACATTATTCTTGAATTCCCCTTCATAGATGATCCCGTTGGACCAAACATACTTCCCTTTCCCCTCCATTTTCCCATCCAGAAATTCCCCCGAGTAGACGTGACCGCCTTGGAAAAACGCCGTCCCTATGCCGTGAAAGAACCCTCGCTCATCCTTATCACCCTCGTAGCTTTCTACAATCAGTGCAGTCAAGATCGGCTCGTTTCTCATAACATCATGGGGGATGTTTTGAGTTTTAATGACTCTTGCAAGTTCGTGTCGCTTGAGGAATCCTTTTGCTCGAGTTCTTCGCTTTCGTCTTCAGTCCCGGGGACTGTATTACCCTCTTCTGTTCCATTCTTTGCTTCGCTTAATGGTTCGGGCATTTTTTACCGCAACCTTTTAGCTGTACACTTCTAAACTCATGATAATTTTCGGTAAACAAATACAAGTTTCCAGTAGAAATGAAAAAGTTGCCGCGGTAAAAAGGTTATCATGGTTGCTTAGTTACCATTCATGACAATATAGAGTTCCCGTATGTTTCCGACGAAAGTCGGGTCATGTCGATGACAAAACGTTTCAGTCGAAATATAGTCGGCGATCTGAATTTTATTTGGGGGCATGGCTATATCAATGATTTAGTCATGTGTATTTTGAAATTGAAATGAAAAGGGACTTTGAAAAATATGTGGCAATGTAACCAAAGAAAATGAACTATCGAGAAAAGTCGTAAAGTTTCCGATTGGTGTTCGGTGTACTGTCGGCTTACTTGGTTTGTGATTATTGATGACCAATGTGACCGCGGGCGCTAGTGATCAGATGTTCGAAGATGGCGGAATTTTGGTGCTATCTTGTCCATTTCAAAATTTGACGGTCAAATATGCGTTCTAGATCTCTGTGTTGCGGGTGTTCTTGGTTTGTATCAGATGGAGTGGGTATTGGATGTGCCATTTTCACCTACTGCCTTGTCGCCTATGCCGAAATTGTTGTAGTATTCGTAATGTTGCTACCAGAAATTCCTTACGCCGGCACGGGCCTCTTTCATGCGATTTTCTTCACGTTTCTCGCTATTCTAGCAGTTGTAGCTCATGTTAGGGCAATGGTTACTGACCCGGTAAGTAGAGTTTTAATGTGTTTATTGAAATGCTTCTAGCTATAATTCTCTTCCCTTCTTCTTAAAATATTCATACTTTTGCGTGGAGCTTTTGGAGTGTTTAGGGATTGCGATATTGAGGATGAGATGACGCCGCGATAGACTTTACAGACTTTAGACTTTTTGATTTATTTGTTTCCTGTTTTTCACATGAGAGATACAATATGATTTTTTCCAATATCTTTAATTTCGCCACAAGCCTTCGAGATCCTAATTGTTTGTATAAAAGCTGCCTTGGAGCTGTAATTCTTCCGGATTCAATTTGAGTTAATGCGAGAAATTCTATTTCAATTTCTTAGTTAAAATTTCTTATCTTTTTTAAATCATTTTGTCCTTGAGATAGCGTTAACAACACCAACCAGTTCTTCGATTTGAAAGCTTCCTTATCAACTAGGAAAGCATTTTAAAACAGAAATAACAATGTCAATACAGCGCTGAAAAGTGAGTCACTTCCAGTTTTAGTTTGTGTATAAAGTCGCAGGTGCAAAGAAGTTTAGAATTCAATCCCAGATGTCTAGACTTCAAGAAAACCCACAAAACCCTCAGAACCCCCTGATCATAAGAACCCCTTTGATACATATTTTAGGGGGGATTTTAATTTCGCCAAATAATTTATCAATTAGGCTGTTTCATACCTGTGACTTTTTCTATAGGATCCCTGCATAGTTTTATTGTGCTTCATGCATGCACTTTTATAATGCTAATAAAATGACAATTTTAATTAAAAATCTTAGAGATTCAAAAATATTACTTGGAGATTTCCTCCTCGTGATAAAAAGTTGGATACATAATGCCTTAAATTCTAACATTTTTAATCCTAGATAGAATTTTTTTTTATAAAATCTTCTTTCTGATGGGTACCATATCAAATCTGTTTTTAATGCTTAGACAAACTAACAGCACAGCATTTTCATATCAAGCATGAGATTCGCAAATATAACCCATCTAGAATAATTCATATCAGAACAGATGTTTGTAAAAACTTAGGTGAGTTTACACGAGTGTAGTTACAGGTATTTTTTTTATGACATTGTTTAATAAGATACAGAGTAATAATCCAGACCACTTAAAGCAACTGAAAAAAATGTTTGAAGCTAGGTAGAAGAGACTAAGGTTTGTTTTATTCAGATAAGCATTTTCTGGCTCTGTTTTAGTGGTTTAATATCCATAAGTTTGCTAAGCCCTGAAGTAGATTATAGTGTTTTCCTTTTTCATTTTAAGCACATAATGATCATAAAGACATTGGAGTACTTTTGTTTCGCAGGGCGAATATTATTATTATTCTGCTAAAAAAATGGAAGCTTTCACCTGACATGTATAACAGATACCATCCTTTTTCAAGTCTTACAGTTTTCAATTTTTAAAAAACAATAAATTAAACGAAAAGGCTCAGGCTCGGAATTTAAAACAAGGGACTCAGAGGTGCTCAACGAGGCTCAGATTTTACCATTCTATACCCCTAATTTCGTATTTTATCCAACTGATTATTTGGTGAATACTAAAACAACAGCTATTCTCCTAAGTGTCAAATGAGTGGCAGGATATATGTACCTCAACACTATACATATCCCCCCACTATATACCACCATGGGGAATAGTTGTATATTTGAATAAAATTGAGGATTTCCAAATTGTTTGGCATGTGAATTTGGCCAATAAATAGACATGCACATTATACCTATACTTAAAAAATGGTCAAACTTTAATTACATGTTAACTGTTTGGCAGCATTTAATAAGAGTGGTGTATATTTTGTAGATGTTTATAATTCTAGTCATAAATGTGTACAAATTGTGTATGTCTATTGGATGTATAGCTATTTCTTGTGGATATATTTTAATCCTTCAGGATAAGGATATTTTTTCTTGTGTGAGAAATTGGAAAGGTGCTTTGAGGACTGTATTTCAGCAGAGTTTATACACTTTATAATTCATAAAGTTATTCCCTAGGGATATGTCTGATTACCCATACTCACACAACTAGTAGATACCTGTCAGTGCTAGTTTATTGCAAAGTGGTAGATTTTGTGCCATTGTTAATACAAGAAAAACTTCAAAATGTCATGGAGGTGAATTATATTATATGTATGAAATCTATTTCAAATTAAATGCTGGCGAGTTGATAAAGTGACTAAGGGGCAAACCATTTACTGATTCATAGGAGTATTAATATTAATTGTAGTTTTTTCCTATATAATTAACAGGGAACAATTCCACTTGGCAATTGCACTGCTGAGAACCTAAAAAAACTGAGGCTAGCAGAAGGTCAAACAGTGCTGAGATGTACAAGATGTGAATGTATTAAGTTAGATAGGGCGCATCATTGTAGGTGAGATATCATAAATTGGTATTTTAATATATTTAATATATTTTAATGTATTCTCCCTTAACCATATGATGGTTTTAGCAGCAGGGCCTGACATTTAATTAGAGACTCGATTTAACTGCTGCATCATTGACTTTTCTTAATACTAACAACGGCACTTATGATGTAAACTTCAACACAAAGTCCAATGAAATGAAAGGGAATTACAGTTGTTGGACTTAGTGAAATCACATGTGCTCTTTACTTTTTACCTTTTGTTTTGTATAAGCCACCAAATAGAAAATTTAAATTTGAACTTTTCCCTCTCAAACCCAGAAATTAAAAAAATCTTGAGAGTTACAAGTCTTTACTGTATTTTATAGAGTGGCATATCAGTGCCGTAGCTAAAAGCTGCCCCCTCTGCTCCCCCGCTAGCTACAGCACTGCATATGCTGCTTACTGCATTGTGCATGGCCACCCAAAGTTTCTTACTAAATTTTTTACTAGCCTGTTTTTTTTTTTTTTTTTTGGGGGGGGGGGGGGAGATTACTCACAAGAAGAAAAAGGAAAATAAAACACCTTTGGTTAGTTGTTTAGCCAATGGCCACTTTTGAATGCACACAACTGTAAGAAAGGTAGCCAGCCATTGGTAACAGTTTTTTAAAGTTCTTAAAAAACTGCAAGAAAGGTAGCCAGCCATTGGGAACAGTTTTTTAAAGTTCTTAAAAATCCAGTTGCTATGACAACAATATTGTTGCATTTATTAGTCTCTTTGTAGGAAAACTGTTAATAAGGTTTATATTCTTTTGTTTTTTACAGCACTTGCCAAAGATGCATAAGGTATGAATCACACAATTTTTAATTTTTGAATTGGTGCCTCATTTAAATTATTATGTGTTTATATGCTGTTTTATTTGTAGCACTGTAGAAGTTAGGAGATTAATATGTTTTTATTTGTCTTTTTAGAAAAATGGATCATCATTGTCCTTGGTAAGCTGACATTTTAACAATCCGTAGTGCATTTATCCTACCTGCAGTGCTGTCTGAATGTTTTGAAGTAGATGGTCTCCCTGAAAAAAAAAAGCCAGCCGCAATGCATTCTAGATAAATGTGTATAAGCAGTAAATGTTTCTGAAAAGTGTGAAGAAAACATTATGAAACGTAGCCAGTAGTGAAACAACGAAGTAGCTGATGGAGATGGAGCACCAGCAATTTTTGATTGTTTTGATAACACTAGCCTATATCCTCGGGTAGCATGAGCACAACAAGTTAAAAGCAGCTGACACTTGACTGTTCTGGCCTTTTCATTTTCAGGATCAATAATTGTGTTGGAGAAGATAATCAAAAATTCTTTATTCTCTTTACTGTGAGTACCTACAGTTTCTATTTTCTTCTTACACGATTTGATACAGATCTAAACTTGTCTATTCTTTTTTCTTTCAGTTTTATATTTTCATAGTATCTGTCTATGCACTACTACTGTGCGTCAGACAACTATTTCTCTGCACAGAAAGAGAATGGCTTGGTGAGTTGAGTCCCCCTGCTTGTAAGCATTACTCAGGGGATTTTACATCTTTGAGAAATAATATACTTATCCTCAGCCTCTACGTTTGCCGTAGGCCTGACAATATCAGATTTGGCAAAATCCAGACAAAATTTGTCCTGCCAATTACATGTTTTTATGTGACCGTTTTCAATGTGTTTCTTTCCTCTTCAGGCTGTACAGCTGTGGCCATGCCTTCTTCTGTTCTTCTGATTATTTTCCTGGTATTTGAAGGGTTGTTATTCGGTATCTTCACTCTGGTCATGTTTTGCTCCCAACTTACATCCGTTGTAAGAGATGAAACGGTAGGTTCACTTCCATCCCCTCTCTTTCTGGATAAACGTTTGATATAATCAGTCAATCAGTATATTTTTATACAGACATGGATTGCAAAAATTAGCCGAAAGGAGACATTTTTTCTTGCACTCATATTTACAGATTTAAGCACAATATTTCCTTGCATTTTTAGGGTATTGAAAACCTCAAGAATGAAAGGATTTCAAGAAAAACAACAATGTAAGTTAAATAATTTTTTCTTCTATTGTGGGAGTTTTTGGCATGTCAAAATGCTAATTTACTTGCTAGCTGTTGTTAGCAAGAATGTAACGATGGCTTGACTATAAAATTCATGTTTTCTGTATCTGCAGGTACGAAAACTTACAAGATGTATTCGGTGGCAATTTTTCTGTAACCTGGCTGTCTCCATTTACTGGGCTCTCAACAAAAAGAACTTCTTACTCTTTTTATGAGGTCTAACTGGTTATCCTTGCCGCTGGCCTCATACGGTACTAAGAAAACGGTACTAAAGAATCACTTAACTTCTTGTCCTAAATAAGGCCACTTTTAATATGCCTTCTCGGCGCATACAGGTAGTTTAGAGTGTAGAGTATGTAGATATATCAGTCATACTAGTGCTTTTTCTCAGTTGGAGAAAGGAAAAAATACTTGCCAACTTTCTTTGCAAACTCTCTGCAAGCAGAGGCCCCCGGGAGCGGATCAAACTCCAAAGGGAGGGGGGTTGATTGAAATTGAGATGAAATTGAAAATTTTCATTGGCTAATACAGTTAATGTATGGGAACATTGTCAGAGAAAAGGGGTGGGCGGCCCCCTCTAAAGTTTGCCCATGGTCCTTGTCTTCTGTATCTGCTATTGGAGCAGGGAACAGCAATATTCTATGATCCGCCATCGGGATCAATGTCTGTGCTCTCGGCGAGGATTCCGAGAGAGTTCCGCACTTTTATTTACCCATGCGCCTTGTTTTGGTCTCGAGTTTCCAGTCACGCATGGCGACCAAACTCCACTATTTGGCGACTAGAATTCTTGTTTAGGTACCAATGGCACATCTCGAAAAAAGTTAATTTCGAGCCCTGAATAAAATGTTTATAAACTTGAATGCACATCGGTAATTTATGCAAGCACAACACGTGTATACATTTTTGACACATTCACTCCACACCCCTACACATTTGTAAAATTGGAATGTACAAAATAGTTTGAGAAAAAAAAGAAAACAGATAAATGGTAGGCAAAAAGGAAGCATGGGACGTTAAAAAAGCAGTTTTGTAAAGCCTAAATCAGTCGATCCTCTGGGAATGGAATACGGAATACATGAACAGCGTGACGGCCATGTTGCTTGCACTATTACTGGATGTTTTTGTTTATGGAATTGCATTACATTTTCCATTAAACATAAAGAACGAGAGTAATAGAGACACAAGAACTCTTGCAGAAACTAGCCGGCGTAGCAAGGGCGTGGAGTTTTAGGGCAGAGAAAAAAAAAGGAAAACAGAGAATAATCGACGAGCGAGTTTCCGCGCGGCCAAAATCTTGCCTTCTTCCGAAACGCAGAGTATGTAGAACAAAATAGAGCGAACTTCACTTGACTGTAGTAGGACTAAATACACGAGGAGTAATGACAAGTTGCTGCTGAATGGCTTCCTCGTCAGCCAATGACAAGCCATGTAAAACCACTATCACGCGGTGAGCACGTGACTATTCTCGATAAAAATGAGGGACCAATGAGAATGTAGGGAAACGTATATACAAATAGTTTTCCCGCCCGCGCATAGGGGTGGACCATTTGATCTTGGGGGGGAGGGGGGAGGGTCGGTAGGATACTTAGAAACAAAATTCCTGCAGAGCAAATTCGTTAAATAAGTCATAATTTTACAAATAATTATCATAATTACCACCATTAAAAAAATTATTTTACTGACAAAATCTTCCACCCACCTCCCCCCCCCCCTCCCCCCAGATCAAATGGTCCCCCTTTATAGAGACGAGCAACTTCGTCATTACTTGCAGGGCCGCTTTTTCCGTTTTCCATTCCCTCAGGCTACCGTGAGGACGTGTATATTAATAACCAGCTAAATAGAAGTGTTTTTACTGTAGGAAGGCAAACCCATGTAATAAATTAGGAAGGTATTTTGTAATTCAATAAAGGCAAACTCGCTGTTGAGCTTAAAACTTTAAGAAGAACGCGTTCCTGTATTTTAACTGCGCAAAACGAGGCGCAGAACTATGAGAGGGAGGGAGGGGGTTGGATTAGGAGCTCGCTAAACCGTTTAATGGCTGATTTAGACCCCGTTCACACTTCACCGTTTTCAAACGAAAACGGATAATTTTTGCTCCGGATACGGCTATCGTCCACACTACAACGCCGAAAACGATCACCGAAAAACGGCGAAAACAATACGAAAACGATAAGTGTGGACGCAAATCATTTTGAAAACGGAGCAAAAAGTATCCGTTTTCGTTCGAAAACGGTGTAGTGTGGACGGGGTATAAACGCTATGACTTGTCGGACCGACCGTTCTTGGCCGTTTCTTAATTTGATTAGTCCGAAAGAAATTGGGCCTGACATTGAACAATCTAATGCGAGCTGAAAATAAACGTGGGCGTTGCTGTTTTTCAGGGTACAAATCGAGGGGCAGGTCCGTGAAAAGAAGCTCGCTATACCAGAACAAGGTTTTTTAATATTATTCAAAACCTTTATTCAAAGTATCCAATACATTTCCTCAACCAGAATCCAAATCCAATCATTTCTCTTATAATGGAATCCAGATTCCAAGACAGTTTGGAATCCGAAATCCAGGGATATCCGGAGTCCAGGGGATATCCGGAATCCAGAGGCTGAAATCAATGCATGAAATGTCTAGTAACCACGCTCCTCAGGGACGAATAACAAAAGAACGAAATGAACGGCCGCGTTCGTCCGTGGCTTCCTTCTTTTGTTACTTGCTCCTTTGGCTTGGTCCGAGGTAGTCCACGTATTAACAAAGTTGTGTATTCACTCGTGTTATTGTTAATCATAGTTTCGCTATCAGATCATGGTATTTCTTGTAGTCTATTCCTCTCTGTGTAGTGACTCTCATAACTTCTCCATTCTTTGTCTCGTCCTCGATCAGACGAATCACACCCTCGGCTACAAGCTCTGGTCTGTGGATTCAACAATATAAAAATACGGCGTTCAGCATCCTGGTACCCAGAGCTCCCAACTCGTCAACTCGCGGGGGACGCTGTGGTAACAGCCACTGACGCATGCGCGCGATTTGATACATAATCGTCTGGCCAAGGCTCAACCTCGTACCCAGAGCCCGTCATCTTTTGGCCAGCGGCAAGATTCAGGGCTCTGGGGGAATCCGATTTGTGAGCATGCGTGGTAGGTCAAAAACGTAACGAACTCAACCTCGTCCCCAGGGTCTTCTCGGTCGTTTTTCAAAATGGCGGTTGACTCGGGAGAAGACCCTGGGGGAGGCTGAGTCACATGACCGTTTGGAAACAAAGGACAACCTCATTCCCATGTCCTCAAACAGTGGTCATGTGACTCAGCCTCCCCCAGGGTCTTGTGCTCGACCAACCGCCATCTCGAAAATTACCCACAAGACCCTGGGAACGAGGTTGTAACGAACTTTCATACAACAATCAAACCGGAAACCCAGAATCTGGGTTTTAAAAAAATCGATTCCCCCAGAGCCCTGAATCTTTGCCGCTGGCCAAAAGATGACGGGCTCTGGGTACGAGATTGGCCAAGGCTCTGGGGTGCTTACCATTGGTCACGAAAAACCGGTAATTTCGGTCGGGATTCCAATGGTACTGTCGATGTTTCGGTTATTCTGGTTGGTACGAGAGGTTCAGCTTCAGAGGTTGTCCCGCCGTTCCAGTTGGAACGAACCGATCGGAATGGTTTGTACCATTGGCACTCCAACCGGTTTTATGACCAAATATGGTAGCCGATCCGAACCGAAATGCGAATAAGCGAATGGTAAGCGCCATTCCACTCGGTATTTCTTCCCAACCGAAATGTTCTGTACCATTGGACGCTGATCAAACCAACCGGTTTTCCATGACCAATGGTAAACACCCCTGGTGACAGCCATTGACGCATGCGCGAGATTTGATACAGAGCCGTTGCTCCAACAAAATCAGCGAAAGCCTTCAAATGGAAGTCCCCAGTGCATCCCCTGCAAGCAGACGAGCCGGGGAGCTCTAAACCTACTATCCTTGGCATTGTTACCAGTCAAGATTACGGCCATTTTGGTACTCTCCACACCACCGTTCCACCAAAATTCGCTACGATCCCCCTTTCACTATGTATAAAGTACTACCTTACTATGCCGGACATTCTAACACACCCAGATTCACACGTCACAGTACAAATACCGGATATTAAGGTACCAACCTTATTATACCGGACATTCTGGCAACCTCTACTTGCTGTTTCTCTTGCACAGTGACGGCATTGTTTATTAAGCCCTTCAGCATATCTGTTTGAGTGTAGGTCGGGCAGATAACATTCACTCGTACTCCTTCTTCAGATTTTACTACCTGGGGACACAAGGATACAATTGACACGACGCTGGTAAACGGTATTAGTATATAGCGAATTTCATAGTGACTGTAGTGAAACCAATCCCTAATTTAATTCTGAACAAAACCTATAGGAGTGATTACAAAGTAATTGCGAATTACTCACGACAGTCATCTGAAATCCGCTCTATACGAAATCATTTTCGCGTGCTCTGATTGGTTCCTGAAATCGTAGATATCAAACATTATTATTCAGCACATCGATGCACTGCCCAAATATGGTAGTTGAAACGCCTATACCTGTGTTCTGTACATGACATAAGAAGAAGAGACTAGTAGGTACCCAACTGACCTTAAGCGCTCTTGAAAATCCAACAACTCCATGCTTGGTAGCGGTGTAGACAGGCTGAAATGGAGCTGCTAGAAGCCCTATGACCACACACACAAAAAAACGAAGGGAAGAAGTCAAAACAACGGTACACGATAGGTATCAAGCGATGGTGAATTAGGTGGTACCGGGTACAACCACCCCCCTTTTCCCCTCCCTTAGTATCCAGTGGTTATTTTCTCTCCTCTTTCAATGTTGAAATCAGTGAGATGAATTGTCTCGGTATTTTGAAGCCCGCGATCTGACCGTTCAAAATAGTAACAACATTGACTGGGGGAAGGGAGGAGTTAACAATAATACTAAACAGATGGCACGAAGCTACCATAGGGATTTTTAATCCATCGCTGGCAGCCTCAATTTTGTCAGCCAAGCAACATACAAAGTCAAAGAATGCATCCATCCATTTCTATCGTTTAATTTAGAGAATATAGAGTAATTTTCTCACTTGAAACTTTGTGTTTAGATGTTTATTTCGCGTGGAAAAGCTTACATGTAAATTCCGATTAAAAAACAATGTCAGGAAATGCTCTAAAAAACAATTTAACTCTATTTGTTTACTCAAGTCTTATTATAATTCTCCACCTTGTCTTTCCCAACCCCCTCCCGTGCTTCATTTCCCAATATTTCATGAATTATTTTTAAACCTCATATAGAAGACGAATTCCCTGCCTGTTATTAAAATGCCGCTAAGATGAGCTTAATGAAATTGAGATGGCTGCACAAAATTAAGACCAAATAATGAAAATAAAATATCACGATATCATAAACAAGCGATCATTAATTTAGAAAGGGATTAAAGGCACCTTTAATAACTTTATGTTTTTCTAAGTTATATTTATAAAATTTAAAAAGTTTTTATTTTTAAAGGGGCTGTGTCACGGTTGTTTTAACAAACTTTTATAAAATAAGACCAGTGATCTACATAAACATCTCAGAATCCTACAATATACTATTGTTTATTGTTATAAAGATAAACTGAAACTTGCATTATGTAGGCATTCTTACATAAGATTTCATAGCTTTCGCTACCAAATTTCCAAGTTTGAAAACTGTTCAGCCTGAACAGAAATCAAAAATGTCATTTCGTAATTCAATTCCATCCGCTCGATAACGCACCAAAATACTCCAAATTTGTGCTCATCTAGAAGTTTATAGGTTATTTAACAAACCTAGATGATTAGTTTGCTCGTTTCGTTTGAATTTCACTACATTTTTAAGCAACAAAAATTTGCCTCAAAATCGTGACACTGCCCCTTTAATAACAGAAAGAAGCCCTCTCGTGGACCCTTTCAAAGATCTCGTCGTGGATCCTTTCAAAGATCGCTTTCAAAGATCTTTTATTCCAGCAATGTGCTGCAAAGCTAACGAGGGTGTTCAATTCTGATGTAAATAGACGTTCATACATATTTTTCGATTTTTATATGTACATAAATGTATTTTGGGAGTTTTAGTAATATTCGATGATTCCTTGTAATTAGCTTTGTATACATGTAATTTTAATTGTAAATCGTCAAATATTATGCAATTCAGCCTTCGGCTGTAATTTTAATATTTTTAGGCCTAGTACATACGCCGCTCTTATCATGAGCCGTACCAAACTGTTACCATGAAATACTCGAAACTCGCGGCGTTAAAATCGATTACACATTCCCGGTTTGATTTAGAATAGTTTAAGCTACAAGCAGACGAGAGATGGCCAAAAAATATTGTTTTATTGAGATTTTGCATTAGGATCGACTCATGATAAGAGCGGCGTATGTACTAGGCCTTATCTATCTGATCCTAAAATGAAGGACAAAAATAAGCCACCTAATTTTTTGTGTGCCGGATTAGGGGAAATAGAACGAATATATCTACAATACATTTGCATTTTGGTTAAGATGGAATGCCATATGTAGTGTACTGTATTTAGAGAAAACCATCTTTCACATTTGCATACATTGTTAAGAACAGGGGGCTCATACTCATTTTGAGTTTACCCAGCCTAAAACAAAAACTTACAAAAAATAACATTTCTTAAAAAAGAGTATTTTATTTATTTATATTTTATTAGATTTATTGGACTACTTTTTAAACAGGACAGCAAAAGCACTAATAAACAATAAGGAAATAAATCAAATAACGGAGTCCAAAGGGGAGAACACGGACGGGCGACCCATGAAAGGCGTTTCCCCTACTAATATAATGATAAAAAGACGTATTTTATTGAAAGTACAATTACGATCTATGACAAGCACAGACTCGTGATAGAGACCAGGTACACGAAAAGTCAATATTATAAGTGTGTTCAGAGTATCCATGAAAGTAATCCATTTTTGTAACTATATTTTGTTTAATCACAGCACAAAAAACTAGTATCTACGTGTTAGGATGGGCAACGCGGTACACAAGCTGCAAACACCTGTTCCCCTGCCCTGCATAAAGGTGTCAGAGCAATTCATACAATTGAATACAAGGAGGACTTTTTCGACTAAAGTGTCGAGCTAATGAAAACCTCACATCGTTTTAGTATTTGTGTCGTGAGTTCTACAGATCAATCGTGCGCGCCCAAAAGTAACCAATTGACAAAAAAATATTGGAGTTACCATATCTTTTCCGTTGGACCTTGACATTACAAGGGATTCATTCCACCTGATTGGCACTATGTCTACAATTATAATCCCCTCTTAAATGAAAATGGGAATTGCATATACCATGTCCCAATTACGATTCCGAAATCATAGTGCATCAAGTTATTAACCCCAGTTCAAAATTTTACTGCGATTTTCATAATTGTGCAGCTCCCACTTTACATTTCAGAACGCCAAATTGCGTTTTGGCTTCTGTCCATCAAACCTTTTAAGACAGACGCATTGAGTTTTCTAAGTTTCATTTGCATTTTATGGGGGGAAATTTGATTTTGTATCCAAGCTAGTTTTGTAAGTTCAAAAAACCTTTCAAAGCCTTCGTGAAATCACCCAGAGCTGTTCACCTCGTTTGATTAACGGAAGCCAAACCGCGGTTTGTTAGTTGGCGTAAAGTTCGCAGAGTAATGAAAATTGCAGTAACATTCAAAGTCATCAAAAGGGTTCTAGTACAATGCGGTTTTAATATTGTCCAATATTCCTTTGATTAAAGAAATGCCAGCTGCGGACATCCTAGTTTTTAATCGCCAAAAAAAGTAATTATCAAACTGTGGGCGTATTTAACACGAAACCCAAGTGCTGTACCGTCATTTTCATGTTCAAGAGCCGGCATACCATCTTTTCCGAACTCCTTGAGAAAAGACTGCAAGCTTGTTGCCTCATTCAGCAATGCAAAACAACGCAACACCTTTGCATTTCACCGAGAAAGAAACCGTAAAACTCGACTTGGAGAACGTGTATCAAGGATTTTTTCTGTTCACAGGTCAAATTATTGTGGGTTCATTCATGGTGATTGCAATTTTAGGAGATTTACTGGTGCTCGCAGTGTTCGTCATTAACCCTTCGCTACAGAATCGCTCCAACAGTTTCTTCATCAGCCTTGTATCGTCTGATCTTTTGATGGCAGTATTGATAATGCCGATAGAAATGATCAACCTTACAACCTTTCCTCGCTGGCCATTTTGCTTGGCTCTCTGCAACGCCTGGAACTCTCTTGTCGTGGGCCTAGGTTCAGCCTCCTTACTCAACATAGGGGCATTAAGCCTTGATAAACTACTGACCGTCAAGTATCCACTTCGCTACCAAGCCCATGTTTCTGGTAAAGTCCTCCTAGCTGTGGGAAGCCTGTGGTTTTATTCATTCGTAAGCGGTACTCTTTCGTACTTTACTTGGCTTCAGCCAGATCCTGACACTTGCAAAGTGCTCTCATCCGAGTTATACTTCTCAGTTCCATTAATGACAATGAATCTAATTCTACCTTACACAGTTTGTATCGTGACAAACATCAAGATATTGAAAATCTCCAAAGAACAATCAAGACGCATACACGTTGTCTCTTCTGTCTCTACTAATTCCTGGAGATCCGACTGGAGACAACACAACATTGCATTCCAAAGACGACGAAAAGGAATCCGAACAATTATTATTCTCCTCGGAGCATTCTCAGTCTGCTTTCTGCCCTTTTTTGTATTTCACACTCTAGATGCGATAACGGAGGAACAATTAAAGGGGCGATTTTACGCTTTAAACGCTGTTCAGTGGCTGGTATTCTCCAATTCAGCACTAAACTGGGCACTCTATGGAATACTGAACCGGGAGTTTCGAAACGCTATAGGAAGATTTCTTTCTCGGGGTAAAGATACATGTTTGTGTTATTGTAATAAGATTTTTTGTAAAAAGATGTGTTATTGTAATAAGACGTAATGCAAATTAGAGAGCTGCTTATATAAAGCATGGGAATTAGAATATATGTACATTCATATAATGCACCAGTCAATTGTAACCACCACCCCCCCAACCTCGGGGAAGGGTGGGGGCAACGTGGGGCATTTGTACGTATCGGTCACATTTTGGTCCCGACTACATTGGGGATATTCTTGTCATGGACCCCCCACCCCTGAGTGTGGGGGATTAGTTGGGGTATAGAACTTAATTTCCAATCTCTCTCTCTCTTCATCTTGGAACACATCCACCTCTATACTAGTGAGCGCTGACCACACATGCCAAACGATTGATGTGATTTTCATCATCACAAAATTTCGCTGCATTATATCCAATATCTTCCGAGAAAACGAAAGTTGAAAATTTGACAATTTACAGATGTTTGTATGATACAAATTTCTAACTGCTTTCTCAGCCGACATGGCATGTGGCATGACGAAAATTTGAAGGATTACTAATGTGATTATGCTCTTTTTAGTGTCAGTGTCTGATTTTCAGTCAGTTTAATTTTAAGACGTGAATTTGTAGCGGCCATTTTGGAAAAAGGTCTATTGTTTTTTAGTATAAACCAACTAATGGTCTATTACAAATCCTGCATTCTGATTGGCTGAGCTACTAATGGTCTATTAGTGATAGACCATGCCTGGCAAAACCACCACCTTTCTTTGCAAGAAAACTTGATTTTTTCAACATAAAATAATGGCATTCATTGCCAAAACCGACCAACTAGTTGGTTTATACTAAAACAATTAGACCTCTCGTCCTCATGTGCTATGATATCAATAGACCATTCGGCCTTCGGCCTCATGGTCTATTCATCATAGCACATTCGGCCTTGAGGTCTAATTGTTAAGTGGTCACTCAAGCAAAGAAGCGCATTGTATTCCGTGCTTCAATGACCAAAGCCAAAAGTAACATTTATTGAGATAGTTATATACAAACCTGCCATGGAAGCCACATTGATTATGGTCCCACCATGCCCCTTGCCTAATGAGGTCCCCATGTGTTTTAGCCCCAAAATGGTCCCTTGTATGACAGCTTTCAGGTTAATCTCCACCATGTTTTGCCAGACTCCATCTGAAAGCTCATTAACAGATGCAGCTATTCCTGCATTGTTAACAACAATATCAAGCCTGCCAAATGCATCCAATGTCTGCTGAAAGGCAGCTGTGGAAAAAATGGAGCAAATGAATTAGCCTCTTCCACAGGCCTCTTTCTGGCATGTTTTTGGATCTTTCACGTTTTGCAAGATTTGGGTTTCCTGTGAGTCATGATATTTGTATTTAAGCCTGGTGCACACGTGTGACATAACGATATAAGAAAAATGTCACGCGAACAAAATTTAGTAGTTTCAAGAAGTTGAAGTCGTCAAAAAATAACATAAGATTGCTTTGGTGAAGTAATCTAATGAAGATCCATAGAAAATATTGATTGTTTCAATTATTTTCCCGTACTTTTTTCGTTGCAACATAACGTCCTTATGTCGCTAGTGTGCACCAGGCAAATGAATATGCAGAATATTCTGCAGACTGGCACTGAGGCCACTAGCAAAAATAAAGGTACCTTCCATTTGAGTGCTGGATGTAACGTCACAGCAAATAAACAGGACTCTCCCTTTGCCGTACATCTCCTCAAATAATCTCATCTGCTGTGCTCCCTTCTCCTTATTTATATCAAGCATGCAAACCTGATTGGAGAGATTTACGACTTCAGACATCAGGTAGAATTGGGATGTACAATTCAGAATATTTTGGATTCCTGTCAGGAAATGGGATTCTGTACCTTGTGAGCAGAGCTTTCTTTCTGTCAGTATTTTCACATTAAACAAACTAAGTTATTTGCATGTGACGCATTCGTGTAGTTGTTTTGGTTTGAGAAAAAGAAAACAATGCGTGACAGCCAAACCGCAAAAGCAAGCAACAAAATGAGAGCAAAATGACAATGAAAAGCCTCTGCTACCAGGGTAGGAATTCTGCCACATTTCTATTACAATAGTGCAATCTGCATCCCCTATAATATAATAACCCAGGAACAGAGAAATTACAAAAAAATGGCCTTTGTACTCTCTGACAGGGGCCCAGGGGTACTCCTAGCAATTTTGGGTAGGGAAACATGCCGCATAGTCTCCGAGAACCTGACCCTGTCCTAGAGGAGCTTTCACAACCCTGTTCTAGAGAATCTGAAAATTCTCAAATATGTATACACTGTTCAGGGCGTAACAAGCCTCCAAAAACTAGGTGGCATATGGCATATAAAACATAAGGCAGTTTTTAGGGAAAGTTTAAACTGTTTTGCGAAGCATGCCGAAATTACCGCATGTTTGGAGGAACTTTGATACTTTAGGGTGCAAAATCTGGACTTTTAAGTATTGTTTGGGGAAAAACTCGGGAGCACTGGCCCCCCTGGCCCCTGTAAGCACTACGGCAATGCTGTGCTAGAGAGAAGAATGTAAATTCCTGTCCCTCTCTCTAGAGTAAGTTCTAGAGCGGTTTTCAGATGACTATCGCAAGACGAGGACGCAAGTAATTGTTAATCACTTTGTATAATGTAATCACTCCTGTTTTATTCAAAATTGAAGCGATCACTTTGTAATCAAAGTGATTACACTTTTGTATCGGTTCACTTTGCAACTAGTTTTACTACAGGCATGAAATCCGGAAGACTCGATCGTGCGGGGAACGCAAGGCACCATTTGCGCCGAAATTTGTCAAATCTCACCTTTCCTCGTCTCTCCAACAGCGCTTTGCATATCGCCTTGCCTATCCCTTGAACGCCACCAGTGACTATTGCTACTGAGCTTTCAATCTTCATTGCGTACACTCCCCGATCTGTAAACCCACGTCTATGACTATGATACTTTGAACGAACTGGTGAGGAGAGATGGTTTGTCCGCCATTTTGAATCAGACTCAGAGAGTCTGGGCACCAAAGCAACACAGGAAACCCAGTGTCCGGGGAACGTCGTGCCAAAACGAGGCCAAAACAAAGATGGTGGCTATTTGAAAGTGTTTATATTTTATAACATGATAAATGGATGACCAGATGCCTGTGTCTCAGTCTGGAATCTGGAATTTGCAAATATGGTGAGTAGAAACGATAAGGACATCAATGGGGCAATTCTTGAATACACAGTGAATTCTACTGAAGGAAGGGTACAAGAAAAGGGTCACAGCACAGTTATTGTAATGCACCTATCAATGTTTTGCCCCAGGGTGGGGGGGGGGGGGCAACCCAGGGGGGATTTGACTTTTTAAGGCTCTCCGAGGGTTGTGATTTTGACATCTACCAGTCCCCAGGGTGGGAAATTTGACTCGATTGCCATCTTGGAAAATCCTAGGAACTAGCTTTCTGTCATCTTGGAAAATACCCAGAAACACCTGGAGACAAGATTTCTGCGTTTTCCTCAGCCTTTTCTTGTGGAGAACGATGCAGAATGAAAGGTAAGAGCTTCTTGATGTTTGTATCTATGAACGCCTTTACACTGGTCTGGGATCCCCAGGGGCGGGAATTTGATCCTTAATGGAGCTCCAAGGGTGGGGAAATTGACATTTCAAAAGCTAAAAATGTCAAATTCCCGTGGGGTTGCCCCCCCCCCCCCCCCCACCCCCACCCTGGGGCAAAACATTGATAGGTGCATAATGAATGAAGCATCCCCATGCCTACCAACCCCAACAGCTCCAAAACCTGGAGATTGTGTTTCAAATGTAACAACTGTATGAGAAAATCCAGAGAAATTTACCGGGAGACATACAGTAAGTATATGGAAAGTTTGGGTCTTTCTGTAGGTACCCGAGACTATTGTATTCTGTGTTAACTTCGTTCTTTGTGTTACTTGGAGTCCTTTGTTTTGGGTCCATTGTCTCTATTGAATTATGTATACTGTGCTCCGGTCAGCTCCGGTACCTACAGAACGAGCCGAAAGTTTCAACTGTTTCCCTGGAGAGTTGGCAGGTATGCAATCCAGCCAACCCCAAAAGCTCCAAAATTGGGACATTGAGTTTCAAATATAACAAGAAAAAATAATAATAATAATAATAATAAGCTTATGTTTATTGAGCCACATAGCAGCATTGGCTGAATTGCAGTGGAGGTCAGAAACAATACTGATATTTACAATACTTCAGATAATTTGTCTATTAATTATGAATAGCAAACAGTGGCAAAGTTATTGAGTCTATCAGTGCAGCCTCGAAACTTCTGGGCATAACCGTGAGGCACCATGGTGGTATTGGGAATAACGTACCTCAGGGGCTCAATTCCCCTGGCTTTCTCTACGAATTTTGCTGATATAATTGCACGTTCCGTGAGAGGGATAAGCTCTGCACGTCTGAGCCTCTCGCTATATTCTAAGGTGGGGCCATAGATGATTCTAAGCGCTCTTTTTTGTACAGACTCAATGATATTTGCTAGATATTCAGGGAGCGCAGCCCAGACTGGAGCAGCATATTCCAGAACAGACAGGATCAAGGAGCAATATATGCGAACCAGATCAGCCGGTTGAGCTCCAGCCTTCTTGAGAACACGGAGCGAGTACAGGCGCTTATTAGCTTTCTTCACGATATAGTCAACATGGACATTCCATGACAAATCTGAGCTGATATGAACCAGGAGCTTGTAGCTATCTACTTGTTTAACCATTGTGTCTCCTATAAACAAGACGGAAGGGGCGGTGCACTGATATTTCCAAAAATTAACCTGCAGCTCCTTACACTTCTTAGGATTAAGGCGCATGCCACGACTGGACGCGAACTCAACAATGTCATTAACAATAAATTGCAAATAGCTAGGGCTGCACCGCGGAACCACCTCAAAAATGGTGGTGTCATCGACGTACTTGGACCGATTTGGCCAGCCAGAAACTAAACGGTTGACCAAGATGGCAAATAGCACAGGGGCTAATTTAGTCCCATGTGGTATGCCTCCTTTGGGAAAGACGGGCCGGGATACTGACCCGGCGATTTTGACACATTGAGGTCCCTCAGTCAGGAAAGCGGAGATCCATTTCACAATAGAACTGTAAACATTTAATAGTTGTAGCTCTTTCAGTAGGGCTTCTGTGGCTGAGTTGGGAGTGCATAGGACTTAAGAACCAAAGGTTACCAGTTCAAGCATGGGTGCGGGAACACAACAAATTTTTCTTTTACTAGTATCTGTACCCAGGCCCAAGCAAACAAACTGCTATTTGCGAAAGACAAAAAAACAGAGCCAAATTTGTAACTTGGGCTCTTCCGCAGGAAGCCCGAGTAAATAGCCAAACAGAGGGGTGGTGGAGGGGGGTCTGCAACATTGCCGCACAAACCAACAACAGGCAATAGAATTGAACTAATCTAAAATTTATTTAGTCAAAATAAAAATGACTGATCTCTTTATTATTATTGTTCTTTATCAATATCTATCTTTTTTCAGTATATGTGCTGAGTACGAATGTATATGGCTATAATACAGGGTGATAAAGGCTGAAGCATGTATATAATTATACTAGTTATACAACACTTTTGTTTTTTCATGCATTATACGGGCCGATATTTTACGAGTTGAACCACTGAGTTATTTATTATACGATGAACAGATTAAATATTTTATTTTATTTTCTTTTCAAGATTCACTGGAAAACGTATGTGATTTGACTAGCACATGATCGGGAAGCCATTCAACTGCACACACAAAACCAGTTCGTAACCGGTTCGCTACAGTGTAAAACATTTTTCAACTGTGTAATATGGCTTTCATCGTGTAATACAGCTCCATTATCTTCACTCAATTTTGACCTTATATGGTAAAATGACGTCACAGTCGTATAATAACAAGGAATATCACTTGCTTTTCTTGGTAAAGAAATACAAGTGACAACTGGGATAGTCCATGGTGTGTTGTGGCAGGGGTGTAGCTAGGGGGGTCATGTGACCCTTTCCCCTCCCCCATTGGAACAAAAATATAGCAAAGGGAAAATCGACAGAAGTTGTTTGAGTTGTCATACATTTTCAGTAGTTGTAACCCCCCTTTCCCAAATGCTGGTAATGCCCCTGAGCATGAGAAAGTATTGTATAACTATTTTATGCTACACTACATAAAATACAGGATGAACATATGAATAAAAAGGTTTATCAGGAGTGCATGATGGGATAGTGGAATACAGTTGAATACACATCAACAACTTTCCTGTGTTCTGCTTGGCTTTGGTATAAAAAAATACGTAAAAATAAAACACAAAGCAGAATTCTATTTGGTTTGTAATGTGATTATGTAACAGATTTGACAGATTTGGAAAGTGTTCCCCAATTCATCAACCATTTAGGTTTAGTATAAACCATAGTTTATAGAGGGGAATGGTTAGGAAGCCCGGCAAACTTCAAAGGAACAACACAATAGCATGGGCTAGATATTCAGAGGGGCTATCACGTGACATTGAGAGTGCACAATCTTTTGTTTCAAGGTCATAAAATGTGCGTAGGTGAAAGTACACTTGCATCTTATTGGCTGGATTTTGACAGTGCAGTGCCAGTGCACAGACAAAAGGATTCCACAGAAAAACTAAACAAAGAGATAGTACAATAACAGGGGGTCAGGTTTCTTAACCATTCCACTCGATTAACTTTGTATAAACCAACTAATGGTCTATTACAAATCCTGCATTATGATTGGCTGAGCTACTAATGGTCTATTAGTGATAGACCGTGCCTGGCAAAACCACCACCTTTCCTTGCAAGAAAACTTGATTTTTT
Source organism: Scolanthus callimorphus (assembly GCA_033964015.1). NCBI lineage: Eukaryota > Metazoa > Cnidaria > Anthozoa > Actiniaria > Edwardsiidae > Scolanthus > Scolanthus callimorphus. The sequence continues at coordinate 29,585,277 of CM066917.1, forward strand.
GAGCATAAAATAATGGCATTCATTGCCAAAACCGACCAACTAGTTGGTTTATACTAAAACAATTAGACCTCTTGTCCTCATGTGCTATAATTAGACCTCAAGGCCGAATGTGCTATGATGAATAGACCATGAGGCCGGAGGCCGAATGGTCTATTGATATCATAGCACATGAGGACGAGAGGTCTAATTGTTTTAGTATAAACCAACTAGTTGGTCGGTTTTGGCAATGAATTCCATTATTTTATGTTGAAAAAATCAAGTTTTCTTGCAAAGAAAGGTGGTGGTTTTGCCAGGCACGGTCTATCACTAATAGACCATTAGTAGATCAGCCAATCAGAATGCAGGATTTGTAATAGACCATTAGTTGGTTTATACTAAAATATCAATAGACCAGTCGGCCTTCGGCCTCATGGTCTATTCATCATAGCACATTCGGCCTTGGGGTCTAATTGTTAAATATGCGCATAATGCAAGTTATCTATGATTCTAACGCTACAGGTCTATATGCTGCATAAGATATTATAGGTGTTATCATATGTTTGTTGGTGGAGCGTATGAGTACATCATCCTGGATCACGAAGCTATAGGTTTGAGGATCATGGATCATGGCTGAATTCCCAACTCAACTTATACTAATTAGCCCTTCAATATCTGCCTCGTTATGAGAAGTAACTTTCTTTCCCAGGAGATACAGCTGCTCCTCTGACATCACCATTGAGTTGATTCGCTTGTTTAGAGTTGTCCACTTTGTTCCCACTCCCGGTTTCATTCTCAGCCGGCTTGTGGACAGTCTCATTGTCAGGGTTTTCGGCTGACTTTTTCGCATTCTCATCCTGATCGTTTGTGTCATCGCTCACCTCCGGGTTATCCACCGATTTTTTCCCATCATCATCGTTTGCATCATTCCCCTTCACCTCCTTGTCATTTGCATCCGTTTCCTCAGTGGTGTCCTCGTTTTCGTCGCTCTCATTCTCGCTAGATCCCGGGTTCTCCGAATCCCCAGGTGAAGGAGACTCCCGACTCGACTCCAACCCAGCAGGCGAGGTTACCTCCTCACTTGGAGGCGAGGTTACCCCCTCACTTGGAGGCGAGGTTACTCCATTCGACTCATTAACATTGATACCTTCATTGTCAACTCCATCTCGGTCTTGTTGATCTCCTTCTGCCGTCAGGACAACTTCTTCAATACCATCTTCAGTTGGCGCATCATCATCCCGCAGTGTGTTGTGCAAAGCGTCTTGTTTCTCCTCCACTTTGTCCTTACCTTCATCTATTGTCTCTCGTAATCTCTCCTCAATCGTTTTCTCGGTATCCTCTCGGCCTTCGTCAGCTTTTGTCTTCGCTTCCTCGACATTTTCCGTGAGCTTGTCCTTACCTTCATCTATTGTCTCTCGTATTCGTTCCTCGATCGTTTTCTCGGTATCCTCTCGGCCTTCGTCGACTTTTGTTGTCGCTTCCTCTACATTTTCTGTGATATCTTCTAACACTTCTTCTGCCGGAAGATCATCTATTAATTTTTCCACTTGCGTTTCAGTCTTGTTTTCCACAACCATTTTCCCCCGTTCTTTCTGCATTCCACTGGCTTCGTATCCAAACATCGTCCTTGCAATCGATTCCTGCTTAGACTCTTCTTTCTCGTTACTCTTTTCCTTCTCATTCTGCTCTCCATCGGAAAGCCTGTCGGATACCGCCTCCTTAGCGGCCTCGATGACAGAGCTGAAGAATCCATCTTCAGATGACGACTCATCTCTAGGGTTTGGTGGAGACGCTGATAGCGTGATGTTGGCCACGCTATCCTGCTTTTGAATATTCTTCACTGACCTGCGGGATGAAGTTTGTTTACTGACTTTCCTCTCTAAAGGTGGAAGTGATGTTTTTAAAGGCCCAGTCTTTTGTTTCGACTTGGTGGCATCTCTGGGAGACGTCGTTACGTGTATCATTTGGCGTTGTTTTATTGGAGGAAATCTACTCGCTTGGTTTGACTCTGAGCTAACGTCAAAGAGATGAGCTATTTGGTTCCCTGACTGACCATGTTGTCTTGCAACATATTGACCACCATGCTTAATAGCAGAAGTATCATGAATCTTTTTCATGTCCGCTTTGTTTATTAATTCACGAATTGGCAGGCTGCATAGACGGTCTTGGATAAGGCTATGCACTTGCTCCATACTTTTCATATCTCGCCCTGTCAGTACTATTTTTTTTTCTTGAGAATGAGCTGAGTAGTCATACGTGCAAACACATTTGATTATCTTCACATTTTTGTTAAATTCTTCGTAGTCTTGTTGCACACGTCCAGAGGTCGTGTTTTTATGGTGCCCACCCTTGTAGGCCCTTTTTGATTTCGCAGGGAGACGCATTCCTTTTCCGTATTGACATGGCTTAAATCTTTGTCCGCGAGGGATCGCAACGTACTCGGCGCAATTTCGTATCTCCTCTAGGCAACGAACCCGCGTACCATGTTGTGGAGTTGTTAGTCTTTCTACACAATTCGGGAGTTGCCGTTGAAGTCTCCGTGTAGCTATATCAAGTAGTTGCACTAAGTTTGGTGTTTGCTTTTCGTTAACAACTATCTTCTGCGCTTGTTCATACGGGATTCCATTCGGAAATATGGCAATCGTCTTGGCTGTCGTCATTCCGTATTTCGTGTTCTGTGGATATGAAATTCATGGATAAGATTTAAGATGCACTCATCCAAAGCTCCAGGTGCAAGGTAGATATAAAACTTTATCTGCATCTAGTCAAAGATCGCAGGCTTATAGACTATTTCAATGATTCTTCTGTCGAGGCCACTATCGTGTGCTCGAGGAAATTTGATTTTCACAACGAATATATACCGTTTCCGGGAAACGTCACCCAAAAAGCCTATAAGCTTGAAGCGCAAAGGATAATGGGGGCAGCTAAACTGCTACTGTTTGGTCTGAATTCAGACAGTTATCGCAACCACATGTGAAATCATTTAATTTCAGCACATTTCTAAGCATGTTTGTTTCTAATATTTTACGGAAATTCAAATAAATATCTACCCATACTCCCTAGCGCACCAAGCTTTGTTGCTTTTTCCAGTGACAACGTATCCCGGAAACGGTATTTGCCCGAGAGCGTAGTTGGAGGACTTATATTATTTTTTGGACATCAGATTTCCGAGTGATAACTATCCCACGTAGTGCCTGGCGGATAGACGCCCGCTATCCTTGCCACGCGATCACCCTCGAGCAACCCAAATGCGCAAACATTTAACTGATCGCCAACGTCACTAGTGAGGTAGTAGGCAAGATAGGGAAACTTGCTAAGTCACTAAGCCTTTCAAACCGGTCTCAAGGGCGGCAAAATCATGTTGGGGGAGGGGGGCACTTGGGCAGATACGCCTTTCTTATACATTTTGAAATTTTCGGCTTCGAGACGGCAGGGAATGCTAAATTAATTTAATTTGGTGCTAAATTAATAGATTTTGGCTCAATCCGTCTGTGAAAAGCCCAGAAAAGCCGCTGTAGATGAAAAACGTGGTGTGAAACAGCAAAAAAGGCCCATGTGCGGTGCATTTACTAGGGGTTTCGAAAATGTCAGAATGCTTATTTTAAATTGTCAGCCAACATTGTTATTGGGGAGGGGTGCTGCCCCCTATCAAAATTATTGATCACCCCCCTTTTCCCATTTTCTCCACTATTCTTTGCAACAGTCCCCCTACCCATTCCTCTACTTTCTAGTATAACCTTGTGCACTGTCACTCCCTTCTAAACCTTCTGCGTCCGCCACTGAATTATATTCTCCGCATATACTTCGCTCAAATCATAACAGTTTATCTAAACAGGAATTTATATTGACTTTATTTTGGCCTTTAGAGAGATCAGATCTTGAACTTATTTACCAGGGCAATGCTTGTGTAAACTACCATCAAATCAAGAGCACAAATATTAAAAAGCGCCACACTGGCACTCAAGGCTGAAATGTTGATGAATGGTCTATTTGATCGCCAATTCAATACAAGGAAGAATGCTGTTTATTTGACGTTAAAAACACCTTATGCCTGTAAGTTATAACCCCGTCCACACTACACCGTTTTCAAACGAAAACGGATACTTTTTGCTCCGGATACGGCTATCGTCCACACTACAACGCCGAAAACGATCACCGAAAACGGCGAAAACAATACGAAAACGAATAAGTGTGGACGCAAAGCTTTTTGAAAACGGAGCAAAAAGTATCCGTTTTCGTTTGAAAACGGTGTAGTGTGGACGGGGTAGCAACGAGAAAACGAACTGGCCGTAGTCTAGAACAAACCAGCAACCAAGCTTCGCTAGATTGCATACAAAATCAAGCTAATCAAGCGTTTGCCAAATAACGAAGAAAAATAAACAGTCAAAGTTAATTAACACAGCCGGAACAACAAGAAAGAAAACAAACCCATATCGAATATCATTCACAAATATAACAAATCAACTAGCACTAAGAAATAAACAAATTAACATACAACGTTTTTTCATGAGGAAAACGTGAAGTGTTAGGAATCAAGTGTTGGGTTTTATCAATAAAACGGCGCGTTGCGTTGCGTTCACGGAATTAAAATACGGCGGGTGGTAGAATATTCCGTCTGATCTTTCTAAATCTAGCCACTGGCTTTCGGAACTTACAGCAAAAATGGATTTCCTTGGTGATGGCTGCCTCTTTGCCTTGCGGTTCTACTTTGTGTATAAGCTCAAGAAACCCGGAGTAAACGCTAAACACTTTCCAATCGGCGGAGGCAATTAATCATGTGCTCATATCTAGAGGTCGTACGAAGGAAATGATCAGGCCTTATTGGACCCATACAGTTTTTGCTTTTACTCGTTGCTAATAGCAACCTAGCCTGCGTAGCTGGCGGTTTTGTGTTTTCAGAGACGATATCACCAACAGCGAAAGATCGTTTACCCGAGAGCGAATTGCTCGATATGGCCGGAAAAACAATATTAGCTCTCGCCGATGAAATCGTCTCGAAAAAAAGCACAAAACCGGCGCCAGCTAAGCAGGCTACTTGCAAGTCCAAATTTTAAGCCTCGCGCTACCGCAATTAAATCGCGCTTCAATCAAAGTTTTAGCTACACTTGAGCTGGTCCTATGTGAAGTGAAATGTTGGGAATAAAATAAAATAACCCACAACAATCCAGGCAAATAATAACATAAATAACGCGAAATATAAGGGTAAGCGAAGACCATGCAGGAACTTTTGCGCATTCTGATTTCGTTGTAATCATAGTTAGTAACTATGTTGTAATGAAGTACATGTGAGTTGTTTTCTCATTTTATCGCCGAGTATCGTGAGCTCCCTGCAGGTCACATAAAAGTTTCACTAGATACATGTATCATGTATATTTTCCACTCTTCAAGTTCATTAATTTAACATAACATATAGCTGCTGTTGCTGTAAATATAATGTATATTAACACAGTGAAATTCATTGCTCACTTACCGGGTTGGGGTTCATTTTATATGTTCAAACTTGAACTACATGTTTCAGGCCTTGTTAGAGAAAAATAAAGAATAGGTTAAAAACTGTGCGCAACACAAAAGATCAACGAAAGCGAAGAATTCTAATCGCTGCTTGAATTGTCGAAGGTGCGAAAATTAACGAAGGGATCAATTGAAATAATGGTTGGCGATCAGTCAAATAATCCTTTAGTTATTATTTTTCCTTGAGGCATCAATATCATTTCAGTAAAACCGATATTTCAGGTCATATTCATATGGATCATGGAGAAAAGGGCAATATATAGGCATGATTTTGCAGTGTATATATTAGTTTGACCTGATTGCCTAGGTAACGTCTTATAAATAAGCTAGCGAGTTACAAAAACATGTGGTGTTTTTACTAATATAAATCGTAAAATAATAGTTTGCAGCCTTCTATTGATATGTATATTGGGCTATTAAACGTTTGCATCGTCTTTTTAGTCGTTATCAAGCAATAAACTTCCAAGTTTCGCGCTAAGACTTCACAACATAATCCTTATAAAATCATCTTTATTTGTGAAGTAATAATCACAAACGGTGCGAGGCTTGTAGTATCTGATTCGATATTTTCGCGAGTAATTGAATTTCAGATACAAGAAGCTAAAGTTCAACCACTTAATACTTTGAGCTGGTCACATATTTGAAAAAGAAATCAATTTGCCGTTCATTGTACGTTGTTGATTTCAATCGAAATTATTGAGAGAGGGGTGACACGGCCGTCGTGTGATGTGTGATCGTGATTTCAAGATTAATCATTAAAAACGTACCTCTGTGAAGAAAATTATGTTGCAGTTATTCTCCTAGTGCATTTTCGAGTTATACACCGGTTTTCCTCTGCTTGTGTCTTTAGGGAATTGCTTTTTTTCTTCAAATTGAATGCGGGGCAATTACGCTGTTTCCAAGATGGCGGATAGTTTCTGCTGTGACACTGTCACGCATATGCAGATATTATATGAAACCATGCTGTGTTATCCATTGTCTGAGTTAATTGAAGCCTACTTTAGAACCGAAGACCAGTCCAATACATAATAGTTAACCCAAAACAAGCCATTGAGAATAATGATAGATCGAAGACTATAAAGATCCGCGAAGATATCTCAATTTGACTGGACGCCGTGAAAAAGCCGTAAGCACACTGCTATCCATACATTTTCCTAAACTCCAGTAAGTGCTTAGCGCTATGTAAATAAAGCCTAAAGCGAAATAAGTTCGAGACAGTTTGTATATATTTGTCTGTTGCTATGGCGTTTTAAAAAATTATTTTAATGAAAAGGATAATTGAAAATATGACAATTTTACGTACAGACCGTCACCGTTCCATCAACATTTACTGATTTAGTGAGAGATTTGTAAATATTTTTCGGAGAGAGATTGAGACAGGTACGACTGTTTTATTCATTGTTTCTTGATGGTTCTGTCACTTTTAGCGGGATTCTTTTTCTAATATTCCAATTTCCTTTTCTATCCAACGCTGGACGGAAATGAAAAAATTCTTAAAAATGGTTAATTTGACAGTTCAGAGCATGCAGTGGTGTCGATGGTCAGAGTCAAAAAAATAAATCAAAGGCCGTCTATCACCAACCGGTATGCTTTGCGGGCCGTTGTTGTTTTGCGTTTGATCAATCATATGGAATGGCAAGCAAGACTGAATTTAAACTCACACTGACACATTCTTCAATCAAATGGAAATGGGTCAAGCGGAACGTCAGTTTCTTTCTTATATTCAAGATGGCGGATTTTCTACATGAAAAATTGCGTATGGATGATGTGGCCTAAAACGCCTTATTATCAGTGTCGTTTTCGCTCGTCGGCATTGGCACTTGGGAAGACTGGGTCGAGGTGCGCGCGGGATAGCTGTGGATTATCTAGCGTGGTTACCAAGTCAAATCAATGGAGGACGAATCGAGAACTCGAGTCTCTATAATACCTGCAAGTTTTCATTCAAACTTTCACTGTTCTCTTGCCTCTTACGCCAAACGTCTTAAAAGAGGATCAGCTAGCACTGGTACATGATTCCAAATATGGTTTTGGCCGTTAGGTGTTGAAAAAAAAAAGAAAAAAATTTGTCCAGCCATTGTTTAATATGGAATACGATGGAACGAGTTGAAATATTCACATGTTGTTATTAAGGTGTTGTCACTACAAAAACAATTTTACACCCGCAGAGTTCATTACCCTTTATTGTAGCAAACTAAATGGTGATATGCTCTGTGATTTGAATTTGAATTATTTACATTCGGGTTTGTGTGACATCTACATAATATATATATATATTCACCCTGATGAAGATCTTTTTACAAGATCGAAATATAGGTGATCAGCAAAAAACATTGTTTATTCTTCTTTTGTGACAGTATATATATATATATATATATATATATATATGAATGCTATATAAATAAATATTTACCGCGTGTCACAGTTTTGCCGGGAGTCTCAAGATTTTTCGCTCCATCACCTCCCGGGAAAAATCCAAGACGACGACTGCCATATATTTACTGTATTTCTCAAGGGAGAATAGGAAATTTCGCCATTTCAAGGTGGTCTCCAGATTTTTGAAGTCCTGGGGTTGACGTCTCTGTGTGGTCACGTGACTAAGTTTTTATCAAAGTCAAGAACAAGAGTCCATTACGAATAGGAAAGAACAACTCTGATAGGAGACTCTTATTATTGGTACTAGATTCTTCCTTATTCATTATTCCAGTGGCATATCTTCACGTGCTGTTAATGGGCGAATTTACAGACCTCAGCAACTAAAGGTTTACTTCCTCTTTACATCTTAACATCCAGTCTTTATATGAGCATTGTAATAATTGAATCAGAGAAGGCTGATTCTTCGAGAATGCAGTGCGCCATTTCCATTTGAATTCCTCGGCAAATCAAGTGTTAAGCTAGAGATGGGAATTTCGAGAGTTGTGCAAGTAATTCTTCTCCTGATATCGAATTTTTAAACAACTCTTTTAAATGCCTGTACTATCTAAGATAGAAACTTTGTCCAGACGCTCACTTGCAGGTGTCTGTGTCCATCTAAAAGGCATCTGCAAAAAGACCAAAACTTATCCCTGAATGTCGAGAACATTAAAAGACGCTAAAAAGAAATTATCATTGCCCACTTTACCATGCTATAAATCTGCTATTGTCTGTAAATTCTGTCTTCCTGCAAATGATTTGAGATGGACATTAGTATTCCCCAACGCGTCTCTTAGACCGATTAATGGTTTTTGCCAGGAATCGGTCGGAATCCGACTTTTGTCGAATCCGGAATCCAGCTATCGGAATCCGGTCTCCGGAATCCAAACGCTGGAATCTAGAATTTGAATAGCCCTTGGATTCCCTTTAAGTGAAAATTCCCAAGGCTTACGTTTGACACTACAGATATTGCACAAAGCGGATCGGCTGAGAGATTCCCGCCATTTCGGGCGCGCGCGCGTTTGTGACAAAGGAAGCCCGCAACAAATATCTTTCTGAGGGCAACTGGAGGGCAGGTTTCAAGGGGGTGATGGGTTGTTTTCTGGTTTACCTTAACGAGCTCGCCTATATAGTAGGAGTTCATCGATAGTCTTGCATCATTAGAATGCCCAGCATCGTTAAAAACATTTGTTACATCACAACCTGCAAGCAACAACAACGCAATTGAATCTGAAATTTCAATATGAAAGAGAAAAGAACATAAAATGTAACTCCTACCTGCGTTTTCCAGTATAATTTCACTTCCTGCAGGATGCTGCGAGTGAAAATGAACCATAGTCTGTGTTATACGCGTTATTGTAGATCCAGGGTTGAAAGATCTGCTAGTTCTACTATCACAATCAGTGGCGGATGCAGACCCTTAAGGTGGCTCCCGAGTATTTATTTCAGAAATAGACCTCAACTTCTAGCGTATGTTTGACCCTGAAAAAATCTTCCGATTTCCATAATTGTTCTCACAGAGCTTAAGCAACCTCTGCACTACCAAATGGTGTAGTTCATTTGATATATTAAGCTCGTCTGTTTGGGGTATTTTAAATTTTCCAAAGGAGGTGTTTTTAGAATAATTGGTATAACTTGAAAATTCGACCGTGAATGATCTTATTACCAGCTAAAATCGCATCCATAGTAATAAGGGTTTACTCAGAGAAATGCCCAGGTCAGCTTTTACCATGCGATTTAAGTTGTAAACGATGTAATAATTTTGCCTCTAAAAATGTCTTATTCCGCTTCTGTTTAATGTGCCGAGCGCGGATATCAGAAAAGTAGGGGAGCTCTTCAGGATTATGTCGGCTAATGTTCACTCTTAATTATATAAAAGAGAAAATAGAATCGAGTATCTACAGAAAGCGATATTTAATAAACGAATGAGAGCAGCTTCTTGTCCAGAATGTGCTGTTGCTATAATATTCAATTCGAGCTCGAAATAACTAAATTGCTGGAATTGTTTCGTAAGTTTCTTTCGTGAGAGGTAGAGTACAACTAACTGAGAAGACTTACCAAGTTTGGGCTCGTCTTTCCAACACTATGTTGAGAAACATTATCCAAAAGGAGTCAGTGTTTCGTTGCTCCAACACAACGCCAAGAAAACCCATATGTTTATGAACTCAGCGTTCTCGTCTCAGTGCACATGGTGCTAAATACTTCACGTGCGACGCTTTCTCGACCCGCGGGATCGAAAAAGCTACCGGATATGAACTTGTCTTTCTTCGGGACTAGGAAGCGTCACACGTGAAGAATTTAGCGAAGTGCACTGAGGCGAGAACACTGCGCTCATAATATATGGGTTTTCTTGGCGTTTGTGTTGGAGCAACGAAACACTGACTCCTTTTGGATAATGTTTCTCAACATAGTATTGGAAAGACGAGCCCAAACTTGGTAAGTCTTCTCAGTTGGTTGTACTCTACCTCTCACGAAAGAAACTTACGAAAAAAATCCAGCAATTTAGTTATTTCGAGCTCGAATTGAATATTATAGCAACAGCACATTCTGGACAAGAAGCTGCTCTCATTCGTTTATTAAATATCGCTTTCTGTAGATACTCGATTCTATTTTCTCTTTTATATAATTAAGAGTGAACATTAGCCGACATAATCCTGAAGAGCTCCCCTACTTTTCTGATATCCGCGCTCGGCACATTAAACAGAAGCGGAATAAGACATTTTTAGAGGCAAAATTATTACATCGTTTACAACTTAAATCGCATGGTAAAAGCTGACCTGGGCATTTCTCTGAGTAAACCCTTATTACTATGGATGCGATTTTAGCTGGTAATAAGATCATTCACGGTCGAATTTTCAAGTTATACCAATTATTCTAAAAACACCTCCTTTGGAAAATTTAAAATACCCCAAACAGACGAGCTTAATATATCAAATGAACTACACCATTTGGTAGTGCAGAGGTAGCTTAAGCTCTGTGAGAACAATTATGGAAATCGGAAGATTTTTTCAGGGTCAAACATACGCTAGAAGTTGAGGTCTATTTCTGAAATAAATACTCGGGAGCCACCTTAAGAAGGGGGTGGTAGCACAAAGGATATACTACAGAGTTCAGACCAAGGGGGTCGCTAATCTTAAGGTTTTTACAAGAAATATCAGAAGAAGGGGAGTGGCTAGCCACCCTAATCACATCCATTGTGACACATCCATTGTGTTATTATCTACTTTTATTAATAACATTGCATCGCTGGGTGTAGCGTACCTCGTATACAAATGTGGTGACGTCATAGACGTTTTCTCTGTAGACAATCCAACAGGATTCAGCCGAACAGTGGTCTGCGACTTCTGATAGTTTGAACTGACGGGCTTGCGTGGTATTCCTTGTTGGGCCGTGCGTAGTAGAGATCGCACTAGTGCTCATCAGTTTTGGGCAACTGAAACAATAATTAGTATTTCAAGACTGGAAAACTCTCATACCCAGAGCTGCCCGGCTCGTCTGCTCGCAGGGGAGGCACTGGGGACATCCATATTTGAGGACCTTCGCAATCTCGTACCCAGGGCCCGTCCTGAATCTTGCCGCTGGCCAAAAGATGATGGGCTCTGGGTACGAGATTGAGGGCCTTCGTTGATGATTTTGAAAGTTGGAGCATGCGCAGAAAGTTGTTTCTCTCAACGGCTGTGTCAAATCTCGCGCATGCGTCAATGGCTGTCACCAGAGCCTCCCCCGCGAGGTAACGAGCCGAGGATCTGACGGGAAATGAGAAAGTCAAACTCGTGAGAATTTACGCACGCGGGTGGTGTAGCGTTACGGCGCTTGCCTGATTCGAGACCTGGCTTGGGCGTTAGCGATTTTTCTCTTATGCTTGAGTTGTGTTTCAGACCAGGATGTTTTTTTTGTGGGTTGAAATGATTCATCATCTTCTCCTGTATTTCACGTTTATGCTTGAGTTGTGTTTCGGGTTGATATGATTCATCATCTTCTCTTGTGTTTTTTTATGCTTGAGTTGTGTTTCTGGTTGAAATGATTCATCATCTTCTCCTGTGTTTCACGTCTTTCGGTCTCGGGTGAGACAATAAATCGAGGTCCCGTCCCCCGGGGGGGGGGGGGGGACTCCCATATTTTTTATGCTTGAGTTGTGTTTCGGGTTGAAATGATTCATCATCTTCTCCTGTGTTTCACGTCTTTTGGTCTCTGGTGAGACAATAAATAGAGGTCCCGTCCCCCGGGGGGGGGGGGGGGGGACTCCCATATTTTTTTATGCTTGAGTTGTGTTTCGGGTTTATATGATTCATCATCTTCTCCTGTGTTTTTTTATGCTTGAGTTGTGTTTCGGGTTGAAATGATTCATCATCTTCTCCTGTGTTTCACGTCTTTCGGTCTCGGGTGAGACAATAAATCGAGGTCCCGTCCCCCCGGGGGGGGGGGGACTCCCATATTTTTTATGCTTGAGTTGTGTTTCTGGTTGAAATGATTCATCATCTTCTCCTGTGTTTCACGTCTTTCGGTCTCGGGTGAGACAATAAATCGAGGTCCCGTCCCCCGGGGGGGGGGGGGGGGGGGGGACTCCCATATTTTTTATGCTTGAGTTGTGTTTCGGGTTGATATGATTCATCATCTTCTCCTGTGTTTTTTTATGCTTGAGTTGTGTTTCGGGTTGAAATGATTCATCATCTTCTCCTATTTTCACCCAGGAATTTGCCGCGAAGATTAAACGTGCGAAGTTAAACATGCTTGTAACTCCCAAGGGTAATCAATAGTTTATTTGCGAGCAGCCACGTCAGTCTTTCTTGCCTATATAAAGGATTTCTGACATGAATTCAGGGCTTTTCGACACATCTTCGCAAACCGGTAAGTCCTAAAATCTTTTCTCCCATACGTTTTGCCAGCGCTACGTCGCCGAAGCCTCTAGGAGGTCTTTTTATGCCTTATGTGTGGGTTCTTATGTCTATGTCTTTTCAGCGTGGTTCTACAGAGCGTTAAACTTCGAACATACTCCAACAGTGCATGCAATATTATTATTCTCGTATTCTCGCGCTTGTTATTTTCGCTCTGACTCCTCTCTCTTTAGTTTTAGGTCAGTTTGATGAGCATGTGGATCATACTCTGAAAGCTTTAGCGGCAGCACCAGCTCCTGGTGAAGCTGCCGCCGTTGCTCCACAAAACCTTCCACCGGTAGAGAATAATAACGAGGTAATTTCGTTCATGGACTTCGCCCTCGTATTTTAGCCCGTTTATTTCCACGTGTTGTCTGTTTTGTATCCAGTGTATCGTCCGGCCCTTCGCTCTTACATCCTCTTTAGCCCACAATTTCTACTCGGTTTATGACTTCATTACGCGTCCAGTTTTTAAAATGTTTACTCATAACGCTGTTCGCTAGTTTCATACGATTTTGTATAAGGAAAGTGTTGGGCCTCAGTTATAAGGCAACATGTATGTTATGTAATAATAATAATAATAATAATCTTTATTCCTGGACACCTTTCTTAGGTACATAGGAAACGAAAACATAAAAATATACAAATAATAAAGAGCAGCAAAACTAAAAAAAAAAAAAAAAACTAAACCGTACATTCCTGAAATATACTAATGATGCTGTAAATGTACTTTGCTGTTAAGTTTACAATAGAATCATCTACCATTGCTAAACAGTACAAAAATATATCTTTCTGACTAAAACTACTAAATACTTGATTAACCTCAATCAATCTTTCAATAAAATCATTACGCACCACTTCTAAAGCGGGCTTTGAGCAACGAGAGAAAACATGAAATTCATCCCCTATCTCATTCAAATCACAAAGCTTACAAATTCGGGACTGATAAGGGATATTGTCATAACGTCCAGACTCAACGGGTAACTTGTGGGCTGAAATCCTTAACCTAGTTACTGCTCGGCGATACTTAACGTTATGTATGTAACGTTATTTAGACATATAACTTTTAATCCCCCCCCCCCCCCACTCCTACCAGTCCATCACCCCACCCCCTACCTACCCATCACCCCACCCCCTACCTACCCATCACCCCATCCCCTACCTACCCATCCCCCAACCCCCTACCTACCCATCACCCCACCCCCACCCCACCCCACGTAGTATTAGACCTGTGAGAAAGCAAGCGTCGGACCTGTCAGAAGGCGACGTGATTAAGAAAGCACCCCCCTCCCCCTCCTACCACTCGAAGTCTTAGGCCTGTTAGAAGGCAAGTGTCGGACCTGTCAGAAGGCGACGTGATTGAGACAATACTCCACCCACCTACCCCTTGAGGTACGAGGCCTGTGAGAAGGCAATTGTCGGACCTGTTAGAAGGCGACGTGAAAAATACAACATTCCCCCCCCCCCCCCCCCCCCTCCACCCCACGTTAGTATGAGGCCTGTGAGAAGGCAAGTGTCGGACCTGTCAGAAGGCGACGTGAAAACGATAACATCCCCCCCACCTCAAAAGCAAAAGTATGAGGCTGTGAGAAGGCAAATGTCGGACCTGTCAGAAGGCGACGCATTACGATTCCCCCCCCCCCCCCCCCCCCTCAATTAGAGGCCTGTTCGTAGGCAATTGTTGGCCCTAATATAAGGCAACGCTTACCCCCTCCCTACTTTTTCCCCTACTATCCTTGCCGGACTGGGGGTCAAATCTATATACAACCTTTAACAAGCCCTCGGGCGAGTTTCTGGTCCGGCTCGGGTATGTGGGGAAATCCTTCCCAGGTCACCTACAAGGCCTTTCTTTTTCTTACCTCTCACTTGTTTTCGGGGCGTTTCCACCGCGTATTGCTCCAGATATCTACGTAAACGTCCTAACGTAAAGCGTTGTGGTGTGATAGGGAAGGAAGCCCCACAACCTGGGATGGACCACCGCCTGCAGCACAAGTGGCCTCACGTGGGCTACGTCACGTGCCTCCCAGACTCGGATTTATATTTAGCATTTATTTATTTCATTCCATTACCTGCTTCCTAGGGTTTTTTTCTGAGTTTTGGGAGAAGATATTGGCTACTGCAATGGGAAGATCGATCTTATGGTGGATCGTTGCCTAAGGACGTCGTTCGGATGGGAGTGGGCCGAGGCCAAAATCGGTTTCCCATAACTTAACATCGCCGAGACAATGAGTGGCGGATTTATCGGTGAAAATGGTTTACTATTTTCACCCAGGAATTTGCCGCGAAGATTAAACGTGCGAAGTTAAACATGCTTGTAACTCCCAAGGGTAATCAATAGTTTATTTGCGAGCAGCCACGTCAGTCTTTCTTGCCTATATAAAGGATTTCTGACATGAATTCAGGGCTTTTCGACACATCTTCGCAAACCGGTAAGTCCTAAAATCTTTTCGACCCTCCCACCTCCCCTTCGGCGACGTAGCACTCGCACCACTAGTCTCCTAGCTGCTCATTGCCTCGGCAAAATCGGTTTCCCATAACTTAACATCGCCGAGACAATGAGTGGCGGATTTATCGGTGAAAATGGTTTACTGTGTTTCACGTCTTTCGGTCTCGGGTGAGACAATAAATCGAGGTCCCGTCCCCCGGGGGGGGGGGGGGGGGACTCCCATATTTTTTATGCTTGAGTTGTGTTTCTGGTTGAAATGATTCATCATATTCTCCTGTGTTTCACGTCTTTCGGTCTCGGGTGAGACAATAAATCGAGGTCCCGTCCCCGGGTGGGGGGGGGGGGGGGACTCCCATATTTTTTATGCTTGAGTTGTGTTTCGGGTTGATATGATTCATCATCTTCTCCTGTGTTTTTTTATGCTTGAGTTGTGTTTCGGGTTGAAATGATTCATCATCTTCTCCTGTGTTTCACGTCTTTCGGTCTCGGGTGAGACAATAAATCGAGGTCCCGTCCCCCGGGGGGGGGGGGGGGGGGGGGACTCCCATATTTTTTATGCTTGAGTTGTGTTTCTGGTTGAAATGATTCATCATCTTCTCCTGTGTTTCACGTCTTTCGGTCTCGGGTGAGACAATAAATCGAGGTCCCGTCCCCGGGGGGGGGGGGAGGGGGGACTCCCATATTTTTTATGCTTGAGTTGTGTTTCGGGTTGATATGATTCATCATCTTCTCCTGTGTTTCACAATGATTCATCATCTTCTCCCGTGTTTCACGTCTTTCGGTCTCGGGTGAGACAATAAATCGAGGTCCCGTCCCCCGGGGGGGGGGGGGGGGGGGGACTCCCATATTTTTTATGCTTGAGTTGTGTTTCTGGTTGAAATGATTCATCATCTTATCCCGTGTTTCACGTCTTTCGGTCTCGGGTGAGACAATAAATCGAGGTCCCGTCCCCCCGGGGGGGGGGGGGGGACTCCCATATTTTTTATGCTTGAGTTGTGTTTCGGGTTGAAATGATTCATCATCTTCTCCCGTGTTTCACGTCTTTCGGTCTCGGGTGAGACAATAAATCGAGGTCCCGTCCTTCCACTACACCTATGAGGGACGTCATAAAACCGCTCAGCTGGTCGAAGGCTATCCCTATGACAGAACTTACTGCACAAATAAACAATATACAACCTCATACAACCCCTTAACCCCACTCATGATTGTAAACGCTCGGTTTCACAAAGTGCATGGGAATCTTTTGTCCAATTGCTCAATGTCCCCGGGATTTTGGATCATGTTGGATATGTTCATTTTATACATGTCCCCTCTGTCCATGTGCAAAAAAACCCGTGACTTGTAGGTTAGATAAGGATTAGTTATCGACTGAGTTAGCATATAATTTCATGCACCGCCAACTTCGTAAAATGCTTTGAAAAGACACAGAATCGAACAGAAGAGCCGAGTTTGTTTACCACTATCCAAACTGTACTTGATATCAGTGCAATAAGCATGACGTTCTTTAGCCCTAATTAGACCTAAATATTATCTCAACTCTCGATTCTGACTAGGTTTTATTATTCTATTTTGTACATATAACAAAAATAAATAGCCAGTGCCCGCAAATAGCTTAGCTAACGAGGCGGGCAGCAGAGGGTTAACATAAAGTTACAATATAGGACAATGAATTACGAAAATTACAAAGCAAAGCAAAGAAAAGAAAAGAAAAAGGAAGTGCAACTTAAATCCTCCTTCGTATATCCCATCAAATCGTATAACAAATCATTGCACTCCTCTCCAAACTGACCAAACATCGCTCTTCTTGCGGATTGCTGCCACGGCAACGATTTATTCGAGACACCAGAGGCGATTCTAGCGATAAATAGTATTGTATGTACTCACCTCCAAGTCTTCTCGAAGTCTACACTGAGGCATGAGCTCGACAGAATTCTCGAATTGTCGCTGTTAGGCGATATAAACACAGTATAGTTCAAATCCGCTTCAGAACCACTAACATCGCCCGGTGTTGTCGCTGCGGTTAGTAGGGGTTACTCTATAGGCGTTCTCGGGGGTGTGTTCAAATGCTGTAATCTGATTGGACAAAATACGTGCTCTATTCAATTCTAAAGGCACCCATGTGCATAGCTTTATATTTTGTTTTTGAGCCTAATTATGCAAAATGAATAGCCTATTATCCCATTGTCAGGAACCCAAATGTGCCCGCCAGAAGGACTAAATACTTCACTCTCAACAGGAATCGACAGCAGGAGCTGTCAATGAACTATTCTTGATAGTATCGAACCTTGCCGTTCAAACCCTGACATTATACTTCAATGATCGGAGGTGCAGTGTATTTTTTTTTCTGCACGCATGGACACGCTTTGAATATTGCGCAAATGGAATTGAACATATTTTCATTGTTTTACTGTGCACGTCAACCGGGCCATCGCGTAAAAAGTTTGTCATTCAGAGATTCAAGTCATTTTAAGGCCTGCAATACGTCTGACGATGAGTAATAACATGTTTTGAAGTTATTTCTGCCCATAATTTCCACAATTTTTAGATCTCAAGAAAGTCAAGATCCTTTGTCCTGTACTCGCTTTCTGATTGGCCAACTTCTTACAAAATGGCCCGGTTGACGTAGTCGCAAAGTAAAATTATTTGCATTTTTCTCATTGCTCTCCATCCTCGCTTACGGCGCCCGAGCTCATATATTTCTGATGCAGAACCAGGAGACATCTTGCCCACAACAGTCTCAACAAGCCCTGTTAGGCCCTGTTAGGCCGTTTCCGCCCAAGGTCCCGCTATTTATATGCGCGTACGACATGATGTAAGGAAACCAATGCAGCACATGGAGACAATGAAGTCTTCTTGATATTGCTTTTGGCTTCAGTGCAACTTGACATATTCAAAAGCTGTCTACTGTCTAGACGGGGAAAGGTGGTACTCCCATATTTAGGGGATAGGGATGCTCGTCGGTATAAACGAATTTGACCCCTAATAGAAACCAAAAGGGCGTGGTCGAACCAAATTTCAACCGCAAAAAGAGACCACCTCCAAACCCCAAAACGAACATTACTAGCTGGAATCTTTTCCAATCTTTTCCAAGCTTCCAAGTGATCGTAAATTCTTCTGCATATTGATAGTAAAACGTCGATGAAATATAAACCTCTTTTTTAAAGGACACCCTAAAATGTGCCGTATTTTGCAAACAATCGTGGTTTTGCAATTGAGAACCGCGAATTTAACCCCTAAAGCAAACACGACTGCATCCCCGCCCCAAAATATGTGAGCACCCACTTTGGAACTACTGTCAAACTAATGTTTCACTATCTTCTGTTTCTAGAAGTCCACAAGAATTAAATTCATTTGAGCTTTCACTTTTCATATTTGACAAACCTGAAACGCTAGCTAACATGCCCTCTAGCATCGCTAATTTATTGTCTAGAACTAAGCTGTAAAAATCTAAACCTTCACTTCTGGTCGGCCTTTCATCTCTCTTGAATAGTGTCATATCGTTGTATGAATTTGGTTTCGCTAATTCTAATTCTACAGCCTCTTCCAAGTTAATTACGAATTTCCCTTCTTCTTTTCCATTTATAGCCGAACACTCTATGAATCCGCTATCACTTGTCCCTGCGGTCTCTTTGGAGCATGCGCTAACTAAGGACGTGCTGCTGCTTGAGCAACTGGAGAAAATGCTATGTAGATCTTGTGCGCATGCGTGTACCGAAATTCCTTGTTTCGCTAAATTGCCCTTAATTAGTGAGTCTGTAGCGCACTCTCCACGATCACCCAATATAGTGATGAGCTGACTCTTTATTGGTCCTTCGTTGTAGTGCTCCCGCACAATGTCCATCGCAGTTTCTCTAGTACATGCAACATGATCCCGGTTAATAAAGTTCCCCTTTTCCGCATCATCCATACAGACAGAGCTCCCGGTGTCAGTTGGCAGCGTAAAGGATTGCTTGCTATGCCTAATATCCGAATAAAGAGCTCTCTTTTTTAAGTGTGGAGTACCACATGGTGTAGCATTGGGCCCATATCTCACATCAAGACGACTTCCATACGTTGAAATATCCCGATAAGTCTCATCACTGACGATACTGAAGAGTACAAAACTCGAAGGACGGGCTCCACTAATCGTGAGCGAGTTGTCGAGTTGCGAGCGGTTCCTCTCGAGTAGCAGATCACCCGCTGTTTTCTTCCCAAACGTGTTTGATAGTTCCTCCTCTTTCATGCCTGGTAATGCTTCGAGATCAGGTTGATCCAGGATGAGCTCCTGTTTTTCGAGGTTTATTGAACTGGAGGTGAGGATGAACCGAGGAATAAGAAACATAAGGCACACTCCTGTGCATATCAGACCACTGGCTAGGAAATATACCACGTTATAGCTTCCAAACACGTCATAGATAAACCCTGGAAAGGGAACAATAGAATTTATGCATAAACAAGTTACAAGGGGAAGACAGGCCTGGGCTGTGTACATCCGTTCTCGATGCAAGTCAAAGACACAGCCTGCGTCAAGCGCAAAGGGAAAGGAAAGGAGAAACGAAAAGCGGCTTGTGTGTTTATCAGAAACGCTTGTTTCCGGGGTATCGGGGTTCCTGTGGCGCATCACGAGTCCCGAAACAAACGTTTCCGAAACCCACAGAAGAACTGATAAGCAAGTTAGGGGGACGGGAGCTCGGACCCTGTTCTCCCCTCCCATTTTCCCCGCGTCCGTTTGCTTCCTATCCTCCCTTGTCCTCTTCCCTTACCTTTGCGGTTGCTACGCAGATTCGCTGCAGTCTTTTGCTCCAACTGATGCGTATCAATACTATGAATTTCCGATGTATCTGTACAAGGAACGTTTGTGATTGGTTGGATTCATCGCCAATTTTGGCTTGGTGACAAAGGAAGCCCGTAACAAATATTTTACTAGATTATTGCGAGCAAATGATAACGACGTCTAATTTCAATTTTGAACTTTCTTGTTACAAGCGCGGCCCCTCCCCAATTCTTGACATTCATTGTAATTTGTGAGAAAATCGGCCTTATGCGCTGTACTATCAATGTTCATTTTGATTAAAATGCTTTGTTTTACCTGCTACAGGTGAGCCAGCCATTAGTGGTATCGCGGTGATGCCATACATGCTACCGAGAGCCCCCGCCATCTGGCGCTTGCCAACAATATCGTGCGTTACTAGCGCTAATAACACTACAAATCCGCCATCCAAGAGTCCATGCACCACGGCATAGACGACCAGGGACGCATAGGAACGAGCGAGCGGGAACAGACACGTGGCAACGGACATCATGAGTAAGGTGAGCTGAATTAGGACTAAGCGATTGACGCGAGGAAGATCTGAGATACGACCATAGCTGATTTTTCCGATGGTCTGACTTATTGCCAGGAATCCAACTAGGAGGGACCCTTTTGAAGTGGGAACGCCATGCATTTTGGCAACACGGACCTGGTGGAACAATGTTACATGTCGCGCGTGAGCTCTAAATCAGATGGTGAACAACAATGCTAGAAGACCCTCTGCCAAGAAAACTCTAGTCTGGGTTGATAAAAAAAGTGACGGGATTTGAACCCAGTGGTTTTCACATGACGGCCGACGACCGGTTAACGCAGTGGTAGAGCGCCGGGCTTATGTGCGGGAGGCTGGGAGTTCAAACCCCGGCCGGACCAACACTCAGGGTCTTTTCTAAATAAATGAGGAGAAGGTGCTACCTTTGCTTTAATATATGCAAATGGTTAGACCTTCGCGTCTTCTCGGATAAGGACGTTAAACCGTAGGTCCCGTCTCTCACATACACTACACTAACCGGAACCAGAGGGACGTTAAAGAACCACGAGGACCGTCGGAAGTTGCCCAACCTCTGTGTCACAGAACTCACAATGCTAACACACACTCATGTTTATATAAAGGTGGTTTCTTTAAGATGAGTTATCCGTTAATGTAAAGCGCTTTGAGCGCGAGGAGAAGCGCTCTTTAAGCACAGTTACTTTACTTTACTTTACAAATGCGATAGTAATTCGACAACAAACCAATCAGAGAGCAAGGTGATTCACAAGCTCTCCGTTTCGCGAGCGAAGTCTATAACAGGAGGGTTTACCGGAGCCGTTCCTCAAAAAAAACCGTTCCCCATAAAGAAAATCTGCTGGCTGGAAATTACGAATCTAGAGACCTTCCTGGCTGAGATTTTTAACATACTGGTTCCCGGCTAGGAAATTTAACCAAATGTTACACGTCCTGGCTGGATTTCTTAACCGCATGCTGGCTGCTCGCTGTTGGCTGTTGTTGCGTGATGTTGACTTCATTATTTAGCTGGCAAGTACTTCACTTCCGCCGGCCGATCTAGCGAAAGTAAATTATTAACGAAACACAATCAGGTGTCAATGACCAATGACTGCAGTTTTGGCTGTCACAATGACAGTTTGAATAAGGGTCTGAAAGGCGGTTGGGCCAAGTTCAGGATATGGCGGCCGCTCGCTCGTGGTCCCCTTTCCCTTTGTGCTTGCTACGCAGGCTAAGGATAGCGAGCAGAGTATCGAGTACAAAGGCTGTACAGAGTACAGCCTTTGTTTCACCCTATGCATTTACAGCATTTACGTAAAGGTAAGATTGTATTTGCCTTTTTCAAGATCGTATGCACAAATTTCAGTCTTTGTGATGATAGTCACTGTGCAATTTCGCAGAGTCGAATTATTGAGGTATCAAGGTTGGGCTCCTGATCAAAGTTAGTGAAGCCGGGGTGCCGCAGAGTGGTGGGTAAACTTGGGTAAAGTTACGCGGTTTCTTATTGAGGTAGGGGCGCGCAGTGAGCCAGGACGTCTCTAAGGTAAGAACTTCTCTGACGCGACTAGGAAGTACATAATGCATATACTAGCATTCTCTCTTCAACGAAGGTCATTTGATGTTTAGTCGATTCTTACTTCACGACATATCCCACTTGTCAAGCTTTTTGTTGTTTTAAGAAAATCTAAAGTCAATATTCAATTCACGGTTCGATATATGCCAGATACTTTTCATCTGCTCCTCGTTCATTATTCTGGTATGATGTTAATTGAGCAACTGCAAGTAGATCCTACAGAAATGTTTGTCAGGCAACTGAATCTATAGTAGCAATAGCTTTTTTTTGGGAGACCCTCCCTCATGTGAATAGTCTCTGGGATAACCTGTGTTGTGCTTGCTTGCGATGTTTCCGCGCAGTGACCCCTAGTTTTTTCAGCAATCACACCGCAGTGGAAAACAGATGGGTATTCATTGATCTAAGGAAGCAGTGCTAATTGCTTTGTGTGATGTAGCTTACACAACGGCATCTTTTGATAAGGGACATTTTTTCGGTAGATAATAAACTTGTCAATCAAATGGAGCACGCAGTATTTTCGATGTATAAAAACTTCGTTCTTCTTTCTACGAACTTCTACGACGTGGATTACCTTTCTGGTCAACATTTAGCGTTGTTAGTGGCTAAGTGAATGATGTTAATATTTTACGTTGGCAGAGGAGTATTGCCAGTCTGCCGAAAGTTTCTTTCCTTATTAGTAACAGAAGTCTCCGGGATGCTTGAGATGTTTCTAGCACACCGCAAGGGAAGTCAAGCAATTCGCTACTCAACCCCTAGATAACAAAGCACAAAATGATAATAAGCGGTTCATGCCACTCAAGTGCACGATTTTGTTTTTACTTTAGGCTTTTTGGGTAAAATATGTGCATTTTAGTGTTACAGCAAAAATGTTTACGAACCTTCAACATTGTTTTAGGTTTGCGAACTTTATGCGAGTAACACTATACTTGCATTTCATGCCACTCAAGTGCACGATTTTTTTTATTTTAGGCGTTTTGGGTAAAATATGGGCATTTTAGTGTTACAGCAAAAATGTTTACGAACCTTCAACATTGTTTTAGGTTTGCGAACTTTATGCGAGTAACACTATACTTGCATTTCTTGTCACTAGTGCACGATTTTTTTTTATTTTTGTTTTAGGCTTTTTGGGTAAAATATGTACATTTTAGTGTTACAGCAAAAATGTTTACGAACCTTCAACATTGTTTTAGGTTTGCGAACTTTATGCGAGTAACACTATACTTGCATTTCATGCCAGTCAAGTGCACGATTTTTTAAATTTTGTTTTAGGCTTTTTGGGTAAAATAATGTGCATTTTAGTGTTACAGCAAAAATGTTTACGAACCTTCAACATTGTTTTAGGTTTGCGAACTTTATGCGAGTAACACTATACTTGCATTTCATGCCACTCAAGAGTGCACGATTTTTTACTTTAGGCTTTTTGGGTAAAATATGTGCATTTTAGTGTTACAGCAAAAATGTTTACGAACCTTCAACATTGTTTTAGGTTTGCGAACTTTATGCGAGTAACACTATACTTGCATTTCATGCCACTCAAGTGCACGATTTTCTATTTTAGGCTTTTTGGGTAAAATATGTGCATTTTAGTGTTACAGCAAAAATGTTTACGAACCTTCAACATTGTTTTAGGTTTGCGAACTTTATGCGAGTAACACTATACTTGCATTTCTTGTCACTAGTGCACGATTTTTTTTATTTTTGTTTTAGGCTTTTTGGGTAAAATATGTACATTTTAGTGTTACAGCAAAAATGTTTACGAACCTTCAACGTTGTTTTAGGTTTGCGAACTTTATGCGAGTAACACTATACTTGCATTTCATGCCACTCAAGTGCACGATTTTTTGATTTTTTTTTTTTTTTACTTTTTGGGTAAAATATGTGCATTTTAGTGTTACAGCAAAAATGTTTACGAACCTTCAACGTTGTTTTAGGTTTGCGAACTTTATGCGAGTAACACTATACAGGAGGGTTTACCGGAGCCGTTCCTCAAAAAATCCGTTCCCCATAAAGAAAATCTGCTGGCTGGAAATTACGAATCTAGAGACCTTCCTGGCTGAGATTTTTAACATACTGGTTCCCGGCTAGAAAATTTAACCAATCGTTACACGTCCTGGCTGGATTTCTTAACCGCATGCTGGCTGCTCGCTGTTGGCTATTGTTGCGTGATGTTGACTTCATTATTTAGCTGGCAAGTACTTCACTTCCGCCGGCCGATCTAGCGAACATAAATTATTAACGAAACACAATCAGGTGTCAATGACCAATGACTGCAGTTTTGGATGTAACAATGACAGTTTGAATAAGGGTCTGGAAGGCGGTTGGGCCAAGTTCAGGATGGCGGGGCCGCTCGCTCGTGGTCCCCTTTCCCTTTGTGCTTGCTACACAGGCTAAGGATAGCGAGCTCAATAGATATTTAGTGCCCCAGAGCTTAGACAGAGTACAGCCTGTGTTTCACCCTATGCATTTACGTAAAGGTAAGATTGTATTTGCCTTTTTCAAGATCGTATGCACAAACGAGTATTTCAGTGTTTGTGATGATAGTCACTGTGCAATTTCGCGCAGAGTCGAATTATTGAGGTATCAAGGTTGGGCTCCTGATCAAAGTTAGTGAAGCCGGGGTGCCGCAGAGTGGTGGGCAAAGTTACGCGGTTTCGTATTGAGGTAGGGGCGCGCAGTGAGCCAGGACGTCTCTAAGGTAAGAACTTCTCTGACGCGACTAGGAAGTACACAGTGCTTTATACTAGCATTCTCTCTTCAACGAAGGCCATTTGATGTTTAGTCGATTTTTACTTCACGACATATCTCACTTGTCAAGCTTTTTGTTGTTTTAAGAAAATCTAAAGTTAATATTCAATTCACGGTTCGATATATGCCAGATACTTTTCATCTACTCCTCGTTCATCTGTTCATGTATTCTGGTATGATGTTAATTTAGCAACTGCAAGTAGATCCTACAGAAATGTTTGTCAGGCAACTAAATCTATAGTAGCAATAGCTTTTTTTGGGGGGAGACCCTCCCTTATGTGAATAGTCTCTGGGATAACCCTGTGTTTGTGCTTGCTTGCGATGTTTCCGCGCAGTGTCCCCTAGGTTTTTCTGCAATCACACCGCAGTGGAAAACAGATGGGTATTCATTGATCTAAGGAAGCAGTGCTATTGCTTGTGTGATGTAGGTTACACAACGGCATCTTTTGATAAGGGACATTTTTTCGGTAGATAATAAACTTGTCGATCAAATGGAGCACCCAGCATTTTCGATGTATAAAAACTTCGTTCTTCTTTCTACGAACTTCTTCTTTCTACGAACTTCTACTTCTACGTACATGGATTACCTTTCTGGTCAACATTTAGCGTTGTTAGTGGCTAAGTGAATGAATATTAATATTTTGCGTTGGCAGAGGAGTATTGCCAGTCTGCCGAAAGTTTTATCTTTCCTTATTAGTAACAGAAGTCTCCGGGATGCTTGAGATGTTTCTAGCACACCGCAAGGGAAGTCAACAATTAGCTACTCAACCCTTAGATAACAAAGCACAAAATGATAATAAGCGGTTCGACCAGCTTGAACAATTATTGTAGATGATCCTGCTCAAGTCCGAATAATGCGTAGAGCATGTTTTGCAACCATAGTGTGTATTTTTAAAATGTTAGTCATCGTTAAATTCTACTTTGCAGTACGAACTTCTAGAGTCTCACATGGAAGGCCTTTCTGGCTATGTCGGCCATATCTAAACAAACATTCTATGCGTAGCATGCTAGCTAAGTGAACAATATTTACAATGTGCTCTATATGAAGAAAATTTGATCAAAAATTGACCGTCTTTCGAAATTTCGCGAAACATAATTTACAAGCTATCTGAGGATGAAACCGTGGGTCAAAATAACCGTGGAGCAAAAAAGATAACCCATTACGGATCGAGAGCCTTAAAAACCACACCCTTTTCCGCGGCTTTAGTTATTTGTGATTGAGTTCCAATTGGGGAAATTTGTGCATTTTAGTGTTACAGCAAAATGTTTACGAACCTTCAACGTTGTTTTAGGTTTGCGAACTTTATGCGAGTAACACTATACTTGCATTTCATGCCACTCAAGTGGACGATTTTTTTTATTTTTGTTTTAGGCTTTTTGGGTAAAATATGTGCATTTTAGTGTTACAGCAAAAATGTTTACGAACCTTCAACGTTGTTTTAGGTTTGCGAACTTTATGCGAGTAACACTATACTTGCATTTCATGCCACTCAAGTGGACGATTTTTTATTTATTTTTGTTTTAGGCTTTTTGGGTAAATATGTGCATTTAAGTGTTACAGCAAAATGTTTACGAACCTTCAACGTTGTTTTAGGTTGCGAACTTTATGCGAGTAACACTATACTTGCATTTCATGCCACTCAAGTGGACGATTTTTTTTATTTTTGTTTTAGGCTTTTGGGTAAAATATGTGCATTTTAGTGTTACAGCAAAAATGTTACGAACCTTCAACGTTGTTTTAGGTTTGCGAACTTTATGCGAGTAACACTATACTTGCATTTCATGCCACTCAAGTGGACGATTTTTTATTTATTTTTGTTTTAGGCTTTTTGGGTAAAATATGTGCATTTAAGTGTTACAGCAAAAATGTTTACGAACCTTCAACGTTGTTTTAGGTTTGCGAACTTTATGCGAGTAACACTATACTTGCATTTCATGCCACTCAAGTGGACGATTTTTTTATTTTTGTTTTAGGCTTTTTGGGTAAAATATGTGCATTTTAGTGTTACAGCAAAAATGTTTACGAACCTTCAACGTTGTTTTAGGTTTGCGAACTTTATGCGAGTAACACTATACTTGCATTTCATGCCACTCAAGTGGACGATTTTTTATTTATTTTGTTTTAGGCTTTTTGGGTAAATATGTGCATTTAAGTGTTACAGCAAAAATGTTTACGAACCTTCAACGTTGTTTTAGGTTTGCGAACTTTATGCGAGTAACACTGTACTTGCATTTTATGCCAGTCAAGTGCACGAATTTTTTTATTTTTGTTTTAGGCTTTTTGGGTAAAATATGTGCATTTTAGTGTTACAGCAAAAATGTTTACGAACCTTCAACGTTGTTTTAGGTTTGCGAACTTTATGCGAGTAACACTATACTTGCATTTCATGCCGCTCAAGTGGACGATTTTTTATTTATTTTTGTTTTAGGCTTTTTGGGTTAAATATGTGCATTTAAGTGTTACAGCAAAAATGTTTACGAACCTTCAACGTTGTTTTAGGTTTGCGAACTTTATGCGAGTAACACTATACTTGCACTTCACGCCACTCAAGTGCATGATATTTTGATTTTGTAAAATGTCCATTTAATAAGTAGTCTAGTCACGTGTCTATTTCACTTAAATTCGTAATAAATGAATTGATATCGATAACATAGCTTTTTTTTGGGGGGGGGGGGGAGCAAAACAATATCGAAGCTACCTCTGTATATAGCAGCCAGTTTGACTTGTACTTTGAAAAATCCTGGGTTCCGTTGGTCAAGTTTGTGCGAATTACTCATTAAAACCATCCCATGTCTTCCCTGCTAGCAGAGGCCTCTTGTGATCCCGTGTCATTTTCTATTGATAAATGTTTTTAGTAGTTTGTTCTCACAAGTGGTAATTGTATATTCGTTCAATTTAGCAAATTCTTACAACAGGTGTATGGAAGTAGTAGTGTTTCCCCCATCTTCATATATTATACCGAGCTCAATACAGGTTGCTTATTTGAGAATTGGAAATAGAGCATCGCATTGTAGTAGTGCTATAGTTTCGATTCGCAAATCCTAATGCAACATTTTATTTTTGCTGGCTGCTGGCAAAAAAGAGTACATTTAATCATTTTTGGTGCTGGCTGGCAAATAACAGTACATCAGGCACATGGTGGCTGGCAACGCTTGTTACTCTAGGTGAGTGCTGGCTAGGAATAAAGTATAAAGGGCACTCCCTGGCTGGCTTTGAGGAACGGATGTTTTTTTCCCACGAAGATTAATAATTAGCTTATTAATGGTTGCAAGTACTCTTAAAGATGTTTTTGCTATGTTTTGATTAAATAAGAGAAAATGTTCGTTGAGAGTGCACGATTTTTTTAAATTTTGTTTTAGGCTTTTTGGGTAAAATCATGTGCATTTTAGTGTTACAGCAAAAATGTTTACGAACCTTCAACGTTGTTTTAGGTTTGCGAACTTTATGCGAGTAACACTATACTTGCACTTCACGCCACTCAAGTGCAAGACATTTTGATTTTGTAAAATGTGCATTTAATAAGTACTCTAGTCACGTGTCTATTTCACTTAAATTCGTAATAAATGAAGTGATATCGATAAACATAGCTTTGAAAAATCCTGGGTTCGGCGTTGGTCAAGTTTGTGCGAACTACTCATTAAAACACGTCTTCCCTGCTAGCAGAGGCCTCTTGTGATTTCATGTCATTTTCTATTGATTAATGTGGTTAGATGTTTGTTCTCACGAGTGGTATTGTATTCGTTCAATTTAGCAAATTCTTCCAACAGGTGCATGGAAGTAGTAGTGTTTTCCCCCATCTTCATATATTATACCGAGCTCAATACAGGTTGCTTATTTGAGAATTGGAAATAGAGCATCGCATTGTAGTAGTTCTATAGTTTCGATTCGCAAATCCCAATGCAACATTTTTTTTGCTGGCTGCTGGCAAAAAAGTACATTTAATCATTTTTGGTGCTGGCTGGCAAATAACAGTACATCAGGCACATGGTGGCTGGCAACGCTTGTTACTCTAGGTGAGTGCTGGCTAGGAATAAAGTATAAAGGGCACTCCCTGGCTGGCTTTGAGGAACGGATTATTTTTTCCCACGAAGATTAATAATTAGCTTATTAATGGTTGCAAGTACTCTTAAAGATGTTTTTGCTATGTTTTGATTAAATAAGAGAAAATGTTCGTTGAGCCCTCCTGTCTATAATCACAAGTAGTACTGTCTAAGGGGCCGACCATTTAACTTTTGAGGGGGGGGGTGGGCTTTTTTGTCGGTGCAAGATTTTTTTTTCTACCTCTGTTAAGCGGTGAGAATTTTTTTTCCAATAAAAAGAAGGGTTTTAGTCACCATTTTGCTGTGCAGGAAATTTTTTTCGGCCCTTCGGGCCGTGCAAGATATTTTTTTTCAAAAAAGCCCACCCCCCCCCTCAAAAGTTAAATGGTCGGCCTAATTGTTTTCGCTACGCGATCTGATTGGCTGAAGGATGAAAGATCATGCCCTCGGCCAATCACAAACTGATCACAATCGCGCAATTACCGAGTAATTTGTAATTACTCACGATAGTCATGCGAAAACCACTCTAACTGAGCTGTTTAGCTCTTTGTGTGATTAATGTGTGAGTCAATCAATTCAATTCCGGGTAGAGTTTCTGGTTGACAATCGAGGCGTTCCTGGAGTGTTTAGTCTAGTTCTTGAACTCTCTCCTTCCCGACTCGAGTAGGCTGTGGTTCGTCGAGAAACCTACATGAGCCGCGAAGAGAGTATATTTATATTAGTTGTTAATAAAGAGTTGTTGGATACTCGACGGGACCCCTGATTCACCCGCAATTCTATAAAAATGATGATTGAACTATTTGAATATGTCACACATTTCTTGTATTGGAATCCACTGATGAAGTAAAGGGAGGTGCAATTTACTTACCAAATACACAAATGGGATGAACAACGCGAAAAAAATTAGCGCCAGAGCTAACGTCCACACAATGAATGCCTTATTTTGCCAGTGTGGACCTGGCTTTATGGCTTCCTTCAGTATAGAGCTACAGTTGTTCTTCCTCTTCATCGTATCATCCTCCGCTGATTCAAACCCTGTCTTCGTTTTAACAGGGGCATAGGACAGACCGGCTATAAAACCCACAGTAGCGACCCCGGCGATGGTTTGAAATCCTGCCTTTGAGCCATAACGGGTGCACATTTCTCCCAAGAGTAGATTTAAACACAGCGTACCCACGCCCGAGCCAGCCAACACCATCCCGTTTGCTAGACATAGCCTCTTGTTGAAATAATCAATCAGGACGATCAGAGCGGAGAAGTAGAGCATACTCATTGCTACGCCCCCTAGGACGCCAAACGTGAGGTACATTAGCATCAGATTATTGGCGATGGAGGTCAAGAATGCAGATATGATGAGCAGCAAGCTTCCGGTACACGCCACCAGGCGACATCCAAATTTGTGGCAGAGACTGGTCGACAGGGGACCGCTAAGGTAGGAAAGTCCCATGGCTAATGAACCTATCCAAGCTATGAAGATATAAATTACAGAGAAGAACTGATTTGGATCTCAGTTATATCGCGAAAACGAACGGGTTTTGCTCATGATCCAAATGGACGATTCTAAGCGCGTGAGCTTTTCTCTATCAAGAAATGCCCAAGCCTTGTTCCACAACTACCAGATCGCAGCGCGCTTTGTTCGCGACAAAGATCCCTCATTTATTACCAACATATCGTGTGCGTTTTAGCTGAAATGGCCCCTATTACTGAAACCCTACCGGGACAGTAGGCCACCATGAGCGTGTCACGCCTGAGACATGCGTAAAATGCATTTCATTCCAGTTGAACAGAGCGAGTCCAAGAGGTCTAAAGTTACGCTGACAACTTCAGCATATTTTCACTGCGGTTAAGTCAGGACATCTGCATTGTTGTTCTAAGCCCCCGGGAGCTGTTGCGGTCGGAAGCAGAGAACAGAGACCTCCCACATCTGTCGACTCTGTAAATAACACTAAGCAACCCGGAAAATGGAGGGCAACGCGACGAATGAGATTTTCACCGAGCAAGAAATGGAGCCCAACGAAAAATATTTCAGAAACCTATTGATGGGAAAGGCTTATCCATGATTATCCATGGAAAAGCCGAACACTTCAATTCTTGTGTCATAGGAAATTCAGAATGGGTTGCCTACGTGCAGCCGGTATTAATATATACGGGTAACAAAACAAGAGTTTCGATACGCTAGCTGCACGCAGGCTAATGAATGGGTTTCTGCAGAAATTCCCTGTGCTCTGCTCTGAAACTCAACAGCAACGCAAGGCAAGGCAGGCTGGCCGTGACTTGCGTTCAAGATAGTCTTTCCTCGTTTCCTTTATAGAATAGAATAGAATAGAATTAATAGTTTATTTAATGGTGAAAATTACTACGCTCAAAGTTATTATACAGAGAATCCACAAATATTGAAATGAAAGGAAAAATAAAATATATAGTCCATATAAAATAAGTCTATTTTTTAAATTAAATTAAAATCGTTCAATAAATTGTTAAATTACATATAAATGATAAAATATTAAACGTATATTTTTTACATTTATAAAAACATTTTCTTTGATTTACTTCGATTTAAAAGCTTGTTAAAAATATAATTTGAACTGCAACATGAAGCGATTTTGTACATAAAATATTTGATCCCGGACATGCATCACGATTTAGTGCACCGGTTTTATATGATTTCCCAGTCTCATATTCTTTTAACTCCCCACATTTAAAATACGCATGGAATAGATTGAACGCTAGCTTGTAAACGTTACAATATATTTTGAATATTAATCAGATTAGCGGGAGAGATGCAGGAATTTCAATAGCAACGTTTAATGTATCAGTCAATTCCAGCGGTGACCATGCCCCCCCCCCCCCCCCCCCCCCCGGGCATTTGGTCATTTCTAAAAATAAAACTGAAAATTCCCCGCCCCCGGGCTAGCAAAATGCAGAATACCCCACGGCGGGGAACACAAAAAGCGGAAAAATGCCCCACCCCCGGGACGAGAAAAAGACGGTAACTCTGCGTGACAAAGCTTCACAACAAAAACTTCAACTCCATTTATACTGTCCGAGCATTTGCAATTCGTTTTTTTTTTATGTACTTTAGTTTTCTCGTCTTTGAACGAGTTCTCATTTCACTGAAAGTATAATTAAAGAAGTGACATTCCTAGGCCATTCGCGGTTGTAGCCATTTAGCTGCATCTCTCAATGCGAAATTTACCTTTATTCTATTTGCAGAGCAACTATTTCGCAGTTATGTTAATTGACTTTTTGCGGAATTGGAACTCTGTTTATATAGTGTCAATTCATTTTTATGTTTTTCCACTGAGACGAAATTGCGAAATCTGTTTCTTCTCTATAGAAGACGTTAACTGTGAAATGTGCAAATGTGTCAGTCTCCAAACGTGGTGTATACGGGCCATGCTCTGCATTATATTTTATGTGGCGTTATTTTCTGTAACTGGGTTGTAGTTCGCAAAACCCAACGCGCTTGAGATGAGAAAACCAAAGTTCCCCACCCCCCTCCCCCAGGGAAAAACAATTCCCGACCCCGGGGCCAGCAAAATTTTCAAAATTCCCCCACCCCAGGGAAGGCACTGGTGTGCAAATGCCCCACGGTGTCCGGGGGGGGGATGGTCACCGCTGGAATTGACTGATACATAATCTATCCATAGAGAGCACTTATTCAAGATCTGCAGGTTACTGGCTAACGCTGAAACAATTTAGACTGAAATATTTCATGCGAGCAATAAACTTACCGGTCTCAGCTTCAGAGCGCTTGAATTCCTTGAGCAGAGCAACGAAAAACGAGCCAAAAGAATTTGGAATTCCGCCGGCGACAAAATGTGCACAGAACGAAGAAAAGCACACTAACCATGACCATTTGGAGTCCACATCTCGCTCAATTTTCACTTCACAATTTCTTTTCTTCATAGTTTTTACTTTTTTAGTTTACGCCCGTATGGTTTAAGGGTGATTTGGTAGTTTCTAAAAAAATCGCCGATTTAAAAAGCGTTTCCTCACTTCAGACGCGGTTGATATAGCGAGTGTTCGAGAAAGCGACTCAGCGCTGCAACCCCTTTCACCTTGTGTATTTTCGCGACGGGAAAAGCTAGGAATAATGACCGGTTTATCAAGTTTTTTTCATGCTGAACAAGTCTGGCGATATTCATACCTGTAACACAGGGAATCAAACCAGAACGGAGCTCCTACAAGTTTTATAACGAGTGCTATAGAAAAAAAATGGAATAGAAATGACTTCAAGAAAGAATTGATAGCGGCTGAAGTTTTTCTAAGCGGTACAAGAAGAGTCGACCTGTAAGGGGGATTTTCTATCCGCAGTTATACTTTCTTGCACAAGAGAGAGCTTTCAATGATTTTAACCTGAATGATGTTTATTGTGATCGTATTTAACCTTTGGTTTGCCACAGCTTCACGCGACAGACACGTGTTTTTTATCCGTGTAGACTCGGTATCAAAGTACACTTAGCCAGGGATTTTTGCCCCCCCCCCCCCCCTACGGGCCTGCTTAGCCTCGGTTGTCCCTTGCTTCGACACGGGGTCCCTGTGGTAATATGACGTCACATCCTAGGTCGACCAGGGGCTATGGGCTTTCACCTCGTTTGTTTCTCCGTTATATCTTTTGCTCGGGATGCCCGCGCAATCCATCGCGCGACACTTTCAAAAGCCCTCTGGGCGCTCTTTTCCTTCTGATAATCATTTATACGATAGTTATATTAGAGCGCTGACATCTATAGGACCTGACACAACCGTCTTTTCTGGTACATAAACAACAATGAACGATATATGTAATTTAAAATAGCATTTATTGTTTTTTTCAGCAACTTTTAAATAATTTTTCTTATCTTTATCGTATCCAGCAAAATATTTATTCCTTTTCTATCTATGCCCTCCTCCAAGACATTTTTTATACACTATATTTATAAATAACTTTGCGAGTTCCTACATGAACGATCGCACTTTATAACAGTCTGGAAAAAACATCGTACAATACCCCACGTTCCCCAAAACAATATTTATAAATTTTCTCTGTGGTGGAATTATAGTTATAATTACGCATATTTAATTTGTATAAAAATCCCTGTAAATTTGATCTTCGTCAACTGTATAATTCGGGTGACACTTTTTTGCAATTTTGTTTAAATAATGATCGTAATGGGAATGTAAAAAACATGGGGCGAGCGTATCAATAAACCGAACGAAACAAACGAGAAACTATATAATACAGAGAATCAGATTTTGCGTTATCTTGGGGCCGCGAATAGACGATTTCAGCTATAATGAATGCGCGCGCTGCATGTAGGTAGTTGTGTTTATACATTTAGTCAAATCACACTAGTGGTATATTGTCAATGCTGCGTTCTGATTGGTTGAGCTACAAGTAGGCTATAAGTTATAGCCTACTAGTAGCGAAAAGTTTCGGATTTTAAAGTCCCAAAATGGCACCAGACAAGAAAACGTTTCTAGCTATACATTGACCTACTAGTGTGATTTGACTAAAACAATTATTCCTCTCGCCCTCATGGCCTCTGAGTCAATAGCCCATTCGGCCTCATGGGCTATTGACTCAGAGCCCATTCGGGCTCGAGGAATAATTGTTAAATAGTCGCCCCGGAGAAGGACCGAAATAAAGGTCCCAAACGTTGGCATATTTGCGTTTCTGTTTTGGTTTTCCATTCCATTCCGCGCGCGCTTCCCATAGCTGGAATTGTCAATTGGACTGAGGCCCAAGGCGTGAGTCAGAGGGACACCACAGTCTTCTTCGCGTAGGCTCATCTTTCACAGTCAGTAACGCTGAAAGAAGGAATGCCACAATCATAGTCGAACAATATAGTAACAAAAATAGTAATTTGGTAACATTTCACGAGTGTTCTGTCCACTAATTAGCTAGCTCGCTATGAATGTGAGCGATAGATGTAAATACACTAAAAATCATACCACTGTTTCAGTGAAGTTATGCATTTGAGGTCCTAACCTTGCAATATCTGGAATAGCACCGTCTTCAGTATTCAGGCTATATACGCTACCAGCTAGGCACTCTAAATGATTATTTAACAGCACGCTATAATAGTCCGGGTTTCAATATAGTCTGAGGCTACTGTAGATAAGGAAAGAACGGTACTGTTGTTGATAAATGAAGTGAGATTGGTATTGTCCTGGGTTCTATCTGTGTGAAGGATGCATGACTTCAAAGTCGATGTTTCATTAGA
Source organism: Scolanthus callimorphus (assembly GCA_033964015.1). Taxonomy (NCBI): domain Eukaryota; kingdom Metazoa; phylum Cnidaria; class Anthozoa; order Actiniaria; family Edwardsiidae; genus Scolanthus; species Scolanthus callimorphus. Next base: position 29,620,328 of record CM066917.1, read on the forward strand.
ATATTCCTCCAAGTTCATTTCCTCGATGCGCGTTTCTTTGTCACAAGTACATTTCCGATGTTCGTAATTATAATAATCATCGCATTTTTCAATTCCTTTTGTAATGTTATTGCTTGCTGATTCACCAGTGTCAGTGTTAATCTCATACTCAGTAGATTCCGTAAAGCCTTTAGGCGTCTCCCTGAATTCCAGTCCCGATTCCTCGTCAAACCCACTATCGTAGGTTCCAGTCGACAGCTGAGATGAGCTTTTCAAATAATCATTGCTTTCAGCAGACGCCAGAGACGTCTGCGCGCATAAGCAAGAAAATTCAGGCGTAGAGTCCATTATTTCTATTCCACATTCCTCGGAATCCACATTCTCCGATTCTAGATTTTCAAATTCAACATGTGGGTTATCCTGTGCTTTTCCTGTGCTGGGTTCGTGCGAAGGCTCTGCGGTCTCCACGATAGTAGAGTCCATGACATGTATTTGCGCCGAACTTCCAGGAATGTGCCGTGAGAGGGAATGAAGGGAATAATTGCTGTTATGCGACTCGCTGGTGCTAAAGAACCTTCGTTTGCATCTCGGAGTTCCACTTATGCGCGGAGAGTTCAGTTCGGCGTCGTGCGTCAAATCAACACGACTTGTATAAGTCGACACGTCCCGGTAATTCTCCTCACTGACAATACTAAATAGTACAAAACTCGAAGGACGAGTTCCGCTGTCCGATAACGAGTTATCGAGTAACGAACGATTCCTTTCGAGTAGTAAATCCGCTGCCGATTTCTTCCCGAATAGATTAAGGAGCTTCTCTTGGTCAAGTGCTGAGAATTCTGGATCCTTTTCGTCAAAGACTGGGTAGTCATCGCTATCAGCTACCAGGACACGTTTCTCCTCGCAGGGGTGGGGTTGGGAGAATAGTGGAATCAGGAACATCAGCATAGACCTGTGCACACCATACCGCTGGCCAGAAAGTACACCGCGTTGTAGCTACCGAGAAAGTCGTAGATGAACCCTTGAAAAACGAAAAGAAAAAGAATAAGAATAAGACACTTATAGTTCAGTGAATCACAGTCATGGGCTAATTGCTGGGGGTAAAGTCGCCCAATGTAAAGGAATCTGAGAGTTATTCAGATTGGCTGATTGCATTTTCCCGTGGAATTTTTCCAGGGGAGTGGGTCGATCCCCATCCTGGAAATTCCAGGGGTGGGGGTCATTACCAAGGCTGGAAATTCCAGGGGATGGGAGGGGTGTACAGAGGACGGAAATTCCAGGGGAGGGGGTCATCCGAAACCAAGGTCCTGAACCTCCTGCAAGCCTCTGGCGGGATTCCGGATTCTATCCCCAGGGTTCCGGATTTCACACTGTCTTGGAATCCGGACTCCAATAAAAAAGAAACGATTGGATATGGATTCTGGATTCCAGGGGGGAAGGGACGCACGTACCTGTCAACTGCGCCAGGACAGGAGAGAAGACCTCCTCTAAGAGATCTGGGTACGATCAATGCTCTAGTATCAAGAGCTTTATGCGCATGTCACTCACCTGCCACAGGAGGCCCAGCAGTCATTGGAATAGCGATAACCGCTGACATGCTTCCCACTGCAACAGCCCTCAGGTCTTTACCAACAATATCATGAGTCACTAGTCCAACCATAGCGACAAATCCTCCATCAAAAACCCTTGCACTACAGCATAACTAACAAGAGCGCCGTATGACTTCGCCAGTGGGAACAGACACGTCGCAACGGAGACAACCAATAGCGCTATTTGGTTGAGCAGAAGTCGGTTGATGCGCGGGACGTCTGCCAGCTTGCCGAACACGATTTTACCAACTGTTTGGCTGATCGCTAGGAAGCCCACGAGGAGAGCGCCCTTCGATGAATGGACACCGTTTAGCTCAGCAACGCGAACCTGGGGAGGAAACCAAAGGGATGTTTGAGGGAGGGCGAGGAGAGAAATGGAAATGTCAGAATGCCATTAAATTTAAATTTACATGAGATCAATAGATGCCGAGCTAGAAGAGCGAAAAGAGAAACATTTGCCATTAGTTAATACGAGTTCACTATTTTTTTTAGATCTACGATCATATCTTTATTTCAACTCTTTACAAAGTCATGCATTTTGCATGTTTGCTATTTACAATGGAAGTAGAATTAATATGTAACATAAATGCATTGAGAATAAGACATTAAAAATTGATATTACAATGTGAAATTCTTTTAACGTCTATTCTAGATTATCGTCACTGGGACACATCATTATTTACAAGTGCCATCTAGCATTTGATTTCTATCACAATATTACAGGATTTGAAATTGGCGTTTTACTAGATAAAAGTATTGTTTTGATTAGTCAGAATCTCCCGAAGTGAATGAAACATCTGAAATCGCTGACGCTGTTGTCCGCCTCTTTGAAAATGTCCCATCTTTCTTGTGGTGTCTCCACGCCCTTCCGCTCTTCTTCCGTCTTTCTTCCATCGACGCCTCTTGAGAGAGCCAGTCCGCTCTTGGGTCCACAGAAGACGCTGAGATGCAAAACTCCCCGTTTTCCACTCCATACCAGATGCCGTCCCGCGCCGTTATGAAAACACTCCCTTTTGTTTTGTTTATAGCTCGGCATTAATGATCTCATTTAAATTCAGAGTAATATACTTACACTTTTCATCCAGTTTCACCTCACTGTGAATAAGTGTCCTTGTTACCATGGTAACAGTATACCTTTGTGTACCATGACGAGCTGACTCCCTCGTGTTGCTATGGGAACCAGTTGTCATCTTCATCAGCTAAGACTTGACGCCACGACTTGTGAAACCAGGATGACCACACGTTTTTGGTAGAATGCCTGTTACCATAGTCACCATCACCATGGAAACCATGTGACTCAACATCATCTTGTCGCCAAGGTAACCAGCTTGTCGCTTAACACCAGTTTAAGACGATGATATTCTTGTGACCAGATGAACCGTACCGTGTTTGGACATCATCAATTTTTCAGGTTCATTACAGAACCACTTACGTTCGCTCAATGAATTGCACTATACAAAACCGGATATAATTGTTGGAGAGAGAGTTAGTGGACTGTAAGAGGCATTCAGGTTCATATTGATTGTTACAGCACCAAGACATAAACCCTCATGGTACAGGCAAATTATAAGACGACAGACAAACTGTTTGCGACTATATATGTCGCACAAAGTCCGAACCGACTTGCGACATGGGAACCACACCTATAACAGTCACTCAACACGAACTAATAACTATATCGACATGCTGGAGCACATAGTTAGACTTAAAACGCTTTACAACGTGTTACAACGCATGATACAGCCACTTTAAAACGTTTCTCGATAGAAGACACATGCGGGGACACTTCTGCGGAAACCTGGAGTCACAGTAAAGTTGGTGGATTCGCCACTGATGAAATCGTCAGCAATTACTTACAGGCAACTTCGCGTAAAATAAAATACCGGTTTCTCCGTTGTGTTTATCCATAAAGTACAGCAAACTCAGCAGGAACGAATATCATTTCAAAATTATTTTTCATGTGATCCACGTTTCGATGGCATTTTTCTGAAGTGCATAATGGGAGTACGTGTTATGTTTATATATATAGGCACAGTAAAAAGGAGAGTTTCCGCACCTGATTGGTTGAAACAATTGCTATACCAAGAAACCTCGGAAAATCGTACCCATTCTATTTGGCCAACTTACTTCCACAATACTTCGCGGGCTTGGAAAAATTGATCACATTATCAGCAGCCTTTTGGAAATGGGTGTGGTAGTAACTTTTTGTCCCCAAACTTCACCGAGCCATGGTTGTCAATCATTATCTTGGATTTTCACAAAATAACGTTATTTTTATAACCGTTTGATATAGAATAAGCCAATAAAATGAACCGACCGACAAAAGCTGCCAGTTCAGCTAACAACCCCCTGCTTGGACCTGGTTTACTCGACAGGAACTATTTGCTGTCATTCTCGTGGTAGGGTCTTCTCAGATTGGTGAATTAGCGAGAAGGTAGTCTTAAAATAACTCAACATAAGAAAAGCGGGACTTAAAACACGGATCATTTCAGCTCCCAGACAATCAGTTCAGGGAATTTAAGCCTCAGGGAATTTATCAAAATGGCAGTACATTATTTACACAAAATAGTCCAAATCTAAGGATATAAATAAGAGCTATAAGACTTACCAGGTACATATAAGGTATATAGTAGGCAAACAGCACCAGAGCGAGTGAACATGACCATACAATGAACGCCTTGTTATTCCACTGGGGTCCGGGCTTGAGAAAACTTTTTATAGTGTTCCTTATTCCACCATTCCTCGTTTTCTCGACAGATTTCGGCTCCTCGATTCGTTTTAGTGGCGAGTACGCCAAACCTGCTATGAATCCAATAACGCACAACCCAGCTAGAGTTCTATATCCCGCACGAAGGCCATAACGCGTGCAAACATTCTCAGCAATGAGTGATACAACTAGAGTTCCCGTGCCGGATCCGGATACTGTGATCCCATTGGCTAGTGAAAGGTGCTTGTTGAAGTACTCGATAAGGATTACTAGAGATGAGAAGTATAGGAAACTAAGGGCGATGCCCCCGAGGACCCCGAACGAGAGGTACATAATCATCATGTTGTTCACTAGGGAGGTCAGGAATGCGGCGATCATCAAGAGTAGGCTTCCTGTGCAGGCTACGATCCTGCAGCCGAATTTGCGACAGAGGTTTGTACTCAGAGGACCAAGGAGATAGGTCAGGCAACTGCTAGAGAGCCGATCCATGCTGTTAATGAAAAATAAAAGAGGTGAAGTAATTGCAATGCACAGACGCCCGTATCCAGTCGTGTGGTGAAGGCATAGAGGGGGCGTGGAGGATTGTGGGAAGGAAATGCGCGCTCGCGGTGGATACACACTCACCATTAGGAAAAAAAATAACACTCTGTTTTCAGGCTCCGATATTTTTTCAATCAAAGCAATACACTTATGGAAACGTTCTTGTGGAGTTACAGGCAGAGAAATACAGGCGAGAATTTTCTCTCGCCCCAATTTTTTCGTCTACCAGGTTTTTCTGCCCTTAAAAACTCCACGGGATTTTGCCTTATATATTTTCATTGATTTCTATAACCTTCTCTGGGCGTTCCGGTTTTTTTCCTGAAAATTTATACTAGAATACTTTCTAGTGTTTTCAATCGCCTGGACAGCACACACGGACGACAGCACCAGCTTGACCTTGGGTCAATAACTCTAATTGCAGCTTGTTTGCGTCGCCACCGAGGGGGTCTTCTCAACCAGGGTATACACATTTTAAGCCCCGAATGGACGCACTGAGAAGTTGTTTTGCGTGCAATTATTGCACGCCACATGAAAATCCGATATTACTAAATACATAAATGTCTTAGAAAATAGGAAAATTTCATAATCCCCATGCTAAACAATATATTTCCAGCAGATATTATACATAGTATCGTATCTAAAAATGGACTTTGAACTAACCAATTATCATTCAAATTCATGTATATTTCGGTTCTTCACAAAAAATATATTGCCTTATGTTAATTGTTTGTGACTATTAATTGTGCGTTCATTTGCAGTAAAAAAACCTTGTATTTGTTCTTTCTCGCCGCGAGCTATTTTTTAGTATCACAAAAATCCTACGTGTAGTTTAGTTAAATATTATTAGCACACAAAATACTTTGTGCAATAACCAGTTTTCCAGTCTGACTCATGGTGGTTTTTTTAATTCGAACTAAGCCTAAATTCAAAAGAACTCGCTCAGCCGTTCCACGTCTTTTTCATTTCCCATAATTATACAATTATTACGAGCTATGAGTCGTTTGAAAAATATTTCTAGGCATGATTCTAGAAACCAAAGAGGAATAAATCACCGAAAAAAATCTTGTTTTTCTGGTAGAACTACTGCAAGTGACGCGCATGACAATTAGGGAAGTGTTATTGACATAACAAAACTAAAAGTACTTTTAAAAAATCATATTCCTCCATTGTAGCATTTTTGCGGGGCGTGTGAAGTTTCGGAAAGAACACAGAAATCATAGAAAATAAAGCACCAGAATATTTATAACTGCAGGAATACATGGAAAGTTTTAGGCAAGCGACCGAGGGGCTAGTGATTTGCATATCCTGTTTAAAATTAATGATGACAACCAAAAATATTGAACTAAAATAATACTCACCCGTCTCCGCTTCGCTTCTCTTGAATTCGTTCAACAGCGCGATAAAAATGTTCCAAAAGAATTGGAAATCCCTCCAACAAGAAACTGTAGCAAGAAACTAGCTACACAAACCACCCAAGACCAGCGCGAGTCGGCCGCTCTGGTGAATTTCCCTTCAAGTTTCATGACCCAAGATGTGCGCGAAAAGTCGGATTTGAAAATCCTCTTGAATCTATCAGCAAGCCCGTGGCTCACGAATCTATCTTCCGCGAGATATCGTGTATCGCGACATTAACCCGGGTCATGGAGTGAGGAAAGAGGAGAAGGCTTTCGCCGCTCCTCGTTGTGTTGTATCAACGGAAAATAATTTTCTAGATCTTGTTTGCAGCAAGCCATTTCTGCTTGGCGCGCTTGTTTGACAAGGCGAGAAGACCGGTTTTGCGAGTTTTCAAAGCCGCGGAGGTATCATGTGAGATCACACCTCATAATAAAGGTTCCAAACGGAACAATGTTGTCTTCAAACATACGCCAATAGCCATAATGACATGTATAACTCGCGAAGATATTACGGTACAGAGCACAAAATTTAGAAATATTTTTATGCGATCGCTTTGGGGTCGAATCTCGAGCCTTCATGTCACAACAAACGCTCAGAGCGTTGAATATTTTATGCAAATTTCGCACCGTTTGACAGGTTTTGTAGTGCAATATTTGCTCTGAGAATTTAAAGAAAAACTGCCTGAAAATTATACAACGGTCCGATATTGCGTAAGAAACTTAATCAGATATTTCATATGAAAATCCTAGGATTTTTTACTGCTTCATGTTCGTGTAAGTGAATTTAAATTTACTGTGAACGTCGCATGTCATTGGAAACACGAAAATCTATAGCGTTTGGTCACGCGCACAACACGCGACCACTTGTACAAAAGGCGCTCGATGCTTATTTCTTTGCCACCTTATTTTACATATTTAACCTGCTCACAACAGTTATCTAAAGCACAGCAGGGCTGCCTGGCATAAACCAGTATGTCAGCTTGATTGCGGTGAATGTTTCATTGACGGAGAGAGGGAAAATACATGTTTAGATGAATGATTCTCCCAAATGACTTAAGGATTTGTCATTGAAAATATTGTCAGGTCAATAGCGGCTTTTAAACATTTTAGATTTTTTACGACATTTCTGAGAACACGGAGATAGGTGGCTTCTTTTGCAAACAAAGTTTCCTGTCACGCAACGTATAAAAGCTGCATAACCGGTTACATTATGAACACGAGGTAATCACGTGGAGGCGAAAGTGAACTTTGAACACTCTCGTCTGATGCTTAAACGCGCGCGCAGCACAAGCGCGCATGCGCCGGGTAGTCTGAAGAGACTCTAGAGCCTGGCGAACATTTTTTTTTTTCCACAACGGAGAGTGCACGATAGGTTAGGCGCTTTACCGCACCACTGAGTTACGCTTTAATACTTTTTCTTTAAATAATTGCTGATCTTTTTTCACAAATTGCCTTCCCTGCATTTCCCTGGCTGAGAGTCGCGAGAGACTCTCAGCCAGCGAAATGCAGAGAATAGAGGCCTCTGCTAGTTGGAACAGCCGGTTCTGTTGGAACACATTACCTGCGGGGGCGAATTTATATTTTACGCCCACTTCAAGATGGCGGCAACACACGCCTAAATCGAGGAATGCTCACTGGCACTTGGAATTTTTTTCTAAACAAGCGCTCACCTACAGAAATGAAAAAAAGAATGAAAATCATCAGGGTTCGAACCTGTAACTTTCCAGTTACTATACCCAAACCCTAACCACTACGCTATGAGTGAATTCGCTGGTTGGACAGCTCGTTTTATTGATTACGTACCTTAATAATATTAATCTTTAATAGAACGAGGCATATACTATAAAACTATACTAAAACGATGTATTAATCCTTATCCTGACTAGTAGTCTTGATAGTTCAGATATTTTGAATGTTTTTAGGTCAATTTGAAGTAATATTATCAAAAATATCGTTAAATTATTCATGGTGAGCATTCCTCCATTTAGGAATGACGTTTTACACAGTATAAATATTCATTATGATATAAATATTCATTATGATTCACATATCCTCGTTCTATGAGTGAATTAAAAGGATTCGCGCCATCATGAATACGTTTTCGATCCTTTTTTCTCAATACTTGCCTGAAAAAGTGCCATAAAGTGGGCGTAAATAAAAAAATCGCCCTGCCGGGTTCTGTTAATAATAATAATAATAAATAATAATGCTTTATTTTGCCACGTGGGCCTCATCAGGATTAATAATAAAATAATAATATAAAGCTATACAAATATCTAAGTTTATATATAAAAATCTATAAAATTGTAGTAAGTTTTTAATGACCTGCTTTTCATGAGGGCCGTGTAAATAATAATAAATATAAAGGACCGCACTAAATTTAAGAAGGAGCTTATCAAACATATGACAGAGAATGGTTAATGGTTTTAAGAGTCTATTATCTAGATATTTTTTGAGAATATTTGTTTATATTGTTTTGTTTATATTTTAATACATATGTATTGATTTATACTGATGTTATGCGCAAGTTTTATCAGTTAATAAAGTAGATGTAGATTACCCTGCGACTAGAGTACTTTTTCTGGCGTGTACTTTAGAGTTTATCGAGTCGTTGTGTGTCCGATATTCGCGCCTGTTTTTTCTACAAAAAAAAGGAACGACCCGATAAGAGCTAAAAGACTCGCCAGGACTATAACCTTTGCAGCGCAACTGGTTGCATATAGCAACTGCTACGCCGTATGGAGAGCTCTGTGACTGAAATAATGAGGAAAAAATTTTAATTTGACATATCAGTGACATGTTCATTCATTGTTTATTTACTGATCTCGTTCATTCATTCCCTTATCTACTTTTTTATTTATTTACAAAGTTCAGTTCACTCGTACGTACCACACATGGTCACCCTGTGTCCTGTGTACACGAGGACGTGAAGTCACGTGGCAATCACGTGCTGCTCTCTAGTGCCCAATCTTCTGTGTGACCGTCGTCTCGTCCTCTGTGTTCGTCCCTCGTGAGGACAGTTGTTTATTTTATCCTTCCCGGTCAAAATGTTTATTCGTAGTATAACACGAACAGGTTTGCTAATAAGGACTGGTTCTAGAGCCCTTCGATCTTCCGTTTGCTTTCGAAATTCTAGTACAGCCGCCGAGAATTTATCAGGTATTCGCACAATCTAATCTTACATAACATTGCATTCGCGCGCCGTAAATAACATTTGTTGTCGGACAGTGTTCCCGAAATTTTAGCAGCCTTTCTAGATTTATCTACCAACGGTAGAGCGAGGCATAAAATAATAGTAACAATGCGATTTCAAGGAAGCCCTAGTTGTTATGTTGAATAAGTTATCTTTTTGCATTCAAATTACATCGTAGACCGAGTTGCATGTTCCACTTGCATGCACATGCAGTAAAACTACTGACAGTGACAGATCAGTGTAAAGGTCAGACAAAGTCTGAGGTTGCTTGAGGTTGGCATAGGTGTGTTATATAATGGTGCTTTGACTGATTTTCTGAACAATATATTTCTTCAAATTTGTGGTTTTGAAAAACAAAACAACAAGAATTGATATTCATGTGAACAGAAGCCCATACACCAAATTCAAATATGGCGCCCAGTTTGAAAAGCCATTCCCTGCTAGTAGAGGCCACTTCTAACTTGTTCTGTGTTTTGAAGTGGCCTCTACACACACATGTCACAACCTCATCCAGGATCGTGGGCGTACTTGACTGGTTTGGCTGGTTTTACAAGAATGTCTAGAGAAAATGCAGGGAGATAAAAAGTAGCCTCTTCTCGCAGGGAATTGGCAGCCAAAATGTCATATATCACCAGTTTCAAAATTTTTGAAACTGGTGATCAGATATATTTTTTAGTGTCTATGAAAGACCCCCCTTACTCCAGCTTTGGCTCATGGTTGCACATATTATTTGTTCAAATTGTTGGGATTCAAACTTTCCACCAGTCAGTAAAAATACCCCGGGGGGGGGGGGACTCCCAATATTTTAGACGGGGGTGCTCGTCGGGAAAATTGATTTTGACCCTAAGGGATAGCAAAATGGGTGTGGCAAACAGCAAATTTACCCCTAAAAGAAAGCAAATTTGGCGTGGCGACCGCCGAATTTACCCCTAAAAGACAGCAAATTTGGCAGGTCAAAAAACAAATAAAAGCCAATTTGAGGTCTTTTAGGGTTTTCATCCAAGTTTTCTTTGTAAATATCGGTTCTGGTGTCAGTAGCAATATATTTCTGGGCAAGGATTGGTCTGAGACTCCCCTAAGGGATAGGGCTGATTTTAAACACCCCTAAGAGATAGCACATTCTGTCAATTTTATACCCTAAGGGATAGGACGAGCACCCCCGTCTGAAAATATGGGGAGTCCCCCCCCCCCCCGGGAAAAATACATAGAGCAGTTTGACGGAATAAATAAAATTGGGTTTCAAGTGAATAAAGAAATGGTGACCATATTATTTTTTTCAATTACTGATCATTTTTCAGATGAGAATGCTAAAGAAGAAATGGGGGGGAAGAGTTTAGGCCTCTTTATCTTGACCAGCAAGCAACCACTCCAATGGTAAGGTGATGTTGTATATTTAGCATAAATTAGCATTACTTATGTTTGTCGGCCACGTGAGGTCTAGCCTTGTTTTGGTGCAAAGAGCAGAGTGAGCTCTCCGCCATCTTGGATGTATGTTAGAACATAGAGCTGAGTAAAACTTGTTGAGTTTAGCAGTGTGTTTCCTGATTTATAATAGGTGGTGAATGTAATATCACATTGTTCAGTGAAATTTGAATGCTCTTGGGAAAGGTTTATTGGCGAATGGGTGAAGGTTGAGAGGACTACATTGATAAGGCATGTTAAAGTTCATTCCGGTGATCCCAGTGTTAACATTGATCTCATGCTTTATCAGACCCTCGAGTAGTTGATGCTATGATGCCATATACTGTGTCATATTATGGCAATCCACATTCACGTACTCATAAGTATGGTTGGGAGAGTGAGGAAGCAGTTGAGCATGCAAGAGAGGTTAGTTTAAATAGAGAATAATACATGGATGGGCAGGGATATGGAATTTACCTTCAAGTGTTCAAATTTTGAGCTCAGCGAACAAGTGAGATGTCAAATTTGAACACAAGAAGATAAATTTTATATCTTCAAGTGCCAATGTATTATTCTGTTTATTATATAAACTTTTTTGTGTGAAAATTTGTCGATTTGATTAATTCGCGATAGAGAGCATTATCATAATTTGTCACCAGTGCCGTAGCTAGTGAAGGGACAGAGGGGGCAGTTACCCCCCCCCCCCCCCCCCCAACATGTAGGAAAAAAACCTGCTTGCCTCCCCCAGACAAAAATTTCTAGCTAGTGCCTTGTTCACACATGTGAATTACCATATTTCTCAGTGGCCGAAATCTTGATAAAACACTAAATTTGATATAAAAAATTTTTTATTTTACATGGTCATTATGTTCAGTTTTCCAATCATACGTCAACCAGCAATCAGAGGCCCATGAATCTATAACTGCTGCTTTGTATTTGTCATTCAGACTTTGTAGTTGCTGTGAGCGAGCGCAGCGAGCGAACAGCGAAACTAATTCCGACGTTCAATGCACTTTTCGATAGCTGGGAGCCATTAATTTTCGGTGTGTAGTGCATTTTTCGATAGCTGGGCGCCATTTTGGATTACGCGCGCAGAGCGTTCTGGGACAGTCGCAAGATGATATGCCGTGAAGCATCTCTGAAGCATCCGAGATTTTTCGTCTGGCTGGGGACTGTCTGTCTGGTCAATCGATATCCAATCGATATCAGCAGGACAATCGATATCCAATCGATATCAACAAGGGATCGCCTCGTTATGGTGCAAGTAGCGAATATGAATCGGGACTCCTTTGGAATTTGTGTCGTCACATTTTCAAGATGGTGGTTAAAACTCTGGTTCTTCGTCCTAAAACCGTACTCTCCAACGCCTGAGAGCAGACTTTTGTTTCTAGGTAAGTTCCTTGTTTCTTTCACTTGCAGTTTTTAAACCCCCGTTATTATTTCTATACCGAAATGACCTTTTGTCCCAGAGTTTTTGCTGTGTTTCGAACGATTGTAGATTCCACGGCAACCAAAGCACATTTGGCTTTCTTTCCATAGGACTGACCCTTTTCATAATGAATGCCAAGCAAGACAAGCATATTATGCAGGAAGGTTGTGATTACAAGGGTTTTTTTTACAAGCAGAGATGTTAGCTGTCCTAGATACAGATTCCTGATACAGTCATTGTAGCAGAATTAATACTGGATTGTCTCAATTTATAATAACATGACCAACCTCTGAACATGCTCAGGCTTAAAAATAATTTTGAGATCTGTGGAAACTCCATACAATGGTTGTGACAATTGTACTAACAGTCTACTGAATTGCACTCCACATGACTGTATGAGATAAACACACGGAAGATGTCATAATACAATGGAAATAACAACCATGACAATGTTACTACTATGAATTCGACTGTGAATAAATCCAGCAGGATAAGGCAGCGATGATTAAAATAGTGGAAACTAATGCAAAATGCCAGGGGCAAATTGCTTGGTTGTTTGGCAGTTTCAAGAAAGTTTACACAAGACTTCAGGTATGTTTTCTGTTAAAGTTTACCTACAATAGTTCTGTTCACCTTTTTAAAACTGTATGTAATTTTACCTTCGATCTTGAAATAAAGTTGATGGTTGTCAAAACAGAATTAGTAATTGCACATCCTGCTTAAATTGTATTATAATGAAATTCTTGTCGAGTTGGTTGGTTCTTTGTTTGGCCTGTGTTCGGTCTTCTCTGACAATTTTTTTATCAATAATTATTATTAATAAGGAGTAATGGTACAACTATACTCATTCAATTTGGGATTTAAATTACACTCTTGAATTTTTCAAAAAGCTCAAATTGCACTTGCCTAGCGGCTTGTTGCAAATTATTATAGGCAATCTCCTCCACTAACTATGATGCAATTTTGAAAAACTCACCCCTGCAATACTGCAGTACGCCTTTTGAACTTAGAGATTACAAGACCCAGTCACCCTTTAAATGAAAAGCTTTGCCAAATGATGCCCAGAAATAAAAAAAACATGATGATTAATCCCAATTGAACTGAAAGTTGTACCATTACCTATACAAATGTTGTAGTACAAGCCTTGCATTTTTTTCTTTAATTTGACTTACCGGTATTGTACTTTATTATATAGACACGAGTGTTTTACTGGGAAATACGCCACTTGTAGATCTCATACGAAGCTACATCCGGGACCTGAGTGTCAATATCCTCACTACTGAGGATATCGGTCCAAACAAAAGTGCTTGGAAATCAATTTGGAATATTTTTTTCTGCTTTGTCTATATAATAAAAAGAAAATTACATGGTGGCTTGAAGATATGAGTTTTATTTTCTTGTGTCAAAAAACAAATTTACTCATTCGCTGTGCTCATTCGTAAAATATTCTTCTTGCCACTCGAAAATAAAACTCATCTTCACACCACCATGTAATATCCTTTATATGCACAGTCTTACTAACAGAAGCTTATCCAACTACACACACAAAAGCGGCTTACAACTGGTTTTAGGCTATGAAGTGTAATGCTGCTTTTAAAGTGAAGGTGCATACATATGGTAAACTGACCTTGCAGTCCAATAATAAAATAAATAGCTTTAAAAATGAGGTTCCAATTTAAGAGCAGGGGATACGGAGCATGTCCAAAAGTTGGGGGGTTGTCCCAACTCCCCCCCACTTTTAAATCTGGGGGGTTTCTGCCCCCCGGCCCCACTTGTCTGCCACCTATACCTGCCACCTATGAAGAGGAATAAGTTATGAATTATAAATTCATAACTCAACAGAATAAAGTCAAGCATTTTCAGTCTCTGACCATAATATAGGCACCCATCAAAGTATAAATAACATTCAGAATAAATGGCAAGGTAACAGATTGGAAAGCAAAGAGTACTTGCATCTTGAATACAAATTGTTAACTGAGTGACAAATGAAGTAAAAAAATGTGAGGGGTTCGCTTCTTTTATTTGAAGAAATAGGGTTATAGAGGTTATGCATGATTTCTACAAATTTAAAACAAAATATTTTCTTGATTACTATTTCTGGACAATAAAAATGATTTCAGTTACAGCTGAAAACACTGTTTAAAGGTCTTACCAGGTCACAGCACTTCACTTTCTATTAGAAACTTCTAGTCTGTAGTAATGGAAATTGTACTGCGACTCTGCCGTGTTCCAGTTTTTTTTCCGTGTATTGCAAAATTTGCTCTACTGCCTGTCTATGTACTTTTTGATGACTGCCTCTTATTAATGTCACTTGCTCATCTTGTATTTTCAGCAAGTGGCCAATTTGATTGGTGCAGATCCCAAAGAAATAATCTTTACAAGTGGAGCCACAGAATCTAACAATATTTCTGTTAAGGTGAGTATAAATTAATGGCCACCGCCATCATTTGCAGCTTGTGGTTTTGTTTGGAATGGCTGATGCTGCACTGTTTTAAAGAAATATTGCAAGAACTTGGATGGAAAAATAATACAGTTCTCTGAAAAAACTTATCTGGTAATATCTGGTAAAAACTTCATAAGATGGCATGATAAAACATCAAGACTGTCATGTGACACCTGGCGTGGCATGAAAAGGTGAATTGGAATTTCTTGAGGTGGATATAACTCCTTACTTAATATTCTCATTTTTCACTTCCGAAAAAAAAATCAGAAAAGGAAGTTAATTCCCTCTGAATGGGGTATCTGTAGATCTATTCTTGAATAATTAAACATTCTGTGGATACATGTAATCAAGAATGTAATTCTTGTGGGAGATGCTCTTTGTGGGAGATGCTCTACATTAATTTGGTAGTTCTTATTAGCAAATTATTTTCATTTGTCAGGGGTCAGTAGATTCTACAAGAAAAGGAAGAATCATGTGATCACAGTGCAAACAGTAAGTAACCTAAGGGGCCTAACTTAGGACACTTGATATTTTCTTGTTAGACCCATAGATTCTGCATCCTACCTTAGAATTTAGAGTTTGAAGCAGCAGAAATTTAAGAGCCAACCAGGTCATGGCACGTAATTGCAGCAAAGTTGTAGCTAGAATGTTTTGTTTTGGGCAAGCCCTGGTCATCCTTTGTTTTTGCTGGGGGGAGGGGGTTGGATAGCTACGGCAATGTGCAGTAAAAGTTGCTATCAAGTAAATGCAAAAACATTCGGTGAGTCCCAGGTTCCAACCTGGTTTGATGAAAATGTAGCCTGCGAAAGCAGCTGTCATTCAGTGCTAACCCAAAAGACTTGAGCAAAGAGGCATATGCAGGAAGGCAGCAAAAATCCCATGATTTTAGTAGAAAAGTATGGAATTTTGCTTTCAGCTTGCATGTACCTTCTCTAACTGGGTTGCCTTCAGTGAACAATAAATCATGACTGCTTTAGGAGGCTTTTGACAATGTGACTAAACAAAGACACAAATTTTCAATCTAAATGAATACTTAAACTTTCATATTTCCTTCTGCTAAATTATTTTTTTGAAGGTCAGAGGAAAAAATAATTATGAAAATGCCTTTATCTAAACCATCCACAGGAGCATAAGTGTGTTTTGGACTCATGCCGTGTCCTGGAAGGAGAGGGATTTGAAGTTTCTTATTTAAAAGTGGACAAAAATGGACTGGTTGATGTAGAGGTAAGATTACCCACATTCTCTGATTGATCTGACTGTTCTGACATATGACAAGGTGTGTGAAAAAAATGTTAAGGACTTAGTACAGCAGCAATGTATCACATGCAAACACATGCAGCTCTTTGAGTACTGGTACTTGCAAGTTAGAATATTGTACCTGCTGTCTACTGTTTAAGACTCGTTCATTTATTTACTTATTAGCAATATTTAGCCAGGCGGGCCCAATTCAGCAATGCTGGTTTAAATGGGGGCCTTCTTTTTTTACAGCTCTTCTTTTTTTCCAGGAATTCCAGGAAACATTAAAGCCCACAACATCCTTGGCATCTATCATGATGGTTAACAATGAAATTGGAGTGGTGCAGCCAGTCAAGAAGCTTGGTAAGGATTTTTGCCTGGTTTGTACATTCTCATGTACAGGGCGGATCTAGGGGAGGGGTTGTGGGGGCTGCAACCCCCCTATGAGAGTGAAAGATTTGATAAACTGTACAATGTATAAGTAGTTGTTAAAACGTTTTGAACTCAGTACCGATTAGACATAGACATAGACATGTTTTATTGGCACTTTGTAAATGACTAAATTTACATCGGTGTAATTCCAATAAATTAATAAAATAATTAAAGCAAAAACAAACATTTAGGATAAATATATCTTAGCTCTATCAGTAGATCATGCTATTATTGGCCATTAAGAGGCTGTCTCTGTAAGAACGGACCACTCGATTTCGGGTTCGGAACAAACCTGCCCTGATATTTATATCACAGAAAGTACTATCTATGCCTACTACCAAAATGCAGTTTTAAGGATCTCAGTAATTATTTTCGGGGAGTTTTTGAATTTTAACCAGACGGGGTGAGAAGCCCTCCAGAACGCCAAAATCTCCTAGTTACGGAGAGCAGTTTTCGCGCCTGAAATCTTTTACTTTCGCATCGAAAACGACAACTCAAATTATATTTTCTTGGTGATTTATTGTATAATCTTTCTTCTTAAGGTGAAATCTTGATTACATTTTAATGATTTTTGTAAGAAAATCAAGCTCTATCGAAGGCGTCCCTTACGACATTTGAAAGGTAGGGTTGAAAACCCGTCCTGTTTTCGAAAGTGGCACTTCCAGCAGCTAAAAAGCACCCTAAAATTTGTAGATTAGGTAATTTCCTTCAGAATTATGCAAAAAATCTGCGGCACAGCGCGCCGTGGAGATTCGGAAGTGATTTGAGGTTGAGTCAATATGTTGTTGTTGTTGCGTGACAAGATTTCCAGATGCGTCACGCTAATAGTTGATCGTTGTTCTTTTTCTTCTCTACAAATAAGGAAAAACTGCCCAAATGAAGTTTTTGATTGATATCCGGCAAATATTTTCCTAATATTACATGTTTTTTGATCATTTCTAATATATATCTTTTAATTCTAGAAAGCTGATAATAACATACGGTTGTTTATCCAAAGGCAAAGCGAATTGTCTGGCCTTCCATTTCCCTTTTGATAAAGACTTGTTAGCCATCTAGAATCAACCGATATCAAGTATAGTATTCGATGCACTAACTGATGTGTATTGGTGTCAATTATGGTGCGTTAATTTGTATATCCACCGTCTGACACCGTCCACAGAAACGAACTTCTAAGTGAATGTTTATCATAGACTACCCTGGGGACCAGAGGCCGACCTCGAGCCTCTGGTTTCCAGGGTAATCATAGACGGACCATGAACAGAAAATGCAGGTGAACTAAATCTATGTTTTCGTTTCATATTCAATGCTCCGATCCATCAACAAAGTGTTAGTCGATCTTCTTCAGTTCTTTCTTTAAATTACTTTCTTTTCTTACTTATGATGTGCACTTTTCAGGGTCTGGTTTGAAGTGATACTAGTATTTTGTAGACATCATGCTCATTAAAGTGTAACTTAGTTATTCATGATGGATGTTTCAGAACAACTGCCTCTAAATAATTATGGGAGGGAAACAGTCTAGATATAGCTTAGCTTCCAAGTATGTAAATGTTTTGTGTTTCTGGTTGACTAGAACTGCCATGACATTTACAAATGTGGCAAAGAGTTCTGGAAGAGACGGAAAGCCGAAGAAGGCTTAGTCGCTTTTTTGTAATCTCGTACGTTTTCCGGTTAGTGGGGTAATTTTTTCAGAGACACTGTGGTTCAAATTAAATAATAATATGTACAAGCTATCGTGTCGTGGCATACAGCGCCGAGCCCTATAGCGAGTACGCCTAATTCGGCGCGCTTCGCGCGCATAGGAATGTACAGTACAGTTTTTGAGAACGTGCGCAATGGAATGTCTACGAATGTCATTACAAGGAAATGTATCTTAGCCAGGAGAAAAAGCTAACTCTCCCCAAAAAGACGCTCTGCAGTAAAGCATCGGAACTGTCTCAGTTCGAAAAAAGAAGGCCTTATTATTAGGCAAGCGTGAGTTCGAAGTTACGAGGATAGAGCTTCGTCATTTGGACCCTGCTTCACGCACGTCATTTGCGATCTTTGTTTACTACACACAGCAATGGAATTACTTCATCTACCTTTTCTTTGACGTTTGGTGAAATGCGTTCATGCATAAAAATTAGAGCGCGCTTCGTGCGCAACAAAAGAGAAATTTTTGTAAATTGTTTTCCATTAGTTCAAACAGGGTTAATGGTTGGTTACAGGGTGGGGGTAAGCTTTTTAGAACATCGATGTTATGGGGGGGGGGGTATTTTTGCGTCGCCTTTTTAATGAGGGGGTGCGAATTTTAACATTCAATAGATTTAGAAAACCATCCCCCCCCCCCCCCGGGACGTAATAACGATCGGTCCCTTAAGTTAATCGATCTGCATTTTCTGTAATTTGTCTGTCTATGATATTAAGCAGCTAGTTCTCCTAGGGGTTTTTCTTTATCTATTAAAGCACTCGGAATACGTATTGTTGTTCTTTCTGCGGACAGTAGACTTACAAATCGCGCCATAATTGATACAAATACACAGAAGTTTATAGCATCCAATACTTGATATCGGTTGAGTGATTGCTTTCACTGATATTTTCTAAGAAACCTTTTTCCTAAAAGAGAAATGGAATTTGGGAAGGCCAGACAATTCGCCTTGACTTTGGATAAACAAGCGTATGTTATTGTCAGCTCCTATAACTAGGTATAAGATATTCGGAATGATCAAAAACATGCAATATTAGAAAATATTTGAAGGATATCAATCAAAAACTTCATTTGGGCAGTTTTTCCTTATTTGTAGAGATAAAAAGAAAAACGATGAACTTATAAGCGTGACGCATATGGAAATCTTGTCACGCAACAACAACAAGATATTGACTCAACTTCAAATCACTTCCAAATCTCCACGCCGCGCTGTGCCGCAGATTTTTTTGCATAATTCTGAAGGAATTACCTAATCTACAAATTTTAGGTTGCTTTTTAGCTGCTGGAAGTGCCACTTTCGAAAACAGGACGGGTTTTCAACCCCTACCTTTTCAAATGTCGTAAGGACGCCTTCGATAGAGCTTGATTTTCTTACAAAAATCATTAAAATGTAATCAAGATTTCACCTTCAGAAGAAAGATTGTACAATAAATCACCAAGAAAATATAATTTGAGTTGTCGTTTTTGATGCGAAAGTAAAAAATTTCAGGCGCAAAACTGCTCTCCGTGACTAGGAGATTTTGGCGTTCTGGTGGGCTTCTCACCCCGTCTGGTCAAAATTCATAAAACTTCCCGAAAATAATTACTGAGGTCCTTAAAACTGCATTTGGTAGTAGGCATAGATAGTACTTTCTGTGATATAATATCAGGACAGGTTTGTTCCGAACCCGAAATCGAGTGGTCCGTTCTTACAGAGACAGCCTCTTAAAGGAAAGAAAATTCTGTCTTGCAGTAAATGCATTAAAAATATACTTTGAAATAATTTTGCTTAAGTTTTCAGGTGGATTTATCAGTAAGAGGAAGAGCTCATTGTCTCATTGTCTTAATTTTCCTTGACTGCTCTATCTGTTTGAAAAGTTTATTCCGTTCAATTTTAAAATAACTACAATTTAATAGGAAGTGTTTTTCATCTTCTATTTCTCCATTGCAACATAAACGGCAAAGTCTTTCCTCTACTTTTTGATATGGCTTCTTGTGTCGCCCGACTTCGATTTCTAGTTTGATTATAACCAGTCCAACTTTGTGCTGCAACCCCCCCCCCCCCCCCCCCCCCCCCCCCCCCCCTAAAATAAAAACCTGGATCCGTCACTGGTGTCCCCTGGCCCATCAAGTCCTCATGGGAAGGTTCTGGTGTCATTGATGCATGCACAAGATTTGATACAGAGACACTGAGATAAAAAAAGGTCCTGTGCATATTCATCCAGTCAGCAAAAGTTCTCAAATAACGGTAGCTGTCACCCCAGAGCCTCCCCAGCTAGGTGACAAGCCATGACAATGTGGTTCATGTTACTTGATTCATAGTATGAAGAAGCAAAAGTTAAGAAAAGATGTGTTAGGTTGCAGTCCCATTTGATATTTTAGTTGTCTAGTGGTTTTCCTTGCCTGATTTCTAGAGACAGCAATGATGTCATTTGGATAGATGAAGTACACACATTGACTATTTTACATTTTCATTAGGTGAAATCTGCCGGAAGAATAAAGTTTTTTTTTCACACTGATGCAGCCCAGGTTGGTTAATTCCCTTATTGTATGTATATTACTAGCAATTGTGATGGATTTAAGATGGTTCTTTTCTTTTCAGGCTGTTGGTAAAATCCCAGTTGATGTAAATGATATGAACATAGATCTCATGTCGATTAGTGGTCACAAGATCTATGGACCTAAAGGTACATCATGCATTGAACTGTGAAGAAAGCAAGTAATTAACTATTTACTGTTTTGAGAAAACTCTGTAAATGGCAGCACATTTCCCGACAGAATCTTTTAATCCACAATGTCTTATTTTACTGATTTGGTATATATTAAAAGAACTCAGAGTCAGTGCCTAGCAGTGGATATATACCTCAATGCTTGGCATCTCAGTATATATCCACCACTATTCACCTCCTCTTCGGAGGATAGTGTTTTTAAATATAGTATGCAAGTTATTGAACTGTAGAAATCGGGTACATGTATAGATTCGTATTTCCATTTATTTCTCATGTTCCTTGCTGTATTCAGGTATTGGGGCCCTATATGTCAGGCGTCGTCCAAGAGTGCGTGTAGAACCCATTCAGAGTGGCGGAGGTCAGGAAAGGTATAACACTTTGTCCAGGGAGGGGAACCCTTTGGCAATCTCTACTGTGATGTGAGAACTTTGGCCATTTCCCATCCTGTCACAAAGCATCATGCAGGGCCCGTGGTTTGATGCGGGATGTTTTCTGAAATTATGCGCTAAAAATTCGAAATTGTGCGCTAAAAATACGAAATTATGCGGGATTGCGCAATATTTTTTTCCAAGTGCCGTAACATATTTTGCTCTTTTCGCCTGTTTTGTTACATGGATATAGCTGCTATTTAACTTTAACAACTTTTGTTTGTCTAGAAAATGCTCTGTCATGAGTTCCAATTGCTTCGCTTTACTAATGTCATGACGCTACCTACGTTTTCTTCTAGGGAGACGTGCGTTTTTATCGCGGTTAGCATCCTGTTTTGCCGTGATTTTTCTTTGTAAAATATCCAAAACGCAAACATGTGTTTGAATCTATCTTGCTCATCTGGAAATATTAGTTATTTGGCCAATTAGGCACGTTTTATTGCTTTTCGATATCAGTTCCCACAATAGAAAATCCCAGCGCGACGCTATTACCATAGAACGCCTTGTTATTCTCATTTCTATCGAGTTGTTTTGACGTTGGACAGAGGATTTCAGAAGAAATGTAGAAATGTATCACTTTTGTGAGAAAAATAGGTAAGAAAGTTTAAAATTCACAAAGTGAAGGGGTGGCTGTAAGAACGACCTAAGTGACGATTTGGACTGTTTTTCGATTTTTGACAAACAAACTGCGGAAGCATTGTTAAAATAGCCTAAAACTAGGCTCTCTGCATTTTCCCACAAAAATCGCTGCGAGATCGCTGTAAAACGGTGTCTTCCCTTTTTCAAGCGCAAGGCATTATGGGTAAAACTAGACGAGTCATCACACGGCCTGCCAAATTCTTTGTGACTCGATTTTGCTCGTAAAATGTGCTCCTCGCTTGTGACTTCTTCCACAAGTTTGTCTCTACCGACTTTGTTTGCTTTATGATGCAAGCAAAGTGGCTCCTGTAGTAGAAAATGACTTGAAAAAAGCACTTATAAAGCGAATTCATGGCTCGCCCTCTGTTCGACAAGCGAAACCAAGAATCCAACGGCCTTCACTGAAAAGGGTGAGCCCTTAGTCTTTACAAACAGCGGGGGTTTTTTTTTGGGGGGGGGGGGGAGCAGAAAGTCTTTTACTTTTTCAAGTAGAAGAACCTTGCAAAATAAGCGAAATTACAGAGATAAATTCGGGCTACAAAGGGTTAACAATGCGCCAGGTAGGATGAAAAGCTCTTTTGAATTCAAAACAATAGACAAATCTTTGCGGCTTTATAGGCAAAATCCTTGGCTTAGTGCCACTTCTAGGGTTAGGTTTAGCCTTCGGATTAGATTTAAGTTCGGGTTAGATTGAGTTTAGGGTTAAGGGTTTAAGGCTAAGGTCGTTTTACATCCCCCTCACCGCGATTTTTAGGAACTTAGACTATTTGAACATGATTTGCGCAGAATTTTTAACACCCGATAAACAATCTGAATAGTCTCTTAGGTCGTTGTTGATAAAGCCACTGGTTAGAGGCCGTTTTACAGCGTTCTCGCAGCGATTTTTGTGGGAAAATGCAGAGAGGCTAGTTTTAGGCTATTTTAACAATGTTTCCGCAGTTTGTTTGTCAAAAATAGAAAAATAGAAAAACAGTCCAAATCGTCACTTAGGTCGTTCTTACAGCCACCTCTTCAAGTAATGATGCCTTTTTGATGTTTTTCACAAAATTTTGGGAAATTATGCGTGATTTGACAGATTATGCGCATTATGCGGAGAAAGCCAAATTATGCGTTTCCGCACCAGCGCATCAAACCACGGGCCCTGATCATGGGCTTGAATGACTGTTGGAAACTAAACTGCAAAGTATACACTTAATCATTCAGAAACTAAACCCATTCAACAGCAAACCAATAAGGGAGGAAGCTAGTTAAGTATGACTTGTATTTAGTTGTGAGCCAATAAAACAAATGTCATTATATGTTTTGATTGTTTTACGCCGCTTTCTGATTTGCTGACTAAATAAAGAGAAAGGCCTTTACCAATAGGAACTCATAGAAAATGCATGTGTGCTTTAAAGTACTTTCGACAGTCATCTGAAATCTAATACTTTCTGGTCTTGCTAATTTAAACAGCTTGACAATGTCACTTGTTCTTTTTCAGGGGCATGCGTAGTGGTACCCTCCCACATGTGTTATGTGTTGGGCTTGGTGCTGCCTGTGAAGTAGCTAGAAAAGAGATGGAGGTATGCCTTCACTTCCTAACAGAACCTGAGTTTCTTTCCTGTGTCTATCAAGAAACATTTATTTTTGTCTTTGCTGTTCTGCCAATCAAACTATCTGAGCCAATAGGTCAACTGGCTTCCCTCTGAACTAAAACCATACAATGTCGCGACAGAAAGCCAGGCGACTGCACTAGGCGAAACAGGGCAATAATCTGATTTGCTCATACGATTTGAACAGCAAAGCCAAAAACAAATTAATGTTTTGAAAATACAAGTCCAATGCAATGATTTTAAGCTATAAGTGCTCTATTTCTTTCTTGCTGTAGTACGATCAAAAACGTATTGAGATGTTATCTGAACGGCTTGTGAATGGCATCATGTCATCTGTAAGTCACGTGATCAGGAATGGCGATCCCGTCGAGACATATCCGGGATGCGTGAACCTGTCATTTGCATATGTGGAGGGGGAGAGCTTACTAATGGCGCTCAAGGATATCGCACTCTCATCAGGAAGGTAGAGTACCTTCTCATAAGAACTTGCTCTCTCATGGGCTGTAGACTCAGCTGCTACATTGCTTGCATTTCTCTTTTATCAGTAACTTTTCTTGTCACTTGTATTGCAACATTTAAATCATAACTTCCAATCTGGAGTGTACCTTAGGAACTTGGATGGGGTGTGGGAAACTAAGGAAAAACTGATGTTGAAAAAAAATCTTATATATATCAATATAAGTCACGGGCGTTGGGGCCTTATGTGCCTCAGGTAATGTTTTAGGCATCCTCGAGCGGTTAAGGATTTGGACCAGTTACAAAAGATATCTACTGTAATAACATCTTCGTCTAATTTTACTTTGGCGGAAAGTGCCACCAGTGCTGTAAATTACCCTTGATGGCAGAAGTGCCCATCCATACATGTATGTCGTTGGATGCTACTCAGAGTAGCTCATCACATAAAGGTCTGCTCATTTGGCAGAATTGTGCATAGAAATCATAGCAAGCCAAAGCATAATGCCACAGGGCTTTGTATAACCTTGTTTTATCTTCTTCAGCGCTTGCACCTCGGCCTCGCTGGAGCCGTCATACGTCCTAAGGGCAATTGGTGCCGAGGAGGACCTTGCCCATTCATCAATACGGTGAGTGAATATAGTCAGACGGCTAATCCAAATAATTGTAGGTTCTTTGATAAAAGCATGAAACTTTTATGATGAATGGCCTATGTTCTTTTTACAGCAATAATTTAAGTACATCAGTTGGGTCATCTTGATTTCATCTTGAATACATTTGGTCTTTTACATGAACATCAAAAGTTCAGGTCAACACGGTCAACACGGTCAACAAGGAAATCAGTCTTTGTGGTAGCTTTTGTGCTGATATGATGCAATCACTTGGAACCACTATTTTGAATAACGAGGGCAGATTCCTTCGTTGACCGGTCCTAAAACCGGTCCTAAAACCGGTTACTCTAGCATACCTGAGAAACTGATCTATTTCTTATCAAATGTCATTAGAAAGAAAGCATGCTCATCGTTATATCGCGTGATCTGAAATGGGAAAACGTTACACCAATGCTGAAAAGGTCTATTGCTATCATTGTCTGTATTGGCTGTTTATATCAGGAGCGCGCACTTACGTAGGGCTGGTTTACACACGACACAAGCGCTTGTGCTTGCGTCTAATGTAAATATGAAGCGAACGCAAGCGCCAACAAGGTTATTAATGTTGATTTTTTTCTTGCTCCTGCGTCGCTTTGATCTACACTTGTGCTTGCGTCTTGCGCTTGTGTCCTGCGCTTGCGTCTTGCGCTTGCGTCTTGCGCTTGCGTCTTGCGCCTGCGTCTTGCGCTTGCGTCTTGCGCTTGCGTCATGTGCTTGCGTCATGCGCTTGCATCATGTGCTTGCGCCTGCGTCTTGCGCCTGCGTCTTGCACTTGCGTTTTGCACTTGCGTCTTGCACTTGCGTCTTGCGCTTGCGTCTTGTGCTGCGTCTTGAGCTGCGTCTTGCGCTTGTGTCTTGCGCTTGCGTCCTGAGCTTGCGTCATGCGCTTGCGTCGTGCGCTTGCGTCATGTGCTTGTGTCTGGCTTATCTCCGGTGTAATAACCTGTGAGTGCGCACGAACTGCGTCACAAAGCTTCCTTTGTTTGGTAGAACGAACCAGGATGAAATAAGAACTGAACACAAAGGTGTCCTCTGGGAATGGTTATTACACCGGAGTTAACCCTTGTGTCTTGACCTTGCGTTCGTTGCGTCTTGACCTTGCGTTCGTTGCGTCCTTACTGCTATTTAGTCGCGCGAGTTTGTGCATCCTGACTGCTGCTTAATGACGCATTATGTCCACCAGATTTGGTATTGGTCGGTTTACTACTGTAGAGGAGATCGATTACACCGTGGAAAAGATTGTATATCATGTCAAACGACTACGAGACATGAGGTAGGAACAGCAAAAGATCAGACAGCAACAAAAACACATTAAGATCCTGATTTGCCATTTGCCAAAAGCGTAGACGGCCAACGCTGAGGGAAACCTCAGCTCTCCGACCTTAACCGTGTTACGCCCAAGACCGAAGAAAACGCTAGAAATTCAAAAGACAGTCTTATTCACGAGATGAGGTTTCCCTGAGCGGTGACCATGTTCCTCGTTTCCATGCAACTCGCGCTATTTTTGAAAAAGTCTGTACTGCGCCCCAAAAAATTGAAATGATGACGACCTAAGTGGTAGTGTTGTCGTTGTTTTTCAGTCCATTATGGGAAATGGTTCAGGAAGGTGTTGATATCAAGGCCATCCAGTGGTCCCAGCACTGACAATTGTGAAGACAGAACTATGATCTTACATCAGTCAGCATCAATCACCGGTAAGAGATCTTCAACGAGCTACTGCCCTCCATTTATGGGATTTGACAGTGATAACGGGCTGCGCGAACTGTAGATTTCAGATATCGAGTGACTACTAAGTTCGATTACACTGCGCGTGATTGTGGAACTGGCTTATAGTCGTGGGTTATGCAGATTGTTGGGTTCCTAGAGGCGCCATTTCCTTATTGTGAACTGCGTATTTCACCAGTAAAATTCAAGGTTGGATACAACGGAGATTTTATTAACAACATGAAGTCCATTGACTTTGGCTTGACCTGCGCAAGGATTTTAATAGACATATAACAGTATACACTACAGAAGCCAACACAAAATATGTTATGGGTGGCTTGCACGCTGCGATTTTGTCGGGCCGATTTCTTGTAAGCTTAATTCGGCGTCGGCTCGAGTCTCAACGGAACACACTTTGTTTTCCTGCCGCGCCCGATTTTCATTCGGACAAATGAAACAATTCGCGGCTCAAAAAATAGTTGGGCCGACAAATCGCACGGTGTAAATCAACCATCAGCCAGGAAAAACAAAGAGGCAATTTTATATTGCACTATTTATTGTACAAACTTTGCGCCTAATTTCCTTTCAGTTGCAAACAGTGCAAATAACTGTTATGTATTTCAAGGCTCCGAATTCCTTAGAAGTGTACATAGCTTTACAAAACCTCACTCGAGAGGAAACCTGTGTAAGACTTTGTCCAATAATGAAAATGACATGTCATGAAGTGAAGTGAAGTAATTCTATGCTTAGTGTATTGATTAGCCAATGAATGGCCTGTACCTGTACCTATTACCAGCCTTCACGCTTTTCTTGTTTACATGCAAAGCGTACATAA
This sequence comes from Scolanthus callimorphus, assembly GCA_033964015.1. Lineage (NCBI taxonomy): Eukaryota > Metazoa > Cnidaria > Anthozoa > Actiniaria > Edwardsiidae > Scolanthus > Scolanthus callimorphus. The sequence continues at coordinate 29,647,361 of CM066917.1, forward strand.
TTCTAGTTTGTCACTAGACTGAAACTGAACGACTCTGTGTTCGCAAAGTGTTGCGTAGCGATGATTGCACCTGTGAAAAAGAAAATATGATAAATGATATATGATCATATGTACTTTACGATCAAGTGCTCTTATGTGCTTTCATTTTCTGATATATTCCATGACGTATGACATATAATATAATATATTTTATATATTATATATCACGATATATGACTGATAAATGATATATGATCATGTGTGATCATATGACCATACGTGCTTCCATATTCTGTATAACTCCTTGTCAAGGCGAAGCCACATCGCCATCGGGGAAAATTTTTTAAGGGAATGGGATAACCTTGAGATTCCATCTTTCTCTCATGATCGGCTATCAGTTTGGAATATTGTTTTCCATCAAGACAGCTCATGTTCGACCGGGGCCTTCAAATTCGACTGCGAAGGAAACGTGATAGTTCTTACCTCTCGATTTGTAGCAAAATTAAAGAAAAATATGAAAGCTCCCTATAAAGGAAAGAATTCAAGAGAATCACATGATGTGCGTCAGGTAACTAGCAACAGCGGCGGTTGATAAATAATTTCGGGCGATAATGAATATTTATTTTGCCCAGTCTTCATTCTCGTACCCAGACGTACTCGTCACAGCTCTGGTGACAGCCAGACGCATGCGCGATTTGATACAGAGCAGTTTAGAGAAACAACTTTCTGCTCGTGCCCCAATGTTGAAAATCAGTCAATCAGCGAAGGTCCTCAAATGGATGTCCCCAGTCCCCAGAGCATCCCATGCGAGCAGACGAGCCGGGGAGCTCTGGGTACTAGAATGCTGATAGGCTGAAACGTTGCGCGTGCGCACATATAACCAGCTTTATCTCGCTTTAAAAAAACCTTTTCTGGCTAAATAACACTAATATTGGTTTGCTAGTCCCCTTTACAACCTACGCCTTTAACCTTTACGCTGTACAACGCATTACATGATTTACAAATATAACAATAGTCAATAAACAAATATGATAAAAATTGATAAATAAAACAAACAATAAGTAGAAGAATTAGAATGAAATAATATCAAATTTTAAAAAATGTATTAAAACTATTTATAATATAGCTACGCTATAACGCGCGCTCTGATTGGTCCAAATCTATGCTCTATTTCACCGATACAGTAATGGTCCTTCCCCGCTATATCATAAAAGCATTTTGCGGCTCGTGATTTACAACGTTTTCGTTCTCTCCCAACATCATGCGTGCTCTATTGCGCCGATAAAGTCATAGAAAGTTGTGCTCTAATAAAAAAATTGTACCCCCGCTATCGAGGAACTCCAAATTTTCAGAAAAAAGCTCTACCCCTGTGGAAATTCCAGACTTCTGTACAACCCCTGTGGAAATTTGAAGCAACCCCTGTGGAAATTCCTCATTCTCTTGTGGGCCTGTGGAAATTCCACAGTTGCAAATGAATACCCTGTGGAAATTCCAGGGTAAAATGGATGGCCCTGTGGAAATTCCAGGGTCAAAATCACGGACCCCGTGGAAATTCCAGGGTCAAAATCGCGGACCCCGTGGAAATTCCAGGGTCAAAATAAACAAATCCTTTGGAAATTCGAGGGCAAAACACAGCGACGCTGTGGAATTTCCAGGTTCCTCGATAGGGGGTGGTACAAATTTTTTTTGGAACAGCCCAATGCTTAAATAAAAACTGAAATTTATTGCCACTCGAAACAAAATATATGCCCCCCCGCGCGCTCTAAGAACCAATTAGAATGCAGAATTCGTTACCGTGTCCTCTAGAAAACAAAATGAAACACATTACTTTGCGCCACCTTGTAATATCCTCTATAGGTCTGGTGTCATCAAATGATTGTAGTAGTAGTGCTTACCTGAAGTGTATTCAGAATTGCGAAAATGTATTGGAATGCAATGGTGTGAGAGTTGACGCTAATAACGCCGAACACCCAAGTCACCCCCAGCAACGGGAGAAGGATAGCAACACCTTTAGCAGCGGCTCTGTAAACAAAGTGTTATGTGTAAAGCAACAATGTCATCTGTGTAATGCAGGGTATGTCGGGTACACCAAGGGGATATCTACACGAGCGAGTTGACGGCCACAAACAGAAATGGTCATCTGCTTGCTTGCCAAGTGCTAAACAAATTCGCTTGTCTCATTTAAAAGGATGTTATTTATTCGCAAGTGTAGCCCAATCTGAACGTACAAAACGCGAAAAACGGACACAAATATAAAGCTTTTTGTGAAGTGTCTGTATTTTGATGGTAAAGAAAAATGGCGACGAAGCAATGCATTATGGGAAGGGTGCGTCTCCTTTAAGCATCATCTGTACTTCATTTCGTTTTTCATTGAGTTTTATTCGCTCTACACATCCATAGTCCCTCACCTTAACCGGCAGCTGGGCTGTTTCTTTCCTTTGATTGGATCATTATGTAGAGTCATCATTACGTGGAGAACTCTTACCATGATAAACGTATTTATCTGACGAAAAAAGAGTTACAAAAATTGTGCAAAACAGTAATCATTAGGGTCACTCTAGCTAGCTTATAAGATAAAGAGCCCCAGTCAGCAGCCATTTTGTCAGCCTAGTCAGAGAAAAAATATTTCCATCGGCTGATTTACATATACTAGTCATACAATGCTTTCGAGTGGTCAAGTGACAGGTGGCTTGACTCCGTGACGTTGATCAAACGCGGAGGTAGGAAGTGCTAGCGTACTCTACCGTAGCGGATGGGAATTAGGCTACAGGAAACAGAGATTATTATACCCGAGATATACTCGAATTAAAGTGGAACCTAAAGAAACCCCCTTCCCCACAATCAATGATGGTAGCGCGGTTTTCAACCGCATTGATTGGAGGAGAGGGGAGGGACACAGTCTTCGTATCCTGTGTAAAACAAAATTTAAGCTTACCAGTAATATTATTAGCACGGGACCGATAAACACCCATCGGAATCCCTTCTCTAGTGATAACCAACACCTGGCAAATAAACGTCATGGAATGAACCAATTAACAGTCATTGATTGGTCGACTGATTGAGTGAATAACTGACTGACTGACAGATAGACCAACAGATCGAGTGAATGACTGACAGATAGACCAACAGATCGAGTGAATGACTGACAGATAGACCAACAGATCGAGTGAATGACTGACAGATAGACCAACAGATCGAGTGCATGACTGACTCTGTGGGTGACTAACTGACTGACAGATAGACCAACAGATCGAGTGAATGACTGACAGATAGACAGACAAGCAGACCAACTGACTCTGTGGGTGACTAACCGACTGACTGATAGACAAACCGACCAAGTGAATAACAGACCGACTGACTGATTGACAAACTGAATGACTAAATGACTGAATCATGGACCGTTTGATTGACAGTCTGTCTGACTGATTGACAGACCGACGAACTGAATGACAGACTGACAAACTGAAAGACTGGCTTAGGGATGGACCAACTGAGTGATTTACTATCTGACTGACCCCCCGGAGGGGGACTCCCATATTTTTGGGGCGGGGGTGCTCGTCGTACCTTTTAGGGTTTAAAATCAGGCCTCTGGTACCTTTTAGGGGGTAAAATTTGAAAACTGGCAATTTTTTCTAGATAGGTACCTGTTAGAGGTCCGTTCTCGCAAATCAAGCAAATCACACTTGTTGGTAGCCTGAATTTCAGACGTATTTCCCTCGTAAAAAAATACGAGAGAAAATTACGAGGGAAAATACGTCTTGTTGGTACCTTTTAGGGGTCAAAATCAACTAAGCTACGCCATTTTAGGTACCCTTTAGGGGTAAAATCGAAAGCTCCCGACGAGCACCCCCGCCCCAAAAATATGGGAATCCCCCCCCCCCCTCCCCCGGGGACTTACCTGCCGACATACATAACAAATTACCAACATACATTCCATAGAGCGGTTTTCACATGACTGTCGTGAAAACAATTGCAATTGAGCAATCACTAGCCAATCAGAATCGAGAGAAATCACCACTTGCTCCTAAATGGCTTTTTTCTCAGCCAATCGCAAGCCGAACCAATTACTAAGTAATTACACAATTGTATTTACTACAGAATTTGATTGGCTGAGAAAAACGAGTAGCCAATGAGAACGCAAAGGAATCGCAATTACATAATAAGTCTTGACATTCATGTGAAATCCGCTCTATCATCATGTTTACAATCCTTACCCTATTTCAGAACCATAACCGTTGTGATTTGCTGCTGACGATATCCCTACTATTACTATTGGTAAACCTGTAGGTATGGAAAAAAAGATAAATATACGGACAACTTTATAAGAGCTTATTGGACAAGCTGCTTGGATTGAAAGAAAGGGGAAGTCCGCAAACAAAACGGGATTTTATGGGAAGGGAAGATTCAAAGGGCTGTTTTAAAAGCAACGTCCTTTTTGGCTGGTTTTTGTTATTGTTATTGTGTACTCACCCCATCCAAAGCCAAAGTAGTAAACTTGCTTTAAATGCTTGGTCTCATATGCAATGACGATTTTTATATACAAGTGTACGCCCTCCACTAACATCCAAGAGAAAGCCGCCGTGTAGAAGTAGTGTAAGACTATAGCCACGATCATACATGCGATCTGGTTGATTTGGAAGGATAAGGCAAAATATCTGGGATTAGATATAGAGCCCTCAGCTAACGAAATGCGCAAAATTGCGGAGGAGGAGCGGAAGGCAGAATGAGGAGTAGGAAGACGAGGCAGAAAAAGGAGTAGAAGGCTGAAACAGAGAAAGAGGCAAGAGGAGGAGGAGTCAAAAGGTAGAAGGAGGAGGAGGCAGAAGGATGAGGGGGAGGAGGAGGAAGTGTCAGGCGGAGGCGGGGGGGGGGGGAGAAGAAAAAGGAGGCAGAAAAAGGGAGATGGGGAAGCTGAAAGAGTAGCAGGAGGAAGAGGCAAGAGGAGGAGTAAGAGGGGGCAGAAGAAGGTTGATGAGGAAGCTGAAAGAGTAGAAGAGAAGACAGAAGAAGGGCTAGGAGGAGGCTGAAAGAGTAGGAGAAAGAGGCAGACAGCAGGAAGTGAAAGATTCAGGAGGAGGAGGAGGCAGCAAGGGAAAGAGTAGGAGGAAGAAGATGCCGAAAGAGTAAGTAGAGGAAGGTGAAGGAGGAGTTGAAAGGGCAGAAGAGGAGAAAGAGGCAGAGTAAGGATGAAGGGGCGAGTGAGCAGGAGGACAGTTTCTACCTTGTGTCTTTTTGCCGCCGTGCCAGTTAATAACACTAATTGTGCTATTGTTAATGCTATACAGAGCTGCTGGTGAATCTTGTACCTGATAGATTTTAGCCTGGAAAGTAAGGACATTGATTAGTAAAGTGTTGAGTAATCTCATGGATCTCCCTGCTCCATGGCTCTTCTCAAATAGATCCCATGGACACTCCCCCATAATTATTTGCGGCGTGCGTATGAATCGAAGTCAGGACAATGCGACTTATTGCGATTTCTCAGCGGTTCCTCAGTGATTCAAGTGCTAATCTATTTAGATTATTCACAATTAAACATGTCTCTTGATCAAAAATCCGCAACAGTAAACAACAGAATTAACGTCTCGTTACAATCAACATTTTAATTTCCAAATCAATTATATGATAAACAACATTTATAAATCCAATTCAAGCTAAAGGCACACCGTTTTCACAGTATTTCTTATCCAACACCCTTGAAGGACGCAACTCTCCCTTTTTCAGCCTACAATCTCGTTGAAAAGTAACCTTTCCTCCTCTCTTAGGCAAACGCTTGCTCGCAGTGGTTTCTCCCCTTCGCTTGCCGTCGAGAGGAAACCACTGCTCGCAGGGTAGTTTAAAAGTCTTTAAAACCACATGTAGCTATGGAATAGACTTTCCTACGAACCCTGTCTACAAACTACTCGACTACTGCACTATAATGTTCATTATGAAATGTACCGTAATATTGGTAAAGAGATAGCACTGGCAAGTAAACAAACCAAGGAAACAGAACTCCCCACGTAGGTTATTATCTCTAGTTGATACTGATGATGTGGCGACAGCTATAAGAAAGAGAAGAAGAAATTGTCTGTTTCAGGATAGTCTGTTTGCACGCGGTTACTGGGTGGTTTATAGCGGAAAGCCCAGCGGTCCGTTCGCTGATCGGGCGCCATCTTGGATTTTGAGAAGCGCGGCAACCTACATTCTCGAACCCAGAGCTCCCCGTCTCGTCTGCTCGCAGGGAGGCTCTGGGAACATCCATTTGAGGACCTTCGCTGATTGGCTGATTTTAAACGTTGGGGCATGCGCAGAAAGGTGTTTCTCTCAGCAGCTCTGTCAACCTCGTACCCAGAGCCCGTCATCTTTTGGCCAGCGGCAAGATTCAGGGCCCTGGGGGAATCCGATTTGTGAGCATGCGTGGTAGGTCAAAAACGTAACGAACTTTCATACAACAATCAAACCGGAAACCCAGAATCTGGGTTTTAAAAAAATCGATTCCCCCAGAGACCTGAATCTTTGCCGCTGGCCAAAAGATGACGGGCTCTGGGTACGAGATTGCAGCTCTGTATCAAATCTCGCGCATGCGTCAATGGCTGTCACCAGAGCCTCCCCCGCGAGGTGACGAGCCGGGGAGCTCTGGGTTCGAGAATGGGCAGCCTAGGGAAATACATTTCAAAGTTTTGTACAATATAAAGGGGTTTGTACATGGAATTTTCCTATTATAGGACTCCAATAGTGAACTTTGAAATTTTATTTATCCGCTTTCCACGAGTATTTCATGGCGGGACAAATCAAAGATTTGCTTACATGAAAAACTAAAATCAAGCGCAGAGGTTCTAAACTTTTTAGTAACTCGAATTTTGGCCACTGTTTTGTCAAAATTGCTCGACATCCTGGTAAAGTCACTCTTAACATTTTGAAGAAGTAAAAGTTTTGAATTTCCTCAGAGGTGTTAACTAAATAATAAATGTGTTTACCTTGAATTCAGCTGTCTGCATAAGGATTGCGAAGCTGGTCAGGTGATTGGTTCTGCAACTTCCAATACTTGTGTTTCCATAGAAACTGTCTGTCAGCGTAACCCCTGCTGTTGACCACACCCCATCTGAAATTAGACTTACAAAATAAGACAAATGAAAGTTAGCAGGAGGATCTTTCACGATCAGATTCTTATTGGCCGCGCACTTATGGTGCCTTCAAACGCTAACCGCCCAAAACATTCTCGTACCCAGAGCTTCCCGGCTCGTCACCTCGCAGGAGTGGTTCTGGTAACAGCCATTGACGCATGCGCGAGATTTTATACAGAGTCGTTGCGAGAGAAAAAACGTTCTGCGCATGATCCGACGTTCAAAATCAGCCAATCAGCAAAGGTCCTCGAACATGGCCACCGCCAGCGCCTCCCCCGCGTGGTGACGAGCCTGAGAGCTGTGCGTACGAGAATGGATACAAAATGGCAACATACACTGAGTTCTCCGGATACGCGGGCTATGATGACTAGGTTGAAAATGGAGACGCATTTTTTCGCACCCCCTCCCTTGGAATTTGCGGAGGTCCTCGACACCCCTTCCCCTTGAATTTCCAGGTTTCCTGAACACCCCTTTTTCCACAGCTTAGAGAGACCTCTCCCCTGGAACTTCAAGGATTTCCATGGGTCCTCGACCCCCTCCCCCTTGGAATTTCCAGGGCTTAGACCCCCCCGGTGCGGAAAGAAATTGCAATCGGCTAATAGACCTCCTCGGCTTGCCCGTTTGTTTTGCCCATTTCAGATCACGTGGCATTCCCATGAGTATTCTCTCTTTGTTTGGAATGATTCCATATTCATATATCCTTCGGTGCGTAGCAGGAAAAGAAAGAATACTCATGGGAATGCCACGTGATCTGAAATGGGTAAAACAAACGGGCAAGCCGAGGAGGTCTATTGCACTCGCTGCATCTCGTTTCTACAAAAGAGGGTATAAGTGAGTTTAAGCATACCTTGCGTTTTTCTTCCAAAATGCACAATGTAAGGATTCGTCCTCTTCGTAATCGACCTAGAGGTTTCCATACAACATTAGAAGCCTGATTATATGCATTGGTAATAAGTGAAACGCTAACAATGCGACAGTCGGGAAAGAAATGCCTCGTTCTCACTCGTAATTTCTAGCTTGATGATATTTCTGATAACTTGGGCGCAATGTTTTGCCCATTTCAGATCACGTGGCATTCCCATGAGAATTCTCTCTGTTTGGAATGCTTCAATATTCATATATTCTTCGGTGCATAGCAGAAAAAGAAAGAGAGAATACTCATGGGAATGCCACGTGATCTGAAATGGGAAAACATTACGCCCAAGCCGAGGAGGTCTACAAACAGGAGTGATACAGCTACTCAGAAGATCTTGTGTGATTGGATAGGCAGAACAAGGCATCCCATTGTTTCCTCGTTCTATTGTTTGACCCTGTTGTTTGACCCTGTTGTTTTGCACTGAGGGTATCAATCCAACAGGCTTATCTTTCAGAGCTGTATCATGATTCATCACAAAGGGACCGCTGCTCCTGAAGAAGCGAAAAGAAGCCTGAAACGTTTTTGGAAAATGCAATAAAATTTGTAGAAAATGTCTAATACAAACAGTGTTAATATAAAAACCAAGAGAAGTGCTGAACCCAGGAATATATTACCTTGTTCTGTAAATGATAGCGTTCGTTTAATTTCAGATGAATTGTAGCATTTATATTTGATATTTGCTTGCTGTTGTGCCGTGCGACTATTGAGACCACCGGAGAGACAACCAGAAACAGCTTCTGGCCAGATCTGGGGAATAAGGGAAGAAATTATTTCAATCGGAAGATTCAAATGATCAGTAGTGCTATATTTTGGAATAATTTAATATCGAGTAAAAGAAGGAATAAAACCTAAAAGATCTATGCAAATTAAGACCACGTATCCAAACGTCCTTTACGCTTATAATTGGGGTCTTTCTTTATTGAATCATTAATAAGTTTGAGTATAAATCTTTGAGTATAAATAAGTATAAATCTTTGTTGGGATATCTCATACCAGCAATTGAAATCACGAATACGCATTCACAGCAGTTATATTTAGCGACAAAAATAGCGTCGACCTTTTTATTTTGGAGATTTCTACACGTTATTCGTCATCTTTTCGCATTCAGTCCCCCTGCTTACCTTGTGATTATGTGATCGTCTAAATCCGCAGGGTGGATGTCGGATATATTGCTGTAAAGGATGACAGCAATCCCTAAGGTGTAAATGGATCGGTTAGATTTGCTCTTCTTAGCAGTCAAAAGTTCATTCTTGCAAAGTTGTTTGAGCATTTACTAGTCCTGTGACCATTTGCTACAAATTGTTATTTGTTCCGAGGCCCGCGGAGCACAGTTTAAGGAAATGAGAGAAGGAAAGGGAGTATAAAAATATTTCAAAAATTCGCCGTGTGTTCTCGAGGTTTCTCGATCTCATGACCTAGACATTTTATTAAAAATGCGTCTCACCGAACGATCCTGATATAGGAAGTGTTTCCATATTTATCGATATTGCGTTTTTACTTCCAAGCGAATCGCCACCATGCTTCAGTAATAATTGTGGTCGGCGTCTTCTGAGATCTATTAATGTACTTTGGAAGACTGCAAGAAAATAAAAGATAGACGTTTAATTATATAAACAACAGTGAAATACCAGTGTATCTCCCGCACGAAAATTTGATATCTATATATCACACCAGATATCACTCTGGTCTGTGCTCGAGAAGCCCCTTTTCGGATTTTCTAAAACAAATCATAATTTTAGTATTTCACTTATGTTTGTATAATAAACAGAACATTTACATGACCGCTTGAAGATACGAATTTTATCTTCTCGTGTGATTTTATCACACGCGTTCGCTGCGCTCACTCGTGAAATATCAATTATTTGGGCTGGAAATAATATACGTACAAATATTGCCGTGTTGGTACTCTTGTCCATTCCGGACGTCCCCTTGTCTGTTGTGCACCATCGACCGTAGAAACAGAGAAGGAAGTTCTTCCATTAGCGAGATCAGATTTTGAATCTGTAAAATATCATTTTGTTACATCGTTATTTTTTTCAAACATACTAAATTTGCCATCTTAATTCGCTCAAATCTTAGCAATCCTTCATTGTAATCCCGTGAAATTTTCTGTACTGCTTCCTTTAAATCAATATTAAATTGTGTATTTTGCCACAATAAATATTTTATACGTTTTCTAGGGTGACCGTGTCCCTTTAGGGGTGGACCATTAGAAATTGTGGGAGGGGGTGGCAATTGTTTTGCGTAGGAAGATATTTCTTTTCGGGGATCATCAATTTTTTTTTTAATTATTAGCATTGCTGGAATTTTTGGGGGTAATGTACCCCCACCCTTTCAGATTCCTAAGGTCATCCCCTGCTGACCTGTTGTGCCCGTTTCCAGAGTGGCTTGTATTCCTCGTTTATTTTCTTGCTCAACATAGATATGAATTTTTCTTGGTACTCCTGGAGGATAAAAAAGTAGCATCTAATAAGGTGTTTCGCCTTGATTTTAACAACAGTAAAATTCGCCAGGAATGCTCGATGGCAAATCTACTGTATTTCTTCAACTAATCGTAATCGTTAAAATCGGTTAAATTAAGTTAATTTTACATTTTCCAGAAAATTCAGGCTTTATGTATTTATTTGCTACCTTTTGGTATCCATAAGCACCAGCTACCTACCTTAAAGTCTTGGAAACTTTCGTAGAATTCCTGACGCCTAAAAATATCAATAATTTCTCGTACAATCTTCAGTATTTGTGTGATGTTGCGAACGGCACTCAGCTCGTCAAAGAGTTTGTTAAGCTCCTCTTTACTCGACAACAGGCGTACTGCTAATTTTGCCTCTGCTGCTGATTTCGCCTTTGGAGTTGGGTTACCATGTATGGTCTCTCTGTCTGTTACTCCCTCTTGAGGCTCTGTTGTGCAATCGTCTGGCCCTTGTGCTCTGTTGGACACTAAGTGTATGATATAAGTAACATGAGATTTGATTCCAAGTAGTGGCTTACCTGGGAGGGGGCAGGGGCGTAGGAGGAGAGCCCCCCCCCCCCCCCCCCCCCCCCCACCCCCCCACACACACCCTCCCCCAATAATTCAGCAGGTACTCTTCAATTTTTCACGGGCACTTTTTTTTTCTCGCATTCCATTCTCGCAATGTGGAGAGTACATTGCACTAAGCAAATGGCTACACTTATAAAATACCACAAGAATGTCGCGCGCTGATTGGTCGAGCGAGAGCCATGTTTGTAATAGAGTACAAAGACATGGGCATGACGTCACATCTAATCCATGAGCGCCTTGTTTTGCCTGTCAGTGCGATGGCTGAAGAAAAACAAGTGTCTGAATGAGCTCAAAAACAGCTAAAAAATCGCTCGCTCTTGTACTAGTTATTTTATAAAAGCAATTAAACGATTTTCTCGTGTCTATGTCGTGTTAAATTAGTCTCCTCACAGCTGCAAACGGGGCGGGGAGCGTTGCGTGACTCCGATCCGGGCGGCTGCGAGGAGACTAGTGTTAAATGTAGTAAGAGGTGTTTTGTTTTATGTTCGCAACCTCTTGTACTCTTTACTTGCCTATTTTAAACACGGCGACCGTACGCGCCCCTCCGGTACACCAGGTCTCGTTATCGGTGCAATGCTTCTGCTCACTATCGGCGATACATTTTAAATCAGGTGCTCTGTCGGACTCCTTGAAACCTTGTTCAGGACCCGCGTAGCATTCGTCTACAAAAAGGCAGATGTATGTTATGCAACTTGTGTTCTGGGATCAAGCCAGACCAGAAACGTATAACTTAGTTGAAACATGTAACGGTGAACCAAGCTGTGGATTATTCGTATCGAGTTTATGATCATATTTGGTCAATAATGAACTCTCGACTGCTAGCCCAAGCAGGTTTTCTCTTCATAATATCTCATTTTTCGCTTAAATAAAGTAGAGCAACAGTGGTAAACGATAATATACTAACATTTAACAACTTGAAGCCTTTCAACAACATTATATTCAAAATCTGTTCAATTGTTTATTCTGCGAATATTCCGCAGCTTGGCACTAAAGCAATGTATATGTGTTACACGTTTCAACTCACTTGTATGTTTCTGGCCAGACATAACGGCATTATGTGGTATAAAAGCTGTTGGTTTAAAAAGCCTTTGTCAGCCACTCCTTTGTTATTGTTTTCGTTCGATATTAGAAGACGATTTACGATTTTTTTGTAATTGTACTAAAGTTTCTTTCATCCAACAAGCTATCGACTCAAAGATGATGTCACACAAACCTCTCTCATCTAGTCAGTCAGCGAACAAAGAGTAGTCCATGACCATTACTTACACATTTGTTGCAGTGCAAAGAAGTGGTATCCCACGTTTTGGGTTTCGTTTGCGCACATGCAAGTGAAGTCAGCTTGTGTCTCCAGCCATTTGCTTAAGTTTTGGTTGGAGAACAAGTTTCGGTTAGAGGACAAAAATGCATCTATCACCTTCGCCAAGGGTTCGTAATCTAGACTGATGACTCCACCACCCCGGGCATTCTTGTAGAAGCATCCTTGTCGTTCAAATGAGACATGAACACACTGGACTGAAATAAATAATGATATAGGGGGTTTCAGGTGAATGTCGAAAATTATTTGTATTTGCGTTTGCTAACATGGTCAACTAAGGGCCTCTTCACATGATTCCGGAATGACTTTCATTCTGGATGAGTTCATTCCATCCCCGTAAGATTTCTATATATTTTCTATATATCTGTTCACATGATACCGGAACGAAATTTTGCTCCCGTGCAGGTCATTCCGGAATGAGTTCACCCCGGTTTTCAATCGGAGTGAAAATTTCGTTCCGGTATAAAGTTCCATTCTGGAATCATGTGAACTGAAATTGAACTTCGTTCTCGGACGAAAATCACAAACAGTGAAGCCTGGAGCGAGTGGCGCATGCGTGAATATTTGTTTTCTTATTTGATACCAAAATCTGAAACTCATTGATCACGTCATGTGAATACAGTACGAACTTCATTCTAGAATGAAACTGATTCTGGAATGAAACTCATTCCAGAATCATGTGAAGAGGCCCTAACGTGTTTTGAAGTAAGGGGTGTGAATTACTCTTGGGTTGGACCATTAGACATTGTGGAAGGCGGTGGCAATTCACCAAAAAAAAAAATTCGTGCAAGGCCAATCCTACAAAAATTATGGCAGAGATCCAAGCAAGAAAAAAACCCAAAGCCCTGAAAAAATTATTGCACAACCTGATGCCCGAAAATAATTTCGATGCATAAAAAGATTGCCCCTCATCGCTCATCGCGTGATAGTGGTTTTACTTGAATGGCTGTGACGGGAAAACCATTCAGCAGCAACTTTAATTGTAATTTCTCGTGTACGACTAGCTACGAGTTGGTCTTGCTGCAGTCATTCGGAAATTTGCTTTAAAAGATGACAATGCGCATGCGCAAATGGCTGTGTCAGACTAGTGTTATTTGTCATACTATAATGGAAACATCACGTGATCAATATTAGCCAATGGTGTGCTCGGGCGTTTTTTAAGGAGAGGAAACAGCAAAACATTTTCGCTAACAACACTGATTTTTCTCCCCGAAACGTTTTCCCTGGAGAACATTTTCTTTACTATTTTTAGCATTGTCCAGGGAATGTTTTACGGAACAGATCCGTTTTGTGCATCTGAATACACCATGGAGGGGCGTAGCTAGGGGGGTGCCTGTGACCCCTCCCTCCCCCCCACCTTAGAAGAAAAAACAGTAAATAATAAGAAAAAATCGGAATGCTGTTAAGGGTCACCCAGGGATGGCTACATCCCTGTCATCGATCTTCATATGAAATTTGAAGTTAAAACTATCTGGTAAAAGACGGCAATGGCTATATTTTCAAGCAAGAAAAATGTAAAGCCGAGAGAGCAGCTTAGTGACAACATGAAAATAATAGTGTTCAGCCTCTTGACCCTTCCGGTATGGCAAAGTTCTGCTCTTCTATTACAAGATTAAAATGATCGCTGTATCGAGCTGTAAATAAGCTACTCCATTACACAAAGACTCTAAAAAAGCTAATTGGTCAATAATTTACTCTAATTACTTTCGAATGTCGGAAACCATTGATAAAATCATAGATACAAGTTGATCCCTAAGGTACTAATATTTCCCTTCCTATTAATCGATACACCACCTGTACTATCAACTTTTACGTCCGTAATTTAGAAAAATCCTAATCACAAGTGGTTTTACTCCCAGAACGGTGTTTTCTGATAGACTATGTCACGGTTATTTGAATAAATTCATATATACAGCTCTAAATTTTATGTAATCATTCCCAAATCGCTTGACATTAGCCTAATAAGCAATGTAGGTAGATTCTTTCGGCCAGACTGTCGCTTTTCATACAAATTTTAATGTAACTTCAAACTTTGAAAACGTTTCCATCCGCTCTGTAATAGGTCCATGAAGCATAGTAGTTAGCAACCTAGTAATTTGGCTATCCGTAAGGTATTTTTATGATTTTTGCAACATCAAAAGCGTGCTAAAATGCTCCTTTTAAAGTAGCTCTTAAATTCTAAAAAAGCGTCAGAATAAGGGCGAAACGTGATAAGTGATTTTTCTCTTGATGCCCCTTTTTGAAAACAATTTTGTCCAAGATTATAGGTGTGGTTTAGATAACTAAATGGATTTGAATTAATGGTTGAATGATTGGAGGAAAGAACAGGTGAATTGACAGCTGAATCAATGAATGATTCAAAGAGCGAATGAACGTTAATGAACGTTACAAACAACACAACCATAAAAGCGTCTATCCACCGACTGCAAGCAGGCTATTCGGCCTGTCCTGCGTAGTGGTGCAACATTTATTACAAAACGAAAGAAATTGTTAATGCGAAAATAAAATGCACCACTTACATTACTCCCACTTTGAGAGCAAGCGAAGCATTTCCGAGTACCTCTTACTAAATTCGGTTTGTCAATCAGTCTTTTTGTAATGACCTAATGAGAACAGCCGCAGCTTATTCATACCATTGCCGAGTTTCATATCGCCAGTGCCTGGGGTAAAATCCTTAATATTACAACACGATCCACATAAAATAAAAGAGTATGTTGACCTGTACAACATGCCGAAATTTGGCGTTAATCGTAACAAAGCTGAACGAGATATAGCCATTCGAAATTAAACAGGAATTGTATGATAGTTCGGCAAACTATACAATTCTTCTTAAATTTTTGAGTTTTTGAATGACTGTATCTCGATCGGTTTTATTCCGATTAACGCCAACTTCCAGCGTTTTGCATACTTCAACATGCTCTTTCGTGTTATGTAAGTCTTATGTTCATAATTGTAATATCAAAGGATTCGCCCCAGGGTCACGATATGAAACCCAGCGAATTAGACGAGTGATTGGTATAATTGTTCCGAGTTCACGGAACTGCTCAATGGTAGTGGCCAGATATGAAGCTCAGTAGCTACAATGCTTTCGGTTATTATGTGTGATAAGCTTGGTTCTCCTGTACTAGAGCCGTTTTGGCAAAGAAAGAAATAATCATTTCGAGCAATGACAGTGTTGGAAGTAATAGAGCGAATTTCATATGACTGTCGTGAGTAATTCGCAATTACTTTGTAATTACTCCTATAGGTTAATTCAGAATTCGTGTAATTGCTTTGCAGTTGGTTTCACGACAGTCATATGAAAACCGCTCTATATCAAACACGAGACAGCCCGTTTCATCAGGATTTCCAAAAACTGAGAAGTGGGTTGAAAAAAGGACAAAAGGCGAGCGTTTTTTCGTCTTCGAGGTGTTTGGAAACCCTGATGAAAAACGCTGTTCCAATGTACGATATAGCTTCACAAACGAATCATTTTATGCCGAGAAGAAGAAGAAGGATTGAAATTTCTAAAATCTCTGCAAATTAAGATCGCGTATCCAGCCCTCCTTCACGGATATGATTTTCTTTGTTCAAGCTATGAGCTCGAGAACTCTAAAACTCATACTTCATGCCATTAAAAACATCATCAACATTTTGCTAAAGGCTTGTGTTGTGCTTGTATAATCTACATAATTCCGCCCTAATCGATATTTTGTACAGGTACGATGACTATATTGATATCTCTCAAATCAGGCATGCGCTAAAATTGAATTGCAGGCCTTGAGTATACTTTTTTTTTTCCAACAATAAAAGTGATGCCGATAAATCTATGCTTTCCTTTTCCTTTTTTCTGGATTAATTAAGCTGTTCTTCTTCATTAACATAAATTGAGCAAAAACCCTGATACACAGGGTTGGAAGTCGTTGGTGATAACTGATATTCGGTACTAAAAACCACTGTTTGATAATAACAATGCCGTATCTTGGGCTGCCCCAGGGGATGGGGATTTTCCTGCTATTTCCCATAAAACCTGTCTCCACATGGTGGGGAATTTGGAAGTTTTAGGGGGGGGACAACTTTGACTGTTGCATGTGTATTATAAAGTATATTGAAGCGGCCTAAGTCGTCTTCTAGTATCTTCTAATATGATTGTTATTTATTGTTATTGTTATTATAAATAATTTATATAAATAGAACACTCAATTTAGTATTTACGAGTTTTTTTATTGATTATAATTGTTATTCCTTAGATATTAGAATATGTGTAAATATTAGCTTTTATAGTATTATTAGATTGTTATTATTATTTTAAATTGTTATTAATATTAGTTTGTTATAGTGTTATTAGTTTTTTAATAAAGGATTGTTGTATTATTAAAAATATTAAAAAAAACAAGGTCGTTGCCATTTCTGATCCCTTGGGAGGCCTTTATCACACAATATTTATTAATAATATATAATAGTTATCAGAAAATGTAATCCAATTTCCAATACTACACATCGTTATTCGATGCATTTTCCCATACATTTATTGTAAAAAAAATACAAATACAACCTCAAACTCAGCGAATTCACTCGTAGCGCATTGGTCAATGTTTGGGTTTGTAATCGGGTTACCGGTTAGGGCTCTAAACAGGGTAAATTAATATACGATTATTTTCCTTTTACCTTTACTGAGACAACGAAACTAAACTAAAGTGTCATGCACAAAGCAAAGACCGTTTACGAAAAGGACAACTGCAGCGGCGAATGAGCACTTTTTAAAAATTTCCATCATTGGTTTTTGAAAGGTGAATATTTGCGAGCATCAAGCTTTTACAAGAGAACATCTATTCCACTTATTATTGCTCTTGTTGTCATTTCTATACATTGATGGAATAATTACTTGCACACATTGATAAAATTTAAAATGGCACAGAAGTTTCGAGAGCAGGATTTTTGTGAGTGAAATATTATACGTTAAAGTCAATGTAATTGGATATCTGTTTAGTTTTTAACCCACAAAAGAAGGACGGCATTCAATAGTTTACACCCGTTTTCAAATGTGATGATGATTGTGATAATAACTAATAGTTCAAGGAACCGCATCTAAGTTCCCGTAAAAGGGACAGTTATATAATAAAGAGCAATAAGAGTTATATAACAAAGAGAAATTTAAGATCACACAATAAATTGGATCTCCGACGTTAATAGAGCGTAAAAGGAGAGTATAATAACTTGATGGGCAAATCGTGTGTTCTTGAAGTTCTAAATGTTTGTTATCAGAATTACGTGGCCTCGGCTTCTTTTTGAAATGTTATTATAATGTAATATATATTGTTCCAGTTGTGAAATTGCCGAGTCGACTCGAAAAATGCTAATACTCGACAGACAGTAACTTCTGCTCGCTGGGATTCTTAAGATACCACTATACAATTCTTGCTCTTTGTAGTTATGTCATTCATTTGCGGTTTATAAAAGAAAAAAACAACCGCCCGACTTGAGTAAAAATGTATTCAACTATTACTTTCAGCACGTCGCAGTATTGAAAAAAAAAATGTTAAGCTTATGTGGCTTTTTAATGTTGTCATTTGCATTTTGACAACTGCTTTTAATGTTTCATCAAAAATATCACTAACAATCGTCGGCTCCTGCTCTTACATAAAATATTTGGCGTTTTCACTTACGCTTTTTGATCAGTTGATTTTTTTGGGATGTTTTCATGTATTGATTGACTTACAAAACGATCACTCGTGCTCTTCCAAAGGGACGTTTAAATGCTATTAATTATTTCTAGGCCAATATTGATAGAGTTTTCTAGATTCTGATTAATATTCTATGTGTTTGGTAATTCATTACTTTAGCAAAGCACTTACGTCTGTTTGGCTTGCATAGTGCGCCAGTTCGTTTTACGGCTTGCACTCCCAGCACTACCTGAAAAAAAAAAAAAACAATAAATGCTTAGTACAAAACATCCCAACATTTAATCTTAAGTTGACTTTAAGATTAAAGCAGATCGAATTAGCATAGTAGAAGTCTCACCTGTTGTGTAAAATGGCAAAATGCAAGCATAAACATTACGACTGCCATCTCGACCTTGCTACAACTCCAGCATAACTACATCTCACTCAGAATCGTTTAGTTCCTAACCCAACTCAATCAAAAGAAAGACTTTACGCGGCGCTACGTGAGCTTAGAATAAGCCTTCATATCCATGCGGGTTCCCTCCGCTAACGGTGAGCGAGTCTGTGTGGTCTCACGACTCGAATGAGCAGCTGACGAGTGTAACGTTGCGTTTGCATAAACAATTTTGCAACTAACTGCTGTTACTGAGGGCACCCTGTGGTGAGAACTGTCTTGGGGAAAAGGGACACCGCTCGTAACTTATAAAAAAACAATTGACCCGTCACCTTATGGCGAGACAGTTCCATTTTCACAGCCTTAAATTTTCTCATAGAAAATAGTAATGGAAAGAACACTTCGTAATGTATCAGTCAATTCCAGCGGTGACCATCCCCCCCTCCCCCCCCCCCCCCCGGACACCGTGGGGCATTTGCACACCAGTGCCTTCCCTGGGGTGGGGAATTTTGAAAATTTTGCTTGCCCCGGGGTCGGGAATTGTTTTTCCCCGGGGGAGGGGGGTGGGGAACTTTGGTTTTCTCATCTCAAGCGCGTCGGGTTTTGCGAACTACAACCAGTTACAGAAAATAACGCCACATAAAATATAATGCAGAGCATGGCCCGTATACACCACGTTTGGAGACTGACACATTTGCACATTTCACAGTTAACGTCTTCTATAGAGAAGAAACAGATTTCGCAATTTCGTCTCAGTGGAAAAACATAAAAATGAATTGACACTATAAACAGAGTTCCAATTCCGCAAAAAGTAAATTAACATAACTGCGAAATAGTTGCTCTGCAAATAGAATAAAGTAAATTTCGCATTGAGAGATGCAGCTAAATGGCTACAACCGCGAATGGCCTAGGAATGTCACTTCTTTATTTATATTTTGTCTCACTTTCAGTGAAATGAGAACTCGTTCAAAGACGAGAAAACTAAAGTACATTAAAAAAAAACGAATTGCAAATGCTCGGACAGTATAAATGGAGTTGAAGTTTTTGTTGTGAAGCTTTGTCACGCAGAGTTACCGTCTTTTTCTCGTCCCGGGGGTGGGGCATTTTTCCGCTTTTTGTGTTCCCCGCCGTGGGGTATTCTGCATTTTTGCTAGCCCGGGGGCGGGGAATTTTCAGTTTTATTTTTAGAAATGACCAAATGCCCGGGGGGGGGGGGGGGGCATGGTCACCGCTGGAATTGACTGATACATAATCGTCAAATAATTAGCTAAGCAAATATTTGTTACGGGCTTTCTGTGGCAACGCGCGCGCTCCAAAATTGGCGGGAATTTAGGCGGGAAAGATCCAGCCAATCAAAATCGTTCCTTGCACAGACACATCGGAAGTTTATAGAAAAGATCCAGGTTTTTAAGATACCACGGAGTAGACGACCATCCTCGCCCGGAATTGTGAGAGAACCCATTTGTCTCATGAACCTTTTGTGCCAGGATTGATTTACTAGTTCGATTGACAACTCTCTTCCGATATGCTCCGCATTATGGGCTTTATTTGCACGACATATCATAATATAATTATAATTACACTTCAAGGTACGTATACCTCTCGTCAATTTTTTTTTTTTTTTTTTTTAGGAATTGTATATATTAGCTAGTAGTAAGTAACTTACGTCAACCGGGCCATCCCGTAAACAGTTTGTCATTTAGAGATTCAAACCATTTTAAGCAAATTTAATACCTGCAATACATCTGACGATGAGTAATTAAGTGTTTTGAAGTAATTTCTGCCCATAATTTTTACGAGAAAAGCGTTATTTCGGTGTCTCAGATCTCAAGAAAATCGAGATCCTTTGTTCTGTACTCGCTTTCTGATTGGCTAACTTACAAAATGGCCCGGTTGACGTAGTCGCACAGTAATTTTTTACAATTTTATAGATAGTTATTTTTTAGCGGAGCTCCTTAGCGGCCGCAGAGCGGAGCACCGTAGGTATCGCAGGAAGAATACAATAGCTCAAAGTAGAACTCAGGTATACGATCGACTTCATTTTTCATGGTTCAGCGGTATTCCCATTTGGGTATCGCTGGCGCGTCCGTGTCTGCGCGCCCCCACACAGGTAAACCAAGACCCCAACACAGAAAAATATGTAACCGGGAGCTCCGCTTTTAGCCAGTGGCTATTCCTATATATTATTTTATATTGATTTGTGTCCCTTAGTGGTTTTGCTACTGGTATTATCTTATTGACACAGAAATAAAGTATTTATTTATTTATTTATTATTTATTTATTAAAGGTGCATATATACAAAATATATACAGTATAATGAATTTCTAACAACATGGACCTTAAGAAGTTGCCAGTCGTCTCTTCTCTTCAATATCTTATACGTATCAAGACGACTGACTGGAAATCCTTTGACCAGGATCCTTCTAATGGTGCAACATATCCTCCTTCCTTGGATTACCAATAATGGGTAAGTGGCTTTTGCGCTTCGATTTGTAATCCAAGACCAACATGACTATATCACAATATCTTCGTTCTATAAAAGCAACCAAATAGAACGAAGCAATGTGCATAAACGAACATTTCAATCGAATGTACCGAAAATCGTGCGAACCAAAAAAGTACATTCTAAAGTACACAATTTACAATATATATACAAAATAATAATATATACAAAATAATAATATATACAAAATATATACACTTATTTTGGGATTTCACGTGACGTCATCAAAACTTAACTAAAGTACCTACGGAGATCCTTATGTTAATGTTAACTCTGTACACTGAATTTCAACACTTTCTGACAAAGTTCCACTTCCAGAGATATAGCTGCGTCACGCGTATTTTCAGCGCTCTGTATTTCGTTTAATTTGCTCGATTCTTGCAATTTCTGTCATCCAGCATGGCATAAATAGGATATTACATGGCCGCGCGGAAATACGAATTTTATCTCATTCGAGTGTTGAAACTTTATCTCACGAGTGAGCACAGCGAACTGTTATTTCAACATCAATGAAATATCAAATTCTAACTTTATTTGAGTAAAATCTAAAAATCAAGCATGGAGTACGGGCAGGCGTGTCATTTTCACATGTGAAATAACATGTTTTAGTATAAACCAGCTAATTATAAATCCTGCATTCTGATTGGCTGAGCTACTAATGGTCTATTAGTGATAGACCGTACCTGGCAAAACCACCACCTTTCTTTGCAAGAAAACGTCATTTTTTCAACATAAAATAAAGAAATTCATTGCCAAAACCGACCAATACTATAACAATTAGACCTCTCGTCCTCAGCCTTCGGCCCCATGGTCTATTCATCATAGCACATTTGGCCTCAAGGTCTAATTGTTAAATATTCACGTGTGAAGATATCAAGTTTTCAGGAGGAAGCTCACCGGTATTTCCTTGATGTTCATATAATAAATATATGTTATTTACCGGCTGGGAGGTCCATATAGGGAAAAACTGTGACCTCGTCCTAAAGCCGGTAAATAACTCTATAATAATAATAATAATTTATATAGCGCCTATACATATATGTTCTAGGCGCTTTACATCCATTAAAAAAAACTGTCGCGCCTTGACTTATTTCCTAAAAGACCTCTAGCATGTTAGCATAATGGGCCATTAATAAAATGTCATCTCCCGTCTACGTTTTCACCAAGGTGTCTAGCATTTGATTCCTGATTGGTTGTCTAATTTTTGCTCTTTGCCAATATAAATGAATGATATCTTGAAATGCACCGCGACAATTAACACGCACTAAACCCTGTTCTGGTGACAAATTATCGACCCCCTCACTATAGTCTAAAAGGCTTTTTGTTGAACTTGAGATAGTGTCTGGCATTCAGTGTATTATCGAGAATTATTTTGCGCTATTCACGCTGCGGAAATTGTCGCAATATAACGAGCACTTAGAGCTTTTTCGAAAATGATCCATCGATAAATTCGCAGCTGCTATACCCTTCGGGAAGAATTTGCTTGATAAAAGTATACAAGTGCATACATTTTCATTTCATAAAAGTATGTAGCGCGAATGATTAGAGGTCTTAGGGTTAAAACAACCTTATCCTATTCTCAAACTTTAAATTGGTAAAAAGTCCGACCTGCTTAATTGAAGCCGGACAGTATGCGAGTTTCTAGTGGGCCATTTTTGGTAAGCAGAACTGGCGATGCAGGATGAACCGAACATCGCGTATTTCCAACTTTTGTACTTATTGGATGCTTTTTTATGCGCGGACATGGACATTTTAAAAACATCAGAAAACTGTGTTTGATATGGAATTTTTCTTGGAGCCCACGCTTTAAGATGAAATCTTTGTCTGATTTTTGTCTGACGATTTAAATTATCGATAGATCAGGATTAGTTAGGCTCTTCTTATGGTGCGTCCACGTTAGGGTTCGGCACAAGTTGCTCGGCAACATTTTAGATTTTCGGCAACTTTTTGGAGTTTCGGCAACTTTTTGGATTTTCGGCAACTTTTTAGATTTTCGACAACTTTTTAGATTTTCGGCAACTTTTTGGATTTTCGGCAACTTTTGGATTTTCGGCAACTTTTTAGATTTTCGGCAACTTTTTGGATTTTCGGCAACTTTTTAGATTTTCGGCAACTTTTTGGATTTTCGGCAACTTTTTGGAGTTTCGGCAACTTTTTGGATTTTCGGCAACTTTTTGGCAACCGATTGCGTTTGAGCGTTTTACCCTAACAGTTCGCACGTTATGTTTGAACGTTTGAAAGTTGCGTTTCTAGGATGAAACGAGACGTTTCTATGGCAATCAAAGAGTTCTGTCCTCTCTGATTGGTCAGTGAAAAATACACATGGCGGTTGCCCTTGGAAATGTCCGAATTTTTGTCTCACAACGCAACTTTCAAACGTTCAAACGTAACGTGCGAACTGTTAGGGTAAAACGCTCAAACGCAATCGGCTGTCACTTTCGATAGATATTTACTTCAATTATTCTACTAGAAAAAACAGTTACGCACATGATGTATTTTTCTTCTTCTAAAAATCGTCATCTGAAAACTGGTCTACGACTATTATGTCTGTCCATGCCTTGTGATATGCTCTTCATCCAGTAAAATCAGCACGGAAGAAATATAAAGAAAAAGAATCTTTATTCGAGTTTGAATAACTTTAAAATAAAGTTTGATAAGAAACAAGACAAGAATGTGTGAAATTTCCATATTTAAATCCTAAAAACAAACTTTAAAAAATTAATTTTGACAACTTTTCAGCAATAGCAACTTTTCGGCAACTTTTTGAAAAAAGTTGCAACTTTTCGACAACTTTTAAGCACTTTTATCGGCAACTTTTGAACAATTTATCGGCAACTTGTGCCGAAGCCTAGTTCAGACTAAACTTGTTTCAAGATTTATATCCTCCTCCATGTCACCTCCTATGAAACATCACAACTGCCAGGGGCGGATCCAGGAATTTCACAAAGGGGAGGTCGGGTAGTGAAAACATGGGACGAAAAGCTGCAAATTTCCTTCAGCAAATACAGTAAATATATGGAAAAATCTCCCGAGAAAGGGGGCGCGAGGCCCCCTCGCTCCTCCCCCTTCCCCTAAATCCGTCCCTATGACTGCCAATGTATTGTTTGCCTCTAATAACGTCTACTGCGGTGACATTTGTACCAAATTGCACGTGTGATTAAAGCTATTGAGTTCTGGATATGGGCCTTTATCACACGGCGGCCATCTTGGATAAATCTTTTGTTCTTTCATGTGCGGCCTCATCATGATTACGAGTTTCCACGTTGAAAACAAAAATTTTATCTAAGATGTGATAAAGGTCCATTTATATTCTATAGTATTTATAGAATTATGTTATGTACTTTTTCGGCCACCCGAAAAACTGAAAAACTCGGGTGAAAAATAATGGAATTTTATAATAATAAAGTTTTCGGGAGAAGCTGCCCTCCCGAGGCTTTTCGGGTGATCTTTCGTCGATTTGAGGGTTTGAATAAACTCGAAAATGTCTTTTTTGAGGCGTAAACACTAGTAGATATCCACAAATAGGAATTGTATACTATTTAAATCAGAATAGAAAAGAAAACGAAAAACTTGGGGATCAATCTATTAAAAATGCCAAACAAATTTCTCGGGCCCGAGTGTACAGCTCTTTCAAGAAACGTTGGCAGTTGAGCGCGAAAGCGTATGTGCCCAGACCGCTAGGGAATATGGGTAAAGAAATAACGAAGCAATAAGAATACTTCTAGAAAGCAGACGTTTAGTACCTAATTTCCGATTCTTTTTCTTATTCTCTCTCACTTTTTACACCATTTCCCCTGTAGTGTGGTCGTGTTTGCCCCGATAACCTTATTGAAATCGCTGCATGCAGCTAATAGTTTCAACAGTGAAACATGAAGGTTACGCTCCAGTTTAACGACAATAGCATTACCAAGTCCATAGGCTCTGGTTGCAGCCAATGACGCTTGCACGAGATTTGATACATTCTTGAAAGTGTGGCAGGATATGTCATTCAGGGAATCGAAGGTGTTTGTTATAATTATAAATGGGATAATCGCATCAGCCCGGCAATGAACAGGATGAAAATCCCAGAAATAGGGGAGCGCTTTTGAGCTTAACGGGACGTCAAGTAAATTAATTGTAAGCCAGCGGGTCAACGCACGGATTTAACTCCCTTAACAAACTTCCATTGTAAGTTACCAAACTTGAAATTAGTCGGACAACTCTCTAAATAGAAGAAGAAGTGAATCTGATTGTATATTGAATGATATAAGGTTTGCCGCTATGTTATTTAATGATATCTTGCTGTGTGTAAATCAAAAGAAGTATCCATCAAAAGAAGTATCCATTGAAGTTCATATGTTCATAGATGATAGCAGCTACCAAACTGTTTGCAGAATTTTCACTACCATCGGCATTGAAAACCAACCAACGAGGTAGGCTATTAATAATACAATTACCTTTTACTCTAACCTATAATGAAAATTAAATTGTCGTGAAAAAAAAAACTACTGGTTTTCACCCTTTTATGCCTATAACTGTCCTGCTGGCGTTAAACCAGCTCAATATTTGTGAATGTTTGTTGAACAATTTCTCCATGAACAAGTTTTTCGATGCATTTGACGCGTTTTCTAACTCACTGAAAACGGGACTTCGAAAACAATTCAATCATGTAAAACACCGTGTTGGACTATCGTGTTAGTGATGTCGAACCGTTCAACATACGTTAAAAAGCGCCGTAAAAACAATGTTCTCATCAAATGATTCAAGCCTTCAAAGTGCTTTGTTGTAGCTATTGCTTTCTACTGATTTGAAAATTGCTGAGTATCTATCATCGTTGGCGTGTTGAATTTGACATGTTGAACCCGTTCAACATTTCATTCAACATTTGTGGATATAATACATGGGCGCGTGGGATATGGAATTTATCTTCGAGTGTTCAACACGAGAACATAAATTTCATATCTCCAAGCGCCCATGTCTTGAATAGAGTCTCGGCTTGGGCATTCACAGTATAGTATTCTTTTCTTTTCTGCTATGGATACATGAATATGGTAGCATCCCATCCCAAAGAAAGATTCAAATGAATGCCACGTGTCCTGAAATGGGAAAACATTACGTTCAAGCTGAGGATGTCTATAAACGGGATGCTTGGGTTCGTTTGGGATGCTCCCGTATTCATATATCCTGGTGTGTATCAATGAACGACAGAATACACAAGCTGGCACACTTTCGGCGGTCATCTGAAATCCGCTCTAACGCTCATAGTGAATCTATTGTATACTAAAGTACTCTTGTTTTCCTTCATTTCCGTTCCCTAACAGACAACTTATCCAGGGCATCGATGAGAGTTTACTGGCTCCTATTGCAGATTGCACTGCAATGCGCATGCGCGAAAAGCCAAAAATGCGGAGACGATTTTCAGATGAGGAAATTTTCCCTTCGAGACCATGCCATCAGCATCGTCACCGCGCATGCGCTCGCAGTATGTTACAAGAAGTGTATCAGTAACAGTCAATGCCTCAGTATGAACTTCATCGGGAAAGAATCGAAATGTGAGCTGAATAACGCGACGCATTTGAGCAATCCTGAGACTTTCACGCCTCGCCAAGACGTTCATTACGTGGTGTACAGCGGTCGACCTCCTGCGAGATGCAGCGACAAGTTGTGTAGCACTGGCAAGCGATGTAAAGTGCTAGAAGGTGGAAAAGATTACACGTGTCAAGAAGGTAAATGTGTGTTGCTAGGGAGACAGGCTGGAATTCCATCACCTATTGATGGGCGTCCGAAGCACTGGACTGTTTTTATAGATTGTTGATTTTGAATCCCACGAGCAGTAGTTGTCATGGTTAGGAAAAGATTACACGTGCCAAGAAGGTAAGTGTGAGTTGCCAGGGAGACAGAGAGGAATACCATACCCAGGAGCCCATCAACAGGAGTCTCCAGACTCGTAATTCTTCCACTCTTGTGCACATGGCTAGACCTAGTGGAGTAGATTATGGTTCCTGTTTATGGGCTCCCTGTGCATATGGCTAGACCTAGTGGAGTAGATGGAGACTCCTGTTGATGGGCTCCTGATACATCTACTCTTGTGCATATGGCTAGACCTAGTGGAATAGATGGAGGCTCCTGTTGATTGGCTCCTGATTCTTCTACTCCTGTACATATGGCTAGACCTAATGGAGTAGATGGAGGCTCCTGTCCATGTGCTCCTGATACATCTACTCTTGTTTATATGGCTAGACCTAGTGGAGTAGATGGAGGCTCCTGCTGATTGGCTCCTGATTCTTCTACTCCTGTGTATATGGCTAGACCTAGTGGAGTAGATGTAGGCTCCTGCTGATTGGCTCCTGATTCTTCTACTCCTGTGTATATGGCTAGACCTAATGGAGTAGATGTAGGCTCCTGTTCATGTGCTCCTGATACATCTACTCTTGTGCAATGGCTATACCTAGTGGAGTAGATGGAGGCTCCTGGTGATTGGCTCCTGATTCTTCTACTCCTGTGCATATGGCTAGACCTAGTGGAGTAGATGGAGGCTCCTGTTGATGGGCTCCTGATTCTTCTACTCCTGTGCATATGGCTAGACTAGTGGAGTAGATGGAGGCTCCTGTTGATGGGCTCCTGATTCTTCTACTCCTGTACATATGGCTAGACCTTAGTGGAGTAGATGGAGGCTCCTGTTGATGGGCTCCTGATACATCTACTCTTGTGCATATGGCTTGACCTAATGGAGTAGATGGAGGCTCCTGTTGATGGGCTCCTGATTCTTCTACTCTTGTGCAATGGCTATACCTAGTGGGGTAGATGGAGGCTCCTGGTGATTGGCTCCTGATTCTTCTACTCCTGTACATATGGCTTGACCTAGTGGAGTAGATGGAGGCTCCTGTTGATGGGCTCCTGATTCTTCTACTCCTGTGCATATGGCTAGACCTAGTGGAGTAGATGGAGGCTCCTGTTGATGGGCTCCTGATTCTTCTACTCCTGTACATATGGCTAGACTAGTGGAGTAGATGGAGGCTCCTGTTGATGGGCTCCTGATTCTTCTACTCCTGTACATATGGCTAGACCTTAGTGGAGTAGATGGAGGCTCCTGTTGATGGGCTCCTGATACATCTACTCTTGTGCATATGGCTTGACCTAATGGAGTAGATGGAGGCTCCTGTTGATGGGCTCCTGATTCTTCTACTCTTGTGCAATGGCTATACCTAGTGGGGTAGATGGAGGCTCCTGGTGATTGGCTCCTGATTCTTCTACTCCTGTGCATATGGCTAGACCTAGTGGAGTAGATGGAGGCTCCTGTTGATGGGCTCCTGATTCTTCTACTCCTGTACATATGGCTAGACTAGTGGAGTAGATGGAGGCTCCTGTTGATGGGCTCCTGATTCTTCTACTCCTGTACATATGGCTAGACCTTAGTGGAGTAGATGGAGGCTCCTGTTGATGGGCTCCTGATACTTCTACTCTTGTGCATATGGCTGGCCTAGTGGAGTAGATGGAGGCTCTTGTGCTTCCCCTCCTCAAGTGCATAACGGCCCATAACGATGTAACGGTATATTCTATATTGTATTGCCTTTTCCATTTCCCCTATTTAGACCCGGATTTTAGAGGGGAATTTTTAGGTATCATCATCAAACTCTTGGTGGTTGAAGTTATCAATAAATGACAAAATATGGTTTGTTTTGGTTACCATGGCATTAACCGTGACATCAGAGTACTGTTTCAAAAATCATGTAGCTTTTTACGGTGTTGTTTAAATCTTCAATTCCTCGAAGCCTCCCCTGAATAGGGGCGTTATCGGTATTACTAACAAATCTTCAATCTGATGGTCAAAATGGGTTATTTGTAATTCGAAGCCATTGACTGAAAACCAGCAGTCGTATTGCGATATATTCGATAACCAAAACAAACTTAGTGTAGCATGGCACGACGCCCGGTACGTTGACAAATCTTAATTCTGTCGGGTCACTAACCCCCGCACTAACCTTGTTTTTCTGATTTCTTTCCCAGTCTGGACAAAACTGAGTGAAAATGTTTGCTTCAAATCCAAGGGTAAGTCACCCGGGACTGTTCGAGTACCAAAGAGTGGACATATTGATACGTTCAGATTCATCTATGTCTCTGGCCCGGGAGTCGCCTGTTCAACAGTACCAAAGACCAACTGGGGCTGTACCTATCAGGGAATACAGTATTTTAGCCTCGTTATTACTAGTTCCCCTGACAATATCCTCTACCCCAAGACGATGGTTGGTAGCATGGCTAGCGTTGGTATGTATGTGCTGCCTGGGTTGGACAACAACGCCGTTGATGTCACCTTGCCTGCTCTTTTGACACCCATCAGAGTGGAGACCGACCAGGAATTGAAGGTTTGGTACGGCGACGATTTGTTTACTTCGGGCGTGGACAATGACGGTGAAACTTGTGCTGCTTTGTACGCAAGCTATAAAGGTTGAACAGAAACATATAAGTGAGATCACGTGTGGCATTTATCACTAAACAAACAAACAAGCAAACAGAAGACAATGAAAATATGCATTTACTAAAAAGGATACACATTTATGGGAACAACAACAACACAAGATTCGCATTCTTAGTAATGGGCTCCAGGGGTGTAGCTAGAGGGGCGTGTAGTTAGGGGGGCGTGTAGCTAGGGGGCGGGTAGCTAGGGGGGCGTGTAGCTAAGGGGGCGTAGCTAGTCATAGGGTGGATGTGGCTCCCCACTCCCCTTTCGGGACGAAAAATTAGAAGACATTTTTAAAAGTGGACACTAGAAATTATAAGGGTCATTTTATTTTCTGTAGTTGTGGCCCCCCTTTTTTAAATGCTGGTCACGCGCCTGAGTGACAGGAGCCATGTGATGTTTGTTTGCCGCGCGTACTGCGGGCCAAACAGTACATTTAATTCCACATTTGAAAACCGTGAATGTTCGTCAGTCTCACAAGTCGCTCACAATATCAATTTATTTTGAATGGGATAATCGCCCCAGCTTGACAAGGTGGATGAAAAAGCATATATAAAGGGAACTCTTTTTACTTTTCAGACTTTTTAAACAGCGCAGCAGGACGTCCGGACACTAATTTGTAAGCCAGCGGGTCGACTCACGGATTAACTGTCTTAAAAACATCCATTGTTAACCAACTAAGTCGGATTGCTTTCTAAATAGGAGAAGAAGTGAATTTGATTGTATATTGAATAATATAAGGCTTGCCGCTATGTTATTTAAAGATTTCTTACTGTGTGTATAAATAAAAAGAAGTATCCATCATAAGAAGTATCCACTAGCTGATCGAAGTTCATATATATGATAGCAGCTGCCAACTGCTTACAGAAATTCTACCACAGCATTAAAATTGAAAACCCACTATAAACGAGGAGGTAAGAAATACTGCTATGGGTTATAATATAATATAGTTATCTTTTACTCTGACCTACAATGAAGTCTAAAAAAACTGGGTTGTATTCTTTTATGCCATTAACCAGCTTAATAGTTTGTGAATACTTCATGAACAAGCTTTCAGAACCCGACGACACGATGTGTTTTGCGTTTTCTAAATCACAGAAAAAGGAACTTCGAGAAAATTGAATCACCTAAAATCACCGTGTTGAATCGTGTTCAATGAAGTTGTACCATACCATTCAAGATTCGTGAAAAAGACCCGGAAAAATCAAGTTCCTGTCATGTAAGATGATTCAAATCTTCACAAGCGCAATATTTTAGTCGTTGCTTTCAACGGATTTGAAAATCAATGAGTATCTTCTGATCGGCCCATGTAAAGGGATCCGGGATCCAGCTAAATTTGAGGTGGGGGATCCGGGATCCAGAGTGTGGGATCCGGGATCCAGAGTGTGGGATCCGGGATCCAGAGTGTGGGATCCGGGATCCAGAGTGTGGGATCCGAGATCCAGAGTATAGGATCCGGGATCCAGAGTGTGGGATCCGGGATCCAGAGTGTGGGATCCGGGATCCAGGGTATGGGATCCGGGATCCAGAGTGTGGGATCCGGGATCCAGAGTGTGGGATCCGGGATCCAGAGTGTGGGATCCGGGATCCAGAGTGTGGGATCCGGGATCCAGAGTGTGGGATCCGGGATCCAGAGTGTGGGATCCGGGATCCAGAGGTGTGGGATCCGGGGTCCAGAGCATCGGATCCGGGATCCATGGATCGGGATCCGGGATCCACGGGTCGGGATCCGGGATCCAAAACTTTTGTGGATCCCTGGGCCATCGCAGCATCGCTGGTGTTTAAAAGAAAAAAGAAGAGTTCAATTGGCATATTGATTTTGACATGCTGTACCCGTTCAACATTTGATTCACTATTTGTGAATATTCGTTTATTTATGATTATTATACATCGAACTCACTATCGCAAATCTGATTGGCCGAGAGCAAACAATCAATTCTCTATGTCGCGTGAACTTGACATGATATGGCTAGACCTAGTGGAGTAGATGGACACTCCTGTTGATGGACTCCTGTGCATAAGACTAGAACTAGTGGAGTAGATGGAGACTCTGGGGCCCACCCTCCTCAAGTGCATAACGGCTCATAATGGTGTAACGGTATATTCCCTTTTCGATTCTATTTGAATCTAAGTTAGGTAACGTACCTAATGCAAATGGGGAAACTCTATTGTCCAAATTTATTTATAAGGCATTGGATAAGGTTCATGATTAGACCGGCGTATATGATAGAGGCGTAAGTACTTAATTTGCCTCAGGCTCGGAATTTGAGAGGGGGCATTTTCGGATCATCATCAAACTCGTTCGTAGTGGTTGAAGTTAGAGCGGTAGACAGTGAAACCATTCCAAAAGTAATTACACAAATTCTGAATAGAATCCCATGCTATGACTTTATCTCGCGTGCTGATTGGCTGAAATCGAAGGAGATATTTTGTGGAAATACATGGCTGCAAAAGTAGAATTCAATGAAAACACAGGACACCCACGAAATTAAATTTCTACACGTCAAATTTGCAATTTATCAAGCGAGAAAGCAAGAACAATAACTTTCTAAAATTTAATACGCAACGTTTCGGCGTAGCCATTACGCCATTATCAAGCCATTACAATTCTGGTTTTGAACAAGACAGCAAGGGTTTCAGGAATTCAATCCAGAAACATAAAACTTAGTTATAACTCACTTATATGTTTCTGTTCAACCTTCATAAAGGTTTGGCGTAATGGCTACGCCGAAACGTTGCGTATTAAATTTTACAATATTTTTTGCATGCCTCTGCATAAGCAAAACCGCTCTTATTAAATAACTTTCTAAAGTTTTAAACTCTGTCAAACAATTGGTCAAACACTGTATAAAATGTCTTTTCGGCAACGAAGACGCTTCGCTAACAAGATTTTAAGTTGCATTTTCCTGAAATTAAAACAGTTTGGCAATGGCTTCCTTGGCACGCGTAAAGCCTTTTTTGTAAATTATTAAACTAGTCTGCCGACACGGCAAAATTGCTGGTTATGTTCATTTTTTTTCCCGAGTTACACCAACAGCGTGTGAGCTGTGCTTTTTTGCCTAATTTATAGAGACCGCCATTTTATCGTGTTAGCCATTACGCCATTATCAAGCCATTACAATTCTGGTTTTGAACAAGACAGCAAGGGTTTCAGGAATTCAATCCAGAAACATAAAACTTAGTTATAACTCACTTATATGTTTCTGTTCAACCTTCATAAAGGTTTGGCGTAATGGCTACGCCGAAACGTTGCGTATTAAATTTTACAATATTTTTTGCATGCCTCTGCATAAGCAAAACCGCTCTTATTAAATAACTTTCTAAAGTTTTAAACTCTGTCAAACAATTGGTCAAACACTGTATAAAATGTCTTTTCGGCAACGAAGACGCTTCGCTAACAAGATTTTAAGTTGCATTTTCCTGAAATTAAAACAGTTTGGCAATGGCTTCCTTGGCACGCGTAAAGCCTTTTTTGTAAATTATTAAACTAGTCTGCCGACACGGCAAAATTGCTGGTTATGTTCATTTTTTTCCCGAGTTACACCAACAGCGTGTGAGCTGTGCTTTTTTGCCTAATTTATAGAGACCGCCATTTTATCGTGTTAGAACTTCTGAATCCAGCGCTGGATCTTCGCGTGCTTCCTCGACCATGTGAGAATACTAATAATCAATGACCTAGACTCGATTTTCCCCACTCAAAAACTAAAAGCAGACTGGACATGCCAATGGCGCATTAGCTAGCCAAGAAAAACAATAACGCACGAAACAAAACCCTCTCATCACACTCGGCAAAAAAAATGAACATAAGCAGCACTTTTGCCGTGTCGGCAGACTAGTTACACGGCAGTATGCCTTCACTTTTGTCAATAAATGAAGTCTCGCATGGAATTGTGGTAAAAAAAATCTCGGCTTTAATTGCTACCACAATCCTTTGCGATTAGCCCATGTTTGAAAGCGACCCCCGATTAGAGAGCTGCTTGCTCGGTCGCCTCAGGCTCCCTCGCTGCGCAATCAATAAAACCTCCGGCATGGGATTCAAAGAAAATCCATTACCCGACTCAGGAATTCCACACTAAATCTCATGGCGATATCGATTTTTCGCGTAAGATTTAGTGCGGAATTCCCTCGTCGGGTAATGGATTTACCTATAAAACGTATAGGAGTAATTAGAAAAAGTAATTGCGAATTACTCACGACAGTGAGTAATTTTTTTGTGTTGTTTTTTTGTGTTGGTTACTGTGGCAACCATTCGTGACGCCAGATTACTGCTTGAAAAATCATGGCGGGCGGACATAAACATAGAGTTGCTTCACGTTTGGGTTGCAGCTTTTCCAACATGGGCGGACGACATCCAAGCTGCAGGGATTAACCTTTCTTGATCTCATTCCCCAGGCTGGACAAAACTAAGTGAAAAAGTTTGCTTCAAAGCCATGGGTAGATCACACGGGACTGTTCGGGTACCAAACAATGGACTTGTTGATACGTTCAGATTCGTCCATGTTTCTGGGGGAGTGAATTGTGCAACCGGAACACCAAAAACCTACTGGGGATGTTACTATAACGGAGTAGAGTATTTTAGCCTCGTTATTACTAATGCCTCTGATATTATCCTCTACCCCAAGACAATGGTTGGTGGCATGACCCACTATGGTATGTATGAGCTTCCTGGTTTGAGCCACAACGCCGTGGATGTCACCTTACCTGCTCTTTCGACACCCTTCAGAGTGGAGACCGGCCAGGAATTAAAGGTTTGGTACGGCGACGCTTTTTTTGGTTCGGGCTGGGACAATGACGGTGAAACTTGTGCTGCTTTGTACGCAAACTATGAAGGTTGAACAGAAACATATAAGTGAGTTATATAGTTGGATTGAATTCCTGAAACCCATGCTGTCTTTTTCAAAACCAGACTTGTCCCATGCGTCGTGAACGGGATTCCTGTCCGGAGATGGACCGCAAGTAAGCGCCAGACTCTAGGCCGAATAACCAATAATGGGTTAACAGGGGAGTAGAGTAAATAGTAATTAAGTAGAGTAGGTGATTATATACACCGAATTCATAATTCACTCTTTCCAGATAAAGATGAAAGTCAGAAATCATGCTCTTCAAAAGATAACTTCAGACTACAAATGTTCTGAAAACTTCGTACCATTTTGCATTTTTGCATCCATGTTGCACTCAGTCGTGTAAGAAAAATTTGGCAATTGTAACCTCCCAGAGGAATCATTGAAAACACCTTTAGCCGATTTGGTCTATTATTATACATTGTACTCACTATCTCGATTCTGATTGGCTAAAAGCGCGCGCTTTACTTTGGGAAACACGCACTTTGAGGGTCTCCAAGAATCAGCATGCTGATTCTTGAAGAATCAGCTAGCTGATTCTTGATCCTACGCGCGCAATGCATCATGGGACTAGAGCACTTGAATGTTTTCCCCATTCAACAAGGCGCTTGTGTAGAAGCAATTGCTTGACAGAAAAAAAAGTATTTTTACTGAATCAATGTATAATAAAACAATTATTGAATTCGGTTTTTGTGATTTCCAGAATAAGGCCATTCGCTATAAGCCTTGCTTTGTACTCTTTAAATTTCCTCGCCGTAGGACTTACCTATGTTAGTGTAAATATATATTAGATGTTAAAAAAAAGCACGAGTGGGAAAATACATGAATACAGTCATTTTCACAATACTTTTCCGAGCCAGGTTGATTGCGAAGCTACTGAAGTTTGTTCCCAGACTAAGTTCGTAACTGCGCAAGTTGGGAAATTTTGCTTCAAGAACATTAGCAGTTTACGTTGCTTTTGATTGTGAAAAAAAGTAACTGTGCTTATATAGCGCTTTGATATTTGTACAGCTCTAAACGCTTTACATTTTGGATAACTCATCCTATAGAAACAGTTAATTATATTTAACATGAGTGTGTGTAAGTATGGTGAGTTCTGTGACAAAGAGGTTGGGCAACTTCCCTCTGGTTCCGGTAGTGTAGTGTGTGAGAGACGGGACCTATACAGTGTTACGTCTCTATCCGAGAAGACGCGAAGGTCAAACGATTTGCAGATGTTAGAGCAAAGGCAGCACCTTTTCCGAGAAGAACATACAATTGGTTGATTGCATTTTTAAACCGCACCGGGGTGCGGCTTAAAATGAGTTATTAACAGCATTTCCAAGAGCAAGTAGGGTGATCAGAACAGATAATGAAAACAAAAGTTTTTAATATTTCCTATTCCCAAAATACGGTTCCTTGTATTCCTAAAGTACACGTGAAAGTAACCTTATTTTGAATCAGGTACTATTTTTGTTACATTTTATAGATATTCGGACAAACAAGCCCTCGAAACGCTATCTTATTGCATAGTGGATATAATGAAACTGTGTTCCTGCTTAGAAAACAGGATATGGTCAGATAATAAATCTACAAGACGCTGCAAGATCTTTTTTAATTATTTTTGGATATCTATGACCTTGTTTTCGAGATTCGTTTTTCGTTTACACTTTTCCACGACTATGATTAAGTCTTCAACGATACATGAATTAACTACGAAAAAGATAATTGCATTTATGAAAAGAAAAATCTAAAGGGGATTTATTTGCTTCTTTTATTCAACTTCGCCATGCGCCATACGCACATAAAAGAAAATGAAAAGAAATTAAAATGGCAGGATATCTACAAATAACAGTGGAATGAATTCAGTGAATATGACAGCGGTGGTTAGAATTCTTCTATGCTGGGCTGAAGAACAATATTTCCCAATCGCTCGCAACCGTCAGTTTTGCCTACTTGATTCTGAGATCGAAATAATTCCAGAAGTGATAATTGTGGTCACCATGGCTTCAGGTTGTGAATAAGGCCCCTGTGGCCGGTATCTATAAATGCTATTACGTCACATTCTATACTTAAAGAAAAGAAGAAGAAAAATGATTATGATATGCAGATTTGTTTAATAAGTATTTATCTGGTGGTACAAAACAGAGTTTCTGTGTGCGCAGCTAAATTTAATTAACGCGCTATACCAACGCATGGGGATTGCTGCTCTGACCTCGCCTGTTTATCAAAACTGTCATGGGCTGTTTCTCGCGAATTCACAAACTACTTTCGTTTTGTTTGATATCTCAGTTCTGTTTTCTTCAAAGCAAGCAAGGCCAGCAGTTACAAGAAGTTATACTCTTGACTAATGGCAGTGTTACGTTTAGCGACATTACGAGCAAGTTTTCGGGGTTTTTTCGAATTTCAACAAGACGGAAATGTTGCTCAAGTTTCTTTGAAATCATGGACTCTCTCCCAGGGCAAGGAGCAAATGTCACATCGATTATAGGATGCCTTGGAGGTCAACATGATGCACAATCCGTTTATCTCACCCGTTATTTGAATATCCCATTTATATGCCTTTGGGGAGGCGAACAGTGGGCACTGCAATTACAGGTACAGGAATTAACAGTATTTTCCTCTTTTGCAGATATTAGTTCACAAAGTCTAAGTACCTGGCGGCAATGTATCATGAGAAGCCATAAATATTTCTTATTCAATAGTTCAAAAAATCGTATTTCTCCTGAAATTGTTTGGAAGGAAGTATGGCGAGTTATATATTTTTATTACACCACTAAGACCAGTCACGTGGTTATGGTATATTTCTATAACGAATGACCGATAATGTGCTGACGTGAGTCCTAGTGCTTTAGAACAGCATGTTGTAGTTTTAATACTTTACAATACTCTTAGTATTGTTAGAATAATTTTTCATTGGGTCCTACCTGCTTTTTTAAGACATTGCTATTTTCTGGTGCATTTTAAACTTATTTAACAATGGAATATTTTCCCTGTGATTATAAGTTGGTAACTCTGCGCTGATTAATTTCTACTTCTCGATCGACAAGAATTGCTAGAAGAATGTTTTATTATAGCAGTCCCTTGGTTGTTTGTTTTGTGATACCGCTATCCTTTGTTGTATTTCTAACATAACGGAATACCTTCCCTTTAATTATAAGTTGGTAACTTCTTTGCGTTAACTTCTACTTCAGTATCGACAAATACTGTTAGATGAATATTTCATCATAATAGCCCCTTGAGACACCATGTTCCTCTGTTGTATGTTTAACCTATTTTTGCAATACTCATTAACCGAAAAAGTTGGAAACTGCGTAATCGAAAAGTACGGTTTCTCGTAAATTTCGTAAATTGTTTAGGCTGTTATTGACTGGTGTGTCGATTTAGAAAGACGCGGTGGTTCCTTGCATTTCACTTTTTACTACAAAGCTCTTAATATATTTCATTATGGCGCAGTAAAATTAATGAAAGCACGAACTACACTTTATTCTTGGGACTTAAAAAGTGCCACTAAAGGCAGAAGTCAACTACATTTCGTCAAATCCATTATCCAAGGGAACAGTAGCGAAACAAAAATGTGTTTACGCGCGCCGTTAATATTTTATTGATTTTTGAATACTTTCGATTGGCGTTTTTTTTTTCGTTCAACTATGCGCGATGCATCTTGGGGGAGACGTTCTTCAGAACAATGGTTCCTATGACGCACGAAGAAGACATAGAAAATACAACAAAGAAGGTCTTTGTTCTTCTTTCATTGTCTTCTTCGTGGTCTTTGTTCTACTTTCTATGTCTTCTTCATGCGTCACAGGAACCATTGTTCATGCCACAGGATGCAGAAAGGCATAGTTGAACGAAAAAAAATCGCCAGTCGGAGTAGTATAGTAGGGACCGAATTAGCCCCTTTTTTTCGGAGCCTCGGAGCTTTTTTTTCGGAGCCCGGTGCGGAGCCGCGTAGCTGTTTTCGGAGCCGCGGAGCCGGATGACGTCACAGACTATTTTTTTGAGGATGAGCCGCATGACGTCACAGACTATTTTTTTGAGGGTGAGCCTGGTGGTGAGGAGCCCTATTGTAATTGGAGACAATGCTAGGATTAACACTGGAATGCTTTTGTTCAGGAGGGATTAAGAAAAACAAAGGGAGACAATACGATACACGCAGCTTCAAAACGATTTGCTGCGAATGAAGCACCAAGCAGGTCACAACCCTCCAGCGAGTGTAGAACCACCAGTAACAACACCTACCTACACTACTCCCCAAAGTATCCCGTTATCATCACCCGAGCCAGCCACGATACCCTATTCGGCAAAGGTGGCAGAATCTCCCAAGACATCCTTTGTTCCGCCGACCCCAACACTTCCAGAACTGACTTTGACACCGCCACCTTCAGCAGGTATTACCCCAAAGAAGCCAAAGAAGCCAAAATTAAAAAATATATTAAAGAATTATTTGGATGATGATGCCGATAAAGACGGACCGTATCTAAAATCGACGTTGAGACGCTATCGGTTGCGTTCTTACCGTTCTTCCCCATATAAAATTAAATAAAAAAAGTGTAGTTAATAGGGAAAACTCTACCTCAAGTCAAGAATACTAGTGAACAGACTTTAGACTT
Source organism: Scolanthus callimorphus (assembly GCA_033964015.1). Lineage (NCBI taxonomy): Eukaryota > Metazoa > Cnidaria > Anthozoa > Actiniaria > Edwardsiidae > Scolanthus > Scolanthus callimorphus. The sequence continues at coordinate 29,686,124 of CM066917.1, forward strand.
GTAATCAATTTCTTAATAAAGCGTTTATTTACCTAACCGTTAGTGGTAGTATTTTATGTAATAGTATTTTTATGTAATCGATATTCATTCATATTATAATAAAGATAATAAACCATATCTCTGCATTTTCTGATATGTTATCTCCGCATAAACAAAACCTTACATTATAATTGATATTCGAGTTGCAGTCAACAAACACTAATCCCTTACACAAAAGCCTTCCGTTAGTTAATCCTGGTATTGTCTCCCTTTGTTTTTCTTAATCCCTCCTGAACAAAAGCATTCCAGTGTTAATCCTTGTATTGTCTCCCTTTGTTTTGAATACAATAGGCTCATCACCACTAGGCTCACCCGCATGCTCACCCGCAAAAATAGTCTGTGACGTCATCCGGCTCACCCTCATGCTCACCCTCATGCTCACCCTCAAAAAAACGGCTAATTCGGTGCCCCCTATACTACTAATCGGAAATATTCAAAAATCAATAAAATATTAACGGCGTGCGGTAAACACATTTTTCTTTCGTTACTGTTCCTTTGGATAATGGATCTTTTTGACGAAATGTAGTTGACTTCTGCCTTTAGTGGCACTTTAAACACACACAAGAAAAAGTTTGCCCAAACTTCTGACGTCTACAAACGAAAGGGAAATTGCCAATAAAACCACCTGCAAATGTATAGCTGAATCTAGCCGATCTAAAATTAACCACGTTTAGAGTTTGTTGAAGCGCTATTGGCTCGTGATAGAGGTTGCACAAAAACTGTCTCAGATCGTGCATGCAACCGCGATATTTTTCACTTTGGTGGCGCGATCGTCGAAGATATGAGTTAGACAAGAGTAGTTATTATATAGCTCGTGTTTATTCGGTCAAAGCGCGCGCTCTGATTGGTTCTAGCGTGGTCACGTGGCGGGCTACAAATTCAATGTAGCCCGCGCGGGTTACAATTAAAAAATTGTTGCCCGCGCGGGCGACATCGCTAGAGCGAGAAACTTCGGCGGATGATTTTTTATGATTTTTACCGTATTTTCCTTTTGCTATATAATAAAACACTTAATGACTGCACCCTCGGGAAACAGCGAGTTTTGCTTTCCCTCGAATCTCGATGTTTCCCTCGACTTCGTCTCGAAGAAAACAAAACTCGCTGTTTCCCTCGGAAGCAGTTATTAAGTGTATAATATGAGACATGAGTAAAAACACAAGAAAATGAAGCTCGTATCTTCAAACCACCGCGTAATTTTTTTTATTATTATACAAAGTCGATCTCCAATGCCATCAAGTTTACCGATATCATCCTCAGTGGAGATATGGAAATAGGTCCCGGATGTAGTTTCGTATGAGATGTACGAATGGCACATTCCACAGGCGCGGATCCAGAAAAAATCTGACCTATTTACGGTCGGCTTTCTCGCGTGGAATTTAGCAAATACGAGAGTATTTTTTTAAAAGATGAAAATAATAATAATAAATTTAAAAACATAACCAAACATTTGACCTGTTTCTGTAAACAGGTGTAAAATAGGTCTGGATCCGCGACTGTTCCACAATAAAACACTCATGTTTATAATACAATAAAAGTATCTACGAGACAAGCGATGAATGGAATTTATATTCCTACCAAAATGTTATTCATGATCAATATTTACTTAAATTTGTCGTTTTTTTTTCAGGAGCCTTTTGTTCTAAATATTGGCCCCTCAGTGATGTCTGCTGCTAAAGCGATAAATCTGTTTGCGACAATTACGGAAGCCAGACAGGTCCTTCTAATAGGGCCGCACGGTATCTCAGTCGATATTTTCGTGGCACTATCGTATTTTATTAACCTTAAAGGCGAAATAAACTTTATTGTAGTTAATCCCGACACAATTCAATCTCGGAACGTTTTCTCAAATTCTTCATATAGAAATAACCTTCGGACCATATTAGCTATAACGTTAGAAGATTTTGAACATTTATGGGACAAGTACAAAGCTCTGTGGGGCTCCGTTTCATCAAAGAACGAGTACCAGCCGATTTGGTTACTCGTTGGAACACGAAAATACGATAAGATAATTGGTAGCCTTCCTGGCAAGGTGTTTGCGTTTGATTGTACATATAACAAAGGCGATTTAGTCCATGATGCCTTAATAATGTCGTCAATCCTAAGGAATGGTTCCTTCATGGCAAGGTAAGTTTAGATCCACGTAAACTCGCTCGTTTATGATATTGTCTGAAACTCTTATGAATCACTTGAGCAATTATACTAAAACAATAAGTCGCCTTCGAGGGCGGATCCAGGGGTGGGGGGAGGGGTGATTAGGGTGGCTAGCCACTCATCTTTTTCTCATATTTCTGGTAGCAGCTTTAGATAAGCCAACCCCTGCCCCCTATTGGATGGCGAGCATACAGTAAATGCAATGCAAGCACGCTACAAACATTTGCGAGAAGATTCGAGCATGTCGTAAAATTGCTAGCACAACCGAATTTTGGTTGGTCGATCGTACGAGAGTCAGAGTTTCTATGCAACCCAGCCAGTTTCCTAAACTGCGTATCAAATTATCTTCCAGAGACATTCAACATATAACTTTCAAAGGGAAGTCTGGTGACGTCATGTTTGACGAGTACGGCAATAGAAAACACGTGACATATAACATATCTGAGTACATTGAGGATGGCAAAAGGAGAAAGTCACAAATGGGAGAAATCAGAAACGGCAAGATATCCATGTCCCAATTGGATGTTTTCAAGCGAGTACATCTCCACTTCAGTGATGACCATCCCCTACGCATTGTGACAGTAGACGAACCTCCATACCTTATTATAGGTCACACAGATATCGCCAATGAAGAGATGTGTATATTTGAGCACACGTGTACTGTTTATGTTCCCAAAGATACAAATTCTACCGAGAGTGTAGCTCGCAAGCGCTGTTGCGCAGGGTTCACTATAGACATTCTTCGCGCACTAGAAGGGGACATTGGTTTCAAAGCCGAAGTTTATGTTCAGCAATCCAACGCGTATGGCTCGTACAATGAGGAAACTAAACGTTGGAACGGTATGATAGGTGCACTATTGGAAGGCAAAGCAGAACTCGCCATGGCTTCGCTCACAATCACGGAAATAAGAAGTCACGCGGTGGATTTTACTCCGCCCTTTGACTTCAGTGAACTTCACATCGTGATGTCCTTAAGGGCAGCGGAAGTAACATACCACTGGTTTGGATTTGTTCTCCCGTTTGACAACTACCTCTGGGCGACACTGTTTCTGTCCAGTCTTACAATAGCTCTGTTAGTCTGGTATCTTGACAGACGAAGCCCGTATGGTCACTTCCGCGCTCACCGGAAAGTCAAAAACGTCCTCGGTCTGGGGACGAGTCTACCGTACGTTTGGAGCTCGGTTACTAAGCTGTCTCTCACTGCCGTTACTGCACGTAGCACGAGCGCGCGATGTACCTATGCCGTGTTCTCCTTTGCTACGCTTGTGTTAATATCAACGTACACCGCACGGCTTGTTGCATCGCTAGTAACGGTTAGCGAAACGTTTCCCATTAGCGGGATATACGACCCAAAGGTAAGGAAGGATCTTTATGACGAGAATCAGACGGCTAAATGATGAAAGGGGGCACTCTCATTCCCCCAAGCGAAATTTTGACATTTTAGGGCAATAGACTTCCTCGACTTGGACACATGTTAAGAATATAAGAATATGCAAAGCTAAAAAAATATTGTCCGCTAGATCGGAAATATATACGATCGACTTCTTTTCGAGGTTTTTAGCTTTCGCTAGCCATCGTTACGGGAAACTATACTTCTCTGTTTTAAGAGATGCGCAGAACAGCAGCGCAGTTGCGTAACAAGTTCCCTTTAACAGCCTTTTAAACTTTATTAGTTACAGGATCCTTCGTCCGGATTCCGTTTGGCAACCAGGGGCGGAGGAAGTGTTTCAGCGTACTTTAAAGGCAACACAATTCCAGAGTTGCGTACAATAGCAAACAACTTGCAGTATCTGTCTTCTACTAACGAGGGCTTTGAGAAAATAGATCGTGGGTAGGTACCGTCAATTCCAATAAGTACTTGAGTAATGTAGACCAGCAACAGGCTAGTCCCTGGCGTCCTGGGCGGGCTTCCTGCGGTCGGAGATGAACCGTGAGGATGCGCGAGCACTGGGCCGAGGATTTCCTGTGACGTCACACATGCCTTACCAACCACAGTAAAAGCGGTATATGCTTCATCGCTGAATGTCACAATAGCCGCCTTATTTGAATATGAATGGTCCTTTTGTTTGATTATGCCTCGTTCTATTAGAAGACGACTATATGGCATTCAGCGATGAAGTAGATACCGTAAAAGCCAACCCAGAACGACCAGGAACTGTATAGTATGCGGCGGAATACTGCATTTGCGGCGTAATAAATTACGTTAACTTATTGTTGCTTTTTGAGCCCAATTTGTAGTGGAATAAACCTCAAGCATGAAATTCATAAAGTGGCAAATGTTCGAGAGACTATCGTTCTCGGGCGCCATTTTGATTTTTCTCGGCTAAAGGACCTGGTAATGAGACTGGAAAACTACACAGGCAACCCGCGCGTGCTGATTCGTACCGACAACGCGTAACGTTACTAGACACTTTCTTTTGATATGCAAACTAAGACTGAATGTCATCTATCCACTTCTCTTATTTTAGGGAGCTGGACGCATTTATTTACGAAACTCCACTTGTTCAACATGTTGCCAAACGTTACAGAAACGGCTCCTGGCGATTAGTAGGACCCAGTATTCTCTCATCCTCGCTATCGTTTGCACTGAAGAAGGGCTCCCTGTGGTATGACGTCATTACAAGAAAGATGTTGCAATATAGAGAGAAGGACATATATCGAAAGATGTCAAATAAGTGGTTCACTAAGCTAGAGGAGGAGAGACTAATAGCTAAGGGCATGGACATTTCACATTTTCGAGGGCTTTTTCTGTTGATTCCGTGGGCGTTCGGAGTTTGTTTAGTTGTGTTATTGTTCGAACACCTGTGGTATAGAAAGACCAGAAGCTTAAATATAGTCCAAATTGACACCAAAGCTAATGAAAATTGCAGTAATAGTCATGTAATTTCTGATTCAGGCAGTAAAACCAAATCTACACCCAGCCAATCACAAACGAACGAAGAAATTTCAAGTTGCTGCCAAGTGGTTTCCACGTCAGCCAATCACATACCATGTAAAATCACTATCACGCAGTGAGCACGTGACTGGTTTAATTTTTAGCCTAGCCAAGTACATCACTATCACGCGGTGAGCACGTGGTATTAAATACACAGCTGCGTTTAGTTCCAATATATGATTGGTTGAAAATGAGCGACCACGCAAATGCGACATTTACTTCGACGATCTACGGGAAAATGTGTTTCTAAAAATATGACACTTCATGACTCTTGTTATACTACCTACAGTCAACTCTCGCCTTGCGGACACCCAGCTATTACGGACAAAAGCTAGATCCCCCGCTATTACGGAAATGCGGACACCTTTTTTCCCCAAGCGAGACGATTTCAAGTGTTTTTCCTCTCGTTATTGCGGACACTGCTGTTTGTCTATGGCAAGCGGTGCAGGGTTTTTATTTGAAAAATAACAAATCCTTTTTTCCCCAATTTCCTGTTGCAGCGCTCTTCGTCACTTTGAGTCTTTTCCACACCGGGAATTAGCGGACTACTTGTTATTCACCAAACAATACAATAATAAACCTCAACTGACTCCATTGTTATCTTCCAGCTTCCTTACAAGAATGGTTCAACGACAACGTTCAGCAAAGTTCATATCTCAGTTTGCCTCAGTTTGACACTGTTTTCATTCGACCATTATTATAACTTTTAAATGACGGATTATGATTTTTTCCTCGCACCCCGCTATTACGGACACCAAAGCTTACCCCCGAGGGTGTCCGTAATAACGAGGGTTGACTGTATTTTTCAAGAAAGGTTTTGTACGACTGATTATGGAGTTTGCCTCAAGAGGAGATCACGTGATCAAGGAAGCGCACTCTGCTTTGCCATTAGCACCTCGATACTTTATACAGTTAAAGTGCTACTAATGCTTTTTGAGAGACTTTTTGAGCAAAATCCTCTAAGCAAGTAGTGAACTTCTGTGAAAAAAATTTCGATTCGGTTAAATCCTGAATTTTTTACGAATCATTTCATATTGGAATTTTCCCGCCATCTTTGAAACACTTACCAGTCTCCCTCACGGATCGTCTTCGCGCGGCCAAGATCAAAGCAATGCCCAAATAAGGACGTTCAAGGTTCAAGTCGTCTTCTCAGTTTACAGCATATTCTTGGCAAGAATTCCCTAGTTTTATCGTTCTTTTGCGATGTTGGTATTAGTGGAATGTAGGCCATTTATTGATATGTATTTCTTTGTTGCTTAAATTATTGATCTTTAAAGTTTTTAACGTCAGAACATTGAATGCGAGTCGAGATTTTAGATTTCAGTGACAACGGTTGCCGCCATTACCGTTTGTCACGTATTATTTCCGTCGAATAAATAGCCTCTATCTGTCTTCTATGAGGGTCCTTTATGGTGTGAAATAGCTAATATTAAATTTCAATGTCATACCCCGTTATTTATAATAGTGGGATGATAAAGGACCCACGTCTAGAACAGCAAAGCCATTTTGAAAATGGTCTTCTTGAGCGGTGCTACCGGAAAGAAACACAGAAAATGTCGGGTATTTTAGCGACTACTGCGAAGAAATTTTGTGCAAACCCGAGGTTGTACTCACAAAAAAACTGTTCTCGCTTTAAAAACTCATTAAAAAGAATAAAAGATTCCTCCGCTTGTTGTGACAGATAGCGCGCGCACTCACGCGCACCGGTTATCTTGTAATGAGCCTGCGATCTCAAAAGAAACAAATGCAGTCAGCGGAGTTAAGTGTTTCAAAGATGGCGGGAAATTTGCAACATGAAATGATTCCTAAAAAATCAGGATTTAACCGAATCGAAATTTTTTTTCATAGAAGCTCATTACTTGATTAGAGGATTTTGCTCAAAAGTCTCTCGAAAAGCATTAGTAGCACTTTAAAACCCGCGTATAAGAACCTAGACTTTTAGCCTAAAACAGGTTCTTATTTGAATTGAAAATGCAAGGAAACGTTGACATCATGGTTGCTGAACAGGTTCTTAAATTCCAGGTTCTTATATGTCGGGGGTAAGCTGAATAAGTGGACCTTGATTATTCCTTATTCTTTGACATTTTTCTTCAATTATTCATTATTCCTTTTCATTATTTAGGCGTTATTCATTATTCACACAACCATTATTCATTTAATGTAGGAACTTTTTATTCATTATATTCCTCGACTTTTGGACGCAACTATTCATTTGTTCGTACCCGTCATTCATTATTCATTATTCAGCTTCCACGGCCCCCGATTATATGTGGGTTTTTACTGTATTAATAACAGCAATAAAGGAGAGTGCATCTATATTACAGTGCATTCTCACTCGTCAAGTCCAGTTTTATAATTGCTTCATGCCACATGCATGCAAAGGCAATGGTTGCTAAAAAAAGAAAAGAAATAGAATTGACACGTTTATCCTTGCTTGTGGAAATTCCACGGGGGGGGGGGGGGGGGGGGGGGAGTCCGTTTGGAGACTCGAAATTCCATGGGAGGGGAGGGAGGCTGTGCGAATTTCCAGGAGATGGGGTCGATCTTTAATAGTTAACTGCTGGCGCCTCTCCCATAGTTATAAACTATGCCTCTCCCGTGTGCAAGCGCCCCAAGAGCTATCAATGGCAGCCTCCGATTCCATCGCGCCCTGACCAACTAGGTGATGGTTTTGAAGACTATTACAATAAAAAACAATGCCAAAGAATATATACGCGAAAGACATAGCATTGGTTTTGTTCAGGGTCGAGTAGGGAAATCAAGCATAATTCTTGAATTGTTTGACAAAATAATTCATCACAAGAAAAATCTACCGTTATTACTTTCTGAATCTCTGATTGGCTACTGGTGACATTTTAATCAGTATTTAATATTGTTTTCTATTTTTGTTATATCCCCGTGATGCTAACGCTTTGCGGATCAATGAATATAAAAATTAGTATAAACCAACTAATGGACTATTACAAATCCTGCATTCTGATTGGCTGAGCTACTAATGGTCTATTAGTACCTGGCAAAACCACCTGGCAAAACCACCACCTTTCTTTGCAAGAAAACTTGATTTTTTCAACATAAAATAGTGGTATTCATTGCCAAAACCGACCAACTAGTTGGTTTATACTAAAACAATTAGACCTCTCGTCCTCATGTGCTATGATTTCAATAGACCATTCGGCCTTCGACCTCATGGTCTATTCATCATAGCACATTCGGCCTCGAGGTCTAATTGTGAAATAGTAAATAGATGCCGTAAGGAGGAGCTGAAAATTGCACAAGATCGATGGAAAGTCGAGACGGAAAGTCGAGACGCGTGACGCCTGTGTCGGGACGTTCCTTTTCCTCCCCGCAATCATGAAGCGATACCAGGAGAGGCTAATTCCGTTAGAAGCTATTTATTTTTCCAACTAAATACTCTGATGCATCAGCGCGGCAAACAAGAAAACAAGAGCATTCGCACAGCTGGCGGTTATCCTGTGGTTGTACCGTTAGATCCTGGGACTAGTCATTACCAGTCCTCCAAGAAGAGCAACGCCCCAAAACAAGATGGCGGACCGCAGTGACAAAGTAACAACACTCTAAAATGTAGAGCCATTACGGGGGTTTTCATCATCTTTTTAGCATGAGACCGCCGCCAGTGGTGACCGGAATATCTCCGGCAGAAGGCCCACCTGGAGAAAGAGTCATTATACGAGGCGAAAACCTCGGAATTAACCTCAAAGATGTCATAGGTAAGAGAAGCAGTGCAGTCTTGTTTTTTTTTTCGGAGAGGAAAAAATAAAACAGTCAAACACCCCAACACGACGCACGAATATTGAACCAAGCTGTGAATTTTTCATGGCTATTTTATGGCCATATTTGGTCAATAAATGAACTCTCGCCTGCTTATCAAGCAGGTTTTCTTTTCATATTTTTTGCTCAAATAAATTAGAGCTTCAGTGGTAAGTGATAATATGCTTAAGCAATAAAAGTACTTTCCGCGTGCTCTCTGCTTTCTTACAAACACGAGGGGGATGTTGGGAGAACTGATCAAAACTTGAAAGACACAAGCCGAAGGCGAGTGTCTTTCAAGTTTTATCAGTTCGACCAACATTCCCCGAGTGTTTGTAAGAAACCAGAGAGCACGCAGAAAGTATTTTAATTACTTTTAGAAAATAACATACACACGTGCGACAGTGTTGCGTGACAATCGTGTTTCTCAGGTCTCTTACAAACACGCTTTTTAACCAATCAGAATGCGCACATTCACAATACAACATAGGTGTTATTTTCTAATAACATTTAAAGGCCCATCACCAACCAGGAGCCTTTGCGCCCCGTTTTCTTTTGTTGTTCAAATTGATCCATTGTTTTTCGGGTGCTCTGATTGGCTAAGAGTTCGCAAAGGCTCTCAGTTGGTGATGTGCCTTTAACATCTTGAAGTCCTGCAAAAACATTATTTTCAAAATCTGTTCAATTGTTTATCTGCAAATATTCCGCAGCTAATGGCACTAAAGCATTGTATGTTTGTTACACATTTCAACTCACATCTGCTATAACATAACTGCTAATGATCAGTCAATGTATTTTTTTGCTGGAAATTCAATCTCAAACCTTTTCCATAGGAGGGGTATGGATAATTACTAGAATAAGCAATAAAAACAAATACATATTCCTCTAATAATTTTCTTTATTATTGGGTCTACTCTTGTAGGGTTAACCATATGTGGAGCCAACTGTCTATTGTCAGCTGATTACAAGTCTCCAAGTAAAATCATAGCCAGGACTGGCCAGGCTAAACCAGGAAAGGGAGACGTCATAGTAACAACTAGGTCTGGTGGGCAAGGGTTGTGTACTGTCCAGTTTAAAAGTCTTCCTCTTATACCAGGTAAATATTTCTAAGAAAAAAATGGACACACTCTTAAAAGAAAACTTAAATTGCATTTATACTGTCCCATACTGTCAGAATTTTTTAAAGCACATTTCGGTTACCCTGAGAAAGTAGCCATATACAGGGCTAGATATTAAATATATAGCATTAAAAACATTTTGTGATGTGATGAAAATTAGCTGGCAGTGAAAAATGAAGAAGCCAGACGTGGAGCTCCAGCATTTTTTAAATGTTTTGATTATAGGTACTATGAGGTCCCAAATAATTGTACCATGTACTTTTATTTTTTGGGAAAATTTTCCACTCTATACGAACCTTATTCAGGCCTGTGCGCCTATTAACAACTAATTTTTCGGAGAACTCACCATGTTGTTGGTTTTTAATCTGAGTTTTAGTGGCAATATTTTTCGCAATTTTTTAACTAAACAGACATGTTTCATTGCCTGCGAATGCGAGGACTGCTGCCATTGACAGCCACCATCTGGTTTTCATTTGAAAGTGTAGCAGAGAACTGGGGACTAGGCATGTTATACTATTATTGCACTCTATACTATTATTGGCCTTTTGGTGTTTTTCCACTCTGGACTGCTCTAGAAATACTATTATTGGTTTACTTGGATTTTTCCATGCTGTACTATTATTTTGCTCTGTAAATACAGCATAGATACAGTATGTTAAGAAACTAACAACTCTACCGGTCATTGTAAATAGACCCTTTACGTGAGTCAGCGGTATGGATAGAAGAAGTAGATGCAGAGGAGATGGTGACAGCATCAGGGTCGACTCGCCCCGTCTCACCTCCCATACATCAGGATCCACTCGGCATAGCAAGTGATGTGTTTGGGTGGGTATTTAGATACTGTGCCAAAACTGTACTTCAGATAAAAATAGTAAAACAATCTCTTAATCAAGTGATATGTGTGCCATATTACACATACATTTACATGTATATACCCAGTGCCACTTTTAGTATAGCTAGCAGAGCTGGGAATAACTGCAGGTCTTTGGACATTGTCCGATCAAAATTGACAAATGCAGGGCTGGAAATAAAAGAAAAAAGTGAGGTCACATTTTGGTCAATAATTTCAATTTTTAGTCTCATTTTACAGACTGTGGGTGACAAAGTAACTACAATTTTAGTCGCAAATTAGAAACATTTGTGCAAAAGCGACTCATACAGGCACAATTTCCAGCCCTGAAATGTCTGAAAATTCGGATATGAATCAGAATCAGAATCAGTTTATTAGGTCATTCATAATCTCAGATATTTCCTGTCCAGAGCTGGTATATTTGATTAAATTGCAAGATAGTTAAACTTTTGGTACCTTGATCACACAGGAGCTATGGTTTCCCAGAAGACAAGTTGGAAGAATTTTACCCAGAAGGTTTGTATTATGGTTGCTGTGTAAGCTGGTCTAAGGCCGCCCCTGAAGGTATTGGATTGACTTGACCATAAGATTTTCTTATCCATTATGTAATCATAGGCAAATAAAAATCATTATTTGTTACAATATTTCCAAGGCAACACATGGAGCATGTGTGTTGTCATGGAATCATTCGCCTGCATGTCTTGCTGAGAAAGACAACCAATCAGATTCTACTGACTGATTTTGGGTAAGTAATTACGTAATGGATGAGAAAATTTCAAGGGGAATTTGACAGATGTCTCCTCTCATAAATTAGTGAGGTACAATTGGGAGCAAAGGGACGGCTGAAATTCAGGCTAGTTATCATGTCATTCTTGTTTACTTTTATGATAAGTTTTGGAATTTGAGATTTAAACATTATAAAAAATTCTTTCATTTTTTAACAGGAAGTGGGAATACACTAGCAGAGAATTTTAACCCTGACTGGTTCTTACTGGAGAAACACAGTGATACCAGGTAATTAAGTCAGAACAAGGCCCTTCCCAGCCCATGGCTGGTTGAAGAATTTTCAGGTTGTCTCTGTTTTACCCTGCCATTGTTATTCCTGGAAATGACATTTTCTCTACTGGACTGAGGAATTTCGAGTTGAAGAGTCCTTATCACTTAAGAAATTCCAGGGGATATAACCACCATGTTAATTCCAATCACATCATTAATTGTGGAGCTCCTACCCTGTGAGTGGTGCTTTACCCCCTCACTTAGGCGGCCTACAAGCAAGAGAGATTGACTATAAACTATTTTTTTGTCGGTCTTGGGCTGAACATTGTTAAGGTTGCAGAGATGACATGTAGTTACCCTGAGCAATGGCCATGTTGGTTTTTCTTACCAGCCTCGATTCCATAGAAATTGTGCCATTTTTTCAAAATGTCTATTGAGCTTGTCTGAAGTCTATCAACATCTTTGACATCTTATGACTGACATACTTTACTTCTTGACAACTTCCGGCTTAAATAAACCATAACTTTGGATTGGGAGTGGGGCACAGATGGTTGAAACGTTGTGAAATCTGTCAAGGCATTGTTTTTTATCTAGTGTACTAAATAATAGCAACATTATACAACTCCTAAAAAATGGTATTTATTTGAATTCATTATCATTTAGCTGATCAACACTATACACTATACAAACTTTGTTTATTCTAAAAAAAGCTCTTCCCCAAGTACATGTAAGCCCTTGATTAAATCTATAGAGCGGATTTCAGATGAGTATCGAAAACTCAATGCAAAGTATAGTAAGACATACTAGAACAGATTTGAGATAGCTATAGAAAACTAAACGCAAATACGAAACTACTAGCCAATCAGGAGTGGAAGCCATTCAACAACAAACCAATCAGGAGCGAAGTAAGTCAGACTTGCGTTTAGTCATGACATGAGCAAAATGAAGCGTTTTGTTAATTCGCAATTTGATTGGCTAAAAGACAAAAGACGTTGCTCTCGACCAATAGAAAGGCTGACTAAACGCACGTCTGGCTTACTTTCGGTGGTCATCTGAACTTAACTTTGGAGAGGTTATATTTTATTATGTTATATTCGAGAGAAGATATTTATTTCTAGTGACGATTCCGCGCTTGCCTTTCCCCTACGAATCTAAATTATTTCCACCATCTCGCCCTGATTACCCATGATGGAGCGCGAACTCGTCGCCGTCTGAACCGCAGTACATTACCTAAAGGCGTTGGTTATGGATGCTCTCTCCGACTCGTCATCGTTATGTTGCTAGACTGACAACATGGCTGCCCTCTCACCCTGATTACCCATGATGCACCTGGAGCGCGAACTCTTCGCCGTCTGTACCTCAGTACACTACCTAAAGGCGTTGGTTATGGATGCTCTCTCCGACTCATCATCGTTATGTTTCTAGACTGACAACATGGCTGCCCTCTCACCCTGATTACCCATGATGCACCTGGAGCGCGAACTCTTCGCCGTCTGTACCTCAGTACACTACCTAAAGGCGTTGGTTATGGATGCTCTCTCCGACTCGTCATCGTTATGTTTCTAGACTGACAACATGGCTGCCCTCTCACCCTACCCATAATGCATTGCTTTGTTTTTGTTCACACGAGTTCATTACCATCAGAAACTCTGACTTAATGCAAAGGAATTCTATAATTACGAGTTTTCTTGCGCTTGTACAGTAAAATGCTTTAACCTGAACACTTTTTGTCGAGTCTCTGATATCGAAAATGGAGGCGAAGCGGTGCATTATGGGTAGGGTGAGACGAATTCATAATGTACCTTTTGAAAGTGCAAATGAAAATGGATGCTTTGTCTTTGGGTCGGTATATTGTGGGAAGGGAACATTTGTTCTACAAGCTCTATGCAATTCCCAAAGTTTAATCCAGATATCGCTACGATCTGCTGTTCATTTGCACTTGTAGCTCATGCAGTCGAGACTTCAAGGTTTCAAGTTCGTTTTCCATGTTTTCCAGTTCCCGGCATGTTAGCTCTGTTTGGCACTGTGCATCGTGTAATTTTGTAGTGCTGGTTCTTTTGCCTGAAAAAGAAAAGCATTAAAAGGAAAACAATTATGAAAAACTGTTCTGAATCAAAACGTGCCTCAGTAGACTTCTCTCGATCACTTGCTTCATAGCTAGAGAGGAGTTTCGTGCCTCAACAAATTGGCGATTGTTTTTGTACACTTGGTCGCCAAATTCATGCCCTGCTGGATACCAGAAACATCACTTATATGTTTCTGTGGATACCCAAACGACTAACCGTAGCCTACCTTGTTCTGTAAAGTCCGGCTGCTCAAACGTGTCTGATTCTTGTTTCGACAGTTCAATTCTAATAATGTTATTGAAGTCCAACAACACCTCCGCCTCTCTTTCCCGATGGTGCGGCCACACATCCTCCTGTTTGATAACCGCCGAACACCCGACGGGATCTACCGGATGCGTGTCGCCATTCGTCGGAAACCTGTCGGCGCCTTCGTCGGCCCTCGGGAACGAGTCCGACGAGTCTTGTCTTCGGAACTGTTTCGGCTTAACCTCGGGCTCAGAAACTTTTCCATCGGAAGCTTTTCTTTTCCGGGATAAGTCCGAGTTTCGTTCAGGCTCCTTGGTTGGTTTTCTTTTTTGTTTTGATTCTTTTTGTCTCTTGGGTAACGCTTTTCCCGGGTGTGGCGCATTTCCCCTGTTGTTTTCCCCTTTTTGAGAAGATTTCGGATTCTTTGCTTGTGTCTTGTGCTGTATTTCAGTGTTTTTGCTCGCTGGCTTTGATTCTGGTTTTGGTGTTGGCTTGGTTGGCTTCGCCTTCTTTTTGCCGAGCTTGACGGTTGGAGCCCAGTCCACGTCATTTTCTTCAAACACTTTACTTGGGCACCCTGTGGATCATAAGGAGCATTTGCTGAGTGTAATATAAAGCTGCAAATCGATGTTTTCCATTTTATAATCAACCGATAAAGAAACCACCGAAATAAATTCCGCGGGGATGGACCATTTGACTGAGGGGGTTAGGGGGAGGGTGTTTTGGTATGTGCAATATATATATATTTCTTAATTTCGGACAGAAAGATATTTAGCTTTATTTTTAACCGGACAAAAAAGAATTGCAAGAGGTCTATGTCTATTTTTTTAGGCCTCTCAGACACGGTCCACACTACGCCGGCTAAATTTGAAAACGGCTAATTTGCCTCGAAAACGGAACAAAAGTTTTCCCTCCACAATACGCTGAATTTGAAAACGCACAAAAACCTCAGCTTAGCGCATGCACCAAAAGAAAAGCGAGAGCCCGCGGTCCATAAATTCCTCGCAGCCGTGTGACATGACGTCATCGTTTTCAAAAAGCTCCGTTAATTTCGCCGACCACACTTTTAAACGCGTAGCCGGCGTTTTCAAATTTATCCACTTTCAGCAGCGTTTTCGAAAAGATCCGGTTTCGGTGGAAATTTAGCCGGCGTAGTGTGGAAGGAAGGCACAACCGTATAAATATGCGTCGACAGAGCGGACAGAGCGGAAAATACCAAAAATAAAATGTCTAACTTCGCCATATTTCAAAATATAAGCTCAAGATTCCGTATACAAAGAGTTTCTGTGACCAAAAGCTTGATTCCAATTTTTAAAGAAATTGAAGAATATAAATTTTAGATATGGTCGACCACATTCTCGAACCCAGAGCTCCCCGGCTCGTAACCTCGCGGGGTAGGCTCTGGTGACAGCCACTGACGCATGCGCGAGATTTAATACAGAGCCGCTGAGAGGAAGACCTTTCAGCGCATGCTCCAACGCTCAAAATCAGCCAATCAGCGACGGCCCTCAAATGGATGTCCCCAGAGCCTCCCCTGCGAGCAGACGAGCCGGGGAGCTCTGGGTACGAGAATGGGTCGACCAAAGTTTGCATAACTCCTGATCAAAGTATTAATTCTCTCATAAAAGGCACAGAAACCAAAGTTTACAGCCTAATATCTCAAGGACGGATCCATTAGAAAAAAGTCATTTTTGATATTTGTTTTCCATCAAATGAGGAGTCTGCATGCAAAAAATCAAGCTTATCTGAGTTAACCCGATCTTACTATTTGAAGTTGATTTTAGCGGGGTTTTTCCGCTCTGTCATTTAGCCGTTTCTAAATTTAACCGGCGTAGTGTGGACGGTGCCTCATAAGCAGGGAGGATTATTTTTTTCTCCAAAAATGAAGTATTAATTAAGTGCCACTATGTGGGGGCCTATGCAATAATGGTCTGTTCCGATTATAATGCTACGTATTATTTACGATTAAATTTAAAAAACCTGTAACAACGTTAAAATTAATTGATTTTATGGAACCAAAACAGTAAACACTGGCGGAATATTGAACAGAAGTTCAAACATATTCGAATCGGGGGCGCGCCGATTTGTCGGGTTTGGATTTCTAAAAGATCTGGAAGATGTTTGTGCAACAAATGAACTAAGGTCATCACTGCAGTGAAGTGGAGAGTGAACTCACTCGCAAAACTCCGCCATCGACATTCCCTCTGGCGTCAAACTAGCACTCCGAGCGGCGATCAGGCTTAGCACCCTTTTGCGATGCAGATGTACAATAGACAGAATCAGTCAACAAAAATGGAAGCCACGAGGATCCAAGAGGATTCGCAGAATGGACTTTATAAAGGGAGAAAACAATCCAACTCAACTTGAAAAAACTTATATCTATTCTCGCAAACGTTTCTTTTTTTCAACCTTCTCTAGTGCTTACAAGCTCTAGAATGCATGTCAGACAGGGGCATGGCTTTGTCAGGGTTCTTTGGACGCGACGTAGATGTTTCTCCGTAAATCTCGTAAATGTGAAAACGCGCATATTCTGACAACTCCCTGATCTATCCCACAGCAATAGCGTATCCACTCGTTTCATCAAGGTAGCTATAAATCGTCAATAATCCAGATCAAAATAAAAAATGGCATGTCTTTGTCCATACAAGCCGCGGGAAAGTAAAACATCCGTCTGATCGCTTTACGAGCATCCGCAAAGTCAGTCGTATGTGACGTAACAGATCACTCATTCGACAGGGGGAACGCGTGACATGGCATGCTGAAGCGGCGTGACAGAAATTCACGGTCAATCAACTGGCTATCAGATTTCCATACTCCAAACATTTATCTGAGTTTCGCCAATGGCTCCTGCCAATGCCCAATAGTTTAGGAATCATTAATCAATGGATTCATTCCAAAGACATCAATTTTCCAAAATAAAGAGGCGTTCTTTGAGATTGCAGTTTTGATTTCGCCAGCTATGAGCACGCTTGAGTGTAGGCGTAGAAATCAGATTTTAGATGGCGAAATTTAGAGCTGAACTTCGTGTCACGCGCCAGCTGGACGTTAGGCGCTGATAATCACAAGAATGGAACGTTTGATCGCGCTAAAAATCGCATGATCGAAGGTCTGATTTAACTAATCGAACACTCAATCGGCATCTAGAATTACACTAGCACGATTCCGAGAAGAAATCTTACAACAACACGAGAGTACTGAGACTTCAGATTGTACAAACTTTCCTTGACCTCACGCCGTAAAACGTTTGTTCACGGATCGATCGAACATTTCATCGACGTTCTAGAAGACCTTCACATGCCTGTGCAGAAGAGAACCAACCTTTGACAAAGTGATCGCTGCAGACACGAGCGTGCGCCGAGAGTGTAGGCACGGCGAGGTTCGCCAACCACTTGGACCGCCGCCTCCGTGTCACATCTTGGTATCGCTTGCCCTTGTGCTCGACCACCTTCGGAATACGAAAATATCGGCGATCTCTCTCCCTGTTCGAGCGGTTAGAACAGCTCGGGACTGTGCAGATATCAGGCATGACGGCGTGGAGACCAGCAGGACAGACTTGATCTCATATGGCGATGGCGACTATCAACTCTACTTGCCCGTCAAGTACGAAACATAAGACCCGGATGATAGACCGGATGTGATGTCACGGATTAAGATGCACCCTTGAGCGCTAACAAATCTACTTCCGGAAGGGAGAGTGAAAACAACACCTTTGCCCACTTTTGTCGTTCCGAGGATGGAAGCAGTTAACTTACCAGTGAAATGAGCCTCCGAGAAAGTGGCCTAAAAATCACATGCGTAACTGCGGAAGAACATGGAGTGTGTGCACATGATTCCCCATGTCTCAGTTCGGCTCGATAATTGTCTTAGCATCATGTACATTCAGAGGGATTGTTTTGTCTTTGCACACCGAGCACATGGATGGGAACTTGCTTTGGATTCGTCACTCTAACCGCATAATGCCCAAAATAATAATAAAACAAATATTCAATACCATCCACGCGACAGTATGCTCGCAAAATAGTTTTCCAGTTTCAGCATGCGTGCATCAAATTTGACCAGAAATTTATATAAATAATATGTAACTTATAGGATTCTGGATTGACTGGACAAAAAATGCTGTCGTAAAGTAAACGTGGTGTGTGACGGCTGTTTACGGTGTAGCTATGAACAATTTGGCACAAGCTGCTGGGTTTCCAGGGAGCGTTAGTGAAGATCACATAAGTATACCTTTCTCTAAGGCTAGGGCATAAAACAGACTGCTTGATTGTAGTCCTGTAAAAACTGCTTTGTATAACTTCCGTGGCTTATTTTCGCCGTTTGTCTGGGTGTTGTGTCACGCAATCTTTGGTCGCTAATTATGCGCGCATTCATGTGTAACGACAACAATCTTTTGTCCCTGGGCAGCCGGATTATCAACACGACATGTTGGGCTGGTGACAAAGTTCAGATCTAGATAACAGGTTCAGCAACTGCTTTAAGTTTGTATCTAAATAACAGGCAATTTTGATGATATTAAAGGTTTCCTGGCTTGAAACGTAGCTACCCAGTTACTGGCTGTCGTCTACGAAGTGCTAGTTCAGGAGTGTATGCCTTGTAAGTGAGAAGATTGATCGTCATATTTTCAAGTCAATATATTTTGGCGAAAGACCTTCATGACGGAATAAATTTGATATAGATTGCACCCCTAATGTCCCTAATAAATTTAACTAACCGTTGAATGGAAACCGTTGATTTCCCGTTAATTGTCGAGTACAAACCTTTCACAAAATGATCACTGCACACTCTTGCATGTGGGGATTCAACACGTTTCGCCGAAGCCGCGAGATTTCTGAACCACAACGAACGGCGGCGGCGTGTCAGTTTCTCTAAATTCTTGCTTTTGTGAGTGAGGGGAGCTGGTATTCTGTAATAAGACTTGTCTGTCTCGCGACCTGTGCGGTTAAAACAACCGTCAACACAACAAGTATACGGCATGTTGATAAACTGATGTTGACCATCACGGCCTAGAGGCCTGGGGCTGACCACCATGTGTCTTGAGAGCCCGGATGTTGACTGCAAATGCCGTTCATTGCTCAGCAAGAGTCCGTTTTGATGTCCGTTATTTTTCGTTCTTAAATCTTAATTAGAATGTTGGTCGAAAAATCAATACTTAAGTCACCTTCCTTAGACTAAAAGGAGTTGGCGAACTGGTTCGGGTCTTTCTTGGTGTTGCAAGATGTATTGTATTTTGGATTGGAGCTATTGTATTCCATCTTATTGTTTCGTTCTACAGTCTTTTGTCTTCTATTGTATTTATGCCTTTGGGCCTTGCAACACCAAGAAAGAGCCACTGGTTCTCATGTGTGTGTTTCTTTTTCGAACTCGGTGATTCCTGTGGCGCGCCGTCAGATTCAGCTACCCACCCTAAAGTTTGTTGATTACTACAATTTTTTTTTTTCAGTTTTGACACCCTACGTAATGGTCTGAACTACTTCAAGCACGAGGAGTCTCGCCGTGCTACTGGCCCTCTTGCCTTCGTCAAGGAAAACCTGGCCACCTTCCTGGATGCATTGGGTACACTCAGGGGTATCCTTTATATATACAAGAGCCCGTGTCAGCCACTTCTTTGTTACTGTTTCCGTTCAATGTTAGAAGACGAATTACGTGTAGAAATCTCTTAAAAACGTCTAAAAACAAAGTTTCAGATTTGATTTACCAAATTTAATCAAGAGCATTGCTGTATATTCTCTAAATCAGCCGATGGAAGTGGATGCTTTCTCCGACTTGGTATGTTGATATGCTGTCAAAATGGTTCTTGTTGCCACCCAATTCAGATCATGTGATGATTCCCTTGGGTGGTTACAATTGTCCAATTTCTTACACACGACCGAGTGCATGCCAGTATGTATAAGATGAACAATTGTAACCACCCAAAGGAATAATCACATGATCTGAATTGGGTGACAACAAGATGTAAACACCGTTAGCCGATTGGGTCTATTCCACCTAGCTTACACGGGCCTTTTCTTGACCATGTTGGGTGTTTTTCATGTCGGAAACCGGCGGGGATGGTTTATTTCCTGACCATCATAGTCAGTTCAGTTCGTCTGGGATGCGGTCAGGAAAATAGAAACTGTTTCTATATTTTCACGATCGCATCCCGGTCAATCGCAAACAAGTCCAGATATATGTTTTCATAGAACTGGGATTGATGGGGATGGTCGGGAAACCCACGTTCCCAGATGGTTCCTGTTGTAGTTTTGCGCGAAGTCGCATGCCTTTTTGCCCGCTCCCGCGTCACAAGAAGGCCGCCCTTTAAAAACGTGAGTGACATAGAAACCAAACTTTTCTTAACTTGTCAAAAGATGTCCAAAAGCAAATGCTGAAGGATGAGAGTGTTTGCGAAGGAGGGTCGATCGCCGAAACTCTTGAGAGCATATTACAAGGTATCTAACATGAAACCTTTTCATCTGATTTTGAACGGCGAGTAGGAAAAGAACAACCACCTATAATATCCCACCGTCCATTGTAGCGCGTTTGCAATGAATGTTGAGTGGTAGTGACCATCTCGAAAGCCATGCGCTACTATGGTCACTACGCACTTTGCTTTTGTTTCTATACATTATAAATCTTTATTATAGTTGTTTTCTTTTTGTAGTGTATAACCTTGTTTGTTTGTAATATAAATATGTGCTAATAAACTGAACTGAACTGAACTGAATAAACCTATCTATCTGTTCCTAGCTATATTATCACCTGAAGTTATCAAGTGACTTACTCAGTTTGCTTTCTTATCTCGAGAGTCTCTCTGCTTATCGACCCTTTTGTTGGAATTTCCAGAAACGTTTTCCACATATGTTGATATAGATGGAAACTTCTGGAAAGCTAGAAGCTGATAGGCGGCTTACTGCTATCTGTTTGTTCGTGTCGAGCGAAATGACTGATCGACCAATTAAAACGCTTAGACATGGAACAATGCCGCTACCATGCCCACGTATGAAACGCGTCCTAACTCTTTGGCGCAGTTATACAAAACCTACTCTCTCCAATAATCGCGGAGTTGACTCCACTTGCTGCTAGCTGTATATTTTTTAAAGTTTTTCACTGTCATCATAGGTGCTAGTAAAAATGCGGACGCGTTATTCCAAGATGTGTTGTATCGTAAAGATGATGCCGATAGAACCCGTAACGCCCTGAACGTGCTCCAGAGATTCCGCTTTCTCTTCAGCTTACCGCAAAGTATTGAACGCAATATACACCAGGTACGAATTATTGTTTGCCATATTATTATATATTAATAGTATATAATAATATGGCAAAATCCTAATTCATTAATGGTTGCTTCTGCAATGGGTAATAGACTCTTCCACAGTTTATTTGCCAAGACGAAATGCTTTTAATTGATCGAGGTACAGGTCCGTAAGTTTGTGAAATTTAATGTTGTTTCGTTCGCGCAAAGCAAAAGTTTGCTCCCCGAACGAAAGGACATTAAACTTTGGGCTGTTTTTTCCCGCCATTTTACAACATTTCGCTCTGAAACTTGGCAGATTTACACTAATTTTCTGATGCTCTTTCCTCCGCTAACACTGTGAGCGAGCGAGTGACTTTTCGTCCCCACGAGTTAAAACTGAATCCTGATTTGTTGTCATTGTTCTTTCAGGGCGATTATGAGATGGTTATAAGTGACTACGGCAGAGCAAAGTCGCTTTTTGCTGAAACAGACATTAAAATTTTCAAGAAAGGCAAGTGTGTTTATTTATTTTGTCTTTTTTGTTAATCATAAAATTAGGGAAGTGAGACGTGGGTATCTTGCCAACAAGGTAGACATTGTTTGTGCATTGAGAGCATGCGCATCGCAGTCCTTTCCCTTTGAGAACGGTGCATTCTTGACCCATAGCTCCCCGCATGCGCATATCTCGTTCCCAGAGCCCAGCATTTTCTGCGCATGCGTCGCCCCCACGATTTGGCGACGCATGCGCAGAAAATGCATGGCTCTGGGAACGAGATTGAGTGCCTTCCCCACAAGTTGACGAGCCGTATACATTCTCGAACCCAGAGCTCTCCGGCTCATCAACTCGCGGGGGAGGCTCTGGTGACAGCCACTGACGCATGCGCGAGATTTGATATAGAGCCGTTTGAGAGAAACAACTTTCTGCGCATGTTCCAAATCAGCCATATCAGAATGAGCCGTGTAGCTACAGGTATGGGAATGAGAACAGTGGATCTCCAGTCATACTCACACTCAGCCTCGCGGAGGAGGCTATTATTGTGGCAGCCATTTTAGAGCCTTTGCTGATTGGCTCAGAGATTTTGGGGCATGCGCAGAAAGTGCTTTCTCTCAAGGGCTATGTACCCAATCGCGCGCAGGGCTGACTCCTGTACCCTTTGGTAACTCAC
Organism: Scolanthus callimorphus; assembly: GCA_033964015.1. Classification (NCBI taxonomy): domain Eukaryota; kingdom Metazoa; phylum Cnidaria; class Anthozoa; order Actiniaria; family Edwardsiidae; genus Scolanthus; species Scolanthus callimorphus. The sequence continues at coordinate 29,708,669 of CM066917.1, forward strand.
TTTGTATTGGTACCATTTGCAGTTTTGCAAGAAGTTGAGACCAAAATTGAAGGATTTCGGAATTATCTGAAGAGCAGGCTTCACGAGTTCCCGTCTCCCCTGGAAGAGCAGAAACGGGTTATAAGGTAAAGTTATCGAGCTGATCCGAGAACCCTACTTAGGCGGCTGAAAACGCGCTCTTTTTTTGGTTCAATGCCTAAAGTAACCCGCTATTAACGAGTTGCCGAGTTGCTCCGATAACCCTACTTAGGCGGGTAAAAATTCGCTCTTCTTTTGGTTCAATGCCCAAAGTAACCCGTTATTGTTGAGTTGGTCCGAGAACCTTACTCTGGCGTGTTAAAATTCTCTGTCGTTGGTTTCAGGTACCTAGTGGACCTGGACTGTGAAGGGGATCCAGCATGGGACTGCCTTGTGAATCAACACGCGTGGCTTCTAAAGCTTCTCACCAGCTGTCGAGACGACCATCAAGCCAAGGGTCAGTGCTAATAAATGGTATCGATGTAGAGTGAATTTCGTATCAGTGTATAAAAAATTTCCTTCACGACAATTTACAAGAAATGATCAAAATGTTTACAGGGTATTTACGTATATTTTACAGTATTAGAAGCAATTTGGCGACAAGATACATAATAATTTTTCTTACTTGATCGGACATATGGCCATTATAACGTTGTTCTTGGGTGTCTCTACTGAGAAATTGGCCGGACATACCTGAAAATTGGTCGGACATTCAATTTTGGTCGGACAATGTCGGATGACCGTCAATAATTTCCAGTTCTGAGATAAGTCAATACTATGTCCTAAAATATATGACTTGCTCTTTTTAGATGCTGGTCCGTTACTGCAAGTAGACTCCTCCGTACTAGATATTGACGCGCTGTCACGAAAGGCCTCCATGCCAGGTATGACTAGACGGAATGGCTTTGTCATGGCTTCTTTCTGCAGTAGTTTCACTATATGGCAACCTAGATTCTGGCGTTCTGGGTGGGCTCCCTGTGGTAGGTGGGAGCTCCTTTTCTCGCGCTGCCTTGTATCCGACTGTACTCTGTGCAGCAAGCACAAAGGGAATAGACCGGTCGGCCATGGTTCAGGGGAATCAACACCCCTTTTGTTCTTATTATTTATGCTATTGTTTTATTGTGCATGAGATGAATAGAACGAAAAATAGACATCCTAAATCGCGACTCATATAAAAGAGAAGGGAAGGAGAAAGGAAAGGTGAGTGCGTGTGAGAGAGAGGAAGAGAGCGATTGCTCCCTTTGCTTCCCTCCTAATCTCCCCGCGACCACTCGCTCACCGTCTTTTCTCTCCTTAACCATGGCGCTTTCTACGCAGGCTATAATTCCTGTTGCAGGCCATCGCCCCAGACGCGCGGTGCACCACGGTCAGGACGAGCTTTTCTCAAGATGCGCGGTGCATCACGGTCAGGACGAACTCAAATACCTTCTCAAAATCCTTTGCGCGCCTGTCGAGTAACGCAATATTGGTAACAACCAGTAACGCAATACCGGTAACAACCAGTAACGCAAAAGCGAAATAGAAAAGAAACGCAATTGACGACTGGGTACAAGTCTGTAGTCGCGCTGATTTCACTATTTTCGGCTGACTTGTACTTTTATTTCAGTGTCTTTCAGGACAGACAGTTTTAAGGATTCCCCGTCCAAAGTCATGATGGGATCTGGAAGCAAATCATCGACTCTAGAGAGACAGTGTAAGACGTGGGGCCAAACTCTTCTTTTAACTCTACTCTTTTTAACTCTACTGCTACTCAGGCTTAGTTTTCCTGTGGTACAGAGAAAAGTTTGTGTCACCCCAGTTTCCCTCTTTCTACTCACTACAGGGAACCCGTCCCTTTGTTATATCTTTCTGTATATTGTTCGTCGTGTAGATCGTGGTAATCAGGTGACCACTCCCCAGAGAGTTCAGTTTGTAGAGGAGCTATCAGAACTGGTAACGGAGAGTCTCCCAGACCTGTGGAAACTTGGCCAGGCGTATTTCAGCAGATCACTAGAGGTAGGTATGTTTTTACGTTTGACATTTTTTGTATATATTTCCTACCAAACCAGATGAAACTCGTACATTCCGCGTTTCGCACAATCCAGGAGAGTGCCCTAATTGACAATCCAGGAGAGTGCCTTATGTGGGCACTTATGATTGCCCACAGAGCATATAGCTGCGTGAAACCCAGAGTTACTGAGCTTCAATCCATCTGTTATTCTGTATTTCTCATCAAACCTTTATTTTTGTTGGACACATTTTAAATTTAGTCCGATAAACTAAAAACTTCGGCCGGACTTTGATAGCCTATTGTCCGATGGCCGAGAGCTATTTGCATGCCTGAAGGAACTAACACCGCAAACGTTTATGATGTTGTCATCGATTATGAATTCAGTGTCTCCTTGTTTTTTAGGAAACTGGAAACACAGCCAAACAGCTTTCGCCAAGCAAAGAAAACGAGGCCCGGTTCCAGGCAAGTTCTAGTTCTACTTCTAGTTTCTTTCTTATCATATTATATATGGCGATTTGAGAACCGTAATGATTAAACTCCGGAACACGTTCAATTATGCAAATTTTCGTTACATTTCTTGGCGTGATTTTTGTAATCTTTTGGTGAATTTTGGTTACAGTGCGCTAAAAGAATGCACAGCGAAACTGCTGTTAGGCGAAATACTAAACGCTGTAAGCGCGTATCATTCCGTCTCGGGGAGACGGGTTACGCGCAGATAATCATAGTTGTGATGCTGGTAATGACTTATTCCAGGGCATGATATCAGACGTGACGAGCTTGTACACAGACCTGGTCAAGGCAGCGTTCCTCCCGCAGCATTCACAACAACACGACAAGTCCTCCGCCAAACCTACAGAGCGAGGGAGCATGTGGCAGTCAAACCTGGAAGGTCTGGGAGCGTGGCTTCCATCTTGCGTTAGAAATGTTAGGTGTGTGATTTCTCTACGTCAAGACATTGCTTTTTTGATTAATTTACAGGAAGAGATATTGAGTAGATTTTATGGCCACGATGATAAGTGACGGAATCTTGCAGAACCTTTTTTTTAGAAACCATACACTGAAAATTAAATCTGGGGCAAAATTCTCTTTGGAACCATGATTTGGTGTTTTTAGGAGCCGTAAAATAAGGGAAAATGGCGGGAAATTTGGGAACGCGCGCACGACTTGGCGGGAAACCTTTTAGTAAAGTTTTGAATTTCTGAGTTACAAACCGCGCTATTAACCCTGTATACTGTTTTGTTACCAGCAAAAAAGTCAGGCATAGGTTTAGTTCTTAACAAAACCATCGACCATGGTAACTAATCCAAGATTAGCGCTAAACAACTTTCAAGCACTCTCAAACATGTTTTGGGCAGGAGCTTGCCTGCTAGCCGGCTCTCCAGTGAGAATCCCGCGCGCCAAAAAAATCAAACATCCGAAAAAACCCACAGGAATCCCGCGCGCCAAAAAAATCAAACATCCGAAAAAGCCCACAGGAATCCCGCGCGCCAAAAAAATCTAACATTCGAAAAAATCCACTGGAGAACCGGCTAGCAGGCTAGGCAGGAGCTGGCTTCCATCGAGAATCCAATGGTAATGATAAAGAATGGATAAATCTAGTTTCATGTGCACGTGCTTTGTCTGCAGATCGTGTCGGAATTCGCTTGATCATCTGCAGCTTCCCGCGGCAGCACTGAGTAGTGTCGGTGACTTGGTCCAGGAGCTCAGGTTCCTCTGCACCACTGAGGTCTTCAAGGAAGCAATTGTTGGTACGTGAAGTCTTTCCTAGGCTTCCTACCTCTGAAGCCTGGTTCTGTTTGTAGACTTTTAGCTTGTCGAGCCGATAACGCTCATACAATATTCCACTCCAGTCAGAGTGCAGAACACTAGCATACACACATCGGCACCACCCTGGCCAAGACGGAACGCTAACACAGTCTATTACCTGTGCAGTGCGGCAACCATGGACAGCTGTTTCGTCCTTGTTAGGACTCATCAGCATGGTTTAGCAGGCAAAGAGCCCTCGTTCTCCGAACATGTCTCTGACAAGGCCCTGCCAAGCAAAGTGAATTTGGTGGAGCGCTGACTTTTGATTAGTAATCGCATTTGCATCTAGTATTCTCGCGTCCCCAACACTGCCTGCCTCGACTAGCTTAGCATTTTTTAAACCCTGAAAATCTCACACAAACCTCGGTGAACCCGCTTCATTGATCTGTTGATTAATATTTTTGTAGAAATCAAATCTCTTCATTGTAACGAGCTTTGGAACCTTGAAATGGATGACAACATTGGAAGAATCACAAGCCTGGTGAGTGAACGAATTCCTTATTTCCCGTCAAAGGTCCATACCTAGAAGAAGAGGAAATGCGGAGGTGATCATGGGAAGAATAAAGAAAGCGTGCAAAGGACTATGGGAAGGGGCTTCGTGTCGTCTTTCCACAAAAATAAATAAAATAATTAAACTTTGTTTTAACTCGAATTTATAGAGTAGCTTGTAACAGTTGATGTACAGCCATTACAGTTAATTTCTCCGAGTATTATACATAAACAACAAATTTAAGAACCCCAACTGGCCGTGAGGCAAACCAGTCGGCTATGTACAAAGAATGGTCGAGGAGTCAGAGCAGGGTCTCGAACTCGGGTCACCGGATTACGAGGACGACGCTCTGACCACTCGGCCACTCTGCCTCTGCCACAAATCTTTGCGAGGTCCTTTACCTCCTCCCGCCAAAGCTAGGGAACAGGCGAATGACTTTTCTGCTTCGTAATTTCAGCCGCTATTGTTTGAGAACGTTGTCATGGAGACACTTCATACCCTGAAGGAGATTGCGTGTGACCAATCGGTGAGCAGGGACAGGGTGAGTCACGTGACAGAAAGAAAGTAGATAACCGATTCTGGCAGCTCCATCAAGCGTACTATATCGTTCCTATTCACAGCAACAACCAATACAAAAAACACTGCCGCAAGATGATTTGCCTACTACGTACCTACTGAAAAGAGCGCTTGAAAACCTCAATAAGAAAACGCTTTAGAAAAACATTTGACTTTCTTTACGGAGCTCGGTGGTTTTTTTTATCGATTAACAGGGAGTTGACAGAGTAAAGAATAAAGCTACAGAACTATTTACTGACATGTTGCAGGTAAGAAAGGTTACTCGCGATCTTGATTATAGTTGTTATATAAGGTTGTTGGTCGTTTCTTGCTCCCCATATGCTAATATTATGTTCTGTAACTCTCATAGGCGTTCATAGAGTGTCTCCAGTCCTTAGCATTTCAACCGGAACAGGAACAAGACAGAATGTCCATGTAAGTGGAGTCAATCATCGTGATGAATGTGATGATGATGATGATGATCACGATGATGGAAAAAAGAAATAAAGGGTCTTCTCTTCATCGTGAGGAAACTCGAAGCGGTCGAAAGTAGACGACCGCTAATTAGCCTCGTCCCCAGGCGTCTTGTGCCAGCTCTCCGTGTCACGCAAATAATCCGTGACGTCACTAACCGACAAGCTGCGTACCCAAAAGGACCCTTGGGACGAGCCTAGGGCTGCATCAGATGGCACAAATTACTACCGTATAGCTTACAATCACGAGGGCTTTTGTATAGTATATATGCCTCCGAGAGCCGGACCATTCCACCGATGAGAGTGATACATGATGATGTTGTTGACGATAATGGTGATCACGATGGAACCTATGGCGACGGTGGTTGGTGTTGTTGAAGTTGGTGATGTTAATGAAGTTGGTGATGTTAATGAAGTTGGTGATGTTGGTGATGTTAATGAAGTTGGTGATGTTAATGAAGTTGGTGATGTTAATGAAGTTGGTGATGTTAATGAAGTTGGTGATGTTAATGAAGTTGGTGATGTTAATGATGATGATGAAGTTAATGAAGTTGGTGATGTAGACGAAGATGATGATGTAGATGAAGTTGGTGATGTAGACGAAGTTGGTGATGTAGACGAAGTTGGTGATGTAGACGAAGTTGGTGATGTAGACGAAGTTGGTGATGTAGATGAAGTTGGTGATGTCGATGAAGTTGGTGATGTTGATGATGTTGGTGTGTTGGTGATGTTGGTGATGTAGACGAAGTTGGTGATGTAGATGAAGTTGGTGATGTAGATGAAGTTGGTGATGTCGTTGAAATTGGTGATGTTGGTGATGTTGTCACGTACCACAGCTGCTATCTGGAAAAAGGAATCAATGTATTTTTCAGATCGAGTCAATCTGACACCCATTCTACTTACTCTATGGACGAAAATGCACCGGCAACGGTAAGTAATGAACTGGCACATTCTAATTCTTCCTCAAGAACAACTCAAGATTATTCATAGATTTTCGTTGTTGGAAACTTTTCCAAAATAAGGTCAGTGTACATGTAAGGTCATGGAATTTATATTCCAAATGATTTTGTATCGGTAAGAAAGCTACTTTGTTGCGAACCTGCCTGTCGTTATTTACGCATGTCACGTACTCCTCGTTACGTACTTTACGTCACGTATTTCATTTCACATGGTGTCACGCCACATAAAACCTTTCTACATCAACTCTCAAAGTTGTGTACCACTTTAATGAAATAAGCTTGCCATGCCCGTCTTTTTCAGGATGAGAGGCTATTAGTCGTGCTAAATAATTGCCGCTATGTCCGCATACAAGTGTTGCCAAAACTCGTAGAAAGTTTCAGAAGACATGGCTTTACCATTGGAGAAGATCTTACACAGGTAACCCACTTTTACACGCGGCAGCAATTTTGTCGGAGACAAAAATGATCTATTGCAACAAGTATCGATAGACACCCAATAGGCCATTTGCACTAACTGGGTCACGTGACCCAAATCCAATACATTCTGAATAAAATCTTGAAAATTCAACTCGCTGCCATTTGCTACAGGTTAGAGATTTTATGCTGAAACTTCAGTTTCTGACTAATATCAATTGGTTCTTTGTATTTCTGGAATTAATTTTGACAAAACATCTCGTAAAGAAGTAGTTGGGGTCACGTGACCCAGTTAGTGCAAGTGGCCTATTCAGATCATGTGATAATTCATTTGGGATGATGCAATTCTACAATTTCCCACATGCAAGTATGTACAATATGAACAATGGTTATCTCCCAACTGAATCGTCAGGTGATGTGATTATTATTTGTTGTTGTTGTTGTTAGGTTGATTTACACAGGCCATGAATGTTTCTCGTTCCTTTTTTTTTCAGTCACTTCAGCTTGACCTATCCCAACTTGAAAATCGTATTTTGGACGCGTATATCGCGCAGAAAGGGGAGTCACTTGTAGGTGGCTTAGAACCCGGTATGTCAGCCGGGGATTTCAAATGGCACGATTGTCTGCCGCCAAATGACGTACGGAACTATGTCAAGGAGGCCATCATGAACTTAGTCATGGTACACGCACAGGTAAGGGACTATATTCATATCTACGTATAAAGGCCATCATGAACTTAGTCATGGTACACGCACAGGTAAGGGACTATATTCATATCTACGTATAAAGGCCATCATGAACTTACTGATGGTACACGCACAGGTAAGGGACTATATTCATATCTACGTATAAAGGCCATCATGAACTTAGTCATGGTACACGCACAGGTAAGGGACTATATTCATATCTACGTATAAAGGCCATCATGAACTTAGTCATGGTACACGCACAAGTAAGGGACTATATTCATGTCTACGTATAAAGGCCCAAAAGGACCAAACACATGTACCTCGTTAAACAAAATGTTTGCTCGGAGCGAGCGGACAGCATGTCTAATCTTGCTCCTGTGCACGTAGGTATGCATTGCACGACGATATAACCATCTTTGCAGCGCCATTATTCCTTGGAAATACTCCGAGAGTTACTTGTGGTACACTGGCGGATGTGCGGCACAGTCTAGTTTTTAACTAGCTGGCTCAGTACTTAAGTGCCACACAAATCTAAATGTTGAGAGCTCGTATACTAACATATTCCGAGGTTTTTCAAAACCTTGTCCCCCAGTGTCAGGCGCATATGGTATTGTTGTGCAGACAAACTTTTCTCAACGCAAAACGCCCATCGTGCTTTCTCTAACCCATTATCCGGAATTTTTTTTTATTGGATTGTTTGTGTGTCTGTTTGTCAAATCGCAAGGCTATATTCCGATACCTAATTTCGCTATGTGTTTTCAGGTGTTTCTAGTCTCTGCTGACCTCCTGCCGGTTGTCCTGTCACGCCTAACGGAGCTCCTCGCTAGCGAGTTCCTAAGGCTTCTGAAAAAAGTCGGTCAAGGCAAGAGGAAATACATCTCAGCTGGAGCTGTCACGGTAGGAAACAAACCGTATTATCTCGTCTGGTTCACACATGATCCCAGAGTAGTGCCAATTGAACACAATCAGAACACAGAATTAGCGCACTTTTGTCTTCAATCCCTCAAAACTCTCTCTTTGAACGTTCCATTTTACAACAGGCACATCTTGAATCCAGCGCCTTTCAAGAAGCACTGTCGTCCTACATGTCTCCTAATGCAAGGTAACAAGGCGGTGTTTTCTACCGTCTGTGAATTTAGTGGAATCACTGATGTTCCTTTGTCACTAGTACCGGAGGACTAAGGGCGTTTCATTTGTGTTTCTTTTCGGAATAGACCAAATCGGCTAACGGTGTTTACATCTTGTTGCCACCCAATTCAGATCATGTGATGATTCCCTTGGGTGGTTACAATTGTCCATTTTTTCTCACTTGACCGATTGCACGAGCACATGTGCAGAACTAACAAAAGTATCCACCCAAAGGAATCATCACATGATCCGAATTGGGTGGCAACAAGATGTAACACCGTTAGCCGATTTGGTCTATTGCTTGAAAAAGCAGCAAGTATACTAAATCATATTTTATCTTCATCATTGAATTTGCTCGTGCGCTAGGATGAGACCGTGATAATTCAACGAGACTCACGAGTGTCAGCCATTCAACCCACAGCGGGGCAGGCTCTGGTGACGGCCATTCACGCATGCGCGAGATTTAATACAGAGCCGTTGACAAACAACTTTTCACACATTCCCCAACGTTCAAAATCAGTCAATCAGCGAAGGCCCTCAAATGGATGTCCCCAGGGCCTCCCCCAGGAGAAGACGAGCTGAGGAGCTCTGGGTACGAGAATGGGTGCAGATCCCATCATCATCCTTCTGTTAATCCTCCCCGCGATAGGCAAATACTACCCACAATCCTCTGCGCACTCCCTCCTCGGCTCCTACTGACCCAGGTAGCTTCATTCTCGTATCCAGAGCTCTTTCCCGGCCCATCACCTCGCGGAGGAGACTCTGGTGTCAGCCATTTGAGCAAGAACTTTCTGCGCATGTTCCAATGTCTAAAATCGGCAATAAGTAAAGGCGACCCCTCGCGAGGTGACGGGCCGGGTACCTCTGGGTACGAGAATGAGGTGGTTCTGTTTTGATTTTGATTTAAATTATACAGGAGCTCGTTTGATTGGGCTTTGGAAGAGATTCCGCCACTATCTAAAGAATCGGATAAGAAGTAAGTCCATTTATTGTTGTCCTTACCTCTATACTGGAGGCAGCAACATTACGAGCATCTCATACAACGATTTGGCAAAAAAAGGATTTATTCCTGACATTCGCTTGATAATTTTATACATATCACTTGTAACTTTACAGTATAGTGACGTGTGTCCCAGGCTTGGCTTCGGGGAAGTCTCATTTGGAGAGCCCCTCTCAGGAAGCTTCATAGCATGTGCTGACATTTTGAGCGGCAACCTCTAGAAACGTAGAGGTGTTCTGAATGAATGCTCCACTGGCCAACAAATTGTCACTTCGAGCTGTCACGCTCTAGGAACCAAGGAACTTATTGGAGTTCTGAGTGGATGCCCAATTTGAATACTTTGGGGGATTTTCTGGCCAGCAAAATTGTCTGTTCGTCATTCGTTGCAGGCTCATCGGGGCACTCATGACGTCCTTCAAGAGGAAGATGGCCATGCAGTTACAATGCTTTCAAGTGGACATGGAGGAGATCTAGAACAGTAACGTGCATCGTATAACGAAGTGCGAATAGAAACCCGCTGTACTTGTGTCCAAGGAGGGAGAGGGCGAGATTCTGTATAGATCACAGGGGGTATAGTACAGGCAGAAGACTTGTATGTAATCACAGATCCTCTGCTGTATTGATCACAGGAGGAACAGTACATGCAAAAGACTTGTATGTAATCATAGACCCTCTCCAGGCAGCCCTGAAGTTTTTAGAATTTATCGGCTCCTCCGATAAGGTCTCCCAAAGGCCTTGTTCACATGAGGCGCCGCGGGCTGCCTCGAAAAAAAAAATAAACAGGCCAGCACGGGGAACACAAGGTACTGGTTTGCAGCACAAACTCTATAAAATGTGAACTGGCATTTATATGAAGGGACATTGGCCGGCTGAGTCACATCCCGAGTAACCGGCACAATCTCAGACAAAAAGTAATTAAAAATTAATAGATAGGAAAATTATGTCTCCTTTATTTTTTCCTAGAGGAAACGGTAACGAATTTTACATTCTTGGTGTTTTTTAGAGCTTGCGCACGGGGACACGCACCTAGCCCACGCACCTACTGATCCTAAGTTGACTTCTAAGTCCATCATAGACGGTAGTTTTCAAAATATTTCCCGCTTCGACTTGATTCTGCAATAGTTATGGCACTGCTATAATTATGGCACTGCTATAATTATGGCACTGCTATAATTATGGCACTTTCTTTTAACACGAAAAAAGTTCTTCATAGGCGGGTATCTAGTTCATGATCTGACCCAGTTCGACTAGACTTTATTGAGCTTGTGTCCTGGATATTTTTAGACCATACGCACCAACAGAATCTGTCACGCACAGCTCTCCTGAAGGCTTGCATTCTCAACATGTACACAACAAAGTTGATCGCGGAATTTAGAGTTTCTCCAACTCCTAACGCGTACGCCAGTTTGAAGGAGTACTGCAACCCGCATGACGAGCCGCAGATATAGGCCGCAAACATGTACACGACTTTGGGACCCATCGACAAGGTCGATACGAGAACAACTATAAATAGCGTGGCTGCTAACTTTCTCTCAAGCAGCACTTGCTTGTTTTGTGCGCCTAGTAAATTCCTCTTCTTGAATTTGAAGATGATTAATGAACACAACCCGGTTAGGAGTAACAGTGTGATATTCATTATAATGGACAGGACGAGGACAGTTATTGTTATTTCGCTCATGACAAAGACTATTGTTACAACACCACCGAGGATCCATGGAATGCTTATAAGGCAAATATAGAATTGTATTCCCAATGTGCGATGTCGAAAGGGGTCTGCTATAGCCATCAATCTCTCGACAGATATCGATACCAATGTCGTTATCGTCGACACCAATCCCGTTACGAATATTACGCTATTGGAATAGAAGATCTCGTTCGTCGTATCGTATTCTTGGAAAATATTCGTTACGATATTCGCTAGAGAGATGATAAGGCTTCCGACACCCACAAGGAAGTCACCTACACTCAGGCTGATAATTAGGTAGTGGGGGCGCCTTTTGAAGGTGGGCGTGGTCAAAAACACGAGGAGGCAGATGGAGTTCGCAATGATGATCCCCAAACTGATGGCGACGCGGCAGATTTCGGTTGCGTAGAGTATTGGATCCATGTTGAGGCTCGTGGGGTGGAGAACTGAAGTGTTTGGCGAAGGTGGAGGGAGACTATTTGGGATGGAAGAAATTGTGGCCATGATGTGTCTCGTCAAATTTTCCCACAACTGAAAAATAAGTAATAAGGGTCCATTACTAGAAGTGAAAGTCTCGCATTTTAGGGGCCCCCATCACCGTCAGAAACGTGTCTATTTTTCAGAAACGTGTCTATTTGTTCTGCCCGTAAAATTGAGCCGATACTCTGCAGACAACTCATGGGGCACTGCGCGCTATGCTAGTGAGTTTCTACTAAAGCAATTAGACTCCTCGTTTTCTATGCCTATAGTCAAATAGTAAACTCACCGCTACGCGCCTCATTAACTATCTGTTGACTCGTACAAAACTCGATATGAATTCGCGGGGAATCAGAATGCTGATAGTGAGTTCATACATCAGTGCCTAGTAAATATCATTTTTCATTAGGTGGTGTAAAGTGGTAAAATAATTAAAGTGTTTTTTAGAAAGAGAACCGTTGCTCCGGTTAAACGAGATCACTAAACATTGATGTCAAAACGTTTATTCTCTGTAGAGAACAGATGGCCAAATTGTTAAAATTTCTTGGTATATTTGCATATAACAGATGTTTGCGGTCAACTTGGGTCGCTGTGATTACAACACTGCGACCATACAGTAATCAAGAAGGAATCCACTGGCAGTTCGAGTAAGAAGTTGGCAAAAATCTTGTAACAAGATTATTTGCATTGCATTGCAAACTTGTGGTACTCTCACTTATTTAAACACGGTAAAAAAAACACTCAGTAACAAAGTCATCAAAGTTTAAAAAAATACTGATTTACAGATTTGCCGTGTGTGAGCCCAAAATGCTCTTGAATTTTGAAAGCAATGTCACTGAGAGCCCCTTTAGGCAAACTGTGCGACTACGTCAACCGGCGGACCATACCGTAAAAAGTTTGTCATTCTTAGATTCAAACCATTTTAATGCAATTTAATACCTGCAATGCGTTTGGCGATGAGTACTTAAGTGTTTTGAAGTTATTTCTGCTAATAATTTTCACAATCTTCAGAGAAAAGCGAATATTTTGATGTCTGAGATCTCAAGATCCTTTGTTCTGTACTCGGTTTCTGATTGGCTAACTTCTTACGAAATGGCCCGGTTGTCGTAGTCGCACAGTAAAAGATTGTTTTAGATAATTTGTTCGCGGTGGTAGGGCTAGCCCCTTTTCGCTGTCTCTAAAACTGTAGTTGGCTTGGTCTCGGTATGTAAATATATCAGAGGTAACTAGGAGCGTGACCATTTGGTGTTCTAAACATCATAAGTACCGCTTTTTGCTTAGCCCCTGCCGAAGATCCCTGTCCCAGTCAAGAACATCGAGCAGGTTCTCTGAGCTGGTATCATAGCTTGAGTTTGTTATTACTCTAGCTGCTCTGCTAGTGCAGCTTTTGCAGCTTTTCTGACAGGTGCACAGCTCACCCATCACGGCAGACTGCGCTGTAGTAATGGAAATGGGATTCGATCAAAGCATGATATATTTTCTCTGCTGTGCTTCTATCGATTAATGGTCTAATGCGTTTTAGCGCTCCGTTGTGATATCCTCATCGATGTGTTTTGACCAAGACAGAGTAAGAAAGCCCAAAATGCAAAGGCAGAATTGGAATATCCCTGATATTACTCCGGTACAAGAATTTTGTCCACTAAAGACTGAAATTGCTCAATCTCTAAATGGATGATTTCCTCTTAATTTGTAAAATCTAGCATCTTTTTACGACGTTTGTTTACGTATTTGCTGATGTAATAATGCGAATTTTGAAGACATGGGAGAATTCTTGTGATTCACCGTACATTTAAATCTACAATGCTTGACATCACACGATGGCCTAAACGAGATCATTTTCCTCCATCTCGCTATGCAGAGAGCTGGGAATTTATCCGATTTATGTCAAATTTGGCAAGGTATTAGTATCTGGAAAGATGTTTCGATTGATGGAAATCTGAAGATGATGACTGACAACGTGACGTCACTAAAGGCCGTTGAAAATGGCGCCAAAGTTAGGAATTTGTATATCAACCATTTTAAACGTTGGTAAATGTTCTAACCACTAATCCGACTCCAAAACCGAAAACTTCATTAAAATCGAACATATAGATCAAAAGTTATTAAGAAATCGTGATTTCGAAGCTCCCGCCGGAATCTCTGGAATTTAATTGTTCCTTGACCATATAAGGTAAATTTCGGCGATTTTAAACATCAACGCGTTAACTCCTATGATGTTGTTTCAAGCAGTTATAGCAATATTTTGAAATTTGTAGTTACTTTGACTTTGACATGAAACTCGATACCTTTACCAATTTTTACCATATATGGTCAAATTGACCATCAAAGCGGGAAATTTGAACTTTTTAATTAGTCATAACTTCTCTCGGTTTTATCAGAATTCAGTCCGGTTTTCGATAGAGTCGTTCATTTACTGCGACGATTAAATAGAAACTGATTGCATAGCCGATTTCCTAACTAAAATTTTTTGGGCTATGTTCCCACGGTGATTATGACGTCACATTGTCAATCAATCAAAGCGTATCATCATATTTTTGGTTGGCATTCCTTGGGCTGCTCACCTGCCAAGTTATAGCTCATTTGCGCTACGTGTTAAAACGTTATGAGCGTAATTCGTATGAAAGCTGTCCAACTGGAGGAAAATAGCTACGTTATAACCATCGTGTCAGTTTCCCCAAACTCTATTCATATTTGACAACGTTAGGAAACCTATCGCTAAAACTTTAATAGCAAAATTATTATTTGGAATGCGGACATATTAAATCTCTTGAAATTATGTAAAACTATCGTTGGAACTTAAACGCTATTACTACGGTGGCCCACAAGTGTCACGGCAAAATAAAAACTCCACGGCAAAACAAAGCAAACTCACGGCAAAACAAAGCAAACTCACGGCAAAACAAAGCAAACTCACGGCAAAACAAAGCAAACTCACGGCAAAACAAAGCAAACTCACGGCAAAACAAAGCAAACTCACGGCAAAACAAAGCAAACTCACGGCAAAACAAGGCAAACTCACGGCAAAATAATCACGGCAAATTTACAAATACCGTGTTCTTGGTCAGCGGTCCAAGGCGGAAGTTTGCTCAACGGCGCATGCTCGACTTTTGACTATTTGGAAATAAAATGGCGGCCTCCAATGACTACGAAGAAGAAGAAGCCATAGAATATCTGTTTTATAAAGGATATGAATACGAAGAGATCAGGGATTGCTTCGGGAAGATTTTGGAATTGAAATGAGTCTTAGAACTCTGAAAAGGCGGCTGAAGGCCATGGATTTATCGAGAAAAAAGGTTGATTTCGATGAGCAGGAAGTGAGACAAGCTATAGTGGAGCTTTTAGATGGTCCAAATTCAAGTGTCGGGTACCGATCAATCTGGCACTCACTTAGACTCAAGGGGATAATTGTACCACGAATAGTAGTACAAAATTTGATGCTAGAATTAGATCCAGATGGCGTCGAAAGGAGAAAAGCACATAAACTACAAAGACGAGAGTATCATAATCCAGGCCCAAACAGTGCTTGGCATGCAGACGGCTATGATAAACTGTCTCCGTATGGATTCCCCATCCACGGTTGCATTGATGGGTTTAGCCGTAAAATGCTATGGCTTTACGTCACTAGATCAAATAGCTATCCTGATAATATAGCTGCATACTATTTAGATGCTGTCAGCAAAAGGGTGGCTGCCCACGACGCCTTTATACTGACCTTGGGACAGAAAATGGAACAATGGCTGCCATACACTGCTTTTTTCTTGATAATCCAGATTCACATCAATATGTACCCTCACCAAGAAACCAAAGAATAGAGGCATGGTGGTCGTCCTTGAAAAAAAGCTGGAGCAGTTGGTGGATCAACTTTTTTAAGGACTTACAAGAAGTGGGAAAGTTAAACATTGGTGATCCTTTACAAAAAGAGTGCCTGTGGTTTTGCTTTGCCGAATTGTTACAAGCTGATTTAAATCAGGTCTTAGAGCACTGGAACACACACTATATACGCAAATCCAGGCATGACACTATATCTGGAAGACCAAATGCAATATATGCATTACCAGAGAGTCATGGTGGTGTTCGTGATCTAATCATCACAGTTCCCTTGAATGAGCTTGAGTATGCAAAGGGTCATATAGTAGAAAAGGATGAGGATAATGAATACCAGGAATATTTTAGATATGTAGTGAATACCCTTGACCTTCAGAGGCCAATGCATTGGCGAGAGGCCCTTAGTCTTTATGAACGGTTACTTTTAGTTGCAGTTTGAAGTGGTTGATGTAACATTAAATTAAAGGGCGTGGTTACTGTTATATACTCATTCTTTGTAATGAGTATATTATTTAATGAGATCCACTAATGAGTATATGATAAACAGTAAAAACGTGTGAGTAATAAACCTACATTTTCCCAAGTTAGCCTAAACAGGTTCTTATATAAATGGTGATTAGTGAAACTTTAAGCTATTTACATTCTTTATTTCTCCTTTATTCCTTAAATAATTTTCCTAAATTAATTTCTTTCTTAAATTAATTTCTTTCCTGGACATCAGGTACAGCATGTTCCAATTCATGATTTTTTAAAAATTAAGAACCTATGACAAATGTTTAGGCTAAGCAGGTTTTTATATAAAGGGTGTATAACAGGGAATACAATACAATACATAAATGTTGGCCATTTTAGCCAAAATTTTAGCCTAACAGGTTCTTAAATTTTAGGTTCTTACTTGCAGGATTTTACTGTATTGCATCTACTTATCTGAAAGACTAAACGTTTTACATTATCTTTTATTATCTCAATCAATCAATCTTGATACTACTTCCTCCAAGTTAAGTGGATCTCATTACTAATGTTTTGAGTATTCTGCGAACTCTCGCCAATGATTTCCATCTGCTTAACCTCCTTTGAGCTGCCGTCAATCAAAACCCTTGAAGCTTTTCAATAGGCCAACACATAAAACACCATCTCATCGCAAGGCACTGATCAATCAAATAGCACAAAATGTAATTCCGTTAAAAATTTGAAGTTTGATTGACGGAAGCCAGAAGATGGTTTAGCATTGGAAAACGTTGGTGAGAGTTCACAGAATACTCAAAACAGCAGTAAATCATCTTAACATAATTTGTTTGTTAAGAAACAAATCGAGAGATGCATGAGATACCAACAAATTTCATAGCTGTATAAAAATGACGTGCTGGAAATGTTTTTGTAATGTGTGATTCCAGAAATGATCCATACCCCCCCCCCCCCTCCCCAGAGAAGGGGGTTGAGATTTGACCCCCTCCCCACCCCTCTGAAATTTCAGATCCCTTCCTCAGGGGGGGGGGGGGGGGTCAGATTTTTTCTGGGATCACACAATGAGGATATAACTTGATCATGTTGACCATGTACAGGCAGTGTCTAGTGATGTGATTGACAAACTGTTCAAATTACAAGTAAAGACAAAGAAAACAACTATGTTTAATATGAGATTACTGTTATAGACCTTATGTGGACAGTTATAGGAAAGATGCTTTTCCATTTTGCAGAGCCCACCCACCTACAGAAAGGTCTCAGAGAATTCCTAGAACATCTTAGTTCTTTGACAGGAAAGAGTAATATCATTTGGTATTTTTAGCTGTATCAGAATTTTATTATTGTTAAACATCATCCTGAATTAAAATTATCAATGTAAACAGAGAACATCCACATGGATACACAAAAATCAGAGGCTTTCTGGTAATTACAATAACATGTGCATTAACAGTAACATAACATTTATTCATCTTAGGGGCTGCCCAAGTGACTTTTGAGGGGGGGGGGGGTGATTTTGAAAAAAATATCCCGCTTTATGCTTATAAAAAATCGTGCATTTTGGGTGAAGACTGAGGACCCCCCAAAAAAATATTGCAACCACAAAATCAACCACCTCTTCCCTCAAAAGTGAAATGTTCAGCCCCTTAGCTATCATTGTTTGCATAACTGACACTTACTTTTTGAGCAAGTTCCTCATCTCCAGCATGATTGGATAAGAGTGCAACTGATTAAGTGTTAGCCATACCAAACCAAAAAAACAGTAACTATATTTTCAAGTTATGACAATCATGATAAAAGTATAAAATTTAAAACTGTAACATATAACATACATGAATTATAATTCATGGAACAATATATTATACCATATATCTTTCATATAATACTAATAATTATCTGCTCTATGTAGAGAAAGTTATCACTCTTTTCAGTTATTGGTGTCTTAACCCCTAAAAAAAGTCACATATGCTAGTTGAGAAAATGAATTTTAACCCTAAGGGATAGCAAAATGGGTGTGGCCAAGGCAAATTCAACCCTAAGAGATAGCAAAAGGCATGGTCTATAGATCAATTTTGATTGGCCAATTGACGTTTGTGATTTATAGACAGTTGGATGGACCATGAGACCTATTACTTGATTTTAAAACAGGAAATCTTAACAAGTTTGACAGGAAGTTTGATTTGTATTCTTTGGGTCGGGCTGCAAGACACCCTAAGTGATAGCAGATTTTCTAGAAGACCCTAAGGGATAGCACTTGGAGGCGAATTTTATACCCTAAGGGATAGAACAAGCATATGTGACTTTTTTTAGGGGGAGTCACCAAGGAACCTTGTTTCATACTTTAGGATACAGTCACTAAACTTCTGTTTTCACTATGTTCTGTTCCATCTGTGAACCATCTGCTAAACAGTCTATGATTGCATTTTTTGTCTATAAGAAGGGGATGTAAGCACACACCCTCCTTTCCTGGTATGGTTAAAAAAATCTTCAATAAATCATAAAGTACCAGTATACAAACTTAGGGCTTCGCAAATGCCTGGCCTTTACAATATGCGGTCAGAAATACCTCGCTGAATTCTTTGGATGTTTTCATGTGCTCTACTGGCAATGTTATCACTTGGCCACATGCACCAACAATTGGGTAACAGATAGTGTGATCTTTGTTTCTTAATTTACAGTGATGGTCAAACTGCACCGTAATTACTAGCTCATCTTCCTCATCAAGAGGTTTGTGTCGCTGACCTGTAAGCCAGCCTAGTACCCCAGCAGGGGTCAGGTCAGCTGAAATAAACTGCTCCGGTTCAGCTGTGCAGGTGTCTTCTTCTGTTTTCCATCCCACAGCCTCCTCGTACCCATCAACCTGCTTGTCTTCTAGTGTAATCATAAAATCATGGAAATGATCCAACATGCTCTCCTCTACAACTCTTTGTGACTTAATGTCTGAGTAAACAGGCCTTAACAATGATGCAACATAGTTTGCATCCACCTCTTCAACACTGTGTGCATCCTTAACCAACAGACTTCTACATGCTTCTGGATATCTAACAATCAGGTCAGATAAGCCAAAGGCCTTGAGTCCATTCATGAACTCCTTCAGGTAAATGCTTCTTCTTGTAATGATACTGACAGTGACAGACTTGGCGATTTCTTCCTTGTGCAATTCATCAATTGGACCAGTATAGCCATGGTCTATGATAAGGCTTCTGCTTTCCTTGACATCATTCTTTAGTGCCTCCAACAGAGTTCTGTCATTCTCAGTCAAGAACTGTTCTTGGTCAACCTCTTGTAATGACAGCTCTGGGTTGATCATCAAGTTATAAGTAGCATTCTCAAGGAATCTAGGAGGAAGGCCTCGCTGGGCTAAGCTGTGAGCAGCCAGCTGACCACAGATCACAAATGTCCCATTTTGCACATATGTTGTGCTCTCCACGGGGACTCCACCAGGAAAAACTGTAACGCTGATAAGGTTTATTGCATAATGGAAAAACTCCTGGGCTATAGCACCAGAATCTATACCCTTTTCGCCACTAAAGTGCACCCTAAGGACTTGATCAACTGCTTCTGGATTTTTCTCGATTTCTCGCTTCCAAAGCGAAACAATTCTTTCAATCGACGCATTGCGTCTGAGCACAATGTAAAGTTGTCCTTGATTGTCAACATTTTTTGATATCTGTCGCACAACAGATTCTGCATTCATATGCGATTCTGTGCATTCATCAACAGTTTCTTGTAGTTGCTTAGCCAACTCCTGGTCCATCTGGATCTGCTGATTAACTGCAGTTTCATCTGGATGATCACCATCATCAAGATGAACCACTGGTATTGTATTCTCAAATTGACTAGTATCTAGTTTTGGGCGTTTGCTGGAAGATGCATCAAGCATTGGCTTTATGTCATCGCCATCATCAGACTTTGCTCCCTTGGTTTCCTTGGTATGATTCTCATTTCCATTGGCATCATTCCCATCCTCACTTTCATAGTCATCATCACAGAAGCCCTCATACATTTGTAAGTCTCTGTCACAGCAGATATACATCGTTATCCGTTTGTAGTCTTTGCCTATCTCTTCTTTATATCGTGCAAGGGTGAATGGTTCGGTTTTTTTTGTCCCCGGTACCCACAAAGCTTTGGCCTTATCTTCAAAGAGAAGGTGATAAACTTCTGATTCATCATACAAATCACTGCAGAAGTTTTTCCACTTCTCCTCTGCTAGCTTTTTAAGTGCAATATAGCCCACTGAGGGTGAGACCCTTAGTGGGAGCCTCTTCCCCCTTTTAGCCTTGAGGTCTTCGTCTTTATGGCTGTACTCCATTAATGATATATTAATGACTACATCCTCATCTTTATCAGGTAAGGGTTTGGATTTAACAAATGACTTCCATTGTTTTCCTTTTGATCTTTTGTACTCCTCAAAAGACTTTGCTCGTATTGAGGGTCCACGCTGACTGTAGGGTTTAGACTGATTGGAGGGTCCGGCTTGGTTGGACGGTCCAGGCTGATTACAGGGTCCAGATTGATTGGATGGTCCAGATTGATTGGAAGATGAAAGTGCTGATAGAAAAAGAAAAGGTGTAAATCTTTTACAGAATGATTAAGCAGTTTTCACATGACTGTCAAAGCAATTCATGAGTTATTCACTGCAAAATCAAATGCGATAGTAATTCAACGGCAAATCAATCAGAGGGCAAAGTAATTCACAATTGTGAATCAAAAACTGAATTTCCTTCCAAAGTAATCACAAGTAATTGTATAATTGTTTTCTCTACGCAATCTGATTGGCTGATGACCAACAGACTCAGAAATCTGGAAAATGTATACCCTGTTTATGACAAGAAGCTCGAAATCCGACTCTGTTCAGCAGATCATCCCCGTTAAGTCAATAATAAGAGAGGTTAATAATTCATGTATTTTATGACTCATTCAAATATGCATGATCTTCATCTGGGACACGGTCCGAATACGGAAAATATAGCCTGTGGGCAATACACAAAATACAGCCAGTGCGCCAATCAATCAAATCACAGGAAATTGTCCAGCCATATAATAAATAGAGGTACCCCTTCCCCGGTTACATGTTATGGTATGTTTGTTTACTTGGCTCATGAATCTCAAGAGAAGAAACACGATACATATGTTTCAGGAGACTATGATACGAAGCCAAGTTTTTGATATTCGACAATTGATATTTAACACGCAAAAAGCCGCAAAATTAGAGCATAAGTTAGGAGTTTGAGACGCTAAAATTGTACCCAAACTCGACTATTTCATGAATAAGGCAAGCAGCATGCATAGCTATGCATGCAGGTCATTTCGCTCAGCAGTCGAGAGAATGAGAGAAAATATGTATAAGTAACTGCTGAGCTAAGTTAAAATCTTACCTTTTCCACATCCTTCACAAAATCGTGCAAATAAAGTGCCTTCTTTGCCACAGTTTGTGCAAAACATGATGGATTCGAGCACGAGGGAAGATTCACACTTCTCCTCATAAGGTGAACCGCTGACCAACAGTCGTAACCTCGTCCCAGGGTCTTCTCGGCCGTTTCTCCCATTCTGCTTTTTGCCGTGAGTTTGCTTTGTTTTGCCGTGAGTTTGCTTTGTTTTGCCGTGAGTTTGCTTTGTTTTGCCGTGAGTTTGCTTTGTTTTGCCGTGAGTTTGCTTTGTTTTGCCGTGAGTTTGCTTTGTTTTGCCGTGAGTTTGCTTTGTTTTGCCGTGAGTTTGCTTTGTTTTGCCGTGAGTTTGCTTTGTTTTGCCGTGGAGTTTTTATTTTGCCGTGACACTTGTGGGCCACCGTATATTACAGCACCTTTTAACATCTAATAACTTGAGATCCCGGGGGGGACTCCCATATTTTTTGACCGGGGATGATCGTCGTATCTTTTAGGGGTTTAAAATCACGTTGGTTTGGTCTCTTTTAGGGGTGATCTTGATCTTCAATAAATTTTAGGCAGAATGGTATCTTTTAGGGCCGAAACTGTGTCCAATTGCTTTTTCTCATGATGGTGCTTCTAAAAACCGTGTAAGAAAGAGAGATTATTCGATGAGAAGACGATGAATTAGAAACAAACACGGAAATGTCTTCATGGGTATTTTTCCCCTGTTACCTGTGTCCTTCGCGCCTACTTGGCATAAGACCTCATCTTTTAGGGTATCTTTTAGGGTAATAATTTTTTGAGCCACGCTATGGCCCGCCATGTTTGTTATCTTTTAGGGGTGAAACTGAAATTTCCGACGATCATCCCGGTCAAAAAATATGGGAGTCCCCCCCCCCCCCCCCCCCCCGGGCTTGAGATTTGGGCGTTATATTCGGCTCATCTGTCTGGTTTTCTTTTTTTCATTCTTATTTTTGTTTTCAGTTTTTATTTGATGTGCAACAAAAACAGCGACAAACTGTATCTCGTTCATAATGTTTCTGAGGTGGTGGAATCGCTTCATCTATTCATGTACACCTGTTTCAATTACTTGCTTCAATTTGCAGGCATCATAATGAAATGGCTTTTTCTTTGAAAATGTCAAACGATATCACACTAAGAACGCTCAATGACATTGTTCTGACTACATCTAAAGGCCCATTTTCACGCGCCGATTTGTCGGGCCTAATGCCGGACGGCGCATTCACTCGCACACAACACGTTTTTTTTCTAGAACACATCGCGTTTAGTGTC
The DNA here is from genome assembly GCA_033964015.1 of Scolanthus callimorphus. NCBI lineage: Eukaryota > Metazoa > Cnidaria > Anthozoa > Actiniaria > Edwardsiidae > Scolanthus > Scolanthus callimorphus. Next base: position 29,731,301 of record CM066917.1, read on the forward strand.
AAAAGGGAGGCCGGTCCATCAGTTGTAATTTTTGTAATTTTTTTTTTTAATTAGATAAAATTATATACCATAGATATAGATACGATATATGCTTTAAAATGAGGTATATCACTTGCCAAGAAACTATCATTTTTTGTGTTAAATTATGGTGTGTCGTAACCTTAAACGAAAAACCACATTATGAATGTGAACAAGGAATTGTGAATGAATTTGGAATTGTATTTTAAAAATGGCGAAAGAAAGGTGTTCCCTGCCTCATTCAAGATCTCTTCATCGTCTCGGAGTGAGTCTAAGGAATCCCTCAATACCCAATTGGACCATTTAGGCGAGACTAATTCTTCAATCGGACTACAAATGCTTAATTTACATATTACTTACGCTTTACTTTATGAGCGAAAAATCTCCTCCTTGATTTGGTAACGCGGCAAAGCGAACACCTCAAATCACTCCAATAAATGTTTTGATCTCATCCCCACACGGTTTATGTTCCTTCTCCTCTGTCAGGGCAGGGGCGTAGCCAGCACTTATGAGAGGGGGGGTTCCAAAATTCAAAAAATAAAAAACTCCACATAGATCGGACCAAGAGTGGATTAACAAGAGTTAGAATCTTTCCCTACTGTATTTGTCCACATCACAGTCGGACGTGTTTTTTTGCGTTCTCGTCACAGGAACCCAGCCAAAATATTGATCTCAGGAAAAAAACTAGCGTTTGAAGAAATTTGCTACATTTTATTGGAGCTTTTATTTGTTGTCTATTAAATATTTACATTTTAGTAGTAAGTCGGTCCAGAACAGAGGCGAGGGGGGTTCCGCTGCGGGCGAGGGGGGTTCCGCTGCGGGAGAGGGGGGGTGGGGGTTCCGTTGCGGGAGAGGGGGGGTTCCGGAACCCCTGGAACCCCCCCATGGCTACGCTCCTGCAGGGAAGCCAGTATTGTATGGGTCAATATTAGTGTTCCCTAGCAAGCTATAGATAAATAGGTCAACTTTATACTGTAGTCGTGGTTGACGATTCATGACGATTGCAATACAGATTTCCAAATCGGCCCACCACAATATACAATACTATTAGTCTGGCTATTCTGCCATCTGCTAAATTCACACAGCGGCAAGACAAAATAATATAGAGCGGTTTTAAAATGACGAAAGTAAACCAGACTTGCGCTTACTTCTCGTTTCTATTGGTTGAGGTGATGGATTTGTTTAGTTAGCCCAAACCGAACACACAGTGTCTCTTGTCACAGCTAACGTAAGTCGTGCTTAATTCGTACCCTGATTGGTCAATTTTATATTTTGTCCCGCTTCTGATTGGCTCGTATTACTTTACATCTAGTTTCGGACTCTCATCTCAAATCTGCTCTATTTTAGTAAAAATCTATACAGTGTTCATTTGAGATTTTTTTGTCTGCCTATTCGAAAGGTAGACGCAGCCAAAAGCAACTTTTGAAATGTCGATATAATATCCAGAACTTATCTTCCAACATTAGATAGCATTATCTTTGAACGCTAGATTACTTATTGTTGATAAAAGGACTGACAAAAAATGGACCCCAATTCTGATAAGCCGTCTTCAAGAAGGATGTTTCCTGGCCTAATAAGACACCAATCAGATAAGAACATTTAAAATCTGATCATAATTACAATTTCTCATTTCCTTTTAAACTTCACAAGTGCAAGTTCTCATGTTCGTGTGAAAATCGATCAGCTAAAGCTACCGGTGATTGTGATTAATTGCAACTCGTTAATCTTATTATTATTGCCTCTCATTCATAACCATTGCATTGTTTATGATATAATATAATATAATTTAGAAACGTATTTGGTTGTTTGTTTACTTTATATATATTTATATCTATAGTGGGATACATTTAATATTTTAATCTAGTAAGGACCTCTGTGAAACCTCTTATGTGATAGAGTTTCCCAATAAAGATTGTAATTACTTTCATAGCGCAGTTTTCATGACAAGATTCTTTTTTCATGACAAGATGATCAACTGACTTTGCAATCTGTAATAAAACTAATAAAATAACAATACAGAGCGAATTATTAAAATAATTTAGAAAATAACACCTTTAAAAAGCGTGTTTGTAAGAGACCTGAGAAACACGATTGTCACGCAACGCTGTCGCGCGTGTGTATGTTATTTTCTAAAAGCAATAAAAATACTTTCTGCGTGCTCTCTGGTTTCTTACAAACACTCGGGGAATGTTGGTCGAACTGATAAAACTTGAAAGACACTCGCCTTCGGCTCGTGTCTTTCAAGTTTTGCCGGATCAGTCCTCCCAACATCCCCCTCGTGTTTGTAAGAAAGCAGAGGGCACGCGCGGAAAGCCCTTTTATTGCTTAAATAGTTATCACGTTGCAACTTTTTGCAACGAGAGCCTTGTCCAACTTTGGCTGAACAAATATGCTCTCTTTTTGGAAATGTTGTTTACTTTGACAAAATCGATGACGCGTCACATCACGTCTCCATGTTTATGAACTTCCTTGTTACCTAGATACCTTCAGTTTAACGAAGTAGTCGTTCAGTGTTATTCATAGAGGTTGTTGGTCGTAGGCAAAATGTCTGGAAGCTGGGTGTCAAGCCTAACTGGAATTCCATGTGCATGGGGAACCGTTTGGTAATTTCTGGCGCTTGAGCGGAGAGGGCTTGGGCATTGAATGTAACTGCACCTTGTATTTATCGAAAAGATTTTTATTTGTTGTATTATCATGATGTTTTTATGTTGGCTAAAATTGACGGTGAGGTTTTGACCGTAGCTTGCAGTGTATTTGTGAATGAAGTAAAACACCAGACTGTTATTTAAGCCTCTCACGAGTACTCTCGATCCTCTCGAGAGTACATAAATAAGAGTGTGCAACATGATAATAGGGAGAGATCCTTTAGGCAGATTGCTACTTAGTTTTCTTTATATCCTCTAAGGTCACGCCCAGAGAACAACAAAGGCAGAAAACAAGAGGCCTAATTTTGCCCTCCGATACTGTGCAATCTCACTCCTCGCGCGCTCGCCCCTAAAAAAATGCACTTATTTACGTCTCAATCTTCTAGTCTTCCGCAGACTAATCGGGGAGACGGGGTCTAGTTTTACTGCCCCATCCGAGAGACGTGAAGCACAGGAGAAATGACGAATCATTTCAACCCACGATAAAGGTCTGAACTGCAGAGAAAAATCCCTACTGCCCAAGCCGGAAATCGAACTCGGAGCACAGCGGTGAGAGGCCAGCGCCGTAACACTGCACCACCCATGCTCCTCAACACTACCCTCCCCTCCACTTTCCCCATTTTGCGCTTTCTTTACGCAGGCTCAATGGCAGCCTATTATCCTATTGCCCGTGGTTGTTTCCCGTTACTTGTGGCACCACAGGGTGCCCGCCACTCGCACCAGTTGAAGACAAGATGGCGGACTCGACCACGCTGAAAAAGCTTGCGTGCGAAGCGATCGATAACTGCGCTAGCGAACTCCTTCAGCTTAACAAGCAAATCTGGGAGAATCCAGAGGAGAATTATCAAGAATTCACTGCCCATAAAGTCTTAACAGAGTTCCTAACAGCGAAGGGTTTCGATGTGACCCCGAAATGGACTCTGGAAACTGCCTTTGTTGGACAAAGTGGAGGCGGCGATAGTGGGCCATGCATTGGGGTGATATGCGAGTACGATGCTTTGCCTGAAGTTGGCCATGCATGCGGGCATAATCTAATTGCTGAAGCTGGTGTTGCAGCTGGAATCGGTGAGTAAAGTAAGCAAGCAGACCCGTACCAGGACGCCATGTTACCAAACTTATAGTCTGCGAAGGTGACAATTTTTTGCGAATTTCAGACACCACCTGCAGAGCGGAAATAACATTTGGTCATCTGTTTTCTTTATAATTTTTGGGGGTGCAGTTTATATTTTTAAAACTTTTTTGTGAATTACATTTTTTATGGCCAATCTGCACAAAGCTAGAAAAATAAAATAATTCCTTTTTGACTTGCTCAAAGTATCACCTCTCCTTTCAGGGGCGTAGCCGGGGGGGGGGGGGGGGGGCTTCCCTTTCTCGGGAGATTTTTCCATACATCTACTGTATTTGCTGGAGGAAATGTGAACATTTTCGTCCCATGTTTCACTATTGCCCCCCCCCCCCAAAAAAAAAAAACCAAATTCCTGGCTACGCCCCTGCCTAAAGATCATGTCCTCCAAATTTGGATTTTTTCTTTTACCTGAGTGCATAATATATTGAGCTGATGTTATACACAGTATTCAGAAACTGGAGTGGAAACTCAGAAATCGTATTTCTGCTCCTTCAACAACACTACAATTAGTAGACTGAAATTAACTGTAAATTTGTGCCTTGGAAAAATATAGAGCAGTTTTCATATGACTGTAGTGAAACCAATCGCAAATTAATTACACAAATTCAGAATAAAACCTGTAGGAGTAATGACAAAGTAATTGCAAATTACTCATGGCAGTCATCTGACAAATATTTCACAGAATAAATTTTCAGCAATTTAAACAAACTAATCTACATCAATCTAATTCAGTCAGTGCCAAAATAGTAAAACTTGTTTTGAGAATTGAAACAGCTATTTTATGCATTTTTGCACCCATAATCATGATGCGTGGAACACAAAAATCCATGAATTAGTTATTTCATGGGAACTGACTTATTATTATTATTATTGTTTCAGCTTCAATATTTGAGAAAAAGGCATCTTGCTGGAAATATGTTGCAAGCACAGACAATGGTTTACAATACCGTAGCTGTTAATAATTGTTTGATGGCTTATTTATCACAGGAATTAAAGCAGCCCTTGCATCAGTTGACAACAAACTTGCCAAGCTACTTGTAATAGGAACACCAGCAGAGGAAGGGGGAGGCGGCAAGATCAAGATGATTGATAGTGGATGCTTTAAGGACATAGACTTCTGTATGATGGTACACCCAGCCCCTGTCGACACCACGGTACCCTTTGTCCTTGCTCGTGATTCTGTAACTGCTACCTTTAAAGGGCATGCCTCCCATGCTGCTGCATTCCCATGGGAGGGTATTAATGCTCTAGATGCTGTAGTTTTGGCATATAACAACGTCAGTGCAATGCGTCAACAGATGAAACCATCTTGGAGAGTTCACAGTGTGATAAGAGAGGGTGGAGTCAAGCCTAACATTATACCTGACAAAACAGTCCTGGAAATGTACTTCAGAGCTCCAAATGATGATGAAATCAACCAGCTAAAGGAAAAGATCATTGGTTGTTTTGAGGGAGCAGCTAAAGCTACTGGTAACTTGTGTCATCAGATTTCAGATGACCGTTGTGAAAGTAAACGCAATTGTGTAATCACTAGCCAATCAGAAATGAGTAATCACAACTTGCTGTTGAATGGTTTCGAGCACAGCCAATCAGGAGCCAAACCAATTCAGAATTACTTACTTACACAATTGCTCTCAAATTTGATTGGTTGATAGAAATAAGCAGCCAATGAGAAAGCAAACAATTGCAAGTGCAGTTAAATCACAACAGTCATCTGAAATCTGCTCTTTTATAATATTACACTTTGTATAGTACACCCTTTTCTAAATATGTTGATTGGATCTTTTTACCAAAGTGCATGCAACCAAAGGGTCCTGAAGAATGCAACAAATGAACTGGTTTGCATGTGGAGCCTACAGAGCCAATTCGGGATGGTGAAATTTTAAAACAAGACAAGAATCTTAACTTCATTCCCTCTATCCTTGCCATCCCAAATCCCTTCTGTAGATTTTTTTTCTTGGCCAAAGGGCCTGGGTCAAGATTTAAAAAAAACAGGCAGCCCATGCTGATTCATGAAAAAAATGATGCCTTTTGTTTATTACAATTGCAGGTTGTTCCCTGGAGATGGATTGGAGTGCACCATATTATTCCAACATGGCCTCCAACCCAAAGATGGCTGCTCTCTATCAAACCAATGCTGAGAGCATTGGAGCCCAGTTCCCTCCTCTTGAAGAGCAAAAGCAGAAAGTTCTCGGTTCCACTGACATGGGAAATGTATCCCATGTAGTGCCCTCCATCCATCCAGTTTATAGCATTGACAGCATGGCTGTTAACCATTCTTATGCATTCACAGCTGCTGTTGGCACTGAAGTCGCACATGAGAAGACCCTTATTGCAGGCAAGGCCATGGCCATGACAGCCATTGATTTGGTTTGTAGTGAGGAATTTAGAAATGAGGTTAACAAGCAGTTTATAAAGATGCATCCAAAAAGCGACTGAAAGCCCATTCTTGTCCAGTTCCAAATTGTAGTGGAGGCAAACTAGATTTATAATACATGACTATATAATAGAGTGGGTGTTCTTAGATATTGCATTGATACTTTTTTAAATGACAAGTGCTCAGCAAATGCGAGAGCCAACTAATCGGGCTATACATGATGATCAGTGGTGAGTATTCTAGGCTTGTGTTCAAACTAATTCCCCTGAAAAGGAAATTGTGAAAATTCTTTGTTCTCTTCATTATACACTGATAATAAAAAGACTAATAAAGTGGTGGTATAGACTCCACTGCAGGCATCTCCTTGTTTTCTTTTCCTATTGCCCGTGATCTTTCCTACGTTTTGCTTTGATCTTCTGGTGCAATCATTTCATTTGCCTCCTCCCGATTTTTCTCTTCCGGTTTCGGTTGTGCTGCTCATCTTCAGTCCTAGCTCTGCTGCGATTCTGCCACAGGAGAACCGCAGGACAAACCACCAAGAGAGATGCTTGTGGTGGAGGCGGTAGTCGTATTCGTTTAGTATCTTTGAGAGCAAAAACATGCCCCATTCATATTATCATATGGCCAGATCAATGTTTTAATTTTTTGAGACTTGGCACGAGAAGTGATGCTGAGGCCTGGCTGGCCAAGAAAAAGGTGGCAACGGAATGGAATGAGGAAAGGAAGGTAAATGGAACGGATCAGGGGGAGGACCTGGGGTTTATGGGTCATTTCGCAGCAGTGGCGGATTTAGATAGGGGGTGCATTGGTGACCAACTTTGTGCTTAAATTTACAGGAAATGTATAAAACTGTTTTAGGCCTACGGCAAACGCCGAACTTCAGCCGCTCTTCTTCAGTCGAACCTTTCTTTTTTCAAAGGATGCCGCTTCATTGTACTTTATAATCAAGAAATTTCTATTGTTTTGTATTGGAACGGCGCGACTCTGGCACGGCGTTTGCCGTAGGCCTTAGTGTTCACAAATTTTATATATTGTGCATCCTTGAAACATTGTGGATCCGCCACTGGCAGCGATTAAAAGATCCAATTGGTTTGCAACCGTAGAAAACAGTAGTACCCCCCCCCCCCCCCCACCCCCATTTTTTTAAATAAAAAGATATATATATTTAACTGGTAAAAACAAAATATAGAAAATTTAATAATGGTAAATTGCCATTTTACGCCCAAATAGAGGTATTCAAGCGCAACGATTCGTTAATTTTCTGGTTGTTCCTTTTGTTCGCGTATTTGAATTTTCATTTCCTCAGGGTCCGGAAACCTGCCATTGTTGAGGATCCTGTGACAAGACACCCTCCAAGGCTTTGGAGCTCGCTACGCCCTGGCAGACAATGCATATTGGAAAGCAATGGAACCATAGAACGAGGAGACAATGATCTATTGTTATGCTTGCCAATAGTGTTGGACCAAAGGGTGTTCAAGAGGAAGAGGGTCAACTGGCACAGCAACTGTATAAAGGCCTTGTGTGACTGAAATATGGGCCTCGTGGCACAAAGGAGACTGAAATCGGGTATGCCAGGTGCACCTGTGAACAAATTGTAAAGTTGATCATTGGTTTGAGCCATTTGTGATCAGAGAAAATTGCTTGTCGCAGTAACGGGTTATGTATCACTAGCTTCCATTCTAGCCCCCATTTCAACATGATCTCGAACTTAAATTACGATTATCGTCATGCGGCCATCACTGTATTACAGTATTACCTTCGTTCTAATAAAAACTCGGGGGGGGGGGGGGGGGTGTTTCTAGGTTGTAGAGCGAGATTTGTCAATAGAGCTACTAGAATCAAGACTTTAGCACTACATTTTGCCTTTTTAAACCATTTTTGTATTGCAAAGGGGGGTGAGTCCACACCAAACGCACCTCCCATGGATCCACGACTGAAACTATCAATAGAACGAAACTGCGTATAAATGAGCATGATCTAAAAAAGTGCAAACAAAAAACGTTGCATAAAAAAAATGTATGTGTTTATATAGCGCTTAATTCCATAGGCTCTAAGCGCTTTACAAATTGTGAGATGTCTGATCTCTAAGATGCGGACTGCAGTTTTACAGTGCAGTTTACAATCATGAGTGGGGTTACATATCATATATTGTAGTGAGTTCTGTCACTGAGCAAGCCCAGCGGTTCTTTAACGTCCCTCATGATCAGCTTTGGTGTAGTGTATTGAGAGACGGGACCTCGGTTTATTGTCTCATCCGAAAGACGTGAAACACAGGAGAAATGACAAATCACTTCAACCACGATGAACACAAGGTTCGAAACAGCAGAGAAAAATCCAACTGACCCCGACTGGGATTCGAACCCGGTGCACAGAGGTGAGAGGCAAGCGCTCTACATGCTGCGCCACCCATGCTTCCCTAAACTGTGGACCTATATCATATTGTCTTCGAAATACTTGCATTCAAGCTGCTATTTGGTCTCTGTCGTTGCAGGTTTGTTGCTGCAAGAGTATTAAATCAAAGATCATAACAGGATATGTACAGAAGGTTAGTCCCGTTTTGTTATTTTACATTGCGATTTACTAGTGTTGTTGTATAGGCAATAAAGGTTGAATATGATTTTATTGTCATTTATAGCAAAGATAATGTGCAGAATTAGCCCTTGTTCGGCCGCTACATGCAATACACACATGTACACAGCTATAAACGGTGAGTAATACCAACTATACTCCTTCGTTGCCTGGGTCCCTCCCCTGATAAGCGATGTTCACGAGTTTCTCACTCTAGCACGACTCTGGGCTGCGGCTTGACTCGACTTTTATGTGGCGGTTTTGATCACTGTTGATAGGCTCTGGATTTCCCTTCAGATAAACTAGTCTAGTCGCCAGAGGGGGTTCACATGCATCCCCCGGAACTAGTAATGAGACATACTTTTTTGGAACCCTTAGGATATCAAGAAACTGGTTTTAGATGTCCCATGGCCCAAAAAGTGTCCCACGGCCACTTTTTGGGCCGATTTTTGTTTTTTAATTGTATTCTTTTGTTATTTAATGAGATTCAATGAGGCAATTTTATAGACTGTAGCACTGTTCAGAAAAGCATTCCAGTCTTACCGCTCATGCTATTATAGTGTCATTAATAGACTGAACACATACGTACAATTTACATTTATACATGTTATGTTCCTTACTGATAGATAGTTTCTAAGACTCTGTAAGCCTTTGTATTTCTATTAGGAAATACCAAAACGATAAGTGTATGTGACGGGAAAAGGCTGAGACAGCAATTTAACAAGTCTACATGTGATCAGAGTATTCCTAAAATCGTAAAAATATAGTTTTAGAATCAAAGAGCTTTTTTGTACAGTGACACCTTAAGGGTTCTAAAAATATATGTCCCCATAAATGTTCTGGGGGGGGGGGGGGGGTGCACGTGAACCCCCTCTGGCGACTAGACTAAACGGGGATAAACAAAAGTTTAGACTGACAAATTTTTGAAAACATAAATTCCTATAGAACTTTCTGTTAACTCATTCAAAGAGGACTCACAGCCGTATCAACCTTATACTCGAGTGCCACTGACCCTGATCTTGCGACAGAAAGCAGAAAACCAGCAAAAACCGAAAATAAAACGTCCGAGACGACTGCCAAGCGGATGCTTCCCAGTTTTATGGAAAATCAAAGTTGTTGATTTTCTAATATTATAATAACAAAACTGTTTCTAAAACTATTCACTTTGCACACTAGTTGAAAGGAGATATGTATAAGATATAATCCAAAAGGGTGTTCCTGTAGATTGGCACAAGCGTGTACAGCAAAGCTATTGGTCTTTTCTGAAATCTGGCAAAAATATACTTGATCCTTTTTGCCAGTAAAAGAACGTTCAGTACATTTGCCAGAACACCTGAATATATTTTTCCAGCAAATGTAGAATGCGATAAAAATTCCCAGGAAGAGGCGTAAGGCTTTCTGATTTTGGCCAACCAGCAGCGAAAGGGGGTGAAGGTGTGCCCGTGGATGTCTTACTGTACAAGGGCGCGAGGAAACAGATTTTCTGAAGAACAGGTCTGAAGAACGGGATAAATGTCCAGTGGCCGTGGACATTTATCCCGCGCGTCAGAAAAATCTAGATGCACTGTAACTTCAGGCACACCACACTGTTAGAAGATACCTGAAAAGATACACGGGTGTCATTATTCATTTGCAATATAAATGCACCAGAGCGGGCAAGAAGACCGGTATTTACTCACAGAATCCCGCCCCATAGATTCCTTTTCTTCCAAGGGGTCTAGTACTTGTTATTAGGTTTCCTTTAAGAATTTCCGTCTCGCAAACATTTTAAAGAAAGTAATCGATTGCGGTATCGTGAAAAGGATCTTTTTCTTGCCACAAGATGGACTGATTCAGGCTTCGAGATTTTGTTCGAAATTCAATCAAGATGAGAGAGAGTTATTATTACTTCTCTCTAAAAGATCGAATATTTCACGCCGTAGGGCGTATGTCGGTGAATAATAAAAGTATGTCTTGGAGACTGTTCAATACTGTGTTGGAGAATAATTCAAAGACTTCGGGATTTTGTTTGAAATTTCAACGAGTTCGAGAGTTTTATCATTGTTTCTCTCGGTTTTGCTTAACATTGAAGAATATTTGAAGCCGTAAGTGCGTATATGTCGCAAATGTCTAGTGTCTTGTGGCAATAGTATTGGAGACTAGGCAACGTGCATCTCAGGGCGAACCCCCGCCGAAGAGCAGCTTGCGGTGAATGTGTTTTAATTGGTGAACGGGATAAAACTTCAGACTTCTTACTATAAGCCAGCATACGTGAATTTTCGTTTTATGAAACTAGTTTAAAGAGTGAAGCAGCAAGCGATGGATGAAACTAGAAACGAGTCCGAGTAATAGATTAACCATCCCATCGGCATCGGCCTTGAATCTTTCTTTCGAATTTCTTACAATTTCTTAGGAAAAATAAAGAGATGCAATTTTCAAATTTAAAATGAAAATGATGTGGACACCAAAATCACACAGTCGATAGACTTTCACAAGTATTTGTTTATTGAATATCATATATAAATGTTATATAAATACAGTATTTTTGTTGTGTGTTTTTGCTTCTTACAGCAATATACCACCATAAAGCTGGTTATGTTTACAAAACCTGATACAAAGCTCGTATTTACAGTTTTACCTTCTCTTCCAAAGACAGCTATATGTGTCCCGGGCTATAATAAACGCCCTATCTCTAAGAATACAAATTGCTTTTTCATATGGTATACAAATTGACTAGATGAAAACATATCATTACTGATTAGGCTATTCGATATTAAGCTGGTAGTGATTTCCATTTTGAAAGTCTTGATAAAATGCTATACTTTATTTTGTAAATATTGTTGAATATTTCCGTCAAGATTTCCTGTATAATATGTGTTTATAAATAGCGTTAAAATGTTTATACCTCGGCAATGCAGATTAAGTGTTTCTAGACGATACTGTGTGTTGTCAGTAAAGCCCCCACGTATCACACGAGGTTTGAAATGCTTGAAGGCTTGAATTGTGAATTCGTGGAAAAGGTTTTACAGTTGTTTCGTGCGCCACTACATCACAAACGGCGCCTTCGGAAGATATGGGCAAGCACTCAGAAGAGTAGTAGGAGCATGGGGTAGTTTCCATTTCGAAAACTCGCCAAGACCAATGTCCGCCCTCGTTTTTGGACCTGCACTGCAGCACGGGCAAGCGTTAAACACGCGCGCCAGAGAAGAAGAAGCATTGTTCTCGTATGTGAAATTGAAATATTCCAGAGACGCAAACCATAGCGGGTTAGAGGCGTGCCAACCTGCACCCACCGGCGAAGGAGGAAACGGCGTCACTAAGGCTGGCTTCTCAAGTTTCCATTCTTCTTTTCCTTCTTTGTCTAGGAAACTTTCTATGGAAAACTTAGGAGGAGTGTTTGGTTCTTTCGCCTGTTGAGGCTTCTTGACTTGGGCGTGCCTGTTGAACTGTCCTCGCTTGAAACGTTCCTCGAAGTCTTCCTGCACTCTCCAGTAACTGCTTTTCCCGTTACTTGCGAGTTCCCCTTTCACAAAGCACTCGTGTAGAGACAAGTTGTGTCTCACGGTGTTCTTCCACCCAGCTCTTGTTGTAGTAAACTCTGGGAACTTTTTCTCTATAGCGATATAAATCTCAGAGAGAGTGAGTCTTTTCTCTGGAGAGCTAAGGATAGCTGACGAAATCAATCCCACGTAGGACATCGAAGACTTGCGACGCGCTGCTTTTCGGGTCTTCGCGCTCGTCTTCTCGTCTAGGACAGGTGAATGAATTGTAAACGGAAAACCGTGCGTCATGTTTACTGTCTCCGGCCTTCAGTTTCCTCTCTCATAATCGCGCCTCTCTGAAGCACTGAGCCTTCTCGGTAGCTGCCCTGCCTTCTATAGGCGTCGTAATTCCGCCCGGCCAGTTCACAAGATAGCAAATGGCTGTGGTTGGTCTCATCTAGGTAAACTTGAAAGTCACTAAATCCGGGCAAAAGCGAACCTCTAATCCTTGTGTTTGGGTCTGGTTAGCCATCTATCGTCTTACACTTGCCGACAATCCACTACGCGAGTTTCAGAACTTACTAGTTCACGATCTCCTTGCAGGAGAGATTGTGAATTAACTAACGCGCGAGAGCTGGTAAGATCCAGTAGAACAATAAAGAGCTGTCCTCGCGCCAGTGGGCGACATTGCATATCTACGCGACAGGGGTTCAAACTTCAAATAAAAAGCTATAAGCAAGTTTAAAATAACTGAATAGAGTACCAGTAAATCGCGTTATCGGACCGTCAGGTGCTATGTCACTAGCGCTTAGCTGTAATTAAACCATCAAATGTATGAGTTGAGTCAATAAACGATCTTGACATTTCTATATATACTTATTGCTCAAACAAATGGGTAAAGATATCAAAGCAACTTATAAGAGGATTATTTTGTTAACTGTATCTGGGGTTTTTATTACGTGATGTTTCCCGCGTGTGATTCTTCTACATTGTAAATTTACCACCAATGTTTCGAGTCTTTGTTCTAGGTGTTTGTTTTCGCGCTTTTGATAGCTCTTGAGGTTACAGACAAAGCCGTCCATAACAGCTAATCGGATATTAATGAGGTGTAAGAGCATATCAATAAAATCGAACCAACTTGTCAAACTACCTGTAAGGAAAAAGCCTGTTTCTACATTAAAACACATTAAAATGGTCACAAACATGACAACTGAAAGACAAATAAAACTGAAAAAAGGAGAATCGGTTCGTGTGAAACGTTCTACAAGGAAAAACCCTGTTTCTACATTAAAACATATTAAAATTATCAAACATGACGACTAAAAGACAAGGAAAACTGAAAAATGGAGAATCGTTCTTGTAAAACGTCCTGCAAGGGAAAAGCCTGTTTCTACATTACAACACATTAAAATTATCACAAACATGACAAATAAGACAAACATGACAAATAAGACAAACAAAATTGAAGAAGGGAGAATCGTTCTAAACTTTTAATCGAGCAGCTTCTCACTAGGTAAATCCTACAGCAAAACTTCTACTTTTTTCCAAGAGGTTCTCAAAATTTTCACATTTGAGGAATAAAAACAAGAAAATGGGCTTCTTGGCGAAACCTTCTTTTTTATGTGAACGGGTTCACAAATTGTTTATAAATCATCTGAAAAAGAGCCTACTCTGGGACCTTATCTCGCCTTATCTCGCCCTATCTCGCATTATCTCGCCCTATCTCGCATTATCTCGCCTTTCAATTGGACCATTTTCCCCTTATCTCGCATAAACTCGGGCGAGATAAGCCATCGTCAATTTCCCTAGGCACATGTATGGGAAGTGTTCGGAATTCCCGTGTATAGCCATGGGAAATCCGAACACTTCCCAGTCTTCTACCATGGGAAATTCAGCTTTTCCCATGAATGGGTTCTGCAGAAATTCCCTGTGTATGCTGGCTGTGAAAAAATTTCAAACAAATGTTCTGCCGTGAAAATTATATGGAAGTTTCGAGGAGAATAACGTCCTCTGTGTGAAATGTCTGTGCTGCTGGTCACAGGATCCTTACTCGCAGCAATGGCAGGTTTGTGGACCCTGAAGAAATTAAGTCAAATGGCGAGCAAAAGAAACAACCAGAAAAATAACGCCAAGAAAGTGCTGTGGCGTTTAAATTGCAAATCCGCGCGGGTTGCCTGTGGTGTTCAAATCTCGTCTCAGGCCACTCGGCGGGGAACAAAAACAAAATGGCGACCAAGAGAACGATGTTTCTCGAGTATCTGCATGTTTTGATAAATTTCCTGCTTTTGTCTCTATGAGGAAAAATACTTACAGACCTTCCAAATAAGGTAAGGGTTTTCCTAATAAGGAAGTTTTGCAACGTCTCGGCAAATCGACAGTTTTGGGGGAAATTTTCTTCATATAATCGCCGCGCTTAAATTTACCTTTATTTGGCCGAAGAGCACCAAAATGAATACGTATGAATCTGTTCTTGAGTAGCAGCGTCTCGCAAGTAATCGGCGAGAATTCTCTGGAACTCTGGAATGTTGCTCAATAGGCCATTTGCACTAACTGGGTCACGTGACCCAAATCCCATACATTCTGAATAAAATCTTGAAAATTCAACTCGCTGCCATTTGCTCCAGGTTAGAGGTTTTAAGCTGAAAGTTGAGTTTCTGATTAATATTTAACTGGTTCTTTGTATTTCTGGAATTGATTTTGACAAAACATCTCGTTAAGAGGTAGTTGGGGTCACGTGACCCAGTTGAGTGCAAATGGCCTATTGTTAATCCCTCATGCATTGCCACAAATACACCTGGATGAAACAAGGTTCCCACGGGTCCTTTAAAACCTGGAAAGTCATGGATTTTAGAAATGTCCTTTTCCACGCCTGAAAAGTCATAGAATTTTTACAAAACCTATCAAACTCATTAAAAGCCATGGAAAGATTTTCCAGAAGAATGAATTTAGTTCAAGATGTGTGTGTATTGTAAAATAGAAATAAAGGAACCTGAATAAAAACTATCAATATGCTATCTTTGAAAATAAGGATACTCATAATGCGAAAAAATCCACATTTTTTATTATGAAACTCATTAATTTTTTTCAAACGTCCTTGAAAAAGTCCTTCAAAGTCCTGGAATTTTGAAAGCCTGAAACCGTGGGAACCCTGTGAAAGCCAAATACAGTTTCTATTGTCACTTATTCACGTGCACACAACGCCAGGACCTGTTCCTCAGAAAGCTTCACCCCTTTCGCTGCCTACTGGTATAAAGGTCAGAAAGCGAGCTTGTTGAGAACTTTCTTGTATACAGCTATTTCAATAAAGTTTGTCGGCCTTCTGACCAAACAAACCTACGCGCCCAGACCGAATAGCAGTATGGGTAGAAGCAAAATATCCTATTCCGATGATAACAACTACTCAACAAAGCTTTGTTTAAAGCTAGTATCTCCAGTAGTTAACTAGCAGCTCGAGTACTCAAATAGTTAGCCGATTCAAGACCTTGTACACAGACAATTATGCGGTTTGGTCGCGTACGGCTTTTGACAACGTTTGTTAATATAGCTGTCTTATCTATCATGCTGGCAAAACAATTAACGTACGTGTGCTGACAAATTTATTCTCATTGTGGAAATTATGTTTGGAAGTCCTTAGTCTAACGATTGCTTGCTTTGTGGCACTCTGCCACGTGCTGTGGCTGTAAATTTCCCGAACTATCTTCTCTTGGCTAAAAAGGAACAGGTACTTTTTGCCTCCAGTTCAGAAAAGGCCCGTAGCTTCGCGCGTAGATACGACTAGCCCATGCTGATTAGTGCAATATCGTTTGATATCAACCTTTACAACTGTCATCCAACTTTCAATACCGTCTGCTTATTCCCACAGGCAGGCCCAATCAAAATGTTGTGTATTGGGAAAAAATATTTTGAACAGTTTTTTCACTAAAAGAGTAAAATGTTACTTGACTGCTATTTTTTTCGCGAGAAGTCTATTCTTCATGCGAGTTCCTTTTCCTTAAATGCGAGGTTATTTTTCAATAAATCCGATTTTTTCTCGATACACAAAATTTGATTGGGCTGTCTGTGCTCATTCAGGAGCACAAAACCTTGTCAGAAAAAAAAACGAACAAGGGAGAAAACAGACTCTAGCCATTTCCTTTTCTGTTAATCTATTTTCGTTTACAAAAGCACATTTTCTAATCGTTCTGACCGACATAACCCCAGGGTTTGTTGCGAAATCTTGTAAACTGTTCTCGACATACAAATGCATATATACTTTAATATTATCGTATTTGCCTTTCACTTTACTGCGTTTATTGTTCGTTTGTATAAATAAGGGGATGAAAAAAATCCTTTCTGAAAGCGAAATATATATCTGGTTATTAAGGTAATGTACCTAGGGCCTATATATATATATATATCAGGTTTTCTAGTAAAATCTAATGCACGTGTCCGATATCAGAGTTTTGAATGAACGCAGAAGCCGCTCGGCGCTTCACGTATTTCTCCTCTTTACGTATCCTCTTTGTAAAAATCTAACCTTTTGTTTAAACTACTTTCTAAAAACAAGCAAGCAGGGAAAACCTTGTTCTCATCGCATTGGAATTCTCAGACAGGAATATTTCACGACTAGTCTAATAGCAAATTTAGCAATAATTTAGCTCATGTAGATCACGGGGTGTTGCAGCCTGTCTCCCATTGTTCCACCAGCTTACAAAATCCCTCCCATTGCGACTAGTAACTTCAAATACTCTTTTTGCCTTTTTTCAAGAAAATACTAATACGCTAAAATCAGGGACTTCCCTGCTAAAATCAACTAGTCAATTTTACATTTACTATTTATTACCTTTATTATTATTTTGCTGAACACAGTCTAAATAATCAGAAATATTGTGCGAATCCGTCATGCCTGAGGGCCCCCTGCTGAGGCGAGGGTAAATATCAGCCATGCGTGGTTCAGTCACGCCTTAGCTGTAGTTCGTATGAGTCACGCTGCGTTCAGACGTGAGATAAAATTGTAAAATAACTAGAAGGTTTTTGACCGGAACCACGTCTTTTTGTTGGTGATTCGTCAGTATGATCATTAGGGTTTCAAACAAATGTCTTCAGTCTTTTTCCTGCTACGTGGATGAGTAGGCGAACATGGAAGCATATCAAACAAAGAAAGTTTACTAAGGAAAATGCGGCATGGGTTGAAAAACGAAATCACTGCATCTTGGTCAAGGTTATTTGGCCTTGTTGGGTAAAAAGGTCTCAGCGTGTGTAGTGGAAAGTCGTAGGAGGGAAAGGAAGGGGGGAGGGGTAAGGCAGTGCACAGTGACGTGCGGCGATAGTAACTACAAACTACATGTAAATGGTAACCCAGGCCCTCTTATTTGTATGGACAAAAACTCATGTACATAGAACCAGGTTCCAAATAAACTATATAACTATAACTAACTAACTATACTGTAAATATGATTTGCGGCTAATATTGAAAACCGGAACTGCGCAACACGACAGGAGATTCGCGCTGATATCAGTGTGATATGCCCATTAGTTTAATTTAGTCACGCCTTTTAAGACAACAAGAACTTTTCTTTTTGTAACAGAACTGTGGAACAGTCTTCTTTTGTAAGAGGCTCTTGGAAGATCGATTTAAACCTGGGCTAGTGACACTAGCTTTGATGCCCTTTCCGTTTGTCGTTACTTAAAATAAGAATGAGAATTGATTTTCTTCTAACAGATCGTATTGAAAGGTTATTCCATTATATCATGCTATGAGGCATATGGAACAAGCGCGAATTAGTAGCTTCCTCTCCCACACGTTATCAAGGTTCTATTCAGGCTCGCGCTAGGCGGGCTACGGCGCGGGGGTGTTCAAGTCAATTGTGATGACTCAAGTAAGGAAGTTTAGATCAAAATGCATTTTCTCAAAGAGCTTAACAGAAAAAAGGGGAATTAATTGCTGTCTTATGTGTGGTCGCCGTTTTTGCAGTTTTTTTTTTTCCTAACAAATTACACCGCGCATATTAGTGACTCCCTGGCGTCTTTTATATGCCACTGCGCCGCAAAAAAAAAAAAAAAAAAGAAGGAAAAAAAGACAGCTTAGGACAAACCATTGCATTGCTTCTTATTAAAAGTAGAGCCAAAGAATGGTTTTAAAATATGTTAATATTAAAATATTCGTATCCAAACGGCCGGACCTATAGGACTCAAGAGGCTAAAATACGTACAAAAACCGTGACTGGCTGACAATTTCAAGTAATAAAGGATGAATGTCCATCCGAATGGGGAATGTTTCATCGTGACGATATTCACCAGAAAAAAGTAAACAGTTCTTGTGGTAATATTTCGGTTTACTTAGTATACGTACAATGGGCGATTCTTCCTGGTCGCTCGTACCAGCTCATTGAGAAGAGTGAGACGGATTTTGTGCTCTTTGAAATCCCCTCGCGATAGCAGTCTCCCAGCTTGGGGTATCGTTGGGTCATTCTTCACGTGAAACTCAATCATGCAGTTTCGGAAGAGAATGCGTCAAAACGTGCGAGGGTAGGCTAGAGTCCCTTCCTCCTGGCCTTATCGCCCTTGATAAGCTTTAATGAGCTCCTACCGTGCGGGACAAAACTGGGAAAGATTAACGAAGAGGGCGAGAGAGCAAACAGGCATGAATTGCTGTGCACGCGCTATTGACCTTAGCGCTTTGATTCGGCGACGTGTGATTCAGAAAGTTTAATCGATGTACTGGAGAAACAGGAACAAGCTGAAACGAGTTTAAGAGGCTTAATAAGGAGAGCAAGAATCATTTCATTCTTAATTACTAACCCATAGGTATTAATCATAATTAGTATATATAATAGGACTCCATGCTGTCCAATTAAGGAAAAATTGGATGATTCAGAGGAACTCCAAAATTGGACGAGGCCGCAGCCGAGTCCAATTTGGAGTTCCGAGGAATCATCCTTTTTTTTCTTAATTGGACAAGCATGGAGTCCTGTTATTTATTAATTATATAACATCCATGTTCAAGCCAAAAGCGCAAACTGTCCAATTAGAGCGCGCGCGATCCAATTAAAAAATAATTTGACGATTCAAGAAAAATCGATCTGCCGGCACAATGGGATTTCGAGCTGGCTATATAATTATTACATAAACATCAGTGAAATACCAAGGTAGCTCTCGCGCGAAAAAAGTGTGAAGTTATCATATGATTTTATCTTCACTCTTCGCAGTGAAGATAACACACATTCTAGTTTTCATATTTTCGTAAAATAAATGTCGATTTGGCATTTCACTGATGTTGATATAATAAACAGAAAATTACATGGCCACTTTCAACACTCGAAGATAAAATCTCCGCGCGGCCATGTAATATCCTCTGTTTACTCACCCGATGGGGCGGGGCCCTTCCTATATCACCGTGACATGCTCGTCGTAGTTTTAGGGATCGAAATTGGACCTCAGGTATTGTTAGGGCTTTCAGTAGAGAAAAAGTCATGAGCGAGAGAAACACATTTTCTAGAGGTTTTAGAAAGGGATCGCTCCCTTTCTAACCCTTTAGAATCGTCACCTCGCGGTTTACAGACCAACGCTGCCAAAAGCGAGCCTTAGGGGTCCGTGCTTAAAGGCCCATCACCAACCGAGAGCCTTTGTGGACTCTTAGCCAATCAGAGCACCCGGAAAACAATGGATCAAATTAAAAACAAAAGAAAACGGGGTGCAAAGGCTCCCGGTTGGTGATGGGCCTTTAAGGAGCACTTGCGAGCACCCATGTTTTTTATGCGAGACCGGTGATTTTAGTTTTTATTGGATGGCGAACATTCAAGGGCCTATGAAATACAATGTGGACACGCTTCACACACACCTCCATTTAAGGGGGCCCTAGCCTTCACGTTTTCAAAACAAGCTGGACTCCCGCACCCTCGAGGCCTGACGAGAATAAATGCTTTCCAACGTAACATCGTGCAGTTGGAAAGCGTTTTCATTACGGTTCTGCGCATGTGGAATCACATTTCTATAATTCATTGTTTTCCCGACAAAACAATTGTTTTATGATGAAAGGTGTTCTTCTTCTTTGCGCCTTATCGCGCAATGGGCGAAGGGTAGTAATGAATATCGGCAGTTTGAAAGGACGGCCTTATATCGTGTTTGTCTATGGAATACATATCGCGACCATAGCGTGCCGATTATGCGTTCCATTCACACTTCATTTATCAGAATCCAACCTACGCGGAACAAAACAAAAGTTTACAGTCACGCGCTGTGTTGCAATTTCTGAAGGAAGGTCGTTACACGCGAGCGGTCACAAAGAAGAATAACATGTGATCTGTAATTTTTGAACTTCCGTTATCTTTTCTCGGCTCGATACATAACAGATACTTTTGACTTTTGTTTGTCTTGTTTGAGCATCTTTTCTAGCTTATTATAGAGCTTGCAAGTTGAAATTATTTTCTTGCCCGTCCGGTAAAATGTTAAGACCCTTTATGACGAAATCCCAGTGGAAGCATGCCCTTTCGTGAAGCGGTCTCGTCGGTCTCGTGTCACTGTTAAACCGACCGGACGTTGTGATCGCGATTCATTTGTTTCATATAAAACAAGGAAGGGCTACATGCCCTAAATCCGGACGAAATATCCTATTTCCGGCTTACAGAGCCTATTGGGGGCCATCTGCAAACATGGAAGGCATAAATGCCGCAGTAAACAAGCTACCAAATATACTTTATAAATTTATTTCGACATTTCTATTCAAATGTGCACATAAACAACTGCGAGGAAACAAAAGAACGGCGAATCGAGGCTCTTTAACGAAACCCCTGGGTGGACATTGTTATCTACTTTGTTACTTCTGTGGCATTTATAAAGTAAAGAAATGTCTTTGTCGATATTCTAAATAACTGAAATAAACTATTTAACAAATCAAATCAAATCACGCTAGTAGGTCAACGTTTGTCATAGCCAAAAACGTTTTAAGGTCTGGTCATTTGCTATTTTCTGGCTTTCAAATCGAACACTTTTCCATAATACAGTCGAAGCTCTCGTGAGCGACCACCTCGGGAACTGAAAATTGCGGTCGTTAACGGAGCTGGTCGCTTACGAGAACGGCTCTCGTAAGCGACCACCAAGCGGCTTCCTACTTGAACAATAGATCTTGGTCGCTTACGAGAGCTGAGTACAATAAATCTAGAAAATATCATGTGATACTAATTCTTAAAATAGTTTGATTTATTTCCCGACTTTAATTAAGAATAGATAACCGCAAATATGTACATAGAAAATATGTAGAAAATTGCATTTCACTGGTGCAGTTTGTATCAGTTTAGATATTTATGAGGTGATAACTGATGTTTTAAAGACAAAAAGTACTGTGGTCGCTTACGAGAGCTTGAAAACAATAGAAAATCTCTGTTCGTGATTTGAAATTGTGGTCGCTAACGGAGCTGGTCGCATCAATAAGGCGGTCGCTTACGAGAGCTTGAAATAACAGTTTATCTGACATTTCAAACGGGGTTTCGGGAAAATATGGTCGTTATGGGAGCTGGTCGCTTACGAGAGCGGTCGCACAGAGAGCTTCGACTGTAGGCTATATCGATGCAACGACTTTGCTGTAACAAAACAAAAATATCTAAAATCCTGATTATTTTATGGTTGACAAACAACCCGCTGGGTATAAGATTATAATATTTCCTTCGCCTTGCGCCTTCCGACTTATTTCCTCCGGTCTTTAGAGCTTACAAAAATACAATCAAACTGACGCGGAGTTCAGTTGCGTGTGCTTGAGAATTGTCGCGTCACGCTTCGCACTAGGCGTTAAGTTACGTGGCCACCTCAATAGACACGATCCATGTTGTCTTCAAATCACTTCAAATCACATTCCTTTGCTAAATTATT